>CAMTDV010000022.1:63850606-65113197 GCA_947069175.1 Scalesia atractyloides
AAAGATCGAGCTATATGCAAAGGCATTTAGCATTGTGGCCTCTACATTGCCAAACGATATCTATGCTGGTTGTTGCATTGCAATAGTGCAAAGGAGTTATGGGATGCTTTGAAAGAGCAATTTGGTGTGACTGAGGAAGTAATGGAAAACAACAGAGAGGTTCTAAATCAACAATATGAAATGTTTTGTAATGTGAAAGGAGAATCATTAACCCAACAGTTTGAAAGATTTAGTCGTCTCATTAGTGAGCTTAAACTAGTTAATGTTGAGTTTGCAAATTCGACTTTAAATAGCTGTTTTCTTAGAACATTACCAGACAAGTGGGACACTATAGCTTTTGTAACTAGAAATTCAGTTGGGTTCAAAGAAAGGAGTCTTACTCAGCTTCATGGTAGGCTCCTCACTTATAAGAGAGAGATGAACCAGAAAAAGAAGCTACAATAGTCTGGTAAAGTGGCTGATGACTATGTATTCAGTAGTACAACACTTTTTGGCCAAGAAGAAGCTTCTAGCATAACCTCTGGTGGTAATTTCAATTCTGATTCTTACACACCCAATTATGCTTTTACTGCTAATGGGGAAAGCCAAACTTCTAATAACTTATCCTTTGAGTTGAATGACCTTCAACATTTTGACCCTATAGATTTGGAAGAAATGGATATTTTGCACCAACTACCTTGTTGAGTGTAAGAGCTAGCAAGTAATATAAGATAATTGGTCGAAAAGTTTCTAGTGTTGCATAGGGGGCTAAAAGTTGGACTGGATAAGTCGAAGGTTAAATGTTTCAAATGTAATAGGCTAGGTCACTTTGCTAGAGAATGTAGGTCTCAAACATCTGGACCAATTATCACACATCCTAGCCCTAGACCTCAAAAAACTGTCCATTATTCCCAATATACCCCTGCTCCTTATATGCAAAACACTACTCATTTTGCACACCCTCTACCATTGTTCTTGTGCAATATGTTCAACCCCTGTTCCTCAAATTCAATATGTTCAAGCACCAGCTCCTCAGGTTGAAATGCAACCTGCACAACAAGTTACTCAAACCACTGCTCAGGCAGAGGTTAATCAACAGAGCTTCTTTACTCAAGGCTTTGTTAGATTGGAGTAGTTTGCCTGAGGATCTAACTGATGAAAACTTTGCTCTAATTGCTAACACTGAAAACAAACAAAATGAATTTTGCTTTATGGCATTAGAGTCTATAGTTGAGGGTGTTGAATTTGAGGAACTGGAGCCTAAGTCTCTTGTGTCTAATGTTCATGATAAAAACAATTGTTACACAAGAAAATGTTGATGAAGAAATGAAACCTATGTCTAACCCATGGGATGCTAGTGTTTGTGAAGTGAATGTGATTGTGCCATGATGGCTGCTACTAAGGTATCTCCTCAGGTCTTAAAAGATCTATGTTTAGATAAATGCATCATAGCTTTTGCTAACATAAAAGAGGTGAATGAAAACCTTAGGAATAAGATTTTGGATGATGAATTACAGTTTGAAAAGCTTTTAAAGAGCTAAAAACTAAACTGTTTGAAAAAGAATCTGAAATCAGCAGCTTAAAACATGAAGCTAGCATAACCAAGGAACAACCCAAACTATAATAGAAAAATATCAGGTTTGCAAAAAGGAGTTGGAATCCGCCCAAATCACTTGTGAAAAATGGGTGGAATCCTGTACAGGTTATGAGATTTTGTTAGAAAACTAGGTCAAAAGTAAGATAAATTTGCCATTGGTTTCAAAGAAAATGACCAAATTTCTGAAAATATTACTAGAAATGATTCTGGTGTGGTTGAAATTGTTCCAACAAACTTGGCTGGTCAAGAAATCAGAGTCACTAATGAAAATGGAAATAAAATTGTTTTAGAAAGACATGAGGGATCCTCAACTTTTGAGGAGATTGAGAAGTATCAATTTAAACCCACATGGTCTGATGAATGTGACAGTCTTGAAAATTTCAAGCCAATGGATTTTTCAACCATTGAAGGTGTCAAAGCACCAAAGGCAAGAATCATTCCCATAACAGATTTACCAACAGATGTTGCAACATCTGCTGACAGAAAATCTAAAAAAGGAAGAAAAAAAGAAAAGATCAAAAACTTGTTTTGCGATTTCTATGAAAAGAAGAACCATGTTACCAAAAACTGTTTTCTACTAAAAGCTTATGACATTAACAAAACAAGTGTGATCATTGATTCTCCAAACTACATAGTTTGTAATAAAACAAATCATAAAACTCAAGAGTGTGTTTATCTCAAAAACTTTGATGTGAAAAAGAATGAGTATAAATCCAAAACACTGGAGAGTTCAAAGACTAGTACTTCAAAAGGAAAGACTAAACAGACCTTTATGCCTGTTGAAACACTTGTTACCAAAGCACTGCACAAAACCTCTACTCCCAGAGAGGTGCTGGTAACAGATGCACCACCTTCCAACTAGTACCTAAGAGGATATGGCCAACCAATTTACCAAAAGGTACCTCTTAGTTATGAGGGTTACAAAATGCCATCAAAACCAAGATCAAATAGGCATCCTCATGGTTACTATCATCTGGTAGGGGATGTGTCTCAACAGATGTTGCAAAGATCTGTTCAAACCACGGACCATTCTTCTAAATTTGAGACTGACATGTTTGTGACCCCTTCCAAAGCCATTTTGGCTTTGAAACACACCTAAACTAATTAATTATCCATATGCAGGGAGCTTCTACTTGCCTTTAGTTTTTGGTATGTAGATAGTGGAGGCTCCAGGCATATGACAAGTAGTAGAGCCCTTCTCAAAACTTAATGGCTCATGGAGAGGGTGATATATCCTTTGGTAGCAATTCAAAAGGGAAGCTGCTTGGGTCAGGAACTATTCAGGCTGGGAAGTCAAATTTGAAAATGTCAATCTTATTAACAATCTAGAATTTAATCTTCTTAGTGTTTCACAAATGGTGACAAGGACTATGGATCATTCTTCACTAAGAAAACTTGTTAGATTGTTGGCTAGAAGTGGTTAAAAAGATTGATCAAATCATAGCTGAGAGCAAAGCATAACTTGTTGCTCATGGGAGTGGCAATGTGTATGTGGTTGATATGTTGAAGGATAATCCAATGACTTATGCCTGTCTGTTCTCAGCTGCCTCTAACAAAGAGACAGAATTATGGCACAGCAAACTTGGACACACAAATCTGACAACTATTACCACACTCTCTAAACAAGGCCTTGTAAGAGGTCTACCACAAAAAATTTCACAAGAGATGAACATTGTGTTTCCTGTTTAAAAAGAAAACAACATAAAAGTTCATACAAGCCCATTGGTGAGTCCAAAACAAGTCAATGTTTACAATTGTTGCATATGGACTTGTTTGGTCCTGTATAAATCATGAACCTTAAATAGAAAGGTATTGCCTTGTTATTGTTGATGATTTTTCTTGGTTTACTTGAACTTACTTTTTGCACTCCAGGGATGAGACGACAGTATCTTGCAGGGATTTGTGAAACAAGTAGAAAAGAAATTTGACCTGCCAGTAAAAGTTTTCAGGAATGACAATGGCACAGAGTTTAAAAATAAGGAGTTGGATGATTTTTGTGTATCAAAAGGAAAGGCAGTACAGCATTCCAAGAGCATTAGAACAAAATGGGGTGGTTGAAAGGAAAAACAGAACTTTGATTGAAGCTACCAAAACAATGCTTGAAGACTCAGGTTTACCCTTCACCTTTTGGGCATAGGCTATAAACATTGCTTGCTATGTGCAGAACAAAATCTTGATAAACCCCATGCATCAAACAACTTCTTATGAAATTGTATAAAATTAAACCACTAATCTCATACTTCAAAATTTTTGGTTGCCCATGTTTTATTTTGAACTTAAAAGATTCAATTTTAAAATTTGCAGCCAAAGTAGATTGTGGTTATTTTCTAGGATACTCAACCACTACTAAAGCCTATAGAGTCTTTAATTCTAAGGACGAGTGTGTGGAAGAGACCTTGAATGTAAAGTTCAATGAACTTTATTCATTAAAAATCCCAGCAAACCATTAGAATTGTTTAATCTAAATAAATTTACATTTGATGATGTGTCTGTCAACATTAACCCTACAGGTACACCACAATCTTCACCACAAGGCTATGGATATGACATTGTGATTCACAATATAAAGTCAGTTCCAAAATCAAAGAAACATATGTTATTAACAATTGTGAAAACTCTGCAACTACTAGATCAACCACTGCTGATCCAATCCTTTGTCATCTCATCAAATATACCCTCTGTTGATAAAAGTCCAACCACTATGAATAAAAGTCAACATGTTTTCCACACTTATCTCTCCAATACCTCCATCTTTATTTCAAACAGATGTTGGTTTTCTAAAATTGCCAATAGATGTTAGCTCAGATGATTCCCATATGCAGCCTTCACCTCAAAATGCCATTATTCCATATAAGGAAGATTTGATCTACCTTAAAAACCATCTATCTGACATAATCATTGGCAACATCAATGAAGGGGTGCTCACTAGAAGTCAATCCCAATTCATTTGTCTTTTTGTTGGTTTCCTATCTCTCACACAACCTGTCAAGTACCAAGAGGCACTAAAAGACAATAGTTGATAGAAGCCATGCAAGAAGAGCTCTTTTAGTTTAAAAGACAACAAGTATAGGAACTTGTACCATGAATGTATGTCTAATTGGCACAAAATAGGTCTTTAAAAACAAAACTGATGAAAGAAGTATTGTTGTCAAGAATAAAGCTAGGCTTGGGGTTCAAGGTTATAAACGGGAAGAATGCATTGATTATGATGAAACTTTTACTCCTGTAGCAAGATTAGAAGCCATCAAACTGTTCTTAGCCTTTGCTGCCAACCACAACATCAAAGTGTTTCAGATGGATATCAAAAGTGCATTCTTGTATGGTAAGATCAAAGAAGAGGTATATGTTTGTCAACCTCCTAGCTTTGAAGATGCATTTTATCCTAATCATGTCTACAAGCTTAATAAAGCTTTGTAAGGCTTTAAACAAGCACCAAGAGCCTGGTATGAAACTCTTTCCTCCTTTCTCTTATCCATTAGTTTTACACGGAGTAAAATTGACAAAACTTTATTTTTGAAATGAAGGGAAAGGATTTAATGCTTGTCCAAATTTATGTGGATGGCATTATTTTTGGATCCACATGCACTACCATGTGTGAAGATTTTCGAAAACTCATGGCAGCATAGTTTGAAATGAGTGCAATGGGTGAGCTTCAACATTTTCTTGGTCTCCAAGTAAAATAGTTGCAAAATGGTACTTTTATTCATCAAAGTAAGTATGTCAAAGAATTGCTAAAAAATTGATATGAATGATTGCAAACCATGTAGCACACCCATGGCAACTTCAAAGCTTGTCATTGTTGAAGAAAATGATGACTTGGTTGATCAAACTTATAGAAGCATGATAGGTTCTTTATTGTACCCAACTACATCAAAGTCAGACATCATGTTTGCAACATGTGTTTGTGCCAGATCCCAGTCAGCACCTAGAAAGTCAAATCTCATTGCTGTAAAAATGATATTCAGATACATAAAGGGTGCTCCCACACTTGGTATCTGGTATCCAGCTAAAGGTGAAAATTGAGCTTTCAGGTTTCTCAAACAGTGATTTTGCTATGGATGCTATGGGTGAGCTTCAATGTGTGAAGAGTTCAAACAACTCATAGCAGCAAAGTTTGAAATGGGTGTTATGGTGAGCTCCAATGCTTTCTTGGTCTTCAAGTAAAGTAATTGTAAAATGGTACTTTCATTAATCAAAGTAATTTTGTCAAAGAACTACTTACAAAGTTTGATATAAATGATTGTAAACCATGTAGCACACCCATGGCAACCACAAAGCTTGTCACTGTTGATGACAAAGATAACTTGATTGATCAAACTCAATATAGAAGCATGATAGGTTCTTTATTATACCTAACTACATCAAGGCCAGACATCATGTTTGCAACATGTGTTTGTGCCAGATCCCAGTCAGCACCTAGAAAGTCCAATCTCATTGTTGTAAAAAGGATATTCAGATTCATAAAAGGTGCTCCCACACTTGGTATCTGGTATCCAGCTAATGGAAATATTGAGCTTTTAGGTTATTCAGACAGTGATTTTCCTAGATGCCACATGTAACATTTGGGTAAAACGAGTTCCAAAAAAACCCGCTCCGTTTGAATCAAGTATTAATTTAAAAGTTTGTTGCCATTTATTAGTGTACTTAATTTCTGTTATTTTTTGTTAATAAATAAATTGCGTTATTAAAATGATAATCAATAAAGGAATAACTAAAATAGTTAAACCTAAAAATAATAATAATAATAATAATAATATACGTAGGAACAGCCAGGTTTCGAACCCGGATTCCCTAGCAAATTCACCCGAAATTTTCACCACTCACTACACACATTTATGATTTAAAACCGAAAATAAATTGAATTTATAAAACAACTGCAAGTCAACCTGCAAGTTCAAAATTTCAGTACCGTAACTGTCAATGATCTTCAAACCAACAACTCAATTAACGTTTAATGATTGAACATCGGTTATGACAGATTTTTGAACAACCATTTGTAACCGACAATCTTGATCAATTTGTCGAAACGAAAATTAATCATGGGGGTTAAAAACTGAAGATTTAAAAACTGTTCTTGAACCTTATAAATACCGATCCATCTCCATAAGAACACACCACTCTCAATCCTTGCACCCAACTCCTTTTCTGTTCGAGTTCTACTTCGCCGGAATTTTCAGTCACTCCCGGAAGTCTCATCGGAGTCAAAGTCGGGTGCGTCTGGTAAAATCCTTATGAACCCTCCTCTCAAATCTCTTAAATAACAGCACCGACCTTAGAATCAATGTTTTGAATCAAAACCCAAAATAGTTCGATGTCACACCCTGATTTTCGATGTAGCGGAAGCGTGTCGCGAGGTGTGGCCAGAGCGGCAATCGTTTCATTCAACCAAGTAAACGACAATTGTATTACATTACAAAACATTCATCCATACTTTTTATATTAACCATAATTCACATAAAACTTTTTTTCTTTAAAACAAACCACAAGTTTAACAACATTATTTAAAATATAGACATAAGTTTATAAAACATAACAACAAAGACTGGATGAAACATAACATCTTGACTTCACAACAAACGAACAAGATTTTTCCCTGAAGGCCATCCACTAGTTTCCTATAATACATGTTAGTTTTGAAAACAATATCAACAAAAGCTGGTGAATTCATGTTATAAATTTTGTATCAAATAAATTATCAAAAACATTTGAAATAAACTTGTTTAATATAGCTTCATGAAACTTGTAAGATCATTAGTGTGTTGCAAGGACACTAATCTGTATGCCGAATAAGGTCGCAACCAAACCTTGACGATTTATTATATGTCTAGACACTCGTTTTAGACATAAAAGCACTCTAATACGATCTGTTAATTATTGCCGTAATAGAGTGGCGCTCGCCCAACCCAATAGATCTATCCCCTTGTTCCTCGGTACTTGTCTTTCATTAATGGCCCCAATACTTGAGCCTTATTCACATGTGATATAAATATTTCCATTTTCCTAGCTATATTAGTTGTAACATGTATACATCCCCGCACGTTTAAAACCATAAAAACGTTAAAATAAAAGGGGAAACATGAACTCAGTAATTTGCGTTCTGTACAAATCTCTATTCGATTCCTGATACTTCGTTCATTTTTCGACCTACAAGTGTTCTAGTCTATTAGACACTTAGGCTTTCGTTTGTTTTTCGTACAAGTTTTTATCTCGAATTTCATACTTGTAATTGTTGGTTTTTTTCTTTATTGAATATATATATATATATATTATATTAATACTATCCATAATTTAATTGTAAATAACTCAATCTAATAATTCATTACATATGGCCTAGTCCAAAAGCTTTTGTCAGTATGGGCCTGGCCCAAATTTGCTTATTTGTGTGGGCCTAGCCCAGTTCGTTTCATGTATGTGGACCTAGCCCAACCTAATTTTGTTTATTTAGTAGGTTAAGCCCAATTGGTTTATAAAAGTGGGTCTAGCCAAAGTTAAAATGAAAGATTGGGCCTTGCCCAATATGGTTTATAAAAATTTGATTAGCGCAAGTTTAGTTTTATAAAAGTGGGCTTTAGCCCAAATTCGTTTTTATAAAATGAATTAGCCCAATTTATTTCTTTATAAAAGTGGGCTTGGCCCAAAATTATCTTTTATTTAAATGGGTCTAGCCCATGTAAACTTTTATAAAAGTGGGCTTAGCCCAAAGTTTATTTTTGTAAACGTGGACCTTAGCCCAAGTTTGATTTTTATACAAGTAGGCCTAACATTTGTAAATTTTATATAAATGGGCTTAGCCCAAGTTAATTTTATAAAAGTGGGCCTTAGCCCAACTAGTTTATATAAATGGGCTAGTCCATATACTTTATAAAAATAAGTTTAGCCCAAATTAATTTATATAAAAATGGGCTTAGTTTAATAAATGTTTAGTTGGGCTTATCCAAAAATATTTACTAGTAATTGTCATAACTTATAGAAATTTATTTTTAAAAACTATAAGTTATATATATTTAAAAAAATTCTAGTAAATATAAAGTGTATCGATTTATTTGTTCGTTTTGACCATTAGATTCGTGTCGACTATTTTATTCATTTCCATTTTTGTCATTTGTTTCGTTTATACCATTTATTTTAATTTGTCCGAATTTGTGTCCGATATATATTATTTTGTCAAAATTTGAATACTTACATATATTTTTATACAAAAATATATCTATACACATATTTGTGATTTCAAAATATATATTTTTATCAAAAATATATATTTATTTCCTTTTTAGTTTAAGAAAAACTTATGTAGTTCCAAGCTTCCAAAGTGATTTCTTAATCTTTGTAAACACTTTAGATCTTCATGCAAGCTTGATTTCTAGAGTTTGGTTTTTAAAAAGTGAAGATGATATGGTTATGCTTTGGCCGATTTTATGAAGGAAAAGGAAAAAGTTTTGTTGTGGTGTTTTGGAAAATGGAAGAATGAAGGTGTATTTGGTTTTTGTTTTGGTTATTAGTTCATACAACACATAATACACTAACCATCTTTAAAATTTGCCAACACATAATATAAATGATTAGTGGCATGGTGGAGGACACCATGTTGCCATGAGGTTTGGGGGGGATTGTTTATATTTTTTTTTATAAATAAAATGTAATTTTTATAAACTTTTATAACTTTAATAATTTTATATATAAGTTTTTATAAAAACTAATGTCCCAACACTTTAAAGACTTTAAAGTGATGTACAATATACCAAAATAATTACTAGTCTTGTTGTTTCGTTGTTCGGTTGATAAAGTTGGTTCAGGTCTTGTACCGGGTGAAATACTGACATATAGTGTTACTTATAAAATTTTATGTTCATAATATTCTAGTACAATTTTTATTGTCACGTTAATTAATCTAGCTCTTCAGACTAATAATTTTGTCATTTTGAGTTCGGTTCTTGTACCGGCTTTGTTGTCAGGTTTTTACTGAACAAACTGTTTAGCTTTAAATAATAAGATTTATATATGGGTTTTATACTATTTCTAACACCCATTATTATTCTTTAGCTAAAATATTTATTTTTTGACTTTTCGGACAATTGTTGAATTTTGCTGCAGAATGCTGAATTTTGCTGCAGACTTGGACAATTTAGTGTTTTAAATAAATTTTTTTATGGTATAATAGTGTAGAAATATTTTATGTCTTGATGCTATTATATCAGACTGTACCATAACTAGTTCTAATATTTAATACATGTTCGTGTCGTTGTCATTTGTCTAGGATATGATTTTATATATTCGTGATCATGACGAGTCTATTATCATACCAAACTATGGTTTGGCTAAATTCCTAGACTTTTAAGACTTAAAATCAAAAATTATGTCATGTTATACAATAAATAGACAATGTACTAGTTGTTCAAGTTGTACAGAATTACTGGAATTTGCCAATTGTCACATTCTCCCCTTGTTCAAGAAAATTTCGTCCCGAAATTTAAGTCGTGTCATCCTTTACGTAGGATTTCTCAAAAAAGTAGGGATACTTCCTTTTGATTTCGTCTTCCCGTTCCCAAGTGCACTCAGGTCCGCGCTTTGAGTTCCAGTGGACTTTGACTAGTTTGATACGACTCCTCCTTGTTCTCTGAACTTTCGAATCTAAAATTTTGACAGGTTCTTCGATGAATGGAGTTTGTCGTCTATATGAATTTCGTCCGTGGGGATAATAAGTGACTCGTCTGAAAGACACTTTTTAAGATTTGACACATGAAAAGTGTCGTTGAACGATACTAAGTGTTTCAGGCAATTTCAACTTATATGCGACTGATCCAATCTTCTCCAAGATTTCGTATGGTCCTATATACCTCGGGCTAAGTTTTCCTTACTTCCCGAATCTAACTACGCCCCTCCAAGGCGAGACCTTTAATAGCACTTTGTCTCCAATTCAATGGACAATGGTTTGCGCCGTTTATCCGCATAACTTTTCTGTCTATCCTGAGCGGATTTAATACGGTCCCGGATTTTAAATATTTTATCTGTATTTTCTTGAATTAATTCTAGACCTATCATTTGTTTGTCGCCTATTTCCGCCCAACATAACGGAGATCGACATTTACGTCCGTATAACGCTTCAAATGGAGCAGCTTGGATACTCGTGTGATAACTATTGTTATATGAGAACTCCACTAAAGGCAAGTGAGTATTAAAGGCAAGTGAGTATCCCAATTTCCGCCTAAGTAAATTACACAAGAACGAAGCATATCTTCTAAGGTTTGAATAGTGCGTTCACTTTGGCCATCTGTTTGGGGATGAAAGGTCGTACTTAGATCTAAGCGAGATCCAAAAGCCATTTGAAATGATTGCCAAATTCTTGATATGAAATGACCATCTAGATCAGAGATTATGGAAATAGGCACTCCATGACTTGCCACAATCTCTTTAAGATAAAGTGCGGCTAACTTCTCGGTTTTATCTTTCTCACGTACTGGCAAGAAGTGAGCTGATTTGGTTAGTCGGTCAACAATTACCCAAATCATGTCGTGACCGCGAGAGGTTCTGGGTAATTTTGTTATGAAATCCATAGAAATTTGTTCCCATTTCCAAGTGGGAATTTCAGGTTGTTGTAACAATCCTGAAGGTTTTTAGTATCCGGCCTTAATTTTTGCACATGTTAGACATTTTCCAACATAAGTTGCAATATCTCTTTTGAGATTAGGCCACCAATAGAATTCTTTAAGATCGTGATACATTTTATCCGCTCCGGGATGTATCGAATATTTGGACTTATGGGCTTCATCTAAAATTAGGTTTCGCAGATTACCAAAAAGAGGAACCCAAATTATGTTTGCAAAATACAAAGTTGCGTTCTCATTTGGTTCTAATAGTTTTTCCATACCTCTAAGCATCTCTGCTTTAAAATTTCTGCTCTTTAGGGCTTCCTGTTGAGCGTCGTGAATTCGAGAGGTAAGGTTATTGTGAATGGTGAGTCTTAATGATCGTACACGAAGAGGCTTCACTCGTTCCTTTCGACTTAGAGCATCTGCGACAACGTTCGCCATGCCCGGATAGTATTTAATTTCACAATCATAGTCATTCAACAATTCAAGCCAACGTCTTTGGCGCATATTTAACTCTTTCTGGTTAAATATATATTGAATACTTTTGTGATCGGTAAAGATTGTGAACTTGGTGCCGTAAAGATAATGACGCCAATTTTTTAACGCAAATACCATTGCACCTAGCTCTAGGTCATGTGTGGTATAGCTCTTTTCGTGAACTTTTAATTGGCGTGATGCGTATGCAATAACTTTCTCTCGTTTCATTAATACGCATCCTAAACCTTGATGTGAAGCATCACAATAAACAACAAAGTTATCTATGCCATCTGGAAGTGATAGAATCAGTGCATCACAAAGTTTATTCTTTAGCAGTTGGAACGCTGCTTCTTGTTTCTCTCCCCAATCAAACTTTTTATCTTTCTGAGTTAGGGAGGTTAGCGGTTGAGCGATCTTTGAAAAAATCTTAATGAATCTACGATAATAACCCGCCAATCCTAAAAATTGGCGTACTTCGATGGGTGTCTTAGGTGCGTTCCAATTCTTAATGTCTTCTATTTTTTATGGATCGACATGTATGCCTTTTTCGTTAACTACATGTCCGAGAAATTGGACTTCACGAAGCCAAAATTCGCACTTAGAGAATTTTGCGTACAATTTTTCCTTCTTTAACAACTCAAGAATGGTCCTAAGATGATGTTCGTGATCCTTCTTATTTCGTGAATATATCAATATGTAATCAATGAATACTATCACAAATTTATCGAGATAAGGCTTGCACACACGGTTCATTAAGTCCATGAACACCGCCAGTGCATTTGTTAGACCAAATGGCATAACAAGGAACTCGTAGTGACCGTGACGGGTTCGGAATGATGTCTTTGGAATACTTTCTTCCTGCACTCTAAGCTATGGTATCCTGACCTTAAGTCAATCTTCGAGTAAAAACTTGATCCTTGAAGTTGATCGAACAGATCATCGATCCTCTGTAACGGATACCGATTCTTGATCGTGAGTTTGTTCAATTCTCGATAATCTATGCACATTCTAAAGCTTCCATCTTTCTTCTTTACGAATAGAATTGGAGCTCCCCAGGGTGAGAAGCTTGGTCTAATAAATCCTTTGTCCAACAACTCTTGAAGCTGTGTGGACAACTCTTGCATTTCCGAATGAGCTAATCGGTATGGGGATTTCGCTACATGTGCAGCTCCTAGAATCAAGTCTATGCGAAATTCGACTTGTCGTTGGGGTGGTATTCCTGGCAAGTCCTCTGGGAAGACTTTAGGAAATTCCTTAACAATAGGGATCTCCTCAAGTTTTAGCTCCTTGGATTTCTTGTCAACAGTGTGTGCTAAGAATGCTATACATCCTTTTCTCAAGCACTTTTGAGCTTTCATACAAGAAACAATTCGCAATGGCATTTTGCTCTTCTCGCCATGTATAAGAAGTGTTTCATTATTAGGAAGTGGAATGCGAATAATTTTGTCGCAACACACGACTTCGGCTTGATTATTGGATAACCAATCCATACCGATTACAACATCAAAACTACCTAACTGGATGGGTAATAAATCAATGTTGAATTTTTGTCCACCTAACTGTAGAAATTCTTTAATAATTTCATCAGATTCAATTATCTTTCCATTCGCTAGTTCGATAGTGAATGGAATATTTAATTTATTTGAATTTAGTTCGAGTACATCTTTAAACTCTAAAGATATGAAACTAAAATTTGCGCCAGTATCAAATAAAATAGATGCGAAATGATTATTGACATGGAACGTACCAGTGATCACATTTGGATCCTAACGTGCCTCGTGAGCTCCTATTACAAAGGCTCGCCTGTGGCCGTTGTTCTCTTTTGGGCAATTCTTCCTAAACTGGCCCAATTCACCGCAACCATAACAACTTTGATTTCTTCCTCGGTCGTTTCCATTTCCATAACCTCCTTCTTTCTTGCCTTCATCCTGTTTCCTTTGTTATTACTCCAGCAGTTTTCGGTGCGGTGTCCCAACTTCCCGCACTTATCACATTTGGTGGTTCGGCATCCACCATAATGATGATAATTGCACCTGTTGCACTTAGGTGCATTTCCTGTATAACCTCTCGTTTCTGTCTTCGCTGCTGCCACGGATACTTTGTTCCTTTTTGCTATGGAGGTTTCTTTCTTCTTGTTACTCGTCGGGAACCTTTCTTGAAGTGTGTAAACTTTCTCTTATCCCCATGTGAGGTTGATTCTACATGTGTTTCCTTGGGCATCTCCGCATTCTTTCTCGAAAACTTATTCATTCTCACCGCTTCTTCGGTAAGGCTTACTGCAATCGTAATTGCCTTAGTGATGGTTGCTAGATGTGACGAAGTAACCATACTTTGAATTTCTGGAGATAATCCCCAAATGTATCATTTGATACATTTGAATTCAGGGGTTACCATATATGGAACGACTTGCGAAAGATCATGGAAACGCTGTGTATAACCATACACATCGGGTCCTATCATGGATAAGTTCCAAAATTCGGTTTCCAATTTCTGTAACTCGGCTCTAGAACAGTATTTCTCTCTCATCATATCCTTCAGTCTATCCCAGGTAATAGCATAAGCAACTGCTTCTCCAAGCGTCTGTACTTGTAAATTCCACCATGACAATGCTTCATCCATAAATAAGCCTGATACATATGACACAATCTGGTTGGTAGAACTGTTACTCATACGAATCACGGAATCCGTCTTTTCTGTCCAACGCACAAAGGCTACTGCACCACCTGTGCCATTAAAATTCAAGGGTTTGCAATCCAAAAATTGTTTGTATGTACATCCTGAAATAGTTAGATTTCAAGAATAATCAACAATATATATTGTTAGAAATAAATATTAATTATCATACTTTGGTAATTTTATAAATAACAAACCATTTACGGGCATCTGAACTCTTGGTGGTTCTTGAACCCTTGGCTCAGCATTGCGCTCGTGATGCGCAAGTGCTTCAGTTATTCGTTGATTCACTAGAGCATCGAGCTCGGCTTGGGTTGTAGGAAATGGCAATGGTCTAACTCGAGGTCTACCTCTTCCTCTAGATGCCATGATCTTCATATATGAAACATATAGAAGTTATTAGACGTATATTTGAGACAAATATTGTCTTTCATGGATTAGTATTATATAATATATGTCACACCCCGACCCGCAGCGGAAAAGGTGATGACATTTATTATAACGTTTCATATTTATTATTACAATTTAAAGGGAAAGATACAATCATAATTACATCATGTTCTACACATCATTCTAGACTTCATTATTTTCTTCTAAGGCATTTCCTATGTTTTCCTTGCTTCACCCTGTTCACCTGTATCATATGTAAAAATGGTTTTTGGATCAACAAAAAGTTGGCGAGTGAATCCTATGAAAAACATTTGAACAAGTTTATTGAATTGATTATAAAATAAAGTGCACAACCACATATGAGTAAATATGGATGTAAACTTATTCACAAAACACTTAATATTAAATAATGCACAACATACAATAATAGATTGTTTTGAGGCACGCGTTGCTCAACTCGTCTCCCACGAGGAACTGATGGGCCTAATGAATGATTTGCATACAATCTTGACAATATGAAATACATAACTACAAACAACATTTACATTCTAAGTTTAAGTCATAATATGGTATGGCACGAGTTTAAATAACGAATTTGTTTTAGTGACACATGATACACCCCAAAACGTGTAATTAAAAAGGGGAGTTGTAAGATTCACTCACATTGGGTGCGTTCAGTTGATGATGTTGAATGCGCACGAAGTTTGATTTAACCACGAGTGAAATTAACCTAGATAATAACATAATGGTTCGGTAAATAAGCGGATTTTATTAATCAATTTTAGTATGATTATTGGATATATTTTTTGTGAGTTTAAAGCTATTTTCTAACTTTAAAAATGTTATTTTTAAGTATTTTTAATTGGTTTTTAAATAAAATAAATAAATAAAAATAATAAAAAATGTTGACTTTTTGACCGTTGACCTGTTGACCGGTTTTATTGTGTAAATGTATGCGCCGGGCAGGACTCGAACCCGAGACCTCCCGTTCGCGTGCACGCAGCTCTACCAACTGAGCTACGTGTCTAACCCGAAATATTTCTGTTTTTAACTATATTTATATACTAATTAAATTAATCTGAAAATCATTTATTTTAAAAACGATTTTAATGCATCGGCTCGTGTGTTCGCCACAGGTCTCGAACCCGGGACCTGTGGTTTAGTTTGGCACACAGTCCACCGCTGGACTGTGTGTCTAACTTGGTAAATAATCTGGTTTTTATTATACTTATATACAAACTAGCTAAATTTATTTCTGTCCTTATATAAAAAGTTTGATAATTGCCAGAATCGGTGCGGTAGCCTAGACTCGAACCCGCGACGTATGATTTACACGCGCACACAGTCCACCACTTGACTGTGTGTCTATCTTGGTTATTATTCCGGTTTTCATTAAACTTAAAATCTATTTGCGAGTGAATCCTGTTCAGTTTTAAAAAGGAACATTTTTATTAAGACGAGTGTGCGTGTGACAAGAATCGAACTCGGGACGTATGCGTGTTTATTTTGCACACAGTCCACCGCTGGACTGTGTGTCTAACCCGAGATATAACTTGATTTAAATTAAATATATTTATAACCGAAGACTTCAACTTCTTCGTTAAACTTAACCAGAATCGATGTCCGATTGTTTTGACAAAAATAATCAGTTTCTTTAGTAAGTTGTGATTAGATACATGTGAGATTAATAAAAACGAGAGAGATTATGTGTAAGATATACCGAACAGAGATCCTCTGTTTCGCCGGCGAAATTTCCGATGATAGCAGGTTATTCCGGCGACGTGTGTCTTGCGGCAGAGGGTCTTCAGGAAGCTTGAGGTGAGTGTGGGTGACTTCGGTATGAGCTCTAGGTGTTCTGTTTTTAGTGTAAGGCACAGAGGTGAAGGGGTTCGGTTTTCCGGCGAGTTGCAGAAAGTTTCCGGCGAGTGAAATTTCGTCGAGAATGGGTGTGATTGTGAGCGAAAAGTTTATCAGAAGTTAAAGGGTGTATTTATAGGGCAGAACATTGACGAATTTGGTCCGTTTACCGTCTTGATTCGTCGGTTAATAATTTTCCGGCGGTTATGACTGATGTCGCGGACTGGACATCGGTTATAACCGATGTTAAGATTAATGCTTCGGTTAAATCAGAAGAAACCGTCCAATCTCGGCGAAATCGTCGGGATTTCCGACGACTGCGATTTCGGCGCGTCTGTTTTGAATTCGAGTTTGTGTATTTGAATTAATTGTTTCTAATAATGAACAAGAAACACAAGTGGCGGAGTGGTTTGATGGATGAGAGTTAAGTCGTTGCTGTATCTGGTTGACCCGGGTTCGAAACCCGGCTTCAGCCTTTTATTTTTATTTCATTATTTTTAATACTTTTTTCAAATGTAACATTTATATTCTAATATACTTATTAATTATGTATCGTTTAAAATTAATTTGGGCATTAAATACGCAACGAAATTTTTAACTGATTGTTCGGTTAATAAACGGAGCGGGTTTGGTAAATCTGGTTTTTGACGGATGTTACAGTATCCCCTACTTTTTAGAAATTTCATCCCGAAATTTAAGTAGTGACATATTTGTCTAAAAAGGATGGTGTTTAGTTTGACAGTTACATACTTAGAAAAAGAGTAAGTGTTTAAATTTTTTTTTTTGTTTGAGGCGGTAACGTTCCTTGTAAGGGTTGAGTACCCTGCTACAGGAATCGCTTTTTGTTGCCTACGGTAAAAATATTGATAAGCGGAGTTGATTCACTAAGTATGATTTCATGCGCAAGAGTTTTGATATGTTTGGAAAGATAAGGTTATATCCTAAAACAAAACTTCTAATACTACAACCTACATGCAACTTCTCATAACCGCCTGACAATGCCTCTGATCCTTTGGCAAGAATACTTATATATAGGAAGTACCAGCGGCGTATCCACCATATTCTTGTCAAATTTTCATTGGTTTTATCAGTAAGTCATGATTGGTTCTATGATGTGACTCTAGAACATAAATAAACACCACAACCAATGTCTGAGTCCTAATTCTGATAGTATACATGTTTGTTGGTGACATAATCCCATTTCTTTAAATGATGAGATGATATAAATGCTAGATCAGTGAGTATAAAACAAACTTTAACCGAGAAATTACTAAATCCTACATGGAACTTCTCATAACCGCCTGACAATGCCTCTGATCCTTTGGCAAGAATACTTATATATAGGAAGTACCAGCGGCGTATCCACCATATTCTCGTCAAGTTTTCATTGGTTTTATCAGTAAGTTATGATTAGTCCTATGTGACTCTAAAACATAAACAAACACCACAACCAATGTCTGAGTCCTAATTCTGATAGTATACAAGTTTGATTGGTGACATAATCCCATTTCTTTAAATGATGAGATGATATAAATGCTAGATCAGTGAGTATAAAACAAACTTTAACCAAGAAATTACTAAATCCTACATGGAACTTCTCATAACCGCCTGACAATGCCTCTGATCCTTTGGCAAGAATACTTATATATAGGAAGTACCAGCGGCGTATCCACCATATTCTCGTCAAATTTTCATTGATTTTATCAGTAAGTTATGATTAGTCCTATGTGACTCTAAAATATAAACAAACACAACAACCAAAGCTTGAGTCTTAATTCTGATAGTATACGTGTTTGAATGATGACAGTACCTCTCTCGTTTGTTGTGATGGAGAGGTTAGTCTGTGTAGAAATGGAACACAATCCAATTTCTTTAGGTGATGATGTGATATGAATGTTAAACAATGAATGTAACACAAATTTTCAACCAAGACAATACTAAATCCTACATGGAACTTCTCATAACCGCCTGATAATGCCTCTGATCTTTTGACAAGAATACTTATATATAGGAAGTACCAGCGGCGTATCCACCATATTCTCGTCAAATTCTCATTGGTTTTATCGGTAAGTTATGATTAGTCCTATGTGACTCTAATATATAAATAAACACAATCAACCAAAGCTTGAGTCTTAATTCTGATAGTATACATGTTTGAATGGTGACAGTACCTCTCTCGTTTGTTATGATGGAAAGGTTAGTCCTTGTGGAAGTGAGACATAACTCAACTTCTTTAAATGATGAAATTGAAATACGTTGAAATGTATGATGAACAAACTTCGACCAAGACATTACTAAATCCTACATGGAACTTCTCATAACCGCCTGACAATGCCTCTGATCCTTTGACAAGAATACTTATATATAGGAAGTACCAGCGGCGTATCCACCATATTCTTGTCAAATTTTCATTGACTTTATCCGCAAGTTATGATTAGTTCTATGTGACTTTAAAACATAAACAAACTGAAATAGTAATTCGCATTAAGATCATTGGATAAGATTCCAATTTATAACTGGGATACGGGAAAATTGAGATAACATAAAGAAAAACATAAAAACTAAACGGCTGGAGTTAAATCTTGATTTTCGGTGAAGGGGACTAGTTGGGTGGTTTCGTTTGGGCCGTCATTATCTTCAACAGGATTGGCGTTGATGCTGAAAACTCTTCCTCTTGCTGGTGGCCTAGTGATTGGGTTTCCTTGATTTGCTTGGTTAACTGGGTTTGATTGAGCTTGAGCGTTTATGATGTTTAACCAATCGAGGGCACGTGTTTCTAAAGTGGGTAGGGTCGCCACAATTAAAACAAGCTCGAACATAAGGTAACATGGGGTATTGGGGTTGTTGATAGGTTTGGATCATGTTTTGAGTAGGGGGAAAGATTTGGTTTTGAGGGGTGCGGCAAGCCTTGCTCAAATGACCATAGCGTCCACAATTCGCACATAGTCGACAAGGTAAGGTAGATGGATGGTGACAAAAACAAGTGTTACATCGAGGGTGAGGTCCAAGGTATGGTTTCTTATTTGGGTAAGTTGAGTTGGGTGCTACTTGAGTGATAGGGATAGCTTGGATGGGCATGGCTTGTGAAATTGGTTGATTACGTTGGGTGACAGCGAAAAGTTGTCCATCTCGTTTTCTCTTAAAAATGGGTTGAGAAGGGGATTCAGTTTGGGTGGAGTTTGAGGTTTCAGTTGATGCTTTATCCTTCTTCTTCTCCTCCTTGAAGTCTTTATTCCGGATGCGGTTCTCGGTGAGCTGTGTAGCTAACTCCATTGCTGCTTCCAAAGTTGCAGGTGTGGTACTTATTAAAGAGTCCTGAATCTTTGACGGAAGACCTCGAATGTAGTGCTCGATCAAACGGTAGAGGGGAGTGAATAAGTTGGGAACCATTTGATTTAACTCGAGGAATCTTTTGTTGTATGTGGTGTGGTCTCCTTCCTTTTGCTTCAACGAATAGAACTCATCCTCTAATTTCTTGATTTCGCTCCTTGGGCAAAACCGTCTTGTCATGATTTCCTTCAACTCTTCCCAAGTCAAAGTCACAGCATCTTCAACACCTCGTTTGGCCTTCTCTGTATTCCAGCAAGTAAGTGCTATTCAAAATAAACGACCAGTAGCATATCGCACTTTGTGATCATCGGGGCAATCGCAGTTTAGAAAAGTGTTCTCCATTTCTTCAAACCAATGGAGGAGAGCGGTGACACCTTCAGTCCCTTCGTATTATGGAGGGTCGCAGGATTTGAAATGCTTGTAGGTGCATTTAGTGGTATTTGGGGGAGGGTTGATAACATTTTGATCTTCTTGGTTGACAGGATTAGCGGTAAGGGCTTGTTGGATTTGAACTACGATGTTGGGTATTACGACAGCCATTTGTTGAGCGATTAGGACAGCCATGCGCTCGCGGGTTTTTCCTGCTCTCATCTTCCTATGAGCGAGGCTAGAAGACATCTACAAGGAATACATATCAAGAGTATGAGTTGGATGTTTTTGGGATTATGGGTCATATTTAGGAATGAACATTTATAAAATAAATATAAAATAATAAATCTACTACATCCATAGGATGTCTTGGGCTTTGCTCGTAATTGGGCATTGCATACCGCCATACTTCACCTTCGTAATCATGTGGGCCCCCATGAATACCGGGTTTTTCATATGGTTCGCATGTGTTAGCCTGGTTACGCACACTAAAACCCGAAGAAAATCGAGAAATATGTAACGTATGATATTCGGAATGTGTCCAGGTGTGGACACGGTGACACCTCAAAGTGGGGTTAGTTCGAACGACGTTTGGTGTGGCATGCTTTGGCCTAATAGGTCCTTCGTACTCTCATCGTTAGTCCCCAGATAGGCAAACTGGTCCGTTATATTGGATTTATACGAATGCCAACCTAGACAGGACGTTCCGACTACTGGTACTTGTACCCTTACAGTTACTACATGCCCGTCGCAGAACTCACTTTGATGAGATTTGAAAAATGAAAAATGCGACAAAATCTTTGAATAACGAAAGTATGAAGATGATTTGAATATGTGAACATTGAAATATGTATGATGAATGTGTATGTAAGTATGTACGTTTGACTGTAAGTATAAACAAATATGAAACAAATAAATATCATAAGTTTGCATGTAACCTCATAAACAATTAAAATCTAGTCAACTATAGTATAGGCTCTAAGGGTCTAATAACCTATCCTATATCCCTATAGTCATGGCTCTGATACCAATCTGTCACACCCCGACCCGCAGCGGAAAAGGTGATCAGGGCATGATTGGGTTATCATCAAAGCTCATGACATTTATTATAACGTTTCATATTTATTATTACAATTTAAAGGGAAAGATACAATCATAATTACATCATGTTCTACACATCATTCTAGACTTCATTATTTTCTTCTAAGGCATTTCCTATGTTTTCCTTGCTTCACCCTGTTCACCTGTATCATATGTAAAAATGGTTTTTGGATCAACAAAAAGTTGGCGAGTGAATCCTATGAAAAACATTTGAACAAGTTTATTGAATTGATTATAAAATAAAGTGCACAACCACATATGAGTAAATATGGATGTAAACTTATTCACAAAACACTTAATATTAAATAATGCACAACATACAATAATAGATTGTTTTGAGGCACGCGTTGCTCAACTCGTCTCCCACGAGGAACTGATGGGCCTAATGAATGATTTGCATACAATCTTGACAATATGAAATACATAACTACAAACAACATTTACATTCTAAGTTTAAGTCATAATATGGTATGGCACGAGTTTAAATAACGAATTTGTTTTAGTGACACATGATACACCCCAAAACGTGTAATTAAAAAGGGGAGTTGTAAGATTCACTCACATTGGGTGCGTTCAGTTGATGATGTTGAATGCGCACGAAGTTTGATTTAACCACGAGTGAAATTAACCTAGATAATAACATAATGGTTCGGTAAATAAGCGGATTTTATTAATCAATTTTAGTAGGATTATTGGATATATTTTTTGTGAGTTTAAAGCTATTTTCTAACTTTAAAAATGTTATTTTTAAGTATTTTTAATTGGTTTTTAAATAAAATATATAAATAAAAATAATAAAAAAAATGTTGACTTTTTGACCGTTGACCTGTTGACCGGTTTTATTGTGTAAATGTATGCGCTGGGCAGGACTCGAACCCGAGACCTCCCGTTCGCGTGCACGCAGCTCTACCAACTGAGCTACGTGTCTAAACCGAAATATTTCTGTTTTTAACTATATTTATATACTAATTAAATTAATCCGAAAATCATTTATTTTAAAAACGATTTTAATGCATCGGCTCGGTGTTCGCCACAGGTTTCGAACCCGGGACCTGTGGTTTAGTTTGGCACACAGTCCACCGCTGGACTGTGTGTCTAACTTGGTAAATAATCTGGTTTTTATTATACTTATATACAAACTAGCTAAATTTATTTCTGTCCTTATATAAAAAGTTTGATAATAGCCAGAATCGGTGCGGTAGCCTAGACTCGAACCCGCGACGTATGATTTACACGCGCACACAGTCCACCACTGGACTGTGTGTCTATCTTGGTTATTATTCCGGTTTTCATTAAACTTAAAATCTATTTGCGAGTGAATCCGGTTCAGTTTTAAAAAGGAACATTTTTATTAAGACGAGTGTGCATGTGACAAGAATCGAACTCGGGACGTATGCGTGTTTATTTTGCACACAGTCCACCGCTGGACTGTGTGTCTAACCCGAGATATAACTTGATTTAAATTAAATATATTTATAACCGAAGACTTCATCTTCTTCGTTAAATTTAACCAGAATCGATGTCCGACTGTTTCGACAAAAATAATCAGTTTCTTTAGTAAGTTGTGATTAGATACATGTGAGATTAATAAAAACGAGAGAGATTAGGTGTAAGATATACCGAACAGAGATCCTCTTTTTCACCGGCGAAATTTCCGATGATAGCAGGTTATTTCGGCGACGTGTGTCTTGCGGCAGAGGGTCTTCAGGAAGCTTGAGGTGAGTGTGGGTGACTTTGGTATGAGCTCTAGGTGTTCTGTTTTTAGTGTAAGACACAGAGGTGAAGGGGTTCGGTTTTCCGACGAGTTGCAGAAAGTTTCCGGCGAGTGAAATTTCGTCGAGAATGGGTGTGATTGTGAGCGAAAAGTTTATCAGAAGTTAAAGGGTGTATTTATAGGGCAGAACATTGACGAATTTGGTCCGTTTACCGTCTTGATTCGTCGGTTAATAATTTTCCGGCGGTTATGACTGATGTCGCGGACTGGACATCGGTTATAACCGATGTTAAGGTTAATGCTTCGGTTAAATCAGAAGAAACCGTCCAATCTTGGCGAAATCGTCGGGATTTCCGACGACTGCGATTTGGGCGCGTCAGTTTTGAATTCGAGTTTGTGTATTTGAATTAATTGTTTCTAATAATGAACAAGAAACACAAGTGGCGGAGTGGTTTGATGGATGAGAGTTAAGTCGTTGCTGTATCTGGTTGACCCGGGTTCGAAACCCGGCTTCAGCCTTTTATTTTTATTTCATTATTTTTAATACATTTTTCAAATGTAACATTTATATTCTAATATACTTATTAATTATGTATCGTTTAAAATTAATTTGGGCATTAAATACGCAACGAAATTTTTAACTGATTGTTCGGTTAATAAACGGAGCGGGTTTGGTAAATCTGGTTTTTGACGGATGTTACAGTATCCCCTACTTTTTAGAAATTTCATCCCGAAATTTAAGTAGTGACATATTTGTCTAAAAAGGATGGTGTTTAGTTTGACAGTTACATACTTAGAAAAAGAGTAAGTGTTTAAATTTTTTTTTTTGTTTGAGGCGGTAACGTTCCTTGTAAGGGTTGAGTACCCTGCTACAGGAATCGCTTTTTGTTGCCTACGGTAAAAATATTGATAAGCGGAGTTGATTCACTAAGTATGATTTCATGCGCAAGAGTTTTGATATGTTTGGAAAGATAAGGTTATATCCTAAAACAAAACTTCTAATACTACAACCTACATGCAACTTCTCATAACCGCCTGACAATGCCTCTGATCCTTTGGCAAGAATACTTATATATAGGAAGTACCAGCGGCGTATCCACCATATTCTTGTCAAATTTTCATTGGTTTTATCAGTAAGTCATGATTGGTTCTATGATGTGACTCTAGAACATAAATAAACACCACAACCAATGTCTGAGTCCTAATTCTGATAGTATACATGTTTGTTGGTGACATAATCCCATTTCTTTAAATGATGAGATGATATAAATGCTAGATCAGTGAGTATAAAACAAACTTTAACCGAGAAATTACTAAATCCTACATGGAACTTCTCATAACCGCCTGACAATGCCTCTGATCCTTTGGCAAGAATACTTATATATAGGAAGTACCAGCGGCGTATCCACCATATTCTCGTCAAGTTTTCATTGGTTTTATCAGTAAGTTATGATTAGTCCTATGTGACTCTAAAACATAAACAAACACCACAACCAATGTCTGAGTCCTAATTCTGATAGTATACATGTTTGATTGGTGACATAATCCCATTTCTTTAAATGATGAGAGGATATAAATGCTAGATCAGTGAGTATAAAACAAACTTTAACCAAGAAATTACTAAATCCTACATGGAACTTCTCATAACTGCCTGACAATGCCTCTGATCCTTTGGCAAGAATACTTATATATAGGAAGTACCAGCGGCGTATCTATCATATTCTCGTCAAATTTTCATTGGTTTTATCAGTAAGTTATGATTAGTCCTATGTGACTCTAAAACATAAACAAACACAACAACCAAAGCTTGAGTCTTAATTCTGATAGTATACATGTTTGAATGATGACAGTACCTCTCTCGTTTGTTGTGATGGAGAGGTTAGTCTATGTAGATATGGAACACAATCCAATTTCTTTAGGTGATGATGCGATATGAATGTTAAATCAATGAATGTAACACAAATTTTCAACCAAGACAATACTAAATCCTACATGGAACTTCTCATAACCGCCTGATAATGCCTCTGATCTTTTGACAAGAATACTTATATATAGGAAGTACCAGCGGCGTATCCACCATATTCTCGTCAAATTCTCATTGGTTTTATCAGTTATTTATGATTAGTCCTATGTGACTCTAATACATAAATAAACACAATCAACCAAAGCTTGAGTCTTAATTCTGATAGTATACATGTTTGAATGGTGACTGTACCTCTCTCGTTTGTTATGATGGAGAGGTTAGTCCTTGTGGAAGTGAGACATAACTCAACTTCTTTAAATGATGAAATTGAAATACGTTGAAATGTATGATGAACAAACTTCGACCAAGACATTACTAAATCCTACATGGAACTTCTCATAACCGCCTGACAATGCCTCTGATCCTTTGACAAGAATACTTATATATAGGAAGTACCAGCGGCGTATCCACCATATTCTTGTCAAATTTTCATTGACTTTATCCGCAAGTTATGATTAGTTCTATGTGACTTTAAAACATAAACAAACTGAAATAGTAATTTGTATTAAGATCCTTGGATAAGATTCCAATTTATAACTGGGATACGGGAAAATTGAGATAACATAAAGAAAAACATAAAAACTAAACGGTTGGAGTTAAATCTTGATTTTCGGTGAAGGGGACTAGTTGGGTGGTTTCGTTTGGGCCGTCATTATCTTCAACAGGATTGGCGTTGATGCTGAAAACTCTTCCTCTTGCTGGTGGCCTAGTGATTGGGTTTCCTTGATTTGCTTGGTTAACTGGGTTTGATTGAGCTTGAGCGTTTATGATGTTTAACCAATCGAGGGCACGTGTTTCTAAAGTGGGTAGGGTCGCCACAATTAAAACAAGCTTGAACATAAGGTAACATGGGGTATTGGGGTTGTTGATAGGTTTGGATCATGTTTTGAGTAGGGGGAAAGATTTAGTTTTGAGGGGTGCGGCAAGCCTTGCTCAAATGACCATAGCGTCCACAATTCGCACATAGTCTACAAGGTAAGGTAGATGGATGGTGATAAAAACAGGTGTTACATCGAGGGTGAGGTCCAAGGTATGGTTTCTTTATTTGGGTAAGTTGAGTTGGGTGCTACTTGAGTGATGGGGATAGCTTGGATGGGCATGGCTTGTGAAATTGGTTGATTACGTTGGGTGACAGTGAAAAGTTGCCCATCTCGTTTTCTCTTAAAAATGGGTTGAGAAGGGGATTCGGTTTGGGTGGAGTTTGAGGTTTCAGTTGATGCTTTATCCTTCTTCTTCTCCTCCTTGAAGTCTTTATTCCGGATGCGGTTCTCGGTGAGCTCTGTAGCTAACTCCATTGCTGCTTCCAAAGTTGCAGGCATGGTACTTATTACAGAGTCCTGAATCTTTGACGGAAGACCTCGAATGTAGTGCTCGATCAAACGGTAGAGGGGAGTGAATAAGTTGGGAACCATTTGATTTAACTCGAGGAATCTTTTGTTGTATGTGGTGTGGTCTCCTTCCTTTTGCTTCAATGAATAGAACTCCTCCTCTAATTTCTTGATTTCGCTCCTTGGGCAAAACCGTCTTGTCATGATTTCCTTCAACTCTTCCCAAGTCAAAGTCATAGCATCTTCAACACCTCGTTTGGCCTTCTCTGTATTCCACCAAGTAAGTGCTATTCCAAATAAACGACCAGTAGCATATCGCACTTTGTGATCATAGGGGCAATCGCAGTTTAGAAAAGTGTTCTCCATTTCTTCAAACCAATGGAGGAGAGCGGTGACACCTTCAGTCCCTTCGTATTTTGGAGGGTCGCAGGATTTGAAATGCTTGTAGGTGCATTTAGTGGTATTTGGGGGAGGGTTGATAACATTTTGATCTTCTTGGTTGACAGGATTAGCGGTAAGGGCTTGTTGGATTTGAACTACGATGTTGGGTATTACGACAGCCATTTGTTGAGCGATTAGGGCAGCCATGCGCTCCTGCTCTCATCTTCCTACGAGCGAGGCTAGAAGACATCTACAAGGAATACATATCAAGAGTATGAGTTGGATGTTTTTGGGATTATGGGTCGTATATAGGAATGAACATTTATAAAATAAATATAAAATAATAAATCTACTACATCCATAGGATGTCTTGGGCTTTGCTCGTAATTGGGCATTGCATGCCGCCATACTTCACCTTCGTAATCATGTGGGCCCCCATGAATACCGGGTTTTTCATATGGTTCACATGTGTTAGCCTGGTTACGCACACTAAAACCCGGAGAAAATCGAGAAATATGTAACGTATGATATTCGGAATGTGTCCAGGTGTGGACACGGTGACACCTCAAAGTGGGGTTAGTTCGAACGACGTTTGGTGTGGCATGCTTTGGCCTAATAGGTCCTTCGTACTCTCATCGTTAGTCCCCATGTAGGCAAACTGGTCCGTTATATTGGATTTATACGAATGCCAACCTAGACAGGACGTTCCGACTACCGGTACTTGTACCCTTACAGTTACTACATGCCCGTCGCATAACTCACTTTGATGAGATTTGAAAAATGAAAAATGCGACAAAATCTTTGAATAACGAAAGTATGAAAATGATTTGAATATGTGAACATTGAAGTACGTATGATGAATGTGTATGTAAGTATGTACGTTTGACTGAAAGTATAAACAAATATGAAACAAATATGAAACAAATAAATATCATAAGTTTGCATGTAACCTCATAAACAATTAAAATCTAGTCAACTATAGTATAGTCTCTAAGGGTCTAATAACCTATCCTATATCCCTATAGTTATGGCTCTGATACCAATCTGTTACACCCCGACCCGCAGCGGAAAAGGTGATCGGGGCATGATTGGGTTATCATCAAAGCTCATGACATTTATTATAACGTTTCATATTTGTTATTACAATTTAAAGGGAAAGATACAATCATAATTACATCATGTTCTACACATCATTCTAGACTTCATTATTTTCTTCTAAGGCATTTCCTATGTTTTCCTTGCTTCACCCTGTTCACCTGTATCATGTGTAAAAATGGTTTTTGGATCAACAAAAAGTTGGCGAGTGAATCCTATGAAAAACATTTGAACAAGTTTATTGAATTGATTATAAAATAAAGTGCACAACCACATATGAGTAAATATGGATGTAAACTTATTCACAAAACACTTAATATTAAATAATACACAACATACAATAATAGATTGTTTTGAGGCACGCGTTGCTCAACTCGTCTCCCACGAGGAACTGATGGGCCTAATGAATTATTTGCATACAATCTTGACAATATGAAATACATAACTACAAACAACATTTACATTCTAAGTTTAAGTCATAATATGGTATGGCACGAGTTTAAATAACGAATTTGTTTTAGTGACACATGATACACCCCAAAACGTGTAAGGGGAGTTGTAAGATTCACTCACATTGGGTGCGTTCGGTTGATGATGTTGAATGCGCACGAAGTTTGATTTAACCACGAGTGAAACTAACCTAGATAATAACATAATGGTTCGGTAAATAAGCGGATTTTATTAATCAATTTTATTAGGATTATTGGATATATTTTTTGTGAGTTTAAAGCTATTCTCTAACTTTGAAAATGTTATTTTTAAGTATTTTTAATTGGTTTTTAAATAAAATAAATAAATAAAAATAATAAAAAAAATGTTGACTTTTTGACCGTTAACCTGTTGACCGGTTTTATTGTGTAAATGTATGCGCCGGGCAGGACTCGAACCCGAGACCTCCCGTTCGCGTGCACGCAGCTATACCAACTGAGCTACATGTCTAAACCGAAATATTTCTGTTTTTAACTATATTTATATACTAATTAAATTAATCCGAAAATCATTTATTTTAAAAACGTAATGCATCGGCTCGGTGTTCGCCACAGGTTTCGAACCCGGGACCTGTGGTTTAGTTTGGCACACAGTCCACCGTTGCACTGTGTGTCTAACTTGGTAAATAATCTGGTTTTTATTATACTTATATACAAACTAGCTAAATTTATTTCTGTCCTTATATAAAAAGTTTGATAATTGCCAGAATCGGTGCGGTAGCCTAGACTCGAACTCGCGACGTATGATTTACACGCGCACACAGTCCACCATTGGACTGTGTGTCTATCTTGGTTATTATTCCGGTTTTCATTAAACTTAAAATCTACTTGCGAGTGAATCCGGTTCAGTTTTAAAAAGGAACATTTTTATTAAGACGAGTGTGCGTGTGACAAGAATCGAACTCGGGACGTATGCGTATTTATTTTGCACACAGTCCACCGCTGGACTGTGTGTCTAACCCGAGATATAACTTGATTTAAATTAAATATATTTATAACCGAAGACTTCATCTTCTTCGTTAAACTTAACCAGAATCGATGTCCGACTGTTTTGACAAAAATAATCAGTTTCTTTAGTAAGTTGTGATTAGATACATGTGAGATTAATAAAAACGAGAGAGATTATGTGTAAGATATACCAAACAGAGATCCTCTGTTTCGCCGGCGAAATTTCCGATGATAGCAGGTTATTCCGGCGACGTGTGTCTTGCGGCAGAGGGTCTTCAGGAAGCTTGAGGTGAGTGTGGGTGACTTCGGTATGAGCTCTAGGTGTTCTGTTTTTAGTGTAAGGCACAGAGGTGAAGGGGTTCGGTTTTCCGGCGAGTTGCAGAAAGTTTCCGGCGAGTGAAATTTCGTCTAGAATGGGTGTGATTGTGAGCGAAAAGTTTATCAGAAGTTAAAGGGTGTATTTATAGGGCAGAACATTGACGAATTTGGTCCGTTTACCGTCTTGATTCGTCGGTTAATAATTTTCCGGCGGTTATGACTGATGTCGCGGACTGGACATCGGTTATAACCGATGTTAAGGTTAATGCTTCAGTTAAATCAGAAGAAACCATCCAATCTCGGCGAAATCTTCGGGATTTCCGACGACTGCGATTTGGGCGCGTCAGTTTTGAATTCGAGTTTGTGTATTTGAATTAATTGTTTCTAATAATGAATAAGAAACACAAGTGGCGGAGTGGTTTGATGGATGAGAGTTAAGTCGTTGCTGTATCTGGTTGACCCGGGTTCGAAACCCGGCTTCAGCCTTTTATTTTTATTTCATTATTTTTAATACTTTTTCAAATGTAACATTTATATTCTAATATACTTATTAATTATGTATCGTTTAAATTAATTTGGGCATTAAATACGCAACGAAATTTTTAACTGATTGTTCGGTTAATAAACGGAGCGGGTTTGGTAAATCCGGTTTTTGACGGATGTTACAATATAAGTGTATATAATATTGATATAATTCAATTTTTATGTATAGTATCCATATTATAAGCACCATAATAGATACATAAAAATGAACAATCAACAATGCATAAATAAAAGATAAACATCAACCATTATGTATATATTATCAACTTGATACATCATTTGTGTGAAGATACAAAAATAACTCAGAGTTATAACACTCCGATAGACAAGTCATACACAATACATTATAAAGTAAATATTTTCCTTCACATCGTTCTTCAAAATCTTCAAGTTGACGACATATAAATCTTCAAAAACTTCTATCTTCAGCAAAACTGGGTATGAGTACCTACCCTAGAGATATGACCATATACCAACTAAACAGACGGTGGAGGTGGAGGTGGAGATGAACGGATGATCCTCCGGAGGTATGCGACCTCCTCCTCGAGCGAACGGATGCGCTCCTCGTGGGATGGAAATACACTCTACACTAGAGAGTGTGGATGTGGTATAACAAGCGAAGGTGGTGATGATGTCGTCGTTAGAGATGGCGTCACGGGAGGTGTCGAAGTGGGTAATGGTGGTAACTGAGATGACAAAGATGGAGTATTCTAAGATGCTCGCAAAGTGGAAATCTGAGCCTGCAGCTCACGGATACGGCAAAATAAGATACTAATCTGTATCTTAGAAGACGTGACTCGAAACTCGGTGGTGGTCGGTGGCAAATGACTGGGTTGATAGGGATCAGATAGGTTCATACCAGGTGGAGGTGATCGAATGTGAATACCGGTATGGTGAGATGATGGGTATGATGGTCCTCCAATAGTGGGTGGTCGTGAATAGGGATGGTGTCTACTCGCATACTAACTAGACTCAGGGAACACATAACTCTGGAGGGTCCTGCAGTGTAAGAAGATGCATAAGGATCAGATGTGATAAAAGGATCTGGAATGGGTATACCGGGTATATGTAATGATCCATCAACATGGTGAAACGGTGGCTGCTCAGATGAGTAGGATGTACCTCCCAAAGAGTAATGTGAAGGTCCAGACAAAGCATGAGGAGTGAAACGATCAGTAACAAATGAAACGTCTCCAGGTAAATACTGAGATGATCCAGATTGGTAGATGTGACCAGTAATGATAGCATCAGATGGTATGGGATCAACAAAAGTGGGTGTAATAGAATCATCAACAGTGGGAAAAGTATCTGGAAGTGGTGGTAGAGCATTATCAAGTGAGGGCTCGGGTGAGGGTGATCTCGGAGACGATGGAGCAGATGAAGTAATATCAATGACATCAGGCTCTTGTGGAGCTACCTCCAGTAGCGCGAGATCAAAATCATCTCCGATACCCAGATCATCCTTAAGGTGATCTACATGAACAATAGGAATGACATCGTCATCTCCATCGATGTCGACAGCAAAAGGATCTACCACGTTAAGTGGTATAACATGGTCCTTCACAATGTGCTCACCTTCGGGGTGGCCAATGATAACTATCTGGTGGTAAAGCTAAAACATCATCATCGGGAATATCCCCAGGAATGGGATCGGGTACAGGGTAGGTAAGGCAAAAGGCTGGAAACCATCATCCATCAAGTCATCGTCAGAATCATCGTGATCTGACTCTTCGTCGGAAATGATAATGACTGGTGGGAGTAGATCGTCTAGTGGTATATAATCTATCTCAGGGTCAGAACTCATACACTCGGTGTCTGAAAGGCTACTATCGGAAGAGATGGTCCTGGCAAACATAATCCGTACAACTTATTTTGTTAATAAATAATTTTTGTTTAAAGATAAATAATCGGGCAATCGCTAAGTTTCAATGTAAGTTTTTCTAATCATAAGTTCAACTCAACTTACTGTTATTGTGTCTATCTCTCATAGACTAGTTTTGTATAATGACCTTGCACTATTGTTTTTTGTTTTAAACATTTGATACTAGTGGACAGTTTTTCCCCGGGATGATAAACCAAAAATACTTATTTCAATTTTTGTAAACGACTCACAAAAATTTATAAAAGAGCATTTTGAAATTGTAGACTAGACTCAAAAGAATCTTAGTTCACTACAATTGAAGCTCTGATACCAGGTCTGTCACACCCCGATTTTCGATGTAGCGAAAGCGTGTCGCGAGGTGTGGCCAGAGCGGCAATCGTTGCATTCAACCAAGTAAACGACAATTGTATTACATTACAAAACATTCATCCATACTTTTTATTTAACCATAATTCACATATAAACTTTTGTCTTTAAAACAAACCACAAGTTTAACAACATTATTTAAAATTTAGACATAAGTTTATAAAACATAACAACAAAGACTGGATGAAACATAACATCTTAACTTCACAACAAACGAACAAGATTTTTTCCCGAAGGCCATCCACTAGTTTCCTATAATACATGTTAGTTTTGAAAACAATATCAACAAAAGCTGGTGAATTCATGTTATAAATTTTGTATCAAATGAATTATCAAAAACATTTAAACTAAACTTGTTTAATATAGCTTCATGAAAATTGTAAGATCATTAGTGTGTTGCAAGGACACTAATCTGTATGCCGAATAAGGTGGCAACCAAACCTTGACGATTTATTATGTGTCTGAGACACTCGTTTTGATACAAAAAGCACTCTAATACGATCTGTTATTATTGTCGTAATAGAGTGGGGCTCGCCCAAACCTAATAGATCTATCCCCTTGTTCCTCGGTACATGTCTTTCATTAATGGCCCCAATACTTGAGCCTTATTCACGTGTGATCTAAATATTTTCATTTTCCCCAGCTATATTAATTGTAACATGTATGCAGCCTCGCACGTTTAAAACCATAAAAACGTTAAAATAAAAGGGAAACATGAACTCACTGATTTGCGTTTCGTACAAATCTCTATTCGATTCCTGATACTTCGTTCGTTTTTCGACCTACAAGTGTTCTAGTCTATTAGACACTTAGGCTTTCGTTTGTTTTTCGTAAAAGTATTTTATCTCGAATTTCATACTTGTAATTGTTGGTTTTTCTTTATATATATATATATATATATATATATATATATATATATATTATATATAATATAATATTATATATATATATATATATATATATATATATGTTAGATTGATTAAATGGACCTAGTCCATAATTTAATTGTAAATAACTCAATCTAATAATTCATTACATATGGGCCTAGTCCAAAAGCTTTTGTAAATATGGGCCTAGCCCAAATTTGCTTACTTTGTGTGGGCCTAGCCCAAACTAATTTTGTTTATTTAGTAGATTAAGCCAAATTGGTTTATAAAAGTGGGTCTAGCCAAAGTTAAAATGAAAGATTGGGCCTAGCCCAATATAGTTTATATAAAATTTGATTAACCCAAGTTTAGTTTTATAAAAGTGGGCTTTAGCCCAAAGTTAGTTTTTATAAAATGGATTAGCCCAATTTATTTCTTTATAAAAGTGGGCTTGGCCCAAAATTATGTTTTATTTAAATGGGTCTAGCCCATGTAAACTTTTATAAAAGTGGGCTTAGTCCAAAGTTTATTTTTGTAAAAGTGGACATTAGCCCAAATTTGATTTTTATACAAGTAGGCCTAACACTTGTAAATTTTATAAAAGTGGGCTTAGCCCAAGTTAATTTTATAAAAGTGGGCCTTAGCCCAACTAGTTTATATAAATGGGCTAGTCCATATACTTTATAAAAATAAGTTTAGCCAAATTAAGTTTTATAAAAATAGGCTTAGTTTAATAAATTTTTAGTTGGGCTTATCCAAAATATTTACTAGTAATTTTCATAACTTATAGAAATTTATTTTTAAAAACTATAAGTTATATATATTTAAAAAATTCTAGTAAATATAAAGTGTATTGTTTATTTGTTCGTTTTGACCGTTAGATTCGCGTCGACTATTTTATTGATTTCATTTTTGTCGTTTGTTCCGTTTATACCATATATTTTAATTTGTCCGAATTGTCCGAGTTGTCCGAATTATCCGATATATATTATTTTGTCAAAATTTGAATACTTACACATATTCTTATACAAAAATATATCTATACACATATTTGTGATTTCAAAATATATATTTTTATCAAAAATATATATTTATTTCCTTTTTAGTTTAAGAAAAAGTTATGTAACTATATTCTTAACTTTTTCATCAAACCTTATAATAAAAAGATTAAACTTCCTAATCATTTTTAATCACAAAATTGTTAGTTTAATCATATCTTAATCAAGATTAATTTTTATAAAAATTTTGCCATAGTTCCCTTTAAAAATATAAGTTTCCATGTTTTTTAAACATGTTTTAAGTAACTAAACTAACTCAAATCATCATCAAGCACAATTATTATATAAATGTATTAACATAATGTCATGAACTTGTTATAATTTTTAATCTTTCTTAATATAGAAACTTTATTATAACTTTTATACAAATTTCTAAATCATAATTATTATTTAATGATCTAATACATGTATACTAATATTAAAATATGAGATTATGTTCATGACATATTTTGTTAATGAATTTTGCTAATCTAAACATGTATGTGTTTAGATCACCTTTTTATTCATAATTTTTTTATTCATAACTTTGCAAGATTCAAGTTTACTAGTTCATAAAAACTTCAAGATCATCAAAAATTATCAAGAAAATTACATGATTATGTTAGTTATTTTAGATTTATTAGTGTTTTTCAAATGAATTTTTATGTAATTTTTATGATGATCTTGTAAAGTTTTATAAAATAAAAAGTATAACATAAGGTTTAAGATCTTGCTACTAGCACAAGGCTAGGGATGATCTAAGAGATGAAGAAATGGATTGATCAAAAGTTCCAAGCTTCCAAAGTGAACTCTTAATCTTTGCAAACACTTTAGATCTTCATGCAAGCTTGATTTCTAGAGTTTGGTTTTTAAAAAGTGGAAGATAATATGGTTATGCTTTGGCTGATTTTTATGAAGGAAAAGGAAGGAAAGTTTTGTCGTGGTGTTTTGGAAATTGGAAGAATGAAGGTGTATTTGGTTTTTGTTTTGGTTTTTAGTTCATACAACACATAATACACTAACCATCTTTAAAATTTGCCAACACATAATCTAAATGTTTAGTGGCATGGTGCAGGACACCATGTTGTCGTGAGGTTTGGGGGGGGGGGTTGGTTTATATATTTTTTATAAATAAAATGTAATTTTTATAAACTTTATAACTTTAATAATTTTATATATAAGTTTTTATAAAAACTAATTGCCCCAACACTTTAAAGTGATGTTACAATATGCCAAAATAATTTACTAGTCTTGTTGTTTCGTTGTTCGGTTGATAAAGTTGGTTCGGGTCTTGTACCGGATGAAATACTGACATATAGTGTTACTTATAAACTTTTATATTCATAATAATTCTAGTACAATTTTTATTGTCCCGTTAATTAATCTAGCTCTTCAGACAAATAATTTTGTCATTTTGAGTTCGGTTCTAGTACCGGCTTTGTTGTCAGGTTTTTACTGAACAAACCGTTTTGCTTTAAAAAATAAGATTTATATATGGGTTTTATACTATTTATAACACCCATTATTATTCTTTAGCTAAAAATATTTATTTTTTGACTTTTCAGACAATTGCTGAATTTTGTTGTAGAATGCTAAATTTTATTGACAGACTTGGACGATTTAGTGTTTTAAATAAAAATTTTATAGTATAATAGTGCAGAAATATTTTATGTCTTAATTCTATTATATCAGACTGTACCGTAACTAGTTCTGATATTTAATACATGTTCTCGTCGTAGTCGTTTGTCTAGGATATGGTTTTATATATCCGTGATCATGAAAGAATCTATTATCATACCAAACTATGATTTGGCTAAATTCTAGACTTTTAAGACTTAAAATCAAAAATTATGTCATGTTATACGATAAATAGACAATGTACTAGTTGTTCAACTTGTACAGAATTACCGGAATTTTGCCAATTGTCACATTCGATGTTTAGAATTATAAACCATAAAAAAGATCAAGTTTTTGTATAATAAAAATCATTGTTTTAAACGGGTTAGACACAAAGTCTAGTGGTGGACTTTGTGCAATTACACTGCACAGGTACCGGGTTCGAACCCTGCATGACACCGGTTTTCTGAGATAAAAATCCATTTCTTAAACTTAAAAAGATCACTTTCAAGTAAGCACATAAGTATAATAAAATTTCATACTATGATGGGTTAGACACCCAGCCCAGTTGGTAGGGCTGGATGCAAAATAACTGGAAGGTCGCGGGGTCGAATACAGGGGCGAGCACCGGTTCGATGATTTTAAAAAATATTTTTAAAATAAATGATTTCTAAATATTGTAACTAGTATATAAGAATAATTAAATCTGAGATTATTTCGGGTTAGACATGTAGCTCAGTTGGTAGAGCTGCGTGCACGTATACAGGAGGTCGCGAGTTCGAACCACACACGATGCCAAAAATAAAACGGTTGAACCGGCCGTTGACCAGTCAACCCTTAAAAAGGGTAATTTTTTAAATTAAAATCCTTTTTATTTTCTTTAAAAATTAATCAAAAATACCTCAAAATAAGGTTTTAAACTTTTAAAATTTGTATCACTACTTCACTAACCTAAAAAACTCTAATAAAGAGCTCAAATTAAGAATATTAATTTTTATTAGAGTTTATTTATTTACCGAACTATCGCGTTATTATTTTAGGTTAGTTTTCATTCGTCGGTTTAATCCCAAACTCGTGCGCGTTGGTCTTCGATCAAGGAAACGCACCCACTGTGAGTGAATCCTTACAAATTGCGCTTTTCATTCATGTTTTGGGGTGTATCATGTGTCGTTTTATATATTTTGTTTATTCAAACACTTGTGCTATTACCATTATATGAACTAACGTGTGATGTAAATGTTATCTGTTGTATTGTGTGTTTACATTTTTGTTAGTACGTGCAATCATTCATTAGGGCCATCAGTTCCTCGTGGGATACGAGTTGAGCATCAGGTGCCTCATTAGATCGGCTCGTTTCATTGAGCCTTGATCACTGTTCATCATTTGATATGCTTGTGTGTGTATTAATTGATATTATGTGGTTTGTGACTAGATTTACATATGCGTATACTCATATTTGGTTTATGCACATTTTTATTTAAATAACCAATATAACTAATTCGTTCAAATTTTTAAATAAGATTCACTCGCCAACTTTTGTTGACCCAAAAACCATTTTTACACATGATACAGGTGAACAGTTTAAGCAAGGAACACATAGGAATTTGCCTTAGAAGAAAAATAAAGAGTTCATGAATGTTGTGTTTAGAACATGTTTTTGCTTTTATGTTCATTGTAATTTCTCCTTTAAATTTGAAATAATAAATATGAAACTTATATTAGTAAATGTCATGAGCTTTGGTGATAACCCAATTTTGCCCCGACTTTGATTTCCGCTGCGGGTCGGGGTGTGACACCACACCACAAGGAAGTCGACTTCAGGAGGCTGTCAATTCCTAGGAAATTGCTCAGCTTCTTGGCAAAGCAAAAAATCAAGCTGCAGTATCCACATCCACAGTAGAGGCTGAGTATATTGCTTCTGTAAGCTGCACACTCAACTTGTCACACCCCGATAAATCGATTTCATCAGAGTTGGCGCGTGAACTGAACTGGTATCTTCTTTGCACAGCGGAAGTAAATATGCGAGCTAAGACTTTTAGAAAGTTGAACGCCTGCTAAGTACTCGAATCCCCATGGGTTCCCCTGTTTTAGGATAGCCCTGACAACACAAGTTGTAGACAATTTTCAAAACTCAACAAGTCAATGTAGCAATACTATAATTTTCCGTCGTGCATTCAAAATATCATTTTTTATCGAATACGAGTCCAATATATGTATTTGTATACAATATGTTATATATATATATATATATACACGATATTTCGGTATGTTTTCAACTAATATATATACACGAGTAACATACATTGTTCGATTGTTATTTTATGGTTTCGTTATTCTGCTCGGTTTTTCGAGCTCGGTTTCGCGCTAAATAAAATTTATATAAAATAATTAAATAGATTTCGGTTCGTTAAAAATTTACCGAGCGTAGGGGTTGACCCGTTGACTGAGTTTGACCGTAGTTGACCGCGTTGACCATGGTTGACCGTTTTGACTGAGTTGAGTCGAACAAATCTGATGTTTACTAAACTGACCAAACCGAACCTGAACCAAGAGTAACCACGTTGACCATCTTTGACTAGTTGACCAGGTTTGACTGAGTTTGACTCGGTGATTGACCCAAAACAAACCAAACTTGAACCGAACCTAACCATCCCTATACCCCTGCCGTTGCCGCTGACTGGAACCCCAATCGCCGCTGGTTACGGCGTTACCGACAACCTCCGTGACCGCCGCCACTTCTCACGACACCACACCACTGTCGTCGCGGCTGCCGCCGAACGACGGCTTCGTTCGTTCATTGTCGGTGACCGTAGTCACCTAACTGGAGCCACCACACCGCCACACTCCGTCACAACCTGAAACAACAAGCACTAGCCAGGAGAGTCACGAATCTACAAATATCTAAGGAAGAGAAGGGGAGTTAGGTGGCTTGCCGGAATCGCGGCTGCGGAGTTAAAACCGCCGCTTCTGTTGCTCAAACGCATAAACCGTCGTCGAATTCGTGTTCGGTAGGTATGATTTAGAGGGGGTCCGCCGCTGAACTGCCATGAAATTCCGCCGTCGCCGCATCGTTGTCACCATGCCAGCCGTACTCCGCCGCTGGCCGGCCGGCCGGAGTCCGGTCACCGGAGGTTCTAGAGAGAGAGAACGAGAGAGAGTTGAGATTTAGAGAGAGTGTGTGTAGGTGTAAAATGAGGTTTGTGTGTGTATTTTAGTTTATATAGTAGGGTTTTGTGGGTTTGGGCCCAAGGCCTAAAAGCCCGTTTCTAGTGTTTTGAGTGGCTCAATCGCGTCTACGAGGCCCGTTTTCCAACCCGAACATCGTGTAACGTCGTATAATATTGTTTTAGGGTCGAAAACATGTAAAATAGTGTCGGTATTCGATATTAATCGCGTGCGTTCGTCGGTTTCGTTAAAATGCGTAACTTGCTTCGTTGTCGTTTCTTGGCTGTTTTTCGATCCGATCTCGGTGCGAATAATAAAATTTGATTAAAAAGCAATATATCATAATATATTAATATCAAGGCATAACTCGAGTCCGTTGCTTCTGTTTCGTTGTTGGTGCGTTCCTGCAAACGCGTTTTTTGTTCACGTAAGCGTTTTGTGACGTTCGAAAGCACGATAATTCATCAAAACCAAATTCTTATGCATAAATTGTACATGTAAAATTCGTATTTGTCACCGTTGTCATTAGTTTTCCCAGTGCCAGTTCGTTACTGTTTGTCGTTCAGCAGTTTTCCCGCAAATCACTATTCGCGTACAAAAACGTCGGATAGACGTTCCTACGCATTCCAAGGGCCCAAACAAGTTTATTTACATCTAATTACGCTACTTATGTTGGTATTAATGTTCGTTATGCACGTAATTATAACCGGAAAATGCCGGTTGTCACACAACTCCTATGGCTTCAAAATCAATTGCTGGATTTTGGTGTAACTGCTTTAAAGACTCCTCTTATGTTGGATAGTCAACCAGTTGAAAACATCATAAAAAATCTAGTCTCTCATTCTACCACAAAACACATTAACATCAGACATCACTTTGTGAGAGATTTCTATCAAAAAGGTTTGATTTCTCTGCATCATGTTCCCATTAAAGATCAATTGGCAAATGTTCTAACCAAAGCATTAGATACATCTACCTCTGAAAGTCTGATCTCTGTGATTAGTATGCTAAACTTGGAATAAAAAATTATATTTTTTACGTATAAATAGCATCAAAATATTTTCAGAAAGTCAAAAATTCATCCTTAAAATAGCTAAAATTGAATTTTTTTTCAATAAATCTCTAAAGTCTGCTCATAACCACTATTTCTCCAAACCGCTGCTTGGCGTGAAAATCTATCCGTTCTGAAAGTGTATCCTCTGTTCTACATCCATTGTTGGTGAAACCACTATTTTCCCAATCTACTGATAATCTATCCTCTGATAGTGTAAAATCACCACTGATTATTCCTCTGTTCAGAACCACTGCTGGTATCCAGCAAAGGTTTCCAAACAACTGTCTTCCATTATCCAACAGAGTTTACACGTTCATAGATATTAGCCATCAGATCTTTTGAAAACCGCTACCACGTCAGCATTCACTTTTCACTTTATAAACCCTGATTCATCCAAACAGAGTTCCACTTGCCATTTTTGATTTCAAAAATTCCCATAAAAATCTCCATTACTCTCATCTTCTTCAAACCCTCAATAATCACTCTTCAATCATGAATCTCATCATCAAAACTCCCCACAACTACCTTCCTATCTTTGAAAAAACAAATAATTATACTACTTTTCATTCCATTATTGATGTTCTACAAACATCATCTACACAGATATTTTATTGGCCAAGGCTCCAATCTATCTTGACACCCTTAGAGAATTTTAGGAAAATGCTAAAGTCGAGATTTAAAACAAAAAAACATTTGCCATTACATCAAAGATTGGGCAATCTCTTGCAAAATTCTCCATCCACTATCTCCACCATGTTTGGTCTAAATGACCTAGATGACCCCACTTCTTTCCCAAAGAAAGATTTACATGCTGAATTTATTGAGCGTGGTTATGAAGGTCAACTAACAGGTATTACCATCTTTAAACCAAAATTTCCCACTGATATGAAATTCATTTTCCATACACTTTTGTTATGTTTGTCAGCCAAGACAACTGCATTTAATGAAATACCTTTAAATATTCATTACCTGGGTTATGCTATTTTAACAAAATCAAAACTTAACTTCTCCCAAATAATTTTTTCTGACTTGGTTGCAAATTTTAACAATATTAAAAAGGGTAAAGCTTTTCTGATACAAGTTTCTGTAACGGATTTTCAACAAGGTGTCATTGGTGAAGTTGGCAGCCTAAAACATCAAACTTTTACTAGACTCTCAACTCAAAAATCGAAGGTTTTGAAAACAAAAGTAATAGAGACTGAAGCAAATTTTAACTACTACCACATCCACTGCTCCTTCTTCTGTTATTGAGCCCACTACTCCTGGAGAACATGGCACTACAACAAGTGTTATGCAACCCCACCAGAAAAACCCAAAAAAACCATCCAAATCTAGAAAAGCCCACCAAACAACCTAAAACGGTAACTCTGGAAGATGAGATCCCAGATGATTTACCTGTGATAGCACCAAAGTCACATGAAACTGCTGCTACTACTTCCTCACAAAAGATGGTCCAAAGATCTCCACCAACACCAGCTCCTCTTGCTTCCTCACAAAAGGAATAAGTTGTACACACAGGGACACCACACTATGAGGCAGATGATTCACTTGAACATCTCTTCTCAAGCCCCTCTCCCAGGGCTATGTCTCTTTCTACTCCACTACCCACCTCTCCAATTTCTTCCACATTCTTACCCCTGTTTCAAGCTATTGAGAAAACTCAGATTCCAAGCACTCCCTCTCATTCACCTATCCCTAATAATTAACTCCATCATTTACTGAATCTGAGAAAACTCAATTAGCCAACCCAGAAACATTGAGGATGCTACACCCCATGAGTTACATGTAAATCTTGGAGGTAGTTCAAGTGAAGCAACTACTGCAACTGATGCTACTACAGTGGCTCAGTTGGACAGCAGTTACATTGATAAGACTTCCTTGAAGGCAACAACTGCTGAGGCTACCATTGTATCCTCTAAGCCAGTTGGAAGTCCCTAGTACCATGAACAAGAGGCATATGGTTCTGAAAACATTGCCTTTCCTCATGTTGATGATCCAAATACAACTACCTCTGGTAGGAATTTAGATGATCCTATTTACTTAGGTGATAAATTAAAATACCAAGAATTGACGAAGAGAATCAATACCATGAAATCATCTATTAATGAAATCAAATCCATGATGAAACAAGTGTTACAAAATTCTCAACCTCAACCATCCCCAACTCAAAATGCTGATGAGCTATGGAAAGTTGTCCAACCAATTATCCTGGCTCAGAGACAATTGGCAGACATTCAACATGAAACACACATGAAATTGATTAGAAATGTGGTCGAGGCTTGATACAAAGATACACAAGCAGACATAAAAGCAATCAAAGATCATTTTCTAAAAACTACTGGCTCTGCCCTGGCTATTATCCTTCAAGATGACATTGAAGATGATGCTAAAGGGGGAGAAAGATAACTTGAGAAAGTTGCAACCTGATTCAACTGCTAAACCAAAGGTGCAACAACAGCCAGAAACCATTGATAGCACTGCTGAAGCATCTGAGGTAATTTTGGGAAAAGGGATTGATGAAACCCTAAACAAAGAAGCTGAAAGGATTGTTGTTGAAAAGCAGAAGACGCAAGATACACTTGAAGCTAAAGCTTTAATGCTAATAAAAGAAGAAAAAGCCAAACAGTTGGAAAAAGAAGATGTTGGTACTTCAAGAAAAAGAAAGTCTGCAAGAAATGTAAGACAACCAACTATCATCTCTTCTACAACAACTGCTGAAGCTACTGTATCCTCTGTCCAGATAAACCCAACAGATGTTAGGACAGATGTTGTGACAATAGATGCTGGAACAACAAATGTTCCAACAGATGTTTCCCAAACCACTGCCCTAATTGCATTTCCCACATTAACCGAACTATTATCCACACCACCCCGAATTCCTGTACATCCACCTTCACCCAAAATCAAATTCCAACATAAAAGGAAAACTTTTGTTGTTGTTGATGATGATGATGAAGAGAGTCAATCACCACTCCCTGTATCATCACAATCCATCTCACAACCATCCTCATCATTTCCATATCCTAAAACTCCAATTCCACCCATATCATCATCATTTCTTCCAATGGGTGCCCTATACCCTCTGGAACTTTTGCTGTAAAAGGAGAAATAAAGGCTTTCTACAAGATAGAGGATCCAAAACAAAGAGAATTTCCATCACTTCTCGGGTATCAAAAGCCTAAAAATCTAGATGAATATCTAAAGTTGAAGGCTAGACAAGCTGAGACCATAGAAAAAGAATGATCAAAGGGTAAGGATGGCAGGGCTCTACAAATATTCATGCAATTTCAACTAAGCAAAGTGAGAAACATTGAAGAATTTGCTAAGGATTTGAGTAAGTCCAAGTCTGAAAATCCAACCACTGATAATCCAGAATTAAAGCAAGATTATCTTGATCTTATAATGAAATTCATACCTTACAAAGAAACAAGGACTCAATTCAAAGATTGGTCTGCAAATGAGCTAAAAAAAGAGATTAACAGAATACATATCATGCTCAAGGATCCTTCAAAGAGGCCTACTCCTCCTGTCTGGAAAAAGGCTAAGCCTGAAAGCCAAGACCATGCTTTAAAGATAAAATGAATGAAAGCCGAACTTGTTAGAAGAAAGATCCTTTTATCCCAAGAAACTCAGTCCATTCACAGATAACCACTGCTCCTAAACAGACCCATGCTTCTAAAAGATCATCTTCAACCTCTGTCTTACCCACAATTGCCTTAAATCAAGTAAAAAGGCAAAAGTAGATGGAAGAAGAAGATCAAATGTTGCATGAAGAATTAAGAAAAGAGAGGATTAAGAACCAAATCTTATACCACACTGACGCTGCAAGTGATAAGCTTATGGCCACACTTTCAACACTTGTCAGCAGACCCATCTCACCAAACTCATCTCACATAAACCTACTCCCAAGAAAACCATCTGACTCAAAAATTCTAAAATTGAAGTCATCCATAGACACCCATGAATTGACACTGCTAAGGTTAGATGGTAGAGTTCAAAAGATCAGAATGGAGGATGCATATGGTCTGGATGCAGCTGGCCTCCAAGACCTGCTGAATCTTTAGCTTGAAAGGGATGTAGATGACATGACTGCCCTGGACTTTGAACTTCAATTCAAAGGACAAATAGGTAATCATTGATGAAGAATAAAGATAAGTAATAAAGTTTTTGTTTTGGCATCATCTGCTCTAGGGGGATTGTTGGAATTGAACCCTACAAAAAAACAGATGATAGAAAGTCAAAATATACTACAACCTCTGATCCTTATTATAATGAAACATCTGCTAGAGTCAAGCTCTTTTGAAGACAAAATGTCAAAGGTCTGCCATAGCAAAACTTGGTTGAAGACTAAAGCTAAAGGTCTGCCAAGGCAAAACTCTATTGAAGACTAAAGCTAAAGGTCTGCCAAGGCAAAACTCTGCTGAAGGCCAATAAAGGATGTCTCATTAGTGTTTTCTATCAGTCTTTGTAATGTTTAGTTATCGTAGGGTTAGCTTAGCAGATGTTGTTAGTTTGTTAATACTGTTAGATGTCGCTTTCCTACTGACATCATCATAAGATGCTCGGTGGTTAGAATTTTAGTATAAATAGAACAATGTATGTATTGTTCTATTTGATCACTTTTCATCACTTATCAATCTAGTATTCTTCTTTACATTATGTGCGAACAAATCAGTGATCTTAGGCTGAGGGGGAGAATTGTGAGTTATATGCAAGTGCTTACAATCACAAAAGCATGATAATGAAAACAATCTCTCAATTGTTATGAATCAAAGTTCATCATTCCGCTGCATTTACATCTGATTTATCGTCTTTGATTTTTCATCTTTGATTTTTCATCTTTGATTTTTCATAACAGTTCAAACTCAGATCCTAACACATTTAGTAAACAAAGTTCATACGGACAAAATATACAAACACATTCACTAAACCTATGTCTCCCACTAGGCATGAGGAGAATGCTGAGAAAATAGTGCTTATATTTGCTATATAATGGATTTCGTCTTTAATTTTATTATTTGGTGCTTTTGAACATTAAATAGTTACAATATATGTCTATTTTGATTTAATGGTTAAATACATTATAATTAATGTTACTATGATCGATTTTAGAAAGTTTAATTATACTTGAATAATCTATTCAAAATGTTCATAGTATATAAGAGTCATGGAAATCAACCTGAATGTAAAACTATCGTGAATGATTGGTTGTTTATGAGATGAAATCTCAAGGTTGAGAATCAATATTCATAGATATTCAACGTAACTTGCTTCAAAACTTTCTTCATGTATCTTAGTCATAAGAAATTTTGAAACTGGTATGATCTTTCTATCTTTCAATCTAAGGGACATACTTAAGCTAACTTTAGCCAAAGGTTATTCTTTGATCTTGTATAACGTTGTGCTTGAAATAGAGCAGTAATAAGGCTATTTGATTGAGAATAATCTGAAGTTAAGTGGGAGTTATATGTACTCTGAGGAAATTTGTTCTCTTTTAAGAAAAGAGTTGGATATTCTGGCACCCTTGTTGATGCGAATTGGTTTAAAAGGCGTGGTTACGCTCAAACTAAGAGTAGTTGCTAGAGCACTTTAAATCTAAGATAGGAACAATAATCGTTAACAATATATGAGACTCTACACTGATCCATGTCTCATGTTTAATGAATGTTCTTTAATAAAGGATGAATAGATAAGATTACCATGGCAATAGTACTTGGTTAAGTAAGGTGTTACTAGAACACAAGGTATTAGTTGACGAATACAATACATCATACCTTGCTAGGACAATGAGATGCAGCTAGACATCCACCACGTTCTACGTTGAGTTAGTTAATCGATGAACCTACCAAGTGGGAGATCGTTTGATTAGGATGTCTGATTATCATTAATCTACGTTACTAATTAGGTAAGATTCAAAGAGTTACAATTCAGACAACAACAAAAAAATAATATTTAAGCGTTCAATATCAGTTCATGAGATTCGGTTTTATAAATGTGGAAAATTATATATTTAGTGAAATATTAAATTAAATGATTATTTATGAAATATTTATTTATTTATTAATTTTTTAAGTAATAATTAATAGATAAGTGGTAATTATTATTAAAATGTTATATAATAATATTATATATATGAAATAAATTTATAGGTTGGGAGCTAAGTGTAAAAGTATCTAGATATAAACAGATGGGTTATGATCAAAATCAGGTTATACCAAATTGTTAGATAAGAGAAACCTAACAACCCACATACACCACCACCTCACTGTCGGACCACCATCATTCGTCAGCAACCGCAACCCTGACGCACCACCATTGTTCGATGATCGGCCCGGCTCTACAACGCGTGCCGCACCTAGTTTCGAGAACCGGTTAACACCATCGAACCAGCGATTGTGAGCTGCCTTGCCACGCACCGCCGTGTCACACATCACCTTTGCTTCAGGGTTTTTGGAGTTCAATTCAAGAGTTGATTTGGAACTTGTCTGTACGTGAACTTGTTAACTAACGTGACGTTTGTCGAATCAATTGTGTGTCTTCTCCGATTTCCGGTAAAATGTACAAATCTAAAACACCCTATGGTTGTATTATAATTGTTTAAATGAATTATAAATGGATAACTGACTGGAATATAATCAGATTTAAAAACGTGTACATGGTTCCGCTATTTGTTTAATATAAGATATTAATTAAAAGAAAAAAATTGTATTTTATTAAAAAGAAAAATCTTATTTTTTATTGTACATTAATAAGATAAATGTTATAAATGATGATGACAATTTTATAAATAGGATAACCCTTTTACTTTTTAATGATATCAAAAGGACATTTTAGATGTAGATCTCTAATGTCAAATAAAAGATATGACTTACTACATGATTTCTCCTAACATATCTTCTCAAACATTGTAACTTCTTTCTTATATCTCTGTTTCTAAATCAAACCAAATAACGTTTTTGTACAGGTATAAAACCACTACCTAGTATGCTTTTATGGAAAATATAAACTTTTTGAAAATTACGCGATTGATAATATACGATTACAATTCAAAATTCAAAATATATTTATTTGTTAATGCATTTGATAAAAATGTGCATTTTTGTTAAAATATATGGCTATGATTAAAAAATCTTATTTAAATTCAAACTTTTGTAAGTATAGAAAAATGAAAAAATTAATTTATTCAAACTTGAATGCTTAAAAAGTAGGGTCACTAAATTAATGTAAAGTTATTATTATATCTTGTAATATAATTAAACAAAAACTAAAAAGAAAAGAACTATGTGGTTTCAGATACTGTTTTTTTTTTTCTTATTTGCATATTTTATTCCTTCTTGTTTGAATTTTCCAAAACATACAAACGTACGTTATAATATGTGTGTAATAATGATATATTTAAAAAGATGAACAAAAAATTAAATTTTAAATAATAATAAAGAAAGTTTATTATTTATAAATGTTCTATGTATACATAGAGAAATTCATAAAGTTATTTTTCTATGATGATCATGAGATAACTTATTTTATATTTCTTTTGTTCAATCCGTATAATGTCATACACAATGTTTAAACCTAGTAATACAATTACGTAATAATGTATGAATAAATTAAATAATAGAGTAAACTACAATTTTGTTTCTGTGGTTTACCCCTAATCGCACATACAACTATCGTTTAAAAAAATGGGTCAATCAAGTCTCTATAGTTGTCAATTGAAATCAATCAAGTCCTACTTGCAAACATCTGTTAGTTTGAACGTTACTCAAATGGTCAAATGATCATAATACCCTTTAGGTACGAAAAGTGTAAGTGCGAACATTCATCTTCTTCTTTATAACTCTTTGTAACTTTTGGCTAAAAATATTGTCGTCGTATCTTTATCTCTGTAAATTCATATTTTCATGTTACTACAACTGCACCAAAAAAATCATGTTAAGATCAACAAAGTCACTAGGAAAAAAATGTTCAAATACGTTATTATAAAATAAACTCTGAATAAAGGCATAATCTTAGAACCCCTGCCAATAATAATCTGGTAATTACTCAATCAACCAATAGCAAAATACAAACGAACAAGTTTCAGTAGATTCACTCGGCAAATCTCAACTTGTGCCCTACCATAGCATCCTTAATCTGAATAGGGCGATGTTTCTTTCCATTATAATAGCAATACGATGTCCCATCATTTCTTAAATAATCACAGACGCGCGAGACCATGACTTTATGACACGTTTCTCACCACTTTCATTGAGCTTGTTTATCATTTTCTTCAAATGATTAGCTACAAAAGGGAACCTATTCACAAGTGATGCCATTGATGATCAATCAAACTTCTTTCTTCCACAAACACCTGAACTGTAAATTGTTTGTTAGGTCATACGAAGAGGAAAATATAAGAAATGTAATTCACATAATAAACAATTCAATCAACGAATTTTGGGGGAAACCTAACTTAATTCTAAACCAAATTGAACAAGAAAAGTTGGAATTACAAAACAAATCGATGTGTTTGAACAATTAAAGGTCATGAGTGCGTTATAAAAACAATGAATAAACATCAAATTATCCATAAAAAAGAACTCGATATACCAGAAATTAATAACCTTTAAGAATGCTCACTCACCTTATACAACAGACGAAATGATACAGGGATTTGGAGAGTTCTAAAGGATGAGCCTAGGGTTTTAGAAATGGCGATGTTGATGATGAACATCTAGTGGTGAAGATGAAGGATGATTTAAAAAAGGTATATACAACTGAAATGACCAAATTGTCCTTTCTTTTCTAAGTAAAAAGACAATAATACCTGGTCAACTAACAGTTGACTAACAAAAATTATAAGGAGTGACTTAAATGATTCCAATTAACAACCACAAAGACTTGATTAGCCGTTTTTTAAATGAGGGGTTATATGTGTGATTGGGTGTAAACTCCGAGTACTGAAATTATACTTTACTCTAAATGATAACAAGCATTGAAATATCAGATTTACCCCTAGATTGTAGATAATATTTAATCAAGAAACCTTCGTATTCATATTCTTCCACTTCGACTTGAGTTGGTAAACGGTGCTTTCGGTTCTCTATTTGATCAATTAATATACGTTAACAGTTGGGTTTTTTTTTTTTTTTGCAAATTAATCATTTTTTATTAATTTCGAGGACTAGAATGTCTTCGGACCAATCCACCCAAGCCTTGGCCATTACCACATCTTCAATATTCGTTCACAATTATGCTTTAGCCTTATTTGAACCTGACCCTTAGCTTTTGAAATATTTTCTGGAAGACGAAGGCTGCATAGTTTATTTCGTTCCTTGTCGGATTCTTCATCTCTTGTGATGCTGGTATAGTTTCATCTTGAGCATTTGGTACCGGGTATTGGTACCGTACCAAGCTATTTCCAGTACCAACTCGATACCCACTTTTTTGTCTTTTTGAGGATCGGTACTTTCAGTTCAGTACGGTATGGTATTTTAGGTCGATTTATCTTCAAAGAACGGTACGGTACCTATATCGTATCGTACCAGCCACTTCCAGTACTGTTACTCAGTGTTTGCTTTTTCGAGATCAGTACTTTCGGTTAGGTACCGTTACGGTACCAAGCTCATCCCTAATTTTATCTGAGTTATAGGAATGCCTGGGTTCACTGCTACTTTGGTAGTTTTGTTGGTGGTTTTGAGGGTGGATTCGAGTTTTGGTATCAATAGGGATTCACTTCGGATGGGAACCGAAACTCGTTGTAGGTAGTCTAGTTTGGAAATTGTGGGTTTGTGAATATTGCGAGTGTTGTGAAAATTGGGTTGGGATTTGTAAGGATTGTGATTGTTAGGTTGTGAACTGTAAGTGTTGAAACGCTTGGACTGGATACATGAAATTTTATCTTTTCGGTTGGAAACCGACTTCTTTCTTTGTGTGTGATTCGTTGAGAGCTTGAACTATTTCTTCTTTTGCAAAGAAGAGTGAGTAATATGTTGTGATTCTTTTGCAAAGAAGAGTGAGTAGTTTGTTATTAGAGGGGAGAGTTTTTGTAAAAAGATGGTTGAATATGGATTTGTATGGTAAATAGAGTTTAATATGTATTAATATGGTAAAATTGATTATTAATTGTTTTTAAAAAACGCGTTGTCAAATGGCTCTATCAAATAAATAGGGCGAGCTGTATTAGGAGAAGCCAACTGCTAGGGATTTTTTTAGGCACAGCTCGCAACACATGGGGAGGTGTTCTCGCAAGTTCCTGCGGGTCCCAGATGTGTGCAATAGTTTCACTCAGTCCCCCTATGTTATCCTGCATTTCGATCGACAAATGCCAATTAATTTTAACATGCACTTTACTCGGCCAACCCGTTTTGTACCATTAGTTATATAACCATTTTTTTTAAATCTTTCAATATAAGTTTCAACCATAAACTTGCATGTCGTGTGACAAATTTGAATGACTATTCAAGCTCTACGAAAAGACTGTACTGAAATATTCTCATAGGATCTAGTAAGAATATGATAAGAAATATGCTTTTTTCACTTAGATAAAGACAAATTAATAAAGACTTTGTAAGCCATACCCTTCATAAGCTAGAAAGAAGAAACATAAACCCTAAAAAGATGATGGCTAACAAGAAAGTTGATGATATCATCCAAATGCATCTTTACAATGAACACATGTTCCTCTTCACTCTCATGCATCATATGCATCACACATGCACATCATGTTTTTTTACACATCATAAAAACATACACATTATACACAATTTTCCTCAACAAGTTACTTTTGTCTATATATCTGCCGTCACGAATATACATATATATAAACCCTAATCAGCAAAGTAGAAACAAAATTACTTTCATATATAACAAAATGAGAAGTTATCCATATCTATAACATAATAATACCAAAATATAAGATGCTAAAAGCACAAACTAAAAGTAGTTTTAACACACGTTAGTGATACATTACAAGTCCTTACATATCTTCTAGATCCAAGTTGAAGTGCAAGTACAACCACTATTTAAAAAGACTTGAAGAAGAAATATAACTATTTCACCATCTCTTCTTCAACATGTCTTCAAAAACTATTTCATCATCTCAATGGTTTCTAAATCTGCAATCATCCAAATTGGAACTACATTAAATAACCTTATATAAATATACCGTCCCGCTTACGGTATGTGCATATAATGTATATATGTGTGGGCGCTCGGGGGGGCAAAAGTGAAAGTGCACTGATTTTGACGTTATTTTGATAATTTCGTGAAAATAACGTTAAAAGAGGGATGGTTAATCATGCATCATGTGGTGGTGTTGATAGCCGAAAGACATAGGGGGTACATGCACTAAACGGCATTTGTCTCAATTGTTGAGTGTTATGTGCCTTATGTCTAAGGTTTGATGCAAAACTACTATCAAGCCGGGAGTCTCACTGAAAGTAGCCTCTCTATTTCTACAGGTAGAGGTAAGACTGTCTACATCTCACCCTACTCAAGACCCAACCTTAGCTTTGATATTGGTGGGATTTACTGAGTATGATGATGATATGATGATAAACCTTATATAAATATTGTTTGAACTGTTTAATATTTTACATTAAGTGCATAATGCACAAAAAAAACCCCAAGATTGTCTGTTTATAAATAGAGTTAAGGAACTAAGATGGGCATTTATAGGTGTTTTTTGGATTTTCTTATAACTGTAGGTTGTTCCCACCTTATAACCAAAGTCATGAGTTTGCTAAGATGGCAAGCGGAAAAATCTATGGAGTTCACTTTCAAGCAAACTTGCTGGGTAGCAAACTGTCTAGCAGTACAAAAACTTCCAAAAAACACCTAGAAGTACCAATCTCGTTCCTAAACCGGATGGCTAATACAAAGAACATGGTTTACATGAATTGTTCCATAGTAATTAAATATATCGAATGAAAAATGTAACATGTAGGGTTTTTCTGGTATAAAAACTCATCAATCTTTTTTTATACACGTAAACAGTTTTATAGAATAGTAATTCATAGATAATCCACCCCTCGTGTTATGAATTTACTTCCACATAGATGTATCGAAAATTCTGTTTGTTGGAAATGTTTTAATAACTTTCATAGGAAAATGTGATCTTTTCAGAAAGCTGAAGAAAATATGTACCAAGTCGATGGTGCTGGACTGATCATATGAGAACGAACGCATCAGATAATAAAATGCACCATGTTGGAGAGACTGAAGGGTTACCCCCCACTCATTGGTCACCACCGGTTGTCCATAACAATGTATCAGCACCGCATCATCACCGAACGCCTCTCTAACGTTAAACGGACCAACCGCCACTTCAAACGCGACATCATTGATGAACACAGTCGATTTCCCGGCCGGCATTGGTTCCACCACACCTGCAACTCGGACCACCATTACTTAGTTCATAACTTTTGATTCACTAATATCATATGATACTATCAAATAAGCCCAAGGTGAAGCATGCACACAGATGAGCAATGGTCATTAATTGTAAGTATTTAAATCTTGTTAAAATTGCATATGAAATTGGTAAAAATATATTTGTTCTTGAAGTTCTCACATAATAAGTGCAAAAATTCTTATCAACAAGCACTCTTAAATTTTGATTAAACAAATAGACATAAACATGCAACTGGACCAGCTTCCAAGATTGAATTTTAGAATACTAAGTTATAGTGTGAGAAGAGAGAGAAAACCTAACTTGTTTAATTTTTAATCTAGATATTTTAAATGTTCTTTTACTTTTTACATTAAAATGCCAAAATTATGTATTTAGAGAACAATTAAACAACCTTATCCATATGTTCCTTTTAGCTTAAAGTATCGGTTCTATAAATTAAAACGATATTTTTCTTATTTTTTTTTAAATTTCAGAAATATTGATGAACATTGCAATTCAACAAATTTCTTATATATTAATTTTTATTACTTTGTACATAAATAGGTGTATGTTATTTACATAGAAAAACCAGTAAACTTGTTTATTCATATTTTTTTGTAGCATAAAGTTTAGGACCCATTTCAACAATTTTCTTGATAAAAAACTTAAGATTGAAAAACTCTTTGATATGTATATGTGTATATACATATATACACAGTTAATATAACTTATTTGCAAATGAGCAGAAAGAAAAACAAAAGGAACCTTGAATATCACAAATAGTTGATGCAACAGTAGTTGTAGTAGGATTAGAAGGAACAGCAGAAGTAGGAGGTAGTAGTGCTGTAAAATTATAGCTAGGTACTTTCACAGTTTTCTCATCAACACATTTACCATCATTCATCTTCTGGATAACACTTGGTTGATTCATCATCAACAAATCAGTTAACAACATTCCAGACCCATTCCCAACAGCCTCAATAACATTTCCCTGATTATGTCCTGGACTAACAACATTTCCAAACTCCGAGAAACAAAACCCTTCTGTAAACCCTACCGTAGTGGTTGCAACCGCAGCCGCAGGTGACGGATGCGGTTGCTGAACTGTGGGGAAACAGAAGGGTTGTTCTTGAGAGAACTCGGCGAGGTGGTGGTGGTGAAAACCTCCACCTGCTCCCCCACCGCCAAAGTGCTGGTTTATTGACACGGTGGGGGAGTTTAAAAGGAAGTCAATGGACTTAGAGTATGATTTTTCAGATGAGGAAGATGACGACGGAGTTGTGACTTTGGTGGTGGTTGGAGATTGGTGGTTTTGGGATTTTTGAAGGTGGCGAGTTTTATGTTTGCTTCTTGATTTCCTGTTTTGAAACCAGTAGAAAACATTGGCATCACCAACTTGTCCATATTCTTGTAGTTGTGCTCGGATCTTCCTTATTTCGTCTCTTGGTGGGTTCACCATTCCTGAGTTGAATATGGATTCTAGGATCCGGATTTGTTCGGGTTTCGGGTTCCATCTTGGCTTTGGCTCCGGGCTTCTTTCTTCACATCCTGCCATTTTCAACCCTAAGTTTATTTTCTAACATTTAAGAACATATTTTAGGGTTTCTTTTTCATGGTTGCATGTCTAACAATGATTATCAAGTAAGAAACAATGATACAAACTCACTTAAATAAATTAATATAGGGTTGTGATAACGTATCCCACCTGTCTTTGTATTACATGTTATCATTTTTTTGCTGTTAAGTGGAGGTGGAGTACGTTTAGTCGACCCTAGGAGGAGTGTGATGAAAAATTTAGGAGTGGGGGTACATATCCAGTATCACACTAATCAGTGTGGACACAAAAGAAACTGTAAACAGGGTTAGAAGAGTTAAAAATTACCAGAGGTGTAAGGAGATCTGTGGCAGGGTGAAGCAGAAGAAAGGAGAGTGTTGGAGTCATTAGAGTGCCATTGGTGGTGGTGGCGGGTGTTACAGGTGGGCTTGGATTTGAACATACTAGGCCAATGCCTATTTGATGAAGCCATCTGAATTACTAGCTACTTATGACTGCTACTGTATATGATATGATTATGATGAATGATTGATGATGAATGAATTTGTAGGACACTTAACAAGTCAGAGACAACAGAAAGGTCATCTTTTGCTTTGCTTTCTTTGTTCTTTCTGCTTTTTAGGTTTAGTGAACAAGAATGAAAGGTCTAGGCAAACAAAACAACTCTTCTTATAGCCATAGACTCCTCACCTAACCCTGCATTCAGTTCAGTTTCAATTAATAGTTACCCTAAAAATATATAAAAAATAAGAACAATATAAATTTACTTCTGGACATCTTCACAAACAAACAAGAATAAGTAAATATACAACCAATACATGCTATGTTTATATAATTAATCACTACAAAACTAAAGTAATCCTAAAACTAGAATCACCTATTATTCCATTAAGAACATGTAAAACAAATCTATTGGATACAAGAATATTGATGCTGCTTTTTATCTAACTCTTAATATTGTATTTTGTAAAAAAGAAACGAGTAGCTTAATGAACATGAAGATCATTCATAATACAAAAAAAGGTTCCCATAGAAAGAAAACAAAGATAACAATAAAGGAGCAAGAGCACAAGTGTATGGGCTCTTACATAATCCTTATCAGAAAAGATTGTATTACTATTACCATAGTAGATATATAATTGTGTAAATATACATAGAGAGATAGAAAGAGATTGTATTTCTATGAGTTCCTCTTTGATTTTTACAACCTCAAAGTCATGTTCTGATTATCTTGCCTCCTTTGCTTTGTAAAAGGTTTATCTTTGATGTTTTGTGGTTGCAAGATAGAGAAAGAGAGAGAGAGAGAGAGAGAGAGCTAGAGAGAGAGAGAGAGAGAGTTAATTGTGTGTGTGAGAAAGATTAAGAAGATCAGTTGTATATTGTTTACAACATTGAGTTGCACATATTCTAAGGAAGAAAAGGCAGGCGTTGGTGGCAAAGAATAAATAGGGGGGCATTTGAAAGTCAATCAAACAGGGTAGGGTTTGAGTGCGAAAGTGGTGGTGGAGGATTTATTGCTAGTTGGGGTTATTTCGGGCAAAGTAATAACTAAGAGGCTTTCTTCATGGATTGACTCGAGGGAAATTTATTTCACATTACATCTTTGTTCGGTTAATCTGTACCTTCTTTTCATTTCAGTTAAAAAAAATAGATATATGTATAAAATTAAAAATTATAAAAATGTTTTGATTTATTGTGTGTTAAAGTTATTTTACATCAGTAATTAGTTATATATATAGTTGAGGTTTTCTTCTTGGTTGTGAACAAAGTGTTAATCTATGAACAACCGTGCCATGAACAAGAAACAAAGTAAGAGCACCAAATATAACGATAAACGTGACAAATCTCTTATTAACCCAAATTAAAATATTTACCTCCTTTAACCCTTTGATCTTACAACTTGTAAGATCAACAATGAACATCTACTGATATCAATATCAGTTAATAGACATACAAAGAAAACAGAATCACACAGGATTCAAACCGTGAACTACTGAAGAAGAGAACAACTAACTCAACAAACTTAACCCACTACAGTGAAACCCTAACAACTCTTTTATACTACCTGCATAACCAATCTTACACTTTAAACCTTGAAACATATCCAGAGACAGCCACATACCTTCATGCTCCTCTGCTTCTACAACTTAGTCCCTCTTGATAACTTCATCTCACAATTAACACCCTCAACAAATATAACCTACACTTACTTTACCAAACATTATAAAACCACAATATATATAACATATGAATGACAAAAATACTTGTCACTTATTTTAACACTATTTTAGTTGGGAAAGAACGGCGAAGTCCATCCGAACCGTCCAATGAAGAATAAGAGGAGAGCAAAGCGCCAATGGCGCGCGAAGCGCATGCGGAACGGGCACGGAGAAAAGGAAGTTTGGAGGAGAAGCAGCCGAGCTCATTCCCTTCGCTTCCTGGGTCTCTATGTTCCTTACCTTCCACCTACAAAAGCAAGAATGCAATCTCGAGTACGTCCCTCTTATCTTATTTCGGAGAAATTGAATAAGAAAGTGATCGTTCGAAAACACTAATGAAGTAGAGTCAGTCTGAGGATTGGATCCGGGGGAACATAGATTTCCTATCGGTCTTGACCTTCTTAGAGACTTGCCAAGATAGGGATATCATTCATATGTCCAAACCAGTTGACTAAACTCAACTTATTACACAACATCTCATGTTGTGCATGCTCAGGCCTTTAGTGAAAATATCAGCCAACTGATTCTCAGAATCAATTTTTTCAGGTAAAACTATACCTGTTGCAACTTTGTCTCTTAAAAAATGTAAGTCAACTTCAAAATGTTTGGTTCGTTCATGAAAAACTAGATTTTCTGATACAGATATGACAGACTGGCTGTCACAAAATATTTGTATAGGTAATTTGCAGCTAACTTTTAACTCTCTCAAAACATTAACAATCATAACAGTTCACAAGTGGAAGAACACATGGCTCTGTATTCTGCCTCAGCAATTAACCTGGACACTGTACTTTGTTTTTTACCTTTTCCAGGAGATTAAAAAATCCCTTAAATGCAAAATCCAGTTACAGATTGTTTAGTAACCAAATACTTTGCCCAATATGAGTCAACAAATATTTTAACTTAAAGTTCTTACCTCTTTTAAAACACAAACCTTTTCCAGGTGACAATTTCAAGTATCTCAAAAGTCTTAAAGCAATTTGCAAATGAGACTCTAAGGGTGCATGCATAAACTGACTTAGAAACTGAACTACATAACTTATGCCAGGTCTGGTTAGGAATAGATAGATCAATTTACCAATAAGTTTTTGATATCCTGTTACATTTTTTATTTTTTCTTGATCTTTACTAGTTTTAGCAGCATTTACATGACTTTGCTCAATTGCTGTATTCACTAGTTTGCACCCTAAATAACCAAACTCGTTTAATAATTCCAAACAGTATTTCCTTTGATTTAAACATATTTCTAATTTTTCATAAAGGACTTCTATTCCTAAAAAATATTTCAAACGACCTAAGTCCTTAATTTGAAAATTTTCACTTAATAATTTCTTTATTCTATTTATTTCCACATTATTGTTTCTTGTGACACCTATATCATCAACATACACACCGTAATATAGCAAACACAATATCTTTAAACAAGATAAACATAGAATGGTCACACACACTTTGTACAAAACCAATGTTACACAACACACTAGTTAATTTCTCATTCCATTTACGAGGAGCTGTTTTCAACCCATACAGAGACTTAATAAGTTTGCAAACTTTAGTTTCATTATCAGAATAATATCCTTGAGGTAATGTCATGTACACATCCTCACTAATAGACCATATAAAAAAGCGTTATTAATGTTTAACTGAAAAAGAGACCAGCCATTTTCAACAGCTAAACTTATTACAGTTCTAAGTGTAACCATCTTTACAACCGGAGAGAAAGTTTCTGTGAAATCTAACCCTTCCCTTTGGTTGAACCCTTTTGCAACAAGTCTAGCTTTATACCGTTCAATTTCACCACTAGACTTGCATTTAGTTTTGTAAACCATTTACACCCAATGGGTTTTCTACCAGCAGGTAGATCAACCAACTCCCAAGTCTTGTTTCTAAACAAGGCTTCCATTTCTAAATTCATGGCTTCAACCCACTTAGGAACTTTAACAACCTCATTAAAAGTTGTTGGTTCAATAGATTTATTTAAACTACTCACATAGCACATATTTGCATCAGACAAACAAGAATAATTCAAAACTCTATCAATTCCATATTTAACCTTCCCATCTAATACAAACCTATCTAATTTCTTAGGAACATTTACAACTTTAGTGGACCTTCTAAGACTAGGTATATTTCCCTCAGACGGGTTGGTCTCATCATCTAAAGTGTTAGTGTCCTCAACCCTGCCTTGATCTACAAACCTGCTACTCACATTCCTAGAACCTATTGTCTGGCCTTATCTAGAAGTGGCAGCTGTTAATGAATGATCAGGTTGTTGATTATCACTAGTCACTTTATGGGAACCGATATCCCTCTCTTCATCATTGGGAATACCTAAATTATCACTCTCAGAATCATTGGATGTCAACATTTCATAACGATCAAAAATTTAAAGTATTTAAATCAGTATTAGCAGATACTTCTTTGTCATTTGCAACTTTAGATTTGAAAGGATATACACTTTCATAAAACTTGACATCTCGTGAATAGAATTCAACCTTGTCATCTAAATTCTACAACTTATACCCTTTTTTAGTATTAGAGTATCCAATCATAACACATTTATTTGCTCTATAAGAAAATTTATCATTTTCATTTAAGACAGTTCCGAAACATAGACATCCAAAATTCTCAAGTAATTAAGAGATGGCTTAAAACCATGCATTAGTTCATATGGACTCTTACCTAGAAGCATAGAGGATTGAATCCTGTTAATTAAGTAAACTGCAGTTAATATACAATCTGACCAAAATATTAAAGGTAACCCCCTTGAAACAACAATTACCTAGCCATATTTAAAAGATGACGATGTTTTCTTTCCACAACCCCATTTCGTTGTGGTGTATAAGTAAAAGTGGTTTGGTACAATATGCCTTTTGTTTTAGAAAAAACTGTTCATTTGAGAATTAACAAATTATGTTCCATTGTCATTTCTAAATAGACATGTACAAATCGGGTTTTTTTTAAAACTGGTTCCGGTTAAAAACCGGTTTCGGTTTTTATGTTTTTTAAAAAACCGGTTATTCAATAACCGGTTTTTTTAAATATACTAACCGGTAATAACCGGTTGTAACCAGTTTTGAAACCGGTTATAAAAATTTGCTAAAAAACAGGTTTAAAAACCGGTAAAAAACCAGAAAAAAACGGGTTAAAAAACCGGTGGGCTGAAAAAAAAAATTTAATTTTCTTGGTTTATTTTTTTTATGGCCAAAAATGAAGTATTGTAATATAAAAGTTAACTACGAAAATCTAAAAATTTAAATTATATTATGATTAACCTTTGAAACAAACGATTGTTACATAACGTTGAACCGTGGAAGTACGAACGATAAACGAAAAAAATTAAGGGGTAAACTTAAAATATTAATCCGCAAGAACGTCCACACTTATATATATATATATATATATATATATATTATATATATAAATATATATATATATTTTTAGTAGGACTACAATAGAAATAATATATCTTGAGCTTCGTTTATTCTTCTTCGCTTGAACCCGAAGTTGAACTATTGCGAAGGAATTCATCCAATGCGGCTTCTTCGCGGTCATTGGGGTTGTCAATTCGGCTTGGACCTCGTCCTCGTACACTTCGCCCTCGTATTCCAAATTATCCTCGAGTGTGCGTATGTGTTGACATCTCTCCGCCACATCCAAGTAATCTTTCAAGCAAATCGACATCTCAACCGCCTTTTTTGTTAGTCGAGTCCTCCTTATCGAGATCACCCTGTCACTAATAGAAAAATCACTTTCCGAAGCTACCGTGGAAGCTTGGATCGTTCGTAAATCTTGGGCCATTGTGGCTAAGATCGGAAATTGATCTTCCTTACTTTTCCACCAAGCCAACAAATCAAAATTTTTAAACTCGTGTGAAGTCATTGTTTGTAGAAAGTTCGACCCACCTTACCGACCAAGTTCGCTACTAGTGGTGTTACCACGGTACATTTGACTCGACTCATCAAACAATTGGTTATAAACATACAAATCTTGGTCTTCCATACTAGAAGAACCTTCACCGAAAGCGGCATTTCTCATCAACTCGTGAATGTGTGACGTGGTTGAACCATATTTTGTTACATAAACGTCATACATTCTTGAAATGTTGATCGTTGAAATGAATTTTTGCGGCTTCACCAAAGTTAAGGTCTCGATCGGTGTTTAAATTCAACTCGTTTGCAATTTTTTCAATCAAAGACCCTGTACCAAAAACGTTAAAGCAAGGGTTTAAAGCGGCGGCATAAGTGAAAACCGTCGGTAGTTCGCTTAAATATTTTCTTAGTTTTTCCTTCATTGTTTCCGCCATATCACAATATGGCTTACCTCTAACCGCCATCTCGTTTAATTTTAAACACATTTTAAACAAATTGTGAAGCACCAAAGAACTTGTAGGATAATAGACACCCGATAAAGTTTTTGTTGATGTTTTGAAAACTTGAAGCAATTGTGTAACCGTTTCAATAGTAGCCCAACCCGATGAGTGGTAAGGCGAAACCTTCCTACGACTAGACAAAGAGTTATGAAATTCTATTAAACTTTCTTTTCGCAAAATAGCCTTTTCAAACATGGTGCAAGTCGAGTTCCATCTATGAGCAACGTCCCAATTGGGTCCTAAGCATATTCGACCCGCTTCCTTACACATTTTTTTATATTTTGAATGTTTAGTGTGTTACTATATATATGACGTAACATTTTTTTGAAAGCTTCCTTTTGTGGTTCAATAACCTTTAAACCGTCTTGAACGGCCAAATTAATGATGTGTGCAATACATCGACTATGGAAAAAAATACCTTGACAAATCGGTTTGTATTTTAATTTTAAATGCATTACCGAAACCGTATTGTTTGAGGCGTTGTCAAAAGATATTGGAAAAATCTTGTTTTCCAATTTGTATGTTGCAATATATTTGTCGATTTCTTTATAAATAGCTTCACCGGTGTGAGGGTAATCAAATAATTTAAAAAAAATTGTGCGTTTCATCATTTGCCACGTCGACGGTTCAATCCAATGGGCTGTGACACAAATATATGAGTCGGGTGAACCGTGCGGTACGGACCAAACATCGCTAGTCAAGTTAACACCGGTTTCTAATTTTTCAAAATAAGAAATTAATTCTTGTTTAGCATTTTCCACAATTTCAAAAATCTCTCCCAAGAGTAGCACGACTTACATAGGTGTATCGTGGTTGGAGAGTTCTTTGAACCATCTTTGTGTAGCGTTATTTGTCGAAAGTGTTGAACGACAAACTTTCTTGGATTACAAACTTCGCCATTTCCTCCCTAGCCATTTCGTAATTGTAGGCGAACAAAGAAGCGCCTTCACTTGCCATGGAGGTTTGACCACTAGCGGGTTGTTGTTTCAACGCCCTGCAAAACGGTTTTTAGATGTGTTGTCTCAACGTGATGTTTGCGGTTTTGGCGTAGAAACCATTACAATGGTGACAACGCGCTTTTTTTCTTCCGTTGGCCATCTCGCACAAATCGAAATGTGCCCAAACTTCAGGGTTGCGCTTCGTTGGAATAACACGAACCACCGTGTCCGTTGTAGACTCGCCAATGTGGACCGAATATGAGCACTAGAGCTTGCCATGCTTTTTCAAGAAATATCGAACAAGATTTTGAGCGTTTTTAGAGTTTTTGGAGGTTTAGAGAGTGGTGTGCTTGAACCCAAACACCCACAACCCTTATATACTAGTTGGGGATTATTTTTAGGCCAAAATAAGTCCAAAAAAACGGCTAGGAGCATCCCAAACGGTCATATGACCGTTGCTAGAATTTGGCCGTTTTTAACGGTTTTAAAAACCGGTTTTTTAATACCGTTACCGGTTAACCGGTTATAAAACCGGTTTTTTACAATAACCGGTTTTTAACCGGTTTTTAATTTAACCGGTTACTTAACCGGTTTTGGTTGATAAAATCTGAACCGGTGGCTAACCAGTCTAACCGGTTACTATCCGAATCGGTTTCAAAATAACCGGTTAAAAAAACCGGTTTCGGTTTTTTTTTCCGGTTTGGTTGCGAAACCGTTTTTTTTAACACGTCTACTTCTAAAGCATTTACTTCTTTCTTAAACTGAATATGTAACAACTCATAGAAACTGACAATGTTATCAAACACTTCTCCTTTTGTTTTTAACATATAGCACCAAACAGTTCTGGAATAATCATCAAACACAGTCAAAAAATACTTAAATCCTTCCCTACTCACAACCCTATAGGGTCCCCAAACATCTAAATGAATTAAATCTCCAACACATTTGGTTTTATGTTCACTCAAAGGGAAAGGAACCCTTACTTGTTTAGATCTATGACACACCTCACAAGGTAGATCATCTACAACTTTAATTCCAAGACTATCTTTTAAAATGGCTAGGACTTGTTTTGAAGGGTGACCAAGTCTATTATGCCACAGATTAGCACTACTCAAACTTTGTAGCACATGTTAGAAATTTTACCATTCATATTAAAAAAAACAGACCATTATGTTGCCGACCAATCACCAGGACTCTCATTGAACTCAAATCCTGAATACAACAGGTGTTTTCATCAAATTTAACAGCCATTTTATTATCTCTAGAAAGTTTATGAACAGAAACAAGATTCACATTATAGCTAGAAACATAAAACACATCATACAAAATAACTCCTGTAGCAAGTTTAATATTTCCAAATTTTAGTAACTTTAGCACTTGTTCTATTAGGGTGACACACTTTTAGATCATACTCAGAAACATCAACACAATCATACATATCTCTATCAGTCATAATCATATGTTGATTAGCACCAGAATCTATAACCCAGTTAGTTAAACTCACGATTTAGAACACTAGAACAATTCATAAAACTACTACACATATTATGAAATACAAAATTATTTTCTACATTAACAGACTTACCTCCCATATTTGATACTGGAGGATCAGACACACTCTTCTCCCTTTCATTAACCAGGCTAAGAAGTTTGGAAATCTGCTCAGATGTAAATGACATAACAGTAGAACTAGAAGTAGTATTTTACTTTCCAGTATTAAAATTTTTATAACTAGTAGTACCCTTATTTCCCTGATTTCCAACCCTTCTTTTAAAACCATGTGGATAACCTATTATTTCAAAGCATCTATCAATAGTATGTCCCAACATATTACAATTAGTACAGTTTAAATTTGAATTAGGACCTCTAGTTATTCTCTTATTAGACTCAAAAGACTTATTTGTTTTAGTAACAAAAGAAACACTCTGACCTTTAGAACCACTGCTAGACAACCTATGTGATTTTTCCCTGGAAATGATTGAAAAAGCTACATTGACAAAAGGAAATGGTTCTCTAGTTAATAAATTAGTTCTAACTGGTTGATAAATATCATCTAAACCCATTAAAAACTGCATTAATTTTATCAAGGTGGTAAAATCATTGTACTCTTTAGCTGCCTGACATGAACATGTAGGCAGATTAAGAATAACATCAAATTGTTTCGACACTGTAGTTAGTTTATTATAATATTCAGCAACAGAACTTTCATTTTGTAAAATATTATTAATTTCTTTATACAAATCATATACAACTGAACCATCAACCTTATCATAGGTTTCTTTTAAGTCATTCCAGACCTCAGATGCAAGTTTAGAAAAAACCTGTCCCAAAAACAATTCTTCAGATATAGAATTTAACAACCATGTAAGAACCACAAAATTGTACCTATCCCACTGACTTGCTAAAACATCATCATCTTCAAATTTAACACATTTTCCTTTAATAAAACCATACTTATTCTTGGCTTCTAAAGCCAACTTCATATAACTGGACCATACAAAATAATTCTCTATACCCTTCAGTTTAATACTTACTATGGTCAAAGAACTAGAAACATTAGGATGAAGGTACAAAGGGTCACTTATATCTAGCTTACTAATCAATGTCAGTGATGTGTTACCAGTGTCACCCATTGAATTAAACAAATAGAAAACACGAAACTTAACAAACAGAAATATTCAATCAAGACAAACTGACAGAAATAACCAAATAGATAGCAATCAACACATTAAAAAAACAACACTCACAACTGTGTCAGAGGCCAGATTCCTGGTTCATCACTCTATAGGTGCTAGGACAAGCATAACACAGGTGCACACTTTCAATAACCAATCAAACTGCTAGACAGAAATCAATACTTAACAATAAAAAACACAAGAAGGGCATACAACAAATAAAACCGGTCCTCACTACCCCTGTATCAACTACACCAACAATAAGAAAAGACAAACAACAAATAAAACCGGTCCTCACTACCCCGGTATCAACTACACCAACAAAAAAGAGATAAGAGAAGAACGATCTTACAGAAGCGTTTAACTCCCTGCAATCAGATCTGACTTGTAACCTTCTAGGGTTACAGAGCACAGATCAGCAAAGCAGCAATTACCTAGTCAGTTTGCCCTGAAATCTTCTTGGATTTCAGAGACCAACACAGGAAGTAAAAACCCTCAATCTTCAAGATCTTCTGCACACAAACCAAGAAACCCTAGCTAGGGTTTCAACAACACCAGATCTACACCAGTTTTCAGAGGATTCTTCAAGATGTAAGAATCCTGACCAGCAAACAACCAGGTCTAACCGTAAACACCGATCTCGCAGCGGATATCCCAAGAACAGACCTACCAGCCCTAAAGTGGCTCTGATACCATGTAAACAACCATGGTATGAACAAGAAACAAAGCAAGAACACCAAATATAGCGACAAAACGTGACAAATCTCTTATTAACCCAAACCAAAATATTTACCCCCCTTTAACCTTTGATCTTACAATTTGTAAGATCAACAATGAACAGATGTTCAACACAATCAACTGATAATCAGTTGATAGACATACAAAGAAAACAGAATCACACAGGATTCAAACCCTGAACTACTGAAGAAGAGAACAACTGACTCAACAACTTTAACCCACTATAGTGAAACCTTAACAACTCTTTTATACTACCTGCATAACCAATCTTACACTCTAAACCTTGAAACATATCTAGGGACAGCCACAACCCTTCATGCTCCTCTGCATCTACAACTTAGTCCCTCTTGATAACTTCATCTCACAATTAACACCCTCAACAAATATAACATGCACCTACTTTACCAAACATTATAAAACCACAATATATTTAACATATGAATGACAAAAATACTTGTCACTTATTTTAACATGATCCATGTTTGGATACTATACATGCAACCAACAAATCCATCTTGGGAAGGAACCATGATCATGGGGAGAAGAATACTAAAAGTTCAAACTTGTGTATTAACTTACGGTTAGAAACCTTGGTCACTTGTATGTTGTATTTTACTAGGATAATATGAATCAAAGGACTTCGGTCTAATAGTATCCGGATGTGTAAAAGTACGGTGTCTCTTTACAAGAGTTCGAATTTCGTGGTGAAAGATAATGTAGAATTAGAAGTAGATTATATTACTATAAAAAGTAGAATAATATAAACAGAGTGAAATAAATTGTAGATTGTTACACTTATTGAGCAAATACAGTTCGCAATATTAACAAAGAAAAAAATAAATAATATCTAGCTAGTTATATTAGGTGGGAAAGTCACTATTCATGTGACACCTAACAATGGTTGCGTGGCTCACCAAAGATGTGATATGAAATAGTTTCTAAGTGCCAAAGTACCTCATGTCATGTACATCTTAACTAGAATCATAACTTTTTATGACTAATATAACTCATGTGCTATGGAAATTCTGAAAAGCCAATGACACATCATAATAAAATCTCTTTTCCACATATATATTTGCCTTGACTACCTTGGTTTGTAATCCAACCTCAACCATGGTTCGATGCAAATTTGATCCATTTTTATCTTTCTAGATGTACATTATGTTATGAAAAAAAATGCTACAAACATAAAAACAAAGTATTAGGCGTGTGGGATGGCTCGGAAAGTTTAGGCAACGTTTCAAATGGGAAGGCTAGTTTGAATACTCTTCAAACCATTTAAGAAAAAATGTACACATGCTAATTGAGGAGGCATCACATTGTCAAACAATATAATGTCAATCCGACACTAACCATGATTCATAGACTTAGTGTATTGAGGCGATTAGTTGGACCTTTATGTAACCAAAACATTACACTTGGATCAAGAAAAATAAAGAGGAACATGTGTTATTCAAAACAGCAAATGTTAGATTTACGAAGGAAGGAGAAATTACGCTTCAATGAACACCCACGCAACATTTTTCAACCTGAAGGCATGAGGAAGAATTTAAAATGGCCATAATAAGGTTGAAACATTTTGTATCTCAGATTTTCATTTCCTTTCACCTTCACATCATGGTAGCTCGATTATGGATTAGTCAATATAATAAACAAATGTTAAATCATATTTGTTTATCTCATGATTTAATAAACATCTTAAAAGTTCGATATAATTTACAATATCTTTATGCATCATGTTATTAAAAAACATAGGTTTGAATTTGTAGTTATACGTTTTGGTTTGACTAATACTGCATTTTCATTTTTTATGGATGTAATGGATACCGTATGTAGACCCATAATAGAAAAGTTGGTGATCAAATTCTTTCATATATGGTATATGTTCTCAGGATAATGAGATGTCTTTGTGGGAGGTTTCAGAAAATTTTATAAAGAGAAATTATGTTAAAAGTTTAATACGTGTGTTTTGGTTTAATGAAGTCTTGCTTTAACGGGTCATTTCAATATTGAAGGAATTCATGTAAGAGATACGTCTAAAGTGGAAGCCATTATGGAATGTGAATAACCAAATGCGTGTAATAGAGGTTAGAAAACATTCGTAGTGGGGCAGTTTTTGACTTTTTTGCCTTCAGAAACGCCCCACCACGCCGCAAGACCGCTCCCTTGGGATTTTTTGATCAAGAAAAATTGAGTGGCGTCCTTTAGACACACCGTGCAATTCGTTTTGTGACCAATCAGACCGTTGCCAACGGTCACATAACGGCTATTTTAATTTTTTTTTTCTTTATTTTGTTCTCACTTTTATATATATACTCACTACAAACCACATTTTTATACAAATTAAACACACACAACCTCAAACTTCAGTCCATTTTTATAAAAAAATGGATTCCCCTACTTTCTCATCCATCGCAAATTATTATTACAGAGAGTTTTTAGCGGATGAGGGTGAGTTGATCGATGAGGAGGTTGAGGAAAATTAATCTTTGACAAGAATGACGAAAGCAAAGATGAAAATTAATATATTTTTTTTAGTTTTTCTGGTTTTTTTTAATTTTTTTAGTAATGTATTTTTTTAAGTAATGAAATATTATTAGTTTTAAATTTAAAAAAAAATAAATAATTGGGTAATGATTGGTTGGGCCATTATGGGGTATTATCTCACTTCGCCAATTTTAGAAAAACGTCCAACAATGCCCCCTTGCTAACTGGACTGCTATATGACAAAAAACACCCAGTGGTAGAGGCATTATTCACCATTAACACTACACATGGTCTTAGAAAGGTTTTTTTTTGGGTCTGACCGGATACTTGGAGCAATTAACTCAATGCCTTTCAAATTTTGCTTCCAATTGACTAACTTATTTGGAGTTCGTACGAAAAGACGAGCATGGCAAGGACTTTCATTATGAGAGACTAAGTTGAGATCATCTGCTAATTTCTCTGGGAGGACAAATGATATGGTGGAACAATGTTGTGACACCTCTAATTATCTTTGTTATTAAATCTACTTAATGATAAAAAATAATAAGATAGATAAGACACACGTTAGATTAACTAGTGGGATTGTCGGTGCTTCGTAACGGGCCGGTGGAAATTTGATCGGTATTGTTTGAACTCGTAACAATACTGACACTCGCTATAGAAAACCTGGAAAATAAAGTTTTAATATGTTCAAAATGATATCGATATGTGTTTTACATAGATTAAAAAGTAAAAAGTATAAAAATGAATACCGATACCGATTATTTTTAAGTTACAGAAAGAAAATCAAACGTAGTAGCACGGGCGATTAATTCCCTTTGCTCTCTGCGGTTGGAAAAAGTTTTAAGGGGAAGCTGCCATTCGTTACAGTTGCTTCAGAAATGTTGACTTCGAGCACACCGCTTTGATGTTAAGATATGCATTTATTTTGCATGTTTTGCATTGTACTATGATATACTCTATTAAAAACAAGAAAGAGAAGATATGGTAAAAGAACATTCTTCATTACTTTTGAAAGAGAAGATGGAAGCACAATGTACACTTTTCAATACTGGAATGAGTTATTGGATTAACATTGAAGATCAGAAGGATTTGGTTGATCTGGAATTGATAAAAGATCCAAAGGATGTCTTATCTTCAGGCACATGACCGGATGCAAACCTCTATTAAGTAACTTTAAATCTCATAAGAGGAGGTGTTGTGTCCTTTGATAACAATTCTACTAGTATAATCTCAGGGCCATATGATGTTTTCGTTGGAAAAGATAATTTTGAAGGAGTCAACTTGGTTAATAATCTCAAAGCTAATCTTTCAAGTGTATTTCAAATGAGTTACAAAAACCTTAGAAGTTTATTTACTAAGAAAGCTTGTCAAGTTGTAACTCCTTTGTTGACTGATAAAATTTAAAAACTTATTTAAAATTATGCAATGTCAACTGCAAAAAGAACTGGCAATATTTATGTTGTTGATTCATAAAAGGACAATCATGCACCTTATGCACCATCTTTTCTCAGTCAAGCATCATCAAAAGAAACAAATTTGTGATATTGAAATCTAGGTCATGTTAATCTAAAAGCCATTAACAAATTTGAAATAATTAATTTGGTAAGAGGTCTAATTCCAAAAACAAAATGTTTTATTATTATGAACTTTGAGTGTCATGTCTTGAAGGTGAACAAGTGCCATACAAGTCACTCGATCACTCAAAAACTATTAAGTGTCTTCAATTATTGCATTTAGACTTATTTGGTCCTGTTAGACTAATGAGTTTAGCAAAGAAATGATAACGTCTTATGATTGTAGATGACTATTTAATATTTACTTGGACCTTTTAATACACACAAAGGATGAGACTAGAGAGAGAGAGTAAAATACTTCATTGTTCATCTTGAAAATCAATATGACTTGCTAGTCAAAATGCTAAGTGACGAGGACACTGAATTCAAGAATTCAATTCTAAATTCTTTTTATGCTACTTGGTGTAAGGATCGGCCTATCCTGATCTGTTGTCGAGCCTCAACACCATTTTCACCTGGCCGTCCCCGTCCTCTTCGTCGTCTCAAAGACGTTCTTGCCAGGCCTCCACCAAACACAATAAAATTGTTATAACGAACGTTAAATATTGCTAGAACCGTAAAAACGAATGAGAAAACCCATCAAAACCATTTTTTTAATCCAATCATCATTTTAAATAAAATACAACATAAAAAAAAAGAAATTACAACATCAAATTATTCATTTCGTCTCTCAAAATCACTCTTATTAGATTTTTTTACACATGTGTAAATATAACAAATTTACACATGTGTAAATGGCAAACTTACACATATGTAAATTTTCTTTATTTCCGAATTCACATAAATTTAAATGTGTAAATTAAATTTCTAAAATTGTATTCGAATAATAATGACAGAAATTTCACTTGTTTTTGTCAAGTTCTAGTGGTTTTTTCATTCGTTCTCAAGATTCTCGCGATATTTAGCGTTCTCATTTAAACCTCCCCTATATATACAAATATATTATATGTATGTATATATATATATATATATATATATATATATATATTCACTCCAACTTTATAAATATATACCCTTTATTCTCCCATCTTCACCCAAATCTTTCCAATCTCTCTTAATATTGTATACACCACCTTAATTTTTATAAAGTTTTATGCATGTCTTCTTCTTCATTGTTGTGTTCGTCATCTTCGGGTGAGGGCGATTTGTTTTTTTGCGAACGCCGTAATACCGGCAGCACAGATGATCATGGAGGAAGAGTAAGAAACTTCGTCACGACCGCGAACTAGGGAAACCGCCTTAAACCGAGACCGTGAAGGTTATTTTTGTATTTAATTTTTTGTATTTAATTTTTTGTGTTGAAAATTAATATATTTATTTTTTTGCGTTAATAATGTATTTAATTTATTTTTCGTCGTTAATAATGTATTTAATTTATTTTTCCGTTGTTAATATTTAGGTGCCCATGATAGATTAGTGGCCGATATTTTGTCGACGAATCTGTTTACACGGCTGCGATGTTTAAACGTCGGTTCCGAATGAGTCGTCGACTATTCTTACGTATAGCAGACGACTTGGCGCAGTCGGATCCGTTTTTCACACTTCCATACGACGCTAGGTGCCAGAGGGGATTCACCACTTTAAAGAAATGTATGGCGGCCATTCGCCAATTGGCATACGGGAAAGCACCCGATTCGTTGGACGAGTATTTAAGGATGTCCGACATAACTTCACGAGAATATTCATAAGTTTTGCGAATGGGTGGTGAAGCTATATAGCAAAAATATCTACGTAAACCAAACGTAAATAATGTCCAAAAATTATTTCAAACCCACGAACAAAGGCATAGTTTTCCAGGAATGCTCGGAAGCATTGATTGCATGCACTGGTCATGGAAAAACTGCCCTACTGCGTGGCAATGTCAATATACTTAGGGCGATCATGGTCATCCAACTATAATACTAGAGACTGTTGCGTTAAAGGATCTATAGATTTCGCCTGCTTTATTCGTTCTGCATGGTTCACTTAATGGCCTTAACGTCATCTATCAGTCAGAGATCTTTAACGATGTAATAGCAGGAACTGGTCCAGACACCAGTTTTACGATTTCGGGGTGGAATACAGGCGCGGTTACTACCTTGTGGATGAAATATACCCAACATACTCTACAATCGTTAAGACTATTCCGCACCCGACAGACGATAAAAGAAAGAAATTTGCAAAGTATCAAGAGGCGACGAGAAAAGACATTGAACTGTGTTTTGGGGTTCTACAAAGTAACTGACATATCATTGAACATCCAGCACGTTCTTTTACACCACAGAGGTTGCGATACGTTATGTATGCTTGTATTCTGTTGCATGACATGATTATCGAAGACGAAGGTAGAGCGATTTGTGAGTACGATGAAAACGCGCCTAACGGGAATTCTGTTCCAGTAAGTGTAAAACAACAAGATTTAAACGGATTCTCCCCACGTAACGAGTACACGCATCTAAACCTTCAAGCGGACTTGGTGAATACATTTGGAAAAACACACAAAACAAACCTAATAACGACATGCCAGATGAAGACTAGTAGTTTTTTAGGGTTTTTTATTTAATGCAATGTAGGAATTAATATTACTTAAGAGTTAAAATTAATTTTAGTTTTATAAAAAAAGTAATATCCTCTTAAATGCAATGGCTAGAATTTAAAAAAAAATGATTATTATTTTATCTTTATACAAATATCTTTCAACCCATTATCCAAACTCTCTCTCAACTTTATATAAACATCGAAAATGGACGACTTGATGGCCAAGTTTAAAGCATACACCGAGGTCACAGCCCTAAAGGCAGAAGCAAAGCAACGTGAAGTGGACGAATTGATTCGGTTGAAGCAAGAGGCGACAGAACTAAAAGAATGGTAAATAATGACAGCCGATATCAACAAGTATCCCGAAGAAGACCGTCCAGTTTTACGTAAAATGAAAGAAAACATCGCTAAAAAATGGGAATCTTACGATTTTTAATTTTTACCAAACTAGTATTTTTTTTAAGTTATGTAATGTTTGTTTTTTTATTATTAATTACTTTATTTTATAACTTATTAAATGTTAAAAATGTTGAATTTAAAAAATAAATAAATAAATGGGGTAGGCTCATCCTGCATTTCCTTAGGTCCATACTTGAAGGGGCATCCTCCCCTTGTATTGACATGGCGATGACGTGGAAGGATGCCCCTCCTCCACACGTAGCAACCTTCTAGAGAAATTGTGAGACAATTTATAGTCCTAGAACACCACTTGTTAAGAGAAAGAACAAAACACTCACTAAAGCCGCAAGATCTATGCTAGGGATTTTGGATTATCTTTTTCCTTTTGGGCTAAAGCTAAGAGTACAACATGATATGTGCAAACAAGGTTTCGGTTGTTAAAAAACATAACAAAACATCCTTTGATATATTGTTTAATATATGTTGGAGGTATCCATACATCCCCTCCTCCCAATTTATCCACACATCCTCAAATCCTATACTCCACTCATAGGTTTATACGTCTGAAAATGAGCTAACCCATACGCTACTCGTAGCCCTATACGCCTGAGCTGAGGCCCACCTAATTAATGCCAACCATTCGCTGGCTGCCAGCCACTGATTACCGAATAATCGGGATGTACCAGATGGGACATTATGAAGATTCATGGATGTTTTAGATGGCGAAAGTTGTGAAATGTTAATATAAGAAAATTCATAGATTTTTTGTAAGATGTGTTATAAAAAATGTGTATATATTATAAAATGTCAAGTTTTATTTGTTTTTTATTTATTAAGTATTATTATAAAATATCTATCATTTTTAATAAAAAATGTGCATGCGTTTTTTATTAAGTATTATTATTAAAAACTTCATTATTTATAAAATGTTATAAAAAATTTATAAAATGTCAAGTTTTTATTTGTTTTTTATTAATTAAGTATTAAGTATTACTATAAAATGTCATCGTTTTTAATAAAAAATGTGCATATGTTTTTTTATTAAGTAATTATTAAAAACTTCATATTTTTATAAAAAGTTGTAACAAAAATTGTGTATATATTCTAAAATGTCAAGTTTTTATTTGTTTTTTATTTATTAAGTATTATTAAAAAATATCATCGTTTTAATAAAAATGTGCATATGATTTTTTATTAAGTAATATCATAAAAAACTTCATATATGTTATAAAATGTTTTTTATATAACAAATTATAAATGTGACATTTTTAATTTATTAAGTATTATTATGTCTTTAATTGTTTCACTTATCATTTATTAACCATAACGCAACAAAGAAACGTGATTCAAAATGTAACTGAACATCGGTTTATATTAAAACACAAAACATGTCACTTTTATACAAAATGTAATGACTAAACCATAAATCGCTAATTGTTACATATTCTTAAAATCTTGTACATGAAACCGATGGGTCTAACGCCCATCGGTCGAAACAACAATATGGACGTAGACACAACGGCTGTCTTGAAATTGGGTGTTGGTACCCTAGCTTCCAACGGACTTTCCGCATGCCAATTCCAACGTCAAGAGGACCTAGAGAGGTGTCGGTTGGAGCAGTGGGTGCTGGAACCGACTAAATAAACGACTGTCCACTCTGGCGCGACCATTCTTGGAGTTGGGTGTCATGGAATTCCCGTTGGTGATACCTCATGATCAAACTGAATAAATGGCTCTCTTGGAATTCCGTGTAACAGCGCAAACCGCAATAGCTGGCGTCACTTGGAGCTCAATATAATGTAGTCCACTCCGATCACACATCATCCTAGATCGACGTCCCAGTGCATGAATCTGAAATATGGACGCATGTAAGCGTTTGAATCTGAAATATGAATGTAGTGTACTTCTTAATAGGATTACGCTACCACCACCGCCAAAACACCGATTTTCGTATCTTGTTAAAAAATACAATTATAGCTTTAGACTCGGCATTCGAAAATATAATGTAAAAATAAAAAAACAAATCCAAGCACCACCACCCACCACGGCACCACCATAGCCCACCGCCACTCTCAACCACCTCCACAGCTAACCCACCACCACCACAGCCGACCCACCACCACTACCACCAACCTACCAACTCCACCACTACTACCACCATAGCCGAACCACCAACACCACCACCTTAGCAAACCCACCACCACCTCAGCTGACCCACCACCACCATCTCAGTCGACCTACCACCACCACCACCATCCCAGCCGACCCACCACCACCACCTAACACCCACAACCCAACACCACGACAGCCACCACCCACCACCACCACAACCCAACACCACACCAGCCACCACCCACCACCACCACAACCTAACACCCACAACCCAACACCACGACAACCACCACCCACCACCACCGTCAACCACCATCCTAAACCCACCGCAAACAAAAACCACCACACCAACACCACAACAAACGGCAAAACTAAAACTAAAAATCATAAAAAAATTGAAGATTAAACATAAAAATATGGAATACAAACTAACCTTGAATATTCCGACCGTATAGAGAGATACGAGAGCAAGAACTATATGGAGACAAAGAATCCGTGCGTGTGTGGGCACTTCCAGATCATCATCATGTGGTCTAGAGTTCCTTCGTGTGGTCTAACCCCTTTTCATGTGTACTTCTAGAAATGTAACATATTTGTCGCTATAAAAGGCAAGAAAATTTCTATATGCCACTCATAGGGCAATGAGAGGCGTATATATATGCACATTCTAACAACTTTTCAGAAAAAGTGTGTATATACAGCCCTCATTGCACTATACGCAGGGTATATACTTACTTTATCTAAAAAGTTGTCAGATTTTGTATATCTATACGCCTCTCATTGCCCTATGAGTGGCGTATAGACTTTTTTTTAACCTATAATCCGTATGAGAAGTTGTAATTCATATCCATCTTCACATTGATATGCGTCAAATGTAACATATAATATTTATCAAATGCGTTATAAAATCAACCCTTTTTAGTACTAATGTTGGAAAATAAGCGTTTCTTTGTATACTTTTGATTTTCAGGATAAAAGGAGTTTAAAGGTACAAAAGGAACAAATTAACAACAAAATCCAGCATAAGTATGAAAGATAGGAAGACAACAGACTATACCAACCCTCCTAGCTTCACCCCAAGATCAAAAATAACAAATCAGAAGTTTGGCACGAGGCCGTGCCTTGTTGGCATGGGGTCGTGCCCCTTCAAGATTCCAGATCAGAAGAAGACAAACAGAAGAGACAATAGACATTGGTCGTGGTCAACTTATGGATTTGCATATCTGGGATAGTACAACAAGTACAATGGCCACGAGGCCATGTCATTGACACACGGAGCCGTGTAGCAGTCCGATCTAAAATACGGATTAAATGAAGATAGAGAAGAAGGAAAACACGAGGCCATGCCCTGGGGCACGGGGCCGTGTGAACAGTCTGTTTCCAGCTATAAATAGGGGTGTATGGTTTCATTCCAACTTGTGACATTTGTACATTTGTAGTCACTGAACAATTCCGGAACATTTTTGTATTTAATAAAATCTTGTGTATTATTTGCGAGAATGTATATTTATCAATCATTATACAATCCCAGACATTTTTATTCAATAAAATCTTGCATTTTATTGGTAAGAATGCGAAATGTCAATCATTGTACAAATTCGGTCATTTTCGTATTCGATAAAGTTTTATACTTTATTTATGAAACGTGTAACCGTACAATCAAACGAAGCAACATCCACACATTTCCGGACAAAATTCAAGTTAGACATGCCTTAATGCCTTTATATAACCTAAATATTAGGTTAAGAGAGTTAAAAATAACAAAACGCGACAATACAAGTCCAGGGCCCAAAATTGTCAAAAAAAAGTTTGCTTCATAACCAAGTTTGGCCACTATCTCCAATTTTTGACACCTTGCACTCATTTTGCCACACTTAATTTGGTGTGTTAACACATGTTAGGACACTAATCCACACTTGGTAACACTTGTTATCACCTCCTTGATCCTAAAACACTATAAATACCCTTTGATTTATCCATTTTTTTCACACTACTTCAAAACACTTCAAAGCAAAGTGTGAAGTTTTCTTTCTATCCTTCTTGGAACTTATTTTAATCCTTTGGAAACCTTCTATCTTGAGTTCTGAAAGTGTTCTTCAACACAAGTAAGTACTCTTCCTAGTTCTTTCATTGTTTTAGCTATTTTGAGCTAAAAGTCAAACAGTTGGCTTCCTGTTTGACTTACGATTCTGACCATTTTGGTCAAGTAAAAGTTCAAATTGAATTTGAACTTTGCAACGTAATTGTAATCATGAAGGTATTAATCTCTTGCGATTACACCTTCTGATTACCACATTTAGTAGGCGAGATGACGACTCAAAGTTTTACGAGTTAAAAGTAAAAGAAATGTATGAAAATGCACTTTACGACGAAAACGTTTTAGGTATTAAAACTTAAGGTTTTGACACCAAATCAGTTTTATAACATTATTAGACATGTTCAAACATGTCTAACTCGTCATTTCTAGTTTAGTGCTTATTTCTTAGTCGTAAGTCGAGCGATTTTACTACCGCTTTGATTTTTGAATATGACCCGTTTGGTCAATCTTAGGATTCGACTAAGTGCATTTTTATGACCATAGTAATTTAGGGAATAACCTTCTAAGGTTATACCTTATAGTCATATAGTTTGATTAGTTATATGATGAGTCGATTTTATGTACTTTTAAAATGCCGAAAACACCATTTTGGCGAATAAAATGGTTTTAAACATGTAAGACCATAGTTTTGACATGTAAATTAATATTATAACATAATCAAACTTGTTTTGACATATAAGACTCATCATAGGGCTTATTTAACCATCCAAACCCATAATTACGCTTGCGACCTGTTAAAGTGGCGTAAACCATTTTAACAAGTCATAACGGGTCAAAGCACTTAGAAACTCTTCCAAATCAGAATGTCAGGTATTATAAACCATATTATATGAGTCCCAACACTCGTTTGGTTTATAAGACCTCATTCTATCCAATCCTCCGATTAATGTCTCGACACACTAACAAAGTATTCTGATACATTAGGACACACTTGAACTCTTCAAATCCTTGAGCTTTGTTTGATCATTTGAACAAGACATTTACGCAATCCCAAGTGAGTACATAGCCCCCACTTTTACGTTTTCAAATGTTTTGGGGTGATTCATATGTTCCTATCACTAGTTTCTTGTTTTCATGACATTATACATGTTTTGCTTATCTAGTACATATAGTACATGATTTCAAAGACATTTTGCTTCGTATGTTGACTTAGCATACCTAAGTACATGATTTCAAAGACATTTTTGCTTCGTATATTGACTTAGTATGCCAAGTACATGATTTCAAAACATTTTCATGACATGCTTACATTGTTCAAGACATATTGGTGTGTTGAATATACAATGATACATTTATTAACATTCATCACGCCGACCGGTAGTATGTAATGGTACCATAGATTGACAATCCCGTTCCCGCTTCCTAGGTTTGTTTGGAAGTGACTTTAGGGAATGACATAATTCGATGGACATTTGATAAACCTTTGTTTTATAGGGGTTTATCCAACAGTCAACAAGGCTTGAATGTATTCGTCAACAATCCATATATATGTGTCTACACAATAAAAGCAATTGATTTATAAGACAAGAGTTTTTGTTTAAACAAGACCTTTGTTTATTCAAAACAACTTTTTTTACAAGACATTTTAACAAGACGGAGACATTTTGGTTATTTTATACAAGACATTTATTTTATAGTTTAAACAAGACTTTTGTTTACCATACAAGACATTGGTTTATACATAGACATTTGTTTATAAATAACATTTAGTTTATATAAGACATTGGTTTATACATAGACATTTGTTCATAAAAAGACATTTGGTTTATACATGACATTGGTTTAAACAAGACATCTCAATTGTTAGCTTATGGTAAGTGAGTTAAATGACGAGACGTGTGTAATATGATAAAAGCATGGTGGATACGCCGCTGGTACTTCGTATATATAAGTGCTTTCATTATATTACATAACGTAGCGTTATCTAAACCGCTTCAAACAAAATACAAGACATGACAAATTTATACAAGGCACAAGTTATTTTGGTTATTAAGTTAACCATGCATCATTTCTTTTAATTCATTTGATTTTCATATGATTTCATAAAAGAAACATATTTGTAAAGGATCATGGCTACTTTTGTAATAGTTGAACATTTCTTTTAACTTTCAAAGCCATGAATCTTTATCACAAAACCTATGTTACTCACAGGCATTTTTATGCTGACGTTTTATTTTCACATATGTTTCAGGAGCTAATGTTTGACTTTGAGCATGCTTCACATAGGGCGGACTTAGGCCTTAGTAACTTTAAAATTTGTAAGACAATTGTTATGTTTTTTTATTTCATTCTCCCAAGACAATGTAAACAATTAGATTCAATAACACAAAGCTTTTTTAAGTGGGGTTTCCGAGTACCCACGTCATCACATTATTATAAATATTCAACTTTTAAAAAAATGTTATGTCTTTTAATAAGTCGAGTACAAAAATTTATATAAAACCCCCGGGCAAACAACTAAGCATAAATAACAAAAGAAACAAACATTATTCGTACAACCAAATGAAATAAACATAACAAAAGAAATAAACGTGTGTTTATACAAAAAAAACATAACCAAAATAAATAAACATTAAGTTCCCATAAATGTTTAACAATAAAGTACCACCAAACGAAACATAGAAATACTACTCTATAGCCATGTTCTCGTCGCTATCGTCAGAATCATCAGCATGACCTGTCATAGGGATCTACGTAGCAGACAGGCCTCCCTCCATGCTAGAACCGGATACACTCGTGGTCGTGGTGGGGAGTCGAGCTGCTAAACCCACCTGGGTATGCCTCTCAACCACGCTAGCCATCACCCACTCCATCAAATACTCCATTTGGTCCATCCGCCGACTCAATTGTGTCCAGCCCCTAATCATATCGTCCTGACCTGCCACAAGTCTCTCGAGGAGACGCTGGGTTGACTGAGGCAACCTCATCGCATGATAAACGCGTCGAAGAATCTGTGGCGACTCATAGGATGCCCCTGGTCAACTTCAGGCTCGGTATCTCCCTCTCCAATAGGCACGTCAGCAACATGAGGCAACTCCACCTCCCCGGCCTCCAGTAATGGCTGGTTTACAAAAATCTGGCCATTGAAACCAACAAACCTATACCCAATATCCAGAAAGTTCACCGCTATGTGCTTCCCTATCATCGTCCTTATACCCATATACTTGAAAGCTGCCGGCTATGGCAAATCCCTGATGAATGGAAAACAAACTGGCCGCAATGCTAGGCAATACATGCAATGAACACCCATCCATATAAGTGGCTACAATTCAGCATTTACTGTATAAGGTGAAATACTCCGCAAGACATGAATGAGGGCGCACGACGTCCCTGTGAATAAACAGTAAAGATAGAACAGGTCATTCTTTGTGGCCCACTCGTTGTTTTTGCCACGCACAGAGATCGACGTGGCAATGCAGCAGTGTAGGTAACCAACAAGTGGATTAGGAATCAACGTGACACAGGACTTTATACCAAAAGGTTCAGGACAGAGGGTGGGCTACCAAGCAAGAAACTGATCATCAGGCATAGCTGTGATCGCGGTGATATAAATGTCCTGAACCAACTCCGCATCGGTGTAGAATCTGGTGGTAATGACAAATTGACGCAACGACATATTCTACCGTTGCCCGAATAAAGAGAAAGATACCTAAGGAGGCGGTGGTTCTATGTATGGATCATCTTTATCCGAATTAGGCTGCTCAGCCAGCCATGTACGAAACAAGAATGTGGAGAGAAACTCCACCATCATAGGCCTATAAGCGGTGCAGCTGCCTCTTAAAACATACGCCCCCACGAGTTATTCTCCACGATTAACGCATTTCATGACAACGCCCTCTACTGCCCCACCCTCATCTCTTGGAACCTAATAAAACGTTTGTATTCCCTAGACCAATGTGGGTAGTCCATAAAGTCAAACTCCTCACAATCACCCCCGGCCATCGGATCAAATCTAGTCGCCGGTACCACACCTCCCCCGACAATAAATTCCTTCTTGTCTTACGACATATCTACAACAATTAAAATATAATACGTGTTAGATGTTAATAAACTTATAAAAATTTTACTAACCAATTTTATATTAAAATATAATATGTGTCAAAAGTTAATTAAATTAAAACCTATTTTATTAATCAATTTATAGAATTATAAAATATTTCGTTTCGGTTTGTTTCGACCCACCACCACCACCACAGCCGGCCCACCTCCACCTCCACTCCCACCACTGCCGACCCACCACCACGGCCCACCTACAACCACCATCACCCACTCTAACCCCGTCAAACACCTACCACCGTTCGACCCACCTCCACAGCCCACCCACCATAACCACCACAGCCCCACCGTCAACCCTAACCGCCATCAAACTCCACCACCTTCAAACCCTAACTACCACAGCCCCAACGTCCAACCCTAAAACCCATCAAACATCTACCACCATTCGACTCACCTCCACAGCCCACCCACCACAACCACCGTAGCCCCACCGTCAAACCCTATCCACCGTCAAATACCTAACCACCGTCAAATACCACCACCGGCAAAAATTACCAAAAAAAGAAACACACGAAAAATGAAGGGTGTTAGTAACCTCTTGTAAATATCCAGAGCGTATAGCTTGATACGAGAGAGAGATAGTATACTAGAGAGAGTTTGTGTGCATTCTTTTTGGTGTTTGATGTGTATGTGTGTGTGTGTTTGAATGCATTTTGATCTATTTCCCCCCTTTAGTGAAGATGAAAAGTTGTTTGTTTTTGTATACTCAATTCATTGACCTATACGCTGCATATAGATTGTCCACCAAGGGAAGCGTAATGACCATCGTATAGGTGTGGTATACGCCTCTCATTGCCCAATACACTGCGTATGGGCCTTTTTTTAAATATTGTGACGTAAATAGGGGTTTTCATATTATAAAGCAATCCAATTAACATTTTTATAAAAAAAATTGTTCCGTACACTATATTTGAAAGACAATATAATGTAAATAACAAAATTTCTTAACATGTAATTAAACATTTTTAAGTGTTACAATGAAAACCTACGACAAGTTAATAAAGTCTCTTCGTTGACTTCCATTACTACCTAGTAACGCCCTACCCTGTCTAATACGAGACATGTACATTGTACCATTCCATAGCTTCTGTACTTTGGTATATACTCCAAATTCCATTTGGTGCTGGCATCAAGCAATCATCCGTTAACTTAACCATGATGAAATGGCCACCTTCCACATAAGCAATCAATAAAACAGAATGGTTCGGGTAAACCTCTGGACCATCAAACATGGGGAAGTAAGTTTAATAAACACCACTGCTTAAATGTTGAATAATCACACCAAATTTCTAAGCCACCAACAATCCTGTGTAGGGCAACAACATCTGACATTCCTTTGGTGCAGGCTCCACGTTCAACCAATTTATTGATCGATACACTGCATTGTAACATCCCGGATTGAAAGAGTCGAGTATAGGCCACCACCAGTCTTTGTTAATGAACATCTCGTCGAGTAGCTGTTATTGGACCCACTTCCACTAATTCTGCTCCAACCACAAACCCATAGCTACGGATCAAAACCCACAGTTATGGTCTGGTTGGGCATCTTCTATTTGTGTTATGTATACATAGATGGAAGCCAATCCTTAAAACAATCGATCATGTTTTTGTACTTGTAAATGTAATTGGAAAATACACAAAGGAAAATGTATGTATGTATGTATGTATGTATGTATGTAACGTACGTACGTACGTACGTATGTATGTATGTGTAACATTCGTCGAAAAACGGGTTTTAAAACCCGCTTCCAGTTATAAATTTTCGTTGCGTATTTATTGTTCAGATTATTTTAAATAATACATAATTAATAAACATTTTAGAATTTAAAAACCATAATTAATAAATAATAAAAATAAGTGAATAGAAAATAAAATGGAGCCGCCGGGTCTCGAACCTGGGTCTCCCACAAACACAAACACACACCACACCACTCCGCCACACACTTTCTTTGTGACAAATACTGAAACAAATAATACTTAAAGTAAAACCCGAAATCAAAACCGGAAATCAACGCGCACTCAGAACGCGAAATCGCCGGAGAAAAACCAAGACTCCGCTAATGTTGCCTTTTCCCCTTGATTGAAACGCGTAAACTGATTTCGACATCAGTTATAACCGTCGCATAACACCCAATTTGGTCAAAACCGTTACCCTTGAAGATTGAAATCTTGACCGCGAAATCATGGCTTCTAATTCGAACCAATTGGCCTGTTTCCACTACATATACCCACCCAAACTCCTTGTAAACTTTTCGCTCAGAATCACGCTCACTCCTGAAGCTTTAGTCTACTCAGAACACGTCGCCGGAAATTCTCGCACGCGCCGGAATATACCGGAGAACCGAAGCCTTACTCCTAATCGGTACAATCATCTAAACCTTTCTTGCTATCTCTTGATTAGTAATCTAATTGCTCAACACAATAATCGAAACTGTTAAACAGTTCACTCCGCCGGAATCTGCAAATCAGAGCCGACGAAATCTTGCCGGAAATCTGAAGCAAACTCGCTGTTTTGGTATACCATATCACTTAATTTTCTTTCCATTTCAATCAAGTATAAGTTGTGATCGATTAAACAGAACAGTCAGATTTCACTGTTCTGTATTTTTGTAAGCGAAGAAGATGAAGATGAAAATGTGTATTAGTATAATTAAAAACGGATATTTAACGGGTTAGACACACAGTCCAGCGGTGGACTGTGTGCAAATACAATACACACGTCCCGAGTTCGAATCGCACATGTTACCGACTTTCAGAAATAAAACCAACATTTTTAAAACCTAACCAGATCAAGTCACAGTATATACATAAGAGGAATATAATCCAGTAGTTAAACAATTAGACACCCAGCCCAACTGGTTGGGCTGTGCGCACTCGAACCGAAGGTCCCGAGTTCGACTCCGGGTCTCTGCAACCGGTTCAGCCATATAAATCATTTTTATAAAAACCAAATAAGGTTAAAGTTAATTAGTATATATATATAATTAAAACAGAGAATATTTCAGGTTAGACACGTAGCTCAGTTGGTAGAGCTGCGTGCACGTATACGAGAGGTACCGAGTTCGAACCTCACTAGCCGCATAGAATAAAAACAGTCTGACCGGTCAGACCCGGTCAACTGTCAGAAAGTCAACCCATTTTTTATTATTTTTATTTATTTATTTAATTGGAAAATTAATTAAAAATACTTAAAAATAGGATTTTAAAGTTAGAAAATTTCCTTAAACTCACAAAAATAAATCTAAAAATCCATTAAGAGTCACTAATTAAAAATATTAATCTCAAATAAAATTTATTTATTTATCGAATCATTTTGTTATTATCTAGGTTAGTTTTCCCTCGTCGATTGAATCATAAATTCGTGCGCATTCAACGTCATCAAAGAACGCACCCATTGTGAGTGAATCTCTACCAATTCCCCGTTTTAATCATGTTTTGGGGTGTATCATGTGCCGTATAATTCTTTTATTTTATTTAAACACTTGTCATACATCATATCCGTGATCAAATGTATATCAAACGTGTATGAATTGTTGTGTGAATTATATGTAGATTGGATTTATCATTTTCAGTGCACGCATTCATTAGGCCCATCAGTTCCCCGTGGGACACGGGTTGAGCATCAGGAGCCTCATTAGATCGGCTCCGTTTGATTGAGCCTTGATCTCACATACATCATCATTCATGTCATATACTCATCCAAAGTGGTTTGTGTTTGTTTATCTATATATGTTTGCTCACATGTGATTATTGCACGATTTTTCTTTATTAAATAAAACAAGAAATTAGTAAAAATGTTTTATCAAGGTTCACTTGCCAACTTTTGTTGACCCAAAATCTCCCCCGTTTTACACATGATACAGGTGATCCAGCTGAGACAGGAAACACTTAGGAAGGCCTAGAAGAATAAACAAGTTTATGCTTTGGAATAATTATGTAGTTTCATTTTCTTGTAATTGTATGAATTTTGTTTTGGATATTTAAGTTTGTAATTTGAATTTAATAAATATGAAACATCTTAGTAAACATCATGAGCTTTGGTGATAACCCAATTATGCCCCGACTTTTATTCGCTACGGGTCGGGGTGTGATAGATTGGTATCAGAGCTTGTGACTATAGGGATATAGGATAGGTTATTAGACCCTTAGAGCCTATACGATAGTTGATTAAATTTTAAATTGTTTATGCGTTACATACAAAATTCATGATTTTTATATGCTTTATGTTTATTTTCACACTCAATGTTATGCAAGCATGCTCACAAATACATGTTATTATGCAATGCTCATCATGAATCATATCCTCATAACATATCATATCCATGAGAGCACACACCTCATGATTCCCATGATTTTTGCAATGATTTTTGTATTTTTCAAATCACATCAAAGTGAGTTCTCATGACGGGCATGTAGTAACTGGAAGGGGACGAGTACCGGTAGTCGGAACGTCCTGTCTAGGCTTGGCATTCGTATAAATCCAAAATAAAGGACCAGTTTGTCTACCTGGGGACTAACGATGAGAGTACGAAGGACCTATTAGCCAAAGCATGCTATACCAAACGTCGTGTGAGCTAACCCCACTTTGAGTTGTCATTGTGTCTACACCTGGACACCCTCCTACCATACATCTCACAATCATATTTTACGATTTTCATTCGGATGATGCGAGTGTTAATCCGCCGACACCAATGTGAATCCTACCAAGCCCAATAGTCATGGGGGCCCACATGACTACACAGGCAACGGTATGGGGGACATTGGAGGCCCAAACATGAGCAAACCCAAGACATCCTATGGATGTAGTTAAATTATTGCCAATTATGTTGTTTTTCATTCTTTTTACGACACATGACACCTACAAAATTCTTAAACTCACAATCTTCCTATGTATGTTCCTGTAGATGTCGGCTAGGCAACTACGTGGAGGTAGAAAGTCAGGAAGATCAAATGAACGCTTGGCTACACAAATTGCTAAACAAATGGCCGCAGTGCTTCCTGACATCGTGATTCAAGTTCAACAAGCTCTCACCGCAAATCCCATCAACCCTCCCAATCAAGAAGACCAGAGCGTCGCCAACCCTCCTTCCAAAAAGTGCTCCTACAAACACTTCAAATCTTCCGATCCCCCAAAGTATGAAGGGACCGAAGGTGTTACTGCCCTCCTTCATTGGTTTGAAGAAATGGAGAACACTTTCCTCAATTGCGTTGTCCCGAGGACCGTAAGGTACGTTATGCAACGGGAAGACTGTTTGGGGTAGCCCTTACCTGGTGGAACACGGAAAAAGGTAAGCGAGGAGTTGAAGATGCCATGGCCTTAACATGAGAAGAGTTAAGGGAACTCATGACAAGACGCTTCTATCCAAGAAGCGAAATAAAAAAGCTGGAAGACGAATTCCACTCACTGAAACAAAAGGAAGGAGATCACACTTCCTATAATAAGAGATTTCTCAAGCTGAACCAGATGATCCCTAATTTGTTCACCCCCGTATACCACTTGGTTGAACATTACATTCGAGGTCTTCCCTCGAAAATTCAAGATTCGGTTTTAAGCACAACGCCTGCAACACTTGAAGCCGCAATGGAGTTAGCTACAGAACTCCTTGAAAATCGCATTCGAAACGGCAAATTCAAAGATGAAAAGAAGAAAGCACCCATAGAGACCTCAACTACAAACCACCCAGTCTCATCCTCAAGGTTTGCTGGTAAGAGGAAACGTAATGGCAAGAATTTTGCTGTCACTCAAACCAACCCTCCTATCACTGCTGCACCAATCACCCAAATTGCTCCTTCAGCTGCACCATTCAAAAAGCCATACACCGGCCCACACCCAAAATGCAACCATTGTCAATACCATCACCCTCCCGAAAACCCCTGCCAACATTGCACAAGCTGTGGTCGTGCGGGTCACACCATCCAAACCTGTCGTACCCTTCAACGAATGAACCGCAATCAACCTCCAACCCAAACCCACAATCAGATAATGGGTCAAGCCCAACAACCCTTACTTCTACCACCTGCACCACACGCAGCCCAAACTTACTACCAACCCAACTACCCCATGATGCAACCCATGCGAGCTTGTTACAACTGTGGGGACCCAAACCACTTCAGGAACACTTGTCCACGCTTGCTGAACATCATCCATGCCCAAGCTCAAGCAAACCCGGTAAACCAAGCTAACCAAGCTCTCCACCTGCCAGAGGAAGAGCTTTCAACATCAATGCCAACCAAGCTAGGGCTGACAACAACGTGGTCAACGGTACGTTTCTCATCAATGGTAGTTATGCATCCATATTATTCGATACTGGCGCGAATAAGAGCTTTGTGTCCTTAGAATTTGAACCTAGCCTCAACCAAACTCGTGTTAATCTCATGGAATCTCTAACGGTGGAAGTTGCTGACGGAAAACCCGTTTCATTAAATTCTATTATACGCAATTGTACCCTCACTCTAAACGATCACGATTTTCCAATTGACCTTATTCCTATGAAGTTGGGAAGTTTCGATGTTATAATCGGTATGGACTGGCTCAGCCAGCATCACGCTGAAGTGGTGTGCCACGCAAAGTTCATTCGCATTCCTCTCGCAGACAATCAGACCCTGCGTATTTTTTAGGTAAACCCCTTCGAAAGGACTCAAACTAATGTCCTGCCTTCAAGCTCGAAGATATCTCCGCAAGAACTATGTCGCATTCCTAAATCACGTCGTCAAAAAGGGAAACAAGGAGAGGAAACTCGAAGATATCCCAGTTGTGAAAGAATTCCCACAAGTCTTTCCCGACGACATTTCAGGACTTCCTCCTGTGAGATAAGTCGAATTCCGCATCGATCTTGTACCTGGCGCTACACCAGTCGCAAAATCTCCTTATAGGTTAGCCCTATCCGAAATGCAAGAGCTGGCCAGTCAACTGCAAGAGCTGACTGACAAAGGATTCATACGTCCTAGCTCCTCGCCTTGGGGTGCACCTATTCTCTTTGTGAAGAAGAAAGATGGAACGTTTCGCATGTGCATTGATTATAGAGAACTCAACAAGTTAACGGTTAAAAATCGCTATCCACTACCTCGCATCGATGACCTCCTAGACCAACTTCAAGACGCCACCTACTTTTCAAAAATCGACCTTCGTTCTGGTTATCATCAGCTCAGAGTGCACGAAGAAGATATCCCAAAAACCGCTTTCCGGACTCGTTATGGTCATTACGAGTTCATAGTCATGCCTTTCGGTTTAACCAACGCCCCCGCTGTCTTCATGGATCTAATGAATAGGGTATGCAAACCCTACCTCGACCGTTTCGTCATAGTCTTCATCGACGACATCCTTATCTACTCCAAGTCTAAATCCGATCATGAACGACACCTTCGACTCATCCTTACACTCTTAAGGACTGAAAAGCTCTACGCTAAGTTCTCAAAATGCGAATTCTGGTTAGGAGAAGTACAATTCCTTGGACATGTCGTAAATGACAAGGGAATTCATGTTGATCCTTCAAAAATCAAGGCAGTGCAGGAATGGCAAGCGCCACGTACCCCTACCGAGGTAAGGTCATTTCTTGGTTTGGCTGGTTACTATCGACGCTTCATTGCCAATTTTTCCCGTATTGCTGTACCACTCACGGCTTTGACTCATAAAGGAAAACCCTTCATATGGGGACCTAAACAAGAGGAGGCCTTCCAAACTCTAAAGCAAAAACTTTGTGACGCACCTATCCTCACACTCCATGAGGGTTGCGATGACTTTGTAGTATATTGCGACGCATCAGGGCAAGGGCTAGGATGTGTATTGATGCAAAGAGGAAAAGTGATAGCCTATGCCTCTAGGCAACTCAAAGTTCAGAGAAGAATTACACCACCCACGACCTGGAACTTGGAGCCGTTGTGTTCGCTCTCAAGATATGGAGACATTACCTCTATGGTACCAGGTGTGAAATATACACAGACCACAAAAGTCTCCAACATATCTTCAACCAGAAGGAGTTGAATATGAGGCAACAAAGATGGGTCGAACTTCTCAACGACTACGACTGTGAAATTCGGTATCATCCTGGCAAGGCAAACGTGGTGGCTGATGCGCTCAGTCGAAAAGGTTATGCGAACTCCATTCGTCTTCTATGTTCACAAATCATAACCGACATCAAAGATCGAATCCGAGCAGCTCAACATGTTTCTGTAACAGAAAATGACGTACGCGATGAGCTGTTATGTGGAGCTGAACTCAAAATCGAAACCAAATCCGACGGTATTCTATACTATTTAAATCGCATATGGATTCCTGATCACGATAACCTTCGTGATTTCCTCATGAATGAGGCGCACAAAACACGATATTCTGTACAGCCAGGAGCCGACAAAATGTATCAAGACCTACGATACACCTACTGGTGGCCTGGCATGAAAAAGGATATCGCTGTTTTTGTTTCCAAGTGCCTTACCTGTTCCAAAGTAAAAGCTGAACATCAAAGACCTTCAGGACTTCTAGTCCAACCCGAAATACCTGTATGGAAGTGGGAAAACATAACCATGGATTTCATTACCGGGTTACCTCGCACCTCCAGTGGGTATGACACCATATGGGTAATAATCGATCGTCTTACAAAGTCATCTCACTTCATTCCGATTCGTGAGGACTTCAAGAACGAGAAGTTATGTGACATCCCGGGTTTTTCGGATAACTTAAACGCAATACTTGTCGAATAAATTGTATGCTATGCATTAAACGTGTACGAGTTAGTGAATACGTGATGTGCGATTATGTGATTGTGTTAGTTATAAAGTAATCATGGCAAATATGTACACGAACCGAACCGCGACACGAACCAACCTTAAACTCCTTGTGACTCTAGGAGTGAACCGAGTTCTAACCCAAACCTTAAACTCCAACTACTCGGCCGCAAGATCAAACCCAAACCGAACCAACCCAAGTCCTTGGCCGCGAGAACTAGCCCAAACCGCAAACCCATTCCCTATTTTTGATCCTTGTTGCGCTATATATACACACACTCATGCATGTTCTTTCACAACACCAAAACCCTAGCCTCTAATCAGCCGTCGGCAGCTTCCGCTTGTTCCATTGATCGCGAGCAGCCGATCCATCATCCCTTCAATCGCAAACAGCCCATCTCTTCCACTTGTTTACTTCCTCGATCACAAAACAGCCTACTACTTCTTCTCAGTCGCGAACAACCTCCTTTCTCGGTCACGGATCTTCTCGGTTGCAAGCATCTTTGATCACCGGTTCCTTATCTTACTCACCGTTCGTTTACCTTATCGTTAAAAGATTAGAAATTATCATATGTTACAAGATCATATTCGGAATACATGTGTTTTGATTTTGTTGTTTTCGGATTGTATGATTGAATGAAGTGATTGTGTTGTTTCGGATTGTTAATGCTAGATTGAAAGTTGGATGTTTGTTCGAAAATCAGAAATCGTAGGCTGTATTTGTTTATAAAAACTAGAGATGTTGATTAGGGTTTGCATGGATATGTTATATGTATTGATCTATGATTAGAAAAACCGGTTCTTGATCGCCTAGGTTAATCATATGAACGGTTTATGCGAGTTTATGGTAACAATATGCTGAAACAGGTTGCTGAGTAATAGTTACAGCCGATTTCATCTGGCTGTAACTCGGTCATTAGTTGTCGAAAAACGGATTTTCTGATGTCTAGAATGTAGAGATTTGAATAACGAATCTAATGGCGCTGGATTCATATTTTTCTGAAGTCGTTTGGTATTTTTAAAGGGCCAAATAAGTTCAGTAACTAAAGCTGTGAAAATCCTGAAATTTTGTTAGTTGTTTATCGAGTTGGATTTTATAATCAGTAGGGAGTTGAGTCATGAACTTTGTACAGCAACTAGGTATGGAAATTTCCGGGCAACTCCAACTGGAATTTTGTTAATTGGACGATCAGTGATTTTTAAATAAATTCTTCCGTGGACTGCAGTCAGAAAGCGATAAATCTGACTGCAGCCTAGTATATTAATATTTATGGTTAAATGGTAAAGATTTAGGACTTGGAAAATTTATATAAATTTCTACAGTATAAATGGCACCTGCTGTAAAAATATTGTAATTTTTGGAACGTTGGAACTATTTTATAAAAATCCTAGAAAACAGCTGAATTATGAGTGTTAAGCTGAAATTTGATAACTTGTGATTGTGTGCACCAAATTGTTGCATGGATTGGATTATGTTCATGATAAGTTATTTTGATCACTAAGTTCACATGAGGATACTTGCATGCATGTTTGAGTGTTAGATATGTTGTTTGTGTGTATCACTTTGTGCGTAAATTAAGTGTAGAATTTGTATTGGTGTGTTCACACACTGACGTGAAATCAATTGGTTTGTTAGGACGCAATTAGCGGTCCCATCCTTTACGACTTCTTTGCTACACTAACCGAGCAACAAAAGGTGAGTTCACGGCCCCTAACTTTATCCGGTTTTTAAACAACAGGGGGAGAAACATGTATACACTCTTCAAACTCAATCTCTTTACGTTATACGAATTTAACGTCACATAACTATTCGGTAACTAAGTTAATGTTAATGTAATGTTATGGTCACTAAGCAGCTATATCACTTAAGTCCTCGTCAATCTCTCGGATCGTTAGTATTGGGTTTTAATAGCGGGGGAGTTATAAGTAGTACTACTGGGCCCGACAAGCCCCATCCGAGCTAGTCGCGCTAGCCGACCGGGTATGGTCAACGGGTGAATAATTCGGCCTAACTTCGCCATGGTCAGTGATAGGCCTGGCAACACGGAGGCACAACAGTCAGCTTCGATCGCGAACACTTACGTGACATAACTTTAGGCTAGCTACCTATATATGTTAACATTGAACTTAATTACGAATCAACTATATTATCCCGGGTTGAGGATAATGGAAACAACAACTATATTATCCCGGGTTGGGGATAATGGAAACAACAACTTATTATTCCGGGTTTGGAATAATGGAATCAACATCAATATTATTCCGGGTTGGGAATAATGGACTAAATCGTTATCCCGGGTTAGGGATAACGGGGGAAACAAACGAATTTATGAAAACCTGTGAACTCACTCATCTTTAATGTTGACACTTGTTTCTTTACATGTTTCTCAGGACGCTAGGAGCTCTAGGTGCACTCACATGCATTGAACAAGACATCTTTTATCGAGTCTCAATTACAAATATTGTTTTGGGGTTTTTCATTTGTTTTGGCGTTTGTGTTGGCGCCCGCTTCACTATTTATTTTATGCTTCCACTCAACCACTTAAACTAATGCTTCCGCTAAACTTTAGTAATTAACTAAGACAATCTAAAATCTACGACAATTGGTTAATCAAATGATTTTTGGAAAACGTATTATCAAATCATATAGAGTCGTTCGACGCACTAGTGTTTCAGATTCTGGTTTGTTCACACGCCTCGCGGTAAAACTCCGCAAGTGGAAATTGAGGGCGTGACAGATTGGTATCAGAGCCACTAGCTATAGAGAACCAGGTTTGCATTAGAAGTAGACCTAAACTATAGCTGAATACACGACACTAGACGTAGTATGGCACCAAACTGTTATATCTTGTTATGCGATGTACCACAACTGTGTTATGTAGATTATGACTTCATAATAAGAAATGAAAACAACTCGTAACTAACTACACAACCTAACAGGCAATGTCATCATCATCATCGTCATCATCATCTGACAAACTTACGCCACCAAGAGCGCCAGGAAAGGCACCTATGGTGGAACCCTTACCATCTTATGGCGTGGAGACACGCTCAGCTGCGAGGAAAAGGCTCGCTCTGGGGGAGGAGTCGTCATCACGCCCAATCTTCGCTGTGCCGGTTGAACCGGTTAACCCTGTAGAAGTAGGAATTGACCTACTTAGAATCATGATACATAAACAACAAGCACAGTTGGAAAGAATGCAGGAAACCATCCTAGCACAAGGATGGATGATCCGACAACTGACAGGTAAAACTGACTCGCTCGAGGAAGAGAATCATACGAGTAAGATAGCTCGTAACACATTAGCCAGAGATCTGCGTGCTGAGCAGATAAGAGCCGACTGGCTCGAGGACAGAGTCCTGGAAAATAGTTGGAACATTCAGGAGCTACAGCAAAATCAAGCACCTGCACCAGCACCGGCCCCTCCAGTGCCGGTAGAGGAGGATCCGGAAGAGGATCCAGAGGAGGACCCTGAAGAGGATCCAGAAGAGGATCCGGAGGAGGACCCAGCTGTAGAAGCTGGAAATGCCGCGCAGGATGACGGCAACGACAGTGACTTGGGGGATGGAGACGTAGACGACTGACACGTCTCGCTTATTTTATTTACTTTCCTCCAGTCTATTTATTTTCCCACTTGTGTTTAAACTTGAGACTTTATAGTGAATTCATATGTTTGATTTGCACTTTTGTAAGACGTTGAAATTTCAGTTAATCAAGTATTTCTTTTGACTACTTAATATATTGAGTTGACATAACTTGATAATTACTAAAGTACGAAGTAGGATAACTATATTGGATATATAGACTTATCGGGGTGTGTTTGTGTTGTGTTTCGAAGATCTAAATGGCAACTGGACGACGTGGAAACCTTAACTTGACGCCCGAAGAGCTAGCTGCCATGATTCAAGAGCACGTGAACGCAGCTTTAGCGGGTGTTCAGAACCAACCAGCAGGTAACCATTATTAAATTTTCGTGTGAAAATCTAATAGTTGGGCTAGTAGAATCCTCGCTGACTACCTGTTCTCTGTTAGCAGGAGGGGGCTTTAACCCCTACAAGATGTTCCTCGACGCGAAACCAAGCAAATTCTCGGGGCGAAAGGACCCATTGGACTGGTCCGCTGGATCGAAAAATCTGAATCCGTATTTGAAATGTGCAACTGTCTAGAGGCCAACAAGGTCAAATATGCAGCCTCAACACTGGAAGATGGGGCACTGACATGGTGGAATGCACAAGTCCAAACGCGTGGACTTATAGCTGCAAATGCAATGGCCTGGGCCGAGTTCAAGGCCCTAATCAAAGAGGAGTACTGCCCACGAGACAGAATGCAACAGTTGGAGCAAGCCTTATGGAACCACAAGATGGTGGGATCTGAAATCGAAGCTTACACAGCAAAACATCATGACTTGGTATTTCTATGTCCCGATTTGGCCAACACTGTGGAGAAAAGACTCGAGTTCTATCTCAGAGGTCTGGTTGCGGAGATTCAGGGTATGGTAATGGCTAGTAACCCTGCAACTGAACATCAAGCAATCCGATTGGCTCACAAACTCACCGATAAGGCGGTGGAACAAAAGAAGTTGCAGCACGGGGTACAACTGAAGTTGCCCTAATAACAAAAGAAAGTTTGAAGACTCGTCTGTTCGACAGTCTTCGTCATCTCAGCCGCAACAGGGGAACCAGAAACGGTTCAATCATTACAACAGCCACCGGGGTCACCAAAATCAACCCGCCAACAACAACAACAACAACCAGAATGCAGGCGGCTATGTAGGTCGAAAGCCGCAGTGCAGTCGCTGTAATCTTCATCATCACGGCCCTTGTGCTGGGAATCGCTGCCAACGATGTGGCAAGGTGGGACATGCGGCAAAGGATTGTCATGGGAAATCATGTCCCGACAAAATCAAAATCAACCCCAGGGTCAGCAGCAGGGTATTAACCGGGGATGCTATCAGTGTGGTAGCACTGCCCACTTCAAAGAGACTGCCCACAGTTGCGTAACAACAACAACAATGGTGGAAACAACCCCAACCACAATAACCACAACAACAACAAACAATAATGGAAACGGTGGCACAGGAGGTGCCAAAGGTCGCGCATTCACATTGGGCCGCGGATAGGCCAGAAACGACTCGAACGTGGTCACCGGTAAGTTTCCCCTTAATGAACATTTTGCTACTATGCTTTTTGATACGGGTGCGGATAGGAGCTTTATATCTGAGTCTTTTAGGAAGAATCTAAATCTCACGCCTAAACCATTAGAGACCCCTTATGTTATAGAATTAGCCGATGGTGATTCTGTAGATGTGACCCATATAGTATCCGGCTGTCAACTCAAACTCGCGGGTCACACTTTTACCATTGATCTGATGACAACTACCCTGGGTAGTTTGAGTGGTAGTCGGAATGGACTGGCTATCCGACGTCCGGGCTGAAGTTCTCTGCTTCGAAAAATCTATCCGTTTCCGCTCTCGAACGACGAAATCTTGACGGTACAAGGCGATAAGGCAAGCACCGTCACCAACATCATCTCTTACATGCAAGCGCAGAAGTATCTTCGGAGAAAGAACTCCTTCGCTTTACTCGCACTGATTACCGAACAGCCTAAGGACAAGAAACGTATAGAAGACATCCCTGTCGTCCGTGATTTTTCCGATGTATTCCCAGAGGAATTACCTGGTCTTCCACCCCATCGACAATTGGAGTTTGAAATTGAATTGGCGAACAATGCAACTCCTATCGCCAAGGCTCCATACCGCCTAGCTCCAGCCGAGCTGCAGGAGCTGTCTACCCAACTTCAGGAGCTATTAGAAAAAGGATTTATCCGACCAAGCGTTTCGCCATGGGGAGCTCCAGTCCTTTTTGTCAAGAAGAAGGACGGGACTTTCCGCATGTGCATCGACTACAGGGAACTCAACAAGGTTACTGTCAAGAACCGATACCCGTTACCTCGCATCGACGATCTCTTCGACCAACTTCAAGGGTCAAGTTACTACTCCAAGATTGATTTACGGTCTGGTTACCATCAGCTACGCGTCAAGGAGGAGGATATCGCTAAGACGGCATTTCGTACTCGGTATGGCCATTATGAGTTCTTGGTCATGCCCTTCGGTCTCACCAACGCACCTGCGGTGTTCATGGACCTCATGAACCGCGTGTGTAAACCATACCTCGACAAGTTTGTCATTGTGTTCATCGATGACATACTCATCTACTCCAAAAGTGAAGAAGAACATGCTGAACATCTACGATTACTGCTGGGATTACTTCAACAGGAAAAGCTATATGCCAAGCTTTCGAAGTGTGATTTCTGGATTCGGGAAGTTCAGTTTCTCGGGCATATCGTGAATGAAAAGGGTATCCACGTAGACCCTGCCAAGATTGAAGCCATCAAAAACTGGGAAGCACCCAGGACACCGACGGAGATCCGCCAATTTTTGGGTTTGGCTGGTTACTACAGGCGTTTCATCGAGGGATTTTCAAAGATCGCACAACCGCTTACTACCCTCACCCAGAAAGGCATCAAGTATGCTTGGAGTGACAAGCAAGAAGCAGCATTTAAATTGCTGAAACAGAAACTTTGCAGTGCACCCATTCTGTCCTTGCCGGAAGGGACAGATGACTTTGTAGTATATTGTGATGCTTCCATTCAGGGATTGGGATGCGTACTCATGCAACGCGATAAGGTCATCGCGTATGCGTCGCGACAACTGAAGGTTCACGAGAAAAACTACACGACGCATGACCTGGAATTGGGAGCAGTAGTGTTTGCACTTAAGATTTGGAGACACTACCTCTATGGAACGAAGTGCACAATCTTTACGGACCACAAGAGCCTCCAACACATCTTTGATCAGAATGAGTTGAACATGCGATAGCGTCGCTGGGTCGAACTCTTGAACGATTATGAGTGTGCCATTCGGTATCACACGGGTAAAGCTAACGTGGTAGCTGATGCCCTCAGTAGGAAGGAACACTTGAAACCTCGCCGTGTACGAGCATTACAACTCACTATTCATTCGGGGCTACCCGAACAAATACGCGACGCCCAGTTAGAAGCAGTTAAGGAGGAAAACATCAAAGCCGAATCGGTGGGAAAAATGGAACGCGATTGGGAAGTAAAACCCAATGGAGCCCGGTATTTCATGAATCGCATATGGGTACCTCTCTACGGAAACCTCAGAGAGCTAGTCATGGATGAAGCTCACAAATCCCGATACTCTGTCCATCCGGGTTCGGATAAGATGTATCAAGACCTTAAAGCTGCGTATTGGTGGCCCAACATGAAAGCCGATATAGCCACCTACGTGAGCAAGTGTTTGACTTGTGCAAAAGTCAAGGTAGAGTATCAAAAGCCATCGGGGCTACTCCAACAACCTGAGATCCCAGTGTGGAAATGGGATCAGATCTCGATGGATTTCATCACTAAACTCCCGCGAACCTTGGGTGGTTGCGATACCATCTGGGTAATTATGGATCGTTTAACTAAGTCCGCACACTTCCTAGCTATTAAAGAAACAGATAAGATGGAGAAGTTGACTCGCATCTACATTAAGGAAGTAGTTTCTCGGCACGGAGTGCCAACATCCATCATCTCAGACAGAGATGCTCGCTTCACGTCCAACTTCTGGCAGTCACTCCAGAAAGCGTTGGGAACACGCTTGGATATGAGCACAGCCTATCACCCTCAGACTGATGGTCAAAGCGAAAGGACCATACAGACCTTGGAACACATGCTTAGAGCATGCGTAGTAGACTTCGGAAATAGTTGGGAAATTCACCTGCCTTTAGTGGAATTCTCATATAACAACAGTTATCATACGAGTATTTCGGCAGCACCGTTTGAGGCACTATACGGTCGTAAATGTAGATCACCGGTCTGTTGGGCAGAAGTCGGTGACAGTCAACTCACAGGCCCTGAGTTAATACTTGAGGCTACTGAAAAGATTGTACAAATCAGAAATCGCATGGCGGCGGCACGAGATCGACAGAAAAGCTACGCTGATCAACGACGCAAACCGCTCGAATTTCATGTAGGCGACCGCGTCCTACTAAAGGTGTCACCCTGGAAGGGTGTAATCCGCTTTGGAAAACGGGGCAAACTAAACCCGCGGTACGTAGGCCCGTTTGTGATCTTGAAACGTATCGGACCGTAGCTTATCAATTAGACCTTCCTGCCGAACTCAGTGGAGTTCACAACGTATTTCACGTGTCAAATCTGAAGAAGTGTCTATCAGATGAAACTCTAGTCATTCCATTGGATGAGATCCAAGTGGATGAACAACTACACTTCGTGGAACAGCCTGTCGATATCATGGATCGTGAGATCAAGACTCGAAGGCACAGCAAGATTCCGATCGTAAAGGTTCGTTGGGACTCTAAGCGTGGACCGGAGTTCACATGGGAAAGAGAGGACCATATGAAAAGCAAATACCCACACCTCTTCGCAACTGAGCAGCAAACTAACGATACCAGTAACTAAATTTTCGGGACGAAAATTCTTTCAACATGGGGATGATGTGACAACCTGGAAATTTCTCATACTTTCGCGTACCATTGTTAACTAAATCCTTGTGCATGGCACTTGGGAATCTTTATGCATGGCACTTGGGAACTTCTTGTAACGTTGCGTACCATCATTAACGAACTAACTCTTTGTGCGTGGCACTCTAAACATGTACGCTGCATGCTAAACCGCGTTTACTCAATTTTCGGGACGAAAATTCTTTCAACATGGGGATAATGTGACATCCCGGGTTTTTCGGATAACTTAAACGCAATACTTGTCGAATAAATTGTATGCTATGCATTAAACGTGTACGAGTTAGTGAATACGTGATGTGCGATTATGTGATTGTGTTAGTTATAAAGTAATCATGGCAAATATGTACACGAACCGAACCGCGACACGAACCAACCTTAAACTCCTTGTGACTCTAGGAGTGAACCGAGTTCTAACCCAAACCTTAAACTCCAACTACTCGGCCGCAAGATCAAACCCAAACCGAACCAACCCAAGTCCTTGGCCGCGAGAACTAGCCCAAACCGCAAACCCATTCCCTATTTTTGATCCTTGTTGCGCTATATATACACACACTCATGCATGTTCTTTCACAACACCAAAACCCTAGCCTCTAATCAGCCGTCGGCAGCTTCCGCTTGTTCCATTGATCGCGAGCAGCCGATCCTTCATCCCTTCAATCGCAAACAGCCCATCTCTTCCACTTGTTTACTTCATCGATCACAAAACAGCCTACTACTTCTTCTCAGTCGTGAACAACCTCCTTTCTCGGTCACGGATCTTCTCGGTTGCAAGCATCTTTGATCACCGGTTCCTTATCTTACTCACGGTTCGTTTACCTTATCGTTAAAAGATTAGAAATTATCATATGTTACAAGATCATATTCGGAATACATGTGTTTTGATTTTGTTGTTTTCGGATTGTATGATTGAATGAAGTGATTGTGTTGTTTCGGATTGTTAATGCTAGATTGAAAGTTGGATGTTTGTTCAAAAATCAGAAATCGTAGGCTGTATTTGTTTATAAAAACTAGAGATGTTGATTAGGGTTTGCATGGATATGTTATATGTATTGATCTATGATTAGAAAAACCGGTTCTTGATCGCCTAGGTTAATCATATGAACGGTTTATGCGAGTTTATGGTAACAATATGCTGAAACAGGTTGCTGAGTAATAGTTACAGCCGATTTCATCTGGCTGTAACTCGGTCATTAGTTGTCGAAAAACGGATTTTCTGATGTCTAGAACGTAGAGATTTGAATAACGAATCTAATGGCGCTGGATTCATATTTTTCTGAAGTCGTTTGGTATTTTTAAAGGGCCAAATAAGTTCAGTAACTAAAGCTGTGAAAATCCTGAAATTTTGTTAGTTGTTTATCGAGTTGGATTTTATAATCAGTAGGGAGTTGAGTCATGAACTTTGTACAGCAACTAGGTATGGAAATTTCCGGGCAACTCCAACTAGAATTTTGTTAATTGGACGATCAGTGATTTTTAAATAAATTCTTCCGTGGACTGCAGTCAGAAAGCGATAAATCTGACTGCAGCCTAGTATATTAATATTTATGGTTAAATGGTAAAGATTTAGGACTTGGAAAATTTATATAAATTTCTACAGTATAAATGGCACCTGCTGTAAAAATATTGGAATTTTTGGAACGTTGGAACTATTTTATAAAAATCCTAGAAAACAGCTGAATTATGAGTGTTAAGCTGAAATTTGATAACTTGTGATTGTGTGCACCAAATTGTTGCATGGATTGGATTATGTTCATGATAAGTTATTTTGATCACTAAGTTCACATGAGGATACTTGCATGCATGTTTGAGTGTTAGATATGTTGTTTGTGTGTATCACTTTGTGCGTAAATTAAGTGTAGAATTTGTATTGGTGTGTTCACACACTGACGTGAAATCAATTGGTTTGTTAGGACGCAATTAGCGGTCCCATCCTTTACGACTTCTTTGCTACACTAACCGAGCAACAAAAGGTGAGTTCACGGCCCCTAACTTTATCCGGTTTTTAAACAACAGGGGGAGAAACATGTATACACTCTTCAAACTCAATCTCTTTACGTTATACGAATTTAACGTCACATAACTATTCGGTAACTAAGTTAATGTTAATGTAATGTTATGGTCACTAAGCAGCTATATCACTTAAGTCCTCGTCAATCTCTCGGATCGTTAGTATTGGGTTTTAATAGCGGGGAGTTATAAGTAGTACTACTGGGCCCGACAAGCCCCATCCGAGCTAGTCGCGCTAGCCGACCGGGTATGGTCAACGGGTGAATAATTCGGCCTAACTTCGCCATGGTCAGTGATAGGCCTGGCAACACGGAGGCACAACAGTCAGCTTCGATCGTGAACACTTACGTGACATAACTTTAGGCTAGCTACCTATATATGTTAACATTGAACTTAATTACGAATCAACTATATTATCCCGGGTTGAGGATAATGGAAACAACAACTATATTATCCCGGGTTGGGGATAATGGAAACAACAACTTATTATTCCGGGTTTGGAATAATGGAATCAACATCAATATTATTCCGGGTTGGGAATAATGGACTAAATCGTTATCCCGGGTTAGGGATAACGGGGGAAACAAACGAATTTATGAAAACCTGTGAACTCACTCATCTTTAATGTTGACACTTGTTTCTTTACATGTTTCTCAGGACGCTAGGAGCTCTAGGTGCACTCACATGCATTGAACAAGACATCTTTTATCGAGTCTCAATTACAAATATTGTTTTGGGGTTTTTCATTTGTTTTGGCGTTTGTGTTGGCGCCCGCTTCACTATTTATTTTATGCTTCCACTCAACCACTTAAACTAATGCTTCCGCTAAACTTTAGTAATTAACTAAGACAATCTAAAATCTACGACAATTGGTTAATCAAATGATTTTTGGAAAACGTATTATCAAATCATATAGAGTCGTTCGACGCACTAGTGTTTCAGATTCTGGTTTGTTCACACGCCTCGCGGTAAAACTCCGCAAGTGGAAATTGAGGGTGTGACAAGTTAGCTCGTATCTACATCTGCGAGATCGTAAGCCGTCATGGTGTACCATTAAGCATCATTTCAGACCGTGATGGTCGTTTCACTTCACGAACATGGCGAGCCGTACAAACCGCCTTGGGTACACGATTAGACCTCAGTACCGCTTTTCATCCTCAAACTGATGGCCAATCTGAACGCACCATCCAAACCCTTGAAGACATGCTGGAGCATGTGTCATAGACTTCAAAGGGAACTGGGACGCTCACCTACCATTAGTGGAATTTTCGTACAACAATAGCTATCATTCAAGTATCGGCATGGCTCCTTTCGAAGCTTTATATGGTCGTAAGTGCCGATCTCCAGTATGTTGGCACGAAATTGGGGAAGCGCAAATCACCGGTCCAGAATTATTTCAAGAAACAACCGACAAGGTCCTTCAAATTCGAAACAATCTTCTAGCGACTCAAAGTCGTCAAAAGAGTTATGCAGACAAACGACGAAAGCCCTTGGAGTTTGTCATTGGTGATCAAGTACTTTTAAAAGTATCACCGTGGAAGGGAGTGGTTCGTTTTGGCCAGAAGGGCAAGCTAGCACCACGCTACGTAGGACCTTTCAAGATACCCGAAAGAGTAGGTCGTGTAGCATACAAGCTTGACCTACCAGAAGAACTCAACATAATTCATCCCACATTTCACGTATCAAACTTGAAAAAGTGCCTCGCTGATGAAAATCTCCATATTCCTCTAGAAGACATTCAAGTCGATGAATCGATGCACTTCGTTGAAAGACCGGTAGAAATCATGGACTTCGGAGAGAAGCGTTTAAGGCGAAGTCGTATTCCAATTGTCAGAGTACGTTGGGAGTCGAAACGAGGACCCGAGTTTACTTGGGAACGCGAAGACTCAATGAGCGAAAAATACCCGCATCTCTTTCCAGTTACCACTACTACTTAAATTTCGGGACGAAATTCCTAAAAGTAGGGGTTTCTGTAACATTCGTCGAAAAACGGGTTTCAAAACCCGCTTCGTTTAATAACCAAGTATTCAGTTATAAATTTTCGTTGCGTATTTATTGTTCAGATTATTTTAGATAATACATAATTAATAAACATTTTAGAATTTAAAAACCATAATTAATAAATAATAAAAATAAGTGAATAGAAAATAAAATGGAGCCGCCGGGTCTCGAACCCGGGTCTCCCACAAACACAAACACACACCACACCACTCCGCCACACACTTTCTTTGTGACAAATACCGAACGCGAAATCGCCGGGGAAAACCAAGACTCCGCTAATGTTCCTTTTCCCCTTGACTGAAACGCGTAAACTGATTTCGACATCAGTTATAACCGTCGCATAACACCCAATTAGGTCAAAACCGTTACCCTTGAAGATTGAAATCTTGACCGCGAAATCATGGCTTCTAATTCGAACCAATTGGCCTGTTTCCACTACAAATACCCACCCAAACTCCTTGTAAACTTTTCGCTCAGAATCACGCTCACTCTTGAAGCTTTAGTCCACTCAGACACGTCGCCGGAAATTCTCGCACTCGCCGTAATATCACCGGAGAACCGAAGCCTTACTCCTAATCGGTACAATCATCTAAACCTTTCTTGCTATCTCTTGATTAGTAATCTAATTGCTCAACACAATAATCGAAACTGTTAAACAGTTCACTCCGCCGGAATCCGCAAATCAGAGCCGACGAAATCTTGCCGGAAATCTGAAGCAAACTCGCTGTTTTGGTATACCATATCACTTAATTTTCTTTCCATTTCAATCAAGTATAAGTTGTGATCGATTAAACAGAACAGTCGGATTTCACTGTTCTGTATTTTTGTAAGCGAAGAAGATGAAGATGAAAATGTGTATTAGTATAATTAAAAACGGATATTTAACCGGGTTAGACACACAGTCCAGCGGTGGACTGTGTGCAAATACAATACACACGTCCCGAGTTCGAATCGCACATGTTACCGACTTTCAGAAATAAAACCAACATTTTTAAAACCTAACCAGATCAAGTCACAGTATATACATAAGAGGAATATAATCCAGTAGTTAAACATATTAGACACACAGCCCAACTGGTTGGGCTGTGCGCACTCGAACCGAAGGTCCCGAGTTCGACTCCGGGTCTCTGCAACCGGTTCAGCCATATAAATCATTTTTAGTAAAAACCAAATAAGGTTAAAGTTAATTAGTATATATATATACTTAAAACAGAGAATATTTCAGGTTAGACACGTAGCTCAGTTGGTAGAGCTGCGTGCACGTATACGAGAGGTACCGAGTTCGAACCTCACTAGCCGCATAGAATAAAAACAGTCTGACCGGTCAGACCCGGTCAACTGTCAGAAAGTCAACCCATTTTTTATTATTTTTATTTATTTATTTAATTGGAAAATTAATTAAAAATACTTAAAAATAGGATTTTAAAGTTAGAAAATTTCCTTAAACTCACAAAAATAAATCTAAAAATCCCATTAAGAGCACTAATTAAAAATATTAATCTCAAATAAAATTTATTTATTTATCGAATCATTTTGTTATTATCTAGGTTAGTTTTCCCTCGTCGATTGAATCATAAATTCGTGCGCATTCAACGTCATCAAAGAACGCACCCATTGTGAGTGAATCTCTACCAATTCCCCGTTTTAATCATGTTTTGGGGTGTATCATGTGCCGTATAATTCTTTTATTTTATTTAAACACTTGTGCATACATCATATCCGTGATCAAATGTATATCAAACGTGTATGAATTGTTGTGTGAATTATATGTAGATTGGATTTATCATTTTCAGTGCACGCATTCATTAGGCCCATCAGTTCCCCGTGGGACACGGGTTGAGCATCAGGAGCCTCATTAGATCGGCTCCGTTTGATTGAGCCTTGATCTCACATACATCATCATTCATGTCATATACTCATCCAAAGTGGTTTGTGTTTGTTTATCTATATATGTTTGCTCACATGTGATTATTGCACGATTTTTCTTTATTAAATAAAACAAGAAATTAGTAAAAATGTTTTATCAAGGTTCACTCGCCAACTTTTGTTGACCCAAAATCTCCCCCGTTTTACACATGATACAGGTGATCCAGCTGAGACAGGAAACACTTAGGAAGGCCTAGAAGAATAAACAAGTTTATGCTTTGGAATAATTATGTAGTTTCATTTTCTTGTAATTGTATGAATTTTGTTTTGGATATTTAAGTTTGTAATTTGAATTTAATAAATATGAAACATCTTAGTAAACATCATGAGCTTTGGTGATAACCCAATTATGCCCCGACTTTTATTTCGCGGTGGGTCGGGGTGTGACAGTATGTACGTATGTATGTATGTACGTATGTATGTATGTACGAATGTATGTACGTATGTATGTATGTACGTATGTATGTACGTACGTACGTGTGTATGTACTAGTACGTACGTGTGTATGTATGTACGTAGTAGTATGTAGTATGTACGTACGTATACAGTACGTATGTATGTATGTATGTATGTATGTAATGTATACGAGTACGTATGTATGTATGTAGAGTATGTATGTACGTATGTATGTATGTACGTATGTACTACGTACGTACGTACGTATGTATGTATGTATGTATGATGTATGTATGCATGTATGTACATGTATGTATGTACGTATGTATGTATGTACGTACGTACGTATGTATGTATATGTATGTATGTATGTATGTATGTATGTATGTATGTATGTATGTATGTATACGTATTGTATGTACGTACGTATGTATGTATGTACGTAGTATGTATGTATGTAGTATGTATTAGTATGTACGTATGTATGTACGTAGTATGTATGTATGTACGTATGTATGTATAGTATGTACTATGTATGTATGTATGTATGTATATCAAAATCTATTACTTGTGAATGTTGGTGTAGTTCTAGAGCCCCCTCAAAAGAAATATCAGTGGCTCTGATACCATTTAGGGTGGTAGTAGCCGAAATAATTTGTCGGTTCAAAATCATTGGTTTGTGTAGACAGTTATCAATAGAGTTTAAAAACATATTAAAATTACCCATGGTTATTATTTTGAATATTATATATTATAATCTTTTAAATCAGTAGACATAGCATTTTATCTTAAAATTTTTATAACATAGTTATAGGTTAATTTTATATTATCCTTTATAGTGAGCATAAACTATGATTAAGGTTTAACTTATTTATTAAATATTTCCTTACAAAACTAAGAGCAACAATTATTTAGAAATATTTCAGAATTAAAAAGAAAGAGGGTCCAACATGCTTCCATACCTTTTTTTCAGTTTTGACCAAGATACTGCCGGGTTATACCAAGAGTCTTTTTACTAGGCTCTTTCATGCCAAACCTAAGATATCTTAGGTAACTCCTCTTTGGCTCCTTTAGCAATATTTGGCACAACCTGGTGTCATTTCCTACCTCCGGTGTAAGAAAAAAAGAGACAGTCTAAGATTGGAGAATTTTCCTTTTTAAGGGAGAAATATCTATAAATCAGTATAGGTACTCTCAGAATTTATAAGGAAATCAAAGACTCTTATTCCAAATGGTTGTTTACAAAAGGGAAATATGTTACAAAGATAAAAATAAAAACACTCTGAAAATGCAAAAGACTTTAATACATGAAAGAAGACTTGTTAAGACTTGAGTTGTCACACCCTCAAAATCCACTTGCGGAGTTTTACCGCGAGACGTGCGACTGACCACGATCTAGCCACTAATCATGTTGAAACCAACCATTCAAATTATAAAAGCATCACTATCATCATGATTAGCGATAAAGTTTAAATGTCCAAAACACAGTTTATGTTGCAGCGGAAAAATAAAGCAAAACCCATCGGAACTTAAAACCACAAGTTTAATAAATGATTGAAACATAAAGCGTTAACAAACCACACACTCCAGCCGATTGCAACGCCCACCCATAACTGTACCTAACGACCTGCAAGGCATGTAATAGTATGTCAACATAACGTCGGCGAGTTCACGGTTTTTCAGTCTTGTTTTCAAAAAAACTTAGGTTGTTAAATTACTTAATTTATAAAACATGTCATGGGGAGCTACCCCATCTTTAAGCTACTAAACGGTGTGGTACCAAAACTTTGACTGTTTAATTGTTTGTGCCCCAGGTCAATATCTATCATCATTGACCAGTTGCCAAGGCATAAAAGTTCACACCCGTCCTCCCGGTAAGGTGTGAGGTTTGTCGAACCTAATAGCGCTATCAACTAATATCCCGTTCGCCAGGCCCCGGTGATTAATCAGTATAATGTGTGGGGACTTTCAGATAGAGTTCGTTTAGTCCGCTAAAGACATGAAATATAAATAGCATTTAACAGTATTCCATCCCCTTGAATACTAGGCAATCCCCTAACCAGGGAAAGTGAAGTTAACAATATCCCATACCAGGAATACTAAGGCAATCCCATGCCCGGGAAAGTGAGGTTCCCAACCACCGGGAATACATGCTTTTAGTAAAGGTGTGAACTCACATTTGTTTTGCTCGGTAAGAAATAAATGCAAATAGTAGCGAAGATGATCAACTGCGTCCTAAGATGGTTACCAAAAAACATTAGGGGCCGTTTATGTAATTCACTCAAGCCTTACACGCATCTAACAATTATCATGCAAACAAGTTGTCACAACATAATACCGAGTAGCTTTCAAGCATAGGTTCATAATGTACACTACGACATGCCATTCATCAATTGTACAATTGTCATACACGCACGGACACTAAAATTAACAAATTTATCACTTAACAACTTAAAGCCATGCATAGGTAAAATCACTAAAAACAGGCTGTTTTGGGAAGCTCGTTTTACATACTTACGATGCTGCAAAAATTATGATATTTTTATATAACATGCTGGTCAGAAGGTTTAGACTTGTGTTAAAAATTTAGAGTCTAACTCCTAACCAAACATTTAATAAAAATCATTTACTAAGCAGCAATCAGATTCGTCACTTTCTGACTGAAATCTTACCGAAAAATTAATTTAAAAATCTTCGGTTATCCGATTGACGTAATTCCAGTTGGAGATTTTTGTGACCTCCTGGAACTATCTACAGTAAAAATTTGAGATATAACTTAATTACTACATTGAGTTATAACATTCGTAATGGGATGCAAATTCTGCCAGAAACGCAGCCTGAACCTTCGATACGGAAAATTCATAAAATATCAATCTTTGTCGAAAAAATGCAATTCCAGTGGGGTTCGAAAGATATTTCCTGGAAGTACATCATGGACTCAAGAAACGACACTTTTTATTAACTTTTGACCTGGTTACATCCGATTAAATTCGGATGTAACGTTCTGGACAGATTATGTTTCATCACCCAAACCCCACAAACGATTATCTAACGCACCCAACGACCTAAAATCTTTAATCACAGCAGATTATCATTCTAAATTAAATCATATAACAATTAGTTCATCACAACCACAAAATCCAACCCATAATCAAAACCCTAGCGGCTTAACCGAACACATAAACAATCTCATCATCGATTAACATGATTTCTAGCAAACCCTAACACATAGCATCCATGTTATCATGCATCAATAATCACAACAATATCAAGAATTCATGTAGAATCAAGAAACGCGGCCATGAGTAACAAGTTATGAGTGTATGTTAGAAGGATTACCTGGAACGATAGAGATGAAGATCAAGAACCCAAAAAAGATGAGTTTTCCTAGCTTCTTAAGTTTTCTAGAGCGAGAGTAGAGAGAGAGAGGGGAGAGGTCGACGTCTGGGGAATGGGGTGATCTAGGGTTGGGTTTGGTATTTATTATATATATATATATATATATATATATATATTAAACAAAACTTTAGCAAATGCACAAAAGGTCCTCCAAGTTTTCCAATTCTCAAACTTGGACAAGAAGTTATCAACAAAACTTTATAGAATGACACACAAGTCCCTTATTTTGCAAAGTTAATCAAATTAAATCCGTTTGTTTGTTCGCATGTTACTAACTTGTGTGTTTAAAAATTGTAATTAACAGAAAAGGGTTAACGACGTTAACCCTAAAGTACGGGATTCACATTATTCCCATGTTGAAAGAAATTTCGTCCCAAAATTTTGCGAACAGTCGCTGAAGAAGCTAATGCGGTTGAGCGGTTTCGTGGGGTGTCACATCATCCCTAAGTTGATTTGGAATTTCATCCCGAAATTCAGTAGTGGCTTCAGAATTGGATGCATTATTTTTGAACAACAAAGGATACTTGTGCATCATTTGATCTTCTCATCCCCAGGTGAACTCTGGGCCCGCTTTGAGTTCCAACGAACCCGAACAATAGGAATTTTATTGTCTTGAGTATTTTGACCTCTTGATCCACGATTTCAACAGGTTCTTCAATGAAATGGAGCTGATCATTAATCTTGAGTTCTTTAAATGGAACTACGAGTGTCCCATCGGATAGGCATGCCTTCAGATTCGATACGTGAAAGACATTGTGCACACCAGTCGATAAGACATTTTGCCAATTCTTTCAGTGATCTCGAATGCTCCGACATAACGCGGATTCAGTTTGCTCGTTCAACAAAACGAACAACACCCTTCCAAGGTGAGACCTTCTGCAAGACTCTGTCAACAATTTGGAATGTCAACGTTTTCCTACGCCGAATAGCGTAGCTTTTCTGACGGTCGTGAGCTGCCGCCATCCGGTTTCTGATTTGAACAATCTTTTCTGAGGTTTTGAGTACGAGTTCAGGGCCAGTGATTTGACTATCTCAAACTTCAGCCCAACAAAGAGGTGATCAGCATTTCCGTCCGTACAATGTTTCGAACGGTGCAGCCTATAGACTGGTGTGGTAACTATTGTTATAAGATAATGCCACCAGAGATAAATACCTTTCCCAACCATTACCGAAATCGATGACACATGCTCGCAACATGTCTTCTAGGGTTTGAATTGTGCGCTCGGTTTGACCATCGGTTTACAGGTGATAGGCTGTGCTTATGTCTAGACGTGAGCTGAATGATATGTGCATAGCTTACCATAGACCAGATGCGAAACGTGGGTCACAATCAGAGATGATGGAGATCGGCACTCCCTGCCTAGAGACTACTTCCTTCAAGTATATGCTGGCAAGTTTGGTAAACTTATCGGTTTCCTTGATCGCTAGGAAGTGAGCTGACTTTGTTAGACGGTCCACGATCACCCAAATGGTACCGTTCCTTCTGTGAGTTCTAGGTAGATCAGTAGTGAAATCCATGGAAATTTGTTCCCAATTCCAAATCATGGATAATGTAGTTCTTTTCGTGAACCTTGAGCTAACGAGATGCGTAAGCAATTACTTTCTCGCGTTGCATCAGAAGGCAACCGAGACCTTGAATTGGTGCGTCACAATCGTCGGTACCTTCGGGTAGGGATAAGATGGGTGCGCTACAAAGTTTCTCATTCAGGAGTTGAAATGAAGGCTCTTGGGCATCACCCCACTTGTAAGTGGTACCCTTTGGAATTACAATAGTGGGAGGTTGAGCAATTTTCAAAAATCTCTCAATGAAGTCAATTCTTAATGGAGTCAATCTTGACTGGATTGACATGTATCCCGGCTTCATTGACTACATGTCCAAATAGATGGACTTCACGAATCCAAATGTCACATTCCGATAATTTCGCATAAAGTTTTTATGAGTTCCAAAATGAGACGCAGGTGTTGCTCGTCTTCCTCCTGGCTCTTTGAGTAGACTAGAATATCGTCGATGAAAACAATAAGCGATTTGTCAATATAGGGTTTGCACACTCGGTTCAGGAGATCCATGAAAACCGCAGTTGCATTAGTTAACCCAAATGGCATAACCAGGAAATCGTAATATTTTATCGGTTGCAATTGATTGCTTTAGATGACCAGCTCCTGGTCTAAAAGAAAGTAAGTACATAAAAAAGAGGTCGATGAAGATGAAGTTATACATAAGTAAGTTGCTTTCTTGCGGAAAGGGTGTTGGCCTCGGTAAACCTCATGGGACTAGAAAATTTATTTTGTGCTCCTGCACTTGATGAACTTAAGTATAGTTCTTTGCTCCTCAAGTAATGTTCATAGAGAGTGATTTAACCAAGCGAGGATTTGTGCATAACAGGATTAGACAAGAATATGGTATTCGTTATAGCACAACGGGATAAGACGTGAAAAACATGCCAAAGTGTGGCCGCAATCAATGTGTTCTACTCAGTGTAATACATGATTGTTTTAGAATCATCAGTAAAGATTTATCCGATGACGAGGATGTAGTTGGTCATACACAAGTGGTAGAAATAGAAATAAAATGATGTTATCGGTCGATGGTAGTGTTACGTTAAAGGTGTTGGCACAACAAGAATTATCCAGAGAAAAATGGTTGTTGTACTAGTTTGTAGTGTCGAGGTTAACTGAAACGTTTGTCAAAGTTTTCGAGCTCGCCCGTGTGCGAAGAGGAATAATTCACCTTGATCCATGAACTTAAATGAGTTTGCATTTTTTCAAGCCGGTAAGCAACCAAATTCGAAGGGAACTAAGTCGTGCGGATGAATTAGAAATAGCATATGTCATCAAGAGGTTTAAATGCGAGGACGCGAAAACATGTTCAAAATGGTATGGTGGTATTATAACACATCAGCATATTCAGGGTTCAAGAAGTGATCACTAAGGATCGAAAATCGAGTTTAACAAATTCTCTAAGCTAGAGCGCAATCTTGTTGGAGTTTCTTCATCGAGAAGCAAAGATGTAGTGTCACCGTGATAATGTAACAATAGATTTGTCCAAGTCGATAATAGTAACTAGATATTAAATTAAACGGTAAGCATCGGCTAGCGCAAAGGCTAGTAAAAAGATTCGTATAAAAAGAGAATCTCTCATAGACTAATGACTATTGCAATATAATGGGGTAAGGAAAAAAAATTTTAAATCATTGCATTCATCTGTGGGTTGACTAATCTGTATCTCCATCTTCCAATGTCCCTAAGACCATTGGATCATTATGAGACATCCATTTGCTGAGTTGGGTATGCTAAGGTGCAATTCAAGTTAGGCTAAGAACTAACCACATAATAGGGAATTGGAGATAGCCTTGTAATTATGGAGTTTGTCATATGGTTGTTAGCGTTTAGCTATTTCGGTTTTGGATCGGAGAACGGGAGGTTGGTTATGCTCAAGCGAGGAATTAAGCGAAAAACAAAGAATCCGACATAAAACCGAAGGATTCCGACAACTATTCCGGTCACCAGCGGCAACTCCAGCAGTGACCCGCAACGGAAATGGCACAGGATGAAAGTTTGTTGCATCACGGTCACGTGGATATATCGTTTGTCCAAAACGGAGTTCGAATGATAGGGTTTTGAACTGCGCGATGACAAACGCGCAAAACTTGTGACTTCCAGCCACTATTTCGTTTTCCGGTGACTGTAGTGGGGGTTTCTAGCGACAAGGACAAGTGGAGATGATGGGGTTTGTCGACACGAACGCGTGGATATATTATTCTCCTAAATCCGAGTTCATTTGGGTCAGTTCTGGTCTGCTCGAATATTGACGCGTAAAACCGAACGAACGGAAAGTCAGATCTATGTTCTAGAAATAGCGGCAACGTCAGCGGATGATGCCAATAAGTTTTAGATGTTGGGCATGTCGAGGCGATCGCGTGGATAGGTAGAAACGCATGAAACGGATGTTGTATGATCAAGTTATGGGTGAAACAAGATTCTACTCGCATTTTGTGTCAGGAGTTCAGAGTATAGCAGACGTGCCAAAGGCGTCACGTACGCAAAGGTATGACTCCGTAAAAACTTATATTCCTTGTTAGGGTTGTTTTGGGATGTGAGAAAAATGTCGAGGATGACTTTTGGGAACATTTTTCGGTAACATTAAATCATGGGTATAGTACGCGAATGGACGCGTTGGTTGTATGTTTTGGGACGGTTTTAAGCTGAGCTTACAACCTTATGATTTGGAGTAAATGGGTTGGGTATTGTGATTGAGTCTTTGGTTTAGAAACGACCAGTTCCTTGCAACTAGCATGTTGTGGTTTCGAATTAGAGTTAGAGGAATTCATTCTCACCTAAGGTATATCATGTTTACGCATTTTAGTTCACACATGAGCAACAATGTTGTAAAAGAATGCACAAGTAAATGCCAAATAATACAATTACCATGTATGCATCTAAGTATGACGAACCTTGCAATCCGGAGTGCGGTTTCGTTGTGGTTTCCAATGAAGAACAGTTATAGTCTGGTTTTATAAAAAAATATTTACATTTTAAACCTAGTTCACTATAACCAATGGCTCTGATACCATCAGTAACAGCCCAGCGTAACCGCACCATGATATTGTCCGCTTTGGCAGCCAGCACGCCCTCAGCGCCTGCCCCTCGCGATTTTAAAACGCATCATGATGGTGAAGGTATCCATCCCCTTATAAGTAAGCCTTTGTTCCCCCTCAAAACTGATGTGGGATGTTACATTCCACCCCCTTAAGGGATCCAGCGTCCTCGCGAGACCTGGCACCACCGGTCCGGCCCTGGCTCTAATACCAATTTGTCACACCCTCAAAATCCACTTGCGGAGTTTTACCGCAAGACGTGTGACTGACCACGATCTAGCCACTAATCATGTTGAACCAACCATTCAAATTATAAAAGCATCACTATCATCATGATTAGCGATAAAGTTTAAATGTCCAAAACACAATTCATGTTGCAGAGGAAAAATAAAGCAAAATCCATCGGAACTTAAAACCACAAGTTTAATAAATGATTGAAACATAAAGCGTTAACAAACCACACACTCCAGCCAATTGCAACGCCCGCCCATAACTGTACCTAACGACCTGCAAGGCATGTAATAGTATGTCAACATAACGTCGGCGAGTTCACGGTTTTTCAGTCTTGTTTTCAAAAAAACTTAGGTTGTTAAATTACTTAATTTATAAAACATGTCACGGGCAGCTACCCCATCTTTAAGCTACTAAACGGTGTGGTACCGAAACTTTGACTGTTTAAGTTGTTTGTGCCCCAGGTCAATATCTATCATCATTGACCAGTTGCCAAGGCATAAAAGTTCACACCCGTCCTCCCTGGTACGGTGTGAGGTTTGTCGAACCTAATAGCGCTATCAACTAATATCCCGTTCGCCAGGCCCCGGCGATTAATCAGTATAATGTGTGGGGACTTTCAGATAGAGTTCGTTTAGTCCGCTAAAGACATGAAATATAAATAGCATTTAACAGTATTCCATCCCTAGGAATACTAGGAAATCCCCTAACCAGGAAAAGTGAAGTTAACAATATCCCATACCAGGAATACTAAGGCAATCCCATACCCGGGAAAGTGAGGTTCCCAACCACCGGGAATACATGCTTTTAATAAAGGTGTGAACTCACATTTGTTTTGCTCGGTAAGAAATAAAGTGCAAATAGTAGCGAAGATGATCAACTACATCCTAAGATGGTTACCAAGAACATTAGGGGTCGTTTATGTAATTCACTCAAGCCTTACACGCATCTAACAATTATCATGCAAACAAGTTGGCACAACATAATACCGAGTAGCTTTCAAGCATAGGTTCATAATGTACACTACGACATGCCATTCATCAATTGTACAATTGTCATACACGTACGGACACTTAAATTAACAAATTCATCACTTAACAACTTAAAGCCATGCATAGGTAAAATCACTAAAAACAGGCTGTTTTGGGAAGCTCGTTTTACATACTTACGATGCTGCAAAAATTATGATATTTTTATATGACGTGATCCTCAGAAGGTTTAGACTTGTTTTAAAAATTTAAAGTCTAACTCCTAACCAAACATTTAATAAAAATCATTTAATAAGCAGCAATCAGATTCGTCACTTTCTGACTGCAGCTTACCGAAAAATTCATTTAAAAATCTTCGGTTATCCGATTGACGTAATTCCAGTTGGAGATTTTTGTGACCTCCTGGAACTACCTATAGTAAAAATTTGAGATATAACTTAATTCCTACATTGAGTTATGACATTAGTAATGGGCTGCAAATTCTGCCAGAAAACGCAGCCTGAACCTTCGATACGGAAAATTCATAAAATCTCAATCTTTGTCGAAAAAAATGCAATTCTAGTGGGGTTCGAAAGATATTTTCTGGAAGTACATCATGGACTCAAGAAACAACACTTTTTATTAACTTTTGACCCGGTTACATCCGATTAAATTTGGCTGTAACGTTCTGGACAGATTCTGTTTCATCACCAAACCCCACAAACGGTTATCTAACGCACCCAACGACCTAAAATCTTTATCAAAGCATATTATCATTCTAAATTAAATCATATAACAATTAGTTCATCACAACCACAAAATCCAACCCATAATCAAAACCCTAGCGGCTTAACCGAACACATAAACAATCTCATCATCGATTAACATGATTTCTAGCAAACCCTAACACATAGCATCCATGTTATCATGCATCAATAATCACAACAAGATCAAGAATTCATGTAGAATCAAGAAACGCGGCCATGAGTAACAAGTTATGAGTGTATGTTAGAAGGATTACCTGGAACGATAGAGATGAAGATCAAGAACCCAAAAAAGATGAGTTTTCCTAGCTTCTTCTTAAGTTTTCTAGAGCGAGAGTAAGAGAGAGAGGGGGAGAGGTCGACGTCTGGGGAATGGGGGTGATCTAGGGTTGGGTTTGGTTTTATTATATATATATATATATATATATTATATATATTTAAACAAAACTTTAGCAAATGCACAAAAGGTCCTCCAAGTTTTCCAATTCTCAAACTTGGACAAGAAGTTATCAACATAACTTTATAGAATGACACACAAGTCCCTTATTTTACAAAGTTAATCAAATTAACTCTGTTTGTTTGTTCGCATGTTACTAACTTGTGCGTTTAAAAATTGTAATTAACAGAAAAGGGTTAACGACGTTAACCCTAAAGTACGGGATGTCACATGAGTGAAGACCGATGTCCCTTCTTCTCCCTCTTTTCTTCTTTTATAGGCCTTTCTTTATGATAACATTTCTCCTCTATAAGATACGTGTCCTCTTTTGCATATATATTAGCATAGTGTCTTTATGTCTTGCCTTGGAGTGTCCAACTTCTTTTTTCAAAGTTGCCTTGGGAAATTAAACACTTAAAAGTCTGCACCTTTTATCTTTAGCCAGGTCTCCCACCTTATTTATGTTTATTTTTACATTTTATCAAGGTCAATCAAAGTTTTATCCATATTATTTATATCTTCTATAATTTTTAGAAGAGAATCTTTTTTGATAACCAGATGTTTAAACTCACATGTTTAAGCTTTTAATCTATGTCTAATGCCTAATCATTTGAATTTAGGCTATCTCTTGATGAGTTGGTACTCATATTGTTTTTATTATAAGAACACGATGGGCAAGTTCCAAGCTGATGTTTCCTCGACTGGCAAATCTTATACTGAGCCTCTGGGCTTGATTTGCCTATTCCAGTTTCTAACAAATTTATCTTATTATTTAAAATGTAATTGCTGTCTCTGGAGATTTTTGGGCAGGAGCAATCATAACTGGAGAGTTTTTATATTCTCCTCCATAAGTTCTAAATGGCTTTTAAGAGCACTTCCATTTCCTGTAATACTACTCTTATCCCAACAGCCCCTCTGTAGTGAATATCATTTTCATTGAAGTTTGTAAATTCTCTTCTTTTGGAATCTATTTTGCAAGAAAATGCTTGACATTTTTCGAGGTGCAAAAAATGATAAGCAGGGTAATAGTAATCATTATGAAAATTTGGTCCTATAGATACAAATTTTAAAGCTAAAGTATCTCGAGGGGTCATAGTCGGGTTATTTTGGTAACAGTTTTTTACTGAAGTTATGACCGATTTAGGTAAATCTGCTAATTCAGGAAAATCGGGTGATGTAAGATATATCATTGATGGCACCAAAATCGTACCAATATCTTATCTCATCTGTGGTGATCCTGCAGATAATTTAACCTTGGGTATACCCCTATGAAATCAACATACCTTGACTCAGTTTGAACAAGGCTGTGTAATTCTATCATTTTGTTTCTTTGTCTAGAAACAGGATCTATCATAGAAGGTTGTTGTTGTTGTTGTTGTTGTTGGGGATAGACTCATGGTTGGAGAGGAATTTTTTCAAACGTAGTTGTTTTATCTGACTAGGGTTTAAAAGAAAATTGTTCTCTTACCGCTTCATTTGGTTCTGGAGCAGACTGGATGGAATATTTGTCTTTTCTAGAATAAATGACATATCTACTTTTCTAACATTTGATGCTTGATCATAATTTTCATCTTCATGCTATCGAACTCATACATGGTAACCTTGTTGTTTATCATCCTGAAGTGGCTTTTAACCAAATTTTTGATTTCTGCGACATGTTCAGGAATGGTTTCAATTATATCTATGAGTTCTCCCATATCAGTTATTGCTTGTATCTGTTCGTCCATCATTTAGACGGCTATCTAGTTGTTGACCTAGTTCTTCCATCTCTAGTCAAGAAATCTGCGAATATATTTTTATTAGACTTTATTATTTCTATATCAAAATTATATTCAGATAAAAGGGTTTGTCATCTTATCAACCTTTTATATTCAGGTTTAGAAGACAAATTATTTTTTATAAAAGTCTTTACCTGGGTATTATCAGTCCTTAACAAAAACTTGTTAGGTAATAAGAAGTAATAAAATTTTTGGCAGCTCCTAATGAATGCTAATAATTCTTTTTTATTAATATGATATCTTGTTTGAGTGTCACTAAAAGTCCCTGAGCAATATCTACAAATGCTTTCACCAACCTTTTCTTTTTCAAGGTTATATTCTATTCTTTTAAGTATTACACTCCAATAATATTCTAAAGCATCAGTTTCTAAAATTAAATCATCCTTTTCTTTGGGTAAATGTAATTTTGGTAAATCCTTACAGTATTCCTTTATCTTTTTTACCTGTTCTTCTAACCTTTTGACAAAACTAAATATTTTATCCTTTTTAAGAAGAACTTGAAAGGGTCTCTTAGGGCTGTAAGATTTTCTATAAAATCAGACGCATAATTTAATATTCCCAGAAAACTTTGAACTTGTTTTTTATCAATCAGTTTATTTGGAAAGGCAGTTATTTTTTCAAGAATATCCTTTGGAGTTCTATCCCTTTACCATCTATTTTCATTCCTAAAAATTGTATGTTATCCTGTAATAGACTAGTTTTCTTTCTGATAGGGCCAATCCATGCTTTATACATAAATCTATAAAAGTATCAACATGTTTTAAATGTGAATTGATATCATCTGATAAGACTAAAATGTCATCTATATATACTAAAATAAAATCATAATTTCTAAACACAATATCCATTTTCCTTTGAAATATTTGAGGAGCATTTTTCAATCCAAAAGGTATTACAAGCCACTGGTATTGCCCTTGAGGTGTAGAAAATGTTGTGTATGCAATGCTATTAGGATGCATTCTTATTTGCCAAAATCCACTTTTGCAATCAAATTTTGAAATTGTTTCTAGTCCAATTTATTAAACTTTCTTTATGGGGTAAAAAATATCCATCAAAAACAGTATTATCATTTAGTTTTTTTATAGTTTATTACCATTCTAGGTTTGCCACTTGCGCTCTCAGCATGATTTCTTGCCAAAAAGGCTATGTGGGCTATGACTGGCTCTAATCAATTTTAAATCTAGGAGTTATTTTATCTGAGACCTAAATTCCTTTTGTTCTTCTGGATTGTATCTCATTGGTTTAACTCTAATATCTTTATCTTTATCCTTCATTTCTAATTTTGCTGTTATTTGATTTTTATCCCAAAATTGTAAAGGGTTACACATATAACATTGTTTTAACTTATTTTTTATGTTTTCTATATGGTCATCCAATCTTCTTAGATTTACTTGGTAATCTAAAGGTTCTTTTAAGTAATATTCTAAAACTGGTATCCCTTTTTTCTAATTTTGGGTTTTGTTTGTATCCAAAATCACCACGCTGGCTTGTGCGTATTGTAAAGTTAATTGGAAATTTTCTTCCATATGCATTTTTTATTCTTTTAACTACTATCATGTGATGACAAGGTGTTTTTAGTATTATTTGGTAGGCTATTATGTCAAATGTAATTTTGTTAAATCTTTCTAAAAAATCATTTCCTAATAATATATCTGATCCAGAATTATAAAAGTAAAATGGTGGACATTTAACCATATATGATCCGATTAGTATTATTGGAATTTTTATTCCTCTTTTTAGAGGAACTATGGTTTTTTAAAAGCTAACTCCATTACATGGTGTTAAATTTTCATTATATTCCTTTGGAAAACAATCTGGTTTACATATACACAGTCCTGAACCACTATCTATATAGGCAGCAAAGTATTCAACTTTGTAATCTTTATAAGTAATCCCTATATGAATATATATATATATATATATATATATATATATATATATATATATATATATATATATATATATAATATATATATATATATATATATATACTCTTAGGGCTCTTCATTTTGGTATATAAATCATTTTGCCATTGTATGTAATTCTTAATCCATATGAAGTTATTGGGTAAGGTTTAAATTTTCTAAGAAAGTTAATCCTAGCATAATTTCTAATTTATCGTTTTCATCTTCATTACCTATTAGTCTTAATGGAATTTTTCTTCTCCAACTTTATTATGGTTTCTATCGCTTCGTTAATTTCATGTAGTTCACCATTAAAGTTTGTATATTGATGGGTTTCTTCTAATGGATATTTTTGTAAATATTTACAAATTTTATGGTTTATATAGTTTCCATTAGCACCTGTATCTATTAGCATAGTTACCGCAGAAAATCTTTTCCCATTAAAATATTCTCCTTGAACTTTGTAATTTCTTACATTATCTTCTTTTATACCTATTAGTTATTTTAGAGGATAACTTATTACATCTTTGTTTGAGAAAAACAATTTAGGAGTTATTTGGTTAGATGACAACATCAGCTTATCTTGTAAATCAAGGCTTAAAGGTCTTGAATCTATTTCTTCTATTTTGGGTAAGGTTGGTATTTGTATTTGACAAACATCATTAAAAAAGAAAGGAAAATCAATAGTGTCTTTTATACTAAAGCATTCAGAATGATGAATATTTGACACTGCATAAGATATAGCATATGTAATAGAATAAGGTCTATTTTGTTGTTTAAAGAAATCTTTTCTCTTAAAATCTTGTAATAGACTTAAAGTTTTGTCAAAATCTTTATCCTGAATATTATAGGAAATTCTAGGATATATGTTAAATTTCAATTTTCCGTATTGCAAATTCTCTCTTATTATTCCAAGGCATGTTTCTTCTCTATTTTGTATTCTGTTGTCCATAACGGCTAATTCTATATGGGTATACGTTCCTTCTTTAAAGGTGGATTTTATTATTATTTGGATAGCTCCTACGTGTACCCATCCTAAAGTTTTTCTTATTTCTGGTTTTATCTTTTGTAACTTTTCTTAGATATCTTTTTTAGATAACAAAGGTATCATAGCTTTGTTAGATGTTATATTAAATCTAAAGCTCTTTCTTGAATATTTAGACCGTAATATAGGTGATGATCTCTACGTTTTATTCCTAGTTTTTGTAAAGTATTTATTTTGAACCCAGAGTAATTTTTCAAAGAGAAATTTTCATGTTGTAATTGTTTAAGTTTTTTCTTATCTATTAATATTTCTTGCTTATATTCTCCAAATTGCTCACTTTGGCAATCAATTATATTACTATCTATCTTATTAGTGGTGACTAAATCAGACTTATTCATTTTCAGATGATGTGTATTCTGTTTCGGTTAAGATAAATATGCTTTCATCAGAATCTTCATTATAAAAATCATTAATTTGTATAAATTCTCCTTCATTCATCATTTTTTCAATGTCTTCATCTATTTCAAATATCTTGAGGTTGTTTTTATTAAATTTTTTGGGACATTTATTTGCATAATGTCCTTCATGACAAAGAAAACATTTACACTTTTTAGGACTTTGTTTTCTTTTATATGTAGGTTTAAAAGTCTTCTTGTATCCTTTTCTCTTGTAAAATTTTGTTTTACGTTTTTTGAAAAATCTTTTCCTAAAATGAGTTCTTTTCTTATATTTTCTTTTTATCTTTCCATAATAGTAAGAACTATCACATTCTATCATTAAAGGCATTTTTGGGTTATTACAACATAAAGATATCTTTCTTTTTAATCCTTTGTTAATTTAGCCAATATTGCATCCCCACACCACTCGCTTAATTTGTCTCTAACATGTATTATTCTTTTTCCTAAGGGATATCTGACGTCCTTGGGTTATAAGTACTTATTAGTTTTTGTCCCCAAGGATCAGGTAGTATTGCAAAAAACAAGGGTAAGTAATTACCCATATCAGGTACTTGATTATAGATATGATAATAATAATCTTTAAAAACACATATATATCTATCTATTTCACAAATATCACATAATTGTAGTCGTAGTAAAGCTGTTAAATATTTTTGTATAGTTGTTGGGTCTCTTATTTTATTACCTTCCCCACAAAACTCTAATCTAAAAGCCTCAACGGCTCTTGTTATTATATTAGCCATATCCTCGTCTGAATTAAATATATATTGTTTTGCATCAGGGCTTATATTTTGCCAATATCTTAAACCGCTAGTTAAGAGAGTTCTTTCTAAAAATCCTTTTATTGTTTCAATATCCATTTTATTAACAGAAACTGCTATTCTAAAAGTTGTTTCCCATTTATCAATTGCCTCTTCAGTATTATTTACACAATCTAAATCTAAATATATTACAAAAGGATTCATTGGTTCATTTTTCATTGCAGGATAAGATCTATAATTATCTTCTAGTTTCATTGTTGATTTTATAGCGGCATATCCTAGAGTTGGTCTTTGAAATTCATGTCTTATTGGTACTCTTTTATCAGTACTTGTACTAACTGTATCATTTATATTAAAGTTTTCTTGGGTTTTAATGTTAATAAAATTATCATTTAATTCCATATCTCCTATTTTTGTTATTAGATTTTCTACTTCGGAATTTTCTAACTTAGGAAGTGCATTATTTCCACTTTCAGTATCTGAATTCATTTTTAATTGTTCTTATATCCTATAGGTATATTCATATTTTGTAAAAGTTGATCCAAAGGGTCTTGTAATCTAGTTGTTGTTTCTTTATCTTTCTTAATAGCATAAACAGACTCTAATAATTCCATAATTTTATCTAACCTAAATATTATTTTATCTTCGTAAAATATAATGTTTTTTGTACTTCTATTAAATCTTTATCTATCCTTAAAGAATTTTCACTTTCTTTTAGTTTATTAAAATTTTTGTTTTCCATTAAAAAGAAATATATTCCCAATCAGTATTATTATACAAACAGTCAGAACTTGTCCATTCATAATGGCTAAAATTAAAATCTTCATCAGAAATATAATCTTCATTAAAATCAGTATCAGTATTTAATTCTTCATTTTCAAATAAATTCGTTTGGTTGTTTAGCTTAATCATTCTAATGCAGTTATCTATCAGTCTTATATTTAAATAAATTAAGTTATCTATATTTTGTAAATGTTGCTGTAGTTCTAGAGCCCCCTCAAAAGAAATATCGGCGGCTCTGATACAATTTATGTATGCATGCATGCATGTTGACACTTGTCCCCCGCCAACACTGGGAAGTCTTCATCTAGAATCAGAATTGTATTTTTAGCTTTACTTTTCTTTGAATGACTACGTTGCACAACTGGCTTTTGAATGTCCTCGTTCCTCTGTGATTGGGTTTGTGTATCTTTACGTCTCGCAACCTCCTCCTTCCTTTGTTGTTTTGATTTTGTAGTTGGGCGCCCCCAAGTATCTTGTTGTACCTCAAGCGGTTAATGGTCAGTCATACTTGATTCACCACCGTTTTTATCTTCGACAACATGCTTTTTAACACTATCAGTGGTTGCGCCTGTAGTTGTTTTGCGACTCTACCCATTTCCACCTGAAGATTACAATTGTCTTGATTAAGTTTTTCTGTCGAAAAAACAAGTTTTGTCCAGAATTTGTCTTTAGCGGCAACAGGAATTTTGCAATCTGCAATCCAAAAATCATAGTTAAAACACGAAGTATAATGATGATTATATATTGTATGGTTCAAAGAATATGAATAAAAATTATATACAAATTATAATGTTATTATTTATTTATAGAAAAAACCTATATGTATGTTAGTATGTAATGTATTATAGTTGTTATATTACCTGTATTTTCCCACCACTCCATTTGTGGCCACAAGTCCCCCTTACTGCGCGCAACGCATGCATCTTTTTCCTCTCGACAAGCAACAACTCAAAGGCTTTTGGGGAAACATTATCGCGTAGGTTATCAAAAAACGGTATTCTGTGGTCCCCCATTTTCACGGACCGGTTATTCTGAAAACTAAGTTATAATTGTATTCATTGTGACTCTACAACTTTATCAACAAGCCAAACAAGTCTATGGAGCGAGTTGTTTGGCCACTTAAGGTACTCTTAAACTTAGCATGCTGGCTTTCAACTCTGTTGGTTGTATGTTGACCAAAGTTGGGGCTTGTGTCAATCAAGGCTAAAAAACCTTTCTTTATACTCTTTCAGACAAACGTTATACAAATAGTCCAAAACATCTAAAAAATAGAATATAGCAATTTGTAATGTTTGTATGTATATATGTACGCATGAATGTATGTAAACTAATATAATATGTAACTAATCGACCATCATCAATCAGTCGTGTATAAAGCCGCTCAAAATTATAATTGTATAGCGTCGGAGTGGGAGAACTACACAGTCGAGACCATAAAAGATCCGTAAATTTTGCCCGACAAGGTTTTAGAATATTCCGTGAGATGTGCCACCTACATAGCAATTTGTAAGCTTTTGGGAATACTTTATCGCAAGCATTCACCAAAGCTTGAGCCATATCTGTTACTATCACACGTGGCCCTATATAAACTACCAACAATTCTTTGAGCCTCTCTAGGACCCATAAGAAGTTATCTTTTTTTTTTCTTTAGAGACAAACACATGAGCCACACAAAACGACTTGTGTGTCTATGTCACACCCACAACTTGAATAAACGAAAGTTTATACTCATTCATTTTGTAGGTAGCATCAATCATCAGCACATGTGGGAATGCACACCATATGTTGTACGAGTACTAATGAACGAAAAAAACCTCCTCGACCACATTTGTGGAGGGATTCACCCAGGTGAAATAAACGTACCTTTCTTCTTGCAACATGTTCTCTAGTATCTGCATTGGAGTTCGATCACCGTACATTTTAAGTTTAATCTTTTTTATCATGTTTTGTACGTCTTGTAGAATGCACATGTGTGTGTGGGTTTTGTTTTCTTAGGGTTAAATATATATTAGTAGGCTCCATGTTTTGAAGATAAAGTCTTACCACTAGTGATTCTTCGTCCGGGGTCAGCCTTCCCGCAAACGCATGGCCCTCCTGAAGGCTCATGGTTGTGATTGTTTTTCTTCTCCACTATGCTCCAATTGCCACTACTTGCGTCTAGTTTCCCTATCAGACGAAAAGGACAGCCAACCTTTTTGCTACCAGAAGGCCGAACTGTTGCTTTACTTTTGGGTTCGCCTCCACGATCGCATTGCAACCATATTTTCACTATCCTTGCTGATGAACCATCACCTTTTGTTATCGTTTGTTGGGTCATAATGACGTGACCTTTTGCAACTTCTCTTTTGTAAACCCAATTTTTCAACTTTTCAATTGACCAAATACCTAAAACAACGATATAATTAGAATTATGTGTGTTTGGTTGAATAAAATAGAAATTAACAAAAATAAATTTAATATATTAATTTGTGGAAAAAATTCTGGTTGAACAGGTTGGGTTTGGGTTCATATGTATGACACAATTTCGGGTTTGTATGGAATTTTCAGGTTTGGGTCGGTTTTGTATGAAATTTCGGGTTCGGGGAGTCGGGTTTGTATAAATTTTCGGGTCGGGTTCAGGTCATGCCTTTTCTAGTTTTTCATACCTAATAAACATTATATATAACAAATAAGTGACAATGTCAGGCCTAATAAACATTATATATAACGAATAACACGTATAAAAAATCATTTTTTCCCTCTAAAATTATATAAACATTATATACAACGAATAACACGTAAGTGACGGTTATGTTATGTCATGCCTTTTCTGATTTCTTTTTTCTTGTCATTAGCACCTTCCTCGTTTGCACCTTTTTCTTCGTCACCACCTTCGTCCTCGTCTTGATCACATTTCTCGAAGTGTGTTATGCCTTCCTCTACTTCGTTATCATTTTCCTCAAAGTCCTTAGCACCTTCCTCGTACTCTTACTTTTGTTGGTTTTCAATATACCAATGGTAAGTCCCGTATTCATGCAGCGGATAACTTTGAGCCACGTAAGATGGTTCTGCCTCACCTACGAACACCTGAAACAACTTAATGGTGAGACTTTCATAACCAGAACGGCATCACATCTTATATAGATTTTTTACCTAGTTCATATCAGGCAACACGGGACGCACAGCCCCATCATCACAACGAAGCACAAACATAACCTCCTCCTCACCTTGATCAACGCCGGATAACCAAACGCTTTCGGAGACGTATGACTGGTTTGAATCTTTGCCAAAAACATAACCATGTCCCAAGACGACATCTTTATTCTTCGCGTTTTGGTTGGAAATTTTTATTTGTGAATTTTCATCATTTGAATCATTATTTTGTGAGTTTTCAACGTTTAAATGAAATAGTTCTCGTATGCTTGGATTAATAACATTTTCTCGAATGATATGTCGCGTATAGGTCAATGAGCGCATACAAAGGTCACCTTTTCAGACTGAACTCGCTGCATTGTCAGTATTAATAACTTAAATTCCTCACACACCGTACCTGTATGTCGCTCATAGGGAAATGAGAGACGTATAGGGTTTTCAAGTACAACCATCTTATATGCCTTTCATTGCGCTATGAGTGGCGTATAGATTCACGTTTTCTGACACATTTAATACTTTCAAACCAAATACTCCACTCATAGCCCTATACACTGCTTCTAGGGGGATGTGCACCTAATTTTGGGGGATGTACTAATACCCTCACCCTTAATATAAAACCACTAATCTCATTTTTTAGATATTTTGGTTGTCCTATTTCTATCATTTTAAACATTAAGGATTCAGTGATAAAAGTTACAACCAATGTTGATGGTGATTATTTCTTGGGCTACTCCTCAACTGAAAAGGCGTATAGTGTTTTTAACTCTAGAACCTTTGTAGTTGAAGATACTTTGTACATAAGATTCAATAAAATGCATTCAACATTAGTTCATGTATATCTTGCAGATTTATTTAATTTAGATATCTTAAAGTTTATTTCTTAATCATTTGATTCTCATGTGGCAGATCTCACTTCAGATGCCCATCAAAAGAATTAGCTTATAAATTTGTCATGAGATCTCTTCCTAATAAGTAGGATACAGTCGCATATGCGTTGAGAAACTCTATTGGTTTCAAAGAGATGACTCTGACACAACTTCATGGCAAACTTCTCACTTATGAGAGAGATATTGACAAGAAACAGAAGTTGATGTGCATAGGAAAAACTGCTGATGATTACATATATGGTAACACAACCCTGAAGAGTCATGATGAATCACCATTAACCAGTATTGTAAATAACTTGGGTTTTGATCACTTTGTTGACGTAACTACTGGTGTCAATTCTCAATTTAACACATCACATGTTGGGAACCAAAATTTTGCTTTATTGATGAATGATAAAAACCTATGGATCCACTTGATAAGAAGAATTTGATATCCTTGACCAAATTGCCCTATTGAGCTTTAAAACTAATTAGTTTTATAATCGAATTAGGATAAGGTTTCCTGGATTAAAAGGCATAGGGAAATTCGAAAGATATAATTCAAAAGTAGAATGCTATAAGTGTCATAGACTATGGAATTTGCTAGAGAAGGCATGAATCTAATTCTAGGTTCCTCATGTTGGATCTGAGTTTGTTATACATGTGAGTTTAAGCAATTATAGAACAAACAATTGGTCAATTGCGGTGTAAATAAGATAAACACACAAGCAGGAAGTTATATCAAGACTGTTTTATATTGAATTTCAAATGCTTTCAAATATAGTACAATGATTATACAAACTCCCCCTTAGATGATCACTCACTTTGTTGTTCGTACAAAAGGAATGTATGTGATAAAATAGATCTCTAACACATAAGATCTATTTATACAGGTACGAAAGCTCTGTTTGCAATCAGTTGACGTCACCCTAATAGTGACATCCAACATTCCTAACTTGAAAAGATTCCACAGATGTTTAACATGTGTGGGAATCTAACATCTGATCTATTACATTAAACATCTGTTCTAAGCTAAATATTGTTACATTAAGTAAACCACTGTTCTTCAAACTACTTGGCTTGTACCGTACATCTATTTGGCCACAACAAATGTTTAGTCTTATGAGCAGTGCTCTGATTCAACGGAGCTTTGGCCTTGAACAGTGGTTTCTTCTACTTCAAGATGGTTCCAAGGCTTCAAACAGATCTTTGAATGTCTTCAATAGACGCTCTGATTAGTGTTCAAGATTAACTATCTTTAGGAGGAGAATGCTTCATCAACTGTTTATTTATTGATCAGAAAGTCATGTTTTGGCTTTTAAATATCATATGTTCTTTTGTAGGTCCAACACCTTACCCTTTGTCACATACCCTAGTTCACCAAGTCAATCAAATTCTAAAAACTCATACCCCTAATCCAAATATAATGACTACAACCCATTTTTCTCACACACCCATGTCAACACCTGATCAGATTACTTATCCATCAAGCCATAATCAAAATTTACAAGCCACAATGTCACATGTTCCCTCACATGCTTACATGTCTACACCAACTATGTCAAAGACACATGCACCAGTAGTTTCTCAAACTGCTAGTTGCCTTGCTTCAGACTCACCAAAGTTTCTTCACTCAAAACTTTGTAGACTGGAGCAGTATGCCAGATGATGTACCCAACAACAATATTTCTATGTTTGCAGCAGATCTTAAGCAACATGCAATCTCAAATGAACTCATTGCATCTGAGAATTTTCTAAGTGAAAGACTCATTTATAAAATTCTAGAGAAAACAACTGGTAAATCCTCAGAAGTCATGTCTGTGAATCTAGCACTTGTGTCAACAAATGAAATCATCAAAAATGGATTCTCTCACTTTCATAGCCTATGGTATGTTGATACTGGAGGATCTTGACACATGACAGGTTGTATGAATCTACTTTGTCACTTCAGAGCCCGTGGTGGATCAGATATATCCTTTGGAAATGACTCTAAAGGAAAAATCCTAGGGTCTGGTGAGGTAAATGCTAGAAAACTGAAATTTGAAAATGCCAACCTCGTGTTGATAATTTGAAATTTAACCTTCTGAGTGTGTCACAAATGTGTGACAAAGGATATGGCACATTCTTCACTAAAAACTGTTGTAAAATTGTTGGCCATGAACTTGTGAAGAAAATTGAATGCCTAATTGCCAATGATGCTCAACTTGTGACCAAAAGAAGTGGAAATGTATATGTAGTTGATCTGCTTAAAACAACCCCATGCCAAAAAGTGTATGTCTCATGCATATCCAAAAGAAACTGAATTGTGGCATTTGAGGTTAGGTCATATTACTTTAAAAACTAACAATCATGTATCCAAGCAAGGTCTTGTAAGAGGAAAACAACATAGAGTTTCCTACAAGTCCATTGAAGGTATTGTGAGTGTGAATAATTCATCAAACTTGACATTTTATGTTTCAGCTATGGAGTTAAAGACCCTGTAGGCTTTGCAGTTGATGAGTATCCAGTAAAATATCCACAATCAACCTTTGCAGAAATTTTTTATATATAGTCTCTTAAGTTCAAAATAAAACATGGACACCAAGATATTCTAAAGAAGGAAATTAATGGCTTGATCTTTTAGAGCACTTCATAGGCAATCTTTGATGTCTTTGGTTGATTAAAACCCTGTTTTGTACATACCCAACAATATTTACTACTTCTGCCTAGAAGGAGAGTGGTTAGCCAGAATCAGCTAGCATGGATCTTGCAGTCACAATTAGAATTCTGTTTTTTCTTTCAACCATACCATGTTGCTGAGGAGATCTAGGCACATTAAATATCTCACAATTCCTTTGGATTCACAATGAAAGTGTTAACTGTATGATTTCTGATTTCAGATCCATTGTCACTTCTGAGAATTTTAGCAGGGATATCATATTGTTTCTCTGTCATCACAATGAAATTCTTTATGACATCAGCAGTTTCATCCTTGGAATGTAAGAAATAAGTCGAAGTGAATCTTGAATAGTCATCAACAATGACTAGATAATATCTCTTTTTGGCCAAACTCATTATCTTAATATGCATAAATTGATCAAGATGTAGCATCTGAAGATATTCAGTGGTTTTGGATTCTTCAATAAACTATGGATATTTTATTGGATACTCTTCAACTACAAAAGCCTACAAAGTGTTCAACTCTAGAAAGACCAAACTATTGAAGATAGCTTTAACTTGGGTATAATAGTTCCAACACTTTCTGATGGCTCATATGCGTATTCACCAACCAGTAGTTATGAGACTCAAACTACTAGTGTATTAAAAACTTATGATAACTCATTTATTAAGCCTCTTGGTACAATGCCACCACCACCAATCTACACTGATACACCTAATGACTTCTCAAATGATCAATCTGATCCAAGTTCCTCAAACACCATCACGGACATTGTACCTTATGTAGGAGGACACCCCCATTTAAAATTTCATCCTTCAGAACAAATCATAGGGGATATGAGTAAAGTAGTATGCACTAGGAGCTAAAATGCTAACATATTTCTATTTGCTGGTTTTTTGTCCATGAATGAACCTTTAAATATCAAGATGCCTTGAAAGACAATAGTTAAGTAGAAGCTATGCAACAAGAATTACTATAATTGAAAGACAAGAGGTCTGGGAACTTGTACCATTACCCAACGGAAAGTGTCCCATTGGAACAAAATGGGCAAAATAGATGAAAGCGGTATTGTGGTAAAGCACAAAAAAAGGCTTGTGGTTCAATGGTACAGACAAGAAGAAAGAATTAACTAAAATGAAACCTTTGCTCAAGTAGCCAGACTTGAGACCATCAGGCTATTTCTAGCATTTGTGGTAACACACAAGATGAAAGTGTATCAAATGGATATCAAGTGTGCATTTCTCTATGGAAGGATCAATGAAGAAGTATATGTGTGTCAGCCCCTAGTTTTGAATATGCTCATTATCCTAACCATGTCTACATGTTAGAAAAAGCTGTATATGGTCTAAAACAAGCTCCAAGAGCCTGGTATGAAACTCTATCATCCTTTTTAATTGCAAACAATTTTAAATGGGGAACAATTGATAAAACATCAATTTTAAAATGGGAGGGAAAAGAACTAACAATTTCTCATATATATATATATATATGTTGATGACGTAACTTATGCAGCAACCAATGCTAAGTTATGTGAAACTTTTCAAACCTGATGACTTTAAAGTTTGAGATGAGTGCCATAGAAGAATTACAATGTTTTCTAGGCTTACAAGTTAAGCAAATTGAGAGAGGAACTTTGATACATCAAACCAAATATGTAAAAACATTCTTAAAGAAATTTGATTTAGAAAACTGTAAAACTTTTACAACTCCCATGTACACATCCAAATCATTGGATTCTGATCCAAATGGCAAAACAGTAAATGAGACCTTATATAGGTGTATGATAGGGTCATTGATGCATCTTACTGCATCAAGACCCGATATCATGTTTGCCACTTCTATCTGTGCAAGATATCAAACCTCTCTAAGAGAGTCATATTTAATTGCTGTGAAAAGAATATTCAGATATCTAAAAGGGTCTCTAATCCTAGGAATCTGGTATCTAGCTAATAACAATCTTGAGTTAGTTGGCTTTTCAAATAGTGACTTTGTAGGGTGTTTGACAACTAGAAAATCAACTACCGGTGGATGTTAGTACTTCAGAAATGCCTTAATTTTCTGGCAGATCAAGAATCAAACGGTTGTATCAAATTCAACTGCTGAAGCAGAATACACTGAAACAACTAGTTTTACTACACAAATATTGTGGTTACAAAACCAACTCTTGGATTATGGAATCACAATATTAAAGACACCAATCAAAAAGGAAAGTGAAGCTACACTGAATATACTTAACTGTCCAGCTGTTTTGCAAACTACTGGGTTACATCATTTAATGGGTTGTTTAGGTCGCTTTTATGGTGACGCCACTTGCAGTTCTCTCCTCTATATATAGTTATTCTTATAATGTAATAGGCAACACTAAGAACCAAAATACATAAGAACTTAGTGATAGAGTGCACCTGGTGAGGGGGACAATTTTTACTTATTGATTGTACTGAAACAGATGAATAATATATGAAATCTTTCTACAATCATTCCCAAATCCAGTTGTGACAGATTGATGTTTTTATTATCACAGATTCATGGAATAAATCAATTTACTCAACTGCTTTATCAAAAACACTCACTACACATACTCTAAAATCCAACAATTGGTATCAAAGTCTATTATACTAAATTGACTTTATCGTTAATTTAGAAGATAAACTAGCTCATATGATAACCGATTGAGTGATCAAAGAACTTGATACTCAACGGGTATTGGATCGGACATGAGACACGATTTTACAACCCAATGTAGGTAGAAGATTACCAATACCCTAGCTGAACTTAACCATTGTCATCCCTATTCCTAACGCCTACATTTTCAAGTAGTTGAGTGATGACTAGTGTTGGGAATTTGGTGAATGGATATTTAATATATTTATAATTTAATAAAATTATAAAATTAATTAGAATCTTCATGTGGTGAATAAAAGCGAACCTCTTGAGTAGAGCTTCTTGATGACATTTAATTAGTTTTATTAGAGTTTTTAAGTCTCTAATTAAGTGAAACATTTTACTAATCCTTAACTCTTGTACAATTAGTAGGCCATGTGCTTTTTTTGTGACTATAAGAATATTATATTGCTTGATACATAAATATACTAGAAAGAGGATTAACACTTGAAGACCAACTAGAGAGAGTAGTACTCTCTACTTGTTTTCCACCACCATCACATCCTTATTTGTCCATAAGTTCAAACACTACAATTACCCGGTGTAAACTTGGGCGCATGAGCCATCTTCCGCAGTACCCTGGGAAACAATCGCGTCGTCTTTAGTAGAGGCGCGAAACCTGTTTAAGAGAAGCGTGTTGAACACATGGCTCAACCAAAATCGTCAACGTTTTAGTGTGCTCTTTGTTACGGTTAAGGAGTATTTTCAAGACTCAAGATGATGAATACTCAAGTCTAAGATGCTTCAAGTTCGCGGAAGGACCAACTAGAGATGCGGCTTGAATCAATATTGGTATATATAATTATATTTCATATTCTTTTTATTTAGTTATTGCAACCGGTATTGTACTATGATATTTCCTATGAATAACGAAAGTCTCGTTGTTATATATTTTGTAATTGTATTCTATAAAAAGTGAACTCAGTTCCTACAATTAGTACCTACTTCACGGTACCCTCTACCCCTTGGGGCCGGTGACGGTGCACCCGCAATGTTAGTGATACCCGCTTGGCCCTTCAACAGAACGACCTGCCCACCCATAGGGACTTGAGTGAGTGTCGTGAAAGTTTAAGTGAGTGTAGTGAAAGAAATGTCCCCACCATCATTAGAATATAATTACAAACTACAAGTATATCCATACTAGAATTAAGCCAAGTTATTCAAATGCCTTTTATTTTTATCACCAGGATCAATTATATTATTTATTACGAAATTTATATAAAGAGCATGAAAATAATATACACAAGATATATGTTAAGGATTTTATATTTTAAATGATATATGAAAAAGTCAAACACACTTTATCTTAACTAAATTGGTGAGCCACAAAAGGTGGAGTGTTGGATGCGTGTTGCCAAAACCACCAATAAACACATACATTTTAATTTATAAACGGTAACTTTGCTGAACTTGCGGTCGATCGCGGACGGATTGAATGCTTGATCATGTCACTTCCGTTTTTATTTCAATTCTATATATGCATATGCATGCCAAATTAATTTGCATTATCTGATCATCGAATATTTTTCAGAAGAAAAAAGGAGTCACTTTTCTATTCTCTCTCTCTCACTTAGTTACTTAGTTACTCATGAGGCTGGTTATACTTCACCTACAAGAAGCTCACTAGTCCCGTTGTGCTTTACCTATATAAACGTATATATCCTCAGGTTTCCCTCTGCCTCAAAATAACGCATGTTTGGTTTTCTATGATGATAGGAAAGAGAGAAAACTTTGCTATGAATTCCAATGAGTTGGATTAAAATCAAGGCCGGCCTTTAGGATTCGTTACCTTGTTCGAGCTCGGAAAAACGTGCCCTTAGATCTTAACGAAATTGGATATTGGGTTTACTAAAAGTCTAAACCTAGTGTCAAATGGACTAATAACTAATTAAAATCATACAAATAGTTTTGTAAGTGACCGTATGTTGGTGTTTCTACATGTATACCCTATTAATTTTTTTACATATACATATCGAGTTTTTTTTATAGTAACATACCTTTCGAAATATCGGCCCCTGAGCAGTGTTCATCCTACCAACCTCCGGTGCCGCTCCTGATTAAAATATTGGTATGTATGTTTTATACCCATTTCTCAACCCTCATCCTTATCTCAACATTGTATCAAATATTTATCAGCTACTTCTATCCAGCATGCTTCGTCGCCCCACCACTCCTATGTTATACATATTCCCATCCCTCACATTTTTATAGAGTAAACTGTAATTTTATTCCCAGTGGTTAGGGGCGAATGACACCCTTACCTTCTATTTTTAAAAATTGTTGTCTTATCTCCCGACGTTTTCTGATTGCATCAATGTACTCCCCCCCACACAAAAAGAACAAATGACACATTTACACCCTATGCTTTACCTTTACACACACGTTTACACTCTGTTTTATTATAGTGTCTTATCCGACGATGTTCCGACCACTCTAGCAATATCCTGACCATGTCGGAGAGTTTTATTAGATTCGTCACTCTCCGGTCTCCTCACCTTCCCACCCACACACACTCTCTCATTCTCACCCGAAAATAACAATGACGAACAGTAAGAGAGTCGTCTACTTCCGGCAACAAGGCCGATCTGGCCTCTTCCTCTGTTTCAAAGAAGAAGATGAAGAGAATCAAAGAGGAGAATGAAGAAGAATTGTTGAGTACTAATGCGGTTGGAGCTCCAGCGGTTAACGGTGAAGCTCTGGTTTCTGGCCGAAATCCAGTGAAGAAGGTGGAAGTTGTGGTGAAGGACGAGGAGGAGAGTTGATTTGTTGGTGAACCGGTTGCTGATGAGGAAGCTAGACAGAAGTGGCTTCATCGTCATTTGCTTCGGTGGCCGTAATATCGTCGTAGTTGTCGAACATCGCCGGAGAAGACACTTTAATAAAACAGGGTGTAAACGTCTTAGCGTAGGTAAAGCACATGGGTAAAATTGAAGTTTACCATGTAAATATGGGAGTGAATTACAAATTTTGTCCTTTATCTTCGTAACTAATTTCATATGGTGTCCTTTACCTTTAAAATTAATGAATTTTGTACCTTATGTTTCATCATGTTTTTGCACGGTTTATCATTTAGCTCTATCTCCGATTATTTTTTACGTTAAATAGGATCATGTCATACCACATGAGGTTACTTTTGTAGTAATTTTACTCATTTAATGAAAAAAATATGTTAATTAAAGAAACAAAAATTAAATATATAAATACCTAAGACTCCTTCCCTCTCCACCAATTCTCTCTTGGTATCAGAGCCAAGTGATTGAATCTGGGATTTCACCGTCTTCAAATTCAAAGTTTGATCAAAAATGTTTTATTTGAAAACATTGCCAAAGTTATAATCACGAAGCTAATCAAATTTGGTGCATTTTTCAAGCATTTCAACTCAAATTGGTGGATTGAATTTCAAGAAATCAAAGCTGAAATTCTATTGGTGTAATAATCAACATGATTAATAGAATAAATCAACATCAGTTGGTCCGAAACTTTAAATAATTCATGTCTGCGATAAATCGGCATCACAATTTTTGCAGAAAGAAACATTATCATCCGTCACTGTTGAGATATTCTAGTTTTACCAAGAACACACACAAGTGTGTCAGAGAGAGTGACCGTTCTTGTGAAATTACCCACAAATCTAGATGAATCAGACATCCCCCTACTTGATTCAGGTGTTAACTCGCCCTCTCCACCCTTGGATTCTATTTGGACCGCGGGAGTCCGATTTTGGAAACCTCAAAGCAGGGCGTTGATGTTCAATCCACTGGCTGAGGCTTTCCCTGCGGTGGTGTTGCGACGGGAGGAACCGATGGTCGGGTGGTGGCGGTAACCATTGATGGTGGTCGAGTGGTGGCGGTAGTGGTCTGTAGATTAGAGAGTGTGTGAAGGTTATAGAGATAGGAGAGTATAGATTTAGATAGAGAAAGAAATAATATAGATTTATTTAATTTATATATTTTTTATTATTTACATAATTGTCCTTATATATTAAATATTGCATAATAGTTCCTATAATGGTGAAAAGACAAAAATATTCTTATGTGGAAGTCACATGACTAAATTTTACAAAAAAATCTAACTGGGTTAGACCCAAATGATGTAACGTGAAGGATTTAGAAACATGAAGTATAAATCCTATCAATTCTAAAAACAACAGACACCGACTGAAATTAGTGTAAAATAAAGGACAAAACTTGCAATTCACTCTAAATATGAGTAAGATTACGAAAATGCGTTTTTAGTAAGGTTACAGTTTTACCCCTCATGGAGGTACATTGATGCAATATAAAAACGTCGAGGGTTAAGACATCAATTTTTTGGTAATATAGGGTGATGGTGATATCGCCCCTAACAACAGGGGGTAAATTTACAGTTTACTCTTTTTTATATATTTTTAATGAAATAACTAACTTAAAATATAGAGTGCATTGCAATTTTTGTCATTTATCTTTATATTAAATTTCAGACTGTGTTATTTAACTTCAAAATTGATATGTTTTATACTTTATATATCAAAATACGACACGTTTTATCTTTTCAGTTTATTTTCAATGTTAGATTTTAATACCCACCCAAGGATTTTTTACTTCTTTTACTTATAAAGGACCATATATGTAATAAAAAAAGGATAAATTAAATACTAAATAATATATGAGATATATGGTACCGCATCTCTCTCTCCTCCTCTCTCTCTCTCTCCTCTTTCTCTCTCGATATTCAAAGAGACAAGAAGAATGCCTTTTTTCATGATCAAGTATATTAGTTATGTTAATTTTAATGCTTTAGACCTCCACCCCATTCAATTGCTTTGATCTTTAACCTATATGAGATGATTCAAAATAAGACCGGCAAGGTTTTTGATTGTATAATTTAGAAGGTTGGAACATCGTGGGGTATTTTTCATGCTTCAAAAAAGAAATTGCATATTTAAGGTTCATCTAATAATCTGTCATTTTAATCATACATTAACTATTACTCTTGTTATCGAGAGTAAATCAAGCAACTATATATAACATGTAAGAAAGTCACCATTCTACTCGTTTCCTCCTTATACGAAATCACTCCCTGCTCTATTGTCATTGCCGCGCAGCAGTCTTTTCCGGCGAGCCACCATCGTAATCAGTGTACCGATTTGAGGTAAGAAAGCCACCACTCTACTCGTTTTCATTTTCCATTCAAAAACCCTAAGGTTGTATTCGTTAACCGTGATCATGGAACTCGAATTTGACGTGAAATGGAAGGGGCGAATTAGGGTTCATATTTGGGGTAGATGGTGACTGGAACTAGGCTCTAGGCAGGGAGAGAAGACACGGTGTGTGTTTATGTATATATAATAAAATTTTTATTATCATTATTAAAATGGGTTTGTTAAATGAATCGGTGAAAAGATCAATGCCCTTCATTTAATGGTTAAAATTAATTGGGTTAAACTTAAAGGACTTAACGTGAAAGACTTTTAAACGCTAAGCATAAAATTTATCAATTTTATAAACAAAGAACACCGTCTGAAATTTGAGATAAATATAAAGGACAAAACTGGTAATTCACTCTAAAATATATACTTAGTAACCGATGTATGCGACTGTATAGGTATCTTTTCATATTGTGGAGAGTTCAAATGATAAAGCAAAACAATGTATGAATATAGACAAGGCCAGCTCAACCATTTTGATGGCATAATGTCACACTCCGGATTTCCAACCCAAATCCATACACTGGTGGGCCCGGGTGGGGAGTAACGTGACGTCAGTTGATAATCATCATAGTCAATTAAACACGGCACAGCGGAAGTCTTGGAGTAAAATTACTATTAAAAACCGAATGTTCGAAAATACAAAATAATATACAAGTTTGTAATAGAAGATCCAAGCGGATCATAAATTGTACATGAAAAGAATATAAAACAGACTTTGGGCAGATTTATGATTTGCAAGATCCTCTATCACTACCGAGCTTTCCAGCCTATTTTCGTATTGTACATGAAGATTAATCTTTTGAAAATACGTCAGCTTTCGCTGGTAAATACACCCAACCGACTCGTTTTGAAAACATTTAAAAAATGTTTTAAGTGCGTATCAGCACAAAAATTTTTATAACTTGGGTTAATTGACCGTCCAACCTTGTTAACAGATTACATGTTTGTCATACATACGGGGCTCGGTACGGAGACTGAGACACAATTACGTACACACCACTTTGGACTCACGAAGGAGTCAATTCCTTCCAACCTTGTGGGAATGCATAATTGAGCGTCTATCGGGTGTATGCCTACACCCGCGCTAAGGTGGTGGCCATTTCTATTGTAATGAGCCGAGGATATTCAGGACACGGTAGTTAACCCCCGATGTTTAATTTATCAAATAAAACTGAATAAAACAGAATATGCGGATTTACTATCCCCAAACCGACGTTCGATTAAATCTCATTTCCGACCAAGCGGTAATAATTTACCGTAACCCAAGCCCGTATAGGGGAAATAGGTCGAGAGCATTTACCTGAGCTAGTCTTTTAATTTTAATAACTCAGCCGTATTCAAAATGAGCTAGTGCAGATAGCATTTACCGGCAAGTCTCTAGTCTGGATTATGGCATAAACTAACCAATTAAATACTAACGATCTTATTTAAGTCATTGACTTAGACCGACTAGCGTACTTGATCAAAACGTTGACGCTAGATTAAATGGTGATTGGATAGAATGTAGTTTAATCTCAACAAGTACCTTGACGTGTATAATATGGGTAAACTATACACATTCTGGATTTTTAGACTTAAATGACAAGGTTAAACCCGTTTCAATTAATTTTCGTAAAATAGTTACATATACGTAACTGTGCGCATATTAGCGATATCGGGTAACGGATAAGTCATGGACAAGTTCTATATGCCATTATACTTTAAATAAGTTAAAATATCAGTAGGATATTAACTTATATGCCCGTTAAGGTTTTAAAACGAAACTATGCCTCATAAGGGCATTTGGTAATTTCATACCGTATAAAAGAAACTCGAACATATTTTAAGTTTATAACCATAAGTATTCTGGAAAAATATTTTATTTATGATATAATATCAGTAGGATATCATTTATATGTGTACTTTTCCTTTTATGACCGAACTATGCACCGAATGGGCATTTTGGTCATTTTACACATAGTTTATAAATTATTTGGAATTCTGAGTTTATAACATGTACTTGCTGTAATTATGTTTATAAGTTTTAAAATCAGTAAGTATCAAGTCTTGGTCGATAATATGATTTAAAACCATACTATTTTTCCGAAACTGTGCTTATGTCGTAATATGACCTCTTTAAGCGATGTTTATGAAAACTGATGTTAAAGTCAGATTAAAATGTTTAAAATATGTTATTTAATATAACATATCAGTAGGTAAATGATTTACCTTGAAAAGATTTGATTAAAACTATTTTATAAACCACAGGGGCTAAAATCAGTCAATTATCGACATAGTTTAAGGACCTGTTTGAAAACTCAGTTTATAACCTGGTTTAACATCTCAAATAATCCTAATTATAATATTACATTAGTAGAAAACTCATTTTCAAGTTTATTACTATTTAAAACTTTGTTTTATGCAAAAAGGCATTTTGGTCAAAGATGGCATAATTATGGAACTTGCGCATAAACTTGGATTCTGATTATGATCATGTAATATAACCTCAGAGGGTTATGCTACATTATATTAGGATCATAATGCAACTTTAGATCAATAGGTAACTAATCTAAATCGGGTCAGAATCGAAAGTCAAAGCAGAAGTCAAACTTCGCGACTTTCGGTTGCGAACCGACCCTAGAACTGAAATTGACGAGCCGAACATGTTCTTACATGTTCTAATAATTATTACCAACTTGTTTAAGTGTCAAAATAGGTTTCATAACATATATAAGATCAATTTATGATTTTTCTGAAAAATGGCATGTTTGACTTTTTAATATCATAACTTTGACCCGTTAATTGATCTAGCAAACGTGATCTTCAGGAGGTGCCCTTTATAGGGATTAACATCTACCTTATTACGATCACTTAGCCATGTTCATTTCGAACAATGGCTGGACCATAATGGTCTTAACCTATAAACAAAAATGCACAAAGAAGCCTATAAACGAAAATGCACAAAGAAGGAACACTTACCAGTGATTCCTAAGGTGCAAAAGAACTATGTTGGATGCTCCTTTTAGCTAGGAACTTCCAGAGGAGGGAGGAGAGTGAATAAATGAGAAGGTGCAAGTCGAAATGGTGAACTTAAGCACCTATTTATATTTGCAGAGCTCAAAGGAGGTGAAGCTAGGTGTTTAGGGGTGTAATAGGAAGCTTACAAGTGTCCCAAAACGTGGCATATGAGTTTGGGAAGCTATGGTTTCGATTTAACAGTCTGTGGAGTTTTGCTTGGCTACCAAACAATTTTCTGCAGCAGACCCTGTCTCGCGGGGCGCGACCACCTCATGGCCAGGTCTCTCGCGGCCCGCGACCACCTCATGGCCAGTTTCAAAGTTTGACCCTTTAGCCCCCTTAACTTATTAACGCTTCTAAAAACCTTTTAAAACACCTTTTTGGCACTTTTAGCCCTCCGTAGCTAATACTTGGCATACCCAGGATTATGCCGGACATTGTCGAGCTCTCGGTTCGTTAAAAGGTCATTCAGAGATAAGAATTAACATATTGACACTTTTAATCCCTCCAATATCCAACTTTCAAATGTTTACAAAATTGAACCCTCTCGTCCAACAAATGGCACGTTTGAGAGTTAGGACTTCGCAAAGGATCACTCAGAGGCTTATTATAAGCATGTTGACTCCGATGTTACTCAGAGGCTGGGTATGTTGACATCAGGACCGTCACTCAGAGGCTTAGTTTGAGCATGTTGACGCCTTTAGTCCTTATTGGTCTTTAACAGACTATATTTAAAATACAACACGTGTCATTATACTATTGGACACGATTTTACAGGGTGTTACATCCTCCCCCCCTTAAAAGAAATCTCGACCTCGAGATTTTATTCAAAAAGATGGGGGTACTTTTGTCGCATAGTGGACTCAACCTCCCATGTATACTCGGGACCTCTAAAAGCGTCTCATTTAACCTTTACTATAGGTATCATTTTTCTTCGGAGCTTCCTAACCTGTCGATCCTCGATCGAAATTGGTTTCTCAACAAACCTCAGGTTTTCATCAATTTGCACATCTTTATGTGACATTGCTAGCGACTCATCAGCTAGACATTTCTTAAGGTTACTGATGTGGAACACATCATGGATTCCACTAAGCTCCTCTGGCAACCTGAGCTTATAAGCTACAGTGCCGACACATTCGATTGTCTCGAATGGTCCAATATATCTTGGGCTCAACTTGCCCTTCTTTCCAAAACGCATCACACCAGGGTGACACCTTCAGTATGACCTTGTCCCCTATTTGGAACTTAAAGGTTTACGCCTCTTGTCAGCATAGCTCTTCTGCCTATCTCTGGCAGCTTTAAGACGATCACAGATTTGCACAATCTTTTCCGTGGTTTCCAGGACAATCTCAGGTCCTGATAGTTGGGCTTCCCCAACTTCTGCCCAGCACACGGGCGTTCTACACTTTCTCCCATATAAGGCCTCAAAAGGAGCAGCCTTAATGCTAGTATGATAGTTATTATTGTAGGAGAATTCTATTAGGGGCAAGTGGTCATCCCAACTTCTACCTAAATCAATCACACATGCCCTAAGCATGTCTTCCAAAGTTTGAATAGTACGCTCACTTTGACCATCAGTCTGTGGATGGTAAACCGTACTAAAGTTTAATCGTGTGCCTAATGATTGTTGGAAACTTTTCCAAAAGTGAGATGTATATCTACTATCTCTATCAGATACAATAGATACCGACACACCATGTAGGGACACAATCTTGTCCACATACAACTTAGCCAATCTGTCAGAATTATAAGTTTCTTTAATTGGCAAAAAGTGCGTTGACTTAGTCAGCCTATCAACTATGACCCAAATCGTGTCATTTCCACATTGGTCTTAGGTAACTTGGTAATTAAGTCCATTGTTACCATTTTCCATTTCCAAGTGGGAATCTCAAGTTGTTGTAGAAGTCCTGACGGTTTCTGATGTTCGGCTTTAACTTTCGAACACGTCGAACACTTAGCTACATAAGTGGCTATGGATTTCTTCAAACCCATCCACCAATAATTCTTCTTCAAGTCTTGATACATCTTGTCACCTCCCGGGTGAACCGAGTATCTTGAATTGTGCGCTTCTTGGAGGATTAGATCTCTAAGTCCTCCAAAGATTGGAACCCAAATTCTATCATTAAATCTTAGGATTCCATCCTTTCCAGGCGTTAACTGATCAACGGTTCCGCCTAATCCCTCATTAGGAATAATAGCCTCTAACAAGGTTTGCTTTTGCGCATCTAATAGCTTTTCATTTAAGCTATTTTTGAGCTCTATGCTCTTGGCGTTAATCCTAATAGGTTTAATTCTTTCTTTGCGACTTAAGGCGTCGGCAACTACATTTGCCTTGCCGGGATGCTAGCGAATCTCGCAATCATAATCATTAAGCGTTTCCATCCACCGACGTTGTCGCATGTTCAATTCCTTCTGGTTGAACAGGTGTTGGAGACTTTTATGGTCTGTGTATATAACACACTTTGTACCATACAAGTAATGTCTCCACAGTTTTAGTGCAAATACAACGACACCCAGTTCCAAATCGTGAGTGGTGTAATTCCTTTCATGCACCTTTAGTTGTCGTTATGCATAGGCAATTACTTTGCCATTTTGCATTAGCACACAGCCCATGCCGGTGTGCGAGGCATCATAATAGACAACAAAGTTCTCAATACCCTCGGGTAGAGATAACACAGGAGCATTGCTCAACTTGTGTTTAAGAATCTCAAAAGATTCTTGTTGCTTTGGACCCCAATTATACTTAACATTCTTACGGGTCAAGGTAGTTAGAGGAGTGGCTATTCTTGAGAAGTTCTCTATAAACCTTCTATAATAACCAGCCAGTCCTAAGAAACTATGAATTTCAGATGGAGTCTTGGGAATTTCCCAATTCATTATGGCTTCTATCTTGGCGGGATCCACTTGGATACCACGCTCACTTACAACATGTCCAAGGAATTGGAATTATCTAAGCCAAAATTCGCATTTAGAGAACTTTGCATAAAGTTTCTCCTGCCTTAATAATTCTAGGATGCATCGAAGATGTTTCTCATGATCAGCTTGATTGCGAGAATAATTAGTATGTTGTCTATGAAGACAATGACAAACTTATCTAGATATGGCTTGCAGACTCTATTCATGAGATCCATGAACGCTGCTGGTGCATTTGTGAGCCCAAAAGGCATCACTAAGAATTCAAACTGACCATAGTGGGTCCTGAAGGCTGTCTTAGGAACATCCTCACTCCTAACCTTCAGCTGATGATATCCAGATCCCAAATCAATCTTGGAGAAATAACTAGCCCCTTGAAGTTGGTCAAATAAATCATCGATCCTGGGCAGAGGATATCTATTCTTGATTGTTAACTTGTTCAGCTCCCGATAGTCGATGCACATTCGCATTGATCCGTCTTTCTTCTTTACAAACAGAATAGGAACTCCCCAAGGCGAGGAACTTGGGTGAATAAAGCCTTTCTCTAAGAGTTCGTCTAGTTGCGTCCTCAATTCCTTCATCTCTATTGGTGCTAGCCTATATGGAGCTCTAGCTACGGGTGCTGATCCTGGTATAATATCAATCTTGAACTCCACTTGTCTATCTGGAGGTAGGCCTAGTAATTCCTCAGGGAAAACATCGGGATACTCGAGATAATTGGTTGATCTTCAAGGTTCAGCTTAGGTTCATTGATGGTTACTTGTGCCATGTAGATAACACAGACTCTTCTCAAACACTTGGATGCCTTAAATAACGACACCTTGTCTGGCAGTCCATAGTGTGAGTCTCCGGGGATGGTGATCATTTCACCAGATGGGGTTTTAATTTTGATGAGCTTTTTATCGCAGGCAATACGGGCTTGGTTATGAGATAACCAATCCATGCCTAAGACAACATCGAATCCTGCCAATTTCAGTGGCAGAAGAGAGATAGGGATGGAATGATTCTTAATGGTTATAGAGCATCCATCAAGAATGGAAGATGTGGGTTCTATCGTTGTAACGCCTCGCGTTTCCGTAAAATTTATTTTAGGAAATACGTGTCGTACCACTGAATTATTTATTCGTCTAATTTATTATCATCATTATTATTATTATTATTATTTATTTAGTTATTATTTTATAGATAATAATAACAATAATAATAATAACGACGACAACAACAACAATAATAATAATAAACAAATAAATTCAGCGTTTTATGAAACTTGTACTTGAAATCAGATCTCGTCGGTACGTTCGGGCCACTCAAAAACGTTAGAACGGGTTAACGGGCCTTGGCCCACACACCACCTAAACTCTAACTAAAACCCTAATTATATTTATAAACACATAACACACACACTTACACCCCTCAAAAAAAAATTCACAGCCGCCACACCCCCTTTCCTTTTGATTTTTCCAGCCACCGGAGCTCCGATGACAGTGACAGTGCCGGTGCCGGCGAACAACCTCCCACACCCATCCTCTTCCTCCGCCCTCACACACCTACCCCCTCTGCCGCAAACACCCACCACCTCCACTCTCCACCCCGAACACTCTAAGTCCCCTCAACAATGGCCGAGCACCCTCGTTGAGAGAGCGAGAGGAGAGAGAGGAGCGGCGAAGCCACGTTTCGACTGAAGGCAGCGGCGGAGCCGCGTTTCGATTACAGCGGCGGCCGGTGGTGTTCAGCGGCGGCTGCGGGCTGCTTGGGATTCAGGCAGTCTCGATGCAGCCCAGGCCTGCCATTCGAGTCTTGATTCAGCTTCGTTTCGGCTTGTTTCAGCTTCGATTCGGGTTGGTCTCATTCGGGTCAGGTTTGGTTCAACTCAGGTTCACATATCTCCGACTCCGACATCGATTTGGTCCGAGTTCAAAGTCAATCCCGATCAGTTCAGGCACGAGCTCGGGTTTTGGTTCGACGCCAGTCTCAGGTCAGATTGGTTCACGCCAGATCTCGATGTTCTTTTATGGGCCTGGTCAAACACGGTCAACAGGGACAGCCAAGGCACGAGTCCGTTGTTTTCGTTTCAGACAACCGTCGGTTCCCGCAATCGTCGGTTCCGGCTCAGTCAACAACAATCAACACGAGCTTGGTAAAAATTTATTAACGCGATTTCCTATATTAGCTCGTTTTATATATTATTCCATATACTTCTTGTAACAAGAACCGAACCTTGTATAATTCGTAAACTTAAATAGAAAAATATATATGTTTATATTATTCCCTTTTATTGATTAACTACTCGAACCGTTGTAAGTAGTTACACCTTGAGTATTAATCGTCTACTTTACAAAAAAGAAATATAGGGTATATGCATATACATTTATTTCGTTGACTAATTGTTGAGTTTTAAACAGTTGATCGACAACTTGTATTGTTCGGGTTCGTCCAAAAACAGGGGAAACTCTGTCCGTTTTTCGTCAAAATATATATAATTATATACCTCTAATATACCGTTTCGACAAAATATAAACATACATATGTCTACTATACCTTCCGTCAAAATGAATATATATATATATATATATATAATATTATATATATATATATATATACTTTCATCAAATATATAATGTAAATATATACATACATATCTATATTATGCTATTTGTTAAAACATATATATATGTCTACTACGTTTTCGTCAAACTAAATATATATATATATATATATATAATATATATATATACCTATTATATGTTAGTCGAGCGCTAGCGAAAGCGTACCGGAACTCGAATGAAGTTATAAAATGATGATAAGTGTAAGTTTAATTTATTGTACACTTTTATAACTCTCGTTTTCCTAATGTGAGGTGACTTCGGTGTCCATCCTTCAAGCTTAAACATTTCGCGGAACACTAAAGGACGCTTCGCAAAATGTGAGCATACTCGACCCCTTTTTTTTACACTTTAACACATTTTGGGGTGCAACATGTATCGATTAACAAAATTTATATTATACGAAATTAAATGAGTCCAAATTACCAAACGTGTTATTAATTTGCTTATGTGAGATGTGCGTGTTAGTTTATACTTGTTTACACCTACTATCTGTTACGTTTATGCTATTTATACGTGCCTGTTTCAACTTGTATTCTCGTGGCATTGTTATGCACAGGATGATATGCATGCTAGTTAAGGATTTCCATTATATGCTAATGTTATGTGAAAATGGTTATCTAAATGTACGATTCAACTTGAATACAACTTGTCATGCTGTGATTAAAACAAACTTATACATTATACTTTTTTTCAAACTTGTATGCTCGCCAATACTCTTGTATTGATCTACGCTTTTAATACATGTTGCACGAATTATAAGAATGCAATAGGATTGCCTAGAAACACATTTATACTTTAAATACTTAATGTATCGTATCCCATTTCTACATGTTGTAATTCGTTTCGAAACCTTGTAATAACTGTTAATTACTGAAATGAAATTGTATTTCCTTTATATGTGTCGTGAATTAAACTTGTATTATCTGATTTAAGCAATGAAAAATCAAAATATAAATACTTGTCACAATTAGCGTTATGAAGCCTCTAGCAATCTCGTTTTTGTCTCATCCTGATGTTTCCGCCATCGGTTGGGGTGTGACAGATTGGTATCAGAGCCATAACTATAGGGAATTAGGTAGAATTGCCATGTTCGACTTAGTCTATAGTTTAAGTACCATACTCTTGACCATTTGTGATACTTGTCTAAATTGTTATTCTTTCTATCATGCTTCTCCCCCCTTTTGATCCTAAAACTTACGATATGTCTTTCCTAAGACACAAAACACAATACACATTTTTGAGAATATTCTTGTTCCATAATCGAAATAACTCATCAATACAGGGTTGATTCCCGCCATTGGTGACGAGTTTCAATCCGTTTTACATGTTATTTCACACGAAATTCACCATCAAGTCAGGAGTGATATCCATATCTTGATGGGAGTTTCATTTCATAATCTAGTGGATCCTTATTGACGATTCGAGATTATATCTTGATATGTTAAATAAACCACAATTTGGGGACGAAATTGTCAAGCCAGGATTGACATCCACACCTTGATGACTGGTTCCGCTCCTCAGTTTTCAATCTCGCCAAAGTTTCGTATTTTTCGATCAAATTTGGGACATGTACTAACTGGAAGGGTAAAGTACCGTTAATCGCTTGGCGACGAGAGTATTACACCTATTAGGCCAAATCATGTGTCCCTAATTCGAAAGGACTTATGAGTCACTTTGGAATAGTCGAAGTTTCTAAAACCGAAACACTCCAACATTTTAACAAGCCTTCTCTTTTATGTTATCTTACATTTTATGCTATATAATTCTTATTCCTTCATTTTTTTTCAATGTCACACTATAGTAAAATCGAATTTATGCACGACAAACTTCGCATTTATACTAAATATATTACACAATGATTCTATAGGTGCATGCTAAACATCATACTTGATTTGGATTACTGGAACATTATATGTGATAAACTCGTTATAAAACCACACCTTAACATGTATAGCACTATGCGTAGTGCTATAGGAGTAGCGCACCGCCCTTGAGACTTGGGGTCATTTAAGTAAACTATTTCATACTAAGTAAACTATTTTACACTATGTTTCGACAATTATTGACTAGTCAACATTGCGTACACGATGGTTTGACTTGTTTATTCACATGTTTATGTGGTAGACTCGTCATTAACTCTGATCAAGCCACACCTTAACATGTATAGCACTTGTGTAGCGCTATAGGAGTGACGCCCGCCCGTATTCTTGAGGTCATGTTAAGTAAACTATTTTACACCCTCTTCGGTTTGACGATGATGGGTAGTCTACATTGCGGTACATGATGGTTTGACCAGTTTATTCACATGCCAGTAATCTGTTAATCTTGGTTAAACCAAAATATATCATCTGTATTGTACATGAATGTGCGAATACGCACACTTACACTTATACTCATACTTACACAGTATACTCTCTCATACTTAAATACAATTATACTTACATACTTGAGACTCTATATACGCTATCAGTCTTACTCGTAATACGCAAACAAACCTGATTATGACACGAAACATAACATGGCATCGACTAGCGAAACGAACGTAATATGGTATGAACATGGTGGATACGCCGCTGGTACTTCTTATATATAAGTGTTAATACCATATTGCTAAGGTCTCGTGAAACTTGCCATGAGAAATTCGGTGTTTCACTGTTATGTTTAAATACAAACTCTAATCACTCACCACCTAATTCACAGTTATACCCGCATACATCGAAATGTGATTATTTCTTTCCTAAGATTCCTCTTGAATTAATTTCGGGACGAAATTCCCTAAAGTAGGGGAGACTGTAACGCCTCGCGTTCAATAAAATTTATTTTAGGAAATACGTGTCGTACCACTGAATTATTTATTCGTTATCGTTATTATTTATTTAGTTATTATTTTATAGATAATAATAACAATAATAATAATAATAACAACGACAACAACAACAATAATAATAATAATAAACAAAATAAATTCAGCGTTTTATGAAACTTGTACTTGAAATCAGATCTCGTTGGTACGTTCGGGCCACTCAAAAACGTTAGAACGGGTTAACAGGCCTTGGCCCAACACACCACCTAAACCCTAACTAAAACCCTAATTATATTTATAAACACACAACACACAAACTTACACCCCTCAAAAAAAATTCACAGCCGCACACCCCCTTTCCTCTTGATTTTTCCGGCCACCGGAGCTCCGGTGACAGTGCCGGTGCCGGCGAACAACCTCCCACACCCATCCTCCTTCCTCCGCCCTCACACACCTATCCCCCTCTGCCGCAAACACCCACCACCTCCACTCTCCACCCCGAACACTCTAAGTCCCCTCAACAATCGGCCGAGCACCCTCGTCTGATGACGGTGCATGGCAGATCAGAAAGTGAGAGAGCGAGAGGAGAGAGAGGAGCTGCGAAGCCACGTTTCGACTGAAGGCGACGGCGGAGCTGCGTTTCGATTACAGCGGGGCCGGCGGTGTTCAGCGGCGGCTGCGGGTGCTTGGGATTCAGGCAGTCTCGATGCAGCCCAGGCCTGCCATTCGAGTCTTGGTTCAGCTTCGTTTCGGCTTGTTTCAGCTTCGATTCGGGTTGGTCTCGTTCGGGTCAGGTTTGGTTCAACTCAGGTTCACATATCTCCGACTCCGACATCGATTTGGTCTGAGTTCAAAGTCAATCCCGATCAGTTCAGGCACGAGCTCGGGTTTTGGTTCGACGCTAGTCTCGGGTCAGATTGGTTCATGCCAGATCTCGATGTTCTGTTAGGGGCCCATGGTCAAACACGGTCAACAGGGATAGCCGCGGCACGAGTCCGTTTTTGTTGTTTTAGACAAACGTCGGTTCCAGCTCAGTCAACAACAGTCAACACGAGCTTGGTAAAAATTTATTAATGGGATTTCCTATTTTAGCTCGTTTTATATATTATTCCATATACTTCTTGTAACAAGAACCGAACCTTGTATAATTCGTAAACTTACATAGAAAAATATATATGTTTATATTGTTCCCTTTTATTGATTAACTACTCGAACCGTCGTAAGTAGTTACACCTTGAGTATTAATCGTCTACTTTACAAAAAGAAAATATAGGGTATATGTATATACATTTATTTCGTTTACTAATTGTTGAGTTTTAAACAGTTGATCTACAACTTGTATTGTCGGGTTCGTCCAAAAACAGGGGAAACTCTGTCCGTTTTTCGTCAAAATATATATAATTATATACCTCTTATATACCGTTTCAACAAAATATAAACATACATATGTTACTATACCTTCCGTCAAAATGAATATATATTTATATATATAATACTTTCATCAAACATATAATGTAAAATATATATACATATCTATATTATGCTATTTGTTAAAACATATATATATGTCTATTACGTTTTCGTCAAACTAAATATATAATAATATATATATATATATAACCTATTATATGTTAGTCGAGCGCTAGCGAAAGCGTACCGGAACTCGAATGAAGTTATAAAATGATAATAAGTGTAAGTATAATTTATTGTACACTTTTATAACTCTCGTTTTCCTAATGTGAGGTGACTTCGGTGTCCATCCTTCAAGCTTAAACATTTCGCGGAACACCAAAGACGCTTCGCAAAATGTGAGCATACTCGACCCCTTTTTTTAACTTTAACACATTTTGGGGTGCAACATGTATCGATTAACAAAATTTATATTATACGAAATTAAATGAGTCCAAATTACCAAACGTTGTTATTAATTTTGCTTATGTGAGATGTGCGTGTTAGTTTATACTTGTTTACACCTACTATCTGTTACATTTATGCTATTTATACGTGCATGTTTCAACTTGTATTCTCGTGGCATTGTTATGCACAAGATGATATGCATGCTAGTTAAGGATTTCCATTATATGCTAATGTTATGTGAAAATGGTTATCTAAATGTACGATTCAACTTGAATACAACTTGTCATGCTGTGATTAAACAAACTTATACATTATACTTTTTTTCAAACTGTATGCTCGCCAATACTCTTGTATTGATCTACGCTTTTAATACATGTTGCACGAATGTACCTGTTATAAAGTTGTTGTCATTAACGGCCTCCCTAGCATTCATTTGAAAGGCACGGTCATTCCCCTTTTTGGCCTCTCCAGGCTTTGCATCATTACTTTTGGGTTTCTTGGGCAGTTGTACGTTATATGCCCCTTTTCATTGAAGTTGTAGCAAACTGCATCCTTAGATCCTTGCCATCTAAGGTCTTATGCCCTCTTCTTTTGCAGATACCACAAGGTTTGGTTTGTGGATTTATACTGCACTGTCCCCAATGCCTATATTTACATTTCTTGCATAGAGGTTTATCATTAGACACGTGCTGGTTTTTCTTAAACCCGAAATTTCCTTTCTTTTTAAATCTTTGGGAGTTATCATCCTCCTGTTTCCTCTTTCGGTCAGTTTCAGTCCTAACAAACCTTTGTCTTACCGAATTTCAAGGGTGAGGGAAAGAGATAGGTCTACAGCGGACCTATAGGTATTAGGCTATGCAGCCTTTACCACGCCCTTTATCTCGGGCGCCAACCTATTTATAAAATGCACAATGCGTTTGGATTCGGGGGTGATCAAGTAGGAAACTAGCCTAGATAGGGAATTTAAATCGGAGACGTACTTCCGACAGTCTAGGTTTTCATTGAAAGAGACAAAAAGTCTGTCTCTAATTTCTCCACCTCATGGGTTGGGCAGTAAGTTTCTTAACAAGGTCCACAAACTTGGACCATCCTAAATTATACAGGTGTATTTTACATGTAGACTGTATCATGGCTTTCCACCATATTAGGGCATCGCCCTTGAAGGATTGTGATACGTACTTGACCACATCCTTATCAGCATAGTTGCTGATATCTACAATCGTTTCCATCTCATCTGGCCACTTTAGAGCTTCCACAGCTCCTTTTCCCCATTAAAGTCTCGGGGTTTACATAGACGAAATACTTATAGGTGCATCCGTCCTTAGCAGAATGGGACTTTTCTGCAAAATCTAGTTTCTTTGGTTCACTCTTGCGTTTGAAGAGTGAACGGAGCTCTCCTTATGAGCTGAAGATGGTGGAATAGATAAGGGTCTAGAGCGAGTGGCACTCGACTCTCTTAGCCTTTCTATGGCCTTTCCCATGGCCTTTTCGACAGCCGCATCAATGCGAGCTTGAAAATTATCATCATCTATATTTTTGTTTTCAACTTTATTAAATTCAACATTCCTGTGGCTACTTTGTGCTTCATTTGAATTAGCCATCTTTAAGTCTCAGTTTCTATACACCAGTAAAGCTTTTATTTAGCCATGGTATGTCAACCATATCGACTTTCAACATTGGATACAACAATCCATTTCCTATACCAGTGCGAATAACATCACAAATCTTAGGCTTAACATATCTATATTTGGCCTAGGTCTTAATAGTACCATCATCGGCAAATTACAATTTGGACGTAGTCCATATATTATTGGACAGTGGATCGCAATGTCACAATGTCATTGTCACCATTGACAATTTTATAGCTCATAGGCTTGTCCCTAATGGACATAATAATTGGGCACATTGGCCGGTCACATTGGACATAATATATGTATCTGGCATATCAGCCTGTCCCGTTGGACATAAATTGGGCACATTGGCCTACATCATATCAGATGTATATGGCATAGAGCCTGTCCCGTTGGACATAAGTTGGGCACATTGGCCTACATCATATCAGATGTATATGGCATATCAGCCTGTCCCGCTGGACAATTAATTGGACACATTGGCCTACATCATATCATATGTATATGGCATATCAGCCTGTCCCGCTGGACAATTGATTGGGCACATTGGCCTACATCATATCAGATGTATATGGCAGATTAGCATGTCCCGTTGGACATAAATTGGGCACATTGGCTTACATCATATCAGATGTATATGGCATATCAGCCTGTCCCGTTGGACATAAGTTGGGCACATTGGCCTACATCATATCAGATGTATATGGCATATCAGCCTGTCCCGCTGGACAATTAATCGGGCACATTGGCCTACATCATATCAGATGTATATGGTATATCAGCCTGTCCTGCTGGACAATTTGATCCTGTCCCATTGGACGGTTAATGTGGTTCCTCAAGCCACCTTACAAGAGTATGAACATTTCTTAATGTTACATAAGAGTACCTTAATGATCGATTAATGGTCCCTGTCACCTTCGACCTTAACGACCTTGGAGGTTTGGACCTAGTCCCTTACCTCTGGATAGAAGGATAACTTCCCTTAACTATACTGATAGAAGACCCTTTCGTACTTAACTATCATTTCTTGGCCAATATGTGGTCTACGCCACTTTGCATAATCAATCCATTAAGATCTTTTGGAATTATATAGCAGAGCATAAATTTTGAGTAAAACCGAGACGCTCGTTTTCAAGAGGATGAATACATACATCATATATATATATTTATACACACATATATATATATATATATATATAATTCCAAAAGTACTTTATTAAATTCCAAATTAGAAATTACAATACTAGAAAAATGAAATAAAGTTGTCCATGCAAGGACTTAAAGGAATAAAATGTCCACGCATGGACTAAAGAAATAACAATGTCCACGCAGGGACTATATATAATAGAAGAGACTTTACTCGTCCTTCTTTCCTTTGACCAACTTTGAGAGTTTCTTGAAAAACTTGTTTGTCTTCTTCTCTGTTTTCTCCGCTTGTTGCTGCATTTCTTTCATTCTCTATCTATGGCCTCAAGTGGTGGCGGAGGTTGTGGTTGAGGTTGTGGCATAACCGGATACTGGTACCCATAAGTTGGATATCCAGTCGGTGGATAAGTAGGTGGGAAAGGAGACGGGTAAAGTGCGTTGTGCATAACCGCCTGCATTCAGGGGTCTTACGACCATGCTTGATAGTCTACCGGTGTAGACAGGTTAAAAGGATCATATCCAGTCGTGTCTGGATATGTGGGGATTGGGTTAGTATAACCTGATGGTGGTGGTTGAACAGCAGGTGTGGGTGTCGGTTCCACTATAGGTGAAAATTAGAGGGTCCACCCATTTATGGGTCCTCTTGAATTGTGCGGGAGGAGTTGGGCAAAGGTGGCAGCGATCCCGACCTTTGTCCGGCACGTACCGACATACGTGCTCGACGCTTCCTTCTTGGTGGTTCAGGTGGTGGTTGAGGTTGGTCCACTGGTTCCATGTGGACATCTTCTTGAACAAGAGGTGGTTGAGAGTGATGGGAAGGAGTGTGGGCAACGGTGAATTGGTTCCAATATTGGTCCCACTCATTAGGAACCTGGTAAGGCATCCGACATATGAGTTTGAATTCGCTCGAAATTTCATGGGATGTATATTTGATCCTGACGGCGGCATCTCTGGGTCGGAGTCCTCGTCCATAGGGTTCGGCTGGTCTAACTGGTTTTGATCGGCTGTTGGTGTGTTAAAATAATGGTTGGGGTTAAATTCTTCATGATAAGAGTGTGAATGGGAATGGTGAGAATGGTGAGTATGGTGTGAATGATAGGAGTGGTGAGAGTGGTAAGAATTTTGGGAATGTGAGGGCGAGTGTCTATTAGAGACAGAACGTCTCAATGGTTGCCAAGGAGACGAATCTCCTGATTCTTGGTAGGCATCTGAGTTGTGAGGTTGAGGAGGGATGCGTCCCGATGGTCCTCCTCTCATTGGACCTTTTCCCCGTCCACTTTGTCCTCTCACACGTGGCGGCATTTTCCTGTCAAAAATTAATTCAAAAACAATACTAGTAACTTAAAAATGAAATGAGTAATCCTAGGTCAATGCCTAGACTCGGAAGTCTAAGGAATGTGCTCGTGTAAGTTTGAGATTAAACACAAGAAGGATACTGTTTAATTCCCTCAAACATTGGCTCTGATACCAACCTGTCACACCCCGGATTACCAACCCAAATCCATACACCGGTGGACTCGGGTGCGGAGTATCGTGACGTCAGTTGATAATCATCATAGTCAATTAAACACGGCAAAACGGAAGTCTTGGAGTAAATTACTATTAAAAACCGAATGTTCGAAAATACAAAATAATATACAAGCTTGTAATAGAAGATCCACAGGAGGATCATAAATTGTAATGAAAAGAATATAAAACAAACTTTAGGCAGATTTAGGATTTGCAAGATCCTTTATTATTTTTTTCGTATTGTACCTGCAGATTAATCTTTTGAAAATACGTCAGATTTCACTGGTAAATACAACCAACCGACTGGTTTTGAAAACATTTCACAAATGTTTTAAGTGCGTATCAGCACAAAATCTTTTTATAACTTGGGTTAATTGACCGTCCAACCTTGTTAACAGATTTACATGTTTGTCATACATACGGGGCTTGGTATGGAGACCGAGACACAATTACCGTACACACCACTTTGGACTCATGAAGGAGTCAAATTCTCCCAACCTTGTGGAAATGCATAATTGAGCGTCTATCGGGTGTATGCCTACACCCGCGCTAAGGTCGTGGCCATTTCTATTGTAATGAGCCGAGGATATCCAGGACACAGTAGTTAACCCCCGATGTTTAATTTATCAAACAAAACTGAATAAAACAGAATATGCAGATTTACTATCCCTGAACCGACATTAGATTGAATCCCATTTCCGACCAAGCGGTAATAATTTACCGTAATCCAAGCCCGCATAGGGGAAATAGGTCGAGAGCATTTACCTGAGCTAGTCTTTTAATTTTAATAACTCTGCCGTATTCAAAATGAGCTAAGTGCAGATAGCATTTACTGGCAAGTCTCTAGTCTGGAGTATGGCATAAACTAACCAATTAAATACTAACGGTCTTATTTAAGTCATTGACTTAGACCGACTAGCGTACTTGATCAAAACGTATGACGCTAGATTAAACGATGATTGGCTAGAATATAGTTTAATCCCAACAAGTACCTTGACTTGTATAATATGGGTAAACTATACACATTCTGGATTTCGAGACTTAAATGACAAGGTTAAACCCGTTTCGATTAATTTCCGTAAAATAGTTACATATACGTAACAGTGCGCATATTAGCGATATCGGGTAACCGGATAATTCATGGACAAGTTCTATATGCCATTATACTTTAAATAAGTTAAAATATCAGTAGGATATTAACTTATATGCCTGTTAAGGTTTTAAAACGAAACTATGCCTCATAAGGCCGTTTTGGTAATTTCATACCGTATAAAAGAAACTCGAACATATTTTAAGTTTATAACCATAAGTATTCTGGAGAAATATTTTATTTATGATATAATATCATTAGGATTTCATTCATATGTGTACTTTACCTTTTATGACCAAACTATGCACCGAAGGGGCATTTTGGTCATTTTAACATAGTTTATAAATTATTTGGAATTCTGAGTTTATAACATGTACTTGCTGTAATTAGTTTAAAATAAGTATTAAAATCAGTAAGTATCAAGTCTTTGTCGATAATATGGTTTAAAACCATACTATTTTTCCGAAACGGTGCTTTTGTCGTAATATGACGTTTTTAAGCGATGTTTATGAAAACTGATGTTAAAGTCAGATTAAAATTTTAAAATATGTTATTTAATATAACATATCAGTAGGTAAATGATTTACCTTGAAAAGATTTGATTAAAACTATTTTATAAGCCACAGGGGCTAAAATCGTCAATTATCGACATAGTTTAAGGACCTGTTTGAAAATTCTGTTTATAACCTGGTTTAACATCCCAAATAATCCTAATTATAATATTACATCAGTAGAAAACTCATTTTCAAGTTTATACTATTTAAAACCTTGTTTTATGCAAAAAGGGCATTTTGGTCAAAGATGGCTTCATTATGGAACTTGTGCATAAACTTGGATTCTGATTATGATCATGTAATATAACCTCAGAGGGTTATGCTACATTATATTATGATCATAATGCAACTTTAGATCAGTAGGTAACTAATCTAAATCGGGCCAGAATCGAAAGTCAAAGCAGAAGTCAAACTTCGCGACTTTCGGTTGCGAACCGACCATAGAACTGAAATTGACGAGCGAACATGTTCTAATAATTATTACCAACTTGTTTAAGTGTCAAAACAAGTTTCATAACATATATAAGATCAATTTATGATTTTTCCAAAAAATGGTCTGTTTGACTTTTTAATATCAAAACTTTGACCCGTCAATTGATCTAGCAAACGTGATCTTCGGGAGGTGCCTTTTTAGGGATTAACACCTATCTTATTACGATCACTTAGCCATGTTCATTTCGAACAATGGCTGGACCATAATGGTCTTAACCGAAAGTCAAAGCGTTTTCTGAAAAACGCTTGACTTTTGGCTATAAAAGCCTATAAACGAAAATGCACAAAGAAGGAACACTTACCAGTGATTCCTAAGGTGCAAAAGAACTATGTTGGATGCTCCTTTTAGATAGGAACTTCCAGAGGAGGGAGAAGAGTGAATAAATGAGAAGGTGCAAGTTAAAATGGTGAACTTAAGCACCTATTTATAGTTGGAGAGCTCAAAGGAGGTGAAGCCAGGTGTTTAGGGTGTAAGAGGAAGCTTACAAGTGTCCCAAAACTTGGCATAGCAGTTTAGGAAGCCATGGTTTCGATTTATGGTTTTGTGGAGTTTTGCGTGGCTACCAAACAATTTTCTGCAACAGACCCTGTCTCGCAGGGCGTGAGAGACCCAGGCCAGGTCTCTCGCGGCCCGCGACCGCCCCATGGCCAGTTTCAAAGTTTGACACTTTAGCCCACTTAACTTATTAACGCTTCTAAAAACCTTTTTAAACACCTTTTTGGCTCTTTTAGCCTTCCGTAGCCAATACTTGGATACCCGGGATTATGCCCGCACATTGTCGAGCTCTCGGTTCGTTAAAAGGTCATTCAGAGTTAAGAATTAACATGTTGACACTTTAATCCCTCCAATATCCAACTTTCAAATGTTTACAAAATTGAACCCTCTCGTCCAACAAATGGCACGTTTGAGGGTTAGGATTTCGCAAAGGATCACTCAGAAGCTTATTATAAGCATGTTGACTCCGATGTTACTCAGAGGTTGGACATGTTGACATCGGACCTTCACTCAGAGGCTTAGTTTGAGCATGTTAACGCCTTTAGTCCTTATTGGTCATTAACAGACTATATTTAAAATACAACACGTGTCATTATACTATTGGACACGATTTTTACAGGGTGTTACACATAAAGCAAAGTACAAAATTGAGACCTAAAAAAGGATAAATTAAGGTTTTGTCCTTTATCTTAACACTATTTTCAGACGGTGTCTTTTTCAATGAATTTTGACAGGTTTTGCCCTTTATAAGGAATTTTGTACACATTTTATCCTTTGACCCTAGCCCTGTTAGTTTTTTTGGTTAAATATGGTCACGTGTTTTGCACATGAGGGCATTCTTGTCATTTCGTCATCTAAAGGACTATTGTGTAAATAATTTATATTGAGGGACTACTTGGTAAAAAATATATAAATAAAAGAAATAGATCCTCCCTCTCTCTCTCTATGATCTGCTCCCCCTCACTCTCTCTCTCTCTCGATTTGTTTTCCCAAACAAGAGTGAAAATAAGATTGAGTAATAAAGAGGTTGCAAGATCAAGATGAATTGATCAAAGATTGATGACCATAGCCACACCAAACTGCCACCACCAACAACCACGCGGCACTACGACAACCACCAGATCTACCGTGAACTCGAATCTCCGGTGGAATCGGAATGCGGCGATTAGGGTTCGATAACGGAGGGCCTGGAGGTGGAGTGGGTGTTTGGATGATGATGGTGGTGGTGGGGGTGCGGGTGGGGGCAGTGCGATGGGTTAGGGTTCCGACACGTGCTTACTCAAAACCACCTGAATTTGTAAATGTTGGTGTTCTTTTTTCTTTTGATTATGTCATCGGTAAAGCTGCAAAGGCAGCTATGAAGACTGCTGTAATTAATGTCAATTAGGATTCAAAGATTCTTAATGGAACTCAAATGAGGTTGATCATGGAGGACACTAATTGCAGCGTCTTCAAGAGTTCAATTGGAGGTATATATAACATGTTATAATCTTTATCTTGTTATAAGATAAATTATTTGTTAATTTGGTTTGTTGGTTGTAGGGATATGATGATACTTTGTGGAAGAGGATCGGCTATCCTCTCCGTGAGCACCGGACCGACTTGACTCAACTAACAGAAGCAAAATTCATTGCTAGAGAGCTTGACAAACAAACAATAGAGCATGCTACTTAAACATTGTTATCTCTTTGATTAGTAAACTTGGAAAGTTACAGACGCGTAAAAAACAGAGAGCGCTTCGCCTCAGTCACACACCCACAGCTCTTTACACAACACCCAAGCTCCATATAGGCCAACATGGCTCACTCAAGGAGAGGGGTTGCTGACTCGTACGAGTGGTGCTTCGTACGAGTGACAAGATGTCACTCGTACGAGCCATACATCCTGACACAAAAGCAAATCTAACTTATCGTTTGACATATAAAAGTCATATTTACACGACTGACATATCCTAGACATAGGAAATAGACATTGTGCACCAATAAACTCCCCCTTGGATGTTGCCGCAGTCTTGGATAGACTTCAAAACTTTCTTCAAAAACGTTTGATGTTTAGCATCCAAAGAAATGTCTTGGCAGCTTTTGACGCTCCTCGGAAGGTATTAGCGTTTGATCTGTAGGAAGAGGTCGATTGTAAGTGTTGCCGAAACGGAAACTTCGCAGGGATGCAATCCTTGATCTCTCAGCAATCCTTGCTAGGTTCTTCTCTTTTCAGCGTTGCTCTTTTTCTTCAATCTTACTCCAAGAAGTGTTCCATGCTTTACCTGAATGATTATCATTAGAAAAACAAACATTAACAATCTTCTGGAACTACAACGCCTGCTCTTTGTCTTTGTCTTCAAAACTGATCTTTGAGTAGAATAGACATTCAATATCCTTCTTAGAGCAGTTTAGTAGTCACATCGGGTCTAGTACTCGAATACCACGCCATAAACCATATATCTGCTTGTATGTAATCATGGACTCAGTTAATTCTTTAGTGATTTTCCATGAGTCTTCATCTGGTTGGATAAATATTACAGCTTCGCCAGTTCCTGAATCATAGTGCTACCATTTGAAGATCTTGTGAAATCTTGCTCCATTTTGATTAAAGGCATGTTCTTCATCACCCATGGCTTCTTTACAATTAGAGTAATATCTTTTTCTTGAGTCACTGGATCCATCTTTGTAATTCTCTTAGGAATATGCGGCTTCTAGCAATGGAATCCAAGTGTAGCTTCGAACTTAATCAACTTCCACAGCCGCTGGTCATGAAATTTCATCTTCAGATTGATCATCTTTGTCTGCACAAGCTCTTTGATATCCCAGAACGACAAAGTCTTTAAGTCACTTAGGTATCTAAAGTACTGGAGCCCATATTCCCGTTTGATACCTCAGAGAAACCTTAGGATCACGTGAAAAGAATGCTAAGGGACGTATGAACTTTCGTTCCTTGGGCACTTCTTTAAACCATAATTTTCGCATTTATGCAATCTCCTCTTTAGATAAACGTTGAGGCACACTTCTGTGTTTTACAGCCTCTTCCACTTTACGCTTTACCAAATCGTCATTAGCGGCTGAAAACATCTCATCGAAGGTCGGGAAGTCATCCTACCTTCACCAGCGTATTTGGTAGTATCGTCATCATCGGAATCATCCTCCACGACAACGCTATCATAATCATTTGCTTCAGAAATATGTTCGAAGTGATAATCTTCACCTGAATAGCGCTGATGTCGTTAAGCTCATCTTCGAAGTCAAAATCAAAAGATTCTTCATCCACTCCTAACATCTTAGCAACTTCCTCCTTTGTAAAGTTGTGGACGAATTCTCCTTGCTCAACATCATGTTCCAAGTAAAAAATCCTTGGCTTTGGCACAGCAGGAACAGTTGACGTAGAAGTCACTGTGAGGATTCCTGCTTGCTGAGTATCCTTCGATGCATCATAAGACTCTCCCTGAATTTGTTCAGAATCAAGTAGGTTCGCTGAGTCATCTAAGTACACGGAAATATCGACATTATCATTTATACCCGAATCTGTTACAAGAACACCTGATCCACCCTGACCACAATCATCATCTTTCCTATCACTATCAGGTGTCTTTCCAGACGCATCACCAGCTTCGTCTTTATCATCCTCCTCCAAGTCTTCATCATAAGAATCAATCTCCTCGTCGATTTCCTTTAACATCTTCCTTCTCTCTAAAAAATTTCTATGCTTCTCAAAAAGATTTGCCATATCGATTTCCACATCTCTTGGTTGTCCTATCAAAACAAAATTGTTTTGCGGCACATACACAACCATATCAGTAGATACTGGCACATATTCAGCTTCTGGCATAGGTTTTTCTATCAAGTGATCCTCTCCGATCTTATGTTTACCCTTTCCCTGAGCATCAGATAAAGCTTTGGTAATTCTTTCCCGCTTAGCTACTCTTTCTCTCGCCTCCTCCTTCTCAATCTCATCAACCTCTACTGCAAAATTAATACCAAGCCTTTTAATGAGAATCTTCTGAAAAATATTCATCTGTCTTTGGTTTCTTAGCCGTTCTTCATCATATTCAATCATACGCTTTCGAAGCCTTTCATTCTCCGACACAAAACTTACTAATACAGCCTCCAGATTCTTTCTGTCTTCTTCCAGATTCTTTATACGATCATGAAGCTCAGCAATCTTTACATTGTTCAACATAATTTGATTTTATAACTTTGTTATCCTTGAATCGTTGAATATATCAGCTGTAAAATCTTCTCCCCCTGGAATATCACCGATGTAGAAACCAAACTGACCTTCCATCCTCGAACCTTGTGAAAACTAGGGATGAGATTGAGTTGGATGTGGTTGAGGAGTTGGTTGTGGTGTTGGTTGTGGAGGTGGTGATGGAGGTGGTTGTGGTGTTGGTGAGGGAGGTTGTTGTGGTGGTGAGGGAGGTGGTTGTGGAGTTGGTTGTTGTTGGGCCCCTAACTAAAGGTTTACACATTAGTGTTACATTTGGGCTAAGCTTAGGGGTTTTGGGCTTCCTAGAGCCTTGTGGGCCTAAGGTCGTAACTAGTGGGTTGTGTGACTAGTATAAATACATGTATTAGGTTAATATTTTGGGGCTAGTTAGTTCATTATTGAAAAACCTTGTATTAGACACTTTTCAGTGTATGAAAGTTGTTTTAATCGAAGTTTGTTCTTTGTTCTAATTTTTATTTCCACAATTGATTAGACTTGTGATACCGTGTTAGATCCATTAATCGGATCTTACAATTGGTATCAGAGCCTGCTATACGATACAGGCTCTCGGTATCGCGGATCAAAGAACTGTTCAGAGTTGAAAAGTTGGAAGAAGTGTTGCTGTTCATTCTGGATTGTTACTATTGAAGATTGCTGCTGATTTCATCTCGAATTGTTACTATTCTGAAGAACACGAAAAAGATTTACTCATCTCGAATACAACACTGTTGAAGATTCCGAAGAACACGAAAAACTGTTGAAGATTCCGATGAACACGAAGAAGATTCAAGCATTCCGGATACAAAACTGTTGAAGATCCCGAAGAACACGAGGAAGATCATCCATCTGATTGATCCCGGATTACTATTCATCAATCGTCTCAACAACCTTATCAGGATTTCTCACATTCCGGATAAGGATCACTATTCGAAATCATCTGGGTTTATCTGTTACAGGGATTTCGGGATACTATTGATTCCGGATGAGGATCATCATTCCAAATAAGGTTCATCATTTCGGATTGAAATTTCGGATCATCTCATTTCGGATTGCTTTTCATTTTGGATTGTACAACTCGGATTGATTTTCATTTCGGATTGTACAACTCGGATTGATTTTCATTTCGGATTGTACAACTCGGATCATCTCATTTCGGATTGCTTTTCATTTCGGATCATCCGTTACTTCGGACTCGGTTCTCTTCCGGATTACAATTTCGGATACTCATCTCGGACTGGTCTTTTATTCTCATCCTGGACTAGTCTTGGAATCTCATCCCGGACTCATCTCGGACCTATTTTGAATTCTCATATCGGACCGCTGTTCACAATAAGAATTTAATATTAACTTTAATTTACTTGGTAATTTTTGATAAGTTAATCATGAACAACTATATGACAGCTCAAGACTTGACAAATGCCACCTTGGCATCATTGCAATCACAGACACTAGCTCTTCATCAAGAGCTAGATCAAGTCATTGGCACTTCTACTAAGGTGCCACGTCTGGTATACGGATATGAATACTATGAGTGGAAATTCAGGTTTGAGCACTACTGCAAGGCCAAAGAGCCTGGGGTTTGGAGATGTATTATGAACGGTTCTGGAACCATAGTCTACAGCACTCCTGAAGATCCAGAAACAAAGATTCCTAAACCCAGTCACTAGTGGACTCCCAAAGATGTGAAAATAATCAAAGAGGATGAGAAGCCTCAGCTGTTCTGACAATGGCACTCGGACCCAACATTTCCATAGCTGTCAGAAATTGCAAGACAGCTAAAGAAGTGTGGAGCGAGTTACAGAATCTCTATGAGGGAAATGCTGATATGAAGGCAAGCCGAGTTAATCAGCTGAATCAAAAGTTCAGCTCGTTTAACCATATATATGGGGAAACCATTGAGAACTAGATTAGAAGATATGTGAAGCTTGTCTCTCAGATGATCTCAACCGAAATCTCTCTTACAAACAGTGCTATGAACAGACAGTTGTTAAATTCGTTGCCAAAGAGCTGGGATGCGGATGTTGGCATGATCAAGAAGACAAAAAATCTGAACGATGTCACTCTCACAGAAATGATTGCAACGATTAAATCATGTGAGATAGATAATAAGCAGAGAGACATAAAACATCAAAGCAGTCTGATGGCGGCTGGTATTACATGGCAAAATGCAGCATTAATGTCTTAAAATCTTGTTTACAGCCCTTTGCAAGGAAGCTCTCACACACCAGGTAGCTCAAACTTGGTGTACAGTCCTCTCGCCTCTCCACAGAAGACCCAGTATGTCTATGGTCTTCAGTCTCAGACTCCTACTATGATTTCTGCAGCGCAGGTTCAGACACAATATCATGCTCAGTATCCTAACATGGCGTACAGTCCCGCTATTCCTGCTACAGCTCAACAAGGCGGCATTCCTCAATCTGTTGCTCCTACACCGGCTCCTGCTCAAGCTGTGTCCAATTATGCTTTTCTCACAAAAGAGAATGAGGAGAAATTGGCTATAGTTGCCTCAATGATTAACAGTTTAAATGCCTTCTTAGCAGGTGACCTGACTCCTCCATCTGTTCTCCAAACTTAAATAGATCAAATAATGGAGGAGGATTTGGACGAGATTGACGTGTCCTGGAATCTTGCTATCGCTGCTTTCCGCGTCAACAAATTTCAAAAGAAGTACAGGAGGCAACCATTGTCAAATCTGAAGACTAGGTTGACAAAAGATAAGCTCAGGTGCTATAGATGTCATGAACCAGGACATTTTGCTCGGGAATGCAAGAAGCTGCCATCTGGATATGGTTCATCTAGAGTAGCAGACATACAGAGTAGTGACAGACAACTCGTGCCAGTCTATCCTTCAAAGTCTACTTCAAGTCCCTCAAGTAGCTCTGGCTGGAAACCAATAGCTTTGGTGGCACAACAACATGAAGGATCAACTGGGCAGATGTTGCAGCTCAGATGGAAACTCTGAATCTTTCCAAGAACAGCAATCACTGCATGATGGCGGACAACTGAGGCACCTGATCATTCAGAAACTGTAAATCGCATTATCTGTTCAGATAGTTATCGGTTTAAATTATCACAAATGCGCGCCCATAATTTAGCTCTTGTAGCTGAATATCAACAAGCTGCATCATAGAACATCGCCCTTAAACATAAGAATAAGCTTCTTATGGAAAAGGTCGAAGCTCAAAAACAAGATATAGCTCAGCTAAAGCTTGACTTGAACCAACAGCAATGCTGGGTATACGATTATAAGCTAAAATTAGCTGAAAATGACGTAGAACTTCAAGCAGCCTTATCCAAGCTAAACTCCTTGATAGGAAAGTTTCTAGAAAATGAAATAAATATTAAAAAAATTTGAAACTTTCAGCAAGCTGGTCAAGGACCTGTGTGATCTACAGCTTAACTATCAGAAAAATTTTACAAAAGGCCTTGGGTATAATAGGGCTCCTCCACCATATAATCATAACTACACACGAATGTCTGACTTTGAGGCAGATCTAGAAAATGAAGAAAATATGATGTATGGTAAACCCTCAGATTACTTTTCAAAACCGTGGAAGCCCTATTACCCAAAGTTTTCCAAGTCTGCTGAACTCAAGAAGGATGCTGTTTTCTACACTTCCATACCATGTTCGCAAGAATTTGGTGACAATCCATCTTGTAGTTCAGAGAGCTTGGAGAAAACGACGCCTAAAGAAGAGGCAACAACATCACCTAAGAATCAAAAAATGAAAATCCTCCTAAAACTGAAACTGACTCAGTGAACGCTACTAACGTTTCTACTTCATGTGCAAAAGAAATATTAGTTGAGGATATTACAGATGGTGATAAAGAAGAATGTCTGAATTCACATTCAGACAATTCCGCTGCTGATTATGACTTTTATAAACCTGCTTTTGACATTTTAAATCGTTTTCTTGCTGAACAATTTACATTCTCAGACAATGTTGGTTGTGTTGATAATGTAGACGTTTTTAATTCTGGTTTTCTTCTAATGCTGATGTTATGAATCCTGGTAATGAATGTGATAACTCTTGTGATGAAAACATAGATTTTACTACAGGTACAGCGTCGACAGATGATTCAGTTTCCTCAGTTCCTACTGAAGAGACTGGAAGTTCTTCTCAGGAAGTACCGTCTGTTGATGCTAATCCTACGGCTGACAGTGGGAAATCAACCAACCAACTGAATCTATGATGAGTGACGCTGGCATAGTACTAGAAGAATCAGGCGAATCAGCTTCTTCAAACAAAGAACAATGGACTGATTCTGAAATGACAGAAAATGAGCATTCTCTCCTTGCTGATTCAGATAAAAATTTTGAAACTGAATCTGAATCGGAATCTCAAACTTTTCAAAATATAGAGATTACTCCTGCTTTTAATGCTCCAAGCTCATCTTCTGGCAGTTCATAAAAGGATGTCCTTGCTGAACCACCCGTCTCCTCTGAAGAATCCGCCAGGAAAAATGGTTTGAAACTAATAATAAGAAACGGAGAACACGTAGATCCAAAAAGAAGAAAACCAAACAGGCATCTCAGGCAAGGCGACTGCTGAGTCAGTTCCTCATTCTGAGAAATTGACTCAGCAGCCCCGAACTGAATCTGTTAAGCAACCAGCTGTACAGAAATCAGTTAAATTTGTGCCTAAGTCTACCAACTCCAAATTATCTAATTCAAATCATAAAACTTACAAGTGTGCTGATGGTTGTGAGCAGGCTACAGCCAAGACTAAGACTTTGCACCAACCATCAGTACCAACAAGTAAGAAACTGACAGACAAGTTGCCTTGAATTTCCCAAGCTAAACGGACTGTCTTCTTCCAGAAGAGACAGACCTGTTTCAACTGTGGATTTCCTGAGCATAGCACGAAATTATGAAAAAGCATTTATGCCTTTTAACGATCTATTCTCAAAATATCAGAAAGCTATGCCAAATCACCTACATCAGGCTCGAATTGATACGGCTAAGCCCTCTGATCAAGACTAGAACATGGCCAAGAAATAAACTCACAAACCTCTAAGACCTTCAGGTTCTCTGAATCCTTCTAGCACTCCGAACGCTGTGCAGAAGTCTGACTAAGATCTAGTCTTCTGTCCCAAAATTAGACAAATCAAAAGCATCATCGACCTCATCCTCAACTAATTTAATTTTTCGTGAGGTTACTTATGTTGATGCAAATGGTACACCCAGATTGTCAATGGCCTGGGTTGCAGTTTCTAACTAAACCTGTTGAAATGTGAAGGAACAGCTTTGGAGGACTCTCGTCAGACTTTGGTATATCGATAGTGGCTGTTCCAGGCACATGACAGGAGACACCTCGTAGTTGAATGGCATTCAGTTTTTCGATGGCAGGTTTATCTCCTTCGCAGGTGGTGAAACGAGAAAGATAACTATGAGAGGAACGGTGTGAAATGAAGCTCTCAGTTTCAAGATCGTGAATTATGTTCCAGAGTTGAAGCATAGTCTCTTGAGTGTGTCTCGGCTCGGTGATAATCACTTGGATGTTCTCTTTACCAAGAAAGGGTGTTATGTGTTGAAACCAGGCCTCATCATTCCGGATGAATGGATTCTTCTCAAAGCTGCACGGAAAGGAAATGCATATGTCATCGACATGAACAAAGCCCCAACCGATAAGCTTACATGCCTGTTCTCATTGACTGCTGAGCACGATACAATGTTATGGCACAGTCGACTAGGACATATTAACATGAAGAACTTAAAAAGACTTGCAAAAGGTGATTTAGTAAGAGATCTACCTGTTCGGGATTTTATGCAGATTGAAAAGTGTGAATTGTATGCTCGTGGGAAATAACATCGAAGACCTCACAAGTCGAAATATGCACCCTCCATGTCAAAAGTCTTAGAATTGCTTCATATGGATCTTTTTGGTCCGACAGATATTCCGAGCATTAGCGGGAAGGCATACTGTCTGGTTATCATTGATGACGACTCTCGATTCACTTGGGCTTCTTTCTGGCACAAAAGAGTGAAACCGCCGAGTTAGTCAAACAGTTCATCACACTTATGGAAAACCAGGCAGACACCACCGTGAAGGCTATTCGTTGTGATAATGAAATAGAGTCTAAGAACGCTACCTTGAATTCTTTCTGCTCCTCCAAGGGTATTGTGTAACGCCTCACTTTTTCATACTTTCCTTAATTAGAAAGTGTAATCGTATTTCTATTTATGGAAACTTGTATTCGTATCGCTTTCGTATTTCATTTCCCAATCTTATAATCTGAGACATTGATCGTAATACAATTCATACCTGATACATACTTGTCTTACATGCATTTAATTGTTAAATAGTGTTTACATACAAACCAATACTTATTATACGTGCAAATACTCATACATTCATACTTGATACCTAAAATATACTTACATATACATTAACACTTGAAAATATGCGAAATTATCAAGTTTTCCCATGAAATGAAAGATAAACTAAGTTTAAGGACTAAAAATAGCATAATCCGGAGAAAGTGGTTTCTTGCCCATGGATTGGTCCATTTTGTGTTTGTTGCATTAAATGCACCCAACTAACAACCCCCTAACCCCATCTATAAATACCCACCTCCTCCCACTCTCATTTCACACCTCAAACATTTCTTCTTTCTCTCTAAAGCTCTAAAGCTCTCTCTATCTAAAGGTTCAATGCTTTCAAAAGACAGCTTGGTGTTCCTCCAACCCTCCATACCCTTCGCGAAGTAACAAGTGAAAGCTTGCAAAACTGTGAGTACACTCGACCCACTTTTCGTTTACAACACTTTTGGGTGTAACATGTTTACTTATACCAAAACCACAACACTTAAACTTTATGAAATGCACAAACAATCGTATACATATGAATACTTGATACGCATATGTGATGCTTATATCTTGGAAATTCTTTATGTGATACTTTAGTCATTAACTTGTTTAAGCCTTTGTTTGACATGTATAAGCTCTTTAGGAAGTAACGCATCCCCCTCCATCGTGTAATCTTGAGGCCATGTTAAAACATCGTGATTGCATTAAGGTTTGACTAGTAGTATTGCATGCCTTGTATATGCTCTTGTAGAATCCTAGTTGCCATGAGGATTTGTTTAAACTTTATTCGTATACGTATGCTATGCTTAAACTTGTGTGCTCGCCTTTGCTCTTGCATTGAATTGTTATTTTAAAACATGTTACAGGTTGATGAAAAGGATGCTATGAAATCAATAGTATACACACATTTAGACGTTTAGGTTAATGTTGTTGTATCAATTTTGTTGTATTGTGTTAAGTTTAATTGTTTTATTTTGACAATTATTCTTGAAATGAATTTGACTTTAAAATTAAATATTGTCATTATTAGCGTTGTTAGCAATAAGCAATCTCGTTATCATCTCACTCCGATGTTTCCGCCATCAGTTGGGGTGTGATAGATTGGTATCAGAGCCATAACTATAGGAATTAGGTAGAATTGTCATGTTTGACCATCTCTGTAGTTTAAGTGACCAAACTTGACCATTCTTGTTTCTTGTTTAAAATATTAATTCTTCCTACCTTGTTTCTTCCTGTTTCTTTTGGTCTTAATGTATACAATATGTCTTTCCTAAGACATTTACACAATATACACACTTGGAGACTTGAAGACACTCATACTAACGAGACGATCTCGCCAAAATAGGGGTGAAACCCGCACTTTGGTGATCACTCTCAATCCGTGTATTCGATTTTTCACGAAATTACGCCATCAAGATAGGAGTGATATCCATACCTTGATAGAAAATTTTTATTTCATACTCTAATGGACCCTTATCAACGAGTCGGAACTCCCCTTTGGTAAGTACTAACCACGCTTAGGGTACGATGTTGTCAAGTTAAGAGTGAACCCGCACCTTGTCAGCTAGTCCCACTCATCGATTTTTGGATCTCGCCAAAGTTTCGATTTTTCGATCAATTAGAGACGTGTAGTAACTGGAAGGGTAAAATACCGTTAATCACTTCTCGGCGAGAGTATTTTACCTATAGGCCAAAGCACGTTCCTCTAATTTTAAAGGATATTCGATTCACTTTGGAATAATCGACGCTTCTCAACCCAAAGCACTCTAATATTTTACTAAGCCTATCTTTTATGCTATCTCAATTTCTATGTGTTTTAATACTTATTACCTTGTTCATTTCGAACCCGATGAACAATTCGCACATCTTTTGCAATAAAAAACAATAATAATTCTTGCAAACCAACTAAATTCATACTCCTTATGCAATCATACGTGTTTATACTATTGAATACTTGTTATGCTTATTCACCTATGTGAACTCTTACATGTTATACAATACTTACATGTTCGAACGTGATTTTTATTGTCGATCACCTAGATGTCTTTTTTCGCAAAACTCAAGTTGGAGAAATGAATCGAAGTCCAACTCCAACTCGACTATTTCATAACAATCACTATATCAAAACTTATACCTAAACCTTTTATCATTGTTTTGATTTTTCTCATTTATGCATAAACCTCGAACCTTACTATTTTATCCAAACGAATTCTCACCCTACAACATATTTACTAAATTAAATATACGAAACCCTAACGACACTTTAAACGTTTCTTTCACAATTTTTCAAAAGCTTTATGAAATGCTACCCATCAACTTAGTCGGTCAAACGAACCTCTTGCCCTTGATTTTCATAACTCGTCCAAAACATACTCACTTTATACTACCATTCTAAAGACATTTTATTTCCAACAAGAAACCAACGAAAACTTTCTCTCACATACGTATAAGTACTTTACTAAAATATTTTTCAAAAATTTAAGTTTTACATGAAAATTTTCAAAACACGACTTTTTTTACATCAATAAAATAAAATAAAATAAAGCAAGCTTACTATTTTATAATCTTTTCAAAATACGCAAATCTAAATCTGAACACATGGGCAAGAAAATTTCATATGCGAATACAAATTTTAAAACAAAAGTAGCATTTCTTTTTACAAACCACATTTTACATCAAAAATTAAGACTTTTCTCAATATTCACCCGACATTCACAATTTTGGTCCTTCATTCCCGACAAACCCGACTTATTTTAATCAACTCAATGTTTTGACTCAAGCAACCACACACATGCATACGGCCTTATACGTTTCTATTTATACAATCAATATTACATGACAATATTACACATATCACCATTGACACTTCGTATTTTACACGCTCGCAACTTCATAGTAACTTATATATGCTAAATCCCATTTTATTCAACCTATACGCTCGATACTACTTGCAATGTTATACGTATTTGTCTTCAATCATACTCAAAATATATGCATTCGCACTACTTGGTAGTCATACTTGAAATCTATAAGTAGGCATAAACCGAGTGGTTTCGCCTATGTTCGACACACTCATACATACATACAATCATGCTTAGACACTTAATTTTTATACGCTATCTTACATACCCTTTGCTTACTAGATGTAACATGACCCGTACACTACTAGTATAAACTATGCGGATCATGCATAAACCAAAATAGTCGCGGGTGCACACGGGATTATATTGGTAGGCGCATGAAAACCATAGTGGGTTCTACTGTGTATCGCAACATGGAACGTAACATGACACCGAATAGCAAAACGACGTAACATGGTGTGAACATGGTGGATACGCTGCTGGTACTTCCTATATATAAGTGTCCCTACCATGTTACCAAATTTTCGTAAAACGTGCCATGAGAAATTCGGTGTTTTCCCGGACCTTGTTAAATACATTTGATTTATAACAAACTTTGGTGACCACACTTCGAAATAATTAGTACTCGATTACCCATGACAAAGCTTCATTCTCAAAATCGTTAGCTTTAACCGCAACAATTATCACTAGCATCTCTCAACATTCCATGTTGCATTTTATCCGATATTCATACCATTTTTTACCTCTCGCATACACCTACCGCATCATTCACTACCATACCACGATTTTCCCCATTCTTCCCTTAACCTTTCATCCAAACTTTATTTAGAGCAAATCAGCCTAAAACGTTCAATTCATTTTTATAAACGTCCCCACCAGCTCAATTTGGTCAAAATGTTCCTTTTCTTTTAAAATTATCGTTCACTCTTATCTACACACAAACACCAGTCGGTCTATTACAGCCAAAACCTTTTAGAAACCATGAATATTTACCATCCTAGCTCTCTCCAATAAACATTTTTTTCTACAACAAATGATTTTACTAATACGCCTTAGAACTGACAAAACTTTTCTTACAGCTTTCGGTGTGGACCGCTCATTTTAATCAAAATACATCCTTAGTCATACTAAAACCTTCCTCTTAGGTCGCACTCTTTTAAAATATTCCTTCCAATGAGTTGTCCATACCCAATCAAACTCACTTGCTTACACACACACATAAACGTTTATACTTATTCTTATACACATTTATGATTGGTGTCTCAAAAACATCTTAGTCAAACAAATTACTTTCGCGAATCTACCATTTTTGTCCTTCAAGATATCGATACATATTGACACACTTATACATGAACTCTGCAAAAACTTTAAACTTCAAAATCTTGGTTTTTCACCAAAATGACATCTTTTCCAAAGTCTTCCTCTTGAATAAATTTCGGGATGAAATTTCCTAAAGGAGGGGAGACTGGAACGCCTCACTTTTTCGTACTTTCCTTAATTAGAAAGTGTAATTGTATTTCTATTTATGGAAACTTGTATTCGTATCGCTTTCGTATTTCATTTTCCAATCTTATAATCTGAGAGTTTGATCGCAATAAAATTCATACCTGATACATACTTGTCTTACATGCATTTAATTGTTAAATACGTGTTTACATACAAACCAATACTTATTATACGTGTAAATACTGATACATTCATACTGGATACCTAAAATATACTTACATATACATTATACACTTGAAAACATGCGAAAATATCAAGTTTTACCATGAAATGAAAGATAAACTAAGTTCAAGGACTAAAAATAGCATAATCCGGAGAAAGTGGTTTCTTGCCCATGGATTGGTCCATTTTGCGTTTGTTGCATTAAATGCACCCAACTAACAACCCCCTAACCCCGTCTATAAATACCCACCTCCTCCCACTCTCATATTCACACCTTAAACGCTTCTTCTCTTCTCTCTAAAGCCCCTCTCTCTATCTAAAGGTTCAAGGCTTTCAAAAGATAGCTTGGTGTTCCTCCAACCCTCCAAACCCTTCGCGAATAACAAGTGAAAGCTTGCAAAACCGTGAGACACTCGACCCACTTTTCGTTTACAACACTTTTGGGTGTAACATGTTTACTTATACCAAAACCACAACACTTAAACTTTTTGAAATGCACAAACAATCCTATCCACATGAATACTTGATACGCTTACGTGATGCTTATATCTTGGACATTCTTTATGTGATACTTTAGTCATTAACTTGTTTAAGCCTTTGTTTGACATGTATAAGCGCTTTAGGAAGTAACGCATCCCCCTCCATCGTGTAATCTTGAGGCCATGTTAAAACATCGTGATTGCATTAAGGGTTTGACTAGTAGTATTGCATGCCTTGTATATGCTCTTGTAGAATCATAGTTGCCGTGAGGATTTGTTTAAACTTTATTCGTATACGTATGCTATGCTTAAACTTTTGTGCTCGCCTTTGCTATTGAATTGAATTGTTATTTTAGAACATGTTACAGGTTGATGAAGAGGATGCTATGAAATCAAATAGCAAGGATTTAGATACACACATTTAGACGTTTAGGTTAATGTTGTTGTATCAATTTTGTTGTATTGTGTTAAGTTTAATTGTTGTATTGTTTCAATGTTGTATTTTGACAATTATTCTTGAAATGAAATTTGACTTTAAAATTAAATATTGTCATTACTAGCGTTGTGAGCAATGAGCAATCGCGTTATCGTCTCACTCCGATGTTTTCCGCCATCGGTTGGGGTGTGACATATTGATCGACAGTTCAGTGCAGCTAGAACTCCTCAACAGAATGGGGTTGCAGAATGTAGAAACTGTACACTCATTGAAGCTGCGTGTACTATGTTGGTCGAATCAGAACTACCTCTCATTTTCTGGCAGAAGTAGTCAATGCTGCTTGTTATATTCAGAAGCATGCCCTCATCAACAAAAGGCACATAAAAACGTCGTACGAAGTGGTTGAAGGTCACAAACCTTCAGTTAAGCATTTCTGCAAGTTCGGATGCTCTTTTTGTTCTTCTACTCATGGATGCTAAGGGAAAATTTGAATCACGCAGGGATCCATGCATCTTCGTCAGCTACTCTAAGAATACTTCCTATCGTGTCTATAACAAGATCAAGAAAATGGTAGTTGAAACCTACAATGTGGGTTGGCTGGAGGAGAATCCCAAAGACGCATGCATTGGTCCCGACTGCCTCTATGATTATTCCTCAAATTTTTAATCTACTGATGTCTCTTCTAATATTAATGCAGGTACAGCTACAGCCTCTGACCTTCCACCGATGCCTATCTTAACTCATGATGATGAAGATGCTGCATAGCTATAAGAGTCTTTCAAACAACTAACTGTGGATCCATCGGGATTCAATGAAGTTGTGTCTCCACCTTCCACAACATCGCCGAATCAGGGAACTATTACTGAACCGATTCCTCAGACCGGTTCCCCTGAAGTTGAGGTTCCAAACACAGAAACTCCTATGGCAAGTGAAGGACCTACAACTCCTGATGTCTTAGGTTCATCTCTGTTTCCTGAGCCTACACCATCAGACTGTTCTGTTGACTCATCCGTTAACATTCCCACTAGTGCAACTAGTGAGGGGAGCCAACTGGAATCGTATCGCAGAGCTTTACAAACTTGCAGTCAGATCTCCATGTCCCTGCTATGCCTATACCACAACGTCTACAGCGTGATCATCCGATTGAAAATGTTATTGGTCCTGTCATTGCTGCAGTTCGGACTCGCAATAATAAGGAGATATCAATACGTGTCTTTACTCTTGTTTTATCTCACATATTGAACCTAAAAACATTGATGTTGCCTTGCAGGAACCAGGTTGGGTTAACGCTATGCATGAAGAACTCAATCAGTTTGAGAAACTTGGGGTATGGAAATTGGTAAAGCTTCCTTAGGGAAAACGTACTCTTGGAACTCGTTGGGTATTTCGCAACAAACAAGATGACACTGGTTTGATTGTGAGGAACAAAGCTCGACTGGTAGTTCAGGGTTTCCGACAGATCGGGGGGTTGGACTACTATGAGATTTATGCACCAGTGGCTAGATTGGAAGCCATTCGCATTTTATTAGCATATGCATCATACATGGACTTCACCGTCTATCAAATGGATGTCAAGAGGTGAAAGAAGAGATATACGTGGCACAACCACTGGGCTTCACTGATCCTGACAAGCCAGATTATGCATACAAATTGGACAAAGCTTTGTATGGATTGCATCAAGCGCCTCGTGCATGGTACGTAACCCTAACAGAGCATCTTGCTCATGGATACACTTGGGGAACCATTGATCAAACTTTGTTCATCAAACATGTAGACAAGGACATCATTCTTGTTCAAATTTACGTTGATGATATTATTCTTGGTTCTACGGATGATGGGTTGTGTCAGGAGTTTGAAGTGGTCAATAGGGGAGATGACTATGTTTTTGGGACTTCAAGTTTCTTCAAAGTCCACAAGAAATCTTGATCCATCAGGGAAAATATGTCAATGACGTTCTTGCCAAATTCAAGCTTACAGATTCAAAACCTATGGCCTCATCTATTGCTGAACGGCCTTTGTTAAATGAAGACGCTTAAGGCACCCTGTCAATCCAACCATGTACCGGTATATGATTGGTTCACTCATGTATCTCACTGCAAGTCAGCTAGATATCATGTTTGCCATTTGCCAATGTTGCTCGACATCAGGCTACTCCTAAAGTCTCTCATTTACATGTTGTTAAAAGAATCTTTAGGTACCTAAAAGGGGCACCATCACTGGGCCTCTGTTTTCCTAAAAAATCTGAATTTGAACCGTATGCTTTCTCTGACAGTAATCTTGGAGGCACAGACAGGGATATGCGCTCAACTTCAGCTGGATACCAATTCTTGGGAGATAGATTAATCACTTGGCAATGCAAGAAGCAGCAGACGGTCTCGCTTTCTACAGCGGAAGCAGAATATGTCGCAGCATTCGCTTGCTGCTCCCAGGTTATATGGATTCAACACCAGCTTGCGGATTACGGTTTGACTTATCTAAACACAACAATTTACTGTGATAATCATGTCGTTATCCAAATAGTCAAAAACCCTGTTTTTCACTCTAAAACCAAGCACATAAATATCAAAGTTCATTTTATTCGTGATTGCTATGAAAAGGGTCTCGTTAAACTTGAGCAAATCCACACCGATGCAAACGTTGCGGATTTGTTCATGAAACCCGTTAGTAACCCGCGTTTTCAAGTGCTTGTGGATCTTCTCAAAATGATCCATTTTTCTAACTAAGCATCGTCTATCTTTTCTGTTTACCTCGTAAATTTGTTCATATATATGCACAAATTTAGGAGGAGAAAATTCGAAAAAAGGGGGTTTCAAAGTTTTGTAATGATTGGGAAATGGAATAATTGTTCGTGATAAAAGATTTGACTAACAAATGTAAGGTGCTGTAGCGGGAATGACTTGGATCGAACATAATATGGGGATAGGTCTAGAGCTCAACCGGGTAGTATAAGCCAAATGATATAAACATAAAGAACTATATATTCAGTGGGTCATACACTATAGGCATATGATTTTATGGTCTTAAATCCAGGGTTGATGGATAGCAAACGTCTGAGTTTTCGGGTCTTTATGTTGTTGAGTCATCTGGGAATATCTTGGTTGCCCTTCTGTTGCATCCAGATTATATGCAGACCTAGGCACAGTCAGGATATCCTTAAAAGAGCCAAAATAGAAGGCCAAAACCTTGAAAGGAAGGAAATCTCATTATGAGAAAAATTCCAGGAATTCAAACATACCACATAAGGTATCTGTCTAACCCTCGTCAGATACTATTGGTCACTCTGTTGTACGAAAAGTACTGACCTGTTCACCAATAGTCTGACGTTGTATAAGATAAAGGATGATCTCAGTATACTCACCTGCTACGATGAATCGTTGTGCTTACCTTGATCCGGGGGTATGTCATGGAGTGGGACACACGGGTATCATAGTATAATACTACCTTAAGCATATCATAAAGCAAAAACTAGAAGGTTGAGCTTTAGGTTTAAAATGGACAAATATATTGGCGATTGCTTAGACCAGTCTGACCTAGATCACACTGAAAAGTGTTCCTTAGTCTACTTAAAACGATTTGATCCCATAGCAAGACTGTGTATGCGATTTTATTTAAATGTTTTATTTTTATATATTTGGTAAAGAGTGGTTGGTTGCTTGGTTAGTCAAATGGTTAATTTTTGAGTTAGATGATTTCTGTTAAGGGTTATTGGACTGGCCTGCTGAGTTTTAAAATTGGACTAATCCAATAGAATTTTTGAAAGTCATGAAATTGAATAGGTTTGAGTTTTATTGTGGTTACTGTTCTGGATTGGGCCTTCAAACCCTATCCGATAGGCCCACTGACTATCCATTCTCTTCTGAGTTTTTGGACAGGTCACTATTCCGGATTGGGCCCAAATTAAGCCCAATCCGGATTGTGTATGAATCTCGGATAATTGGATCCGGATTGACTTGGGCCCAAAAGTTTCAGGCCCAAGCCCATTCCGGAATAGTATATCAATGAATCAAAGTTACATTTCGGATCATTCACAAAATTCTTCCGAAATCCTCTATTATCTTCCGGATTCATATTGTTCATCTTCATCCGAATTTCATCTAAATTACATCCGATTTAGGTATAATCTGCTTCTTAATTATGAAAATTAAAAGATAATCTTCAATTCATGATATATACCATCTAGGATGGCATCTCGGACTGCATTTCGGGTAGATCTTCAAACAAATTGGCATTCCGGATGAACATTCAACCGAAATGGTTGAACTCGGATTCCATTTCCAATGATGTTCATTTGAAATGATAAAAGGTTCATCCGGATTCCTGTTGAACCTTTTTGATTCCAGAATCCAATGATTGAACCATTGAACTGTTTTTTAACTTTTCCAATGATTGAACTTTTGAACTGTTTTGAACCTTCCGAATTTGTTGACTCTCAACCCTGAACTTTTAGGATGACCTGTCAGTTGGTTTTGTTGAGTTGACTTAACTTGTTTATTCTTTCTGACAGAAATGGCGGAAGAGGCATTTGATGCACTTATGTTGGTAGAGGAGCAGTTTCACAATCAAGCGGGTTATTTATCTGATCCACCAGCAGAGTTTTTCCAGGAGTTCAGATCCATGATGGCAGGTCTAAATGACTGCAAGATTTCATATGATCTTCGAGCTAATCTAGTTATATATCGAGATCTTGTACATACTTTTTGGAAGCGAGCTAGATTTCATCTGAGGGGCACTGATGGGAAGCTATACATTAATTCATCGATTGACGGAAAGGAGATTGTGGTGAATGAAGCCTGTATCCGAGAGGTGTTGCACTTTGCTTATGCTGCAGGATCCAACGATGTATGCCAAGGAGAAGGTGATGCCTGTGCTAACAGATATGAGTTACAAGGGAACCTATCCGCCTTTGCTGAAGAAAATGTTCCCTGCATATTGGATCTATTAGTGCACATCTTTATGCAGTGTATTTCAGAGAATAAATGAGGGTTGGATCAGCCGAATCAAACACAGACGTCTACGATAGTATCTCTAGTGATGGACTGGAAATATAACTTCTCTGGTTATATTTTTGAGAAATGAACAAGATCTTGGAGCAGAAGAAGAAAATGTTTTTGTTATATCCTCGGTTTGTACAGTTGATTTTGGATGCCCGGTAACCTGATCTGGCTAAAGATGCTTCTAATGCCAATTTGTTGAATATGAAGCCAATGGGTCCAACTATTTTTGGGACGATGAAAAAAAACCGATCGACATCAGAGATTGTTTTCGTCGGACGCATATCTTTGAGGAAGTTTGGGAAGTTTTGTGAAATTATCGGTCAGGAGATTCCAGCATCTCAGCCAGTGAATATGATGGTGGCTGAGGAACATGATGTGCCAGTAGCAGAGAAAGAAGTTGAGATTGAAGACTTAGTCTCGGAGGCAGATACTGATGATGAGGAAGCATTGTTGGATGCTATTACAGATTTTGGTGTTCATTCGACTCCAAATTACCAGAACTCACTACAGAGAATTTGGAAGCTCTTATTGCCATTTGAAGGAGATACAGGAGCAACAAGGGAATCCTCATCTTGTGTTGCCTCGCATTGATATTCCGGTTGGTAGGGTTGATTCTGAAGAATATATTGAAGAAGAAGAGGTATCGTTAATGAAAAGGCGACGGACAGAGGTTGTTAAAGAACTCATTTATTCTGAAGCTCAGATTGGTGGTGCTGCTGAAGAACCTATTCCTGTTACATCCTTAGTTACTGTGTCGTTGACTGATACTCTGGTGGTTGAGTCTACTATTGCTGCAAACCAATAGTTACTCACATCGCTACTCATTCAACTGTTGTATCCGGTCCAGCAGATTCTGTGTTACAAATGATGGATTTTGGTGGTAGTTCAACGAGTGTTGGAGGATCTGGAGCTGGTGGTAGTGGTTCAGGTGGTATTGAAGGTGATGATATGGAATATTCGAAGCGATCAGAGAAATGAGCATTTGAGTTCAGCGGATTGGATAGTGATGACGAAGAAGTGGATGTTGTTAACTTGAAAAAGAGAGTGATCGTGCTTGAGCAGGAGGTTGTTCTTAAAGATGCACAGATTGCTTCATTGCAGACGTGCTTAGATGTTAGGGATCAGACTACTGACCAATTATAAGGAGATCTTATGATGTTGATGACTATGGTCTTTGGTTTGAAAGCAAAGCTAGAAAATAAGTTTGGTCGTGAATTCTCTGATCCAACTGATATCCGATGAACGTTGAACATCGTCATTGAGCTGCTGAACAGCGAGAAGCTGATAGAGTAGCAACCGAACAGCTTGGTGCTGATCGTCAAGCAGGATTGGATGATTATCTACGAGATCCGAAGAAAAGGTACATTGCGAGTCAGAAATGTCAGACTGCTCAAAAGAAAAGGCAGATGGTTCTAATGAACAATGTTGACGTGAATCCGCTTGATGAGAACTTTCAGTTAAAGGATCCCTCCAACCAATCCGAGAGATATGTTATGGAGCTCGTTTCGAGTTATTACAGTAAAGTTGGAAACAAGTCACGAGTGCTAAGCTGGACGTATGATCATGTGAAGAAGATGTGGCTGATCGTCAGACAGGATGGTACGTGAGAATATTACTCAAAGGAATCACAGTTTGAGACCTGGACGAAGGTTGCACTAACTGATCTTCTGAGAGCTCCTTATACTGATGAGGATACTACGGAACATGGACCGGGGTGGAGGTTCTTTAGACGATTGGAGCAAGAAGTCAAGAATGGTTTTAAAACGATGAAAAACTGTTGAACCATATCTGCGGGCTGCTAAGGGTGTTCGCGAGGCGAGAACTGGTAGACGGTTTAAATCAGTGATACCGGTTGCTCCGACATTTCCAGAGGTATTCTGAAGAATTTTAATTTCTGGTGTACAATCCGAAGGTTGGAAGTTTAGCGATCGTCACTAAAGAGAAAGCTTTTCGAGTGAATGACGTGGTGGATTTAGTGAGTTTTCATGAAGAAGATTTGCAAGTTTTAGCCGCGAATCAAATTCAAACTGCAGAGTAATATGAAGTTTGTGCGAAGGATTGGACGGTAGCAGTAGCTGGGATAATCGCTGGGAGAATGGGAGTGGACGAACTACCAAAGGATTAAATACCTAATGTTGTAAACCTAGGGGGAGATTGTTGGGCCCTAACTAAAGGTTTACACATTAGTGTTACATTTGGGTTAAGCTTAGGGGTTTTGGGCTTCCTAGAGCCTTGTGAGCCTAGGGTTGTAACTAGTGGGTTGTGTGACTAGCATAAATACATGTATTAGGTTAATATTTTCGGCTATTCAGTTCATTATTGAAAAACCTTGTATCAGACACTTTTTAATGTATGCAAGTTGTTTAAATCGAAGTTTGTTCTTTGTTCTAATATTTATTTCAACAATTGATTAGACTTGTGATACCGTGTTAGGTCCATTAATCGGGACTTATAGTTGTGGTGGTGGTGAGGGAGGTGGTTATGGAGTTGGCTCAAAGGTAGGTGCATCATCTGATACTTTAGCAACCTTCTTCTTCAGCTTGAGCTTCAAACGAGCTGTTGGAGAATCTGTTTTCCTGATGGCTGGCCTCTTTAAACGCTTGGCTATTGGCCTCTTTAAACGCTTAACTGTTGGCCTCTTAACTGTATTGACAACAAGTGTATCACTATCAGAATCTGATGGTACGTAAGTTGCATCATCATCTCTAGTCTCTTTTCTTTTTCTCTCTTCAGCTCGACGACATTCCTCTTCTTGACATTCAATTTCCTTCTCTATTTCCCTTTCTCTTTGGCCAGCAATCCTATCCCAGTATCCGTACTCGAGGAGGACGGCCTTCATCTCCACCATCTTCACCTACAGTTCTTCCAAAAGCTTGTTGCTCTATATCTGCAGCAACCGTTGCAACATTTTCTTCTGTCTGAATGGTTCTTCAATTTGTATCTCTTCAATTTTAGGTTCATCAATTAGACATGTTCTTACTGAAGCACGCTTTCTTTGTTAAGAAGCAGAAGATGAGGATCCGGCAGCTTGTTTTCTTTTAGAACCCTTGCTCCCCTTTTTGTCTTCTTTTGTAAACCAAGCGCTTCGCTTTGATGCAAAACCATCTAACGCTTCAAGTTCATCATTCTCATCACCACTATCATCTTTTCTCTATTTCCCCTCTGGCGGCCACATAGTCTTTGTCAATGATTGCCCCGAAAACCGACTTACATTCGAAAAAGCTTTCAAAATGTAGATTCATCTTCTTCAGTGTGGATACATCCATGTGTTCAAGCTTCAGAATATCCTCCTTCTTTTTCTTCAAATTCTTGTGGAGATGATCTAACAACATCTGAATAAACCTCGGGTATTGAAGAAATTTCTCTTTTTGTGTATTTTGTAGCATCTGTATGAAAATAAGCTTTGAGAAGTTATATGGAATATTAAGATCAGTGCTGTTATCATACACATTTGGTAGTTAACCATATCGTAAAACCTCCTTTCGGTGATGTGACATCCCGGCTTTCCAGGTACCCTTAAACGCGCTACTTTACGGTTATTCATTCCTACGGTTATTTAATTCGGAGAATTAAATTACACGCTCGCAATAACTACGCTAACTTTGTGAATTTATTGGGTGAATTACGTGCTATGTGTTATTAGACGTTTGTATATTTTGTAGATTATTGTATCACGCCTTGATTTCGTGATTATTACCCTTTTCTTTTCCCTTGTGCTATATAATTGTATGTATGCATGAGTTATGTTTAAAAAAAACAACAAACCCTAGCACATAGAGGAAGGCGACGGCAGCCCCCCCCCTTCTCACGGTCGCAACTCTCCAAGGATTGATTCCAATCTTGTCCCGGTTGCTAATCATCACGTTTCAAGGTTAGGGTTTAATTGTTTCGCGATTCACATTAGGGTTTGTATAATCTTATCATGATTGTGTGTAATGGTAGGATTATTAGTATGAAAAGTGTTGTGATTTATGATTAGTTCGGATGATTGTGCGAATCTTTGCGATTTTGATGTTATGTTGAATACTAAAATCATAAGTTGCGTTTTGGCGATAAAGATCATGTTATATAATTAGGGTTTGCATGAATATTGATATACATGATGATATTTGACAAATAAACCTGTTGTTAATCATTGTTATTAAGAGTCATGATCGTTTAAGCATTTCTAATGCGATAAAAGTAAAAACTGTTTGCTGAATGACATTTACACCAACTTCAATTGGCTGTAACCTGACCATTATTTATTGAAAGTGGATTTTCTGAAGCCTAAAACGTGTATTTTTGAAAAACGCTTCTAATGACGCTGGATTCAAATTTTTCTGAGTGGTTTGCTATTTCTAAGTGGTTATTTAGTGCAGCAGTTTGAAGCTGCATAAATTCTGCAAAATTTGCTAGTTGTTTATCGAGTCGGATCTCATAGTCTGTAGGGGGTTGGGTCACGAAATTTGTACAGTAACTGGAGACGGGAATTTCCGGAAAACACACACTGTATTTTGTTAATTGGATGAACGATGATTTTTAAATAATTTTTCCCGTGGACTACAGTCAGAAAGCACGAATCTGAGTGCAGCCTAGTATATAATGTTTATAAATAACTGGTAAAACGTTAGGACTTGAAAATTTACATAAAATTCTACAATTTAGTTAACAACTCCTATAAAAAAATTGGAATTTTTGGAATGTGGAACTATTTTATAAAAATCCTCGAAAACAGCCTAGTTATGAGCGTACAAGCTGAAACATGATAAATTGTGTTTGTGTGTACCAAAGTGTTGTATTAGTTAATCTGTGTTTATGACAAGTTGGTTTGATCATTATTTTGGTATGATGATACTTTGCATGCATGATTGTGTTTTCGAATTGGTTATTACGTGGCCGCACTGTGTGTTAGTTATGTAGGGTTTTGTATCAGTGTGTTCACACACTAACTTTAAATCGGTTGACATGTTAGGACGCGATTAGCGGTACCATCATTTGCTACTTTTGTGTTACTCTAACCGAGCAATTAAAGGTGAGTTCACGGCCCCTATTTTATCCGGTTTTAAACAACAAGGGGAGAAACATGTATGCACTCTATAACTCTATCTTTTACGTTATGCGAAATTAACGTCGTTAAACTACTCTTAACTAAGTTAATGTTAATGTACGTTATGGTCACTAAGTAGCTATATCACAGAAGTCCTCAACAAACTCTCGGATCGTTAGTTTTGGGTTAGATAGCGGGGAAATTATAGTAGTACTACTGGCCCGACAAGCCCACCCGAGCTAGTCGCGCTAGCCGACCGGGAATGGTCAACGGGTGATTAATTTGGCCTAACTTTCGCCTGGTTAGTGATAGACCTGGCAACACTGAGGCAACAACAGTCAGCTTCGATCGTGAACTCTTATGTGACGTAACTTTTGACTCGCTACCTACATGTTAACATTGAACTTAATTACGAACCAACATTATTATTCCGGGTTAGGAATAATGGAACTATATCGTTATCCCGGGTTAGGGATAACGGGGAAAGCAAACATTTAACCGAACTTGTGAACTTATAAAAACCTGTGAACTCACTCTTCTTTAATGTTGACACTTGTTTCTTTACATGTTTCTCAGGACGCTAGGAGCGCGAGGTGCACTCACTTGCATTGATCAAGACATTTTTATCGAAGTCTTATTTACGAATATTGTTTGGGATTTTTGGTTTTAGGCGTTTATGTTGGCGCCCGTTACTTTACTTTACTCTAATGCTTCCGCTAAACTTTGAAACTAATGCTTCCGCTAAAATTTGAAACTAAGATAATTTGAAAATAACTATGAATGGTTAAACAAATGTTTTTGGAAAACGTTTAAATAAATCATATAGATCGTTCGATATTACTAGTGTCTCAGATTCTGGTTTGATCACACGCCTCGCGTCAAAACTCCGCAAGTGGAAATTGAGGGTGTGACAGATTGGAATCAGAGCCTCTAGCTATAGAGAACCAGGTTTGCATTAAAAGTAGACCTAAACTATAGCTGTTACACGACACCAGACTTAGTTGGCACCGAACTGTGATATCTTGTTATGTGTTATACTACAACTGTTTTATGTAAGATATATATGTATATTGTGATGCACGCAACTCGTAACTAACTACACCACCCAACAGGCAATGTCATCATCATCCGACAAATCTCGACAATCAAGGGCGCCGGGGAAGGCACCCATGGTCGAACCCTCACCACCTCATGGCGTGGAGACACGCTCAGCTGCTAGGAAAAGACTCGCTCTAGGAGGGGAGTCGTCCTCCCGTCCGACCACCGCTATGCCGGTCGAACCGGTCAACTCGTTAGGAGTAGGGGACGATCTACTTAGGGATATGTTAAGGAAACAACATGAACAGCTAGAGAGAATGCAGAAGACTATCGAAGCACAATGATGGATGATACGTCAACTAACTGGTAAAAGTGGAAGGCTCGAGGAAGAGCAACATGAGAATAGGAAAGTTCGAAACATTTTAGCTAAGGATCTTCGTGCTGAGCAGCTGAGGGCTGACTGGCTCGAAGACAGAGTTCTTGAGTCCAGTTGGAGGAATTCAAGAACTGGAGCAGAATCAAGCACCTGTCCCAGTACCCGCACCAGCACCGGCCCCTCCAGCGCCGGTAGAGGAGGAAGAGGAGGATCCAGAGGAAGACCCAGAGGAGGATCCAGAGGAAGACCCGGAGGAGGATCCGGAGGAAGAAGAGCCGGAACAGGACCCGCCTGTTGAAGCTGAAAACGCCGTAGAGGATGACGGCAACGATAGCGACTTGGGAGATGGAGACGTAGAAGACTAATCGTCTCGCCAACCTCCGCTTGGTTTTCTTTAGTTTGTTTGTTTCCCCTTATGTTTGAACTTGAAATTTTATAATTAAACTGAGATGTTTGGTTGGTATTTTGTGAGACATTGCAATTTCTTTAATCGAATGTTCCTTTTGATTGTTTAATTTGTTGGGTTGACATAACTTGTGTGATGATTGAAGTGTGGAATGTGATAACTATATTGGATATATATACTTATTGATGTGTGTTTGTGTTGTCTTGCGAAGATCTGAAATGGCAACTGGACGTCGTGGAAACCTCAACATGTCACCTGAAGAATTGGCCGCATTAATCCAAGAACACGTGAATGCTGCTCTGGCAGGGGTTCAAAACCCACCAGCAGGAGGGGTCTTAACCCTACAAGATGTTCCTTGATGCAAAACCGAGCAAGTTCACGGGTGCGGAAGGACCCATAGGACTGGTCCGTTGGATTGAAAAGTCTGAATCGGTGTTCGAGATGTGCAATTGCCTTGAAGTCAATAAGGTCAAGTATGTTGCCTCAACGTTGGAAGATGGGGCATTAACCTGGTGGAACGCACAAGTCCAAATGCGTGGACTTGTTGCGGCGAACGCAATGGCCTGGACCGAGTTTAAGGCCCTAATCAAGGAGGAATACTGTCCGCGGGATAGAGTTCAGCAGTTGGAGCAAGCGTTATGGAACCACAAGATGGTAGGGTCTGAAATTGAAGCGTACACGGCCAAACATCATGATCTTGTGTTCCTATGTCCTGATTTGGCTAACACCGTCGAAAAACGACTTGAGTTTTATCTTGGGGGTCTGGTCCCTGAGATCCAGGGCATGGTAATGTCTAGCAACCCTACGACGGAGCATCAAGCGATTAGGCTGGCGCATAAACTCAACGATAAGGCGGTGGAGCAAAGGAAGTTGCCACCTCGGGGTGCAACCAAGTTGTCCCTGATAACAAAAGAAAATTTGAAAACTCACCTGCTCGACGGTCTTCGTCAGCCTAGCCACAACAAGGAAACCAGAAGCGGTCCAACAATTTCAACAACAATCGGGGTCACAATAATCAGTCTGCCAACAACACCCAGAACTCAAGTGGCTATGCGGGTCGAAAGTCGCAATGTAATCGTTGTAACCTCCATCATCACGGCCCTTGCACCGGAAATCGCTGCCAACGATGTGGCAAAGCGGGACACGCGGCAAAGGATTGTCGTGGGGAAATCATGTCTCGACAAAATCAGAATCAGCACCAGGGTAAACAGCAAGGTAATAACCGGGGATGCTATCAGTGCGGTAGCACTGCCCATTTCAAGTGAGACTGCCCGTAGCTTCGCAACAACAACAACAACAACAACAATAACAACAATGGCAACAATGGAAATGGTGGCACATGAGGTGCCAAAGGTCGTGCATTCACGCTGGGCGGGAGAGGCCAGAAACGACTCGAATGTGGTCACCGGTAAGTTTCCCCTTAACGATCATTTTGCTACTGTACTTTTGATACGGGTGCGGATAAGAGTTTTATATCTGAGTCTTTTAGGAAGAACCTAAATCTCACGCCTAAACCCCTAGAGACCCCTTACGTCATAGAACTAGCCGATGGTAAATCTGTAGATGTGACCCATTTAGTAACCGGCTGTCAACTTAAACTCGCGGGTCACACCTTTACCATTGATCTGATGACAACTACCCTGGGTAGTTTTGACGTGGTAGCCGGAATGGACTGGCTATCCGACGTTCGAGCTGAAGTTCTCTGTTTCGAGAAAGCTATCCGTATTCCGCTCTCTAACGACGAAGTCTTGATGGTGCAAGGCGAGAAGGCAGGAACCGTCACAAACATCATCTCTTACATGCAAGCTCAGAAGAATCTTGGAGAAAGAACTCCTTCGCTTTGCTCGCACTGGTCACCGAGCAGCCTAAGGACGAGAAGCGGATTGAAGATATCCCCGTCGTCCGTGACTTTTCCGATGTGTTTCCAGAGGAGTTACCTGGTCTTCCACCACATCGACAAGTGGAGTTTGAAATCGAATTGGCGAACCATGCGACTCCTATCGCCAAGGCCCCGTACCGCCTAGCTCCAGCAGAGCTGCAAGAGCTTCTACCCAACTTCAGGAATTGTTGGAAAAAGGATTTATCCGACCCAGTACTTCGCCATGGGGAACTCCGGTCTTTTTGTCAAGAAAAAGGACGGGACCTTCTGCATGTGCATCGACTACAGGGAACTCAATAAGGTTACCGTCAAGAACCGATACCCATTACCTCGCATCGACGTTCTCTTCGACCAACTTCAAGGGTCAAGCTACTACTCCAAGATTGATCTACGGTCCGGTTATCACCAGTTACGCGTCAGGGAGGAGGATATCTCCAAGAATTGAGTTCTTTGGTCCATGCCCTTCGGCCTCACCAATGCACCCGCGGTGTTCATGGACCTCATGAACCGCGTGTGTAAGCCGTATCTCAACAAGTTTGTCATCGTGTTCATCGATGATATACTCGTCTACTCTAAGGGTGAAGAAGAACATGCTGAGCATCTACGATTATTGTTGGAACTACATCAACAGGAGAAACTATATGCCAAGCTTTCGAAGTGTGATTTCTGGATTCGGGAAGTTCAGTTCCTCGGGCATATCGTGAATGAAAAGGGTATACACGTTGATCCCGCCAAGATCGATGCTATCAAGAACTGGGAAGCACCCAGGACACGACAGAGATCCGCCAATTTTTGGGTTTGGCTGGTTACTACAGACGTTTCATCGAGGATTCTCAAAGATCGCACAACCGCTTACCACTCTCACCCAGAAGGGCACCAAGTATGATTGGGGTGACAAACAGGAAGCAGCATTTCAATTGCTGAAGTAGAAACTTTGCAGTGCACCCATTTTGTCCTTGCCGTAAGGGACAGATGATTTTGTGGTATATTGTGACCTTCCATTCAGGGATTGGGATGTGTACTCATGCAACACGATAAGGTCATCGCGTATGCATCCCGACAGTTGAAGGTTCACGAGAAAAACTATACAACACATGACCTAGAATTGGGAGCAGTTGTGTTTGCACTTAAGATTTGGAGACACTATCTATATGGAACAAAGTGCACAATCTACACGGATCACAAGAGCCTCCAGCATATCTTTGACCAGAAGGAGTTGAACATGCAACAGCGTCGCTGGGTCGAACTCCTGAACGATTATGAATGTGCCATTCGGTATCACCCGGGTAAAGCTAACGTGGTAGTTGATGCCCTCAGTAGAGGCACTTGAAACCACATCGGGTACAAGCACTACAGTTCACAATTCATTCTGGGTTACCCGAACAGATACGCGAGCGCAGCTAGAAGCAGTTAAGGAAGAAAACATCAAGGCCGAATCTGTGGGAAAGATGGAACGCGATTGGGAAGTGAAACCCAATGGTGCCCGGTATTTCATGAATCGTATATGGGTACCTCTCTACGGAGACCTCAGGAAGCTAGTTATGGACGAAGCTCACAAATCCCGATGCTCTGTCCATCCTGGTTCGGATAAGATGTATCAAGACCTTAAAGCCGCGTACTGGTGGCCCAACATGAAAGCGGATATAGCCACCTACGTGAGCAAGTGTTTGACTTGTGCGAAAGTCAAGGTGGAATACTAGAAGCCATCAGGGCTACTTCAACAACCTGAGATCCCAGTGTGGAAATGGGAATCTCGATGGACTTTATCACTAAACTCCGCGAACTCCGGGTGGTTGCGATACCATCTGGGTAATCGTGGATCGTCTAACTAAGTCTGCACACTTCCTAGCGATCAAAGAAATAGATAAGATGGATAAGTTGACTCGCATCTACATTAAGGAAGTAGTTTCTCGGCACGGGGTGCCAACATCCATCATCTCAGATAGGGATGCTCGTTTCACATCCAACTTTTGGCAGTCACTTCAGAAAGCGTTGGGTACACGCTTAGATATGAGCACAGCTTATCACCCTCAGACGATGGTCAAAGTGAAAGGACCATTCAGACCTTGGAAGACATGCTTAGGGCATGTGTGGTAGACTTCGGAACAGTTGGGAAATCCATCTGCCTTTAGTGGAATTCTCGTATAACAACAGTTACCATACGAGATTCAAGCGGCACCGTTTGAAACATTATACGGTCGCAAATGTAGATCACCGGTCTGTTGGGCAGAAGTCGGTGACAGTCAACTCACAGGTCCTGAGTTGATACTTGAGGCTACTGAAAAGATTGTGCAAATCAGAAACCGCATGGCAGCGGCACGAGATCGATAGAAAAGTTACGCTGATCAACGACGCAAACCGCTCGAATTTCAAGTAGGTGACCGCGTCCTACTGAAAGTGTCACCCTGGAAGGGCGTAATTCATTTTTGGAAACGAGGCAAACTAAACCCACGGTACGTAGGCCCATTCGTGATCTCGAAGCGTATCGGGTCCGTAGCTTATCAGTTAGACCTTCCTACCGAACTCAGGGGAGTTCACAAAGTTTTTCATGTGTCCAATCTGAAGAAGTGCCTATCAGATGAGACCCTAGTCATTCCATTGGATGAGATTCAAGTGTATGAGCAACTACATTTTGTGGAACAACCTATCGAGATCATGGATCGTGAGGTTAAGACTCGAAGGCACAGCAAGATACCGATTGTCAAGGTTCGTTAGGACTCTAAGCGTGGACCGGAGTTCACGTGGGAAAGAGAGGACCAAATGAAAAGCAAATGCCCACACCTTTTTGCAGCTGAGCAGCAATCTGACGTTACCACCAACTAAATTTCGGGACGAAATTCTTTCAACATGGGGATGATGTGACAGCCTGGGAATTTCTTGTACCATTGCTAACAAACTGAATCTTTGTGCGTTGCATTCTAAACCGCGTTTACTCAATTTTCGGGACGAAAATTCTTTCAACATGGGATAATGTGACATCCCAGCTTTCCAGGTATCTTAAACGCGCTACTTTACGGTTATTCATTCCTACGCTAATTTAATTCGGAGAATTAAATTACACGCTCGCAATAACTATACTAATTTTGTGAATTTATTGGGTGAATTACGTGCTATGTGTTATTAGACGTTTGTATATTTTGTAGATTATTGTTGTATCAGCCTTGATTTCGCGATTATTAGTTATAAAAAATAAATAATAAATAAATATCCGAACCGAACCGAGCCGCGAAACGTGTTGACCTCACCTCCTTGCGGCCCAAGGAACTAACCTAAACTTGAGGCCCAAGTCATTTACCCAAACCCCCCCCCCCTTTACGGTCGCGCCCCCCACCCTTTTCTTTTCCCTTGTGCTATATAATTGTATGTATGCATGAGTTATGTTTAAAAAAAACTACAAACCCTAGCACATAGAGGAAGGCGACGGCAGCCCTCCCTCCCTCTCACGGTCGCAACTCTCCAAGGATTGATTCCAATCTTGTCCCGATTCGCTAATCATCATCGTTTCAAGGTTAGGGTTTAATTGTTTTGCGATTCACATTAGGGTTTGTATAATCTTGATCATTATTGTGTGTAATGGTAGGATTATTAGTATGAAAAGTGTTGTGAATTTATGATTAGTTCGGATGATTGTGCGAATCTTTGCGATTTTGATGTTATGTTGAATACTAAAATCATAAGCTGCGTTTTGGCGATAACGATCATGTTATATAATTAGGGTTTGCATGAATATTGATATACATGATGATATTTGACAAATAAACATGTTGTTAATCATTGTTATTAAGAGTCATGATCGTTTAAGCATGTTCTAATGCGATAAAATTCGAAAACTGTTTGCTGAAATGACATTTACAGCCAACTTCAATTGGCTATAACCTGACCATTATTTATCGAGAAGTGGATTTTTAGAAGCCTAAAACGTGTATTTTTGAAAAATCTTCTAATGGCGCCGGATTCAAATTTTTCTGAGGTCGTTTGCTATTTTTAAGTGGTTATTTAGTGCAGCAGCTGAAGCTGCGTAAATTCTGCAAAATTTGCTAGTTGTTTATGAGTCGGATCTCATAGTCTGTAGCTGGTTGGGTCACGAAATTTGTACAGTAACTGGAGACGGAAACTTCGGAAAACTCCCACTGGAATTTTGTTAATTGGATGAACGATGATTTTTAAATAATTTTTCCCGTAGACTGTAGTCAGAAAGCGACGAATCTGACTGCAGCCTAGTATATAAATGTTTATAAATAATTGGTAAAGCTTTAGGACTTGAAAAGTTTACATAAAATTCTACAGTTTAGTTGACACCTCTTGTAAAACAATTGGAATTTTTGGAACGTTGGAACTATTTTATAAAAATCCTCGAAAACAGCCTAGTTATGAACGTACAAACTGAAACATGATAACTTGTGTTTGTGTGTACCAAAGTGTTGTATGAGTTAATCTGTGTTTATGACAAGTTGGTTTGATCATTATTTTGGTATGATGATACTTTGCATGCATGATTGTGTTTTCGAATTGGTTATTACGTGGCTGCACTGTGTGTTAGTTATGCGTGGGGTTTTGTATCAGTGTGTTCACACACTAACTTTAATCGGTTGACATGTTAGGACGCGATTAGCGGTACCATCATTTCCTACTTTTGTGTTACTCTAACCGAGAAATTAAAGGTGAGTTCACGGCCCCTATTTTATCCGCTTTTAAACAACAGGGGGAGAAACATGTATACACTCTATAACTCTATCTTTTACGTTATGCGAAATTAACGTCGTTAAACTACTCGGTAACTAAGTTAATGTTAATGTACGTTATGGTCACTAAGTATATATCACGGAAGTCCTCAACAAACTCTCGGATCGTTAGTTTTGGGTTAGATAGCGGGGAAATTATAAGTAGTACTAATGGGCCTGACAAGCCCCACCCGAGCTAGTCGCGCTAGCCGACCGGGAATGGTCAACGGGTGATTAATTTGGCCTAACTTTCGCCATGGTTAGTGATAGACCTGGCAACACTAAGGCAACAACAGTCAGCTTCGATCGCGAACTCTTATGTGATGTAACTTTAGTCTCGCTACCTATATGTTAAATTGAACTTAATTACGAACCAACATTATTATTCCGGGTTAGGAATAATGGAACTATATCGTTATCCCGGGTTAGGGATAACGGGGAAAGCAAACATTTAACCGAACTTGTGAACTTATAAAAACCTGTGAACTCACTCTTCTTTAATGTTGACACTTGTTTCTTTACATATTTCTCAGGACGCTAGGAGCGCTAGGTGCACTCACTTGCATTGATCAAGACATTTTTATCGAGTCTTATTTACGAATATTGTTTGGGATTTTTGGTTTTGGCGTTTATGTTGGCGCCCGTTACTTTACTTTACTCTAATGCTTCCGCTAAACTTTGAAAATAATGCTTCCGCTAAACTTTGAAACTAAGATAATTTGAAAATAACTATGAATGGTTAAACAAATGTTTTTGGAAAACGTTTAAATAAATCATATAGAGTCGTTCGATATTACTAGTGTCTCAGATTCTGATCACAGCCTCGCGGTAAAACTCCGCAAGTGGAAATTGAGGGTGTGACAGGTGACTAAGTGCGTGAATAACACAGTGTGCAATATATCTGAAAGGTGCACTCAGATTTCCCTTCTTGAAGGTGCTATGTTAACATGACCAGCATAACCCATTTGGTAAAAACAACCCTTCACCATATATTCTGAGTATCCAGTTGGGTCTTTCGATCGGTCTTTAAACTCTAACACTTTTCGGATCAAATCTTCAGTAATTTTAACATAAACATCATCATTGTTGATCCGTACCGCAGAAACTATAGCATTTTCTTCTACATCATATTCTGCTACATCCCGGAAAAATTCAACATGCGATCTATATGTTGTGTATTTATCTGTTAAGGCCTTGGTAATTGGTAGTCGCCCAAAGAATTCAAGCACTTCTCTGTATGCGGCAATCTCCTGAATATTCTCGTCAATTAAACAGCAAATATTGTGGAACGGAGAAAATGACGACTTCTTAACCTGTGCACACGAAAAATGTCCAACACTTAGAACATTTTTCAAATTTTTTTCAAAAATTGTCACTCGTACAAGTCATCATTCGTACGAGTCAGATTGACACTTAACAATTCAGGTTTGAACAGACTCGCTCGTACGAGTGACTCCTCGTACGAGTCAATGTACTAAATAACATAAAGGTCTTACTCGTACGAGTGATGAGAATTAATTGACTTTTAAAAACTTACTCGTACGAGCGACCAATCGTACGAGTCATGAATCTCAAAAAATAACACCTTTTCAATCCAAACTTAAAACGTGTTAAATTTTAACAAATCAAGTGATGATTTAGGAGCTAAGAGTGCCGATTTGTACGAACTTGTGTTCAATTTTACATTTTACCGGTTCAAATAGCCTAAATCTACATTTTAAGTCCTTAAGGTCCGATTTTGGCACTATAACGGCTCAAATCTTGGTTAGTACCTTTCCTGTCGTAAGAGGTGTGCTAATCAACCTCCCCGAAGAGTCAAAGATACGTGATATGATCAAGAAATGTGATGAAAGAACTGGATCGCACAGAGATTTCATTCAGTCGCACAAAGTCACTTATGTGACTCGTGCGAGTGAGAGTCCCTTTTATACCCACCAGGTCATTCGTACGAGTCATCATTTGTACGAGTAAGGTTGTTTATCACTCGTACGAGTCAGTTCTTTTCACTTGTTTTCTTTTTGTATTTTTGTGAAATTATCTGTTTTAACGACCCACTCAGTTGACCAAGTCTAAGTTAATGACCCTGGTTAACCATTTTGCCTACCAAGTCCAAGTTAATGACCTTGGTTGACCGTTGTTTGACCAAAACAGATGTTTTTCGGAATTTTTAAGTTTCAAGTTAATGAACTTTTTAGCGTTTTAGGATATTTTCTTTCCAGATTAGCTCCCAGCCCGTAATCTTTCAGCTTTCCTTTAGCACTTGTCGTTTTGATTTGGACAAAACGGTATTTCCATCATCGGTAGATGAAAAAACTAAGATAGAAATCAAATTTTTTGTATTTTTCTATAATATTGCTAAAAATAAACTTAAAATCCTCTTGGGTTTTTCTAAAAAGAGAAATAAAGTAAGTAAAAACATTTTTACAGACATATTTTTGTGAGGTTGTTATAGAGGATTATATCAGTTTTTAGACATATCACAAGTACCTTGATCTTGGTAGAACTTTAAGTTCCCAAACATATTTACATAGACTGCCAATATACTGATCCACTTAAACCTCTACACGTTTTCAATTATTTCAAGATATGTTAGGTATATTTTTAAGGAACATGAAGTAACTGTGTTTCCCATCTCAGAATATACTCCCGCATCGAGATTCTAAGAATTTCATCTCACATGTGAATATATCTAACTGATATCTGTAAATGGGGTGAATGTGAGTCCTTGAGAGCTCAGGTTAGTACTACCGTACAGAGAAAGATATGAAGGCTTGACTTTAGGTGGTGTTCCGTTTAGGAATCTTTTTGTATTGCAGATGTCGTATCTTTTTATGACATATACTCATTTTTATGCAGCTTTTTGAGGGTGAATAATGCGCAAAGTATTATTCAAGTTTTAGGTCATTACCAACGCAAAATTAGAAGAACTCGGATAATACCCCAGATATCAACTAAATATAAAGACCTAGTATCACAGTACCTCTTTCAAACGAAATTTCAGAGTACTAAGTCCATATATTCAAGAGATGTTGACCCACAAAATATTCAGTTTTTTCATTTAGGTTTATATCTTGAAAAACAATTTACTGAACGTGTGAAGCCTACTTGCACATCATTAGTAAGTCTTGTTTAAAGAACTTGTTTAAAAACATTCCATATCTTTATCATACTGTGATAGTCCATTGATGTACTATTATTACCTCTTTTACACAAAACTCTTTTTTGTTTTTTTAATGTTTTTGTATTTTTCACAACTTTTTTCCCCTAAAATCAAAAAATATTTTTTGGATTTTTTGTTGATAAGAAAGCAAGATAAGTATTTACAGAAAAACATGTGTCATACCAATGAGAATCACGCTAAGTCCTCGTTATCCTCGAATTCAACTTCTCTTTCATCCCCTGATCTCAGATTTCTTAAACCATTTAATTTTAAAAGATTTTTAAATCTTGATCTATCGAAAGCTTTGGTATAAAAATCTGCTTTTTGGTCATCAGTGTGGATTTTCTCAATTCGAACCAACTTTTTCTCGTAACAATCACGGATAAAGTGGTGCCGAATTTCAATGTGTTTAGTGCGTGAGTGTTGAACCGGGTTATTGGTGATATCAATGGCCGCCTTGTTATCTACATATATGGGCGTGTCAAGAAATTGCAGTTCAAAGTCTCTCATATGTTGTTGTATCCATAGTATCTGGGAACAACAGCTGGATGCTGAAATGTATTCAGCTTCACAAGTAGAGAGAGCGACCACGGTCTGTTTCTTGCAGTGACATGTTACCAAATGGGTTCCGAAGAACTGGCAACCAGCCGTCGTAAATTTAGCATTGAGCTTGCAGCATCCGAAATCAGAATTTGAATAGCCCACGAGATTGAAGTCGTCATGTCGTGGATACCACAAGCCGGTGCTTGGGCATCCTTTCAAGTAGCGTATGATCCTCTTGACGGTAAGAAAGTGTGAATGTCTTGGATTAGACTGATAACGGGTATAAAGGCATGTAGGATACATGATATCAGGTCTTGAAGTTCTGAGATACATCAAGGATCCAATCATGGAGCGATATAATGTTTCATCGACTTTGACTCCATGAACGTCTGGACAAATGTCGTGGTTGGTAGCTAATGGAGTGCATGTTAGCTTAGTTCCTGTCATGTCAAATTTCTCTAACACATCATGAACATACTTCGTTTGGTGAATGAAGTTACCATCAGGCAGTTGTTCAACCTGAAGTCCTAAGAAAAACTTCATCTCCCCCATAGCACTCATTTCGAATTTCCTTTTCATGACTTCTTCAAAGTCCTTACATCGCTTCTCATTTGTCGAACCAAAGATAATATCATCCACATATATTTGTACGATGATCAGATGCCTGTCTACTTCCTTTGTAAAGAGGATACTGTCTATTGTTCCTCTGGAGAAGCCATTTCCCAGAAGATGTTTGGAAAGCATCTCATACCAGGCTCTCGGGGCCTGTTGTAGTCCGTATAACGCCTTGTTCAGAAGGTAGACCATATACTTGTGTATTGGATCGACAAACCGCGGTGGTTGGCCTACGTACACCTCTTCTTTTACCTTTCCATAAAGGAAAGCAGATTTCACATCCAACTGGTCCACCTTGAAACCTTTCCATGATGCAAAGGCCAAGAAAATGCGGATAGCTTCAAGAAGTGCGACAAGGGCGTAGACTTCGTTGTAGTCTATCCCTTCTTGCTGATGGAAGCCTTGTACTATGAGGCGAGCTTTGTTTCTAACCACAATACCTCTATCGTCTCTCTTACACTTGAAGACCCACCGCATATTTATCTTCTTGTGATTGTCAGGTATATCACAAGTTTCCAGACTCCAAGTTTCTGGAATTGCAACAAGTCTTCTTGCACTGCATCCACCCAGCTTTTTTCTTTAAGAGTGTCTTTCCAGGATCCTGGTTCAATCTGAGAAACAAAAGAAAACCGGGAGAAAATCTGGTTTGAAGTGGAGCTATTTTTGTATAAAAGCAACTAAGATCCTAATTGATCTGATTTCGAGTTTTCACTCTAGTTTGTAAGTCGCCAATAATGTTTTCTGATGGATGGTAAGAGAGTGTTCTCGGCATCACTTCACTTGGAACATCCAGTATACTTTGCAGATTTGTGACAATTTCATCAGCAACCTGTTCTGAGGACGTAGCTTCATTTTGATTACTGGTTTCTGCAGCTTGAGTGTTCAGAAAGCTTTGAATCTGTTCGGATCCTTCATCAGAACTGGCACCTCCATCGTCAAAAGTATGTTCTCGATCAGAGTCAGCATCAACTGGCTGATGTGAAGATGGTTCTGCAACATTCAAGTTTGGTTCAACTACTGGTGCTGGCTGAGTGTTGCTCGGATCTGATTTAGACGAGCTTGTGACAGATTGTGATTGCAACGCCTTGCTTTTGCAGCTTTCCATTTTTAGTAAGATTGTTTGTAATTCTTTTTTCGGAAAGTCTTTGCCTTGTAATCATATCACATTTCGAATCACTGTAAACCGAGGCTTTGATTTTAATTGAGTTGATCATTTATATGAAATTACATCCTTTATACACATTTATACGTATACTTGTACACATATTCGTTACATGATTTATAAACTTAAGTTAACTCACAAATCCTTATTGTGTATTCATAATTCTTAAACGCTTCATTCAAGCAAGACATTTGGTGATTCAAATACACTTACAATTATTTAGCACCGTACTAAACAATTCACGCTTATTATACACTTCGTTTCATTTAAACTCTTAAAAACATTGTTCTTTTTACGAAGGAAAAGTTAGATTATTATGTCCGTATGCTTAAGATATCAAGCCACCCGTTAATATACGTCACGTATATATAAATCAATTAACCTTATAATATCAACTAATTAACAAAAAAAATAAAAATAAAAAGGGGATGCCATATGTTCATGCTTTGGGCTTGTTTCAAGTTTAAACACCCACTAATCTTTTCCAAAGCCAACCCATTGAAACCATAATCCCTTCCCTATATAATGAACACTTCCCCATCCTTTATCCCACTTTTACAACCCTCTAACACTCTCAAAAACCCACTTAAACTCAGACGAGTTTTCAGCAACACTTTAAAAAGTTCCAGCCATTAAAATTGAGTTTAGACTCACTTCTCCTTCAAATTTATTCCTGTTTCTTCTTCGAAAACACTTGAATAACCTCTAGGAAGGTTTTCACAAGTTTTCTTGGTCAAACTAAGGTGAAACCTCACCATTTTTGAGGTCTAAAGTGCCATAAACTTTCTGCTTGTTTTTATCTTTTAATAACTTCAAAATTTTCATGTTTTTTCACATTTTCTTCCTCTACAATGGTTGTAATACCTCTCGGGATGTTACCATAGGTTTTCCATGGAAAACCAAGGTGGAACAATACTATTCTTAATGCTAAACTTTCTGTTTTAGAAGATGAACTTATAAACTTTATTTAAACATGTTTTCTCTAGACAAACTTGTGCTACTTGTGCCTCTAATCAAGCCTATGGTTAGTGAGCTAGCTAGAGTTTTTCATACAAATTAGGAGGTGTAAAGTACCTTTAAACTTTCTGTTTTATAAAGGGTTTTAACCCACAAGTGTTGTAACCATCCAAGCTTGACAAAGCTTGTGTTTTTGGTAAAGGTGTGATTACTTGGAAGCCTTGGCTATCCTACTTTCAATCCATCACCTCACTTGATGATTTTTATGTAACCACTAAATTATGTTCAACCTTCAATTGAGAAACAACGCTACGACACGTCCCCAAATGTTACCATGTTCGGGATGCACGCACCTAGCTTGCTTTCTTGGTCGATACATGGTTTAGTGAAGCATTCTCTCTTTTATTTATTTCCATTCATGACCATCCGGATTGTCCTAGTGACAATTTTTGTATTGGTGAATCTTACAAAAGAGGTTAAAGGGCGATTATCCTCCTACCTCGATGCATGACATCTATGAAATCTATGACATCTATGAAATTTATGACTTATATGATGAACTTAACGATATATTATATAATATATATGTAAATAAGACTTATACATAACTGAACTTTTAATAATGATCATATGGTTACTTGTCCTAACATTAGGTTATATTATCTAGGACTTACCTTCTCGTTATGATTCTAATGGGCGTGATCCATGAAATCACAACTACCCTACGGGGATTATAGTGTTAAAAACGAATATTAAGTCTAGATGATTATTTTCTCGTATACATACTTTGGTATATTTAAATTCCTAAATCCCCCGTTATCATCCGAATGCTTCCACACCCTAGTTTTCACATGTAGGGTAACTCGGTGTCCCACCTCCAAAACAACCAACTTCACGGATTTACCAAGTGAAAGCTTGCAAAACCGTGAGTACACTCGAACACCCTTTTTACGCTTTACACGTTTGGGTGCAACATGTTAACCTATCAAAATTTCACGCAATCACACTTATACTTTTATGCAAACACACAAACAATCCATTATACATGCTAAAGATACGTCATATGTGATTTGTATACTTGGAACATTCTTATGTGATACAACTTGTCATTAACTTTGTACGAGCCTCGCCTTAACATGTATAGCACTATAGGAGTAATGCATCGCTCGTATTCTTGTGGTCATGTTAAGTTATTTTTATTTAGCGGTGACACTTGAGGATTGACTTGTAAATCGCATGCCTTGTTTACATTAATCTAAGATACTGATTTAACATGTGGATTCGTTTAAACTATTTCATACTTATGTTATACCAAACTTGTGTACCGCCAATACTTTTGTGTTGAACTATACTTTTAACATGTTGCATGTTAAGGAGGACGCCATTGACGAAACTTAGTAGGGACTTCTTAGAAACACACCTAGAAACTTCTAGACTTTATGTCGCTATTTGTTAACCATGTTGTACTTGAATTTCTTAAATGTTGTACTTTCAAATTTCTTATGTTGTACTTGAAGAATTTGAAATGAAATGAAATTTTAAATCTAATATTGTCACAAATAGTGTTATGATGTCTCAAGCAATATATTTCGTCTCACTTTGATATTTCCGCCATCGGTTGGGGTGAGACATATTGGTATCAGAGCCATAACTATAGGGAATTAGGTAGAATTGCCATGTTCAACCTAGTCTATAGTTTAAGTGACCAAACTTCGTCATTCTAGATTCATGCTTATAATGTTAATTCTTCCTACTTTGCTCCTTTCTATTCCCTTTGTCTTAACATCTACAATATGTCTTTCCTAAGGCATTTATACAATATACACACTTGAAGACTTGAAGACACTCGCACTACAAACGAGACGATATCCCCAAAATAGGGGTGAAACCCGCACTTTGGTGATCACTCTCAATCCGTATATTATATTTTACACGAAATTACACCATCAAGCTAGGAGTGAAATCCACATCTTGATGGAAAATTTCCATTTCACACTCTAGTGGACTCTTACCAACAAGTCATAATTTGCTCCTTGTTTGGTAAGTACCAACCATGTTTAAGGAACGAAATTATCAAGTTAGTAGTGATATCCACACCTTGATAACTAGTCCCATTCCCTGATCAATTAGAGACGTGTAGTGACTGGAAGGGTAAAATACCGTTAATCGCTTCTCGACGAGAGCATTTTACTTATAGGACAAAACACGTTTCTATAATTTGAAAGGATCTTCGATTCATTTTAGAATAGTCAACGTTTCTCAACCCGAAACACTCCAATGTTTTACTAAGCCTATCTTTTATGTTATCTCAATTTCTATGTGTTTTCATACTTGCTACCTCGTTCATTTCGAACCCGATACATAATTTGCACCCCTTTCGCAATCAAAAACAATAATAATTCTCGTAAACCAACTAAATTTATACTCCTTATGCAATCATACGTGTTTATAATTTTGAATACTTGTTATGCTTATGTCATGTATTATGTGATACTTACATGCTCAACGTGACTTTTATAATCACATTATGATCAAGCCTCACCCTTTCCCGTATTGTCAATCACCTGGATGTCTTTATCGCAAAACTAAAACGGGAGGTTGAAGTCAAAGTCCAGCTCCAACTCTATGTCTAAGAAGGATTGTATGAAATTCATGGCGAAGCAAATGGCAAAGATCATCCCGTACATCGTCAGAAATATCCAACCCCCACCAAACACCGACTCACCCATGCCTCTGTCGACTCCAAGGTAGAAGCACCTAAGTTGGTGTTTACCTTCAAGCAGTTTTGTTCAAGCAACCCCTTACCCTTCACTGGCGAAGAGGACACCACTAAGCTGCTGCAATGGTTTGACGCCATTGAAGTAATGTTCCTTTAGAGTGGTTGTCCTTGTCACCTGCGTACTATCAACGCAACGGGCGTCTTCCGATCAAGAGCCCTTGATTGGTGGACCTCCGAGCGTAACTCTCATGGAAATGAAATCGCCCATGCCCTCCCATGGGCCGACCTCAGAAAACTCATGGAGAAGGAGTTTTTTCCCCCACAGGAGCGTCAAAGGTTCAAAAACGAGTTCTAGAACCTAAAGCAGGTGGGGAACATAACGCTGGCCTCACGGCCCGTTTCAAGCAACTCAGTACAATTTGCCCAAGCCAAGTCGACACTACCGAGAAGGCTATTGTAAAATACATACGCTGCCTTCCTCCTCACCTTATGACCCTGGTTGACGCCGCTTCTCCCAAGACGCTCGAGGATACCTACCGCCTAGCTGCCAAGCTCAACAGCAACCACGTTCTTCATGAAGCCTCCACCAAGGCTCCATCGAAGAACGCACACCAAGCTACCACCGACGCCACCCCTAAGCCTACATCATCCAAACCTCCCACCAAGAACAACAAAGGCAAAAAGCGGAAGGCTTCAAGCCAGAATTACGCGGTAGTCACTCCACCAAACCCCAGCCTATCCAGCGAGTTACTCCAACTAGCCCTGATTTAACCAGAAAGGCGTACACTGGGCCGCATCCTAAGTGTAACACATGCCCTTCCACCATCCCGTTAACACTCCTTTCCGCTTATACATTGGTTGCAATAGGTTTGGACACTTTGCCCTACAGTGTCGAAGTTTCCCGCAAACCCCTGCCAACCAAGCCCAAGCCATCACAGTACCCCAAAAACCTGCTGCGCACCAAATCCAACCACTAGCAACCACTATTCGTGCCTGTTTCAAATGCAGAGATCCCAACCACTTTGCAAACAATTGCCCTCAACGCAACAACAACAATCAGCAGCAACAACAGCAAGCTTGTGGTCGAGCATTCGTTATCACTGCAGCTTAGGCTCAGAATACCAACGATGTCATCACTGGTACGTATCTCGTTAGCAATGTTTATGCTTCATGTCTATTTGATACTGGTGTGGATAAAAGTTTTGTGTCCGTTGAATTCGAACCATTGCTAAAGTGTAAATGTTCTAAGTTGCCCAAAGCATTCGTAGTCGAAGTCACTAACGGAAAGTTCGTCACTGTCGATTCTGTCCTTTCTAAATGTTCCTTGAATCTTAACGACCGTACGTTTTCCATTGACCTCATGCCCATACAAATGGGTAGCTTCGGTATCATAGTAGGAATGGATTGGCTTAGGCGGGTACGTGCTGAAGTCGTTTGTTCCGAAAAGTTCATTTGTTTTCCCCTTCCAAATGGTGACTCTCTACACGTCTATGGCGAGAAACCTTCTGAAGGTCTCAAGCTTATGTCATGTATCCAAGCGAACAAATACTTACGTAAGGAATACTTCGCCTTTCTTGCCCACATTATGGAAAAGAAGGACAGTGGCCCAAGCGTGAGTGATGTTCCCATTGCTTGCAATTTCCCTGACGTCTTCCCAGAGGATCTTCCTGGTCCTCCTCCTCCTCGTTCTGTTGAATTTCACATAGATCTTATTCCTGGTGGAACTCCTTTCGCTAAATCCCCTTATCGTCTAGCACCCTCAGAAATCCAAGAGCTATCTAGCGAACTTCAGGAACTTCTTGATAAAGGCTTCATACGCCCTAGTACTTCTCCTTGGGGTGCTCCCGTTCTATTTGTTAAAAAGAAAGATGGATCTTTTCCGATGTGCATTGACTATCGTGAGCTCAATAAGCTTACAATCAAAAACCGATATCCACTTCATCGAATTGACGATCTTTTCGATCAACTATAAGGCGCAACGTGTTTTTCCAAGATTGATCTTCGTTCTGGTTATCACCAACTTCGAATTCTCTAGGAAGATAAACCCAGAACCGCTTTTTGCACACGTCATGGACACTATGAGTTCGTAGTCATGCCTTTAGTTTGACTAATGCACCTACGATATTCATGGACTTAATGAATCGTGTGTTAAGCCTTTTCTCGATCGTTTCGTCATCGTCTTCATCGACGATATCTCATCTATTCCAAGACGCGAGAAGAGCACGAGCGACACTTGTGTCTAATCCTCCAGCTTTTACGTACTGAACGTCTTTACGCCAAATTCTCCAAGTGTGAATTCTGGCTAAAAGAGGTTCAATTCCTTGGTCATGTTGTCAACAAACTCGGTATTCACGTTGACCCTGCAAAAATCAAAGTTGTGAAGAATTAGATTGCTCCTAAGTCTCAGTCTGAAATTCGTTCGTTTCTAGATTTAGTTGGTTACTATTGTCTCTTCATTTAGAACTTTTCCAAGATTGCTGTCCTTCTCACCTCCTTGACCCAAAAGGATAAGCCTTTTGTTTGGGGTCCTGAATAAGAGAAATCCTTCCAAACCCTCAAGGACATGCTTTGTAATGCTCATATCCTCATACTTCCCGTTGGAAACGATGACTTTGTCGTGTATTGTGACACCTCAAATCAAGGTCTTGGTTGCGTTCTTATGCAACGGGACAAGGTTATCGCTTACGCGTCAAGACAACTCAAAATCCATGAGAAGAACTATACTATGCATGACCTTGAACTTGGAGCGGTTGTTTTTGCATTGAAGATTTGGCGACACTTTATGGTACAAACTGTACGGTCTTCACCGACCATAAGAGCCTTCAACATATCTTCAATCAAAGGAACTTAACATGCATCAACGTCGTTGGGTAGAATTGTTAAACGACTATGACTACGATATTAGCTACCACCCTGGCAAGGCGAATGTTGTAGCTGATGCACTTAGTCGAAAAACTCATGTTAAGAGTATTCGTTGCTACCAAACTTTGGGAAAACTTCATGAGCTGATTCGCGAGGCACAACACTCGACCATTAATGAGGGTAACCTTGATAATGAGTTGAAGTGTGGTGTCAAAAACCCACTTGAGTTTAAGTCCGATGGCATTCTTTACTACCTCAATCGTATCTGGATTCCTAATCGTAGCAACCTTCGAAACACTCTGATGGATGAAGCCCATAAGTCTCGATATTCCGTTCATCCTTGCGCCGACAAGATGTACCACGACCTACGTACATGTTATTGGTGGCCTGGCTTGAAGAGAGATATCGCTCTTTACATCTCAAAATGTCTTACGTGCTCTAAAGTCAAAGCTGAACATCAACGTCCCTCTGGCCTACTCAAACAACCGGAGATTCCTTTCTTGAACTGTGAGAGCATTGTTATGGACTTTATTACCAAACTTCCTCACACTCTTCTGGTCATGATAGTATTTGGGTTATCATTGACCGTTTGACCAAATTCGCCCACTTCCTTCCGATTCGTGAAGATTACAAAGTCGAGAAATTGGCTCGTGTCTACACAAAGGAGATCATTTGTCGTCACGGTATCCCCAATGACATCATTTCTGATCGGCGACGCTCGTTTTACCTCTCGCCTTTGTCAAACGTTTCAAACTGCTCTTGTTGCTCGCCTCAATCTTACTACCCCTTTTCACCCTCAGTCCGTCTGTTAAGCCGAGTGTACTATCCAAACTCTAGAGGATATGCTTCGTTCATGTGTAATCGATTTCGGTGGCAATTGGGATTTGCACTTACCTTTGATAGAATTCTTGTACAACAACAGTTATCACGCTAGTATTCAAATGGCACCATTTGAAGCATTCTATGGTCATAAGTGTCGTTCGCCTATTTTTTGGCATAAGATCAGAGAAGCTCAAATCACCAGTCCCGAACTTATACAAGAGACGACGGAAAATGTCCTGTAAATTCATGATAATCTCCTCAAAGCCAGAAGCCGACAAAAGAGTTATGTTGACAAAAGACGCAAGCCTATAGAATTCAACGTAGGTGATCATGTACTTCTCAAGGTATCCCCTTGGAAGGGTGTGGTTCGATTTGGTAAGAAAGGCAAACTCGGTCCTCGCTTCGTAGGTCCTTTCAAGATTCTCGAAGGATTGGCAAGGTAGCATACCGACTGGACGTACCTCAAGAACTCAACAACGTTCACCCAACATTTCATGTTTCAAATCTCAAGAAGTGCCTAGCTGAAGAAGGACTTCGGTCCCACTTGAGATCTTCAATCAACGAAACCTTGCACTTCATGGAAAAACCTGTCGAGATCATGGATTGAGGGGCCAAGCAATTAAGGCGCAGTCGAATTCCTATAGTGAAGGTTCAGTGGGAAGGAAAGCATGGCGCTGAATTTACTTGGGAACTAGAAAGCGATATGAAGACTAAGTACACACAGCTGTTCGTTACACCTCCCTAAATTTCGGCACGAAATTTCCTAAAGGAAGGGAGACTGTAACGCCTCGCTTTCGCAGCTTTCCATTTTCAGTATGATTGTTTGTAATTCTTTTTTTCGGAAACTCTTTGCCTTGTAATCGTATCACATTTCGAATCGTTGTAAACCGAGGCTTTGATTTTAATTGACTTGATCATTTATACGAAATTGCATCCTTTATACACATTTATACGTATACTTGTACACATATTCGTTACATGATTTATAAACATAAGTCAACTCACAAATCCTTATTGTGTATTCATAATTCTTAAACACTTCATTCAAGCAAGACATTTGGTGATTCAAATACGAAACTTACAATTATTTAGCACCGCACTAAATCATTCACGCTTATTATACACTTCGTTTCATTTAAACTCTTAAAAACGTGTTCTTTTTACAAGGAAAGTTAGATTATAATGTTCGTATGCTTAATATATCAAGCCACTCGTTAACATACGTCACGTATATATAAAATAAACATCAATTAACCTTATAATATCAACTAATTAACAAAAAAATAAAAATAAAAAGGGGATGCCATATGTTGATGTTTTGGGCTTGTTTCAAGTTTAAACACCCATTAATCTTGTCCAAAACCCAACTCATTGAAACCCTAATCCCTTCCCTATATAATGAACACTTCCCCATCCTTTATCCCACTTTTACAACCCTCTAACACTCTAAAAACCCACTTAAACTCAGCTGAGTTTTCAGCAACACTTTAGAAAGTTTCAGCCCTTTAAAATTGAGTTTAGACTAACTTCTCCTTCAAATTTCTTCTTGTTTCTTCTCTAAACACTTGAATAATCTCTAGAAAGGTTTTCACAAGTTTGCTTGTTTTTATCTTCTTGAAACCTCACCATTTTTGAGGTCTAAAGTGCCATAAACTTTTTGCTTGTTTTTATCTTTTAATAACTTGTTCAGAATTTAGAGGCACAAACCTAATGCCTTAATAAAAGATTATTTGATAAAAACCATCCTCCTTTATCTGGGCTTGGGACCGGCAAAATAAACTAAAGTTTATAGTTGACGGAGTTAAAAATTTTATTTTTAGATTTTTATTTTCATGTTTAAGATATTTTTAGATTACGTTTAATTTTTTCTAGCTTTATTAGAAGCATATATTTTAATAAAGCTTTTATAATCCGTATCTTCAATTGACTAAATAGCTAACCCAATCAATTTTTCTTGTGACATTGTAGATCTTACATATTTTTTTAACAATTTTTATTTAGAAAAGCTTCTTTCTGCAGAAGCAATAGTCACGGGAATAGTTAACATAATCATGTAAGCAATATAAGCATTTGAAAAAGAGTTAAAGTTTTAATATAGTTTAGTATGTTAATAGAAGTGTCACATTCTAAATGTATCATATGTCTTAGAACTTTTAGTTCTTCAAATAAATGTAAACCATCAATATCTATACTAGTATACTGTTTTAAATAATTTTCAAGACTAATACATTTTTCTTAAATTACCATCTTTGAAAGATTTCAAGTTTTATTATACTAAATAGAAAACCAAACATACTTTCAAATACTTTAAATTGATCAAATCTAGTGTTAATCGAAGAAATATCTTGATCCACAATATATAAAAAGTAATCGGTTTTGAATAATTTGATCGGAGTTTTATTAGTTTCATTATCAACATTTTCATCAAATCGTCTCTAATAATCATACGGTTTTCACGAAACTTAGGTTCTACATTTAACTCTATAGCCAACTTTTTTGCATCAATTATAGCATTTTCAAATCCATTTTCTCTATCATTTTCAAAGTAACACATAAGTCCATATAATTTTTTTATAGCATCATCAATACACATATCTTTTCAAAATCTTACTAACACGATTAATAGCACTCAAAACATCCTATCAAATAATAATTCCTAATAAAAATTCATAATTATCAAATTCAAACACTGCCATGAGCCTCACTTTCAACTTTTGCATCATCATTTTCCATATATCATGCCCAAAGTGCTTCTCGTACTTGTGGTGCTTGATATCTAATTGCCCTAACACTTTCGACCCTACTTTCTCAACGTGTTTGTGATAAAGATTTAAAAGTTTAATTTTGGTAAATGATCTTGTAATATTTTCCACCTTTGAGGTGATGAAGCAAAAATAGTATAAGTACGTTGTATAACTCCAAAAAACTCATGAGTATTATTACATGAATTAGCGATATTACTTATAACTAAATTTAAACTATGACAACCACATGGAATATAAAAAGCTCCATGATTAATATCTAACAATCTTTTTGGACACCTTGATGTTTTCCTTTCATATTTGAACCACTGTCACAACCTTGTCCTCTAATATTATTTATATCAAGTCCTATATTACCAATTTCTTCAACAATAACGTCAAATAGGCCTTTACCAGTTGTATCATCTACTATTGTATATTCAAAAAAGTATTCTTTAACTTCAATTGGAGTTTATGAAATATCTAAAGCATTGTAAAATAATTGAAATTTGTTCTTTATGACTAGTATCAGGAGTGCAATCAAGTATAATTGAAAAATACTTAGCTTCCTTAACCTTGATAACAATTTTTTTTTATTTTCATCTGCAAATAACTTGATAAGTTTGTTTTGCATATTATGTCCAATATAATGATTAAAAATTTCTTTGTTCTTTATGCGTCTAATATGTTCTTGCATAATTGGATCTAATTCTGCAATCATCTTTACAATAGCTAAAAAATACCACTGTTTTTTTCATAAAGTTTTTCATTATCTCCACGAAATGATATATTGTTTTTGCCAAAAGTTTTACAATGGAAATAATTCTTTTAAGCAAATTTACTAATGTTATTTATCTTTATTTGTTCGAAGTTGGGTTTCTTTATCAATCGTTTTATTTTTTGCTAATCTTGATTCTAACTCAAACCACTTGCTAATATTCATAATATGTTCTTTACTTGACTCATGTTTTTTTGGTTTATCATTCATATTTCTCCAATCCTTACTACCTCCTTTTATTAATTTACTTCTACATGAATTCACATCAAACAATTTGCAACAAAAACAAAATACCCTATCCAACTTTATTGTGTAAAGCAACCATTTTCTTTCGTATTTTCCGCAGTGCCATCTTTTGCATATAAAAAAAGAGTTAAAGTTTCTAGAATATTCATCTTTTGAAAACTTTTAGTCACAAATCTTTGATTGTCTTTTTTACAAGTAAAAACTCTTAAATTAGCATTAATAATAGTCCATTCACTTGGATTGTCTAAATTTATAGTTTCATCTACATTTAAAGGTTCATCACTATTATTTTCATCCACATTTAAAGGTTTGTCGCTATTATTTTTATTTTCATCCACATTTAAAGGTTCATCGCTATTATTTTCATCCACATTCAAAGGTTCATCACTATTATTTTCATCCACATTTAAAGGTTCATTGCTATTATGTTCATCTACATTTAAAGGTTCATCGCTACTAAGTTCATCCAGTTTTAACGCTTCACTATTATTATCTTTCACGGTTGTTACATATTTTAACAAAGATCCTTTGAATGATTCCATCTGGAGCTTCTAATTTTCTTCATTCTCTTAGAATGATCGGATTCATGCTTTCTATATCTATTAAACATTATAGATTCAGTAATTGCAGCTAAATTCACACAAATCAAATATAATAATGACAGTTATCAATAATTTAAGAACCTAGGAAAGAACTACAATCAAAATTCACAGATTGCAAAAAGGTAAATAGTAATCAAATCAACAGGATACAGATTAGGACAAGAAGTGTACGAGTACCTTAGAAGTTAGAACCGCAAGTCAGAAATCAGAATCAAGCTTTGCTTCTTTGCCTTTGGAATCGGTAGACCTCTAGAACAACAACCAACGACCCTCACAACCCTTGGCAAAATTGACTGTAAATTTGTCAAAACATAGAATCAAGAACAAATTGGCAAATTGACTATCACTGTTGAAGAACAAATCATAGATTATTGCATATATATATATATATATAGCGTATACTCAAGATTCAAGATAAAGACGCTAAAAGATAGACGTTAGAAGTTTTATACCTGAAATCGGCGGTGCAAATTCGCTTCTTTCCGTCTGCGATGCCTAAACCTGGCATCCATAATTCCAGAGTTCCATTGCCGCTTCGTTTCCAAAACCCATTCCATCTTGATTGCGTTTCTGATTGGCTGTCAATTGCTTGCAGCTTATCTTCTGTCGTGATATCATTCCCAATATATTGCCCTAATTGCTTGTATGTTCCCAATTAATCACGCTCGTCGTTATAAGTTACAATTCACCCTTAGCGGCCCAACTGCTAAGCTAATCCTCTAAGCCCACTTTGTTGTAAGCCCAAAATAAAAACAGGATTATATAAAAAGTTTGGACTTGTGGCCTAAAGCGCTCGCTTGAGTTTACTAGCCCATGGGTCGGCCTTGTATAAAGAATAATTTAAACCAATAGCTTGAAATTCTATATTTAATTATTGTTTTAGAGTGAATTGTAAGTTTTGTCTTTTATCTTTATATCACATTTCAGGCGGTGTCCTTTACCTTTAAAATTGATGAGTTTTGTACTTCATTTTTTCAAATGCTACACAATGTGACAACCGGCATTTTCTGGTTGTAATTAAGCGCATAACGAATAGTAATACCATTATAATTAGCGTAATTAGATGTAAATTAACTCGATCAGGCCTCTAGAGTGCCTAGGAACGTCTACTTGATTCACGTTACGCGATTTGGCAATAATCGAGAACTCTAACGCGAAATTGAACGTAGCGAACTGATGCCGAACAAATACTGACTACGCCTAAAAATACGAATTTTATACTTATATTTATCATACAGTTATGATTATGCGATATATTTGGATATTCGAGTGTCGCAAAGCACAACGCGGAAGTTACGCGGAAAACCAGAACGCACCGACAACGAAATAGAAGCCACGAACTAGAGTTACGCCTCAATATGAATATATTACGATATATTTGGCTTCGTTTTCAAATTTAACGCTCACGGTTGAAACCGGATCGAAAAACGGATAACAATGATGATTGTAGCAAATTACGCAATTATTTACGTAACCGGCAAACGAACGCGTCAAGCACCGACACCAACATAATTTTAGGCATTTCAACTCTAAACTAACGTATTACGACATTTTACGAAATTTGAAAGTGAAAACGGGCCTCAGAAATGACATTGGGCCTCTCAATCGACAAGAAACACGATAACGGTCTTTAGGCCCGACCCACCAAACAAACCCTAGCTATATAACATAACCCTTCCCTAATTTTTACAAGATGAAACCCTAGCCACCAAGAAGCCTCCACTGCTCTCTCTACATCTCCAGCCGCCGGAGCCGGTTTCCGGTCATTAGCCGGCTCCCGGCCGTCCTTTGCGACAAACCAAGTACACACACCCACAACCTGCGACACCTTCCCTCTTATACCCTTATACCCGTATACCGCACCCACCTGAAACCTAGAGAGAGAAAGAGATTCGGTAGAGAGAGAGAGCCGCGTAGAGAGAGAGACGGTGCGGCGGTGGCGCAGCATTGCAGCAGCGATGCCGTTTTTAGGGTCAAGTCCGACGGTGGATAGCGACAGGGCCGCCACTCCGGCGGCCAACAGAAATCGGAACCAGTGACGGCAGCCGTGGTTTCACGTTACACCGTTGGATTTCCTCGTTTTCTTTCATATCTAGTTAGATCCATGTTTCTCCGGCGATTTTTGTTGTTTCGGGTTGAGTGGGGGTACAGTAACGGTGGTGGTTACGGCAGTAGCGGTGACAGCAAGTAGCTGCAGTTGCCGGCGGCTTTAAGCCGGTCGGCGACGTGGCAGTGGTGGCGGTGCGGGTTTGGGTTGTTTGGGTGGGATTTGGTTGGTGTTACCGGCATCTGTCGTATGGTGGTGGGGGTGATATTATTTGGCTCGGATCGGGATTGGGTTCAAGTTACGACTCAACTCAGTTCAAACTCGGTTCAGTGTTCGGTTCGACTCGGTCAACACCGAGTCAACTCGGTCAAACATGGTCAACGCGAGTCAACTCAGTCAACTGGTCAAACCCGGTCAACTGTCGGGTCAATGGGTCAATCGAGACTCGGTAAAAATTTATTTACAACGCGAAATTTATTTATATTAGTTTATATAAATAATAATATTAATTATCGCGAAACCGAGCTCAAAACCGACCCGTTAACGATTACATATCGCCAAAAATTAAAATAATCATACCGACATACGTTACTCGCGGATAATTATTAGTTAAGACCGAATCAATGCGACGTTACGATATATATAAATAAATAAATTGGACTTATCTTTGGCGAAAACTATATTGAAATACGATGGGAAGTATTATATATTGTTTATGTACATTGATAAATTGCGTTTTGACAAATAAATCGACAACTTGTGTCCAAAAACAGAGGAAACTTTGCCCAATTTTCGTAAAAATACCTAACATGAAACGCGTTACATTTCAAAGACAAAACATCTTATTCAAACGATTGTTATAAAATAAATATTAATATATATATTTATTTTGACGACACATACAAATCGATCCGATAACTTTTCAACGAGGGTGATACAATATAACAAACATTCGGTAGCCGATTTAAACTAAATATAATTATTTATATTACTTCAAACGCCGAATTGGAAATTTGTTTCGAAACATCGATAACTCATCCGAATATCTTTACAAAAATAAAAATATTGCTTATATTTATTTCGAATGCCAAGATTTCCGAACGCTTTTACAAGATAAGTACAATGCGCGTATTATTTCAAACGACAGAATTCGGAAATCATATGTTTAAGACATCTAGAATTCGGACAATCACATAAGACGAGTATAATTATGTACATTATTCGAGTGTCGAGACGTTGAATACTTTTATAAAATAAATATATTTGTATTTATTTCAAACTTCGAAGACGCGAACACTTACGAATACTTTCGAAGGATTTTACAACAATAATTTATTGGTTATATTCGATTCAAACGCGTAAACGAAATACGACGCAACTCCGCAAGACTATAACAAGCGTACGATGACATCATTATTTATTATAAACGATACACCAAACTCTTGCTCGGATACAAATGTATTATCTATGCGGTTATACTTACAAGTATATATACATTATATCTTACGAAAAACTACGAAGAGTCGTACTATTATCCGTCGACGTACATGACGACAAATACGATTTCATGAAATATAGTTATGTTTATACATAAACTTATATTTCAAGTCGCTCGAAAACTTAATCGTTTCTAAAGAAAACCATAGACTGGTTATTCCGAGTAAGACAATGACACTTTCATAGAATCGTATGATTAACGATTCGGTAGAGCTCGGTGACATGTAGTTTAGCTCCGTTATATCTAGAAACTTACAAGTTATTCGGTTTTAGGATTACCTTAATTGCATGTTAGCAAGGCAAGTTGTGGAGACAACATTATGGAATCAAATTAAGCTTGCTTTGCATAAGGATATCAAGGTGAGTTCATAACCCCCACTTTTTACCATTTTACATTCTTATAAATGTTTTCGGGGGTGAAAAGACATGCAAGTTTTGCAAAAGTATACAATGTTTCGAATAACGAAAATCACATATTCTAACCGATATTACATACAGATTACAATAAACACGATGTTTTAAGCATGGTTTAGACTAAATTTACCGGTTTTCACAGCAATACAAGGCTTTTTGAAACATGCATGAGTTTTATGACTAGTGACGGGATTGTCTTAGTCACAACTAGGGGCTAGGCCCCAATTTTATGTATAACATGGGTGAGACCCAATAACACGGATAACATGGGCGAGGCCCAATAGCACGGATAACATGGGCGAGGCCCAATAACACTGATAATATGGGCAAGGCCTAATATCATGGATAACAGATTTATAACAATTGGTATGTAGCTATGGGATTAGATGATAACAGATCACTGTGTGTAAGTAGGATGATGACAATGATGACCATTAATCACGTAGTGACCAAGGTCAAAAGGTATAGATCTATTGAGTTTAAGACACGCTCCACTCCTGGTATATTAACCGGTTAGGAGTGCTTTTGTGATCCCAATGATGTCAGAGTTGTCTCGGGTTGCTTACTTACTTATGGCACATAGTCCAGTGTATTAGCTACACACCGACAGATCCTTAGATTCCATAGGCATACTACATACTACCATTTCAATACCGGTTTACAAATATAACAAGAAAACATTTCAATACCGGTTTACAGATATGATCTAACACATTTTGTCACCAGTTTATAAACATAACAATTATATGCATGGATTTGCAAACAACACGGAAAACATTTCAATACTGTTATACAGACATGACATTTCAAATGCTTTGGGATATATGATCCCACAAACCGGTTTTCGAATGCAAAATGCTCAAATATATTATGACTCATTTGAAACAAAAACAGACAAACTATGAACTCGCCAACTTTATGTTGACTTTTCGCATGTTCTTTCTCAGGTTACAATTACAAGTATGGCACGGTTGGAATAGTGGAACCATGGGTAATCGGGTACTTAGCGAGCGTTCAATGTCTAGAAGTCTTAGCACTCACATTTACTTCTGCTGTGCAATGAAGATACCCTTTTAGTTCATACCCAGCTCTGATGTGAAGGAATTTCAGGGGGGTGTGTGACAGAGTGGTATCAGAGCTATAGGCTTCAGCGAATTAGGTTTCTATGGAGATACCTAGGCTTTAACCTCACTTTCCTTTGGGGACGATCATTAAGACTTTAGCATATACAGAACGCCTAGCACTCGAATATGGGTTCTAACCGTGGCCGAAACAATGAGTCAACATTATGATTTTAATCATACACTAGTGTTGTGTTTCATACACGGTACACGAAAACAATACATACAATATGCAAAACTTTGAGAGTTTTGGCAACATGCATTTAGGACCTTTGGAAAACTTATATCGAAATTCATCAAAGGTCATTACGTAGGAACTGCGACTGTTAACTCGGGCAAACGCGATTACATATACCGTCGATGCTATTTTATTTACCCGAGCAGGTAGCCTACTTAAAACGAAAGACTAGTGCGCAAACATACATGAAACTTAATCCATACATCAACGGATGTCGAAGTACAACACATACGACTTTGAGGCACGGCCTTGAGAAAGCACGACATTACGACAACGATGCTAATACCGTCGGCGGGAGAACTACCGACCAGAATGTGGCAATTTGTCATGTGGTCCTGTAAGCGACACGAACCACGCTGAGTACGTTCAAACGAGAATTCATAACAGTCGGTACTTATTATAATGGGAATCATAACAATTGACGCTGCAAAAGAAGTCACATGTCTTCGCATTCCCCCTACTTTATTAATGGCGATTACGCCATATTCGACATTCTGTGGCAATGTCACGAAACAACCGATCATCACAGGAAATTCCAGGTAAAGTCCTCATATTTCCCTTGTTGAAATTTCAAATTTGCAGACAATGAGTAGATTTGCATACCTCTACTCCTCCTAATGGTCATTGTATCACGGTAATTTCTTCCTTGTTAGCGAACACCTATTTGACGTCATTTTTTGAAAAATTTATATGATATGCATGCTTTGTTTGCTACGCATGTGGTTAACTTGATACGTGGAGACCATCAGGGTCTTCATTTCGAACGGTCATTTCATTAGTAATTCAAAGGTTGGTTCGCTATACTCAAATTTTTGCTTTGTGATCTAGATGACCTGCCCTATTGCAAATATTGACTCCTTGATATCGAGTCAACGAATTCCTTGAAATTTCATTTTCTTTCCAAGTTGCATACAGGGTTTTCGTTGTAACCATATGAAACTTCTTGGTCGAATCATGTATTATTGTTGGATTGTGTCGAACCAAGTTCAATTGTTTGAACTTGCTCATTGTATACAAAGTTTAATTCAAGGATTTCATATGATGGATTGAGGCCGTCATATTCAAAGTAATATCAACAAGCAATTCATTTGTTTCGAACCATAGTAGACTGTTCGGTCTGCACCCTTATTAAGTCATTTATTGGTTACGACACCTTGTGGTGGCGTTTACACTAGTTGAAGCTTGTGCTAATCTCACTTTCACAATTCATGTACGGATTTAATTCCTTATTTATTTATTTGGTATTAAATCCACCTTGTTGAATCATTTTCTTAAACATTCTTAATATAATCGTGTATTAAGAAGACGGTACACAACTTTATGGTATATTTCAGTGTACCTTGTAACAGTTCTTTCATCATCGGTCAAAAATTTTGGGATAGTTATTGTTCTTCCACGATCGACCGGAAATCATATTTATTTGTTCTTTCATTTTCAGTTGAAAATACTATGAGATTATTTGGAACAAATATTCAGACTTACTTGATTGAACCTTTTATTTAATTGTAAACACTGTGAATTTGTTCGGTCACCGCTATTATTGAATTACTTCAATGGTTATGATGTCTTGGGCATCGGTATAAACTTGTAGCTTGGGCTAATCATGGAAAGCGGTCTTAATGCAACTATGTATTAAGACAATGATACACTAACTTAGGTTGTAATTCGGTGTATCCTTGCAATTCAATAGTGTTACTTAATGGTTCAAAAAGTTAACAAATCACCTTCATGTTTCTAATTCAGTTGAGCTTGTTGATTCTAAGTCTCACTGATCCAACAACCAACGCTAGTTTCCGTTGGTAGAGATTCTTATTGCTTATGAAATACATTTACAGATTGTAAACGTCTTGGAAATCTATTTGTCGAGATTCTCATTGGTATGACCCATGTAAACTCAGTCACATTAGTGATTATATCACTACACTTTGTTCACTTGGCATCGATTTCTGAGAACAGATTCAGTTGAACTATTGAGTTCTTATCGTGGTAGTATGTCCTTGTGTTCATATGACGTGAACAAGTCTCGATGCAATTGCATGGTCATTTACCTGGGTAGTATTAATACCTATCTACGCATGACAAATATCTAAGGGATAACATAGTGTAAATTTTGAGGATGAAACTTTTATAACAATGGGAGAATGTGACAACCGGCATTTTCTGGTTGTAATTAAGCGCATAACTGTAACATTCGTCAAAAAAATGAATGAATCCTAAAACCCGACCTGTTTTTGTAACTCAATCCGTTTTCATATTCCACGTAATTTTGTTTAATGTTTAAGCAATAAAATGTCTTGGATTCTATGTTTTGATCATACATGTTATCATATCTGGTGATTTATAGTCTTATACATGTTTTAGACAACCTTGTAAATTCATTTCCATGTATTTTGAAGCAAGCCTCTATATCTCAAGGTCTAAAACTAAGGTTTTCCTTAGGTTAATCAAAAACTTGGAGACCTCATGAACATACCTAACACATCACATCCTAACCTTCTTATCATTCAAACTTCATTATATACATGCCTTAAGATAGACATTGTGTTTTGGAGAGTTTAGATGTAAATGATCGCAAGTAAAAAGCTCTACATGTCGTATTCTTAGTTTTGTCATAAGATGACTTTCGGGTGACTTTCTTGCTAACATTTCTCCATCCTTGAGCTATCATTCTGGTCCATTTAAAGCTCCAAGATATACTTGGTATACTAAGGATCAAGTAGGTTCAAATGGTGCATAAAACTGAGCTCCAGCGTAACGGGAATCACAAACACAAGTTTTAGAACATAATCCTCGAGCCCGCATCAAGACCCAAGGTTTAAGCCCAATTCTCGACACCATGGATGTTGGATTACTCTCTTCCATATGGTAGTACTCTGAAAATAACGAACGTAGGCGAAAACCGTACGCGAAACGTAGTTATAACGAAGCGGGAATCGCAAAAACAAGTTTGGTGTTTGTTGCTGATTTGAAAGACGCGAAAATCTTGTTTTAAAGTTATCCCACATCGCCCCAATCACCATTTTGTGCTCTATTTCACACCTATAAATACCCTTCCTTGGTTCTTTATAGCTTGCAACTCCTAGTTTGAGTATAAACAAGTGGAATAACCAAATTTGGTGGTCCACAAGCACAATACCCCTATGGATGTGGTGTGTATAGTTTTTATTTCCGCTTTCGACGAGGAGGTGCTGCCCTTCAAGCTCTTCTCATTTTGTAAAGTTATTCTTCGAGGTAATCTTCCTTTCTTTGTTTTTTTATTTTTTTAATATTCATTTATTTATTTCTTTCTTAGTTTAATTAGTTTAGTTTAGGTTCTTAGTTAAGGAGCATTAGACTCGTTAAGGTAACCTAGTTTAGGCTCGCCTTTAGGCTTTTCATAGCCTTGTAGAGGCCTCGTTAGGCTCAACGAGTTTAACATATCATGTTCGTTCATTTAGCTATGCCTAGCATAACGTTTACTTTTTTTTTGTTGCATTCGTATGTCTAGCTTAAATCACGTTTATCAATTGGATTTTCTCCTTATTCTCGTGCGGTTTTTCACTAAGGATTAAAAATGCAAACACTGTGAGTGAATCCTTACAAATTCATTTTTTATTCACGTTTTAGGGTGTATCATGTGTCGTAATTTACTTTATTTATACAAATACATGTGCTACCACCATTATGTGATCTAATGTGTATATTTGTTTGTTGTGGTTATGTGTGGTTACATTTTATCATAGTGCAATCATTCATTTAAGGCCCATCAGTTCCTCGTGGATACGAGTTGAGCATCAGGTGCCTCATTAGATCGGCTCCGTTTGATTGAGCCTTGATCTCAAGTTCATCATTCATCATGTTCATATGTTCATTGTTGATATTATGTGATCTAATGTGTATATTTGTTTGTTGTGGTTATGTGTGGTTACATTTTATCATTTCAGTGCAATCATTCATTTAAGGCCCATTAATTCCTCATGGGATACGAGTTGAGCATCAGGTGCCTCATTAGATCGGCTCCGTTTGATTGAGCCTTGATCACAAGTTCATCATTCATCATGTTCATATGCTCATTGTTGATATTATGTGGTTTGTGATTTAATTATATATACATATGTTCATATATGGTCCATGCACATTTTTATTGAATTAACCAATTTAACAAACTGTTTAAATGTTTAAGTTATATTCACTCACCAACCTTTGTTGACCCAAAACCATTTTTACACATGATACAGGTGAACAGGTACGAAGAGAAGATTGGACATAGGATGGGCCTTAGTTAACAAGAAACGAATTAGTGCAATAACTTGTTATAAACATCGTCTTGTGTATGTAATTGTTTTTGTGAATTATTTGTATTGTGAGACACTTGATATGAATTAGTGAATATTTAAAACAAGTAATAGCAAGTCATAAGCTCTCGAGTTAACCCAATCATGCCCTGATCACCTATTCCGCTGCGGTGTCGGGGTGTGACAATAATGAATAGTAATACCACTATAATTAGCGTAATTAGACGTAAATTAACTTAATCAGGCCTCTAGAGCCTAGGAACGTCTACTTGATTCACGTTACGCGATTTGGCGATAATCGAGAACTCTAACGCCAAATCGAACATTAAGCGAACTGATACCAAACAAATACTGACTACGCCTAAAAATACGAATTTACTACTTGTATTTATCATACAGTTATAATTTTGCGATATATTTGGATATTCGGGCGTCGCAAAGCACAACGCGAAAGCTACGCGTAAAACCGGAACGCACCGACAATGAAACGGAAGCCACGAACTAGAGTTACGCCTCAATATGAATATATTACGATATATTTGGCTTCATTTTCAAATTTTAACGATCACGGTATAAACCGGATCGAAAAACGGATAACAATGATGATCGTAGCAAAGGAACGCGTCAAACACTGACACCGACATAATTTTAGGCGTTTCAACTCTAAACTAACGTATTACGAAATTTTACGAAATTTGAAAGTGAAAACGGGCCTCAGAAATGACATGGGCCTCTCAATCGACAAGAAACACGATAACGGGCTTTAGGCCCCACCCACCAAACAAACCTAGCTATATAACATAACCCTTCCCTCATTTCTTACAAGATGAAACCCTATCCCCCAAGAAGCCTCCAGTGCTCTCTCTACATCTCCAGCCGCCGGAGCCGGTTACCGGTCACTAGCCGGATCCCGGCTGTCCTTTGAAACCAACCACACACACCCACAACCTGCGACACCTTCCCTATACCCCTTATACCCTTATACCACACCACCTAAAAGAGAGAGAAAGAGATCGGGTAGAGAGAGAGAGCCGCGTAGAGAGAGACGGTGCGGCTGTGGCGCAGCATCGCGATGGCGATGTCGTTTTTAGGGTTAAGTGCGACGGTGGACAGTGGCAGTGCCGCCACTCCGGCGGCCAACAGAAATCAGAACCAGTGACGGCAACCACGGTTTTCCGGTACACCGTTCGATTTCCTCGTTTTCTTTCATATCTAGTTAGATCCATGTTTCCCCGGCGATGTTTGTTGTTTCAGGTTGAGTGGGGGTGCAGTAATGGTGGTGGTTACGGCGGTAGCGGCGACAGCAAGTAGCCACAGTCGCCGGCGGCTTTAAGCCGGTCGGCGACGTGGTAGTGGTGGCGGTGCGGGTTTGGGTTGTTTCGGGTGGGATTGGGTTGGTGTTACTGTCATCTGTCGTATGGTGGTGGTGGTGATATTATTTGGCTCGGATCAGGATTGGGTTCAAGATACGACTCAACTCAGTTCAAACTCGGTTCGTTGTTCGGTTCGACTCGGTCAACACCGAGTCAACTCGGTCAAACATGGTCAACGCGAGTCAACTCAGTCAACTGGTCAAACCCGGTCAACTGTCGGGTCAATGGGTCAATTGAGACTCGGTAATAATTTATTTACAACGTGAAATTTATTTATATTAGTTTATATAAATAATAATATTAATTATCGCAAAACCGAGCTCAAAACCGACCCGTTAACGATTACATATCGCCAAAAATTAAAAGTATGTAATCAAACCGACATACGTTACTCGTGGATAATTATTAGTTAAGACCAAATCAACGCGACGTTACGATATATAAATAAATAAGTCGGACTTATATTTGGCGAAAACTATATTAATATACGACGGGAAGTATTATATATTGTTTGTGTACATTGACAAATTGCGTTTTGACAAATAAATCGACAATTGTGTTGTCGGGATCGTCCAAAAACAGAGGAAACTTTGCCCAATTTTCGTAAAAATACGTAACACGAAACGCGTTACATTTCAAAGATAAAACATCCGATTCAAACGATTGTTATAAAATAAATATTAATATATATATTTATTTTGACGACACATACAAATCGATCCGATAACCTTTCATCGAGGGTGATTACAATATAACAAACATTCGGTAGTCGATTATAAACTAAATATAATTATTTATATTACTTCAAACGCCAAATTTGGAAATTTGTTTCGAAACATCGATAACTCATCCGAATATCTTTACAAAAATAAATATATTGTTTATATTTATTTCGAACACCAAGATTTCCGAACGCTTTTACAAGATAAGTACAATGTGCGTATTATTTCAAACGCCTATATTCGGAAATCATATGTTTAAGACATCTAGAATTCGGACAATCGCATAAGACGAGTATAATTATGTACATTATTCGAGTGTCGAGACGTTGAATACTTTTATAAAATGAATATAGTTGTATTTATTTCAAACGTCGATTACGCGAACACTTACGAATACTTTCGAAGGATTTTACAACGATAATATATTGGTTATATTCGATTCAAATGCCTAAACGAAGTACGACGCAACTCCGGAAGACTATAACAAGCGTACGATGACATCATTATTTATTATAAACGATACGCCAGACTCTTGCTCGGATACGAAATGTATTATCTATACGGGTATACTTACAAGTATATATACATTATATCTTACGAAAACTACAAAGAGTCGTACTATTATCCGTCGACGTACATGACTACTTATACGATTTCATGAAATATAGTTATGTTATATATTTCAAGTCGCTCGAAAACTAAATCGTTTCTAAGAAAACCATAGATTGGTTATTCCGAGTTAAGACAATGACACTTTCATAGAATCGTATGATTAACGATTCGGTAGAGCTCGGTGACACGTAGTTTAGCTACGTTATATCTAGAAACTTACAAGTTATTCCATTTTAGGAATATCTTAGATTGCATGCTAGCAAGGCAAGTTGTGGAGACAACGTTATGGAATCACATTAAGCTTGCTTTGCACAAGGATATCAAGGTGAGTTCATAACCCCCACTTTTACCGTTGTACATTTTTATAAATGTTTTCGGGAGTGGAAAGACATGCAAGTTTTGCAAAAGTATACAATGTTTCGAATAACGAAAATCACATATTTCTAAACCATATTACATACAGATTACAATAAACATGATGTTTTAAGTATGGTTTAGACTAAATTTACCGGTTTTCACAACAATACAAGGCTTTTTGAAACATGCATGAGTTTTATGACTAGTGACGGGATTGTCTTAATCATAACTAGGGGCTAGGCCCCAATTTTATGTATAACATGGGCTAGGCCCAATAACACGGATAACATGGCGAGGCCCAATAGCATGGATACATGGGCGAGGCTAATAACACGGATAACATGGGCGAGGCCAATAACACAGATAACAGATTTATAATAATTGGTATGTAGCTATGGGATTAGATGATAACATATCATTGTGCGTAAGGAGGATGATGACAATGATAATCATTAATCACGTAGTGACCAGGGTGCAAAAGGTATAGATCTATTGAGTTTGAGACACGCTCCACTCCTGGTATATTAACCGGTTAGGAGTGCTTTTGTGATCCCAATGATGTCAGAGTTGTCTCGGGCTGGTTACTTACTTATGGCACATAGGCCAGTGTATTAGCTACACACCGACAGATCCTTAGATTCCATAGGCATACTACATACTACCATTTCAATACCGGTTACAATATAACACGGAAACATTTCAATACGGTTTACAGATACGATTAAAACATTTTATCACCGGTTTATAAACATAACAGTTATATGCATGGATTTACAAACAACACGGAAAATATTTCAGTACTGTTATACAGATATGACATTTCAAATACTTTGTGATACTATGATCCCACAAACCGGTTTTCGAATGCAAAATGCTCAAATATATTATGACTCATTTGAAACAAAAATAGACAAACTATGAACTCGCCAACTTTATGTTGACTTTTCGCATGTTCTTTCTCAGGTTACAATTACAAGTATGGCACGGTTGGAATAGTGGAACCATGGGTAATCATGTTCTTAACGAGCGTTCAATGTCTAGAAGTCTTAGCACTCACGTTTACTTCCGCTGTGCAATGAAGATACCAGTTTAGTTCACACCCAGCTCTAATGTGAAGGAATTACAGGGGGTATGACACACAATTTGTCCTTTAGCCTAACCTAGTTAAAATTTTCTGTTAAATCTGATCATGTGCCTAGCACATGAGGGCATTTTTGCCAATTCATCTTTTCCATAGACTATTGTGTAAAAAGGTTCGCATACCTCGTAATTTCATTTTTTCTCTCCCTCACACACACACAGACAAACACCATCTCCCTTCCACCCCATCTATCTCTATCAATTCATCATAACACCACCACCAGCCGATTACCACCACTACCTGACTAACTCCAATTCATAAATCATTTCCCCTATCGACCTTCTTTTTCTCACCTTCTAAATCTCTCTCCTCTCTTCTACTATCAATCACAATGAGTTTTTGATTAGGTTATAAACATGAACAAAAGAAAAGTTACTTACAAAGACAAACAATAACCGGTTCCAAACCCGACCCGGTGGAACCGACCTGGAACCGGTTCCGGTTCCTACCCGGCTAATAGTAGAACCGGTTCCGGGTTCAAAAAACCCGGTGGTTCAAACCCGGTTCCACATTTTATAAATAAAATCGGTTCGTACCCGGTTCCTACCCGGACCCGGTGCGTACCCGGAACCCGGTTCCTACCGAACGGTTCGGGTAGGACAAAAAAACCCGATATGCCCATCTCTACCGTTAACTTACACCTACAAGATATAAACCATCACAACCTCGTCGTTGCACGCCATTTTAATTGTGGAAGTTTGAAAGTGTAAGTTATTGATATTGGGATGAAAGGAGGCAAGAAGGCAAGGAATTTACAATCGGTTTCTAATAGTTTTGCAGCTTTTTTCATTGAATTGACCGAATGAATAGGTTTCTAATAGTCTTTGAGTCTTTTCCATTTAATTGTAACATTAGGAACCGGTTCTTCTAAGGAACTGGAACCGGTTCCAACCCGACCCGAACCGGATACACTCGGTTCTAGTTTTAATGGTTGAAACCCGGGTAGGAACCGGACCCGGTTACAACAAGAACCGGTTCCATTGACACACATTCAGGAACCGGGTTATAAAAAGGAACCGATTATGCCCATCTCTAACACACATCAGTACCTTAATACCTAATCTAGACAATACAAATACCCTACACCAAACAACAAATTGTTATCAACAGAGTTAACAAACTCCTAAAATCAGTTACCCTAATCCAACATAAATCCTCAAAATCATCAATAATAAGTCCACATATCCAAACCCATATGTCCACAATTCAAAACAGAAACACAAGATTCAAACAAAACCCAAAATTCCCATCAAATAACAAAAACCCATGAACCTATTTCAAAAACCAGGTAACAAAATTAAAGTAACAAAATGTGTTAGTTAAAAGATTAAATCTTGGACCTTTAACTACCTTAATCACAAGAACCCCCATCACTCAAAATGATTAAAACCATGAACCTCCAACACTCCAAGCGAAAACCATAAGCTGTTTGTAGATCCAAAATTGTATTGGTGTGGGTGGCGATTAGTGGCTGTGATGCCATAAGGGCAGAAACCTCCTTGTCTCCATCTTGTCACCACAAACAATCACCATCATCGCCTCCTTAAAACTTGTTGGTGTTTTGTCGTCACCAGAGATAATGACCGGAAATAAGTTGGAACTCTCGGTCGGTCCCATTTCTTTTTCTCCCTCAATACTCTTTTATCTCTAGGGGGACGTGGTGGATTTATATTAAATCTTTTTTTCTTTTAGTTTTTGTATTAAAAGGGTAAAAAGACTAATTTACCCTCATGTGGGGTCTACATGACCGGATTCAACCTTAAACTTAACTAGGTTAGTATCAAAAGACAAACCATGTAGCATTTGAAAACATCAAGCACAAAACTCATCAGTTTTAAAGATAAAAGGCACCGCGTGAATATGTGGTAGAAAGATAAAGGATAAAATTTGATATTCCCTCATTGTTTTATTTAATGTTACTCTAAGGGTATTGAGGTTATCATGTAATTTAGCTAAATGAATTAATTTATTAATTGTAAGTTACAATTCAATTTATTTTCTAGAGAAATGATAAATTTGATTAATTGTTTGTTTTGATACGTGAAGAACAAATATCAACATGTTTAGAATAAGTTCGATAAGTATATGATAACTTTTTATACGTGCAAGATAAATTTAAATACGTGTAGCATTAATATTAACAAAACTCTATAAAGAGATGAAATATGACTAATGTTTATTTTTATATATGTAGAAAAAAGTGTTTTTGATTAATTAATTAGAGAGAATATATTTAGAGGCTAGACTAGTTACAAAATAATTAATAGTTAAACCAAAATATCAAAATGCCTTTTAATATTAATAATAAAGTTAAAACGGTTAAACTTTTTACAAAGTTTTCACCAAAACCTTGATCGTAGGGTAGATGAAAATTATTTCTTACTCTTCTCATATAAGATGTATTCCCTCTTTTATGTATGTGCGTGTATATATACATATATATATATATATATATATATTAGGGTTTCTTTTCTTACATAAATCATTGTTTTATATTTATAAATATGTTAATATTGTTACACAACTACACACAATTAGGCAAGTGTATCTATTGTGGAGTAGTATAGTGTGGTAAAACAAGTATTGACTCAGGGACTCATTGACTCTCACTACTAGATATTCGTTGTTATTTAGCTGATCACAAAAGTGAGTGGTGTTTGTGTGAATAAAAGTAAGTGACGTAAATAACGTAAAAAAATACAGGATATGAAGGACATCAGTCAAAGATAGATATCACTTTGCCTTCGAATTCACTTAACTTAGAATGCAACATTTGCAAGTGGTCTAATGGTGAGGTAATTCGAGGTTTTCATCGTGAGATGAAGGATCACATAGGGCTTACCCTCTTGATACTAAATATACTTGCCATAAAATAGGTTGGCCACATCAAGTTGCATCCCCTGTGAACTCCTTTGACAGCTAAGCTGCATCCCCGCGAACTCCTTTTGACAACTAGCTGAGATAAGACTTATTTGCCCATGCTAAAGCCGAAATTAAAACCATCTCAACATGGCCATACAAAGTCCAATGCCCTGCTTCGAACACCATGGAGACTTAATGTAACCTTAAGCCCTAAAAAGCATAATCGTTGAGAGGATCCTTTACCATTAGATTATCAACCCCAAGAATTAAATTAATACAAAAACCTAAACCACTTTTAGTTATGAAAACTCTTTTCACCATTTCTATTGCCATAATCAGCTTTTATATATAGAATGTACAAAGCCAAAAATGTATGCAATAACCACACCAAGCTAACATATACATATATACATAAGTGTAAGACTACAGTAAATAAAGATTAAGTAAAAGTAAACCTGACTAAGATTAAGCTAAAATAAATGTCAAGCTTCCTTTACATCAAAGTGATACAAGAATAGCCATAATATAACCAACACGTGGTAGATTAACTATGATATGGTCACCTGTGACAAAGCAAATCCAAAGTGCGGTTTTTACAATATTATGCTTCTTAATCTAAGTAGACAACGTTGTTAGTGGAAGCAGGGCTCGGGAATCCACTTAATTTATTTTCCAAAGAAGAAATGAAAACGATAATCGTTGAAATAAGATAAAATAAAAATAATGCTGGTCAAATCTCTCTTTTTTTTACCAAAGAAGAATTGTTTTTATGAGTTCTAGAATTGAATAAGAAAAAAAAACTAACAAACCAGAAAGCGAGATGAAATATGGGTCACTTTCATTTCAGAAAATGCAAGCACCAAAAATTAAGATCAAAACAAAAATAAAGATGGAAAGTTCATTTCTAATAAGCAAGAGATTGTGCAGAGTGGTAATAGCTTTAGCCATCGTGTTTTGATAAATTTAAGGATGAAGATGGATGAAGATGAAGAACGTTCGGGCCAATCACATATTTTTTTTCTTTGGGTAATTTTGTCTTTTATATTTTTAACAGTACAATTTCATCAAAATAACAAGACGTAAAACACAAATTTTGTGAAATATAAAAAGTATAGAGACCAAAGTTGAAAGTAAAAAATAAAAACTTTTAATAGTAAAAAAAATCAAGTAGTTTTAAGTTAAAAGTGTAATATCATTTTTTTTTTCAAAACCATCTCTAACATAGAGTACTACATCAAAATGTTTCTAATTTATAGTTAGAAAAAAAAATTTAACAATCAAACAAGTTTTGTTTTTTATACTTTTTTAACATTCTAAGTCTATCAACAATTTTACCAATCAAACAAGTTTAGATTTTTCAAAGAATTAATGTCAAATTCTAATTCCAATTCCAATTTAATTATTAACTCCTTCAAAATACATTCTATGAGCCAAAGAACCGCAAAGGAATTCTTTCTATTCCAACACCTAACCAAACATAAGTTTTGAGGAAACTATTTCGAATTCCAATTCCAATTTTGTGAAATTCTTTGAATCAAACGAGCTTATATTTTAAATTTATTGAAAATTATTACTTTAATAATAATGCAAAAATTTATTAAAAATGATTACTTCAATAATAACTTTCTATTTATTTGCAACTAAATGAAATTTAAAAGTTGCCATTCAAATAATTAAAGGATTACTTTAATAATCACTTCCTATTTATTTGCAACTAAATGAATTTTAAAATTGCCGTTCAAATATAATGAAGTTGAGTTAACAATATCTATTTTTAAGGTTATTCAAGATATATACTTTTATTAAATTCTGAATTAGTTTCTTAATTTATTAATTTTGTATGTTTATCGAACTTTGCTCTATTTTTATGGTTATTCAAGATATATACTTCTATTATATTTCGGACTAGTGTTTTAAATTTATTTATTTTGTATGTTTATCTATTTTGCTATAAATTAGAATTACTTGAATATTAATCCATAGTCATTATTACAATTACATTATTTATGTTTGGTTAATACATAGTCGAACCAAATAGAACATCGATCTTTAATTTTCAATCAAAACCGGTCTCAATTTAATTCAACCCAAAACAAGTCTTATTTAATAATTATCTCATAATCACCAGCAAAGCATCATTAATGATCGCTTTGGATTTTGAAGCCATCCAAACCTGTATTGGCTTAGTTTAGTGATCGGTTTTCGGTTAAGAATTTACAAACAATACTAAATGTAGAGTTTACAATTTCTATGTGAAACCAATTTAAAAAAAATAACTAAACATAAAATTTGAATAACACAACATTTTTATATTACTCGAGCATTTGATTATTTTAAGTTGAACTATACATATAATTGAACTTTACTTGGCACTACAATACAAAGAGCAACTCTTTTGAGTTTTAACTTATAAAACATTATTGCTTTTTCATTTTGATCGTGTGCCATGTTAAGCCATGCGTAACAATGCAAGAGTTTGATAATGTCTCCACACTATCCCCATAGGCATTATTTGTGTATGCAGAAGGAGAGAAATTTCTAAAATAATGCCCAATGAGCAGGAAAAATATGTAAAAGTAACGAATAAAAGGGTATTAAGGGGTTTTAATCATTACATGGGGCGTTATAATACTGATATGAAAAAAATACCCTTAAAAAACATTAACCATTACCAATGGTCTTAATATATTTGTATTATAAAGCCCAACAAACTATATTTGTGCAAACAAACTCCTAGTGACTATTTGAGTTGGTATAACTTTTTAACGCCTTAGTTTTGACTTGCAATAATTAAAATCATTGTTATCAAATTGATATTATTGATCTAAAAATCGTCAAAACCAAACCAAATCCGACCTAACAGAACCCTTTCGCAGTTATGGTTTATCTAAAAATCGTCAAAACCAAACGAAACCTAACCCGACTTAATCGAAAGGGTTCGCAGTTACGCGTAACATGTAGTTTTATTTATTTATGACCTTAATTTTCCAATCCCATATCCAAAAACAACACTTATTTATATATAGAATATATAACAACCGGTGTCCTTTACGTTTGTATCAAATTACAACCGGTGTCCTTTAACTAAAGAAATTACAGGCTCTATCCTTTATGTTAACAGTTTTTAGCATGTTATACTGTAACACCTCGTAAAACCGTGTCCAATAGTATAGTGACACGTTTCGTATTTTTATTATAGTCTATTAAAGATTAATAGAGACTAAAGGTGTCAACATGCTCAAACTGAGCCTCTGAGTGACCTTCTGATGTCAACATGCATAAACTTAGTCTCTGAGTGACTGATATGTCAACATGCCTAAACTTAGCCTCTGAATGACTGATATGTCAACATGCCCAGCCTCTGAGTGACATCAGAGTCAACATGCTTATAATGAACCTCTGAGTGATCCTTTACGAAGTCTTAACTCTAATACGTGCCACTTGTTGGACGAAAGAGTTCAATTCTGTAAATATGTGAAAGTTGGATAACGGAGGGGTTAAAAGTGTCAACATGTTAATTTATACCTCTAAGTGACCTTTTAACGAACCGAGAGCTCGGCAATATCCGGGCATAATCCCGAGTACGCCAAATGTTGGCTACGGAGGGCTAAATATGCCATAAAGGTGTTTTAGGAGTGTTTAATAAGTTGAGTGGCTAAATGTGACAAACTTTGAATCTGGCCATGGGGCGCTTGCGGGCGCGAGAGACCAGGCCTGGGTCTCTCGCGGGCACGAGAGGCCTGTGTCTGCAGAATTTTTGCTTGGCCTCCACACATGTTGCCAAAAACCATTAGTTTCGAAACCATGGTCTTCCAAACTGCTATGCGACGTTTTAGAGCACTTGTAAACTCCCTCTTACACCCCTTAACACCTGGCATTACCTCCTTCAAGCTCTACAACTATAAATAGGTGCCAAGGTTCACCTTTTGAACTTGCACCTTTCTCATTCACAACTCTATATCCCTCCTCTGGAAGTTCCTAACTTAAAGGAGCATCCAACTTATTTCTATTGCATCCTAGGAATCACTTGTAAGTGTTCCTTTCTCTTGCACTTTCGTTTATAGGCTTTTATAGCTAAAAGTCAAGCGTTTTACGGAAAACACCTTGACTTTCGGTTAAGACCATTATGGTCCAGCTATTGTTCGAGACGAACATGGCTAAGTGATCGTAATAAGGTAGGTGTTAGTCCCTATAAAGAGCATCTCCTGAAGATCACGTTTACTATACCAATTGACGGGTCAAACTTTAAATATTAAAAAGTCAAACAGGTCATTTTCGGAAATATTATAATCCGAGTTTCTATAAATTATGAAACATGTTTTAACACTTAAACAAGTTGGTAATAAATATTAGAACATGTAAGAACGTGTTCAGCTCGTCAATTTCAGTTCTAGAGTCAGTTCGCAACCGAAAATCACAAAGTTTGACTTCTGCTTTGACTTTCGATTCTGACCCGATTTAGATTAGTTAGCTACTGATCTAAGGTTGCATTATGATCGTAATATAATGTAGCATAACCCCCTGAGGTTATATTACATGATGTAATCAGAATCTGAGTTTATGCACAAGTTCCGTAATTATGCCATTTTGACTAAAATGCCATTTTTACCTAAAATAAGGTTTAATCAATAAAGAACTTGAAAATAAGTTTTCTACTGATGTAATATTAAAGGTAGGATTATTTAGGATGTCAAACTAGATTATAAACTTAGTTTATGAACTGGTCCTTGTATTATGTCGATAAATGACGATAAAGCCTTTGTGGCTCATTAAACGGTTATAATCAAACATTTTCATATCAAATCTTTTACCTACTGATATGTTATATTAAATAACATATCTAAAACATATAAACTTGATTTTAACATCAGTTTTCATTAGACATCGCATAATTCGTCATTTTACGACATAAGCGCCATTTCAGAGCATAGTATAGTTTTAAACCATATTAATCAACTAAGACTTGTTACCTACTTTTAAAAACTTATTTAAAATATTTTTGCAGTGGTTACATTATATAAACTCAGAATCCCAAATAAATTATCATACTATGTGTAAAATGACCAAAATGCCCGTTCGGTGCATAGTTTGGTCATAATAGATAAATTACACATATAATCAATATCCTACTGATATTATATCATAAATAAGTTATTTTTCCAGAAGAATTTTGGTCATAACATTAAATTATATTCAAGTTCCTTTTATACGGTATATAATTACCGAAACGCCCTTATGAAGCATAGTTTCGTTTTAAAACCTTAACGGGCATGAAAGTTGATATCCTACTGATGTTACAATTAATTTTAAGTATGATGGCATATAGACCTTGTCCATGACTTATCCGGTTACCCAATATCGCCGATATGCGTACGGTTAAGTATATGTAACTAGTTTACGGAAATTAACCGAAACGGGTCTAACCTTGTCATTTAAGTTCAAAATCCAGAGTGTTTATAGTTTACCCATATTATACAAGTCAAAGTACTTGTCGGGTTTAAACTACATTCTATCTGATCATCGTTTAATCAAGCGTTATACGTTTTGATCATGTACACTACTCGGTCTAAGTCTATGACTTAAATAAGACCGTTAGTATTTAATTTGTTAGCTTATACCATAATTCAGATTAGAGACTTCCGGTAAATGCTATCTGCACTTAATCCGTTTTGGAACGGCTGAGATATTAAAACTTGCATTTTAAAATCAAGACTAGCTCAGGTAAATATTCTCGACTTATTTCCCCTATACGGGCTTGGGTTACGGTAAATTATTACCGCTTGGTCTGAAATGGGATCAATCAAATGTCGGACTGTGGCTAGTAAATCCGCATATTTTGTTTTAATCAGTTTTGTTTGTTAACTTAAACATCGGGGGTTAACTACCGTGTCCTGGATATCCTCGGCTCATTACATTAGATAATAGCCACGACCTTAGCGCGGGTGTAGGCATACACCTGATAGACGCTCAAAATGCATTACCCACAAAGTTGGGAGATTAACTCCTTCGTGATTTCAAAGTGGTGAGTACGTTAATCATGTCACGGTTTTCGTACTGGGCCCTGTATGTATGGACAAACAAGTGAATCTGTTAACAAGGTTACAAAGTAACTTTTCAAGTTATAAAAGATTTTGTGCCAACGAGCACTTAAAAGATTTTTAAAATGTTTTCAAAATGAGTCAGTTGGGTGTATTTACTTGCGAAAGCTAACGTATTTTCAAAAGACTAAGCTTGCAGGTACAATACGAAAATAGGCTGGAAGTGCTCGGCAGGATAAGAGGATCTTGCAAATCCTAGATCTGCCCAAAGTCTGTTATACATTTTTGTAAAATTTGCGATCCGCTGTGGATCTTCTATTACCAGCCGTTTGTATATTATTTTGTACTTCGAACATTTGGTTTGTAATAGTAATTTAAATCTAAGACTTCCGATGTGCCGTGTTTAATCGACTATGATGATATCAACTTACGTCACGGTATTCCCCACCCGGGCCCACCGGTGTTTGGATTTGGTTGGAAATCCAGGGTGTTGCAGGTTGGTATCAGAGCTAACGTTTGAGAGAATTAAACACTAGCCTTCTTGTGTTTAATCTCAAACTTACACGAGCACATTCCTTAGACTTCCGAGTCTAGTCTTTGACCTAGGATTACTCATCTCATTATTAAGTTATTAGTATTGTTTTTGAATTGATTTTTTAACAGTAAAATGCCACCAAGAGTATGAGGAAGAGGTAAAGGCCAATGAGGGGAGGACCTTCTGGACATATCCCTTCACATCCCCATCACCATAACCCCCTATGAGGATTCGGGGGATTCCTTGCCACTACCGTAACATTCACCTTCTCATACCCAAAACTCGTACCACTCATATCATTCACATCAATCACACCACTCCCATCACTCTCATCACTCTTATCATGATGAGTTTAACCCCGACCAATACTTTAACACACCCCCAGCCAACCAAAATCAGTTATATCAACCCAACCCAATGGACGAGGACTCCGACCCGAAGATGCCGCCATCAGGATCACACACATATCCCATCGAGATCTCAAGCGATTTGAACTCTTATGCCGGATTGCCATACCAAGGTCCTAATGAGTGGGACCAATATTGGAACCAATTCACCATTGCTAACACTCCTTCCCATCACTCCCCAACACCTCCTATACAAGAAGATGTTCACCTGGAACCGGTGGAACAACATCAGCTGCCACCTGAGCCACCGAGGAGGAAACGTGGAGCACGTATGTTGGTACGTGCAGGTCAACAGTCGGTTTGCTACCACCATTGCCTAAACCCTACCCTACAATTCAAGAGGACCCACAAATGGGTGGACCCTCTAATGCTTCACATGTGGTGGAATCGACACCATCACCAGTGGTTCAACCACCACCATCGGGTTATAATAACCCTATCCCAACATATTCGGATAACTCTGGATATGATCCTTTTAACCCGTCTACGCCAGTAAATTACCACGCATTATCGCATGACCCATATATGCAAGCGGTCATGCATAACGCACTTTACCCGTCTCCTTTCCCACCTACTTATCCACCTACTAGATATCCAAGTTATGGGTACCAGTATCCTGTTATGACACAACCACAACCTCCGCCGCCACTCGACGCCATTAATGGGGCCTTAGAACTAATGAAAGAAATGCAACAACAAGCAGAGAAAACGGAGAAGAAGACAAACAAGTTCTTCAAGAAACTCTCCAAGTTGGTTAAGGGGAAGAAGGACAAGTGAAGTCTCTTCTATTAATATATTTAGTCCTTACGAGGACATTGTTGTTTCCTTAGTCCCTGCGTGGACATTTTTATTTCTTAAGTCCTTGCATGGACAGTTTGTTTCATTTATTCTAGTATTGTAATTTCTATTGGCTTTTAATGGAATATTTTGGAATTATATATATGTATTCATCCTCTTCAAGCAAACGTCTCGATTTTACTCGAAATTTATGCTCTGCTATATAATTCCAAAAAAATCTTAATAGTTTGATTAGCCAAGTGGCACAGACCACATATTTGGCCAAGAAATGATAGTTAAGGATAAAAGGGCCTTCTATCAGGATAGTTAAGGGAAGTTATCCTTCTATCCAGAGGTGGTGGACTAGGTTCAGACCTCTAAGTCGTTAAGGTCCAAAGTGACCGGGACTATTAATCAACCATTAAGGTACTCTTATGTTAACATTAAGGAATGATCATACTCTTGGTAGTGTGACTTAAGGAACCACACTAGCCGTCTAAGGTAAATGGACTATGTCCTAACGTACCTGACAAGCCAACGTGCCATATGTTATGTAGTGACAGGCCAACGTGCCATATGTTATGTCCAAAGTGACAGGCCAACGTGCTATATTTTACGTCCAAAGTAACAAGCCAATGTGCTGTATTTTGAATATCCTTGGGGATAAGGCCTATGAGCCATGTTTTAATGTCCTTCGTGACAAGCCTATGAGCTATTTATAATTTCCTAATGGCAATGATAGTTGTGACATTACGATCCACTGTCTAATAATATATGGACTACGTCCAAATTGTAATTTGCCTTTGATGGTCCTTCTGAGACCTTGGCCAAATATAGATATAATAAGCCTAAGAGTTGTGATGTTATTCACACTAGCTTGATTAGGCGATGGATTTGCATATCCAATGTTTAAAGCCAATATGGTTATTATTACCATGGCTAAGAGAAGTTTTAATTTGGTGTTTAGAACCAAAGCTTCAAAGAATGGCTAACTCGGATGAGGCGCAAAGTAGCCACCGGGTTGTTAACTCTAACAACGCAGAAAATATAGCCACTAATAACAATGATTTCCAATCTCGCATTGATGCAACTGTTGGAAAGGCCATGGAAAAGGCCATAGAAAAACTGAGAGAGTCGAGCGCTACTCGCTCCAGACCTTTATCAATTCCACCATCCTCAGCTCATAAAGAGAGCTCAGTTCACTCTTTAAATGCGAAAAGTGAACCAAAGAAATTAGAATTTGCTGATAGGTCCCGTTCTTCAAAAGACGAATGTACTTACAAATATTTCGTCTCCTATAAACCCCATGATTTCAATGGAGAAAAGGGAGTTGTAGAAGCCTTAAAATGGCTTAATGAGATGGAAACGATAGTGGATATCAGCGGTTGTGCTGATAAGGATGTGGTACAGTATGTATCACAGTCCTTCAAGGGTGATGCCCTGATTTGATGGAAGGCAATGGTCCAGTCAACAGGTAAGGTACACCTGTATAATTTAGGATGGTCCAAGTTTGTAGCCCTTGTTAAGGAAACTTACTGCCCACCTCATGAGGTGGAGATAATAGAGCCATACTTTCTGACTCTCACAATGAAAAACCTAGATTGTCGGAAGTATGTTTCTGACTTTAATTCCTTGTCTAGGTTAGTTTCCTACTTAATCACCCCTGAACCCAAACGCTGTCAGACCCTGGTCGTAACGGAAGCGCAAACGTGTGACTGTGAGGTAATCATTGCATCCAATCATGTAAACAACTATAAATCAACAACGATGCCATGCTTATATTAACTTGCAACCAATGTTTACAAGTTTCCAAAAGTGAAATCATGAGTTTCCAAATTGTTTCACATTGTCATCAACAAGTGTTTGAAATACATTACAACATAGTGAAAGATTGTTTTCATCATAATAGCATGTTGAGGTTTTGACTCCTATATACCCATACGAGGTTGGATATAAGAGGAAATTCCTCCCAAAAGGTGGCATTCGTTGTTATGTCATTCCCATTTCCTGAAGTGTTCACCGGCTCAAGTCTTGCGTCCTGAAATACATGTAATTTTAAAAAGTCAACATAAAGTTGGCGAGTTCATGTAGTTATTGTTTTCGTATGACATGTCTTGTTTGTAATCCAGTAATGAAATCTTAGTATGTTATTAGCATTCATGGAGTTTAAGGATCTATCAGTGTATAGCTAGCACCCTGACATATGTGCCATAAGTAAGTAACCAAACCGAGACAACTCTTGACATCATTTGGGATCACAAAAGCACTCCGAAGGGTATACCAACCAGGAGTGGAGCGTGTCTCAAACTCTATAGATCTATGCCTTTTGCACTTAGGTCACTAAGTGATTAATGGTTACTCTTGTCATCATCCTACTTACGCAAATTGATCGTGTTATCAACTAACCCCATAGCTAACATACCGTTTGTTATGACATGTATTTCCCCTCGATAATTTTAAAACAAAACTTTAAAATAATTGAAAGGAGGGACATGAACTCACAGCTTTGCGTTCCGTACGTCGTACTATTCACAGTTCGGTGTCCGTATACGCGTGTAACCTACATGTGTATTGAGTTTATTAGACACCTAGGCCTTGCTGGACCTTGTACCAGTTGTTCATCTTGAATTCTTATTGTGTATTTATTTATCACCTTAGAACAACTTTTAATGTTATCATAGTGTTGGTAGTTCGTTTGTTCATTTAATATTTTTATACATATATTTCTTATATATAATATATATTGTTATTCTTAGATCGTGTGTGAACTGGGCCTTGTCCTTCACATGTCCTCGTGCCTTGCACGCGTGTCATTGGACCTTGCCCATGTCATTTATGTCCTTGGGCGTAGCCCATGTTTTCATGTGATTGGGCCTAGCCCATGTAATTTATATCATTGGGCCTAGCCCATGATTTCATGTCATTGGGCCTAGTCCATGTAATTTATGTCAATGGGCCGAGCCCATGTTTTCATGCCATTGGGCGTAGCCCATGTAATTTATGTCATTGGGCCTAGCCCATGTTTTCTTGTCATTAAGCCTAGCCCATGTAATTTATGTCATTGGGCCTAGCCCATTTTTCATGTCATTGGGCCTAGCCCATGTAATTTATGTCAATGGGCCTAGCCCATGTTTTTATGCAATTGAGCCTTGCCCATGTCTTTCATAAAATGGGCTTAGCCCAAATTCATTTTCAAGAGCCCAATATTTATAAGTCTTACACTTATAATTTATACTAAGTATAGATTTGTAAGTATACTTATTTTGTATACTTTTATAAATTAACTTAGAAATTTCTTTATGTTTTAACTTTCCGGGTTTTGATATCGATAACATATATATATGTTAAGTGTCTAAATATATATTTTAGACTTGTCATCGTCGTCATTTAATACATGCTTTTTCCCGTCGACAATCGCACGTCGTCGTAATAACTCTTCGTGTCGGTGATTTATTCGTTGGTCGATGACGAGGCGGTGTATTTGCGTACGTTCGCCCACCGTCCGCATTGCTTCATTTGTACGATTATTGTTTCGACGTATTGTAAAAATGTATTTGTTTGTGTCAGCAACATTTGGTAATATTTTCAAGTGTTTGTAGTATTTTGTGTATAGTTGGGTATTTTTATGGTGAATACCTAAGCTTATAAATACTTACACATACAATACACATGTATTTACACATAATTCTTGGTGACAAAATATGTATATATACTTTTACTTCCACAAGTATCCATATATATATACATATAAATATATAAGGATCACTTATTTTTAACTTGTAAAAATATATATTTATATACTTGCTAAACAATTGTGTGTTTAGGGTTTAACCCTTGTCATTAGAACTTACCTAATGACGGTTTAATTACTCATCGCGTTTAGTCCCGTTAATCACCCCGTTAATCATACCTTAATAGCGATTTGATTTTTAGAAAATTTCGCCATAGTTTCCCCTAAACTATGGCGTTTTCCACATTTTTAAAACATATTTAAACTCTGTTTAAACTCATAATCAAGATCAACATATAATCTAAAGCTTCCATGTTATTTGTTTACAAGTTATGTATATCATCATCCATAGCATTTTGGTAGTCAAAATCTTACTAAAAATATAGTGAGATTTCAACATTTATTAGCATTTTTAAATCATCATCTTTGTTACATCATTAAATCAAGTCCTTATAAAAATCACTCATGTGTAATAACTTCTAGATGGTAGTAGTCTTTATGGATGATGAAGTTGATGATCTTGTTTAGATTTAAACATTACCATGTTTAAATCATCATTTTCATATTTATCTATACAAGATCATCTACCTTATACACTTACTTTAACATAAACAACACCATCATGCTAACTAGTTAACATATAAACACATAACCAACACAAATTAAACTATATTTAGTGTTATTATTAAGGTGTGATTTAGGGTTTTTAGGTTATATTTTCTTCATTTTCAAGATGATCAACTTGTACTTCCTTAAACTAGACATGATAATAAGCTAGAATATGAAGAGATTTGTCTTACAATGGGTGCACAAGTTTAGCGAAGATCTAGGTTGAAAATGAAACCCCACGAAAGCCCTAATGATCCTCCACCTTTGCTAGCATATTGGATGGTCTTGAAGTGGCTTTAAAGTGAGTGGAATGAGGTGGTTTTATGGTGGTTATGCGGAGGTGGTTGTAGCCGTGGGAATGAGGGTGGTGGATGATGGTTTAATTTTTTTTCTAAGTTATGAATAATGGAGAAATGTGAGGTGATATATTTATATAATTATCATCCATAAAGGTTACATCCATATCTTCCTACCATGCTTATAATCTCAAATTTTCAACATGAATCCTGTGGGTGGGGGCCCACATGGGGGGTTAACTGTAAATATTATTTATAACATGTGTTTATTTATTAGATATTTAGGTAATTAACTTAAGTATGGTGATTAGGGTTGATCTTCTATCATTAGCAAGTAATTAGGGTTTAGGGTGTTAATCCATGTTAATTAGTCCTTTTAACTAAGTGATATAAGTTTCGGATAACGAAAACGTCACTAGTTCGCTCATCGGCACAATATCGGTTAATATACGAACTTTATTATTTAGTACCGGAAGCTTTGGTTTTGACCACCGTAAGTGTTGTGACATTTATTTAGTGCACTTCCGATCTAGAAATATGCTTAACTAGTTCGCTAGATGAATATATGTTGAGTTAGGATGGCCGAAATGCCTTTCGTTCGATCGTTCGCTCGATAGGCACTTATATATATCCTGCCTTCGAACTTTTTCGGAAGTTGTGTTTCCATGACCTCAAGATAGTTGAATGGATTTTGAGTCCCAAATGAGGCTTAACTAGTTCTCTAGATGCATGAATGAGACTATCGGCCACTAAAATGTTCGTCGGTTCGCCAAACGGTCGCTTTCCGGTCTAGTCGTGCACTGTTTGCCGTATGACCGGAAACGGCGTCTTTTGTGCATTTTTGCTATTCTCATATTGTTTTAGGATGTTCAACATTGTTTTGTTATTATTCTGAAATCCGGAATCCACCGAATTAATATTGCGTACAAATTGAAATTTGTTGCCTTTTTGGTCGAAACATTTGCAAGTTAGGCGTTGTACCGGAAAGTTATATATTTTTGTAATGGGGGTTCCCATAGCAGTGTTTTCATATATATATATATGGACTTAGTTATGGCATTAGCATGCCGTTATTTGTTGTTCTGATTCGCTTTAGCAGTTTTGCCGACACAGATAGTGCCACCGCAAATAGTGCGCCCAACACTTTCTACCAACACTTTTAGGGCATTGTTTGGTTTGTTCCGCGTCGTAACGGAAACCAGTACATGTTATGATCTGATTTACTTGCCCTAATACTTAGGATATGACATATGACTCAGTTACGAAATTAAATTACAATAATACGCATGAGATTATGAATTTAAAAATAGCGATTAGATTGTACGGAATTACCAGTTATTTGCCATTTGTCACAAACGCATTGCGCGTTTCATTAATGGGTTAGCGCCTGAAATAAAGGGCATGGTAAAGGCTGCTCAGCCTAGTACCTACAGGTCTGCTGTAGACCTATCTCTCTCCCTCACTTTAGACTTGGTGAGGCAAAAGTCAATCAAGACTGAGACTGACGGGAAAAGGAAGAGAGAGATAGTATCTCCCAAAGATTTAATAAGATAAATAAAGAGAGATTTGGGTTCAAAAAGAACCAAGATAAGTCGGGCGTAACGCCAATATGTAAGAACTGCAACCGTAGACATTGGGGGCAGTGTAGTATTGATCCACAGACTAAACCCTGTGGTATCTATAAGAAAAAGGGGCATAAGACCCTAGAGTGCAAGGATCTTAAGAATGTCGTCTGTTACGGCTGTAATGAAAGGGTGCATATGAAGTTTAACTGCCCTAAGAACCCAAGAAATGATGATGCAAAGCCTGGAGAGGCTAAGAAAGGAAATGCTCGTGCGTTCCAGATGAATACCAGGGAGGCCAATAATGACAATAACGTCATAACAGGTACTTTCCTCATCAACGACATATATGCTAGAGTTCTTTTTTATTCAGGTGCGGATAAATCTTTTATTGACTATATGTTTAGTAAACTATTAAATTTACCCATAAGAACTCTAGAAAAAACTTATGAGATAGAACTTGCTGATGAAACTTTAGAAACAACAACTTCCATTCTTGATGGATACTCTATATCCGTTAAGAAACATTCTATTCCTAACTCTCTTTTGCCAATGAAATTGGCGGGGTTCGATGTAGTCTTAGGTATGGATTGGTTATCCCATAATCAAGCCCGCATGGTCTGTGATAAGAAACTCATTGAAATTAAAACCCCATCTGGTGAAAAGATCACCATCCTTGGAGATTCACACTATGGATTGCCAGATAAGGTGACATTATTTAAGGCATCCAAGTGTATGAGGAAAGGTTGTGTCATTTATATGGCACAAGTCACTATCAACGAGCCTAAGCCGAATTGAAGAGCTTCTAGTTATTTCGGAGTATTTCGATGTCTTTCCCGAAGAACTACCAGGGCTATCTCCAAATAGGCAAGTGAAGTTTAGAATTGATATCCTACCTGGATCAGCACCTGTAGCTAGGGCTCCATATCGATTAGCACCAACGGAAATGAAGGAGTTGAGGACGCAACTAGATGAACTCTTAGAAAAAGGCTTTATTCGGTCTAGTTCCTCACCTTGGGGAGCTCCTATTCTTTTCATTAAAAAGAAGGGCAGTTCAATGCGAACGTGCATTGATTACCGTGAGTTGAACAAGTTGACAATCTAGAACCGTTATCCTTTTCCTTGGATCGACAACTTGTTCGATCAACTTCAAGGAGCTACTTATTTCTCCAAGATTGATTTGAGATCAGGATATCACCAACTGAAGGTTAGGAACGAGGATGTTCCTAAGACTGCCTTCAGGACCTGTTATGGTCAGTATGAATTTTTGGTGATGCCTTTTGGGCTCACAAATGCACCTGCAGCATTCATGGATCTTATGAATAGAGTCTGCAAGCCATATCTAGATAAGTTTGTCATTGTCTTCATAGACGATATACTTATCTATTCTTGTAATCAAGTTGATCATGAGAAACATCTTCAGTGCATTCTAGAATTACTAAGACAAGAGAAGCTTTATGCTAAGTTCTCTAAGTGTGAGTTTTGGCTTAGAGAAGTCCAATTTCTTAGACCCATTGTAAGTGAGCATGGTATCGAAGTGGATCCCCCAAAATAGAAGCCATAATGAATTGGGAAATTCTCAAAACTCCATCAGATATTCGTAGTTTCTTAGGATTAGCTAGTTATTATAGGAGTTTCATTGAGAACTTTTCAAGGATAGCCACTCCTTTAACTACCCTGACCCGTAAGAATGTCAAGTTTGACTGGGGTCCAAAACAACAAGAATCTTTCAAAATTCTAAAACACAAGTTGAGCAATGCTCCTGTGTTATCTCTACCTAAAGGTATTGAGGACTTTGTTGTTTACTGTGATGCCTCACACACTGGCATGGGTTGTGTGCTAATGCAAAAAGGCAAAGTGATTGCTTATGCATCACAACAATTAAAGGTGCACAAAAGGAATTACACCACCCACGATTTAGAATTGGGTGCCGTTGTATTTGCACTTAAGTTATGGAGACATTATTTATATGGTACAAAGTGTATTATATACACTGACCATAAAAGTCTCCAACATTTGTTCAATCAGAAGGAATTGAACATGCGACAACGCCGTTGGATGAAAACACTAAATGATTACAATTACGAAATTCGCTATCATCCCGGCAAGGCAAATATTGTAGCTGATGCCTTGAGTCACAAAGAAAGGGTTAACCCTATTAAGATTAACGCCAAGAGCATTGAGCTAAGAAATAGCTTGAATGAAAAGCTATTAGATGCGCAAAAACAAGCCCTATTAGAGGCTAATATTCCTAATGAAGGATTAGGCGGAAATGTTGATCAGTTATGCCTGGAAAAGATGGAATCCTTAGATTTAAGGAAAGAATTTGGGTTCCAATCTTTGGAGAACTTAGAAATCTAATCCTCTAGGAAGCGCATAATTCAAGATACTCAGTTCACCCGGGTGGTGACAAGATGTATCAAGGTTTGAAAAAGAATTATTGGTGGATGGGTTTGAAGAAATCCATAGCCACCTATGTAGCTAAGTGTCTGACATGTTCGCAAGTTAAAGACGAACATCAGAAACCGTCAGGACTTATACAACAGTTAGAAATTCCCACTTGGAAATGGGAAATGGTAAAAATGAACTTGATTACCAAGTTACATAAGACCAAACATGGTAATGACACGATTTGGGTCATTGTGGACAGATTGACTAAGTCAGCGCATTTCTTGCCAATTAAAGAAAGTATAATTCCGACAAATTGGCTAAGTTGTACGTGGACAAGATTGTGTCCCTACATGGTGTGCCAGTATCTATTGTATCGGATAGAGATACTAGATATACATCTCACTTTTGGAAAAGTTTCCAACAATCTTTGGCACAAGATTAAACTTTAGTACGACTTACCACCCACAGACTCATGGTCAGAGTGAGCGTACTATCTAGACTTTGGAAGACATGCTTAGAGCATGTGTGATTGATTTAGGTGGAAGCTGGGATGACCACTTACCCCAAATAGAATTCTCCTATAATAATAGTTATCATACGAGCATCAAGGCTGCTCCTTTTGAGGCCTTGTATGGGAGAAAGTGTAGAACGCCCGTGTGTTGGGCTAAGTTGGGGAAGCCCAACTATCAGGACCGGAACTTGTCCTGGAGACCCTGGATAAGATTGTGCAAATCCGTGATCATCTCAAAGCTGCCGGTGATAGACAGAAGAGCTATGCTGACAGGAGGCGTAAACCTCTTAAGTTCTAAGTAGGGGACAAAGTCATGTTAAAAGTATCACCTTGGAAAGGTGTAATGAGATTTGGAAAGAAAGGCAAATTAAGCCCAAGATTTATAAGACCATTCGAGATAGTCGAATGTGTCGGCGCTGTAGCTTATAAGCTTAAGCTGCCAGAGGAGCTTAGTGGAATTCATGATGTATTCCACATATCTAACCTTAAGAAATGTCTAGCCGATGAGTCGCTATCGATGTCACACAAAGATGTGCAAATAGATGAAAACCTAAGGTTCGTTGAGAAACCAATTTCGATCGAGGATCGACAAGTTAAGAAGCCCCGAATGAAAAAGATACCTATAGTAACGGTTAAGTGGTATGCCTTTAGAGGTCCCGAATATACATGGGAGGTTGAGTCCACTATGCGACAAAAGTACCCCATCTTTTTGAAAAAAATCTCGAGGTCGAGATTTCCTTTAAGGGGGTGAGGATGTAACACCTCGTAAAATCGTGTCCAATAGTATAGTGACATGTGTCGTATTTTTATTATAGTCTATTAAAGACTAATAGGGACTAAAGATGTCAACATGCTCAAACTGAGCCTCTGAGTGACCTTCTGATATCAACATGCATAAACTTAGCCTCTGAGTGACTGATATGTCAACATGCCTAAACTTAGCCTCTGAATGACTGATATGTTAACATGCCCAGCCTTTGAGTGACATCAGAGTCAACAAGCTTATAATGAACCTCTTAGTGATCCTTTACGAAGTCCTAACTCTCATACGTGCCACTTGTTGGACGAGAGGGTTCAATTATGTAAATATGTGAAAGTTGGATAACGGAGGGGTTAAAAGTGGCAACATATTAATTTATACCTCTGAGTGACCTTTTAACGAACCGAGAGCTCGACAATATCCGGTCATAACCCGGGTGCACCAAATGTTGGCTATGGAGGGCTAAATATGCCATAAAGATGTTTTAGGAGGGTTTAATAATTTGAGGGGCTAAATGTGACAAACTTTGAATCTGGCCATGGAGCTCGCGGGGCGTGAGAGACAAGGCCTGGGTCTGTCTTGCGGGGCGTGGAGACCAGGCCTCGGTCTCTCGCGGGGCGCGAGAGGCCTGTGTCTGCAGAATTTTTGCTTGGCCTCCACATATGTTGCCAAAAACCATTAGTTTCGAAACCATGGTCTTCCAAACTGTTATGCCACTTTTAGGACAATTGTAAGCTCCCTCTTACACCCCTTAACACCTGGCATCACCACCTTCAAGCTCTCCAACTATAAATAGATGCCAAGGTTCACCCTTTGAACTTGTACCTTTCTCATTCACAACTCTATCTCCCTCATCTGGAAGTTCCTAATTGAAAGGAGCATCCAACTTAGTTCTATTGCATCCTAGGAATCACTTGTAAGTGTTTCTTTCTCTTGCATTTTTTGTTTATAGGCTTTTATAGCCAAAAGTCAAGCGTTTACGGAAAACGCCTTGACTTTCGGTTAAGATCATTATGGTCCAGCCATTGTTCGAGATGAAACATGGCTAAGTGATCGTAATAAGGTAGGTGTTAGTCCCTATAAAAGGCACTCGAATATCACGTTAACCCATTGACGGGTCAAAGTTTAAATATTAAAAAGTCAAATAGGCCATTTTTTGGAAATATTATAATACGAGTTTATATAGGTTATGAAACATGTTTTGACACTTCAAAAAGTTGAAAATAATTATAGAACATGTAAGAACATGTTCGGCTCGTCAATTTCAGTTCTACAGTCAGTTCGCAACCGAAAGTCGCAAAGTTTGACTTCTGCTTTGACTTTCGATTATGACCTGATTTAGATTAGTTAGCTACTGATCTAAGGTTGCATTATGATCGTAATATAATGTAGCATAACCCCCTGAGATTATATTACATGATCATAATCAGAATATGAGTTTATGCACAAGTTCCGTAATTATGTCATTTTAATTAAAATGCCATTTTTACCTAAAATAGGTTTAATCAATAACGAACTTGAAAATAAGTTTCCTACCAATGTAATATTAAAGGTAGGATTATTTGGGATATCAAACTAGACTATAAACTGAGTTTATGAACAAGTCCTTGTATTATGTCGATAAATGACGATAAAGCCCTTGTGGCTCATTAAACGTTTCAATCAAACCTTTTCATATCAAATCTTTTACCTAATGATATGTTATATTAAATAACATATCTAAAACACATAATCTTGATTTTAACATCAGTTTTCATTAGACATCGCATAATTCGTCATTTTACGACATAAGGGTCATTTCAGCGCACAATATAGTTTTTAAACCATATTAATCAACTAGGACTTGTTACCTACTCATTTAAAAACTTATTTAAAATATTTTTACAGTGGTTACATTATATAAACTCAGAATCCCAAATAAATTATCATACTATGTGTAAAATGACCAAAATGCCCCTTCGGTGTATAGTTTGGTCATAATAGATACATTACACATATAATCAATATCCTAATGATATTATATCATAAAAGTTATTTTTCCAGAATACTTATGGTCATAACAATAAATATATTCAAGTTCCTTTTATACGGTATATAATTACCGAAACGCCCTTATGAGGCATAGTTTCGTTTTAAAAACCTTAACGGGCATGAAAGTTGATATCCTACTGATATTACAATTTATTTAAAGTGTAATGGCATACAGAACTTGTCCATGACATATTCGGTTACCCGATATCGCTGATATGCGTACGGTTAAGTATATGTAACTAGTTTACGGAAATTAACCAAACGGGTCTAACCTTGTCATTTAAGTTCAAAATCCAGAATGTTTATAGTTTACCCATATTATACAAGTCAAAGTACTTGTTGGGTTTAAACTACATTCTATTCGATCATCATTTAATCAAGAGTTGTACGTTTTGATCCTGTACACTACTCGGTCTAAGTCTATGACTTAAATAAGACCGTTAGTATTTAATTTGTTAGCTTATGCCATAATTCAGATTAGAGACTTTCGATAAATGCTATCTGCACTTAGTTCGTTTTGGATACGGCTGAGATATTAAAACTTGCATTTTAAGATCAAGACTAGCTCAGGTAAATACTCTCGACTTAGTTCCCCTATATGGGCTTGGGTTATGGTAAATTATTACCGCTTGGTCGGAAATGGGATCAATCGAATGCCGGACTGTGGCTAGTAAATCCGCATATTCGTTTTAATCAGTTTTGTTTGATAACTTAAACATCGGTGGTTAACTACCGTGTTTTGGATATCCTCAGCTCATTACATTAGATAATGGCCACGAGCTTAGCGCATGTGTAGGCATACACCCGATAGATGCTCAAAATGCATTACCCATAAAGTTGGGGGATTAACTCCTTCGTGAGTTCAAAGTGGTGAGTACGTTAATCATGTCTCGGTTTTCGTACTGGGTCCTGTATGTATGGACAAACAAGTGAATCTGTTAACAAGGTTACAAAGTAACTTTCCCAAGTTATAAAAGATTTTGTGCCAACGAGCAATTAAAATGTTTTCAAAATGAGTCAGTTGGGTGTATTTACCAGCGAAAGCTGATGTATTTTCAAAAGACTAAGCTTGCAGGTACAATACGAAAATAGGCTGGAAGTGCTCGGTAGTGATTAGAGGATCTTGCAAATCCTAGATCTGTCCAAAGTCTGTTATACATTTTTGTAAAATTTGCGATCCGCATGTGGATCTTCTATTACGAGCCGTCTGTATATTATTTTGTACTTTGAACATTTGGTTTGTAATAGTAATTTAAATCCAAGACTTCCGCTGTGACGTGTTTAATTGACTATGATGATATCAACTTACGTCACGGTATTCCCCACCCTGGGCCACCGGTGTTTGGATGTGGTTGGAAATCCGGGGTGTGACATATACCCTTTAGCCCTAACATAGTTAAGTATTTTTTGGTTAAGTCTTACCATGTGCCTCTCACATGAGGGCAACATGGTCTTTTCATCTCAATCTAACATGAGTTTCGATTTCCCCCTTGCCTCTGATAACATCTGATTGTTCATATTCGTCTAAAAAACAATCGCTACCTGAGGAGGTATGGTCCCAAATGACCATACCCTTGACCTAATTTCTACAAGGACAACCTTGCGCACAATGTGCAATGGTGCGCCTGTCACACCCCGACCCGCAGCGGAAATAAGAGTCGGGGCATAATTGGGTTATCACCAAAGCACATGACATTTACTATTATGTTTCATAATTAAATGAAGTCAAAGTTACATTTCTCAAACCTTCAAACATGTTCATTCATTACAAAGGAAAATAACCAAACATAATAATCCAAACACTAAATCGTTTTATTTCTTCTAATCCAGGTCCTACGTGTTCCTAGCTGCTGCTGGTTCACCTGTATCATGTGTAAAATGGGAGGTTTTTGGGTCAACATAAGTTGGCGAGTGAACCTTATAGATAAACATTTAGTAATGATTTTCTGGTTAGTTTATCAATAAAATATTGTGCATAATCATAAAAGAGCATATGTATGAAATCAAGCAATGGCAACATCGTTACAATTGTAACATACATTAACAATCGATAACATACATGAACATACCAACATCATATGATAATTAACATAAATGAACTGTGAGATCAAGGCTCAATCAAACGGAGCCGATCGTATTGCATGAACTGAAAATGTAAATAAATCTGTGCACTCAAGGCTCAATCAAACGGAGCCGAGCGTATTGCATGTATTGAAATGTGAATAAATGACCGATCAAGGCTCAATCAAACGGAGCCGATCGTGCGGGCACGCCCTGATCAACCGCATAATAAAATGGGGATCAAACTCAACCTCGAGGGATGGGGAGCTACGGCCTCAGCAATTGCATGTACTGAAATAATAATTTGCAAACAATAATATCTACCTATCAGCAACAACTAACACACATGTCATGATATGATATATGCACAATAACTTAATTATAATAAGTAAATGAACAAGACACATGATACACCCCAAAAATGTGATTAAAACGGGGAATTTGAAGGGTTCACTCACATTGGGTGCGTTGGATTTGAATTGGTGAGATGCGCACGATTTAGACGAAGCGAGTTAACGAGGAATCACTGACCTAAATAATAATGGGAAAAAATATATTAAACGGATGGATTTTATTAAAGATTTTTAATGTGAGTTTATGGCTATTTTCTATCCTTAAAAATGTTATTTTTGAGTATTTTTAATTGATTTTTAATTTAAATAAAACAAATAATTATTTAAAAAAAAATAATATTTTTTTACTGTTTGACCGTTGACCGTTGACCGGTTCGGTCAGCGGTAATTCTTGCGCCGAGCGGGATTCGAACCGGTGACCTTCCGTTCACGCGCACGTAGCTCTACCAACTGAGCTACGTGACTAACCCGTTAGGAATCCAGTTCTTATTATATTTATACACTTATTCGATTTTACCGAAAATTCCTTTATTTTGCAAAACGTTTTAATCTCATTGAACCGGTGTTTGGGACGGGACTCGATCGCGCGACGTGCAGTTTGTTTTGCACACAGTCCACCGCTGGACTGTGTGTCTAACCCGGTTATATTCTTGACTTATAATATATTTAACAACTACTCGATCTAACCCGGCTAGTTTTATGAATAAAAAGGAATGTTTATTACGCAGAGTATGTGTGGTAAGGATCGAACTCGGGACTTGTATATAAACTTTGCACACAGTCCACCGCTGGACTGTGTGTCTAACCCGTTAATTATCCGAGTTTTATTTATTCTTATCCCGTTTTTAGATTCGTCTTCTTCGTTACGATTACCGGTTTTTACTCAGACAACTGATTCATGGTTCTACTACTTATATATCATGCCTACTAGTTTGAATGAACAAACCGAACAGTTTGGGGAAAAGAAATACCGGACAGGTCGTCTTCTTCAGGAAGTCCGGCGAGAACAGGCAACTCCGTTTTTGAAACTTCGGCTGAGAGGGGCTAATCAACAGAATTAAAGAATTAGATTTGAAATTGAACCAGAGTACATGGATTATTAGCACGATTGAATGTGTTTACCGTCAACTAGCGTGGTTCCGGCAAATTCCAGAATTTCTCCGGCGAAACCAGAAATTCAGCAAAGTCTTCTGTGACTGACTTTGAGTGACGGAATAATGTTAGTAGTGTCCTAACAATAGATTGAAACAGCAAGAGAGGAAATTCTTACTGGTTTATGTTGAACACGGTTTTCCGGCGAGAATTGCAGAAAATTCCGGCGACAGTTTTCTTGTGCTCAAAAGACTTGAAAACGCGACGAAAAGGGATTGGAGTGTATTTGAGACAGTTCTGAATCGTATAAATGATTGGAAACAGAATTATTTGAAGCTTGAATGTCTTTCGGTTTCAAAAACCCAAAACTCGAAGTTCATTCAATCTGAACTTTAATTAGAAACCGATATTCATCGGTTATAAGCTAACTAAGCGAAACAAAACTGATTTGGCGATTCGGCTTACCGATTTCCGTTATTCAGATATCATTAACCGTTAATCCGAGTTTGCGTATAAAACTCAATTGTTTTCATAATGCTAACAGAAAACAAGTGATGGCGGAGTGGTTTGGATACGGGAAGATAAGTCATTGGAGACAGTTGACCCGGGTTCGAGTCCGGTCAGCTCCAAATATTTTTTATTTATTTTATTTTAACTTTTTATCAAATATAATTTTTATAGTTTAGTTTATATATTAATTATGTAACGTTTAAACTCAAAATACTCATAAATACTTAATGAAATTTCGTAACTTGATATTTGATTACAAAACGGAGCGGGTTTTGGAAACCCGATTTATACAAATGTTACAGCGCCTTCCTTGGAACCAATAGGTCATACAATGAACCCTGCGCGCTCAGCGCAACGGTGAATTAGACAAGCTCCAATAGGTCATATAATGAACCTTGCGCACTCAGCGCAACGGTGAATTAGACTAGCATCTATAGGTCACACAATGAACCTTGCGCACTCAGCGCAACGCTGAATTAGACCAACAACAATAGGTCGTACAATGAACCTTGCGCACTCAGCGCAACGGTAAATTATACCAATACAATTAAGTCACACAACGAGCCTTGTGTACTCGCCACAACGGCAAGTTAGACTTACGCGCACAGGTTACTAGACCCTACGCACAACAACATTCCTCTGAGCTACAAATCCCAAAACCTTGCAAGGACAAGAACACATGAGAAGCGCCTCATAGTCTTGGGAGAAAAGGATATACCCCTGACACCCTGTGCTGGTGGGAAAAGCCTTGACAGCCTCGCAGAGGGGGTAAGCACCAAGAAATGTGGACCATACCTTAGGGTACGAAATGGCAAAACTGTGACCAAAGGTTACTTGGCAGGTTGCGTGTGATAGCTCCCATGACCAGTGAGGCAGGTGTCAAACCATACACCAACCACGTCTCTGCCAGTGACTGTTCCACCTTCTCCACTTTCAGCTGGCAACATGCCTGACACCAGAAACGGCTGCCTTTACACGTGGCACCACTCAACATCTGACAAAGCACACCTCCTGACAGTGGACATTAATTCTCCTGCAGGGAGCATTTAATGTCTGATGCAGAGGGACAAAAAGGATGTCTCTGGCTGTATGGGCCGGGCCCAAGGCCCACCAGCACTTCTCCTGAACGTACATTTTTCGGCTATAAATAAGTATCGGATCTCCAGGTAAAAACAAGCCTACAAACTTGCAATACTTTACACAACACACACGAGCTTCTGCTTATACTGGCAACTGCTTACTTACCATCCCACATTATTCTCACGCTGGAGTGTGGTCACGGAGAAAACCACCCTTTTCCCCGTGGGCGAGACTAACGGCGCTGCTAGTTTTGCAAGTCAGCTGGAGCGAACTTACACCCCAAAAAGTGAAGTGAGAGGGTAACCTTTTATGCAGAAACACCATGGTTGTGACGTATATATCCCCGGATATCACTAGGTTCAACCGGTGCTTCTTCATTGGCGCCATCCGCTATTTTTCTCACTCTTTCCAGTCTTTTCCCTCCCATTTTCACCTTTTCAACCTTCACTCTTTATGGCTGATTTTCCATCAAGCACCCCACGAGGCCCTCGAGGCGAGGGCAAGAACCCAGTTCATGCCTCTCGTATTAATGGGCAAGTGAGGGAGTACTCTTCCGAGGATACCGGAGCTCAACACAGCTCGGGCCGAATAAACATTCCGGTCACTCTCGGAGCTCAGCTAGAGACTCCCTTTGTTCCGATCACGTCGGTCTAACCCCCGGGTAAGACACCGATGTAATGGTTCATAAAGTCTCAGACGGCCCTGAACGCCATCTATGTGTAACTCTGTGCGCAGACAAACACCTCTGCTGTCCCAGTACAGCCCGCCGTTCTGGTGCATGCTTCGCCTGCACCAAGGATTTTGAGTTATGACGCACCATATTGTCTCCATCCACAGGAGACGGAGTACACACAACCTTCGCCTAAACCGGAGTCTCGCTCTCTCAGACGAGTATCTGTCCACTCACGGCTGGGCCCGCGTCCTCAAGGGGAGCGGTACACCTAGCGCGAGGAAGACAAAACCTACGGTGAAGGTGATACCGCTAGCGTTTTTCACCGGTATCCAAGAATCATGCTCCATATAGATCCGCTCAACGAGGTGGTTACAACCTGGAGGCCGAGCATGATTACAACTTGATTTACCGACCGGCAGACGCAACCGAACACTCCAAGTTCATCAAGGAGATAACTCTCGCACCGTTGGAGCGTGCAAAGTTGCCCTCCAATGTCGGAAAATACAACGGTTGACTGACCCGGATGACCACCTGCGTCTCTTTACTGGGGGATGGACATTACCGACCTGTTCGTCCAAACCCTCACAGGTGCTGCACGCCTGTGGTTTGATAACCTGCCCACGGGCAAACTCGCGTCTTGGAACGACTTAAAGACAAGTTCCTAGTGCATTTCAGTCAGCAAAGGCGTTATGTCAGAGACTCCTCTGATGTAATGAATAACTGGCGACGGGATGATGAACGTCTCGAAGACTTTATCACTTGCTACAATAAAGAGGTGCCGGAGATAGGGGATGTGCATGAAGACCTGATTCGTGCACAGTTCAAGTATGCCGTACGCTGTGACGAGATGTCAAACCTTGTCAGGGACTACAAGTCTCCCCAAGAGCTGGGAGAAACTTATGTCAGCGGCAAAGGTCTACGCGCAAACAGAGCGCAACCTCAACAACAGTAGGCCTCCCCTACCTCACCACAGCCAGAACCCTCCCCACACACTGGTCGACGCTCGCGCGAACATTAATAAGCTCGCCGCTCAGCGAGCAATAAAGCAAGATAATGCGATCGTCAGTGGACCCCACTGACGAAGACACCGGCGGAGGTCCTCAGCACAGAGGACCATAATTCAAACAACCGCCGCCGATGCGCAACAAGAAGGGTCAAGACCCCAACCTCTTCTGCGACTATCACAAAGACACGGGGCACACAACTGACAATTGCATCTCCCTGCGCATGGAGATTGAAAAGGCACTCAAAAGTGGGAAGCTCACCCACTTATTGCAAAACGTGCGCAAGGAGGTGCGCCAAATTACTCGAGACGGCGAGGGCCCGAGTAATAAAAAATAAAAGAACGTGAATCAAACCTTGCAATGGGTGCCTTCTACATACGACAAGCACTAGAACAAAACGACATCGATGAAATTTACGGTAAGCTTCCAACATCATCGTAGTCGGTTCTTTTAATTAGTTTGATAAGAAAACAAAGATTAATTCTAAAATATTGTTTATTTATTTCGTTATTTATTGGTTTGAGAAAATAAAAGAGATAAAAAGAGATTTATTTTGTTATTTTAATATAAAACTAAAATGAAAATATCATATTACTCGTTTTACGAGAGACACATAGTAACACTTCACTAATAAAAATCTCTCTACCCTCCCTCTTCCTCTGTTCTCCTCACCATCCCCACCGTCACCCACACTCTAAATCCCCAATGTCAACCGAACTTGCAAACGCCGCCATAACCGCTCCGTCATCTAACCCTAACGGCGACGTCACTGACAACACCAATACGAATCAGACGCAGAAGAAATCACGAGAAACCGAACGCCGTCGCAGACGCCGTAAACAGAAGAAGAACAAGTCCGCCGAAGGTGAAGATAACGCCGTTACTTCCACTGGTGGTGACGGTACAGTTACCGGTGATGATAATGCTAAAGAGAACGCAGATCCTCAGAAGGTACTTGTTAATTTGTTTCGTTATGTTTTGTGTGGGGTTTCAGTTATCGTGATTATACACACACATCTGAACATGTGATTTGTTTTTCTTATGTTTGGATGGTTAGAATTGCTATAAGTTAGGGTTTTGAGTTTATTATTGTGTTGTATTAATAAAATCAATAACATAACAAAGACGATTAGAGACTAATGGCAGGTAGACGGGCAACAAGCTGCCCGCTACCCCCTTCTGAATAGCAAACCCTAACCTGCTAAACACAAAATTCGCCCTTTAACATGCGCGGTGTTACTACTTACCACCTGCTGAACCCGTTTGAGAAACCGCATCGCGTAAGGGGCGAGAGCGCTAAAGGTATCGAAAGCAAACTCACCTCCGCTTTGGTTATCGCCTGGCCCGCCACAAACTCGTGGTCCCTTAGCCTAACGAGGGGAGACACACCTGTCAGTTTTACGCACGCGTGTTTCCCTCCTTCCCATCCAAAAACAAGAATGTCAGCGGGCCGTAGGGTAGATCTCCCTCCTAATGGATCGGTCAAGAAGTTCACCGGGGCTTCCTTTTTTGCCGAGATCCCTACCCGCTTAAGGACATCATGAAGCACATCTCGAACTAAATCATGTCGATATTTAAAACCCGGTAATTCCGGTAATTCTTTGCAATGGACTGCATGCTCCCCAAAAGAATCCAAGCAAGCCTTCTGACATACTGGACACGGGTCATCAACAGGGAAAAGGGGTACCATCAGCCGGTACTTGAGAATAGCCCGGTATTCCACAACCGACATACATTGCCCTAAACCTTCAATGGGAATAACAGACAGGAAATCCTGAGCATGGGGGGCTCGCAAACACTCAAACACGGCTCGCTGCCACGGGGACAAGGCAAACTGTTTTGGCGATTTCACCATATAAGGCATTCGCTAGAATTTTCAGGGCTTTACGGGGGGTGGTGTCTTTAATGTAGAAACCGCCAAGATCAAGATCGGGAAAAGAACTATGCAGAGTGTCCAACGCACCCCTGTAATCAGAGTCCAACAACCCACCACCACATTCACGAAGGATATGGTCTTGAAGAACCTACGATTGGGCCCTTGAAGCCACAAAAGCGTAGGAAGAGGCATCATCAGCTAAGCAAATCCCAAGACCCCCAAAACGGGTCGGGAGGGAAGCTAACCTCCATTGGAGGTTCTCGAAAAAGGCACCCCCACAAACAACAATGTCCTCAATCGTATTCCGAAGCCCCTTATCACTCCCCCGACATAAGAAGGCTGGCACGTTCTGAGCCCAAACAACAGTTTAGCAACCCCAATACACGAACGAAGTAGGAGGAGTTTGCTCTGAGGATCCCGAAGACGTTTGAGGCATCCTATCAGCTCAACCGCACATTTGGCTCTTTTAATATATTAATTATACACACGTTTATATATCGATTTGTTGAGATGAATGTATGTAAACTAATGGTTACAAGATAATCAGGAGTTTAGTTAGGGTTTAGTAGTTGTTTTCACTTGTCCTAAATTCGTAATTATGCTTGGATAGATTATGCTTGGATAGTTAGACCTGTTACGAGTTAGGGTTTTGAGTTTGTTATTGCGATATGTTAACAGATGCACTGTGCCAGTTACTCACATAGTTGTTAATAGCGAATAGTGACAAATAGTGACCGCTATTTTATAAATAGCGATACACCAGAAAAAGAATTTTGAAAATTTTTATACGTATATTATATCAAGATACCCCGGTATATATGCTATTTTACATGTATATTTAACAAAAACATATAATCCAGCTAATTTATAGCTATATCTAATTGCTATTTATATAAAAAAAATTAATTGTCGCTATTTTCGCTATCAGTCGCTATAACCCCAATAGCCACTCTACATCGCTTCGCTACTTAGCGAGCTGTAGCGATCACTATAGCCGCTATTGACAACTATGGTTACTCATTATCTTGATTTTGATATAAACTAATGCTGTATGTTAGTTACTTGTTATCTTGGTTTATTTAGAATACTGTATATATGCTAATTGTTACAAGATAATCAGGATTTTAATTAGGGTTTGCTAATATATATATATATATATATATATAATATATATGTATATTTCTAATCTGAATATGTGCTTGGGCTTTTTTTATGCTTGGATGGTTAGAATCGCTATGAATTAGGGTTTTGAGTTTATTATTAGGATATATTAACTAATGCATTATGTTACTCATTATCTTGATTTGTTGGGATTACTGTATGTATACTAATTGCACATTTTTTTTCTTAGAAGTTTAATTTTGAGTCGGGAGTTTTAATTAGGGTTTGGTAACTGGTTTAGGTTATTGTAATTATATATATTTTTTTTCTTAGAAATTAATTGTCGCTATTTTCGCTATCAGTCGCTATAACCCCAATAGCCACTCTACATCGCTTCGCTACTTAGCGCGCTGTAGCGATCACTATAGCCAGGATTTTAATTAGGGTTTGGTAACTGGTTTAGGTTATTGTAATTATATATATTTTTAATCTGAATATGTGTTTGTTTTATTATTATGCTTGGATGATTGGACCTGCTAGAATTAGGGTTTTGAACTTATGATTGTGATATAATAACCAATGGCGTTTTGCTAGTTACTCGTTATCTTGATTTGCTGAGGGACTGTACATTTACTAATTTCACAAGATTTTTTTTATTAGAGGGTACTCATTATATTGATGTGTTAAGATGGCTATGCAAATGTTGTATTAATGGAATTTGGACTAGTACATTTGATGAAGTTATCGGTTCTCAGAAGGTATTGTTGATTTATCTAGTTACATTGGCGTCCTAGGGTTTGGTAACTGGCTTCACCTAGCATAATTATATATATTTTTAGTTTGAACTTGTGTCTGGTTTATCTAATGCTCGGGTGGTTGGCCGTGCTACGGATTAGGGTTTTGAGTCCATTATTGCGTGTGTTAACTGATGCATTGTGCACCTTACTCATTATCTTGATATGTTTAGATGACTTTACATACACCAATTGCTCAATATTTTTTTTATTATAAGCTTTTAGGATTGTAGGAATCACATTTTCAATGTTGATTTGCAAATTTGTTTAAGTGGAATTTGGGCTAGTACAGCTGGATACAAAACTGTTAATGTTACATCTGTCACAAGTAGTCACATAGTTATTAGAAGAAGATGCATGGTTTGAGGCTTTGATATACCGGGTGCATTTAAATTTTTTTAGAATATTTGATATAGGCATTTTCGTATAAATATTGTATTTGAAGTTGTCTGATAAGTTACGGTCCAACTCAAGTTTGGTGGTAGTAAATGAACTTAAGTTTCGGTTTTTTGAATTGGGTTTACTCATCTTGTAAACGAACTTTAGTTTTGGTTGTAAAGGGTCAAATCTTGTTGTCCATGTATATACATTTTTTGTTGATTTATTACTGATAATATTACACAGATTATCGAGCAAGTGGAAGTTGAATATATACCCGAAAAAGCAGAACTTGATGGATTCTTTGACGATGAGTTCCGAAAGGTCTTTGAGAAATTCACTTTCAAGGAAACTGCTTCCACTGAGGTAGAATGGGTTTGTCTACTACTTACATTTTTATATCTTAAAGGTTGTGCTCATGTTATTCTGACATATTTTTTACCGAGATTTTCTATATAACTTATTCAGGAAAATGATAAGAGTGAAGAGACTGCTGCCAATGCAGCATTAAACAAGAAAGCTAGTTCAGATTCTGAAGAAGAAGAACAAGATGGCCAGCAAAAGGATAAAGGTGGCATTTCTAACAAAAAGAAAAAGGTTATGCTTAGTGGCTTTTTTATTATTTTTGTCTGCGTATTATTTTCATTTCTCATGTTGGTGCTAATTTATTATCTTCGGGTGTGTTCTTTTTTAGCTTCAACGCCGAATGAAGATTGCTGAGCTGAAGCAGATAAGTACAAGACCGGACGTAGTTGAGGTGAGCCGTTGATTTATTTTCTTGCGCCTCAAGGCTGGCATATCGTGTCAACCCAACCTGTTAAGACACAAACACGATTAGACATGAACAAGAACCTGATGATAAACAGGTTACACGAAATGACCTGTTAAGACATGAAAATATTACCAGCGTATCATACGACCTGTTAAGACACGAACGCGACATGTTATTAAATATATAAGCTTTACTTCCAGGTATTTTTTTAATTTTTAGGTTAGGAGCCCCACATATTTTTGTATAAAAATTATAAATCGTGTCATTAACGGGTCTTAACTGGTATTTAACTTGTTAAGACACGAAATTAAACAGGTCTTAACGTGTCGACCTCATAGTTATCGATAGCGTCCGTAGCGGACGCTATAGCGAATAGCGTGGCGTGGCGGCCAATTGCCACTATGAGGTGCATATCGACCACATATCGAGATTATAGCGCCTCTGATGGCGAATTCCGGCGAAAAAATACCACTTCGGTGATGCTTTCTACCGGAAACTAGAAAGAAGATGATGAAGAAGATAGCGTATTTCAGCGTGTTTAGGCTTTAGGGTTTTAAATAACTTTATGTACATTAACATTTAACCCCTATATCTTTCACAAGTTTCCATTTAGTCCCTAAAACTTGTAAAAATTACTTAAAAAGTGTAAAATTAGTTTGTATATTTGTACATTTAACCCCCTTTATTTTCACTACTTTACATTTGGTCCTTAAGTTTATAAATTTACACATAAAAAGGTATAAAATTAACATTATATATGTATATAAAGAATTATAGATAGCTACTTTTAGTTTCTTAAATTTTTAACTACCTTATCGCTATACACGAAATAGCGGGTGCTATCTCATCGCTATCGCTACGTAGCATATAGGTACCTTGTCGCTATTCGCTATCGATAACTATGGTCGACCTGCTATTATGTGATGTCAACTTTGGTTTCCATGATTATTTAATTTTTTTTTGCAATTTTTTGCATTATACATTATGTGTTGCTTTTCCATACTGAAGCAAATCTTGGTTTTTTTTTAAATTTTAATGTTGAACTTTGGATACTTCATTTTCTCTTCACAAAGTGCTACAAAAAGCAACAGTATATTTTCTAATGTATTAGTATGGTCTCATTATTACAAACATTTAATGTTAGCCGGTGGTTTGTATTGATATCATTTTTGTAATAGCTTTGTTCTTATGGTTTTCAGGTGTGGGATGCCACCTCAGCTGACCCTAAATTGCTGGTTTTCCTCAAATCATATCGCAATACTGTCCCTGTGCCAAGACATTGGTGTCAGAAAAGGAAGTTTTTACAGGTGTGTAACTATCTATTATTTATGTAACAATTACTGTCGCTAGAATAAGTTGCATTGATAGCTGTATATATCCTGTTTTTTAATTTTATTTTTTGTGAGAACAAATAATTACTCTGAGTTGAGGGTTCAGGGATGGAAGATAATGTGGAGGTTTGTCTTATAAGTATATGTGGTTCTTGCAGGGTAACGGATGTGACAATCTTGGAGGACGAACATGTAGGTGTTTTGCGTAGGGAACCGTTAATTGGTTCTTCTTTCCATATACGTGTTTCCGTGGGTTGGGACTTGGGCGTTTTCATGATGCCATATATCGATAATAAATTTTTTTAGTACAAAAATGGAATCAATTTAAGTGTTTTATTTGGATCTAATCATGTTTTGAATCATGTGGCAGGGGAAGCGGGGTATCGAGAAACAGCCGTTTCAACTTCCAGACTTCATTGCTGCCACCGGTATTCAAAAAATCCGACAAGTAAGATCTACTCTTTTTACCTTTGTTGTGATCCCAAAGAAATCATTTAATCATATAAATTCTTTTGTGCTTTTGGGTAGGCTTACATTGAAAAGGAGGACAATAAGAAGCTTAAACAGAAGCAGCGCGAGCGCATGCAACCAAAAATGGGAAAGATGGATATTGATTATCAGGTTTGTCACCTAAACTTGTGGTAACTAAAATGTGTTTAGTTCTTTCATGTGTTTAAACAGCATATTATATAATGTGAAGTTAACAGTTTTATCTTTGGGTTTAACTGGTGTGATCATTTATGGTGCAGGTACTTCATGATGCATTTTTCAAATATCAGACCAAGCCAAAGTTGACGTCACACGGTGATTTGTATCACGAAGGAAAAGAGTTTGAGGTAACCTTTTTTCTTCAAAAGCGTATGAAAGCAATACATTTTTTGGTTCTTTTCATGTTTACTTGATACATTATACAGGTAAAACTTAGAGAGATGAAGCCCGGAACCTTGTCACGAGAACTTAAAGAAGCTTTAGGCATGCCAGAAGGAGCTCCTCCTCCATGGCTTATTAACATGCAGGTAAATTGCTCTATAAACTTGGTCTTGTTACTTGTGGATTTTTTTTCGAAAGATGAGCGTTAGCAACTAATTTATATAGGTTCGTAAATCATAACTGAAAAAGGTGTTCGTTGAATTAGATTTTTAGGATTACGTGATTCTTGTAGAGGTGTCAATTGTGACCCATTTCATCTATGAACAGTGTGGGTCGGGTTATTTGTTTTTGAATAAAATACTATTCTCGTCCCTGAGGTTTGGCCAGTTTTGCGACTTTCGTCCAAAGGTTTGTTTATTTGCATATGGATCCAAAAGGTTTGAAATCTTGCCATTTTCATCGTTAACTATATCTATTTTTCTCCGTTAAGTCAGGGGTATTTTCGTTTTTGGTTAATTTTAAGGGCAATTCAGTCCTTTCTCTTCATGTACAAGCATTTAGTGTAATGTACATTTATTCAAAATACCTTACTAAATAAAAAAGACGAAAATATCCGTGACTAAACGAAGAAAAATGGATGGAGTTAACGAGCAGATGAAAATGGCAAGGATTTAAATCTTTTGGATTCATATGCGAAAAAATAAACCTTTGGACGAAAGTCGCAAAACTGGCCAAACCTTAGGCCTGGAAATGGCATTTTATTCTTTTTTTTTTATATGTGACTAGTTAAACTAAAAAAATTGATTAAGTTAACGCATGCCAAACCAAAGGGCTTGAAAGCTGAAATATTAAGAAGTCAAACTATTATTGTAATATATGCTTTTTTTTGGTAATCACGGTTGCTTGTTTTCACCCACACTTGCAGATTACACATTTTAATACGTTACAAGCTGGTAAATTCTAAATTGGTTTTGTTTTGTCATTTTTCTGCTTTTGACAGTCTTCTCTCTATTCATCTATGTTTCAAAGGCTAATGACACCTTTAATGGTTTTGCAGAGATATGGGCCTCCACCTTCTTATCCTCATTTAAAAATCCCTGGTCTGAATGCTCCTATTCCACCTGGGGCTAGCTTCGGTTATCATCCTGGTGGTTGGGGCAAGCCACCTGTTGATGAGGTAGCCTACTTAATTTGTCAATTCCATTTATCTTTATCCTATTCATGCTATTAACTTCTTATATCTATATCTTACTTCATTTCCTTCTTTGTCAATGAAGTTTGGACGCCCTGTGTACGGTGATGTTTTTGGACAACAAGAAGAATTGCCGAACTATGAGGTAGGAATCTGCTTCCTGTATTAAATAATAACCGTCATTAAGATGTTTAAGCTACATATTAGTTGCCTTCAGTGTATTTCATTCGTTTATGACTTGTATACTTGCACATAATATTTATTTTTAGGAAGAGCCTGTTGATAAGAGCAAGCACTGGGGTGATTTAGAGGAAGAAGAGGAAGAGGAGGAAGAGGAAGAGGAGGAAGTGGAAGAGCAGTTTGAAGAAGACGATTTGGAGGATGGCATTCAATCAGTTGACAGTTTATCAAGGTATTAATAATAATAATAATAATAATAATAATAATATAATATTATTATTATTATTAATATTATTATTTCACTTTACCTATCCTTTGTTTTAAAAAATGCTCATGAAGCAATTGGAAGAACGCCCACGGGCCTTGAGGCGGCGCTTCACGTGCGCGTGGATTAAATTTGGTCAAATATAGGGTTTGTAGGAGGCTGATATTAAAATTGATCAATAGGTTGGACGGTGGGTTAAGAGGTTATGAATGTTCATTCAATTAAAATTAAAAATGATGATATGTAAAAGAAATGTAGCTTTTAGTTTGTACCTAGAGGAACGCCTTTCATTCGTGAAGCTCTCGCCTCGGACTTCACATCTCAGATTTCGGGACCTAAACGCCTTGGAGCGGCTCACGCTTTTAAAAAAAAAAAAACCCAGCTTCATATCACTTATAAATATTGTTTGAGAAGAACAAGAAAAAAGTTCGGTTGAACATATTTGAATGCTATTATTAACTATGATTGCATATTTTTCTTTTTCTTTTTCATTCCTCAGTACCCCCACTGGTGTTGAGACTCCAGATGTTATCGACCTTCGTAAGCAGCAAAGGAAGGATCCTGAGAAACCTCTATACCAGGTGAGTTTTACCATTTTGATTTTCTTATTATAATCGGCACAATTCTTGTGGTTTTGAACTAAAACTAATCTTTTCTTAATTTTACTATGTTTTGGTTAAGGTTCTGGAAGAAAAAGAAGAGAAGATAACTCCTGGAACTTTGCTCGGAACAACACATACGTACTCACTCTACTTACTCACCCTTATTGTTTTTTTTCTTTTCTTTTCTTTTATTATTTATATTTATAAATATATATCATATTCATTTCCACCTGCAGCTATGTGATTGGTGGTGCCCCACAAGACAAGGCATCCAGTAAAAGGGTACGTTTCAGTTTTCTACTTTTATATTGTATTTTGCTTGCTCTGAACGGCTGTAATTTCAATTATATTTTGACAGGTTGATTTGCTAAGAGGTCAGAAAACGGATAGGGTTGACGTGTCACTACAACCCGAAGAATTGGAGCTCATGGACAATGTCTTGCCGGCCAAGTAAGTGTCGCCATTTACCCCATCTATTATTAGTTTATTACACATGTAGAATACTAGACTCGTTTAAGTATTTTTGTTTTGTGTATGTCAGATACATGGAAGCTCGAGAGGAAGAAAAACTCCGTAGCCAAAAGGAGGACTTCAGTGACATGGTTGCAGAGGTGTGTAATCGATCTCTTTGTATTTTATATAACCTCTAGATGTGACAAAAACAGGCGGGTTATTTTAAAAGGGTCAACACGGTTTTTTGAGCGTAGGTCAAATGGGCCGGGTCTGGGTTGGGTTGGGTTGATCAGTCGCCAATTTATGGGTCAGTATTTTTTTTCTCTAGATCGTACAAAACGAGTGGGTTATGTAAAAATGTCATGAGAAAATTTGATTGTTGGTCAAAATGGGTTGGGTCTGGGTTGAGCCGGATGGGCCGACTTGCCAACACCATCTGGTTCAATGTTTTTGTTTCCTTCTGGTTTTTTAATAATCAATTTAGTATTACTAAATTCATAATATTATCTAATTTTTTTAGATAAAGTTAACGTATCGAAACAGTTAGGTTACTTATGATGTGTTCGATTGATTTGACCATTACCTATGAAATGTGACTGTTTTGACCCCTTTCCTTAAAAGGGTTCAAGTTGCAAGCTTTAATCGGGGCCAAATATTAACACAGTATAATCTCTCACATCTCTTTTATCGGGATAACTCTGTTGCAGAACGAGAAGAAGAGGAAGCGAAAGATGCAGGAAAAGGACAACAAGTCGAAGAAAAAGGATTTCAAATTCTAGAAGTATTGGTTCGACTTCCAAGGGGAATGTGTAGAAGAAGATCAAACGTTAATCTCAGATACAAGCTCTATTGCGGGTCAAAGTTGTATTCTTAGTTCACTTACAAAACTTTTGAAATGTTGGTTGTCATGGCTCTAATGAGGTTTTTGGTTGCTTCTGAAATATCACCATTCAACATCTAACTAGTGTTGTATTTGCTTAAAACTATTTGGATTTTAAGAATCGTATGAATACTTTTTGATGTATAATCACTCTAGCTTCGTGACTTTTGAATTGCGAGAATTGCTTTAATGTGATATATATTAGGGTATCTTAACTATTTTGTATTTTGTTATATATGACAAATCGTACTCAATTTGATTGATCAGAGGCTGTACAACTATGAACAATTGAACATCAGTAGATCAATCAACTGAAACTGAAATCGTTTTGATTAGCTGAAACTAAGTCGTTTTGCAATCTCTAATGATTGGATGGAGTGTTAAGAACAAATTGCAGGATCGGTTTGTTCGATCAAATTAGGATGAAATGTAAATTAGAAAAGAGCAGTCAAGAACATTCAAGTTGGAACCAAGAGCTGTCAATTTGGGGAGGAAGTTAGAACAGTTTCTGTTTCCGTCTAAGTTTGATCAAAATGGATTAAGGTTGTACAATTAGGAAAGTTTAGAACAGTTGGTGTTGGTTTGCTAGCCAACCGATAAACCCCTTTACTGTTATCAATAGAGAATTGGTTTTGATTTGCTTTGCGACAGACCAAAAAAACCCAGTGTACTTTTAAAAACAATTGGTTTTGATTCGCTCCCAGACCAAAAAAATTACGGTTTTCAGAAGTAATAGTTTTAATTCGTCGTAAGTTCATAGTCACCAAAAAACTTGTGCATTGTTTCTTGCAAGAAGGTTGATTATGTGAACCCAAAACCATCGGTTGATATCTGACTAATCATAGTTGGATGTTGCTTTCAGTTTTGATCAGATACTAGTAAAGTTGTAATCATATTTGATTTGAAACCATTATAGTAGAAGTAATGTTAAGATTGTAAGAAAGAAAACAATCAATGGCTGAGAAATTATGGAAAATGAAACTGTAATAGTTTAGGAAGGAGGAACGTCAATGACTTTTCATTGCCGGATTCTCAATTTTTTAAATTACACTATTTGGGCTGTGAAGATCAAAGCACCTTTAGTTGTTCAGGGGATCTAGGAAGCACTTGAACCAACAGTAGAACTGGATGCTAAGAAAAATATGACGACGATCGTGTGTATCCATTCCAAGCCGTGGCCGGAGGACTTGTTCATCAAGTTGCTCATCATGCAAATGCTATAGATATATAGGGAGACTAAAAGGCTCGATTCGCTGGGGCTGAAAGAGTCAAGCCAACAATCTTGGATTCACAAATGACAACAAACGATTAGACTGGAAGCTTCTAGGATCTGTATTAGTAAGGTATATTCCAATTGTTATCATGATCATGACTGACATTCATTGGCCGGAGGACTTGTTCATCAAGTTGCTCATCATGCAAATGCTATAGATATATAGGGAGACTAAAAGGCTCGATTCGCTGGGGCTGAAAGAGTCAAGCCAACAATCTTGGATTCACAAATGACAACAAACGATTAGACTGGAAGCTTCTAGGATCTGTATTAGTAAGGTATATTCCAATTGTTATCATGATCATGACTGACATTCATTAATTAGCATCAATTTCAAAAGTTAATTTTTTTGAACGGTCGAATTCTATGATAATAATTGTATTGTATTTAGGTTTAAAGTTCATTCGATGCAACAAGAAAGTGTAATAATTGTATTGTATTTAGGTTTAAAGTTCATTTGATGCAACAAGAAAGTGGATAATTGAATGGGAGGAAGCTGACAAACGAAGGTTATACATTTCTAGTTAGTTAAGATGTAGGTATCCGTGGTAAATATTATTATTATTTTTTAAAACGGGTTCATATACAAATATATATATATATATATTTATTTATTTGTTACAAAGATTAGTTAAAACACTTTTGACAAGTATGTATGTATGTATTTATATATATATATATGTATATATATATATATATATATATATATTATATATAGGGTAGGGATCAAGAGTGAACAAGTATATTAGAGTGAACTGTGCGAACTGATCTAGACCGTTGATTTTAATCATCTTGGAATATCAAATGGTGACATGATTGTAAATAAGATTATATGTTTTTAATTTAAAATTTAAAGAAAAAGGGTAAATTAGTAATTAAAAAAATGAAAATTCTTTTTTAATCAGGAAACCCAACGGTTTCAAAAAATATTGTTTTGAACTGATTGCCACGATCCCCTCCCAAAATTCGCATTAGTCTGTTTGGGAACACAATCCGTTCCCCTAAAAACCTTCATTCACCGCGTATCCATCTCCAAAAGTAAGAAATCGCATTCTAGGGCGGCAGTATTTGGAAGAACGAAACCGAACAGAGCATTAAGGACAAAGGTATGATCTAATTTGTGTGCTAAAATCATACGCCGAGATGAGGTAATTGTAGTCGTTGAACTTGTTTAGTCGATGATTTCGTTACGGTTTGATGTAATTTAGGCTTCCGTCTTGAAATACCATGAGTAGCATTCCATTGTTAGGGTTCTTTAAATACTCAAAAGCTAGATGATTCTGCTCAGTGGATGTTAATGGTTTGTTGTGTTTAGTCCGTGTTTTCCTTAATGAATGTAAAGGAATGCAGAATCCCCAAAGACATTTTTTTGTATATGGAACTGATGGTAGGTGTATGTTTACTAGTGCATTCATGAACCAACTCTGCAGTAAACATTTGTATGTTGTTATTTTTTTTGTTTTAGGGCTAATTTGAGTGTTTAGTGTACATTGCATACTTTGAAGATGTATAATTCTGGTTATTTGCGAAATTGAATTACTATGTTGTAAAACAGGGAGTTGGATTTTGGGAAATGAATTTTTGGGTGTTATTTGACACAATGATGTTGAAGAATCCAAAACAAGTAGTAAGTACACATGTGTGTGCTGTTTACAAATTGGTTTGTATCATCTTGTTTGAAGCTTTAGGATATTTAGATTATACTTGTGAGTGTTTTTAGTGTATCTTGACGAACTTGGTGATGTTTAACTCTGTTAGTTGTAAAGTATATAAGTATGTTGTAGTTTAACAATGTCTTGGAGTTGGAAGAGTAATGATTGGGTGTTATTTTGCACAATAAAGGCTTGGCATTCATGATTGGATTAGGCAGTAAACATGTGTATATTGAAATTCTTTTTTGTTTGCAGGGTATATGCTATATTTCTTAGTGTTTTGAGTGTATCTTGCATACCTTGGGGATGTATAATTCTGTTATTCGAAAAAAAGGATTAGTATGTTGTTGTTAGACATGGCGATGGCTGTTGGTATGCATTACATGTATATAACACATCTGTTTTTACGTGTATATGAAATTTTATTGTGTCAGTTAAATGTGTATGTTAACTTTAAATGTGTTAGATATTTACATGATAAATTTTTAATATGAATATAGTAAACGCTGCCAGCACTCCTCCAGAATATTGTTTACTGTTTTTTTGTTTGTAGTACAGTAATACTAAAAAGATTAGATTAATACGCTGTTTGTTGTATTGTTATGTGAGTTGTTGGTTCTGCAGACGATACAAAAGATCTGATACCAAATGAAGAAGCGTAAGTTTTTAACCTAATAATTCTATATGTACTTATATACTGATGAGTTTGTAGAGAAATTTAACGAATATTACCCATTGAATCATGAAGGTAATAAAAGCGAAAGAATAGCTCGTATGAGGGCGAGTAGGTTTAGTAACACAATTGATGACCCCATTCAATTTTCTGACGATGAAGCGATTTCCGATAAAGACGCGAAAGGTAAATAGAATTTTGATATGTTGTTGCTGAATAGTGTGTTTTAAAAAAGAAACGTAGAAGTAACTGTAAGGAACATTTAGTTGACAACGGAGTATAATTTAGTTACGATTGGTTTTGTTTTTCATGTAATTCTTTAAAAAATAATATTTTTTTTGCTTTTATGTTATTTCGGTAGGAAGCATAAGTCCTAAAGCGGACCGGATGAAGGTGAACCCTAAAGTCGGCAAAAGGCGTACAGGTGATATTTATAGTTGTTCACTGTCTTACATGTGTTAGTGTTTTTTTATATTGTATTTAATTTCTTGTGAGTGCAGGAGAAGAAGATTTTCAAAAATTGAAAAGCGACAGTGGTAAACAAGAAACAAATGAGGGAGAAAAAAGTCAGGATAATAGTGATAATAGTGGGAAGCATGTGGAATTGAAGGGTAGGAAAAAAAGTAAAGCAACCAAAAAACAATAAGAAGGAAATAGTGCAAACGGTTCAAGTTCCTTTCCCAGACGAAGGAGAAGGTTTGATTGGTTTCTTTATTCTAATTTATCATATAAAAATTTGAATGAATTAAATTAAAAATAAATTGTACGGACCAGTTTTATTACAACAATTAATTAATTTGGTTTGGTGTAGGTGTTAAAGGTAGTCAGTTAAATATTGCAAAGCGCAAAAGGTTTAAGAAGACGGAAGAGTATGATGATAAAGAAGCAACATGTATGTTTTCTAGCAAAAAATAGTAGTTGGTATGTCCTATACTATGTTACGATTTACAGTAGACATGTCTCATTTTTCTGGTGCATATGTATTACTCAATACGCATGCGATGTTTTAACGTCGTATTAATTGAAATGTTTTATTAGGACATGATGCAAGAAAAAGAAGGTAAGTCACTTAAACGTGGAAGAGCACGTCGTAAAACAGCAGGCGATCAAGAAAACGTTGAAGATGAAGGTAAGGTTTGGTTTCTCAATAATACACATTGTACTGTGAAGTTGTGTTTTATTTTTTTGTGCTTTATCATTAGTAGGAATTGAGACGATGGAAACCAAGGTTTGAAGGGTGATGAGGATAGTTCCGTTAGGGATGATGATGAAGAAGATTTAGGTATTTTTGAGACAAAATTTGTTATAGATTGTCATTTAAGATTTTCTGCTGTATCTAATCTCCAGTAATGTTTTTAGTTTACTTTATTAAATTTTGGTTCATAACTTTTGCAGATGGACTTTTCAACTACAAAAAAATGGGTATCACAAAAAAAAGAAAAAAGGAAGTTTACAGCGGATGAAACGGGTGAAACTTCAAAGTGGTCTAGCATCGATTAGGGTGAGGACTTCACCAAATAAACTGTATGAAGCTATTAGAGTTATGAAACCATGGCAGAGGCAGATTGTCAAGGATATAGGTTTTGGAAAGTTGTTGGGGTTACAGGTTAGTGAAGTTTCGGCTCACCCAGGTCATTTTGTGGTGGATAAGTTAGACATGGCGAATATGAGGATTAATTTGTTAGAGAGGCAGATCATGGTTGATAAAGATTCAGTTCGGAAAATACTAGGGGTACCTGCCGGAGATATATAAGGTATCAAAAAAAATATAGATGAAAATGGTCATCCATTGAAGGGAAAATGGTTGTCTAGGTTTGAGAAGATACCGGTTAGTTTTAAAATATTCTTGATAAGATTAGGGCAGATTCATATGAAGATAGAGATATGTTCATTTTAGATTTTATGCTGCTTTTTATATCGACGATGATCGGGTGCACAAAAAATGGAAGCGTGATGTACAACATGTTAGATTTGTTTAATCACAAAAGAGTTTCAAAGAACACGATTGGTGTTAGTTCGTGGTTGATGCGGTAAAAAAATGCAAAGATGATTGGGTAAGATGTGATACAAATGTGTATTTTAGGGGCCGCTGACCTATCTTGTGATATGTTTAACAAACCGTTTTACATACTCAATCAGTGTATACACATGTGTTCCATAGGGTGAATGCACATGTGTACTGTTTTATGATTAACGAAATATTTGTGTAATGGTTTTTTTAAACATATAATTACTTAAGTTTTTTTATTTTATTAGCTATTGTATTTGGATGCAACCGAATGTCCCGGATTCCAACATGAACGACATGAAGCGCCACTTAAATTTTGGACGCATGATTTAATGAACCAAAGGAAGGATCAAGAGATAAGAAATGGCGGATTTGGGCTTGGAGAATTAAGGGAGTTGTATGATGTTGAAGATGATGAGGAAGTGTCTGGAGAAAGGGTGGGAGACAAACCGAAGGATCATGATGGGAGAAAAAAGGGTCCGCAAGATTGGTCGTCGGCAGAGGTATATTAAATGTTAACCGTTGATGTTATTCTATCATTACCATTTTGGTTGCACACATAGTCTTAAATATATAATTAATCCATCATTCTTTTTTTTAGGTTATTTTATTTATTTATGTTTTTTTTTTGTTTGAACCCGTAGGAGAGTAGTGTAATGATTTTGTTGATGTTTGATGAAATTGAGAGCTATAAGATCATGTTGGACGCTGGAATAAAAGAGCATACGTCGCGATACCCAACGCATGCGTCTGTTATACCGATTCTAGCGAGGTATAATTTTTTTAACAAGTCAGCTGTTGATACCTCAGAAGAAAAAGATGGTTTTGCAAGTCCAGTGATGAAAGAAACTGGTAAATGAAAACTTGTATATTTTTTTAAATACAATATTGCTGTTTATTTTGAACGTTAATAATGTCTTTAATTTAATGAAGTTGCAGGTGTGGCTGACCGGAAAGGAAAAGCAAAGAGTCCAAGTGGCACAAAGATGCATAGGGATACTCCTACATAACCGCACTTGCTTCTCCCAAACTCAGCTTTTTTATGAAGTCAGCTGAGGTGATTGAGGACATCACTTCAGGCGCGTATGACACGCAAAGGCTGGATGATATACCTTCATTCAGCCTTGGCATGACACAGGATGAGATGGAAAACAAAGAGAATGTGCGAGCCCATGTTGAAAATGAAACACGTGTTACGGAAGACGTTGGATCGGCCGGAAAAGGCAAAAGAAAGAAGGTAGGATCGAAATATGTGCAATCCCCTTTTTGACCAGAGCTGTGTGTTAATAGCTGCTTAAGCAAGAAGGAAAATATGTTATGGAAAACTTGTCGACTACTGCCGACGACAAGATGTACGTTATTATTACTTCTAAATTTGTTTTTGTTTCTTATTTATTTTATTATTATACAATTTTTTAAGATTGTCCTTATTATAGTTAGAAAGTAAGCTTGTGTATTTAATGTTCATACACAGGGTGGCGAAAGCGAAGAAAAAAAGGTAGACGATGTGTCGCACAAAACAAGGGATGCAACAGAAGCGGCAGAGGTGGAAGCTACAAATGCGTAAGAAAACCTAAATTATCCGAATTAAAGTTATTATTGTTTAATAAGACACATACATTTGTGATAAATCAGAAAAAGGTTAACTGGATGATGTGGTACACAGTACACATGTGTATAATGGGTTAGCCACAGATGATGTGGTACACAGTAAACAATTTTTTTGGAAAATACACAAGTGTACTGAATAAAAAATGTACACAAAATATGTATGTAACCATATGGGTACTGAATACGTATAAAATTGTGAACCATATGTGTATTGAATACAATACACATGTGTATGATGATATGACCATCAACTGTTATGTTTTTAGATACAGTTTTATTTGGAAAATTCACAAGTGTACTGAGGAACAATGTACACAAAGATGTCTAGAACCTTATGTGTACTGAATACGGTATAATAAATGTCAAGTAATCAGATTGTGTACGAAGATATAAAATACATGTGACTGCATGCGATGTGTCGTTATAATAAACGAGATATAATAAGATATGTTTTTGAACATGCGGCTTGTGTTTGAAACAGAATCGGAGTCGGGCGGGAGTCGGGCTTTACCATTTTCAAATGAAAGACCTTCAACCAAGCCAGTGGGTGAATAGTGCGGTTATAAATTGCTTCGCATTAATGCTAAACTATGAAGAAAGTCAACGATGGCAGGGGAAAATGTTTTTGGTGGTGCGGATCAAGATAAAGGATTGAAGCTGCGTTTGTGTTGCACACAGACTGTTTTGTAAGTGATTCGCGATTGAAATAAAACTTTTAAATATTTTAATTGAAAACATAAATTATATGCTGATTGTTGTTTTCTGATTATTTACTACGCGTTACAGCCAGATGATATGCTGAATAATGAAGCGTATGGAGATGTTGATCGGTTGAAAAGTTTAGAAGTTCGTTGTTTCTCGTTGTAGATAAGAAGACATCGTTGATGAGTTTGTCAACATATTGCGTAATAAGCTTCCCTATACTTGATCATGGACAATTTTTACCTTGTTAGCTTTGATCTTGTAAGGCCCGCAATAACGGTGATCGATAATATGTCGGCAATTGAAAGCCCAGTTCAACTCATTGATGACGAAAACTTTTTCAAGAAAAGTACTGCGTACAAAGTTGTAAGAATTTTCATTATGTTTTTTGTTTGTTTGTTTTTGTTAATTTTTAGTTTTCAATAACACTAATTTGGGATTTTTGTCAATTATTATGTTTTCAGAAGGACATTTTCACCAAGTATTTGAAACTGGTGAATCACATAAAAGCTATACAGATTGAAAATGCAGTTCCGTCAAATATAGACTTTCCATGGAAGAGCGTGGGGAACACGGTTGATTGCGTGTCTTTGTTATGAGGCACATGGAAACATGGTTTGGGGTCACCGACCGAAAATGGGTTGTGGATTATCTCTAGGTCATGGACAAAAGAAGGCAACCTTGACAAAGCTACCAAGAAATACACGGTTAAGTTGGTGTCTTGACGGTGAACATCCACCGTGACCGTGTATTAGCTGAAGCAGAGGAGTTTGAAAAAGCCTTTTATTTCCGTTAATGTATGGAAGTTGTTACATTTATGACGGAAAATGTTCGAATCGTTGCGGGAAAACAATTTAATTCGTTAGACGTCATGTATGATATTAATTACGTTGCTACATATGATTTGCATTTGCATTGGCGAGTATGCATCGTCGTGGCATGTACTAATGACGAGTTATGATGTTGTGGGTGGTATTTGTTATTTTGATACGTTTGTGTATTGTCTTTATTGATGCATCCTAAAAAAACATATGTAGAACATACATACGCGTATGATTATCACTGAGCGATACAATTCTTTTGTTCTAATACTGGTCAAAACAGGTTACAAAAAACGGTCATTGTGTGTATGCTTTTATTTAACTACAGAACATACATACGTGTACTGTTCGTACAGTTCTCGATAGACTTGTGAACTGTACGTATGTGTTGTTTGTATGTGATTGTAATACCAAGCATACCACGAAGAGAGTATTCTATAGTATAAAAGAACTTCTTAATGCTAGACAAAATGATGTTTTGTTTCGATAAGACGCTCAACATACAAACGTGTACTGTGTGAACATGTTCTCGATTACATTTGTGAACTGTACATATGTGTAGTTTGGATGTGATTGTATTACCAAACATACATATCTATCTTATTAATAGACACAGCGATTTAATGTTTCCATAAGACGCTTATACATGTGATTATGTAAATTTAGGTCCATGTATGTAGTACGTGTGAGTGTACAATTTTAACCATTTCAAACATAGTATTGCACAAACAATGTGAAGTTAAATATAATCACCAAAATATGTGGTAATGTATTATTTTGAAGTCAAAATAGACAAAAAAAATGTATCGGTTGCATGTAACACTATAATTTAAATTTAAATATTACTATCATCATCATCTCGTTGTCTTGCAAAAACGAATCAGTCCTGTGTCGGTTCCATCATCGTAATCATCTATGTCATCACCCTCTTGTTTGCCATCTTCTTTAGTAGACGAATCATCCCTCGTGATGTTGCCTTTTTTTAGTGGACGATTTCTTTTGTCATGCAACCTAACCTTTTTGCCACAGTAGTTGCATTTTCTTCTATGTTTTTTGCATTTTTTTAAAGCTTTCTCCCGTGGTCCAATTGGACGTTTGTGCTTGCCACATCCTTTGTTGCGTATTTTCCTAGGAGCCGTACATGATACCTCCTCAGGTTGAGTATGATCAAGTATTTCCTGGAGACAAACACCTTCTTTTTAAGTTCCGGATCTGTGGGCACATCTCTGAAAACCTTATCTTTGAGCAATTGTACTTGCTCGTCTAATTCCTGTAATTTGTCTATCCTACCACGAACTCTATCCGACACATTTAGATCTTGTCAAGGATTCTACTGCCATATTCTTCCACTACGACTTTGATCTACAGATAACCTGTTTTCAATGTTATGTACACTGGTAGGCAAAGCGTTCTCCTCCATCTTGGGTTAATGTACGGAACTTGGTATCTTATGTACGTTGTGGTGGCCAAAAACGCAGAAAATATGACGACACAAATATCCGTTTCTCGTATAACCCATGCATTGCACGAAACATTGATATCTTGTTTATTAAAAATAACCTGCAATGTAAAGATGCAACACGTATAAGTTGAGGGATATCGTGCGAGTAAAATCTATAAAAGTTAGTAAGATAACACAAAGAGTAACTGTACGAAAAAAAACAAACCTTGAACTCGTTTATAACTTCTTTCGTGTGGTCTTGGTGAGCAATAACAAAGCTCTTACACCATTGGATGGGATCGTTCAGCAATATAACAATTTTCCTTCCCGATTCAAAATTTCCTTTTGAACATAAAAAAAAATCCTCCTTGTGTAAATATCATTTACATGACGTTCGATTGGCCAACTGGTTTTAAATTCAGGATTAGTGGTGTCTGTTTTATGTGTTATTCCCTCTGTTCGTTTCGTAACCCATCAACCGATGTGTCGTAACACAACATGTACTGCACCAACGTATTATGAGAACTTGAATTAGATTTGAACATGTGATTTGCGCTTTCACACCTGGATGTGGTCTTCATCAACGTACACATAGGTATCTCGCGGAAAGTATGCCGGAATCCAACTGTGACGAATAGAATACATCTCAGACAACCACAAATGGTCTTCCAAACCATATTGGGCAATTAGATTGTGCCATCTATTCTCAAATGTTTCTGGTTTAATATAAACATTCGAAAGAGTTTGTGGAACTTCTGTTTTATTTCTGCATTCCTCTTGTCGTTCCCTTTATCTACATGTAAAATTCAAAAATTAATTAGGAGTATACATAAGAATATATCAGTAAACTCCAGGTACACATGTGTAATGAATAATTAATTTTCAGACAGAATTCATACCTTCACCGGCAATTTCTAATAATGTGCCACATACACAACCTATGGATGATTATCAAATACTTTTCCTACCGCTGTTTCATGGCACAATCTTGATCGGTTAGGACTAACATGGGTTGTTTACCATTGTGTGCCTCAAGGAATTTTTGCAAAAGCCATGTGTAAGACTCGATAGTCTCATTATGCAACAACCCAGCACCAAAGATAGTGCATTTTTTGTGATGATCGACTCCGGTGAATGGAACAAAATCATATCGACCTATTTTGGAAAAAAGATTACATCACCAAATGAGTCGTAGTTTGATTTTATTCTGGTTTTTAATTGTATGTAGAGTTATTCGCTCGGTCAGTTTTGTTTGATGTTATATTGTTCATGTTTGATCTGAAAGTCATATTTTGCGATAATTCAGTGTATGGTTGTATACGAGTGATATACGTTGTATTAGAAGAAATAATTGATCTGAAATTTCAAATAACACGTACATATTTGTGTGATACGTTGCGTTGAATGCAATTACATCACCAAATGAGTCGTAGTTTGATTTGGAAACAACGTTACACCAAAAAATTAACTGGAGTTTGGTATCAACAATATGTGTGTTGAAGGTGTAGTTTTCTTTGTTTCTGCCGCGTTCCTTGAATTTATCAAGAATCATTTGGGGTCTCTGTCGCCTATAAATCTCGAATATCACGCCCACAATTCTTGTAGTCGACAACCGTACCATGCACGTTTTGGTGACCTCCTTTTAAAACTACATATACTTTGTGAGACTTGGTAGGGCCAAGATTAGCGTTACGCATTTGGCGATGAACTCTTGTGTTGAGAAGTCGAGCTTCCTCCGCTTCAAAGATAGTTCAAGATTTTCGGGTGTTGTAAACCCATGGTTGTGTTGTTCCACAAAGTCATATATCTCGTACTCAGACGAATTTTTTATACGGACGAACTTAACACATGCCTTGCAATCTGTAACTTTAACATTCGAACGTCTCTTTGGGGAACAAGAGTTGATTTGATCAGCCATATTATCTTTCCGTTTGGGTTTGTCGGCTCTAGAACATAACATATATCTCCTATTCGTAACAATAATGTCTCCTATTTTTTCCTTCTGCGAAGTACCAAGACGGGTTCCAAACCCGGCAAGTTGTACATACTCTTCATACATAGCAAGAGCTTCTTCAATAGTACTAAATCTAGCTTTAATAAATGGTTTGAATCCGGGAGGGACGGTTGGTGTCCAGTACCTAGTACCATTAGGCGTTTCGTATACATTGCTAGCAACTGATTCTGCAAATGGTTAAGAACCAAAAAAGTAAAAACATTTATGATAAAAATAAGATTACAACTTTGAATAATGTTATTTGTAAATTAGGTAAGGTAAAGTAATTTTAAAACAAGTTCATCAGGATTTTCCTCCCTCAATCCTGTATATTATTTATACACATGTGTATATGATATTGATATAATACAGTACACAAGTGAACTTAACTCTGCATGTCACCAAATACATCAGAATACAATACACATGTGTCTGTTCTGTAAAAGACTTGACAATTAGTGACTGTTAGACACAAAAACACATACATAACCTAACAGTACACATGTGTACTGGTCTGTAAAATACTTGACAATTAAAGAAAACAACACAATCATATATACTACACGGAAGAAACAACAGGTATGCTAATGATTAATGTCTGGCATATACACATCAAATAGATCACCTACAAAGTGCACATGTGTACCTGTTCTGTGAAAAAGACTTGACTATTAGAAAGTGGCATATACATGGCTGGCATATTCAAAACGCGTAACTAACCTACCTATACACATGTTTTACTGGTATTTAAACATTTGACAATGAAAGAAAACAACAGAAAACATATATACAATACTGAAAAGACAGCAGGTATGCTCATTATTACTGTCTAGCATATACAAAACGCATATATCACCTACATGTTCACATGTGTACTGTTCTGCATCGATCTAACTACAACAGGCAATTAAAAATACCAAAACGCAAACCAGCAAATATACTCATGAGTTCTAATCTGCACAAATCTTACTACAACAAACATAACAGCAAACACAACGTATATCACTCGTATACAACCATACACTGAATTATCGCAAAATATGAACTTTCAGATCAATACATGAACGAATATAACATCAAACAAAACTGAACTGAGCGAATAACTCTACAATTAAACCAGAATATAACATGTCTAACGGACCAATTTGACGAAAAATCCAAAAATACAACGCACCTGGTCGATCCAATGTAGTAACTAAAACATTACCGTCAATATCAATGTTGACTTCATCATCGTTCACCATTGTCTTGTTCGTATTTGTTATATGTTCGTCCATATTACGAAAACAATAAGAACGAAAAGTTGTTACAATATCTGCTTAAAAAACATAGTTCAAACTAATTGGAAAAAATCAGGGAATTAACAAAAGTTTTCGTAAGATGTAGATTGTAAGCATATGAACGATAGATGTAAGAATATTCGATTTAACAAACTTTTCGAACAAATTGGAACATATCTGTGAAATCTCAACATTTTTGATAATTTTTATGTAACTGAATAACAAATATAAAAGATTATAGAAGAGTTGTTTTGATTTGATTATATATAAAATTTGGATTAACAATTGTTCGAACAATTTGGAAACAAAATGGATCTTTTACAAGTTTTCGAAAAGAATATTATGTAACTGCTGAACCAACATAAAAGATTGTAAAAATATATTTTGGATTTGATTAACTCTACATATTCGAAACAATGTAACTACCTAGTATAAATTTTGTTTAAAAGAAATTGAAAATTAAAATAATAATGTTTAATTACCATCCAATCCTTGACAATTAATAAATAGATCAATGGTCCAGATTAGTTCACACAGTTCACTATTAGAAATTTGTTCACAAATGATCCTAATCCTCTCTCTCTCTCTTTATATATATATATATATATATAAGAGAGAGAGAGGGTAGGGATCAAGAGTGAACAGTTTTATAAGAGTGAACTGTGCGAACTGATCTAGGCCATTGATTTTAATCATCCTTAGGTTTTTATTAGTGGCATGATTGTAATTAAGTGTGTATCTTTTTAACTTTAAAAATAAATAAAAATGGTTAGACTTGTAATTTAAAAAATGGAGAATTTTTCAAATTAGGAAACATAAAACGTTCCCTTAACTAGCCCTGATTCATATTCCTCCACAATCGCGTAGTTTGTTTTCAAGATTCTTGTATCCAAAAAATCACCCTTTCCACCGAATTCTTCCCCCCATATCTTGAGTTCTTCGGCTTTTCAGTATATCAAGAAAGTACACAGAGGATTGGGTGAAGGGGGTGCATGCATTGGGAAGTTCAATCGTTCGCAGAAAGAGGTAATTGTAGATGAGTTTAGTAGTTAATTTTATGATTTCCTTGCCGTTGATTGTATGTTATAATTTCGTCGACATACAAGAACAAACATTTGAAAGTTAGGGTTTGAAATTAATCGTAGTTGCGATTTGTGCAGATTATAGATTTTAGTTTCTTGAGTTTTAGCCGTAACGTTCAGTGTATTTTTTAAATCTTGCCGACCTGGGTGATGTATAATTCTGTGTATATGACAAAGTGGATTGTTAGGTTGTTATTAAACACGATGATGGCTGCAAATTGACAAGAATATGTTATAGTACACATGTGTATTACGTTAATCTATAAGTGTTTAGGGTGGGTTAAATTTGTATGTTAATAGTCATGGTTTAGATATTTTTTGTTATTAAAGTAGTTGTTAACAATGCCTTTCCTTGTTCGTAGTTTTACTTAGTGCATCCTGGTTGACAAATGTGTACCTTATAATGGAAATTTGTTGGTTGAGTTCTTGACAATGTTTGTATCAGTATACACACGTGTACTATGTATGTTAATGTATACAATATACATTATACACACGTGTTCTGTTTACAGGATTGTGTAATGAAAAGAGTAAACACATGTGCATGTTTTGTTTACAGGATTCTGTTAATGGATGCTATTTACACCAGTTATTATACAAAAAAAGTTATGGTTATTTGATTCGCGAGTTTCAATCTCCGATGAAGAAATGAAGAAAATCGTGTTAAAAGTGATGAAACAGTGTGTGAGTACTGAAGGTGTTGAAGCTGATTACATTCGAAGCGATATTCTTCCAGAGTTTTTCACAAACTTTTGGGTAAGAATAATGGCGTTGGATCGAAGAAACTATAAACAACTTGTTGAAACAACGGTTGAGATTGCAAATAAAGTCGGTGCCCCTGATATTGTAACTAGAATCGTTGAAGATTTGAAAGATGTAAGTGAACCATATTCATCGTTCACTTTGGAAAAAACTAGAACGGTTGCTATCGCAGTCGTTGCAGAAACATGTTCATCGTTCACGGTTTTACTCGCTCTGATGAACGAGTATTGTCTACCTGAGTTAAACATACAAAACGGGTGTTGAAATCTTTCATTTAATTTTGAGTACATCGATGAAATGGGGAAAGATTATATCTATGCAGTGACTCCATTACTCGAGGATAGGGGTGTGACATAATAAAGTGGAAAAAGGAAAAATGTGCACCAGCCGGGAACCGGACAATGTTTATAATGTGTGTACTAATGTATTTCTGATTGTTATCCAGGTTTTTAATAGTTCGTTGTATCAGGAACCGGACCAAGTCAACCATGATGCATAAAACAATACTTATTAAAGACAAATGGTGTATTGTTTTCGGATTGTTGGCAATACATGTGTGTACTACTGTATCTATTGTTTTATCCAGATGTGCGCTAGTTCATATAACGTGAACATAAAAAAATAAAAGTGGAATGCTGTATGTAAATTGAGGTTCACGTGTGTTCGGCATGTAATTGTATTCATAGTAACATGTAAAATTTGGTATCGTATAGCCAGTAACAATTTATAGACTTTTCACAATAGGATGTAAAAAAATCAAGTCAAAAAACACAAAACATAATGTATCAGTTGCATCAAAAGATGTATTAGTTATTTTTATGTAAGTTTAAGTTAAAGATCAAATATCATCATCTTCGCTCTTTTGCAAAAAACGCATAAGCTCCTGTGTCGGTGCCGTCATCGTACTCGTTTAGTTCATCATCATCTTCATCGCCATCTTCTTTGGGTAATGTTTACTGTAAACTGGGATCTGTAAAAAAACAAAAAAAAAATGCATCCCGATTTACATAAAAAAATCTCATTTAGAAACATTATACACATGTGTACTGTAAAACTTTATGCCAGTTATACACATGTGTACTTAGCTATAACAAGTTGACAAATACAGAAAAAATAGACTCACGTATACAATACATAAAAAACGTGGTTAAATTATTTCCAACTATACACATGTGTATTGATCTGTAACACCTTGACAATTACAACAAAACTAAACACAAACATATACAAAACGCAAAACAGCAAGCTAGGTGGTTTATACTATGCAAACATGTGTGTGTTATATGACAATCTGTAACAAAATTAACAACTACTGCAAAGCTACAACATTAAAATATACAAAAGAAGAAAACTGCAATAACATATTTAATACTTCACAACTATACGCATATGTACTGAATTGTGTCACTGTGCGTTTACTGCAAAATTACGTAAAAAGAAAAAAAACATAACCAGTACCTGCAACAAATGCATTGTTTATGAATTAAGATTTCTGCACTCAAATTAACGACTAAATTTATGATAAAACACATCGCCGAAAATCTTGGATGGAGTACTAATACAATTATATAAACACTTACACACACATGCCGATCAAATAATTGACAAAAAACACAAAAAATAATACACTTGAACATACTAAATCGCACCTGGTCGATCCAAATTCGCAACGAAAACATTATCGTTTATCTGAACGTTGTCTTCATCAACATTCACGGCGGGCTTGTTCGAATTATTTAGTGGTTCCGCCATAATAATAAGACAATATGATCGAAAATTAAAAAAAATTTCTGGGAATTATATAACTGATCAATGATTTTAATTTGTTTGCATTTTGAACTGATCGAAAACGATGAATAGCAATTGAATAAATCCGAATCGTATAATATTTGTAATTGAAATCAATGTAAAAGATAAAAAGATTTTTGAATTGATAAACACTATTATTTAGGAAATCATTTAACTGCCAATCTAATTTTTAAATTATATCTTGAAACCTAAAATAAAAACACAAATTACAATCCTATCCTTTACATTTAAAAAAGAGACCAATGGTTCAGATTAGTTCACACAGTTCACTATGAAGATTCTGTTCACAAATGATCCTAATCCTATATATATTACATACATACATACTTGTCAAAAGTGTTCTATCACTAGTTAAAAGTTTTAAATTTTAACCGACATATATTAAAGTTTTAATTTTTAACCGACATATATATATATATATGTCGGTTAAAATTTAAAACTTTTAACTAGTGATAGAACACTTTTGACAAGTATGTATGTGTGTGTATATATATATATATAGGGTGAGGTTCTAGAGTGAACACTAATTTATTTGTGAACTAAGTAAACAATCCTGACCATTGATTTAAATCATTAAATTGTAAAATACACTAGTGTATTTTCATCATGCACTAGTATATTTTTATCATCAAATCCTGACTATTGATTTATATTTGTGTATTGATAATCAAGGATTAGGATTAGTTCACAAAGGAACATAACCCTATATATATATATAATATGTGTGTGTGTGTTCGTTAAAAATTAAGACTTTTAACTAGTGATAAAACATGCAAGGGGTTTAAATATAGAGATTAAGTTTTACTCATTTTGAAATCACAATCCCTAGAGCGTGGTCCAACTTGTACAATTACACAGGAGTTCAATATCTTTACAATTGTCTTATAGTTTGACACTTAATGACATATTTTTATCCAACTTGTACAATTACTAAGTTGGGCACAAACCAATGCATAGAAAACGAATCAAGGCAGCTAGTGAAGAGCAGAGAACATTGAGAACATCTAGTGGTTAGCTTGAGTCTCCAAAATATTATTAAATAATGTAATAAACTAAATACTTTTAAGACCTTTTATACCATCACCAATGCAAGGAAATAAATGCATTTACAAATCTGTATAGTCAGATGTCATATCATATTTTCACAAATATACTAAAATACACTGTTCAATCCTACAAACATCTTTAACAATATTTATATTTCCACATCGTCACCACTTTTACATTTGTTTTAATAATTAAGTTATTTCTATCAATATACATTTATTTATTTTCACATTATTTATATCGAAAGTTATAAAAACAAAACATAAACTTCTAAACACAAAAATTTATATATACATATCTTAACTTTGGTTTTTTTTTAATTAAAGTAGCACTAATAAACTTATGTTTTAACATAAAAACATTACACTTTTTTGATCTCGTCCGATTAATATTTTTGAAATGAAAAAAAAAATGACATACAAGTCACTAAAACTTATAGTATACAATTTATTTATGCATATCAAAATAAATTAAAACAGGAAAAAATACAATAAATACAAAACAAACATAGGGGTCAACGTCCTACGAAATGTACAATTCTTCCCCAAAAAACATTCCATTCAAATGCAAACTTCTCTAATGTATTCCACCTCAAATGCTAAATCTATATAAACCAAATGCAAGCTAAATGCTTTGCATTGGGCCATGGTTTTATTGTAGGGCAGATGTTCATATATGTGACTTTGGAACTTGTTGGTTTTCTTATAATTGAAACTTCAGTGACAATGACATGTTTACATGAACATTGTTGAGTACAAAAGCACACGAAGAGGCGCATGTACTCAATATGAGATTTAGTCTCTTATTCAATTTCTCGTATTCACAACATCAAAATTAACATTTGTTCACATAAATTCTCATTTTATTTTTAGTTATGAATTTGTATCAAATCAAACGGCATATTCATTATGATTTATCCGTAGTTATTATTATTATTAATATATAGTAAAAGTTTATGACCATTACATCTTGCTCCTTTTATCAAATTAAAAAAAAGAAGAGAAAAACCTTTTAGAACCCCTTAGTTTATTGATGTTGTTGTCAATCATATGTGATGTAGTTCCCATGGCCCAGATAAAACTCAAAACTACTTGCCAACAATGATTTTTGCTCTTTCTCGATTTTCATTGATAAAGAATTGATCACCTAAACCAAAATGAGTCATAAGCAACCAAACTATGGTAATAAGCTCGCCACCTTTACTCACTTGTGCTGCCAGCGTGTTGGCTCGCGAGTGACTCGCAGCATAACACAGCATCTCCACCCATACCTTGCTTATAACCAGCCATTTATTCGTTTTTAATTCTTTCTCTTCCATCTTCAAAATTTCTTTCGCCAAAAAACAACCATCGAATAATGACTGGCTCCCTTCGCCCTTTATAGCTATTGGTTACACTGCCGTCGGTACGTTGTAAATCTCCATACAAGCATGTATGTACTTATAATCATCATAGTCTCTAACTTGGTGTTCTTTTCTAAATTCGCTTTTCTCCATAATTTTACGTTGCCGGAATATTTTAAGTCACGGAAAAACCTAGGCCTCGGCACAGGTATCCTGAAACCGTACTTGTGCAATACCTACTACTGCCGACATCATGCACGATTCCATGATAAGAAGGTACAGCATGTAATCGGATAAGAGTTTTGAGATCTCCCTGTGAGAGCGTTCCCATCTGTTGGTAGTGATCTCCCTATTTTGGCTATCCATATGGCGTTCCCGGTTGTATAATAAATCCGTAGCGATGTGCCACAGAATGAGACTTTGATCGTAGTCTAAATCTAGAATAAATTTGAGTAAGCCTTCCCAACCTTGTACTCGAACTGCCCAATCACCGCGTGCAGAACTTATCTCCTTTGTGGTCTGCAAGTCATCTGCGAATTGTGATTTTTCTTTTAGCTCCTCGAAGACCAAATGTTTAAGCTCCTCAGAGAATTCTTTGTGCTTTGGATAAAAGATGCCATCAATAAGCCTTGTAACCCCTAACATGCCGACAACTTTTTCCCATGGTTTTGGAAGTGGGTGCAAGCAGTAGTTGATAAGATTGAAAGTTGAAATGGTTTTCGACCATCTTCGGTTTACAAATGGCAACCAAAGCTGATCAACCCATTCTGAATATTTTCTCTGTGTCAGATAGAAGAATATATTAGTCAGATGTAATTATATTTATTAACCAAATGGCATATAGCCTAATAAGATTGTGTATAAAAGGTGTCCCATTCCCATGGTGGGCATTAAGGAGTAGATCTAGCTAATTAGCCGTTCTAACAAAAAAGATAACACAATAAACTCTAACTAATATATTCTATCTAATAACCTCACGTATTCTGTCGGTCCCCCTGAGTCTGAGTAAAGCACTGAGGATTCTTTTCCTGAGACAATTGTTGAGCTGCTCGACGTAGGGTGATTTCCGAAGAGCAATGATGGTCCAGTCAGAAAAGAAGAGCATGAATAAAGCACTCAAATCCACAACTAATGCCCCAAAGAGCAAACCATAAGTAATCATAACATCAACTTCACTGAAGTTTGTTTTGCTCTTCATCTTGAATATTATGGTTGCTAAACAAATGGTCACTAGAGAGACAAACCGACTAATGGCACCGTACTTACCATACACCACATGAAGCTTGGTGAACAAAACATCATAGATGAAGTTTAACTCGACCTCAACCACTTTGAATGCGTCTTTCGTGTTCCTATTCAAGAAGAAACCACGACTCATATCACGCTCCGCTCGATTGAAAAAACATATCAACAACAAGACCTCTAAATTTTTCATAAAACAAATTACCATACTGCACCACCTCCAGTTTTGTTAATCTCCCCATTTTAGCCTTACGATATGACATGGGCACCAGGGCCGGCAGAGAAACTACTTCAATTAAAATCGGAAGTTTGTCTTTCTTCCTTGAAATTTATTCTAGCATGAGTTTTGCGTAGTTCGTGTCCGGATTCGGGCCCCTAAGCACCGAGTCTTTGAATCTATCGGCACTCGCAAGATAAAGCGAGCGTGTCCTCTCAGCGTATTTGATGATTCCGGTGACAAACATCAACATTGTAGGAATCCATAGGCGACTAAGTGGAAGTGACTGAACAAACACATAAACCGCAGCTAAACACTGGAATACAAGACCAAGGAAATGACAGAGCCACAACTCATTATCTTCCAACGCAAAAGCGGTAATAGTGTCTGGACCACCAAGGTGCACCAAAAGAAATGGTGCCCAAAAGGCTAGAATGTCTTCGTTTTCCACACCGTTCCTGAGTTTTTTTGCTCGAACTCTCAATTAGGTTCCCTTGACTATTAGCGATAAGTCCAACTGCAAAGTTAGCAGCCCAATCGGCTAACAGGTACGCAGACCACAATGGCATGACTATCCAGTAGCTTTTTGTTCGTTTTCGGAACGGAGCAACAAAAATAAGAAATATTTGTAATGAAAGACTGAAGACGATGAAGTATCGGAGATCCCATGTATCCCATAGTTATTTCCACTTCGGAGGGATTGGAATGTCCACCAAAATTCTCGCCATTTTTGCTTGGTTTGCAAGAGTTATCTGCAAAGTTGTTGCTCTAATTAATCTATATTAATGCATGTTCTACTCAAGAATGGCCACTACAATTTCATTCCAAAAGATTATTTTAGACATACAATGAATATTCAAATCAGTGATCCACATAAACATAACTTACGAGTCCATACTACACGTATAATTATATTCAAATCAAGCATCCAGTCAAAGTTTCTAAAAGTGATTTATATCATTTGTACACGTATAATTATATATATATATATGTATAACACACTTTCCTGTAGCTTTGTCGAAATTAACATGCTAGTAGGTCTTTTAATTTCTGATAATAATGTTCAAAATGAATTTTGCTATAATTTATTGGGGATCATGGCCAATCTTTCTTGGTGCTATGATATTTTTGCTTTTGCATTTGCATAATTTGTACAATTTCACACAAATGATGTTTATATACAATGTATGGCACAAACTAAGGGTAAGCATCATCGGCATGGATCCCTTATGTGAAAGCGAACCTATATAATCAGTGTGTGAAAGCGAACCTTTATAATCGGTGTGTTTTGAGTTATAAACAATTTGGTGTGTTTTGAGTTATAAACAATTTGGTTTTTAGAAAAAAGTGTGAGTTGATTTAAAATTCATTAGGTTTATAGATCCAATCAAGTTTGGCCCAAAAACTATAATAATAAAAAAATAATTTAAATTTTTTAAAACTTATATATATTTATTTGCACATTTATTTTTACCACAGCTGCAAAATCTCCTCTCAAATCAAAAATTTCCCAAACAATAACATAAACGCTTTTATCCGGATCACCCTTTTTTTTGCAAACCGTCAACAGATCAACCAAGACGAACCATGACATGTCAATCAAAACACGAACGAGCTCAAGTATCGACAATTAATAACTACAAATTCCCCATGATTCCGACAAAATTCTCAAATGCCACAAACCCCGTATCCGTCACAAGCGACACCCTGTTTCTTCTTCTATTCCACACAAACCCCACCAATCCCATCATCGTCCTAACTCGTAACCGGGACCTATGCAACCAGGGGCGGACCTACCTTATTGGTAGGGGTAGCCTCCGCTACCCCTTGGCGCTCCGACGGTAGTGTAAATTTTTGAAAAATTTGACATTTTTTTTGATTTTGTCACCCTTTTTCTATAAAACGTTACCCCTACGAAGATTTTCTAGATCCGCCACAATATGCAACTGAATCCAAAGAAACCCATAGACACCATAGAAAGAAACCAGACGGAGAACGTGCTCTAAGAACATTCTAGAAGTGGACAAATGCTGAAGAATTGACTTTGTCACGAATGTTGCTCGATGCATCGGAAGCTCCAATTATCGGTGAATATATAGTATGTTTTGTGTAGTCAATTTGTTTTTTAAACGTATACTAATTTCTTGAAAACTATTATTCTTTTTATTAATAAATGTATAAAAATTTATCTCATACAAATTTACATTCTTTTATAGATCAAGGATCTCTCCTTGCTATGACTGATGTGAACCAAGGAACTCTTCTTGGTTCATAAGTAATACCCTGTCTCTTAAATTATAAATGCGTTTTGGGCGCTTTGGTTATGGAACATATGAAAACTACATAGTTAATCATGCTCAGATGTGAGTGGTACTAGGATGGGTGACCTCATATGAAGTTTCCATTGACGACATGAAAAAAAATTCATGAGTTCATGCATGAGCAACCCATTGGGGTAGCAGACAATATTGGTGGTACGAGAGGTCGAATGTTACAAATGGTATTTTAGCTAAACATGTGACGCTCGGCATGGTGGGGCGAACCTCATCGAGGATGATGAGGCCTATAGGGGGAGGGGTGTGATTGTAATGATACAAAGAAGATTAAGATGGACCATTATAACACATTAGGAAAATCCCACATCGACCGTGGCAAGAATAAATTCTTGGTTCATAAGGAATGCCCCCCATCTTAAATCACCAACATGTTTTGCGGGTATTGGCAGTGGAGCATATGAAAACTCTACAACTAAGCATGCTCAGGTGGAAATAGTACTAGCATGGGTGACCTCATTGGAACTTTCCACTGAGGCAACCAAAAACAAATCCATGAGTTCTTGGAAGGCCAACCCATTATGACAAAGAGGACAATATGGTGGTACCAAAAAGCTGAATACTATAAATGGTATTTGAGCCACTACTTTGTTGTTCGGGATAGATGGGCAAACCTCATTGAGGATGATGAGTCCCTAAAGGGGGTAATTATAAGGATATTAATTAACAAGGACCAATGTAACACACTAGAAAAATCTCACATTGGTTGTGGCCAAGAGAGATCCTTGGTTCTTAAAGAATGCCCTACTACTTAAATCATTAACATGTTTTGGGCATATTGATTGTGAAGCATATGAAAGCTCCACAATTAAGCATGTCCATGAGGGTATAGTACTAGGATGGGGTGACATCCTGCAAAGTCTGCAACCGGGGTAATAAAAAACAAACCCATGAGTTCCTGGATGGCCAACCTATCGGTGATAAAGGGGACAATTATTGGTAGTTCGAAAGACATGGACATCCGATAAAATTGTAACGATACTGATAAGATTAACATAGACCAATGTAACACCCTAGGCAAATCTCACATCGTCCGTAGCCAGTAGAGATTCTTAGTTTATAAGGATTATCGTGCCTCTTAAATTACCAATGCGTTTTGGGCATATTAGTTATGGTGCATATGAAAAATCCTTAGTTAATCGTGCTTAGATGGGAATAGTATTAGCATAGGTGATCTCCTGAGAAGTCTCCATTGGGGCAAAAAAATCGTAAGTTCCTAGATAGGCAACTTGATAGTTCCTAGATTGGCAACCCATCGGGTACAAATTGGACAATATTGGTGGTACGAGAGACCATATAGTACAAATGGTATTTAAGCCGTTACTGTGCCGTTCAATATGGTGGGGCAAACCTCAGGGGGGGACGCTGAGTCCTTAAGGGGGTGAGGTGATTATAACAAAATAAGGAAGATTAAAATGGACCATTGTAACACCTTAGGCAGATCCAACATCGGCCATGGATAAGAGAGATTCTTGGTTCATAAAGAATGTCTTGCCTCGAAAATCATCAACGCGTCTTGAGCACATTGGCTTTGGTGAATATGAAAACTCCACAGTTAAGCGTGCTAAGGTGGAAGTAGTATTAGGATGACCGACCTAGGAAATGTCCACCATGGCTATAAAAAACAACCGTAACTTCCTAGATGAGCAACCCATCGATGCAAAGCGGACAATAATGGTGGTACGAGAAACCGAATTTTACATATGGTATCAAAGCTAATCTTGTGCCATTTAGGATAGTCATCATCAAGGACGATGAGTCTCTAAAGGGGGTGATTGTAACCATACGGAGATGATTAATAAGGATCAATATAACACTCTAGGTAAATCTCACATAGGCCATGGCCATGAGAGTTCATTGGTTTATAATGAATGCACTACCTCTTAAATACCAACGCGTTTTGGGCGTATTGGCTGTGAAAAATATGAAAATCCACAGTTAAGCGTGCACAGATGGGAATAGTACCAGGATGGGTGACCTCTTGAGAAGTCTTTACCGGGACAACAAAAAATAAATCCGTGAATTCCTAGATGGACAACCCATCAGAAGTAAAACGGAAAATATTAGTGGTACGAGAGAATGAATATTAAGTTACGTGTATTTGTATTATGTGTCTGTGTAACGTGTTGTTTATGTATGTATGTGTAATTTTTAACGAATTCTAGAAAACAAATTAAATTTGCATATTTGTTCATACTTTTTGTTGTTGAAAATTTAAAAAGTAAATTTTATTTAAAAAAAGTGTAATTACAGACGTATTCCTGATAGTAATCAATCAAGGCTGAAGAAAGGTCTAGGTAGATAAAAGGCCAAACTTTGGCCAAAGAAGTTTACAAATTGGCTGGAGACATGGCATCACTAATCCTGGTAAACAATCTATTGATAAAATCTGTAGGTGTTTCATAAAAAACATCATCACTTACGGTATATATTTCAACAGAGATCCCGATAGATATTCGTCGGTGATGAATTTTCGTCGTAATGTCAATAGTTTTTGTGTGTCAATCTACATTAGATGTCAAGGTTCATCAACACGCCAATTATTTTAGGTGGCTATATTTTAGTATTATCCATAATGGGTGCCTAAGAATATTCAAGATAAAAACATACGATCCGCGCCAAGGATATTGGAGGAGGAAGTTTCATGTGGATTCAACTATGTCATTTAATTACTTTTTTTTTTTTTCCAAAAAAGCATTATTATTTGCTTATAAGTTGTTTTAAATAAAAATTAAAGAACTTAATAATTTTATGAAAATATTCACACGACGTAACCAAGTTTCTCACATATCTTTTAAAAGTCTCTTAAAAGGGTTTTCTTCAATTTTCTTGTTTATCTAAACTCATTTAACTTTATGTTTGATATATAGATCAAATGAGAAAAAAATTTATAGAAGAAGAAAAAGAAAAAAATGGCATATTATAAAATACTAATTCATTTATAACGCATCTCATTAATTTCTCTTTCTTTAATTAATTAGTCAACTAATCATTAATTATCCTATATATAATCTATAAAACCTACAAATATAAAAATTTTATACATATAACCTACACATTATAGAATTTTATCTTACACACGTCGAAATTATCCTACACACCTCGTAATTTATCTTACACACATTTTAATTTATTCTACACTTTAAATTAAGTTGTTTTCTAATTTGAAAAAAAATATTTTAATAAGAGTTACAAAATTTAATTTATTTAGTTATTAAAGAGAAAAAATACAAATTAATGATCTATATAAGTTTACCAATATAACCTAAAAATAAAATTAAATAAAAATATTAAATGAAGTAAAATGAGACATTTTTATTGATTAAAACTTCTTTTTTTTTCTTCTTACAAAGGATTTCTTTTCATTTGAACCATTCACATTTGATATATTTATTACATTTACATCTAATTTTTTATATTTACTCAATTATATGAAATCCGTACCATGTTTAATATATGTATTACATTTACATCTAATTTTTTTATATTTACTCAATTATATGAAAGTTTCTCCATACCATAAGTAATAACTTCACCTAATTTTCAATTATAAAAAAGAACTCTTGCAACATTATATTAAGTATATAACAAGTTTTTTTATTATAAAAACATTGTTAAAAAATAACATTATGAAAAAGAGGGACCTAACCTAGAAATATAAACATTATTATATGAACAAGCTAGTGGATTGTGTAAGGTTGTCTCCAGAAATTAAGGATGTGTAAAAACTATATGACATTGTTAAGAAAACATATACAAAGTGTTTATAACATTGGAAACTATTCACAAAATTCATATTTGCTTGAATCTTTTAGAAAAAGGTTAACTGGATGATGTGGTACACAGTACACATGTGTATAATGGGTTAGCCACAGATGATGTGGTACACAGTAAACAATTTTTTTGGAAAATACACAAGTGTACTGAATAAAAAATGTACACAAAATATGTATGTAACCATATGGGTACTGAATGCGGTATAATAATTGTGAACCATATGTGTATTGAATACAATACACATGTGTATGATGATATGACCATCAACTGTTATGTTTTTAGATACAGTTTTATTTGGAAAATTCACAAGTGTACTGAGGAACAATGTACACAAAGATGTCTAGAACCTTATGTGTAGTGAATACGGTATAATAAATGTCAAGTAATCAGATTGTGTACCGAAGATATAAAATACATGTGACTGCATGCGATGTGTCGTTATAATAAACGAGATATAATAAGATATGTTTTTGAACATGCGGCTTGTGTTTGAAACAGAATCGGGAGTCGGGCTTTACCATTTTCAAATGAAAGATCTTCAACCAAGCCAGTGGGTGAATAGTGCGGTTATAAATTGCTTCGCATTAATGCTAAACCATGAAGAAAGTCAACGAATGGCAGGGGAAAATGTTTTTGGTGGTGCGGATCAAGATAAAGGATTGAAGCTGCGTTTGTGTTGCCACACAGACTGTTTTGTAAGTGATTCGCGATTGAAATAAAACTTTTAAATATTTTAATTGAAAACATAAATTATATGCTGATTGTTGTTTTCTGATTATTTACTACGCGTTACAGCCAGATGATATGCTGAATAATGAAGCGTATGGAGATGTTGATCGAGTTGAAAAGTTTAGAAGTTCGTTGTTTCTCGTTGTAGATAAGAAGACATCATTGATGAGTTTGTCAACATATTGCGTAATAAGCTTCCCTATACTTGATCATGGACAATTTTTACCTTGTTAGCTTTGATCTAGTAAGGCCCGCAATAACGGTGATCGATAATATGTCGGCAATTGAAAGCCCAGTTCAACTCATTGATGACGAAAACTTTTTCAAGAAAAGTACTGCGTACAAAGTTGTAAGAATTTTCATTATGTTTTTTGTTTATTTGTTTTTGTTAATTTTTAGTTTTCAATAACACTAATTTGGGATTTTTGTCAATTATTATGTTTTCAGAAGGACATTTTCACCAAGTATTTGAAACTGGTGAATCACATAAAAGCTATACAGATTGAAAATGCAGTCCCGTCAAATATAGACTTTCCATGGAAGAGCGTGGGGTTGATTGCGCTGTCTTTGTTATGAGGCACATGGAAACATGGTTTGGGGTCATCGACCGAAAATGGGATTGTGGATTATCTCTAGGTCATGGACAAAAGAAGGCAACCTTGACAAAGCTACACAAGAAATACACGGTTAAGTTGGTGTCTTCGACGGTGAACATCCACCGTGACCGTGTATTAGCTGAAGCAGAGGAGTTTGAAAAAGCCTTTTATTTCCGTTAATGTATGGAAGTTGTTACATTTATGACGGAAAATGTTCGAATCGTTGCGGGAAAACAATTTAATTCGTTAGACGTCATGTATGATATTAATTACGTTGCTACATATGATTTGCATTTGCATTGGCGAGTATGCATCGTCGTGGCATGTACTAATGACGAGTTATGATGTTGCGGGTGGTATTTGTTATTTTGATACGTTTGTGTATTGTCTTTATTGATGCATCCTAAAAAAACATATGTAGAACATACATACGCGTATGATTATCACTGAGCGATACAATTCTTTTGTTCTAATACTGGTCAAAACAGGTTACAAAAAACGGTCATTGTGTGTATGCTTTTATTTAACTACAGAACATACATACGTGTACTGTTCGTACAGTTCTCGATAGACTTGTGAACTGTACGTATGTGTTGTTTGTATGTGATTGTAATACCAAGCATACCACGAAGAGAGTATTCTATAGTATAAAAGAACTTCTTAATGCTAGACAAAATGATGTTTTGTTTCGACGCTCAACATACAAACGTGTACTGTGTGAACATGTTCTCGATTACATTTGTGAACTGTACATATGTGTAGTTTGGATGTGATTGTATTACCAAACATACTCTTATTAATAGACACAGCGATTTAATGTTTCCATAAGACGCTTATACATGTGATTATGTAAATTTAGGTCCATGTATGTAGTGCGTGTGAGTGTACAATTTTAACCATTTCAAACATAGTATTGCACAAACAATATGAAGTTAAATATAATCACCAAAATATGTGGTAATGTATTATTTTGAAGTCAAAATAGACAAAAAAAATGTATCGGTTGCATGTAACACTATAATTTAAATTTAAATATTACTATCATCATCATCGTTGTCTTGCAAAAACGAATCAGTTCTTGTGTCGGTTCCATCATCGTAATCATCTATGTCATCACCCTCTTGTTCGCCATCTTCTTTAGTAGACGAATCATCCCTCGTGATGTTGCCTTTTTTTAGTGGACGATTTCTTTTGTCATGCAACCTAACCCTTTTGCCACAGTAGTTGCATTTTCTTCTATGTTTTTTGCATTTTTTTAAAGCTTTCTCCCGTGGTCCAATTGGACGTTTGTGCTTGCCACATCCTTTGTTGCGTATTTTCCTAGGAGCCGTACATGATATCTCCTCAGGTTGAGTATGATCAAGTATTTCCTGGTAGACAAACACCTTCTTTTTAAGTTCCGGATCTGTGGGCACATCTCTGAAAACCTTATCTTTGAGCAATTGTACTTGCTCGTCTAATTCCTGTAATTTGTCTATCCTACCACGAACTCTATCCCGACACATTTAGATATTGTCAAGGATTCTACGCCATATTCTTCCACTACGACTTTGATCTACAGATAACCTGTTTTCAATGTTATGTACACTGGTAGGCAAAGCGTTCTCCTCCATCTTGGGTTAATGTACGAACTTGGTATCTTATGTACATTGTGGTGGCCAAAAACGCAGAAAATATGACGACACAAATATCCGTTTCTCGTATAACCCATGCATTTCCACGAAACATTGATATCTTGTTTATTAAAAATAACCTGCAATGTAAAGATGCAACAACGTATAAGTTGTGGGATATCGCGCGAGTAAAATCTATAAAAGTTAGTAAGATAACGCAAAGAGTAACTGTACGTAAAAAAAACAAACCTTGAACTCGTTTATAACTTCTTTCGTGTGGTCTTGGTGAGCAATAACAAAGCTGCTTACACCATTGGATGCGGATCGTTCAGCAATATAACAATTTTCCTTCCCGTTCAAAATTTCCTTTTGAACATCGAAAAAAATCCTCCTTGTGTAAATATCATTTACATGACGTTCGATTGGCCAACTGGTTTTAAATTCAGGATTAGTGGTGTCTGTTTTATGTGTTAGTTCCCTCTGTTCGTTTTGTAACCCATCAACCGATGTGTCGTAACACAACATGTACTGCACCAACGTATTATGAGAACTTGAATTAGATTTGAACATGTGATTTGCGCTTTCACACCTGGATGTGGTCTTCATCAACGTACACATAGGTATCTCGCGGAAGTATGCCGGAATCCAACTGTGACGAATAGAATAAATCTCAGACAACCACAAATGGTCTTCCAAACCATATTGGGCAATTAGATTGTGCCATCTATTCTCAAATGTTTCTGGTTTAATATAAACATTCGAAACGAGTTTGTGGAACTTCTGTTTTATTTCTGCATTCCTCTTGTCGTTCCCCTGTATCTACATGTAAAATTCAAAAATTAATTAGGAGTATACATAAGAATATATCAGTAAACTCCAGGTACACATGTGTAATGAATAATTAATTTTCAGACAGAATTCATACCTTCACCGGCAATTTCTAAATAATGTGCCACATACACAACCTATGGATGGACTTATCAAATACTTTTCATACCGCTTGTTTCATGGCACAATCTTGATCGGTTAGGACTAACATGGGTTGTTTACCATTGTGTGCGTCAAGGAATTTTTGCAAAAGCCATGTGTAAGACTCGATAGTCTCATTATGCAACAACCCAGCACCAAAGATAGTGCATTTTTTGTGATGATCGACTCCGGTGAATGGAACAAAAATCATATCGTACCTATTTTGGAAAAAAAAGATTACATCACCAAATGAGTCGTAGTTTGATTTTATTCTGGTTTAATTGTAGAGTTATTCGCTCGGTCAGTTTTGTTTGATGTTATATTTGTTCATGTATTGATCTGAAAGTTCATATTTTGCGATAATTCAGTGTATGGTTGTATACGAGTGATATACGTTGTATTAGAATGAAATAATTGATCTGAAATTTCAAATAACACGTACATATTTGTGTGATACGTTGCGTTGAATGCAATTACATCACCAAATGAGTCGTAGTTTGATTTGGAAACAACGTTACACCAAAAAATTAAATCTTGCCGACCTGGGTGATGTATAATTCTGTGTATATGACAAAGTGGATTGTTAGGTTGTTATTAAACACGATGATGGCTGCAAATTGACAAGAATATGTTATAGTACACATGTGTATTACGTTAATCTATAAGTGTTTAGGGTGGGTTAAATTTGTATGTTAATAGTCATGGTTTAGGTAATTTTTGTTATTTAAGTAGTTGTTAACAATGCCTTTCCTTGTTCGTAGTTTTACTTAGTGCATCCTGTTTGACAAATGTGTACCTTATAATGGAAATTTGTTGGTTGAGTTCTTGACAATGTTTGTATCAGTATACACACGTGTACTATGTATGTTAATGTATACAATATACATTATACACACGTGTTCTGTTTACAGGATTGTGTAATGAAAAGAGTAAACACATGTGCATGTTTTGTTTACAGGATTCTGTTAATGGATGCTATTTACACCAGTTATTATACAAAAAAAGTTATGGTTATTTGATTCGCGAGTTTCAATCTCCCGATGAAGAAATGAAGAAAATCGTGTTAAAAGTGATGAAACAGTGTGTGAGTACTGAAGGTGTTGAAGCTGATTACATTCGAAGCGATAGTCTTCCAGAGTTTTTCACAAACTTTTGGGTAAGAAGAATGGCGTTGGATCGAAGAAACTATAAACAACTTGTTGAAACAACGGTTGAGATTGCAAATAAAGTCGGTGCCCCTGATATTGTAACTAGAATCGTTGAAGATTTGAAAGATGTAAGTGAACCATATTCATCGTTCACTTTGGAAAAAACTAGAACGGTTGCTATCGCAGTCGTTGCAGAAACATGTTCATCGTTCACGGTTTTACTCGCTCTGATGAACGAGTATTGTCTACCTGAGTTAAACATACAAAACGGCGTGTTGAAATCTTTCATTTAATTTTGAGTACATCGATGAAATGGGGAAAGATTATATCTATGCAGTGACTCCATTACTCGAGGATAGGGGTGTGACATAATAAAGTGGAAAAAGGAAAAATGTGCACCAGCCGGGAACCGGACAATGTTTATAATGTGTGTACTAATGTATTTCTGATTGTTATCCAGGTTTTTAATAGTTCGTTGTATCAGGAACCGGACCAAGTCAACCATGATGCATAAAACAATACTTATTAAAGACAAATGGTGTATTGTTTTCAGATTGTTGGCAATACATGTGTGTACTACTGTATCTATTGTTTTATCCAGATGTGCGCTAGTTCATATAACGTGAACATAAAAAAATAAAAGTGGAATGCTCTATGTAAATTGAGGTTCACGTGTGTTCGGCATGTAATTGTATTCATAGTAACATGTAAAATTTGGTATCGTATAGCCAGTAACAATTTATAGACTTTTCACAATAGGATGTAAAAAAATCAAGTCAAAAAACACAAAACATAATGTATCAGTTGCATTAAAAGATGTATTAGTTATTTTTATGTAAGTTTAAGTTAAAGATCAAATATCATCATCTTCGCTCTTTTGCAAAAACGCATAAGTTCCTGTGTCGGTGCCGTCATCGTACTCGTTTAGTTCATCATCATCTTCATCGCCATCTTCTTTGGGTAATGTTTACTGTAAACTGGGATCTGTAAAAAAACAAAAAAAAATGCATCCCCGATTTACATAAAAAAAATCTCATTTAGAAACATTATACACATGTGTACTGTAAAACTTTATGCCAGTTATACACATGTGTACTTAGCTATAACAAGTTGACAAATACAGAAAAAATAGACTCACGTATACAATACATAAAAAACGTGGTTAAATTCTTTCCAACTATACACATGTGTATTGATCTGTAACACCTTGACAATTACAACAAAACTAAACACAAACATATACAAAACGCAAAACAGCAAGCTAGGTGGTTTATACTATGCAAACATGTGTGTGTTATATGACAATCTGTAACAAAATTAACAACTACTGCAAAGCTACAACATTAAAATATACAAAAGAAGAAAACTGCAATAACATATTTAATACTTCACAACTATACGCATATGTACTGAATTGTGTCACTGTGCGTTTACAGCAAAATTACGTAAAAAGAAAAAAAACATAACCAGTACCTGCAACAAATGCATTGTTTATGAATTAAGATTTCTGCACTCAAATTAACGACTAAATTTATGATAAAACACATCGCCGAAAATCTTGGATGGAATACTAATACAATTATATAAACACTTACACACACATGCCGATCAAATAATTGACAAAAAACACAAAAATAATACACTTGAACATACTAAATCGCACCTGGTCGATCCAAATTCGCAACGAAAACATTATCGTTTATCTGAACGTCGTCTTCATCAACATTTACGGCGGGCTTGTTCGAATTATTTAGTGGTTCCGCCATAATAATAAGACAATATGATCGAAAATTAAAAAAAATTTCTGGGAATTATATAACTGATCCAATGATTTTAATTTGTTTGCATTTTGAACTGATCGAAAACGATGAATAGCAATTGAATAAATCCGAATCGTATAATATTTGTAATTGAAATCAATGTAAAAGATAAAAAGATTTTTGAATTGATAAACACTATTATTTAGGAAATCATTTAACTGCTAATCTAATTTTTAAATTATATCTTGAAACCTAAAATAAAAACACAAATTACAATCCTATCCTTTACATTTAAAAAAGAGACCAATGGTCCAGATTAGTTCACACAGTTCACTATAAAGATTCTGTTCACAAATGATCCTAATCATATATATATATATACATACATACATACTTGTCAAAAGTGTTCTATCACTAGTTAAAAGTGATAGAAATATATAAATATATATATATATATATATAATATATATATATATATATATGTCGGTTAAAAATTAAAACTTTTAACTAGTGATAGAACACTTTTGACAAGTATGTATGTGTGTGTATATATATATAGGGTGAGGTTCTAGAGTGAACACTAATTGTATTTGTGAACTAAGTAAACAAATATGACCTTTGATTTAAATCATTAAATTGTAAAATACACTAGTGTATTTTCATCATGCACTAGTATATTTTTATCATCAAATCCTGACTATTGATTTACATTTGTATATTGATAATCAAGGATTATGATTAGTTCACAAAGGAACATAACCCTATATATATATATAATGTGTGTGTGTTCGTTAAAAATTAATACTTTTAACTAGTGATAAAACATGCACGGGGTTTAAATATAGAGATTAAGTTTTACTCATTTTGAAATCACAATCCCTAGAGCGTGGTCCAACTTGTACAATTACACAGGAGTTCAATATCTTTACAATTGTCTTATAGTTTGACACTTAATGACATTTTTTTATCCAACCTGTACAATTACTAAGTTGGGCACAAACCAATGCATAGAAAACGAATCAAGGCAGCTAGTGAAGAGTAGAGAACATTGAGAACATCTAGTGGTTAGCTTGAGTCTCCAAAATATTATTAAATAATGTAATAAACTAAATACTTTTAAAAGACCTTTTATACCATCACCAATGCAAGGTAATAAATGCATTTACAAATGTAGGATGTCATATCATATTTTCACAAATATACTAAACATACACTTTCAATCCTACAAACATCTTTAACAATATGTATATTTCCACGTCGTCACCACTTTTACATTTATTTTTAATAATTAAGTTATTTCTATCAATATACATTTATTTATTTTCACATTATTTATATCGAAAGTTATAAAAACAAAACATAAACTTCTAAACACAAAAATTTATATATACATATCTTAAACTTTGGTATTTTTTAATTGAAAGTAGCACTAATAAACTTATGTTTTAACATAAAAACATTACACTTTTTTGATCTCCTCCGATTAATATTTTTGAAATGAAAAAAAAATGACATACAAGTCACTAAAACTTATAGTGTACAATTTATTTATGTATATCAAAATAAATTAAAAAGGAAAAAATACAATAAATACAAAACAAACATAGGGGTCAACCGTCCTACGAAATGTACAATTCTTCCCCAAAAAACATTCCATTCAAATGCAAACTTCTCTAATGTATTCCACCTCAAATGCTAAATCCATATAAACCAAATGCAAGCTAAATGCTTTGCATTGCCCATGGTTTTATTGTAGGGCAGATGTTCATATATGTGACTTTGGAACTTGTTGGTTTTCTTATAATTGAAACTTCAGTGACAATAACATGTTTACATGAACATTGTTGAGTACAAAAGCACACGAAGAGGCGCATGTACTCAATATGAGATTTAGTCTCTTATTCAATTTCTCGTATTCACAACATCAAAATTAACATTTGTTCACATAAATATTCATTTTATTTTTAGTTATGAATTTGTATCAAATCAAACGGCATATTCATTATGATTTATCCGTAGTTATTATTATTAATATATAGTAAAAGTTTATGACCATAACATCTTGCTCCTTTTATCAAATAAAAAAAAAGAAGAGAAAAACTTTTTAGAACCCCTTAGTTTATTGATGTTGTTGTCAATCATATGTGATGTAGTTCCCATGGCCCAGATAAAACTCAAAACTACTTGCCAACAATGATTTTTGCTCTTTCTCGATTTTCATTGATAAAGAATTGATCACCTAAACCAAAATGAGTCATAAGCAACCAAACTATGGTAATAAGCTCGCCATCTTTACTCACTTGTGCTGCCAGCGTGTTGGCTCGCGAGTGACTCGCAGCATAACACAGCATCTCCACCCATACCTTGCTTATAACCAGCCATTTATTCGTTTTTAATTCTTTCTCTTCCATCTTCAAAATTTCTTTCGCCAAAAAACAACCATCGAATAATGACTGGCTCCCTCTGCCCTTTATAGCTATTGGTTACACTTCCGTCGGTACGTTGTAAATCTCCATACAAGCATGTATGTACTTATAATCATCATAGTCTCTAACTTGGTGTTCTTTTCTAAATTCGCTTTTCTCCATTAATTTTACGTTGCCGGAATATTTTAAGTCACGGAAAAACCTACGGGCCTCGGCACAGGTATCCTGAAACCGTACTTGTGCAATACCTACTACTGCCGACATCATGCTCGATTCCATGATAAGAAGGTACAGCATGTAATCAGATAAGAGTTTTGAGATCTCCCTGTGAGAGCGTTCCCATTGTTGGTAGTGATCTCCCTATTTTGGCTATCCATATGGCGTTCCCGGTTGTATAATAAATCCGTAGCGATGTGCCACAGAATGAGACTTTGATCGTAGTCTAAATCTAGAATAAATTTGAGTAAGCCTTCCCAACCTTGTACTCGAACTGCCCAATCACCGCGTGCAGAACTTATCTCCTTTGTGGTCTGCAAGTCATCTGCGAATTGTGATTTTTCTTTTAGCTCCTCGAAGACCAAATGTTTAAGCTCCTCAGAGAATTCTTTGTGCTTTGGATAAAAGATGCCATCAATAAGCCTTGTAACCCCTAACATGCCGACAACTTTTTCCCATGGTTTTGGAAGTGGGTGCAAGCAGTAGTTGATAAGATTGAAAGTTGAAATGGTTTTCGACCATCTTCGGTTTACAAAAGGCAACCAAAGCTGATCAACCCATTCTGAATATTTTCTCTGTGTCAGATAGAAGAATATATTAGTCAGATGTAATTATATTTATTAACCAAATGGCATATAGCCTAATAAGATTGTGTATAAAAGGTGTCCCATTCCCATGGTGGGCATTAAGGAGTAGATCTAGCTAATTAGCCGTTCTAACAAAAAAGATAACACAATAAACTCTAACTAATATATTCTATCTAATAACCTCACGTATTCTGTCGGTCCCCCTGAGTCTGAGTAAAGCACTGAGGATTCTTTTCCTGAGACAATTGTTGAGCTGCTCGACGTAGGGTGATTTCCGAAGAGCAATGATGGTCCAGTCAGAAAAGAAGAGCATGAATAAAGCACTCAAATCCACAACTAATGCCCCAAAGAGCAAACCATAAGTAATCATAACATCAACTTCACTGAAGTTTGTTTTGCTCTTCATCTTGAATATTATGGTTGCTAAACAAATGGTCACTAGAGAGACAAACCGACTAATGGCACCGTACTTACCATACACCACATGAAGCTTGGTGAACAAAACATCATAGATGAAGTTTAACTCGACCTCAACCACTTTGAATGCGTCTTTCGTGTTCCTATTCAAGAAGAAACCACGACTCATATCACGCTCCGCTCGATTGAAAAACATATCAACAACAAGACCTCTAAATTTTTCATAAAACAAATTACCATACTGCACCACCTCCAATTTTGTTAATCTCCCCATTTTAGCCTTACGATATGACATGGGCACCTGGGCCGGCAGAGAAACTACTTCAATTGAAATCGGAAGTTTGTCTTTCTTCCTTGAAATTTATTCTAGCATGAGTTTTGCGTAGTTCGTGCCCGGATTCGGGCCCCTAAGCACCGAGTCTTTGAATCTATCGGCACTCGCAAGATAAAGCGAGCGTGTCCTCTCAGCGTATTTGATGATCCCGGTGACAAACATCAACATTGTAGGAATCCATAGGCAACTATGTGGAAGTGACTGAACAAACACATAAACCGCAGCTAAACACTGGAATACAAGACCAAGGAAATGACAGAGCCACAACTCATTATCTTCCAACGCAAAAGCGGTAATAGTGTCTGGACCACCAAGGTGCACCAAAAGAAATGGTGCCCAAAAGGCTAGAATGTCTTCGTTTTCCACACCGTTCCTGTGTTTTTTTGCTCGAACTCTCAATTAAGTTCCCTTGACTATTAGCGATAAGTCCAACTGCAAAGTTAGCAGCCCAATCGGCTAACAGGTACGCAGACCACAATGGCATGACTATCCAGTAGCTTTTTGTTCGTTTTCGGAACGGAGCAACAAAAATAAGAAATATTTGTAATGAAAGACTGAAGACGATGAAGTATCGGAGATCCCACGTATCCCATAGTTGTTTCCACTTCGGAGGGATTGGAATGTCCACCAAAATTCTCGCCATTTTTGCTTGGTTTGCAAGAGTTATCTGCAAAGTTGTTGCTCTAAGTAATCTATATTAATGCATGTTCTACTCAAGAATGGCCACTACAATTTCATTCCAAAAGATTATTTTAGACATATAATGAATATTCAAATCAGTGATCCACATAAACATAACTTACGAGTCCATACTACACGTATAATTATATTCAAATCAAGCATCCAGTCAAAGTTTCTAAAAGTGATTTATATCTACCATTTGTACACGTATAATTATATATATATATGTATAACACACTTTCCTGTAGCTTTGTCTAAATTAACATGCTAGTAGGTCTTTTAATTTCGGATAATAATGTTCAAAATGAATTTTGCTATAATTTATTGGGGATCATGGCCAATCTTTCTTGGTGCTATGATATTTTTGCTTTTGCATTTGCATAATTTGTACAATTTCACACAAATGATGTTTATATACAATATATGGCACAAACTAAGGGTAAGCATCATCGGCATGGATCCCTTGGGTGAAAGCGAACCTATATAATCAGTGTGTGAAAGCGAACCTTTATAATCGGTGTGTTTTGAGTTATAAACAATTTGGTGTGTTTTGAGTTATAAACAATTTGGTTTTTAGAAAAAAGTGTGAGTTGATTTAAAATTCATTAGGTTTATAGATCCAACCAAGTTTGGCCCAAAAACTATAATAATAAAAAAATAATTTAAATTTTTTAAAACTTATATATATTTATTTGCACATTTATTTTTACCACAGCTGCAAAATCTCCTCTCAAATAAAAAATTTCCCAAACAATAACATAAACGCTTTTATCCGGATCACCCGTTTTTTTTGCAAACCGTCAACAGATCAACCAAGACGAACCATGACATGTCAATCAAAACACGAACGAGCTCAAGTATCGACAATTAATAACTACAAATTCCCCATGATTCCGACAAAATTCTCAAATGCCACAAACCCCGTATCCGTCACAAGCGACACCCTGTTTCTTCTTCTATTCCACACAACCCCCACCAATCCCATCATCGTCTTAACTCGTAACCGGGACCTATGCAACCAGGGGCGGACCTACCTTATTGGTAGGGGTAGCCTCCACTACCCCTTGGTGCTCCGACGGTAGTATAAATTTTTGAAAAATTTGACATTTTTTTTTATTTTGTCACCCTTTTTCTATAAAACGTTACCCCTACGAAGATTTTCTAGATCCGCCACAGTATGCAACTGAATCCAAAGAAACCCATAGACACCATAGAAAGAAACCGGACGGAGAACGTGCTCTAAGAACATTCGAGAGGTGGACAAATGCTGAAGAATTGGCTTTGTCACGAATGTTGCTCGATGCATCGGAAGCTCCAATTATCGGTGAATATATAGTATGTTTTGTGTAGTCAATTTGTTTTTTAAACGTATACTAATTTCTTGAAAACTATTATTCTTTTTATTAATAAATGTATAAAAATTTATCTCATACAAATTTACATTCTTTTATTGATCAAGGATCTCTCCTTGCTATGACTGATGTGAACCAAGGAACTCTTCTTGGTTCATAAGTATTACCCTGTCTCTTAAATTATAAATGTGTTTTGGGCGCTTTGGTTATGGAACATATGAAAACTACATAGTTAATCATGCTCAGATGTGAGTGGTACTAGGATGGGTGACCTCATATGAAGTTTCTATTGACGACATAAAAAAAAATTCATGAGTTCATGCATGAGCAACCCATTGGGGTAGCAGACAATATTGGTGGTACGAGAGGTCGAATGTTACAAATGGTATTTTAGCTAAACATGTGATGCTCGGCATGGTGGGGCGAACCTCATCGAGGATGATGAGGCCTATAGGGGGAGGGGTGTGATTGTAATGATAGAAAGAAGATTAAGATGGACCATTATAACACATTAGGAAAATCCCACATCGACCGTGGCAAGAATAGATTCTTGGTTCATAAGGAATGCCTCCCATCTTAAATCACCAACATGTTTTGCGGGTATTGGCTGTGGAGCATATGAAAACTCTACAACTAAGCATGCTCAGGTGGAAATAGTACTAGCATGGGTGACCTCATTGGAACTTTCCACCGAGGCAACAAAAAACAAATCCATGAGTTCTTGGAAGGCCAACCCATTATGACAAAGAGGACAATATGGTGGTACCAAAAAGCTGAATACTATAAATGGTATTTGAGCCACTACTTTGTTGTTCGGGATAGATGGGCAAACCTCATTGAGGATGATGAGTCCCTAAAGGGGGTAATTATAAGGATACTAATTAACAAGGACCAATGTAACACACTAGAAAAATCTCACATTGGTTGTGGCCAAGAGAGATCCTTGGTTCTTAAAGAATGCCCTACTACTTAAATCATTAACATGTTTTGGGCATATTGATTGTGAAGCATATGAAAGCTCCACAATTAAGCATGTCTATGAGGGTATAGTACTAGGATGGGGTGACATCCTGCAAAGTCTGCAACCGAGGTAATAAAAACAAACCCATGAGTTCCTGGATAGCCAACCTATCGGTGACAAAGGGGACAATTATTGGTAGTTCGAAAGACATGGACATCCGATGAAATTGTAACGATACTGATAAGATTAACATAGACCAATGTAACACCCTAGGCAAATCTCACATCGTCCGTAGCCAGTAGAGATTCTTAGTTTATAAGGATTATCATGCCTCTTAAATTACCAATGCGTTTTGGGCATATTAGTTATGGTGCATATGAAAAATCCTTAGTTAATCGTGCTTAGATGGGAATAGTATTAGCATATGTGATCTCCTGAGAAGTCTACACTGGGGCAAAAAAATCGTAAGTTCCTAGATAGGAAACTTGATAGTTCCTAGATTGGCAACCCATCGGGGACAAATTGGACAATATTGGTGGTACGAGAGACCATATAGTACAAATGGTATTTAAGCCGTTACTGTGCCGTTCAATATGGTGGGGCAAACCTCAGGGGGGATGCTGAGTCCTTAAGGGGTGAGGTGATTATAACAAAATAAGGAAGATAAAAATGGACCATTGTAACACCCTAGGCAAATCCAACATCGGCCATGACTAAGAGAGATTCTTGGTTCACAAAGAATGTCTTGCCTCGAAAATCATCAACGCGTCTTGGGCACATTGGCTTTGGTGAATATGAAAACTTCACAGTTAAGCGTGCTAAGGCGGAAGTAGTATTAGGATGACCGACCTAGGAAATGTCCACCATGGCTATAAAAACAACCGTAACTTCCTAGATGAGCAACCCATCGATGCAAAGCGGACAATAATGGTGGTACAAGAAACCGAATTTTACATATGGTATCAAAGCTAATCTTGTGCCATTTAGGATGGTTATCATCAAGGACGATGAGTCTCTAAAGGGGGTGATTGTAACCATACGAAGATGATTAATAAGGATCAATATAACGCTCTAGGTAAATCTCACATAGGCCATGGCCATGAGAGTTCATTGGTTTATAATGAATGCACTACTCTTAAATACCAACGCGTTTTGGGCGTATTGGCTGTGAAAAATATGAAAATCCACAGTTAAGCGTGCTCAGATGGGAATAGTACCAGGATGGGTGACCTCTTGAGAAGTCTTTACCGGGACAACAAAAAATAAATCCGTGAATTCCTAGATGGACAACCCATCAGAAGTAAAACGGAAAATATTAGTGGTACGAGAGAATGAATATTAAGTTACGTGTATTTGTATTATGTGTTTGTGTAATGTGTTGTTTATATATGTATGTGTAATTTTTAACGAATTCTAGAAAACAAATTAATTTGCATATTTGTTCATACTTTTTGTTGTTGAAAATTTAAAAAGTAAATTTTATTTAAAAAAAGTGTAATTACAGACGAATTCCTGATAGTAATCAATCAAGGCTGAAGAAAGGTCTAGGTAGATAAAAGGCCAAACTTTGGCCAAAGAAGTTTACAAATTGGCTGGAGACCTGGCATCACTAATCCTGGTAAACAATCTATTGATAAAATCTGTAGGGGTGTTTCATAAAAAAATCATCACTTACGGTATATATTTCAACAGAGATCCCGATAGATATTCGTCGGTGATGAATTTTCGTCGTAATGTCAATAGTTTTTGTGTCAATCTACATTAGATGTCAAGGTTCATCAACACGCCAATTATTTTAGGTGGCTATATTTTAGTATTATCCATAATGGGTGCCTAAGAATATTCAAGATAAAAACATACGATCCGCGCCAAGGATATTGGAGGAGGAAGTTCATGTGGATTCAACTATGTCATTTAATTACTTTTTTTTTTTTCCAAAAAAAGATTATTATTTGCTTATAAGTTGTTTTAAATAAAAATTAAAGAACTTAATAATTTTATGAAAATATTCACACGACGTAACCAAGTTTCTCACATATCTTTTAAAAGTCTCTTAAAAGGGTTTTCTTCAATTTTCTTGTTTATCTAAACTCATTTAACTTTATGTTTGATATATAGATCAAATGAGAAAAAAATTTATAGAAGAAGAAAAAGAAAAAAATGGCATATTATAAAATACTAATTCATTTATAACGCATCTCATTAATTTCTCTTTCTTTAATTAATTAGTCAACTAATCATTAATTATCCTATATATAATCTATAAAACCTACAAATATAAAAATTTTATACATATAACCTACACATTATAGAATTTTATCTTACACACGTCGAAATTTATCCTACACACCTCGTAATTTATCTTACACACATTTTAATTTATTCTACACTTTAAATTAAGTTGTTTTCTAATTTGAAAAAAAATATTTTAAAAAGAGTTACAAAATTTAATTATTTAGTTATTAAAGAGAAAAAATACAAATTAATGATCTATATAAGTTTACCAATATAACCTAAAAATAAAATTAAATAAAAATATTAAATGAAGTAAAATGAGACATTTTTATTGATTAAAACTTCTTTTTTTTTCTTCTTACAAAGGATTTCTTTTCATTTGAACCATTCACATTTGATATTTATTTATACATTTACATCTAATTTTTTATATTTACTCAATTATATGAAATCCGTACCATGTTTAATATATGTATTACATTTACATCTAATTTTTTTTATATTTACTCAATTATATGAAAGTTTCTCCATACCATAAGTAATAACTTCCCCTAATTTTCAATTATAAAAAAGAACTCTTGCAACATTATATTAAGTATATAACAAGTTTTTTTATTATAAAAACATTGTTAAAAAATAACATTATGAAAAAGAGGGACCTAACTAGAAATATAAACATTATTATATGAACAAGCTAGTGGATTGTGTAAGGTTGTCTCCAGAAATTAAGGATGTGTAAAAACTATATGACATTGTTAAGAAAACATATACAAAGTGTTTATAACATTGGAAACTATTCACAAAATTCATATTTGCTTGAATCTTTTAGAAAAAAAACTTTGCAACTAATATGAGAATTCAAAATTGGAAATTATCTTTTGAGAATTAAAGTAAAAAGGTTAGCCATTAATATGAAACTATTCTTAAGCCCCTGTGTTGCGGGGCAGGGGCGTAAAACCATACTACCAGTGAGTGTTTGATGGTGCGGAGGGCGTAAGACGGTGCAAACTAAACAATGACCAAAACCGAGTAAAAGTGTAAAACAAATAAAATGAATTTCTAACACCAAACGACTCACATCACCTAAAGTGTAGACGACTTTGAATTTTAGTAACAATTTTATTAAAGTTTAGGAGTTGTAATGTTACTTTATTAAAGTGTAGGCGCAGAAAAAAAAGAGTTTTAAGAAAATACTAAACTACAGTGGCTGAATGTAAGTTTACAATAAAAGACAATATGGATTAAAAGATAAAATTGTTACTATTCGTTGATATGTTATGAATTACTATATATATATATATATATATATTGTGGTGTGTGTGTGTGTGTGACAGATAAAACGAAAATCCACTTGAGTTGAGAAAACTTAAGAAAACCATGTGTAACATTTTTATTTTTTTTTCTAAACAAAATAGGGGAATGTAACATTAATGTACTTGAACATTTTTATAAAAAAAATTGTAAAAAACACGTACTTGTTTTTTGTTAAAAAATGTTCAAAATTTGTATGTTATATTTTTTTGGACATATATATTATGTAACATGAAATTTTTAAAATTTTTTAAAAAATAAACTACTCGGCCTCTTTTTTTGTTTCTTTTATAAAATTTTCAAATATATGTATGTTAGAAAAAAATAAAAATGTTACATAAGATTTTTATAAAGAATTTTTAAGTTTTATCAACTTAAGTGAGTTTTCATTTTATACTTCCTATACATATACACAATATATACACAGAGAGAGAATTTTTAAACTGCTACCTGAAGAAGAAGACGACAGCCAAAGTTGGTGAAATAAATGAATTTGGAGACTCGCAAATCTCTAAGGTATACGTAAGGTACACAATAGATGGATGAGCTTCAAGCATATTTAAAGAAAAAGGTGGCGTGGTAGGGAGACAAATACACAAAAAGATCATTTACATATAATTTGTAGGAACTGGATTTGTTTTTATAAAGTATAATTACAAAATATATAATAATAAGACTCTCGTTATTCGTAGGAAATATCATAATATAATACCGATTGCAATAACTAAATAAAAGAATATAAAAAATAATTATGTATACCAATCTTGATTCAAGTCGCATCTCTGGTGGGTCCTTCACGCGCACTTGATAGCATCCTACACTCGAGTATTCATTATCTTGAGTCTTGAAAATACTCCTTGACTGCAACAAAGAGCACACTAAAACGTTGACGATTTTGGTTGAGCCACGTGTTCAACACGCTTCTTTTAAAACATATTTCGCGCCTTTACTAAAGACGACACGACTGTTTCCTAGGGTACAATAGCCGAAGCAGTATGTACTGCCACAGATGGCTCACGCGCCCGAGGTTACACCGAGTAATTGTAGTGTTTGAACTTATGAAACAAACAAGGATGCGATGGTGGTGGAAAACAAGTAGAGAGTACTCATATCTCTAGTTGGTCTTTAAGTGTTCATCCTCCGTCTAGTATATTTATGTATCAAGCAATGAAATATTCTTATAGTCACAAAAAGAATCACATAGCCTACTAATTATAAAAGAGTTAAGGGTTAGTAAACAGTTTCATTTAACTGATCACTTAATTAGAGACATAAACTCTAATAAAACTAATTAAATATCATCAAGAAGATCTACTCAAAAGTTTTCAAAGATTTTGTTTAATATTTATAATTTCATTAAATTATAAATATATTAAATATTCATTAATCAAATTTCTAACATGATCGTGTCTCATTATTTGGCTTTTTTTAAATGAAACAGAACGACTCAATTTTAAAATGAACTAATTAAACATATACATTAAATAAAAAATATCATATTTGAAAAAATATATACAGAATTATCGACTTAAAAAGTGCGAATCATTCTACAATACTTGTACAGTAAAATTTCAGTAGTTCATATATTACAATATATTATATTCGGTTGATATATATCATTAACGATGTCCTATGATATTGTAGTAAGTTGCTAATTTTGGTTGAAGTATCATAAGTCAAGTCGGAAAACAGTAAGCAAGCTAGATGTTTTTCTATATGGAAAAACTAGTGATATACAATTTATATGATCTCCTAATTTTATTTTATGAAAATCTAATCTAATTTATGATAAAAATTTTAAATAATTCACATGTCATTATCTTCTTCAATCTCATAAATTTATTTATATTTGTTTAATAAATTTCTTTTAATATTAATAACTAATATATAGATATTACTTATTTTTATTCTTATCTTTATCTAACATTAATAAATAACTTTAATTTTGCAATTTAGACCCTTTGTTTTTTTACTTTTAACCCAAAGTTTTTTATCTTTTGCAATTTAATCGCAACTTTTTTTTATTTTCAATTTTGGTCCACATACTTTTCATCTATCCCAAGTTTTTCGTTTCGTTCTAAATTTTGTGAGTTAACGCACCGCAACGTGCGTGTGGGGTTCAACATTTTTTCCCTATATTTTTCCCGTTTGACTGGCCCGTCGCAACGCATCTATTTTTCTTCGTTTGGAAAGTTCGTCCAACGTGCGGGTCCTGGATTGACTTAGTTATTTTTTCTATGTTTTACGTTTCAGTTTAATTTATCTGCAACAAGCGTGCGTGATTCAAAGATTTTACGTCTGCTTTTCGCTCGGTGTTATTTTTTTCTGTTTTTATTTATTTTGTTTTTACGAGCTTTTTTGGTCGCTGACAATGATATAACATTGGTACTACTTGACATAGTTTTACGACAACCACTGCAACATGAGGTAATACTAGTAGTATAATAAAGCCTATATATTTTCTTGATAAAAAGTGAAATATGTTAACACTAAGTTAAAAAAATGTTTATTTCAAAGCAAAATAACTAGAAATATAACTTTAAATTAGATTATTACTAAATGAAGTTTTTTCATTTTATAAAAAAAAGGAAAGGGTAAATTACACTTTTCGTCCTTTATGTTTGTACTCCTTTATGTTTGTACTGGATTGCAACGGATAGCCTTTAACTTCAATAATTACAGTCAAAATCATTTATTTGCAAAACCTGTTACACTCTACGTCCTTTAACTCTAACCAGATTAAAAATTTCAGTTAAGTTTATTCACTTAAGGATATTCTGGTCAATTCATCTTTTATTTAAATGTTTAATAAATAAATAAAAAAATGCATATACACACTTCATCTTCCTCAATTTTCTAACACTAAAACCTTAACCACCTCATCCTGCCGCCACCACCACCTCATCCTGCTTCCAACACCTTAAATCTCGTCACCACCACCACTCTACGGCCATGATACAAACATCTTTGAAGCCTTATTTGGATCCATTGATCTTGCGATCAAGAACCTCTCCAAACTGGGTCTCCATACTTTTATATTCTATCGAGAACGACATCGTATATTAGAATTCGAAGAACATTGTGTTATTAAATTGATTCTTATGAATCAATGATGATTTTAAGATTGATTGCTTACCTCTGTGGAAGAACCAAGCTTTTGAACACATTTCTTCATCTGGGTGACCTTGAGTTCATGATTTTGGTCCATGTTTTGTGGGAATTTGAGCTTTTGAACACAACCTTATTTGCTTTACTGAACCGGCGACTGTAACATCAACGTCACAAATATCATCACCACCTCAAACCCATTCGTTTTTGTAACTACTAAAATGAATTAGAAGTTAGACGTTGAAGTACAATAACAACATCAGGTACATCAAGCATCTGGTACTTGAAAGAAACATCAACATCACATAATGCGGATAGTGAATTGACTGGTAAACGGTGGCCGGAGAGTGGTGGCGGTGACGAGATTTTTGGTGGTGGCGGAAGGATGTGGTGGTGATGGCAGGATGAGGTGGTGGTGGCAAGATGTGGTGGTTAGGGTTTAGGGTTAGGAAATTGGGGAAGATGAAGTGTATATGCAATTTTTTTTATTTTCTTTATTAAACATTTAAATAAAAATGAATTGATCAGAATAGCCTTAAGTGAATAAACTTAACTGAAAATTTTAATCCGGTTAGTGCTAAAGGACGTCGAGTGTAACGGGTTTTGCAAACAAAGGACTGTGACTGTTATTATTGAAGTTAAAGGCTATCCGTTGCAATCCGGTACAAACATAAAGGACGAAAAAGTGTAATTTACCCAAAATGATATGATGGGACGACTGGACGTTGGACTAGCAACTTAAGGAAATTAATCGTAGAGTATCACTAAAAAACACTAATGCATAAAGTGGTTGTAATGAAATTTATGACAGGTTTACTTTTTTGCTAAATTAACAAGTAATTTGTAACCTCACTGATTATGTCGCAGAATGTTAGGGCAGTGATTGTTTTGCCGCTTTGCGGCTGAATTTTCAATTCCAAAATGTTATGGTTACGAATTTCATCGTAAGACAACGATGGGCCATTACAGTTGTAAGTTGATTGCTAAATTTCGCCCCAAATCTATAATGAACAAATACCTAATCCGCCATAAAAAACTATTCTGACACAAACCTAATCCTTAAGGTAGTTTATTGCAAATACTATTTTGTGTTGCATTTACTGTGGTTTTAACCAGCGTGTAGTGATACATGTTGCAGGTTTGATTTATGTTGTTGGTTTGACCCGACGAGTAGCAGGTTTATGTTTTTGTTTTGTGTTTTGGTTTTGGTTTGACTCGACAAGTTTCAGTTCAGGCAATGGTGGTTGGAGTTATGGGCGGAGAAGGGTGGTTGGTTTGGTGGCAAAGCAAGCAGCTCCATGTAGAAGAAGGGTGGGGGCGTTGATTTGTTATTTCTGTATGGTGGGACATGGTGGAAACGGAGAAATGTTAGAACTTGATTGGTTAATTTTTGATTTCATGTGACCAGGGTGGCTAGAACCCACGAACGGAAAACATATTTGGTGCACCCCTATGAAGAAAGGGTCTAGTGTGGTGGGCCCCACATTTTTAGAATTACATTTTAAAGGTTAATTAAATTAGTGTTTTTTAAGTAAAGATAGTTTGGACATTTTACACGCAGTTAACTAAACAAACTAATGGTCATCCATCTAGAGGACTATCCGAGTAATAAGTAGAAATACCACAGGGAACAAACATGTAATTTTAAAAAGTTGGAGACTAAAAATTAAAAAATGACAAACAACAGGGACCATCCGGACAATTGACTATGTTAGTTTTCATTTTTTTTACTTTTCGAATGATGCTTCACAATTTAAACATCTATTTTTTACTGAAATTTCTCACAAGATGTTAGAGGAATTGATTTTGTGCAACAGTTAACATTTAGGCTAGGTGGTGTGGAGTGGCATCCCACCTCCACATCAGTCGGTAGCGCTTTGGTGTCGCCCCATTTCCACCTTGTGGGCGCGACGCTAAAGGGGTTCTTGTGAGTGGAATGGCGGACATTAATAGGGAGGTTCTTGTGGACTCCATGTTGCAGGTGAGGAAGCCTATCAAAACACTACGTTTTGAGAGGGGGAGGGGCATTCATATCCAAACCACACCAGGTGACCTTACTACAGTGCGATTAAATGAAATTTGTGCAACACTTTAAAATTCATCTTCTTATTTTTCTGTCAAAAATAAAAATGGTGGGTTAGCTGTTAATGAAAGAGCCCAATGCACAAAAAATGCATGTTGGGTCTTTGAAGCAGTTTAGATCATTTTGATAATAATAAGTTTGATCTGTTTTACCGAGAAGGTCTATGGTTCGAGTATGTATAGCCCTAGAGCCCTATAAAATGAAAATAAAAAAAAGAAAAAATGAGAATTCTATTTAGAATCCCTTTTCTTTAGAGAGAATTCTCGGTAAGATTGAAATGAAAACAAGAGAATTTGGATAAGAGCAATAGTTAGTTTTAACTATAACTAAAAAAACAAAAACTATGTAGATTCTAATCGATGAATCTTGAAAGGAAACACGCCCCGCAAAAGGAAACAAGATGGTTCACAATTCTTACTTTAACTAAACAGTTATGAACGACTAAAAAATTTCAAGTCGAATTGATTAATCCGGTATATTTTCCACGTTTATAGGAGTGCATCTATGTTTCCGTTTTATGAATATTATAATTTTTGGGCATTTATGATAATATCAAGTCTTATTCTATTTTGGTATTTTTCATTTCAGATTTTTAGCCCCGAGGGTAGCAAAGGACTGGAGAAACTCAGCTATGAATCAGGTATAGAATCAATAGGTGACGCTTGGTTACAATTTAGAATCCGCTATTATATATTTGAACTAGTAACTAATCCCAACATGGAAGTACTGAACAAACTCATATAAGCAAGAAATCTCAAATATCCGTGATCATGAGACGTATAATTATCACTATAAATCAGAACCACAATTCCAACAGTAGTGATTATATTGACATAATAGAAGTAAGTGGATCAATCAAGTATCCGAATTCTAAAGAAAAATCATGATTTATAATCCAAGACCAGACATATTGATAGACAGAACTGCTATTTATTTGCTGAATAGACAGATCAGAGAAAAAATCATTAACACGTTGCAACTTTAGTGTTATTGATCGCTAGCAGTAGTGTGACACTGGTGTTCGCCCTTGCTGCAACGCGGGAGTGCTTAATACAACAACATCTATATACCATTACCACTATACAAATCATAGTACATACATTACAATAACCATTTGTTGATATCTTATTACCATTGTAAAAACCATAATATATATATTAAACAACCATTTCATCAATATATGGGAAATTATATCTATGTATAGTGACTTGGTATTATAAGATTCAGACGGTGTCTTGGATGACAAAAAGCTGCAAACTTTGAATAATTAATTTTAAATTATGTAAATCATGTGATATGTAATTTATATATAATAAAACCTAGTAATATAATGATAATGGTTTTTGGTAGGACATCTTTAGGCTTGAGATTTATTTATATATTATTTTATAGTCTTAAAAATCACTTGACCTCAAAAACAATCCATCCACTTTTAAAATTGACATTTATCATTCTATATTTTCTAAAAACTTTACAAAATATAACTTTCACCTACTTGAGTTTCTAAGGTTTCAAATTTACTTTCCACATTTTCATTCTTTAACTTAAAATAAAAAATACTTTCTCACATGACATTTGGATGTAATTGTTTTATTTGAAAATAAGTCAGGTCAAACACAATACGTTTTCAAGCTTATTATTATGTATGTTTTTAGTTGATCTATGTTTTGATACAGAAAATTAAAATATACAGTGTTTCTTAGGTCTAAATTTTATGTACGTGTATGTATAAATTCACATTTCGATGTAAATGGTATAAAATCACGTTTCGACGTAAATATTTTTTTAGAAATGACTCAGGTCAAATATAATATGTTTTATGTTTATTTTAATGTACATTTTCGGTTGATCCACATTGTGACGTAAACTTTGTTCGGAAACGAGTCGGGTCAAACATTATACGTTTTAATCTGATGTTATCAATTTTAGTGATTGTATGTTTTGACGCCGCTAAGTCTTGATGCAAAGATAAAGGTAATATAGTGTTTAGGTGGAACTCTCACTAAACAAATCAACACGGGTTCATTTCGATTCTGTTGTTTTTGTAAGGTATAAATTTGATTTAATTTATCTTTTATCTAATTGCAATGGTTATACATATTAAACTAAGTTAAATCAGATACTTTTAAATACATATTTTCATATGATTAAACATCAAGCAACACTTAAATTCCAATATTTAGAATGAGTCAACAACGCATCTCCAACAAGTCATATTAGTAGTTGTAAAGGGAAGATAAAAGGCGTATTAGACTAGACTTGACCAAGTTATTATTTAAAAATTTGTTCTTATCTTTTCAAAATAAATGTAGCGCTCGTTATTACCTATAATGACAAAACCTATGAACGGGAACAGTGCTTTAGAAGCATCCAAGGAAAATACCTGTAATGACAAAAAAGCAGAAGCATCCGAGGAAAATACCTATAATGACAAAACCTAAGAACGGGAACAGTGCTTTAGAAGCATCCAGGAAAATTAGGTGGTTTTTTTATATGTTTTTTCGATTGCATATTTATTTGGCACTTCTTCATTGGTATTATAATTTTATCCTCCAGTTTAAAATTATAAATTTGTCTTATGTTTAAAGTTACGGTGTTTACACTTAGTTAAAAATTATAGTATTCTATCGCTTTAGTTTTTGGCAATTTACGATTTTAACCCAGCCCAAAATTATAATTTTATCCCCAATTAAAAATTATAGTATTGCCATCTTTTTAGTATTTTTTAAAGGTGTGTAGGAAAATAGTGCCAGACTGCTGCATGACACTCCCCCATTGACCCGGGTATGTTATGATTTTACCCCAGTTCAAAATTACGATTTTGCCTCTGTTCAAAATTACGATTTTGGCCCTGGTTTAAAATTATAATATTTCCATTGTTTTTTCTTTTGAGAAATTATGATTTTACCCGGTCAAAAATTACAATTTTGCCTTCAATTTAAAATTACATTATTGTCATCATTTTAGTTATTTTAGCAAAATTATAGAAGTGTTTTGTTTTAATTGTTTGACTTCATTTATTTTTTTTCGTGTCAACGAGCTGCTTAACACTCGCTCATTAGTTATGACAAATTATAGTTTTGCTTCGAAATCAAAATTACGATCTTGCCATCATTTTAGATTTTTCTCTATTCAAACTATAGTAGTGTTTTTTTATTGATTGAGAAATATTCGGCCTATCGCCCCGCAACACGAGCGTCACATCAACTAGTTTAACATGTAACATATTATAATTATAAATGATAAATAGAGATCATTATCTCAATCTTAATATTCAAAATTTCACGTCCTATCAAATTCTAACAATCTTCAACAATTGGAAATTATATTTATTGATAACGAATTCGAAGGGGATGCACAGTAGATTCATTTGGTTGATCCATATGTCTCACATCGGCTATGTCTTTTTAAGGTAGCCAAGAAATTGGATACTGTGGTGCAATTCGAAAGAAAAATAAAAATAAATGACATTTTGAAATTTAGTACAGTTAACAAAAGCATATGAATGTATGATGGATGTTATCCTTTGAATTTTCAAGAAGAAAAGGTTTTCAGTCTTTAGAAGTTATTCCTCCAGTATGACAATGATACAATGATAGGAAACGTAAAGTATGTTAAATCATGTAACCCAACATTGCACAACCTAAATTTGCATGGTATTGACTTATAAGAACAATTCTATATAGTTTAACTATATTATAATTACAATGTACTTTAATTAAATCAAAATTAAATTAAAATAAATATTAAAACACATTTAGTTGCTATTATAGCCACAAAACCCTTAATTTTAAATTTAATTACAAGAGTGTCATCTAATAAGTTTAGAGTAAAGTTCTCGTACACATAATTTTAATGTACTAAACATACGAAAGTTATGAAAAAACCAAATAAACGTTATGGTATTTTCATAATTATTTGCTCATAAGGAAATTATCAGAATTACTCTACAAATGACCTTGTAGAGTAATTTTGATCTTGTAGGGTAATTATCAAAATTACTCTACAAGTGTATCAAAATTACTTAGCATCAAAATTACTTTACTTGTATCAAAATTACTCTGCAAGTTTATCAAACAACACACAATTCAAAATTACTCTACAATATCATTTATAGAGTAATTATGATACCCTACAAAATTACCTTACAAGTTCAAAATTACCATACAAGATCATTTGTAGAGCAATTATGATACTCTATAAAATTACTCTACAAGATCAAAATTACCGTATAAGAACATTTTACAAAATTACTTTACAAGATCAAAATTACTTTACAAGATCATTTGTAGAGTAATTTTGATAATTACCCCACGAGCAAATAATTACGAAAATGCCACCACGTTTTTTCAACAAAACCTTCAGTTCGTACACTTTTACGTTAAAGTTATTTTTGATCTTTTGTCCATAAATTTAAGGTAAGTTCAAGTAACTTGTTATCGATAAAAGGGATAGAAATATCAAGTAAATTGTATGGACTTTAAATGGGGTCCACTTCTATTTTGGCTTCTTTTCGGGTCTTAATAATGTTACACCTCAAAATCTTATTTTCACATGGTGTACACGTGCCGTATTGAATCAAATGACATGACAAAGGCTGTGGGCACAACCTTTACCTTTCTTCTCATATTTCATAACATCTTTCTACAGTGATACTTAACATACCTTTATTACCGATTTGGAATTTAGAGGTTTCCTTATCATACTGGCATAACCCTTTTTCCTATCTTAGGTATTCATGAGTTTATCACGGATTTGTAATCTTATCTGTGATCTAAGTATAATCTCAGGCCTTGTTAATTGATTTTCTTCTATTTATGCCCAATATACAAGGGTCTTATATTTTCTTTCATATAAAGCCTTAAACTATGTGGCTTTCATACCAGTGTGGAAACTTCTCAATGTAGAAGAATTTAATCAAGGAATAATGGAATTTTAATAATCTCAACTATTAGCCGTTGGCCGGCAAGGATCCCAACTTAAAAAAATAGCCAGTCATGGTCTCACCTTTACACATATTGTAAACTAAAGGACTTTACTAACAGAAAATGAAAAGAGGACAAAAAGAAATTAAGGTTCGGTTAGTAAAGGTCCATTGGTTTACAATATGTGAAAATGTGGAACCACTATGGTTATTTTTGAAGTTGGGACCGTTGCCGCCAACAGCTAATAGTTGAGATTATTAAAATCCATTATTACTTTAATCAATGATAGGTGTATATTGCAACCACTACTTACGTCCGTAAGAAGGTACTACCTCCACATGAAGGTACCAACGTTCGCACGAAGATAGTTACCTTCGCAAGAAGGTAAGTTACCCTCATACGAAGGTACCCAAAATGCCTAAAAAAATTTGGTGATTGAAATTTGGCATTTTTTTGATCGTGGTGACGAGACGAGTGTCCAAAAAAAATTTTGTGATTGAATTTTTTTTGAGTTTTTAACGATAAATACGGGCTGTTTGGAGACACCGTCGTGAGATTCAGAGAATAGATTTAATGACAAGATCATAGAGGGTTGAAGACAATGGGGTAGTCATCGATACCTATGCAGATTGTTTATCATTTGGTATAGTGATTATTAATGGGCCTTAAAGAAAAATCCGCATCGATGAAAAACTGACTGTTGAGAACCAAAATGACACATTTCCTGCATAGTAGAGTTTTTCAGATAATAAAGAGTACTGAATTTTCCATATTTGAGGGGGAATTCAGTGATAAGTTTTAGAGATGTCAGAATTTGCAAAAATGAGGGGAAATAAAAATTTCATAGAATATATTGAAATTCCGGCATTTTTGAAATTCATGACTTGCAACATTATTCGGGTGGTTCCGACGTCAGATTGTCCGAGGATACATTTGATCTTGATTCGTTAGTTCATGATCACAGGAAGTTCAGAGTGCTTCCGATCGAGATCAGATTAATGTCTTAGGGTTTGAGTCTCGGGTCTTCGTCATGCCGGTTAGTAGGATTATTGTCGATACTTAAAAGATATCAGATGCTGTTCAAGATATTAGATACACGAATGCTCGATGATAGTCTAAAAATGTAAGAGTATTTAATCTTCGAGTAGAGGAATTGTTTTTCGGACTAACCGCCGGGAAGTGATGATGTTTGTTGATTAAGTTGCTATTGGGACTAACATAAATGACTATTTATCTGTTATTGTGACTGAAGAGGAAGAATGTGATTTTGATCTTGAAGAATGTTTCTCTGATCTGAATGTGTTACTAGATAATTTGGTATCTGGTGAAGATTTGCTGAATGAGGAGATTACCGTTTTGTTGTTCAATCATTCAGGAGTGTGCGTAGAGGTGATTACGGAAAACAAGATTTCAGATTTTCACGGGTATTCACTCAGTTGAAGTTTTTAAGTGTGATATGCGAAGTTTCTACAATTGCCGATTGGCTTTTTGAAGACTAAGAGAGTCTGAGCTCATGTGCTAAAGCGTTAAATCAAAAACCGAACACAGATGTGGTTAAAGTCGAAAAGAGAAGCTGCATTAATTAGTTTCGAGTTGGTGATTATTCGTGAAGATTGCAGTTAACAAATCAAAGGAGGTCGGAAACCGTGCAAACAAAGACCTGAAGATTCATTCCATGGGGAATTTGTTTATAATGAGGATAATGCAAACCTAAATCATCAATCAAGGGGGAACCAATATCAAGATACCTGATTGAAGTTGAGAATATTCAAACATGGCTCTCATATTTCAAGATCAAGATTCGGCAGTGACGGCCAAGGGGGAAATTATTGGTGTATATTTTGTATGTCCGCTACTGTGTGAATAGGCTAAATAGATCGTGTGTTGAATATTGTACAATTTAGTGAGAAAAAGCGAACACATGACACGAAGGTGAGGATGTAACACCTTCGTACGAGGTAACTACCTTCATACGAAGGTAAGCTAGTTCGCATAAATTTACATCCGCACCAAACTCGTGTCTATATATAGTGTCGTGTGTTCATAGTTTGTTAAGTTTTGGAGTTCCCAGAGAGGAAATGCTAGAGAAATTTTCAATTTCTGCAGCTTGTAAAGATGGATACTCTTTCGGTATGAATGAATCATTCGACTTTTACTACGTTCTTAATAACATTCTACCGAATTAGTTCTATACTACCCAAACTTCTGTCTAGAACCGCCGGATCCTAGACTTTCAAAATGATTTCTTCATACCAATTCATCGATAATATTTTATTCAAATTCTGGTACGTTTATCCATATTAGGGTGCGGAAAATACTTAGAACTATGAGATTCTTCTAGAATCAAATCTCTGAGTCCTTTGTGTGAACCTTATTTGGCTTAACTCTTTCTGTTTGGCTAAGAACGTCATCCATGACGTTAGTCTTTCTGGGATGATAACGAATTTCGTATTCATAATCATTAAGAGTTTCCATCCATCGGTATTGCCTCATATTTAAATCCCTTTGATTAAACATATATACTGGAGGTTTTTATGATAAGTGTATATAATACACTTTGTGCTATACAAATAATGTTTCCAAAAGCTTCAATCTTTAGCAGTATCAACTTGGATACCATGCTTGCTCATCATATGTCCTAAGAACTGCATTTCTCTAAGCAAGAACTCATGCTTAGAGAACTTTGCGTAAAGCTTCTCATGCTTTAGAAATTATAAAATATATTTAAAGTGTCTTTTAGTTTCTTTATCTCCGTCAGAGCTAGGCGCTATGAAGACTTAGTTATAGGTGTTGTTCCTAAGCAAAATGTTGATCTGAATTCGACCAGCCGATCTGAGGGTAGACTCGGTAAGTCTCCTGAGACATGTTTGGAAAGGGGATACCTTTTCCTTTTGGCTTAGAATAATCTGTTGTCACTAGTGCCATATAGATGTCACGTCTTTTCTGTAGACCCTTGGATGCCTTAAGCATAAAATCTTTCTCTGGCGATCCATAATGATGATTCCTATAGATGTTGAGTATAACACGGGAAGATGTTTGATTTTGATAAGCTTCATGTTGTAGGAAAAGCGGGTCTGGTTACGGGAACCAGTCCATACTTAGAATTATATTGAATCCGACTAGAGTCATAGTAGGCGCTTATTTGGGATTGATTGATTCTTAATACATTTAAAACATCCTTCTACAATCTTTAAAGGTTAAATCTATATTTCCATCGTTTACTTCAATATTTTAAGTACGATCTTAAGTTTTTAAGGGTGTGTCTAATATTTTACAGAACTTATGATCTACAGAACCCTTTATCAGTTCCAGAGTCAAACAAGACTTCTTACAAAAATACGGATAACGAGAAACGTATTTGTTATTACATTCACATCCTTTACTGCTTCCCTAGTGGTCAACCGGAAATTTTGGCATTGTCTTTCTTAGCGTTGACTGTTTTGATACTAATGTCAGTCGTGTGTCTAAGACAGCTAGTCCTGATGTGGTCCTTATCTTTATATTTAAAACCGACTACATTCTTAATTTTCTTGCATTCGTGGATCTTGTGGCCAGCTCTTTTGGATATGCCACAACCTTTTATTGCTTCTGAAAGCATTTTCCCAAAATTCCCTTTTTCTCTAAACCTTATATTTCGATTTATCTTTATTTGGTTTTGACTGATTATTTCCAAAATCAGTTCTCCCTATGGGCTCCAACCCAATCCTTGCCTCACATAACCGAATCTCATCCTTGGTTAAGGCGATGGTTAGGTCTATGACCATAGTAACGGAATTGGATGATTTTACCATCCCTTAAATTTTAGGTGTTAATCCCCTAATGTATCATGTGATATGCTTAGATTAAGAATTTTTAGGTTTAATACTAACATAGACATTATAATTGGAAGTATTCTCTTTACAGTCTAAGTTTTCATGGTTAGTTCCAAAAAGTCTCACTCTATTTTTTCAACCTTGAGGTGAGCATATAAATTTTCTTTATAAATTCGATAAACTTTTTATAATCTATAATAGGGAAACTTTTCCCAGCAGACTAAATCATGGTCTTTTGCCATGTTAAAGCGTCATGTTAAATGGACTGTGGTGTATATTTAAGCGAGTCATTCTCAACACATCCAATGATGCCTGTAATGATTACCATTTCATTGAGCCACTTCATGGCATTGATGGCTCCTTATTTTCCCGTGAAGTCTTAGGGTTTATTAGAAACAAAATAGTCATATGTACACCCTTCCTCAAAATTTTGAGGTTTCTTCCTAGTGACACGGTTATATTTACTAGTCTTACTCCTACTTGAGGATTTTGTAAGAGCTAGTGGTTGAAATAGATATTTTGCTTAATTGCTTAAGGGCTTTTATTTATAATTAGCTATACAATTTGTCATTGCTCTAGAGGCTTTATTTTGGCTTTTCTTATCAACACCATTTTAAATATTTCAGTGTGAGGGAGATTTTCCCCTTTATCATCACCATCTCAACCACTATCATTGGTGGAGTATGTGCTTTAACCATAGTCTCTGTTTTAACATGGTTAATCTATCAGTCTTACTCCTATCGAAGGATTTTTAAGAACTAGTGGACCGGTAAAAAGTTGGGTGGGGGGATATTTGCTTGATTTCTCATGGACTTTCATTTATATTTGAGCATATAATTTGTCATAGCCCTATAGACTCTATTTTGGCTTTTCTAGTCTTATAAGTCATCAAGACTATTTTTAAATATATAGGTGTGAAGGAAATTTTCCACTACCAAACACCTTCTCAACTACTACCATTGGTGGGAGTATGTGCTTTAGCCTTCGTCTATTTGTGGGCAATCAAGAGATTTATTTGATACATTTACCTCGGAGCAAAAAAACATGACCTTAACAACACTCATGGTTGAAGGATCTATTTAAAATTTTGATCGTATTCGAGTAAATAGATAACAAGATTAATACTTGTATTTATGATATAAAATTAAAATTTTATTAAATCAAAGGGTTCAATACAATGTCCGAATATTGGACTTTTTGAAAGATGAAATTACAATACATAAAATTTTGAAATAATAAGATCTTCATTCATCCTTCATTTACTCGCTCCATATGGCGTTGGTTGTTGGGGTCGAGGGTTTATCGAATCGAGTTTAGTGACGTGGTGCGAGAGTTGTATAGTTTTAGTATATTTTAGCACTTTTTACCTCGTTATCAAGCTGTAAATTTTTAGAACACGATACAATACAATCACTCTCTACCACACGTTAAGGCAAGTGAAACCCATCGTTGGTGTAACATAGTGATGGTAAGATACCGAGGTCGTCCAAGGACACAAGAGCTTTTAATAACGGAATATCGTCGACGGCTAATCTAACAAAAATTGGAGAAAAGATGTTAGTAAGTTTAAAAAGATAAAAGAGAAAGATAAAAATAAGAATCACTTGGTTCTGACTCCTCCTTTACGTATTCTTTGATGATTTTCGTACTTTGGGCTTTTTAAGAGATTATCTTAGTTATTGTGGCATGTCCCTTTTTTAGAGGCAATGCTACCCTCAACCATATTGGTCCGAGTCAACAGGGATACAGTCCCGCAAGGCCCGATTATTGAAAGATAATTATGTAAGTTAATAATGCAAAATGTGGCATGTCCCTCTCTTGGAGGCATGCTACCCTCAGCCATATTGGTCTGAGTCAGCAGGGATACAGTCCCGCAAGGCTAGGTTAAAGTTTTAATAGTAGTTTATTTGAAGGGATTCAAGCCGTTCTTACTTCCCCCAATTTGATGTTATCTGCATCAAGAGAAGTCCTAATAAGCTTGAACCAAGTCCTCACAGGATCTATACACTGAACGGGGCAAGAACTTTACCCAAACTACCCTTTTAACCCCTCCCAGGCAGTTAACGCACTTTATATAGATCGTAAAGTCACGAATGAGTGAATAAAAAACCATGAATAAATGATAGAGTAAAGTTCACTTTCAATATAAAAAACTAGCTATTAAAGTCATTAATACAAACCCAAATAAAGTAGCCAAAGCTTGGAAATCAAAAGTAATACATGAAAGATTTATCTTCACCAAATGATGTAAGAGATTAGATAAGCATGGCCTTTGATTGATAAGAACTCTTACGATAAATCTTGGATCCCGAGACAACTACACATACTCTAAAGGTGGAGGAATATGATGCATGATGGTGTTGGAGTGGTGGTGAAGTGGTGGTAGGTGAGAGAAAGGGCTGCCAAGGGATGGGTTGGAAGTGAACCAACCCCTCTATTTATAGCTGAAATCAGTCCCTTCACATGACCCTGTGTCCATGGGGCACGACCCCGTGTCCTTCTTTCTCTATCTTCATTTAATGACCGTGTCAGATCGTATGCACACACGGTCCGTGTGACAGTAGGCACGGCCCCGTGGTCAACTTTGTGAGGTCCATTGTGCGATTCTACATATCTGAGAGTTGACCATGACCCGTGTACATGGGACACGCGCCGTGTCTCTGGTATGCTTGTTTTGTATTGATCTGCATGGCCTCTCAACACATTCTATGGTGGGGCACGACTCTGTGTCGAGATGGCACGACCCTGCGCTTGTCTTCTGGATTGTTGTTTTGGTCTTGGGGTGTAGTTTGGAAGGTAGACATGGTGTGTCAACTCATCTTTCTTGTATTTATGTTGGTTTTGTCATTAATTCGTTCCTTTTTTCATTTAACCTAGTTCAGTCCTGAAAATCAAATACAAAGAAACACACATTTTCTAACATTAGTACATAAGAAGGGTTGATTTTATGCCTTGTTTGATATAATTTATATGTTACATTTTGGCATATCATGATGACAAGTGGATGAATAAGATGAGGAATGGTAAAAGTTTTGATTTGCTGCCTGTAGGTAGGGCTCGTAGGATGTTGCTGAATTGGCATACTCTGTTGCTTCTAAGGTATATGGGTTATTAAAGCCCATAAGCACATAGTTTATGACTGGAGCTAGGTTGGTGTTTTCTCCTAGAAATGGGTCCTTAGGTATTGGTGTGAAACAACTAGAAGGTTGGGTTGAAAAGTGGGGAAATAAAGATCATCTTATGCAATCTCCTCCAAAAAGGGTCGAATGGAATAATAGGAATATCATAATCAGAATTTGGTGGGTTAACATAAAATGGGTTATTAAACTCAGGTGGGTTTGGATGAGCATCAATTGGCATCGGGTTATCAAGTCTTGCAGGTCTAAGGTTCGTGGTAGGGATTGGTTTGGAGGGTTTTTTTGCCCGTACATTCTCCGAGATATGGCATCTTAGTCAGAGAGGGGTGGAAGAGAGCTAAGTGGTACACCAGGGCGATCCAACATTCTTGGCTTGATGCGAAATTTCTGCTGTTGCTGTTCTTTCATTGGCTGGCGAGGAAATGTTTGAGGGTTCACCAGAGGTATGAATTCTTGGTTGCACACTCTTTCCACATCCTTGTATTCTTGGTGATATATTTATGTTAAATATTTAAAATCAATAACTAGGATTTTCTAGCCTAGCCTTAAAAGAAGACTTAGACACAGAGTTTTCCCATAGGATATGCGATGTGATATTTGAGCTTAGACACAAAAGACTAGTGTCTAATTCTCTCAAATTGTAACTCTAATACCAACATGTCACACCCTGATTTCCCGGTGGGCCTAGACTTGGGGTTTATGCGTGACGATTGATAATAGTATTATAATTGGTAGCGGAAGATAGAATAAAATAAATAGTTAACGTAAAAGCTTGAATTTGTTAAATAAAATTTATTACAAGTTGTTCGATGCAAAATATCCACAAGCAATATAAAATCCACTTGAGACTATAATGGGTCTCTCGTCAAGGAGTTGCAAATTCCAAGGTTTAAGACCAAGCCCACTCCAGCCTATTCCGTGCTTGCTTTAACCTGCCCTTAGTCTTTTGAAAATACGTCAGTTTCACTAGTAAATACTAATAACCGACTCTTTTAAATAATCTTTTCAAAATTCATTTGATACCATTTGGTATTTCATTTTGAATAACTTTGGGATAGACTATATCTCTTGTTACCAGTTTTACATGCTTATCAATACGGGGACCCGAATAAGATGCCGGTACATGATTAATAGACACATCACATTTATAATTATTTGCGTCTGTCAGGTGTATACCTACACCCCGCACTTTATGTTATGGCCATTTACAATTAGATGAGTCGGGACACCCGGACACAGTCGTATTAACCCTCAAGTGTTTAAGTTATCAAGCCATACGGATTAAAAATGGTTTTTTTTGCATTTCTTTATAATATTAGCCCTTTTGCAATACCCGACCAAGTGGCTAATGCCATATCCCAAGCCTTTATATATAAATAGGCTAAAAGTATTACATGTGCTAGTATTTATTTAAACAATATGATTATTCCTTTATAGCACAACCATATTCAAAGTAGTTTAGCCTAGGTGCAATTTACTATAGGCTTCTAGTCTGGAATGAACGAAAATATTATCCGTTAGAATGTTAACGAGTCATTTATAAGTCTTTGACTTTGATAAATTAACTTTAGAATATGCTCGGTTTCGCTAGATTAAGCGTTGACCAGGTAGAATGTGGTTTTTACCCTTCCGAGTGCAACACCTCGTGTAATATGGATTTATTAACCCAATATTCTGATTTGAAATAATTTTTCTTAAAGTTATAACCCGATTCGACTAGTTTTTAGATTTTATATAATTTAAACTAGTCGTACGTACATACGACAACGGGTGTTCGCATAGGGTATGACGAGTCAGATAAGTCAAAACACATTTTATAATGTTGTACAATCAGCCTTAAGGTCAGATATGTACCATATGGATTTAAAACCATTTTTATGCCAAAAGGATATTTTGACATTTTTAAAGTATGTTTAGTTGACTTGTCAATTGACCCTTCAAACCACATTACCGAAGGTATAACCTCAGAGGGTTATTCCCTATAATATTATGGTCATACAATCAAGTTTAATTAGATTTTAAGTTTGCCAAACCGGCCAGAATCAAAATTCAAAGCAGAATTGAAACTGTTTGACTTTCGACTATGAAATGAGCACTAAACTAAAAATGACGAGTTAGACATGATAAAACATGTCTTATAATGTTAGATATAATGTTATGATGTCAAAATATAGAGTTTTGATACTTAGAAGTTCATTATCGTAATTTGCAAAATCTATGCTTTTGACTTATATTTTATACATGTTTGACTCATCATTTTGCCTACTAAACATGATGATCAGAGGGTGTAATCACAAGGGATTCACCTTCATTATTACGATCAAGTTGCAAACTTCACTTTGAACTCCGACTTGACCAAAATGGTCGGAACCGAAAGTCAAAGCAAAAGTCAATTTGCTTGACTTTCGGCTAATAACTAGCCAAAGAATTGAAAAGAACTAGGAAGAACACTTACTAGTGCTCAAGAGAAGCTTGGAATTTTAGGAGACAAGGCATCTAAAGAGAAGCAAGCTCCACAAGGAAGTTTTGGAGTAAGAAAAGAATGGTGTGATGAAATGTGAAACTAACTAGCCTATTTATACTTGATCATGAAGCATGAGGTGATGCCAAGTGTTAGCATGTGCTCTAATAATAAGATTAGTGGCATGACATGTCGAGGATTATGATTAAGATTGGCAATCGAGGTAATTATGTGTAAAAAAATGCAGAACAAGGAGGATGCTAGCAAAATATTTGTTGCCTGGGGGATCCCTTGCGAACCGCAAGGGTGTACTCCGCAAGGACCGTCCGATGCACGAGAGTTCAAATACCCCTTGTGAATCGCAAGGGGTTATTGTTACGGTCCATAAGCACATTTGAAAAATTCAAAATTTAACTAGCCTTTTTATACTTGACCATGAAGCATGAGGTGATGCCAAGTGTTAGCATGTGCTCTAATAACAAGATTAGTGGCATGACATGTGGAGGATTATGATTAAGAGTGGCAATCGAGGTGATTATGTGTTAAAAATGCAGAACAAGGAGGCTGCCAACAAAATATTTGTTGTCTGGGGGACCCTTTGCGGACCGCAAGGGTGTACCCATACAGTGCAGAAGGACCGTCACGAGAGTTCAAATACCGCTTGCGGATCGCAAGGGGTAATTGTTACGGTCCGTAAGGACCTCTGAAAAATCCAAAATTTAACTAGCCTATTTATAATTGATCATGAAAGATGAGGTGATGCCAAGTGTTAGCATGTACTTTAATAACAAGATTAGTGGCATGATATGTGGTGGATTATGATTCAGAGTGGCAATCGAGGTGATTATGTGTCAAAATGCAGAACAAGGAGGCTGCCAGCAAAATATTTGTTGTCTGGGGGACCCCTTACGGACCGCAAGGGTGTACCCCATATGGTCTGTAAGGACCGTTCGACACACGAGAGTTCAAATACCCCTTGCGGATGTAAGGGGTTATTGTTACGGTCAGTAAGGACATCTGAAAAAATCCAAGTTTTTATTTCTAGCAGACTTAGCCCCTCGACTTCGAATCTATATCATTTTTTTATGATTTTTAACCCTTTTTATCATTATAAACACTCTCCTTCAACATATCTGAATTATTGGAGAGTTTCTAGACATGTGTTATGCTAAGATTCGATCTAAAAATATCAGGGTGTTACAAGATCCGTGGGGTTTGGATGCCTATCAGGGTAATTATGCTAGTGGAATTCCCTACAATTTTAGGTTTGGTGACAATGTCGGACGTGATCCACCTCCGCCCGGTAGTGGAGAATCTCTTCCCAGTAGTGGAGGACCGCCACCCGGGGGTCCAAACGGTGATGAGGAACCTAGTGAGTTTGAAACCGACCAGGTATAAAATTTATTATACGTTTATGTGTTGTACGTTTAATAGAACTGTGTTATAACCCAAAGTGTTTCGTTAGAAATTCAATGGCATAAATGATTTGGTGTAGAGTAGTCCGACGCCATAAGGGGTACACCATAGTGACTAAACACACGATCTATGAGAAACCCTTTAGCGACCAGTCGTTTAAATTATGGCTTATGTGTGATTGTGTCCGCCACTATAAGCGAACAACACGTCAGATGTAGTGGAAGCAGGAAAATCAGTTGTGAGTTCCAACTGACTAGGAGATACAGAAAGAGGTCACGAGTTTGGACTCTAAAGGTTGACAAAGCTAAGCATAACCATGAACCCTTTCTTGTATGCTGAGGTTCATACGTCCTTAATGAGGCTGATTCCAGTGGAAGAGAGGATGTTGGAGCACCTGACGTATTAGAACATGCGACCACGCGACATTCTTACTACCATAAAAGAAAAGAACCTCGAAAATGTCTCAACAAGAACTACAATATACAATGCCCGAGCGAAATTGGGTCAGGGGGACCAAGTCGACGGGACTCCAATGTAGATTCATTTCCACCGGTTGAACAAAGTTTGGTTTGTTTTCTTCCACAGAACATCTGAAAAGGACAAAGGCTAAAGGATGTTTTCTTTATCCACTCGGAGTCGAACAAGTTGTGGTGTGCCTTCCCGCATATGTTGCTTATAGACTCCACCTACAAGATGAACCGGTACAAAATGTAGCTAGTTCAGATTATCGGTGTCACACCCACATACCTTTTTTTTGCGTTGCCTATATGCATTCATAACCAACGAAAAAGAGGAAACCTGCACGTGGGTGTTACAGAAGTTGAAAGACTCATTGGACAGTGTTAAGGAGCCCTGTGAAATAGTAATGGACAGAGAACTCGCCCTCTTGAAGGCATGTGCAATCGTGTTTCTGAACGCCAGATATTCAATGCGTAGGTGCACATACAGTAAAATATCACCAAATATTGCAAGCCAAGCTTTAAAACGGAAACAGACAGTGATAAGTTTTTATACAAGTGGCGCAAGTTGATTAACTCAATGACCAATGTTGACTACACCTACTGGTATGAGCGAATATGAGAAGGACTGCCAAGCAAAAAACGTAATGATAAGTTTCCTACTCATTTTCTTATTAAACATAGTTATCTAGTTATCTGAATAATAATAACTGTGATTAACTTTCTTTTAAGAGATTATGGATTATCTATTTTTTAACTGGCTAGAACCATATAGAGAACAATCTGTTTCTTTTTGGACCGATCAACATCTAAACTTTGGTTAACTTACAATTGACGCGTTTAGTTTTACTCTTTGTGCGGAGCCTCGCTAGTTGGCGCTCCCCTAGTTTGCGGTTGCGATGGGACTGTACTCACAAGAGCAGTCCACTTCGCATGCCTTTTTGGATGCGCCGGTCGTCACGACCTCTGACGTGTTTTGGACCTTGGTAGCGCACTAAAGGGATTGGCGAGTTCGCGATGTCGTGTTCATGATCCCTGAAGGGGTGGGTGTCGTGCATTTATCCTGTTGAACCAAATGCCTATATCACTGTATTGCTGTGAGGATTATGGGTCGGCACGATAGCAGGGAGTGGTTACCCAACATAACATATTCTTCTTGCACGACTTACTTACCGGTGGGGGGGGGGGGGGCAACTTGGCATACAAGTTGGCCACATAATTTGCCGAGTACGCCTTTAAATGCATAGTTAGCCACATCTCCTTCGAGGGCTTCGTCACCTACCTTGCGAAGCACTAGCGCCTCTTGTCCCTGGAAAGGGATAGAGATGTGTCTCTTTCACTTTCGCTTGATCCGGTAGGTAAGGAAATAACAGTCTCGATGAAGATTGCTCACGTGGTGTTACCTTACAAGATTCGGGTGTTTTGGTTGTTAGATGAGGGTCGGGCGGAGTGGTACCCAGGCAGCCACTTCCGTGTGAGGGTGGCGAGGGTAGGCGGGTGAGGGTGAGGGTGAAGGTGAGAGGGAGAGGGGTGGGTGATATTGTGGTCGACAGATCGCAGAAAAGTGCGGAGGATGTACCGGTCGATCGCTCGTATGAGCGACAAAGCATGAGACCACATGTTATGCCTCCACCAGGGTTGGATGAGAAACTGGCTCAGGTCGAGTCAGATGTAGTTGCCGTACGGGTCGACGTATCCTATATACAGAGTAACATAGAGTGGATGGTGGAGGTCATTAACTGCTATTCATGCTGGCGCGCCCTACCTCCACGAGCTGTAGCTGCGTCACCACCGCTGTAGCTTCTTATTGTATTTTTCTTTTGTTGTTTTAGATTTAAAACATTGTAAACATTTATCTTATTTTTATATTTTATTTTGTTTTTTGTTGATTATTATCGTATTATTTATCTTATGCTCATGTTATGTTGTTAGTATATCTTGATTATTAACCTAAAAAATGCTAGCGTAACATAATTGGCGACATATTACAAACTCGTAACATAATAAAGTCGAAAATTATTCAACACTCATTTATCGCCAATACAGTTATATATTAAATAAAATAAAATAAAGTATACAAAATAAATAAATATATATATTATGAAATATTAGTTAATTTTTTAAAATAAATGTTTATTTATGTGATGTTTACTATTCATCTTAGTTCCTAAATAATTAACATATATATATATAATTTTTAAAATATATTCTTATTTATGTGATGTTTACTATTCATCTTATTCCTAAGTAACATATACTTAGTTCCTAAATATATAAATAAAATAAAATAAAGTATACAAAATAAATTATATAAAATAAATGCTTACAATGTGATGTTTACTATTCATCTTAGTTCCTAATTAACACATAATTATACTTCTTTCGGTTTTATAAAATTAAAAAAACATTTAATTATATATGGACCGTATAACAATATACGACCATATATGTGTATATAAAACCTAAAACTTGATGAACAACCCATCAAAATAAACTAGTTTGGTTGTATAACATAATATTGGCCGTATACACTTGTATATTACTCATATACAAGTCAAAACAAAAACATTCTATTGCATTTAATTTTGTGCAACCACATTCCATACGGGTCGTATACATGTATATAGACCATATACATGTTGGGATGTGAAAATAATATTATTAGGGGTGTGAGATTAATGGGAGCCCTTTTTCATTTTGTTTTTTTCCTTTATTTACTTTTTTTATTTTAGATTCTTTTATTATAATAATGGTAAAAATGAATCTTAATATAAAAGAAATACATGAAAGGAAAATTTTAGAAAAGTGGTATGAAAAATATTGGTGTCGTATAGAATGACATATAGAATGAACCCGTAAACTCGCACTCATATTTTTTAATGATAAAAATAATTATTCTATAATTATTAAAATAACTTATGAACTAATTTCATGTAAATAATTGTAATGAATTTGTCCTTTGTATATTTTATGTTATCTAAAATTATTGTTTAAAACAGGTCATTCTTAATTATAACAAGTTATATATATATATAAATATATATATATATAATATATATATATATATATTGTGGGGTTCTAAGTGAATACTAGCGTATTTATTAACAGAGTGAACAAAATTTTGCCATTGATTTACATCATCAAATCGTAAAATACACTAGTGTGTTTTCATTATCAAATATTGGCCATTGATTTACACTTGTGTATTGATAATCAAGGGTTATGATTAGTGCATTAGTGTTCACAATCGAGATGGTTGTTTACAAATGAACCTAAGCCTACATAGAGTAGGGTTCTAGAGTGAATACTAGTGTATTTTGAATTAAGTGAACAAATTCTGCCATTATATGTGTATATGTATGTGTTTTATAATTGCTTAAAACAGGTCTTATTGTTTGATTCATAAATAGCTCCCACGTAACGCACAGTGAGAAATCCTAGTATATATACAATTTGAAGTTTAGTCTATAGTAACTTTATTAATATGTTTGATTTCTTTTATAATCGTCAATTTGCAAAACCAGCTTAATGTGGTTACAATTGCTCATTCATCGCTCCATCCAAGTTGTAACATTTTTTTCCAATAATCTAAAATTTATATATATTTGTTTTATCTGTAAAATAGATGTAAGGATCAAATACAATTAACTTTTAGTTTGGTATGTAGTAACTTGATGAATATTTTATTTAACCTTTTCAAATTCATAAATTTGGTTTCTGTAACTTTAGTAATATTTGATTTAATTCTTGTTAATTCAAATGTTTGATTTCTTTTAGAATCGTCAATTTGTAAAACTAGCTTAATGTGATTATAATTGCTTCTTCGTCAATCCACCCAAGTTGTAGCCTTCTTTGTTTTCCAATAATCTAAAACTTATATATATTTGTTTTATTTGTAAATACAATTGAATTTTAACTTATAAAAGGATATTTTTCTTTTTTCATCATTTTTTTATTTACTTATGTATGATGTTTAATTAGAAAATGTAAACATAAAAAATAAAAAATTCATATTTTTACACTAGTAGAGCAATTATGTGATTATTCTACTAGTGTAAAAACACGGTTGTTTTAGATTTTGAGACTAAAATACGTGTTTGAGAAGATGGGAATTTAAAAAAAAATATCTCCTACACTTCTCGTGTTAAGCCTAATTTGTCCTATTTGTACCGAAACCTAGCCCCCATAAAAACACCTTTCTTAATTTTCTTTTTTATATATAAATATAGTCAATATTCTAAATTAAATTGGTATTATTAAGTTGAAAAAAGAGTTGTATTTACAACATAGTATTTTACTTATATTATAACCTATAACCTATAATGAGTGTCGTTAATGTATTGGTACTAAGACGAATCAAACCGATACTATCACAAAAATATTGGTATCACGCCAATTCCGACAAAACAACGGTATCAATACCGGTATTAATACTATTGGAATCGTTAGTGATATTGGTTTTTTCCATGGTTTTGGATCGATGTCAATAATGATGTCTACATCTTATTGGACATATCACGATGTTATTTTTTGAGTTCTACCTTTCAGTTGTCATACCAAATACCAGTACTAGCACCGTATCAATAAGGTAATAAACAAAATTGACACCGACCGAATTCCCGCCGTAACGTGCAAGAAATTCTACTAGGTATATATTTTATAAGAATTTAAAGTTCTAAACATAGTACATGTCTTAGTTTCTCATATTTACACAAATTTTCACAGTTATCCTGTTGCAGCAATAATGAAGAAATGGTGTCTCGTCCAGTGTTTTTTTTTTCAAGTGATTCATTTGATTATATTAATAATATAATCAATTTAAAAGGTATTTTATTTTCTTTTATAACCATTAAAATATAATGTTTTATAAAATTTAAATATATCGTCAGGAAACATTTATATTTGTACATGTTTCGATATAAATTTTATTTAAAACCAAGTCGGGTCATTTTTAATTATTTGTTTTTTGGGATATCATTTTTCACTTGCTATAGAGAGTGCCGGTATTATAACGAACCGGAACAAACCAACAAAATTCCCAACTCACAGTGTGAAACAAAGTTGGCTCAAATATAACATATATTTTGTATGTTACCTCTTTTGATTGATATAATGAGTGTTTGTATTGAAATGAGTCGAAATGAAACCGAGCGAAGATAATGAACCAAAATTAAATCGACCGAATTCCCATCACGAAGCGCGGGGAACCAACCACGGGTTCGATTCCGTTTCTTTTGTTTGGCATAAATTTGATATAGTTTCTTTTTTGATCTAACCTCAATGCTTATATATGTTACACTAAGTTAGATCGAATACTTTGAAACATGCGTTTTCATATGTTTATGCATCAGACAACGCCTGGATTAATCCATTCGATATTTGCGAATCATGTTATTAGTTGTAAAGGGAAGAAAAAAAAGCATATTAGACTAGACTTCAGCAAATTCTTCTCATCTTTTTCACCAAATTATTGTTTTAAAATTTGTTCTCATCTTTTCAAAACAAGTGAAGCGTTCATTTAATACGAGATGATGTATCATGTAACACTCATGTAATACGTTTATGAAATATGCGTATAAAGATAAATAAAATCATTATCTCAATCTTAATATTCAAAATTTCATGTCCTATCAATATTCAAAATTTCATGTCCTACCAAATTTAAACAACCTGCCAACTATTAGAAATTATATTTATTTATAACAAATTCAAAGGGATGCACGGTAGATTCATTTGGTTGATCCATATGTGTCACACGAGCTATGTTTTTTTTAGAGGTGGCAAAGAAATTGGATACTGTCATGCAATCAGAAAGAAATTTTTGAGTAATGACATTTTGAATTTAGTAGATTTAAATATGATGGATGTTATCATTTGAATTTTTTGGAAGAAAAGGATTTTAGGCCTTTAGAAGATATTCCTCTTGGATGTTATCCTTAATTCCAGGAAGAAAAGGATTTTAAGCCTTTAGAAGATATTCGTCTGATATCACAATGATACAACGATATGAAACGCAAACTGGTAAAGTAAGTATGCTAAATCTTATAAACCAACATTGTACAAGGTATTATTTACTTATGAGAATAATTATATTATATATTTTATATATTTTGTTGACGAACGACGATAAACAGTAACTTTATTTTTATAAGAATATATAGCGTTTTATTAATTTTTTTATTTAATATATTATAATAGTTTATTATTATATTTACTTTAATAATTTTTTTAATTTTCTTTGTTTTTAAAACCATATATTTTCTTTACTATTTTTAATAATTCTTTTTTCTTTTTAAGAACAAACATTAATTTATCGATTAATTTGAAACTTCTTTAATAATTTACGTTAATAACTTTTTTCTAAAAATTAAGTACGTGGTTGTTTTTGATTTTTCCCTGACGTTCCGTTATAAGTTTGTTAAAACCAAAATCGTACTCAAAATAAAGTATTTATTTGGTATCATACAATGGTACAGTGATAAACTAAACCATTCTAATAGTTCGCTTTCTAAACAACATGCTTTATTTCCATGTCACGTTTGTTTTACATTATCATTTGCTCGGTTTCACCGTAACGCACAGCATCAAAAAAACTAGTTATATATTATATATTACCTATTACCTATAACAACAAAACACATGCCAGGGAAAACAACATAACACATGCCAGGGAATAGTGATTCCCTGCTATTGGAGGAAATTGGCGACGGATAATAGTACCAGACAGCTGTCTGACGCTTCTCCATTGATATAGCTAAATTACCATTTTTACCCGTTTTAAATTTACAGTTTTACCATTGGTTTTGTTTTTTTCCTTCACAGGTAAATACGATTCTGCCCGCAGTTTAAATTTACATTTTTGCTATCGTTTTTGTTTTTCTTTCTCTGTCAAACTACTTTTGCCCCCAGTGTAAAATTACAGTCATGCGATCATTTTAGTTTTTCTTTTTGACAAAACTATGGTAGTGTTTTGTTTTAATTGATTGACTCGGTGTAATTATATTCGTGCCAGACGGCTGCCTGATACACACTCATTTGTCCAGAAAAAAAACCAATTTTGCACTCAGTTTAAATTATAGTCTATCCATGGTTTTAGTTTTTTTTTCTTTTAGCAAAAGTACAGGAGTGTTTTGTTTTAATTGATTGACTATTTTTTTAAGATCCGGTTATACTTAGTACGTACAAGTAATTAAAACATAAACGTACATTTTATTATAGAGAAGTATTCGGCTTAGTACCGTAACGCGAGCGACGCAAAAACAAATATACTAACAAATTGGAAAGAAATCTACTGAGCACATCTGCTATTGGTTGTGTTGGAATGACATCTACTGAGCACATCTGCTATCGGTTGTGTTTTTTAAGTGGGACGCATGTCATGCAACGATTTGTTTGGTTTTTTTTTGTTGTTCACAAATAATCTTATGTTATATAAATTTCTCTCACACAAAAACAAACGTGTGGGTTGGTATCCTGGTAAACTTGTTACTGCTCTTTATTTGTGACTTAAGATGTTGGTTGGTATCCTGGTAAGTGTGTTACTGCTTGTTGTGACTCAAGTTCGATTTTCTGTTAATCTATTTATTTGTTGGTAAGTTTTTTACATTTGCGTTTTTCGCCTTTGCAGTTTTTGTTTTGCTTTTTAACTTTTTTCTCTTTTATTATCAAAACAAAAATTAATTTTTTTAGTGGTAGGTTTATTTGTAATTTACATAACATTATTCGAAGTATTAGTTCAAAATTAGTGATATATATATATATATATATATATATATATATATATATATATATGGAGATGGACCACAGAAAACTAATTTAAAAGAGAAAACTAATTAACTAAAAAAACCCTAAAAACCATATCAAATGTTTTTGATTTTTTTAATAAAAATCGCTATATTTTATGTATAAAAAAATTTCAAAAGAAAAAAAAAGTTTACTTCATATGTGCATTAATACGAAAAAGCCTAAACCACCTAACCCACCACCCCCACCCCCAAAAAACCTAAATTCACCCTTCACCAAAAGCCTACACCCCCACCCCTAAACTAAACATATAAGCTAACTCTAAGCATATAATGCACATGTGAAACATATACAAATAATGCACATGTGCAGTAAACTTTTTGGACCTCAGGGATTGGCTCAGAAGATGCAATATCGGGTTCGCTGTTCAAGAGAATCGCACAATCATACAACATCCACATAGATGAATTTTGGATCTATTCAAGAGAATCGCGCAATCTACAACACCCACATAGATGAATTTTGGACCTCCGCTAACGTTTCCAATGTAAATCTAGAGTGGTCGGCAACAATGCTTAAACTCTGTACCAAAGAACCATTCAATATTTTGGGATTGATCTTCTACTACATGGTTGAAAACACTAACAGCAAGAAGTCAAGATGGGCTATGAACCCATGATTCGTCCAAATTCTTCTCAATGACCAACACCCTAAACTTCCAAATGATGTAGATACACATAGGTTCATTCTTCCCGTTGGTCGACAATCTAGTGAACTGTTAACCGATGATTGGTGTGTTATTCAAGTGGATGTACCATAAAGAAAGATGTCCTATCATTCTTGAAGCTTAAAAAAAATTATAGAGAATGTGTTCAAGCAGATGAAGGAAACAAGAAAGCCTACAGAACAAGAACTCACAGAAAAGAGCACAACAAGAACAAGAAGCTCAAAAAGAATCACAAGAAGCGGCAAAAAGAAAAGCTCGTGGAAAGAAATAGTTTAAGTGTCCAAGAAAAGCAAGAAGAGAAACAGATATCCCGAAGGATTTATGGGTGATGGCATTAGGGCTGGCAGAACCACTGAAGATACAGAGAGAATGAAAAATCTTCACGGGTTAGGGAAATGGAGAAGAGAGAAAAGAATGAAGAGAGCTCAAATGACAGAATCGAAAAGGCCCGTTGTATTCATCGAGGAAGAGGAGAAATTAAATGCCTTCGTGGATCGAAACCGTTTCATGAAAAGAAAGTAGATGATGTCACACCCCAACCGATGGAGGAAACATCAGGGCGGGACGAAATATATTGCAAGGGACTTCATAACAACTAAACGTGACATGTATTTAGTAGTAATTTTCATTTCATTGCTAATGGTTCAAGTACATGATTTGGAAACAAAAGTACAACAAGTAACGTATAACTAATCTAATAAACATAAATTAACGTTAGGTGCGTTTCTAGTCCTTCCTACTAGATTCTTTTCAATGCGTCACCATCACTGTCTTTCAATATATAGTAAAATAACATGTCAACACATAAAGTATTGGCGAGTATACAAGTTTGTGTGTACTAGCAAAGTATAAAAGAGTTTAACGAAATTCACATGTCAATAACATGTAATAAGGCATAACATAAAATAATCTAGCATACAACACATACTTGTCAATCCAAAGATTCCCGCTAGCTTAATCTTGTCGTAACAACGACAAGACCGTTTTGTTTAACTTAACATGACTTAAAAAATACGAGCGGTGCGTTAATCCTGTAGCGCTTTACATGTTAAGGGAGCTTGTACGAAGTTAATGACAAAGTATTATGCAAGTAAAGTTTCTATCATGCATGTATTTCTGAGTATAAACACATAAAGTAGGTATGTTGGATTCGATTGCATGAATAAAGTGTTTGCGTATAAGTGTTTGTGTGAGTTTTTGTATAATTATTGCACCTAAAGTGATAAAACGAAAAGGGGGTCATGTATACGAGGGTGTATGAGTATTCGAAGTTTTGTAGAGAGTTTAGATTCGGAATTTAGTATAAAAGTATATGTACACAAAAATATATCTTGTCTAAATACTTGTTTGGACACTAAGTTTGTATGTGTTTTCATGGGTCCTAACTTGCCCATTAGAATCACAAATGAGGAGTTTAGAACTAAGATAATATAATAAGTCGTTAACATCTAACCATAATCCGGTTAGTATCAAGAATTTAGTTAAATATATATGTTGTATATTACATAGTATAAGTCCATCATGTATTATCATGAAGTGTCATATAAGTCAAGCATGGAAGTATGATTAACCTCATTGTATGATTCACCAAAGCATAAGGTTATCACATAGTTGATAACCTGGTTGGTCATGAATAACAAGAATTATAAACTAACTAGTTTGCCAAGTAGCCAAGTAAGATCAACCCGGGTGTTCTATACCCATCATAGCAAATGTTTGAGATGCAGCAGGGTTGTGTTACTTTGAGGGATTGGAAGCTACTTGGATGAATATAACAATACAAGCAAGTGAGGTAGTGCAACTAGTTTGGAAAGCCAAGGCTCCCAGTTCACACTTTCACCAAAACACAAGTCTCACCATATTGAATATGGGAGCTTAGATGGTTTCAAACTTGTAGGTTGTCTAAAACCTTGTGAAAACAGAAAGTTTTTAGGGTGTTTGCACCTCTTAACTCATAAGAATCAACCCTAATTAAGCTCCATAACCATAGGTTTGGTTAAAAGCGAGATGGGTGTAAGTTTGAATAAGTATAAACAAATTCATAAAGATTTACATAAGAGTTCTTAAACATAAAGTTTAGACCTCAGAATGGTAATGTTCCATCTTAGTTTACCATGGTAACTTGTGGAAACACTCCTAGAGGTGTTCCAAGCTTTCAAGAGGAAGAAAACATGAAGAAATTGTGAGATTGATGCTCACTTTGACACTTAGAGAATTCTGCCACAACTTACAAATCTGATCTGGGAGTGTTTTGAGAGTGTAAGAGAGTTTGAAAAGTGAAAATGAGGTGATGGACACTTGGTTTTATAATGGAGGATTAGGGTTTAGTGTTAAAGGAGGTTGTATGGTGATTAGGGAAGAAGAAAGGTGGTGGGCATTGGCCAACCCAAAAGCTGGAAACAACAATATGCGGATTAAGGGGCTTGGCGCCCCACCAAGCTAAATAGGGAGAGGCTTCACGTAGTGCCACGCCTCATTTAGCCAATTTTTAGTTTTATTGCAATTTAGTCCCTAAACTTTGGTTTGTTTATCATTTTATGCCATAACTTCATAATTTAACATGTTTCAAGCATGAAATGTGTTCGTAAGTATGTGACGAGTATTGTGTACGTATAAATGATAATTCAAGTGTATATTAAGTCTCGTTTTGCATGTAAAAGTGCATTCAACGTTTGTTTGCGTATAACACGAGTATAACAAATATAAGTATAAAAGTGAATTTCCATTATGATCAAAGCCTCGGATTACAAGATTGAAAATTAACCACGAATACGACACGATTACAAGTTTCTAAAAATAGAAATTGCGAATACAACTTTCTAAATATGGTAAGTACAGAAATGTGAAGCGTTACAGTCTCCCCTACTTAAGGAAATTTCATCCCGAAAGTTATTCAAGAGGAAGACCTTGGATAAGATGGTATTTTGTTGATACATACGAGTGATAATCGGTTAAAATGTTTGACCAAGATTTGAAAGTTTTAGGTCTAAAGTCTATACGCTAATTATGCAAAAGAGTGTAATGAAAATGTATGGTCCAAAAGTTTTGGCTAAATTGGTAGTTTATGGTTAACTGTGCATATGAAGATGAATTTTTGAGGGATAAAAGATAGGTTTGTGTAACACCCTGTAAAATCGTGTCCAATAGTATAGTGGCATGTGTTGTATTTTAAATTTAGTCTATTAAAGACCAATAAGGACTAAAGGTGTCAACATGCTCAAACTGAGCCTCTGAGTGAAGGTCCGATGTCAACATGCATAAATAACAGCCTTAGAGTGACTGATATTCAACATGCTTACAACTTGGCCTCTGAATGATTGATATGTCAACATGCCCACCTCTGAGTGACATCGGAGTCAACATGCTTATAATAAGCCTCTGAGTGATCCTGTACGAAGTCCTAACTCTCATACGTGCCATTTGTTGGACGAGAGGGTTCAATTATGTATATATGTGAAAGTTATATAATGGAGGGATTAAAAGTGTCAAATGTTAATTTATACCTCTGAGTGACCTTTTAACGAACCGAAAGCTCGACAATGTCCGGGCATAATCCCGGGTATGCCAAGTATTGGCTACGGAGGGCTAAAAGTGCCAAAAAAGGTGTTTTAGAAGGTTTTTAGAAGCTTTATAATGTTAGGGGGTTAAAAGTGTCAAAGTTTGAATCTGGCCAGAGGGCGGTCGCGGGCCGCGAGAGACCAGGCCTAGGTCTCTCGCGGGGCGCGAGAAGGGCTCTGTTGCAGAAAGTTTTGCTTGGCTACCAAACAAAGCTCCAAAAACCATTCCCAAATAGCTATGCCACGTTTTGGGACACTTGTAAGCTCCCTCTTATACCCCTAAACACCTGGCATCACCTCCTTTGAGTTATCCAACTATAAAGGTGTTCAAGTTCACCATTTCAACTTGCACATTTCTCATTCATACACTCTTCTCCCTCTTCTCGGAAGTTTCTAACTTAAAGGAGATTTAACTTAATTCTTTTGCACCCTAGAATCACTGGTAAGTGTTCCTTCCTTGTGCATTTTTCGTTTTTAGGCTTTTATAGCCAAAAGTCAAGCGTTTTACGGAAAACGCTTTGACTTTGGTTAAGACCATTATGGTCCAGCATTGTTCGAAATGAACATGGCTAAGTGGTTGTAATAAGGTAGGTGTAAATCCCTATAAAGGGCACCTCCTGAAGATCATGTTTGCTAGACCAATTGACGGGTCAAAGTTACGATATTAAAAAGTCAAACAGGCAATTTTTCAGAAAAATCATAAATTGATCTTATATATGTTATGAAACCTGTTTTGAAACCTTAAAAAGTTGGTAATAATTATACCAACATGTAACAATATTTTCGGCTCATCAATTTCAGTTCTAGGGTCGGTTCGCAACCGAAAGTCGCGAAGTTTGACTTCTGCTTTGACTTTCGATTCTGACCCGTTTAAATTAGTTACCTACTAATCTAAAGTTGCATTATGATCGTAATATAATTTAGCATAACCCTCTGAGGTTATATTACATGATCATAATCAGAATCCAAGTTTATGCGCAAGTTCCAAAATTATGCCATTTTTGACTAAAATGCCATTTTTTGCATAAAACAAGGTTTTAATGATAATGTACTTGAAAATAAGTTTCCTACAGATATATTATTAAAAATAGGATTATTTGGGATGTTAAACCAAGTTATAAACTGAGTTTTCAAGCAGGTCCTTAACTATGTCGATAAATGATGATTTTAGCCCTTGTGGCTCATAAAATAGTTTTAATCAAATCTTTTCAAGGTAAATCTTTTACCTACTGATATGTTATATTAAATAACATATCTAAGACACTTTTAATCTGACCTTAACATCAGTTTTCATTAAACATCGCATAAGACATCATTTTACGACATAAGCACCGTTTCGGCGCGTAGTATGGTTTTTTTACCATATTAATTAAACAAGACTTGTTACCTACTGATTTTAAAACTTATTTTAAACATATTTATAGTAGGTACATGTTATAAACTCAGAATCCCAAATAATTTATAAATTTTGTGTAAAATAACCAAAATGCCCATTCGGTGCATAGTTTGGTCACAAAATATAAATTACACATATAATTGGTATCCTACTGATATTATATCATAAATAAATTATTTTTCCAGAATACCTTTAATTATAACATTAAATTATATTCAAGTTTCTTTTATATGGTATGAAATTACCGAAATGCCCTTATGAGGCATAGTTTCAATTTAAACCATAACGGGCATATAAGTTAATATCCTACTGATATTTTAACTTATTTCAAATATAATGGCATATAAAACTTTTCCATGAATTATCCGGTTACCCGATAACACTTATAAGCGTACGGTTAATTAACGTAACTAGTTTATGGAATTCCACCGAAACAGGTTTAACCTTATCATTTTAATCTCAAAATACCCGAATATTAATTGTTTACCCATATTATACAAGTCCAAGTACTTTTCGGGTTTAAACTACATTCTATCCAATCATCATTTAATCAAGCGTTATACGTTTTGATCATGCACACTACTCGGTCTAAGTCTATGACTTAAATAAAGACCGTTAGTATTAATTGGTTAGCTTATGCCATAATCCAGACTAGAGCCTTGCTGGTAAATGCTATCTGCACTTAGTACTTTTGTATATGGCTGAGTATTAAATACTAAAGGAAGACTAGCTAAGGTAAATAATCTCGACTTATTTTCCCTATACGGGCTTGGGATACGGTAAATTATTAACGCTTGGTCAGAAATGGGATCAATTGACTGCCGTATTGTGGCTAGTAAATCGCATATTCTGTTTGAATCAGTTTTGTTTGATAACTTAAACATCATGGGTTAAATTACCGTGTACTGGATATCCTCAGCTCATTACATTAGTTAATGGCCACGACCTTAGCATGGGGTGTAGGCATACACCTGACAGACGAGCAAATGCAAATTACCCAAGATGTTGGGGATAACTCCTCTGTGAGTTCTAAGTGGTGTGTATTTAATCATGTCTCGGTCTTTTGTACTGGGCCCCGTATGTATGGACAAACATGTGAATCTGTTAACAAGGTTACAAAGTAACTTTCCCAGTTATAAAAGATTATGTGCCCTGTGCACTTAAAATAATTTTAAACTGTTTTCAAAATGAATCAGTTGGGTGTATTTACCAGCGAAAGCTAACGTATCGTCCAAAGACTAAACTGCAGGTACAATACGAAATAGGCCAGATGCTGCTCGGTAGTGAATAAGAGGATCTTGCAAATCCTTAGATCTGCCCTAAAGTCAGTTTTGTATTCTTTTTGTACATTTTATTATCCGCCTGTGGATCTTCTATTACAAGCCTGTATATTATTTTATTTCGAACATTTGGTTTGTAAAAGTAATTTTACTCTAAGACTTCCGCTGTGCCATGTTTAATTGACTATGATGTTATCAACTGACGTCATGATACTCCCCACCCGGGCCCACCAATGTATGGATTTGGATAGGAAATCCGGGGTGTGAAAGGTTGGTATCAGAGCCAACGTTTGAGAGAATATAACACTATCCTTCTTGTGTTTAATCTCAAACTTACATGAGCACATTCCTTAGACTTCCGAGTCTAGGCATTGACCTAGGATTACTCATTTCATTATTAAGTTATTAGTATTGTTTTGAATTGATTTAAAAAGGAAAATGCCGCCACGTGTACGAGGACAAAGTGGGAGAGGAAAAGGTCCAATGAGTGGATGACCATCGGGCGCATCCCTCCTTAACCTCACAACTCAGATTCCTACCAAGAATCAGGAGATTCATCTCCTTGGCAACCGCGAGACACTCTGTCTCTCATAGACACTCGCCCCCACATTCCTAAAATTCTTACCACTCCCACCACTCCTATCATTCACACCATTCCCATTATTCCTATCATGAAGAATTTAACCCTAACCACTACTTTAACACGCTTCCAGCGGATCAAAATCAGTTGGATCAACCAAACCCTATGGACGAGGACTCCGACCCGGAGATGCCACCGTCGGGATCGAATACGCATCCCATAGAAATCTTTAGCGATTCGAACTGTTATGCCGATCACCTTACCAAGGTCCAAATGAGTGGGACCAATATTGGAATCAATTCACTTTCGCCCACACTCCTTTTCATTACTCTCAACCACCCATAGTATAAGAAGATATCCACATGGAACAGGTGGACCAACCTTAACCACCACCTGAACCACCAAGAAGGAAGCGTGGAGCACGTATGTCGGTACGTGCCGGACAAAGGTCGGGATCGCTGCCACCTTTGTTCAATTCCTACCCCACAATTCAAGAGGACCCACAAATGGGTGGACCCTCTAACGTTTCACTTGTAGTGGAACCAACACCAACACCTACGGTTCAACCACCACCATCGGGTTATAGTAACCCAGTCCCCACATATTCAGATACGTCTGGATATGATCCTTTAAACCCGTCTACACCGGTAGACTATCAAGCATGGTCGCAAGACCCTTATATGGAAGCACTTATGCACAATGCACTTTACCTGTCTCCTTTTCCACCTACTTATCCACCGACTGGATATTCAACTTATGAGTACCAGTATCCGGTTATGCCACAACCACAACCACCACCTCCGTCACCACATGAGGCCATTAATGAGGCCTTAGAAAGAATGAAAGAAATGCAACAACAAGCGGAGAAAATGGAGAAGAAGACAAACAAGTTCTTCAAGAAACTCTCCAAGTTGGTCAAAGGAAAGAAAGACAAGTGAAGTCTCTTCTAATTATATGTAGTCCCTACGAGGACATTGATATTTCTTTAGTCCCTGCGTGGACATTTTTATCTCTTTAAAGTCCTTGCATGGACAATTTATTTCATCTTCTAGTATTGTAATTTTTAACTTGAATTTAGTGAAGTATTTTGGAATTTATGTATGTATTCATCCTCTTCAAAACGACGTCTCGATTTTACTCGAAATTTTTGCTCTGCGATATAATTCCAAAAAGATCTTAATGGTTTTGATTAGTCAAGTGGCACAGACCACACATTTGGCCAATAAATGATAGTTATGTACGAAGGGGTCTTCTATCAGGATACTTAAGGGAAGTTATCCTTCTATCCAGAGGTGGTGGACTTAAGTTCAAGCCTCCAAGTCATTAAGGTGAATGCGACCAGGAATAATAATCGACCATTAAGGTACTCTTATGTTAACATTCAGGAATGTTCATACTCTTGGTAGTGTGACTTGAGGAACCACACTAGCCATCAAGGTAATGGACTATGTCCTAACCTTATATAGCCTACATGATCAAATTGATCCCGGCTAATATCATCTGTGCGATGATTAAACATCCATTAGTGATGTATTGCCCTTGGGCTATGATTAAACATCCATTAGTGATGTATTGCCCTTGGGGCTATGACTAAACATCCATAAGTGATGAATTGCCCATGGGGCTATGATTAAACATCCATTAGTGATGTATTGCCCTTGGGCTATGATTAAACATCCATTAAACATCCATTAGTGATGTATTGCCCATGGAGCTATGATTAAACATCCATTAGTGATGTATTGTCCATGGGGCTATGATTAAACATCCATTAGTGATGTATTGCCCTTGGGGCTATGATTAAACATCCATTAGTGATGTATTGCCAGTGGGGCTATGATTAAACATCCATTAGTGATGTATTGCTGTTGGGCTATGATTAAACATCCATTAGTGATGTATTGCCCATGGGACTATGATTAAACATTCATTAGTGATGTATTGCCCTTGGGGCTATGATTAAACATACATTAGTGATGTATTGCCCTTGAGGCTATGATTAAAATCCACTAGTGATGTATTGCCCTTAGGGCTATAATTTTAACATCCATTAGTGATGTAATGCCTTCGGGCCATAATTTCATGTCCATTAGTGACATGCCTATGTGCCGTATTTTATGTCCATTAGTGACATGCCTATGTGCCATATTTTATGTCCATTAGTGACAGCCTATGTGCCCTATTTTATGTCCTTCGAGACGAGCCTATGATCTAAATATAATTGTCAATTATGACAATGACAGCCGTGACATTACGATCCACTGTCCAATAATATATGGGCTATGTCCAAATTGTAATTTGCCTTTGATGGTCCTATTAAGACCTAGGCCAAATATAGATACGTTAAGCCTAAGAGTTGTGATGTTATTCACACTAGAATAGGCAATCGATTGTTATGTCCAAAGTTTGAAGCCAATATGGTTATTAATACCATGGCTAAGGGAAGTTTTATTGGTGTATAGAACCCAAGGCTTAAAGATGGCTAACTCAAATGAGGCACAAAGTAGCCACCGGAATGTGGAATCTAACAAAGCCGAGAATAGAAATATCGATAATGATAATTTTCAAGCTCGCATTGATGCGGTCGTTGAAAAGGCCAAAGAAAAGATTAGGGAATCGAGTGCTACTCGATCCAGACCCTTATCTATTCCACCATCTTCAGCTCATAAGGAGAGCTCCGTTCACTCTTCAAATGCGAAGAGTGAACCAAAGAAAATAGATTTTGCTGAAAGGTCCCGTTCTGTCAAAGATGGATGTACCTATAAGTATTTCGTCTCATGCAAGCCCCGAGACTTTAATGGGGAAAAAGGAGCTGTTGAAGCCCTAAAGTGGCTAGATGAGATGGAAACGATTGTAGATATCAACAATTGTGCTGATAAGGATGTGGTCAAGTATGTATCACAGTCCTTTAAGGGCGATACCTAATCTGGTGGAAGGCCAAGATCCAGTCTACAGGTAAAGTACACCTGTATAACTTGGGATGGTCTAAATTCGTGGACCTTGTTGAGGAAACATACTGCCCACCTTATGAAGTAGAGAAATAAATTAGAGACAAAAATTTTGTCTCTTTCAATGAAAAACCAAGATTGTCGGAAGTATGTTTCCGATTTCAATTCCCTATCTTGGTTAGTTTCCTATTTGATTACCCTGGAACCCAAACGCATTGCGCATTTTATTAATGGGTTAGCGCATGAAATAAAGGGCATGGTAAAGGCTGCTCAGCCTACTACCTATAGGTCTACTGTTTACCTATCTCTCTCCCTTACCTTGGATTTGGTGAGGCAAAAGTCAGTTAAGTCTGAAACTGACGGGAAAAGAAAGAGGGAAGATGACAACTCCCATAAGTTTAATAAGAAAAATAAAGGGATATTTAGATTCAAAGGGAACCAACGCAAAATGGCTATTATGCCAACATGCAAAACTTGCAACCGCAGACGCTGGGGACAGTGTAGTTTTGGTTCACTGGCATCTGTAAGAGAAAGGGGCATAAGACCCTAGAATGTAAGGATCTTAAGAATGCCGTCTACTACGTCTATAATGAAAAGGGGCATATTAAGAATAACTGCCCTAAGACTCTTAAGAATAATAATGCAAAGCCTGGAGAGGCCAAGAAGGGGAATGCTCGTGCCTTTCAAATAACTGCAAGAGAGGCTGTTAATGACGACAATGTCATAACAGGTACATTCCTCATTAACAATATTTATGCTAGAGTTCTGTTTGATTCGGGTGCAAATAGATCTTTTGTTGACCGTTAGTTTAGTAAACTAGTAAACCTGCCCATAAGAACTCTAGATAAAACATATGAGATAGAACTTGCAGATGGAACGATAGAAACAACATCTTCCATTCTTGATGGATGCTCTATATCCATTAAGAATCATTCCTATCTCTCTTCTGCCAACGAAATTGGCGGGGTTCTATGTTTTCTTAGGCATGGATTGGTTATCTCATAACCAAGCCTGCATTGCCTGCGAAAAGAAGCTCATCGAAATTAAGACCCCATCTGGTGAAATGATCACCATCCCTGGAGACTCACACTATGGACTGCCAGACAAGGTGTCGTTATTTAAGGCATCCGAATGTTTGAAAATAGGTTGTGTCATCTACATGGCAAAAGTCACCATAAACATGCCTAAGCCAAATATGGAAGACCTCCCAGTCATCTCAGAGTATCCCATTTATTCCTAGAAGAATTACCAGGCCTACCTCCAGACAGGCAAGTGGAGTTCAGGATTGATATTATATAAGGGGTAGCACCCGTAGCTAGAGCTCCATATAGACTAGCACCAACCGAAATGAATGAGTTAAGAGTCCAATTAGATGAACCCTTGGACAAAGGCTTTATTCAACCTAGTTCCTCACCTTGGGGAGCTCCTATCCTCTTTGTAAAGAAGACAGACGTTCAATGCGAATGTGCATCGACTACCGAGAACTAAACAAGTTAACAATCAAGAATAGATATCCCCTGCCCAGGATCGACGATTTATTCGACCCATTTTAAGGGGCTAGTTATTTCTCCAAGATTGATTTAAGATCTGGATATCATCAGCTGAAGGTTAGGAGTGAGGATGTTCCTAAGACAGCCTTCAGGACCCGTTATGGTCATTTTGAATTTTTGGTGATGCCTTTTGGACTCACGAATGCCCAGCAGCATTCATGGATCTCATGAACAGAGTCTGCAAACCATATTTAGATAAGTTTGTCATTGTCTTCATAGACGACATACTTATCTACTCTCGTATCAAGCTGATCACGAGAAACATCTTCGTGCATCTTAGGACTGCTAAGACAAGAGAAGCTTTATGCTAAGTTCTCTAAATGTGAATTTTGGCTTAGAGAAGTCCAATTCCTTGCACATGTGCTAAGTGAGCATGGTATCCAAGTGGATCCCACCAAAATTGAGGCTATAATGAATCGGAAAGTGCCCAAGACCCATCGGATATTCATAGTTTCCTAGGATTGGCTGGATACTATAGGAGGTTCATTGAGAACTTGTCAAGAATAGCCACTCCTTTAACTAACTTGACCCGTAAGAATGTTAAGTATAATTGGGGTCCAAAGCAACAAGAATCTTTTGAGATTGTTAAACACAAGATGAGCAATGCTCCTGTGTTATCTCTACCTGAGGGTATTGAAGACTTTGTTGTTTACTATGATGCATCGCACACTGGCATGGGCTGTGTGCTAATGCAAAAAAGGCAAAGTAATTGCCGATGCATTACGATAGTTAAAGGTGCACGAAAGAAATTACACCACCTACGATTTGGAATTGGGTGACGTTGTATTTGCATTAAAGTTATGGAGACATTACTTGTGTGGCACTGTAATATCCGTCAAAAAACGGATTTACCAAACCCTCTCCGTTTATCAACCGAACAGTCAGTTAAAATTTTCGTTACGAATTAAATGCCCAAAATAATTTTAAACGATACATAATCAATTATTATACGGGAATATATAATTAGTTTTTGAAAAACTGTTAAAAATCGCAAAATAAAAATGTTTTGGTTTTGCCGGGTTTCGAACCCGGGTCAGTCACGGTTCATAAACGACTTAACACTCAACACACAAACCACTGCGCCACTTGTATTGTTTGTTAAATATTGGAATCATTTAATTCATAAAGTGACCTTCTGAATTCAAAACCGGCGCCCAAAAGTTCAGTCGTCGGAATCCCGGCAATCTCGCGAGTATTTAACGAATCCTTCCGTTATAACGTAAACTTTAAACATATATCAGTTATAACCGACGTTTGAGTCCGCGACACCTTCTATAACCGCCGGAGAAATTCAAACCAATGAATCCAGTTGGAAATCGGGCCAAATACATCTCGGTTTCTCCCTATAAAAACCACCTCGAACCTCTGCAAACACTTTCGCTCAAAACCACACCCTTTCTCGGCGAAAACTCTCTCGCCGGAATTTTTCTGTTCGTCGCCGGAAAACCGGTTTCCCCATTTCTGAGCCTTACTAAACCATTTGAACATATACCGAAGTCACCCACATATTTTGTAAGCTTTCTGAAGTTTCTCTGCTGCAAGACACTCGTCGCCGGAAGGTATTGCTGTCGCCGGAGTTCTGCCGGAAAACAGAGGAAGATAGTCGGTATACCTCACGCCTAATTTCCTTTCTTTTTATTTATATCTCATCTTTGATTGAACATAAAACGCTAAAGAACCTGATTTAACACATCGAACCAGTCGATTTTCCGACTCTGGTTAAAATCCGACGAAGAAGATGAAGTGCGGTAACGTATAAGTATAATTAAAATCAAGATATTACTCGGGTTAGACACACAGTCCAGCGGTGGACTGTGTGCACATTAAACACAAACGTCTCGAGTTCGAATCCTGTTTCACACACGCTGCTTCAATAAAAATCATTTTTTTGTTAAACTGAACCGGAGTCACACAGGTATATGTAAGTATATTAATAACCGGAATAATAACCAAGTTAGACACACAGTCCAGCGTGGACTGTGTGTATGTTTAATCAAAGCACACGAGTTCGAGTCCGGTCTTCTGCATCGACCGGACCATTATGTTACCTTTTTAAATAAGTCAGAAATGAAAACAAGTAGTTTGTATTTAAGTATAATAAAAATTGGATTATATAACATGTTAAACACACAGTCCAGCGGTGGACTGTGTGTTACACAAGCCACAGGTCCCGGGTTCGAGACCTGTGGAGCGCACCGGTTCTCTAGATTAAAAATCGTTTTTAAAATAAAGGATTTCTGTTTAAATCTAATTAATATATATATATATATATAATTAAAATCAGATATATAACGGGTTAGACACGTAGCTCAGTTGGTAGAGCTGCGTGCACGCGTACGGGAGGTCTCGGGTTCGAGCCTCACTCAGCGCACAACAATACGCACTCGAACCGGTCAACGGTCAGGTCAACGGTCAACGGTCAGAAAAAGTCAAATTTTTTTATTATTTTATTTAATTATTTTAATTAAAAATCAATTAAAAATACTTAAAAATAACATTTTTAAGGTTAGAAAATAGCCTCAAACTCACAAAAATACACCCAACAATCCTACTAAAATAGGTTAATAAAATCCGTTTATTTACCAAACCATAATGCGATTTATCTAGGTTAATCTCACTCGTGGTTAAAACCACTTCGCGTGCATTCAACATCATCAACCGAACGCACCCACTGTGAGTGAATCTTACAACTCCCCCTTTTAAATTACACGTTTTGGGGTGTGTCATGTGTTATAAAAATAATTAACTTGTTTATTTAAACTTGTGCCATACCACATCATGATCTAAACTTAGATTGTTTATATTGTTGTGATTACTTATTTCCTTTTGTCAAATTATATGAAACTCATTCATTAAGCCCATCAGTTTCTCGTGGGAGACGAGTTGAACAACGCGTGCCTCAAATCAAATTCATTATTGTTCATGTGTGTATCATTGAGTTTATATTGTTTGTAGTTGTGTCATTCATATTATCATGTTATGCAATTCATTCATTAGGCCCCTCAGTTCCTCGTGAGAGACGAGTTGAGCATCGCGTGCCTCTAAATGTTCCATTATTGTTCATGTGTGTTTTATTTAATATCTTATGATTGTTGAATAAGTTTACATCTATTTTTACTCATGTTTGGTTGTGCACATATTTCATAATCAATTCAAATAAACTTGTTCAAATGTTTTCCATAGGATTCACTCGCCAACTTTATGTTGATCCAAAACCTTTTTACACATGATACAGGTGAACAGGTTGAAGCAAAGAAAACATAGGAAATGCCTTAGAAGAGAACAAAGATGCTTAGATTGATAGCTAGAACATGTTGTAACATTTATTGTAAATTTCCATAAAATTGTATTAAAGGAATATGAAACGCATAATAAATGTCATGAGTTTTGATGATAACCCAATCATGCCCCGATCACCTTTTCCGCTGCGGGTTGGGGTGTGACAGATTGGTATCAGAGCCATGACTATAGGGATATAGGATAGGTTATTAGACCCTTAGAGCCAATACTATAGTCTGCCTAAATTTTAATTGATTAGGTGGTTACATACAAACTTGTGATATTTATTCGTTTCATATTTGTTTACATTTACAGTCAAACATACATGCTTATATACATATTCATTATACATATATACATATTCATTATACATATATCGATGTTCATGTATTAAATTTATTTTCATACTCTCATTATCCAAAGATTTTGTTGCAATTTTCAAATCTCATCAAAGTAAGTTCTGCGACGGGCATGTAGTAACTGGAAGGGTACAAGTACCGGTAGTCGGAACGTCCTGTCTAGGTTGGCATTCGTATAAATCCAATATAACAGACCTGTTTGCCTACCTGGGGACCAACGATGAGAGTACAAAGGACCTATTAGGCCAAAGCATGGCACACCAAACGTCGTTCGAACTAACCTACTTTGAGGTGTCACCGTGTCTACACCTGGACACATTCCGAATATCACACGTTGTATACATATTTCTCGATTTTCTCCGGGTTTTTGTGTACGCAACCTGGCAAACCCGTGCGAACCATATGAAAAACCGGTATTCATGGGGGCCCACATGATTACACAGGTAAAGTATGGCGGCATGTAGGGCCTAATGGCGAGCAAAACCCAAGACATCCTATGGATGTAGTAGATTTATTTTTTTATAATTATTTTATGAATGTTCATTCCTAATGCGACCCGTGAACCCAAAAACATCCAACTCATACTCTTGTCATGTATTCCTTGTAGATGTCTTCTAATCTCGCCCGTAGGAAGACGAGAGCAAGAAAAGCCCGCGAACGCATGGCTGCCTTAATCGCTCAACAAATGGCTGCCGTAATACCCAACATAGTAATCCAAGTTCAACAAGCACTCACCGATAATCCTGTCAATCAAGCAAACCAAAACGTTATCAACTCTCCATCAAATATCACTAAATGCACCTACAAGCATTTCAAATCATGCGATCCTCCGAAATACAAAGGGACTGAAGGTGTCACCGCTCTCCTCCATTGGTTTGAAGAAATGGAGAACACTTTTCTAAATTGCGATTGCCCTGACGATCGCAAAGTGCGATATGCTACCGGTCGATTATATGGAATAGCACTTACTTGGTGGAATACAGAGAAGGCCAAACGAGGCGTTGACGATGCTATGACCTTAACTTGGAACGAATTGAAGGAAATCATGACCAGACGATTTTGCCCAAGGAGCGAAATCAAGAAATTAGAAGATGAATTTTACTCATTGAAGCAAAAGGAAGGAGACCACACTACATATAACAAAAGATTCCTCGAGTTACATCAAATGGTTCCCAACATGTTCATTCCCCTCTACCGTTTGATCGAGCACTACATTCGTGGCCTTCCGTCAAAGATCCAAGACCCTGTAATAAGTACCAAGACTGCAACTTTGGAAGCAGCAATGGCGCTAGCAACAGAGCTTACCGAGAATCGAATCCGAAACAAAGACTTCAAGGAGGAGAAGAAGGATAAAGAATCGACTGAAACCTCCGACTACACCCAAACCGAATCCCCTTCTCAACCCAATCCTAAGAGAAGAAGAGACGGGCAACTCTTCGCTGCTACCCAACGAAATCAACCAGTTTTACACGCCATACCCCTCCAAGCTATCCCAATCACTCAAGTGGCACCCAACTCAACTTACCCAAATAAGAAACCATATCTTGGACCTCACCCTCGATGCAATAACTATTTTTATCACCATCCCTATACCCTACCTTGTCGTCTATGTGCAACTTGTGGACGCTATGGTCATTTGAGCAAGGTTTGTCGCACCTTCCAAAACCAAACCTTTTCCCCTACTCAAAACATGGCCCAAACTTATCATCAACCCCAAAACCCCGTGTTCCCATATGCTCGAGCTTGTTTCAATTGTGGCGACCCTACCCACTTTAGAAACACATGCCCTCAATTGGTTAACGTCATCAACACTCAAGCCCAATCAAACCCAGTTAACCAAGTAAACCAAGAAAACCCAACCACAATGCCACCAGCAAGAGGAAGAGTCTTCAACATCAATGCCAATCCGGTCGAAGATAATGACGGCCCAAGTGAAGATACTCAACTAGTCCTCTTCGCCGAAGATCCAGATTCAACTCCTATCGTTTAGTTTTATGTTTTTCTTTATCACATAGAACCAAACATAACTTAAGGATAAAGCCAATGAAACTTTGACGAGAATACGGTGGATACGCCGCTGGTACTTCCTATATATAAGTATTCTTGTCAAAGGATCAGAAGCATTATCTGGCGGTTATGAGAGGTTCCATGTGTAGACTGTTAGAATAATTATTGTTTATTATTTTCAGTATATGCATTTGCCGAGGCTGCAGCCCCCCCATTTATGAGGTTGAGCTTGATCCCCATTTTATTATGCGGTTGATCAGTGGCGTGCCCGCACGATCGGCTCCGTTTGATTGAGCCTTGATCGGTCATTTCATTTTACATTTCAATACATGCAATACGATCGGCTCCGTTTGATTGAGCCTTGATCGCACAGTTCAATTTACATTTCATGCAATACGTTCGGCTCCGTTTGATTGAGCCTTGAGCGCACAGACAATTTCATTATCAGTATCTTGTGGTTGTGGTGTTTGTAGTAAAGTCGCAAAGAACTAATCATAACTTGCGGATAAAGTCAATGAGAATTTGACAAGAATATGGTGGATACGCCGCTGGTACTTCCTATATATAAGTATTCTTGTCAAATGATCGGAGGCATTATCAGGCGGTTATGAGAGGTTCCATGCATAGGCTGTTGGTGTGATTAAGTTATTCATTTTCAGTACATGCAATACGCTCGGCTCCGTTTGATTGAGCCTTGAGCACACAGACAATTTCATTTTCAGTACATACAATACGATCGGCTCCGTTTGATTGAGCCTTGATCGCACAGATATATTTCATTTCAGTATTTTATGTTTGTTGTATTGGTTGTAGAGTTATATAGGACTAATCATAATTCACTGATAAAACCAATGAAAATTTGACAAGAATATGGTGGATACGCCGCTGGTACTTCCTATATATAAGTATTCTTGTCAAAGGATCAGAGGCATTGTCGGATGGTTATGAGAAGTTCTATGTAGGATTTATTAGTTTCTTGGTAACTAATCATAACTTGTGGATAAAACTAATGAAAATTTGGCAAGAATATGGTGGATACGCCGCTGGTACTTCCTATATATAAGTATTCTTGCCAAAGGATCAGAGGCATTATCAAGCGGTTATGAGAAGTTCCATGTAGGATTTAATATTGCCTTAGTTGGAATTTGTGTTACATTTATATCATCTTGCTATTTAAAGAGATTGGATTGTGTTCCATTTCTACATAAACTAACCTCTCCATCATAACAAACGAGAGAGGAACTTCCACCATTCAAACATATATGCTATCAGAATGTGGATTCAAATATTAGCTGTTGTGCTTATTTATGTTCAAATATTAGCTGTTGTGTTTAATTATGTTCAAATATCAGCTGTTGTGTTTTATTTATGTTTCCATGTAGGTTGTAGTGTTAGAAGTTTTGCCTTAGGATATAACCATACTTTTCCAAACGTACCTAAACTCTTATGCATGACATCATTTTTAGCGAATCATTCCTGCTTATCAATACTTATACAGTAGGCAACAAAAAGCGATTCCTGTAATAGGGTACTTAACCTTTACAAGGAACGTTACCCCGCTCAAACAAAAACTTAAACCCTTATTTTTCTAAGCATATAACTGACAAACTAAACACCATCATTCTTTTAGTCAAATATATCACCATTTAAATTTCGGGACGAAATTTCTAAAAAGCAGGGGATACTGTAACATCCGTCAAAAAACGGATTTACCAAACCCGCTCCGTTTATCAACCGAACAGTCAGTTAAAATTTTCGTTACGAATTAAATGCCCAAAATAATTTTAAACGATACATAATCAATTATTATACGGGAATATATAATTAGTTTTTGAAAAACTGTTAAAAATCGCAAAATAAAAATGTTTTGGTTCTGCCGGGTTTCGAACCCGGGTCAGTCACGGTTCACAAACGACTTAACACTCAACACACAAACCACTGCGCCACTTGTATTGTTTGTTAAATATTGGAATCATTTAATTCATAAAGTGACCTTCTGAATTCAAAACCGGCGCCCAAAAGTTCAGTCGTCGGAATCCCGGCAATCTCGCGAGTATTTAACGAATCCTTCCGTTATAACGTAAACTTTAAACATATATCGGTTATAACCGACGTTTGAGTCCGCGACACCTTCTATAACCACCGAGAAATTCAAACCAATGAATCCAGTTGGAAATCGGGCCAAATACATCTTGGTTTCTCCCTATAAAAACCACCTCGAACCTCTGCAAACACTTTCGCTCAAAACCACACCCTTTCTCGGCGAAAACACTCTCGCCGGAATTTTTCTGTTCGTCGCCGGAAAACCGGTTTCCCCATTTCTGAGCCTTACTAAACCATTTGAACATATACCGAAGTCACCCACATATTTTGTAAGCTTTCTGAAGTTTCTCTGCTGCAAGACACTCGTCGCCGGAAGGTATTGCTGTCGCCGGAGTTCTGCCGGAAAACAGAGGAAGATAGTCGGTATACCTCACGCCTAATTTCCTTTCTTTTTATTTATATCTCATCTTTGATTGAACATAAAACGCTAAAGAACCTGATTTAACACATCGAACCAGTCGGATTTTCCGACTCTGGTTAAAATCCGACGAAGAAGATGAAGTGCGGTAACGTATAAGTATAATTAAAATCAAGATATTACTCGGGTTAGACACACAGTCCAGCGGTGGACTGTGTGCACATTAAACACAAACGTCTCGAGTTCGAATCCTGTTTCACACACGCTGCTTCAATAAAAATCATTTTTTTGTTAAACTGAACCGGAGTCACACAGGTATATGTTAAGTATATTAATAACCGGAATAATAACCAAGTTAGACACACAGTCCAGCGGTGGACTGTGTGTATGTTTAATCAAAGCACACGAGTTCGAGTCCGGTCTTCTGCATCGACCCGGACCATTATGTTACCTTTTTAAATAAGTCAGAAATGAAAACAAGTAGTTTGTATTTAAGTATAATAAAAATTGGATTATATAACATGTTAAACACACAGTCCAGCGGTGGACTGTGTGTTACACAAGCCACAGGTCCCGGTTCGAGACCTGTGGAGCGCACCGGTTCTCTAGATTAAAAATCGTTTTTAAAATAAAGGATTTCTGTTTAAATCTAATTAATATATATATATATATAATTAAAATCAGATATATAACGGGTTAGACACGTAGCTCAGTTGGTAGAGCTGCGTGCACGCGTACGGGAGGTCTCGGGTTCGAGCCTCACTCAGCGCACAACAATACGCACTCGAACCGGTCAACGGTCAGGTCAACGGTCAACGGTCAGAAAAAGTCAAATTTTTTTATTATTTTATTTAATTATTTTAATTAAAAATCAATTAAAAATACTTAAAAATAACATTTTTAAGGTTAGAAAATAGCCTCAAACTCACAAAAATACACCCAACAATCCTACTAAAATAGGTTAATAAAATCCGTTTACTTACCAAACCATAATGCGATTTATCTAGGTTAATCTCACTCGTGGTTAAAACCACTTCGCGTGCATTCAACATCATCAACCGAACGCACCCACTATGAGTGAATCTTACAACTCCCCCTTTTAAATTACACGTTTTGGGGTGTGTCATGTGTTATAAAAATAATTAACTTGTTTATTTAAACTTGTGCCATACCACATCATGATCTAAACTTAGATTGTTTATATTGTTGTGATTACTTATTTCCTTTTGTCAAATTATATGAAACTCATTCATTAAGCCCATCAGTTCCTCGTGGGAGACGAGTTGAACAACGCGTGCCTCAAATCAAATTCATTATTGTTCATGTGTGTATCATTGAGTTTATATTGTTTGTAGTTGTGTCATTCATATTATCATGTTATGCAATTCATTCATTAGGCCCCTCAGTTCCTCGTGAGAGACGAGTTGAGCATCGCGTGCCTCTAAATGTTCCATTATTGTTCATGTGTGTTTTATTTAATATCTTATGATTGTTGAATAAGTTTACATCTATTTTTACTCATGTTTGGTTGTGCACATATTTCATAATCAATTCAAATAAACTTGTTCAAATGTTTTCCATAGGATTCACTCGCCAACTTTATGTTGATCCAAAACCTTTTTACACATGATACAGGTGAACAGGTTGAAGCAAAGAAAACATAGGAAATGCCTTAGAAGAGAACAAAGATGCTTAGATTGATAGCTAGAACATGTTGTAACATTTATTGTAAATTTCCATAAAATTGTATTAAAGGAATATGAAACGCATAATAAATGTCATGGGCTTTGATGATAACCCAATCATGCCCCGATCACCTTTTCCGTTGCGGGTCGGGGTGTGACAGGCACAAAGTGTATTATATACACTGACCATGAAAGTCTCCAGCATCTGTTCAATCAGAAGGAATTGAACATGCGACAACGCCGATGGATGGAAACACTTAATGACTATGATTGCGAGATTCGCTACCATCCAGGCAAGGCAAATGTAGTTGCTGATGCCTTAAGTCACAAGGAACAGGCTAAACCTATAAGGATTAACGCCAAGAGCATTAAGCTCAGAAATAGCTTAATTGAGAAGCTACTAGATGCGCAGAAGCAAGCTCTATTAGAGGCTAATATCCCTAATGAGGGATTAGGCGGAACTATGGATCTGTTAGCGCCTAGAAAGGATGGAATCCTTAGATTCAATGATTGAATTTGGGTTCCAATCTTTGGAGGACTTAGAGATCTAATCCTCCAAGAAACACATAGTTCAAGATACTCAGTTCACCCGGGAGGTGACAAGATGTATCAAGATCTAAAGAAGAATTATTGGTGGATGGGTTTGAAGAAATCCATAGCCACTTATGTAGCTAAGTGTCTGACGGTTCGCAAGTTAAGGCCAAACATCAGAAGCTGTCAGGATTTTACAACAATTGGAAATTCCCACATGGAAATGGGAAATGGTAACTATGGACTTGATTACCAAGTTACCTAAGACCAAAAGTGGAAACGACACTATTTGGGTCATTGTGGATAGGCTGACTAAGTCAGCCCGTTTATTGCCAACAAAGGAAACGTATAATTCAGACAAATTGGCTAAGTTGTATGTGGACAAGATTGTGTCCCTACACGGTGTGCCGGTATCTATTGTATCTGATAGAGATACTAGATATACCGCTCACTTTTGGAAAAGTTTCCAACAATCTTTAGGCACACGATTGAAGTTTAGTACGGCTTACCATCCGCAGACTGATGGTCAAAGTGACCGTACTATCCAAACACTGGAAGACAAGCTTCGGGCATGTGTGATTGATTTAGGTGGATGTTGGGATGACCACTTACCTCTAATAGAATTCTCCTACAATAAAAGTTATCATACGAGCATCAAGGCTGCTCCTTTTTGGGCCTTGTATGGGAGAAAATGTCGAACACCCGTGTGTTGGGCAGAAGTTGGGGAAACCCAACTATCAGGACCAGAGATTGTCCTGGAGACCACGAAAAAGATTGTGCAAATCCGTGATCATCTCAAAGCTGCCAGGGATAGACAGAAGAGCTATGCTGACAAGAGGCGTAAACCTCATAAGTTCCAAGTAGGGGAGAAAGTCATGTTAAAAGTATAACCCTGGAAAGGTGTGATGCACTTCGGAAAGAAGGGTAAGTTGAGCCCAAGATATATTGGACCATTCGAGATAATCGAAGGTGTCGGCACTGTAGCTTATAAGCTCAGATTGCCAGAGGAGCTTAGTGGAATCCATGATGTGTTCCACATCAGTAATCTTAAGAAATGTCTAGCCGATGAGTCGGTAGCAATGTCACACTAGGATGTGCAAATTGATGAAAACCTGAGGTTCGTTGAGAAACCAATTTCGATCGAGGAACGACAGGTTAAGAAGCTCCGTAGGAAAATGATACCTGTAGTAAAGGTTAAGTGGGACGCTTTTAGAGGTCTCGAATATACATGGGAAGTTGAGTCCACTGTGCGACAAAAGCACCACCATCTTTTAGAATAAAATCTCGAGGTCGAGATTTCTTTTAAGGGGGTGAGGATGTAACACCCATCGTGTCCAATAGTATAGTAACACGTGTTGTATTTTAAATATAGTCTATTAAAGACCAATAAGGACTAAAGGCGTCAACATGCTCAAACTGAGCTTCTGAGTGACGGTACGATGACAACATGCATAAAAAAAACAGCCTCTGAGTGACTGATATGTCAACATGCTTAAAACTTGGCCTCTGAATGACTGATATGTCAACATGCCCAGCCTCTGAGTGACATTGGAGTCAACATGCTTATAATAAGCCTATGAGTGATCCTTTACAAATTCCTAACTCTCATACGTGCCATTTGTTGGACGAGAGGGTTCAATTTTGCATATATGTGAAAGTTGGATAATGGAGTGATTAAAAGTGTCAACATGTTAATTTATACCTCTGAGTGACCTTTTAACGAACCTAAAGCTCGACAATGTCCAAGCATAATCCTGGGTATGCCAAGTATTGACTACGGAGGGCTAAAAGTGCCAAAAAGGTGTTTTAGAAGGTTTTTAGAAGCTTTATAAAGTTAAGGGGTTAAAAGTGTCAAAGTTTGAATCTGGCCATGGGGCAGTCGCGGGCCGCGAGAGACCAAGCCTAGGTCTCTCGCGGGGCGCGAAATGGGCTCTGTTGCAGAAAGTTTTGCTTGGCTGCCAAACAAAGCTCCAAAAACCATTAAATCAAAATTATGGCTTCCCAACCAGCTATGCCACGTTTTAGGACACTTTTAAGCTCCCTCTTACACCCCTAAACACCTGGCATCACCTCCTTTGAGTTCTCCAACTATAAATAGGTGTTCAAGTTCACCATTTCAACTTGCACCTTTCTCATTCATACACTCTTCTCCCTCCTCTAGAAGTTCCTAACTGAAAGGAGCATCCAACTTAGTTCTTTTGCACCCTAGGAATCACTGGTAAGTATACCTTCCTTGTGCATTTTCGTTTATAGGCTTTTATAGACAAAAGTCAAGCATTTTACGGAAAACTCTTTGACTTTCGGTTAAGACCATTATGGTCCAGCCATTGTTCGAAATGAACATGGCTAAGTGGTCGTAATAAGGTAGGTGTTAATCCTTATAAAGGGCACCTCCTGAAGATCATGTTTGGTAGACCAATAGACGAATCAAAGTTACGATATTAAAAAGTCAAACAGGCCATTTATCGGAAAAATCATAAATTGATCTTATATATGTTCAGAAACCTGTTTTGACACCTAAACAAGTTGGTAATAATTATTAGAACATGTAAGAACATGTTCGGCTCGTCAATTTCAGTTCTAGGGTCGGTTTGAAAAACAAAAGTCGCGAAGTTTGACTTCTGCTTTGACTTTCGATTCTGACCCGATTTAGATTAGTTACCTACTAATCTAAAGTTGCATTATGATCGTAATATAATGCAGCATAACCCTCTGAGGTTATATTACATGATCATAATCGGAATCTAAGTTTATGCGCAAGTTCCACAATTATGCCATTTTTGACTAAAATGCCTTTTTGCATAAAACAAGGTTTTAATGATAATGAACTTGAAAATAAATTTCCTACTAATATATATTATAAGTAGGATTATTTAGGATGTTAAACCAAGTTATAAATGAGTTTTCAAGCAGGTCCTTAAACTATGTCGATAAATGACGATTTTAGCCCTTGTGGCTCATAAAATGGTTTTAATCAAATCTTTTCAAGGTAAATCTTTTACCTACTGATATGTTATATTAAATAACATATTTAAGAAATTTTAATCTGATCTTAACATCAGTTTTCATTAAACATCGCATAAGACGTAATTTTACGACATAAGCACCGTTTCGGCCCGTAGTATGGTTTTAAACCATATTAATTAACCAAGACTTGTTACCTACTGATTTTAAAACTTATTTTAAACATATTTACAGTAGGTACATGTTATAAACTCAGAATCCCAAATAATCTATAAATTTTGTGTAAAATAACCAAAATGCCCCTTCGGTGCATAGTTTGGTCATAAAAGATAAATTACATATATAATTGGTATCTTACTGGTATTATATCATAAATAAATTATTTTTCCAGAATACTTATAATTATAACATTAAATTATATTCAAGTTTCTTTTATTTGGTATGAAATTACCAAAATGCCCTTATGAGGCATAGTTTCAATTTAAAACCATAACGGGCATATAAGTTAATATCATACTGATATTTTAACTTATTTAAAATATAATGGCATATGTCCATGACTTATTCGGTTACCCGATATCGCTTATAAGCGTACGGTTAATTATACGTAACTAGTTTTCGGAATTCCACCGAAACAGGTTTAACCTTATCATTTTAATCTCAATTATTTACCCATATTATACAAGTCAAAGTACTTGTCGGGTTTAAACTTCATTCTATCCAATCATCGTTTAATCAAGCGTTATACGTTTTGATCATGCACACTACTCGGTCTAAGTCTATGACTTAAATAAAGGCCGTTAGTATTAATTGGTTAGCTTATGCCATAATTCAGACTAGAGCCTTGCCGGTAAATGGTATATGCACTTAGTACTTTTGTATACGACTGAGTTATTAAAAACTAAAGGAAGACTAGCTCAGGTAAATACTCTCGACTTATTTGCCCTATACGGGCTTGGGATACGGTAAATTATTACCGCTTGGTCCGAAATGGGATCAATCGAATGCCAGATTGTGGCTAGTAAATCCGAATATTCTATTTTAACCAGTTTTGTTTGATAACTTAAACATCGGGGGTTAAATTACCGTGTACTGGATATCCTCAGCTCATTACATTATTTAATTGCCATGACCTTAGCACGGGGTGTAGGCATACACCTGACAGATGCTCAAATTCAAATTACCCAAGACGTTGAGGATAACTCCTCTGTGATTTCTAAGTGGTGTGTATTTAATCATGTCTCGGTCTCTGTATTGGGCCCTGTATGTATGGACAAACATGTGAATCTGTTAACAAGGTTACAAAGTAACTTTCCCAAGTTATAAAAGATTTTGTGCCCTGTGCACTTAAAATCATTTTAAAATGTTTTCAAAATGAGTCAGTTGGGTGTATTTACTAGCGAAAACTGACGTATCGTCCAAAGACTAAACTGCAGGTACAATACGAAATGGGCCAGAAGCTACTCGGTAGTGAATAAGAGGATCTTGCAAATCCTTAGATCTGCCCTAAAGTTTGTTTTGTATTCTTTTTGTACATTTTATGAAACGCTTGTAGATCTTCTATTACGAGCCTGTATATTAGTTTATTTCGAACTTTTGGTTTGTAACAGTAATTTTACTCCAAGACTTCCGCTGTGCCATGTTTAATTGACTATAATGTTATCAACTGACGTCATGATACTCCCCACCCGGGTCCACCGGTGTATGGATTTGGATAGGAAATCCGGGTGTGAAGGTTGGTATCAGAGCCAACGTTTGAGATTATTAAACACTATCCTTCTTGTGTTTAATCTCAAACTTACATGAGCACATTCCTTAGACTTCCGAGTCTAGGCATTGACCTAGGATTACTCATTCCATTATTAAGTTATTAATATTGTTTTGAATTGATTTTAACAGGAAAATGCCGCCACGTGTACGAGGACAAAGTGGGAGAGGAAAAGGTCCAATGAGTGGATGATCATCGGGGCGCATCCCTCCTTAACCTCACAACTCAGATTCCTACCAAGAATCAGGAGATTCATCTCCTTGGCAACCAGCGAGACACTCTGTCTCTCGTAGACACTCGCCCCCACATTCCCAAAATTCTTACCACTCCCACCACTCCTATCATTAACACCATTCTCACCATTCCCATTATTCCTAACATGAAGAATTTAACCATAACCACTACTTTAACACACCTCCAGCCGATCAAAATTAGTTGGATCAACCAAACCTTATGGACGAGGACTCCGACCTGGAGATCCACCGTCGGGAACGAATACGCATCCCATAGAAATCTTTAGCGATTTGAACTGTTATGCCGGATCGCCTTACCAAGGTCCAAATGAGTGGGACCAATATTGGAATCAATTCACTTTCGCCCACACTCCTTCTCATCACTCTCAACCACCCCCAGTATAAGAAGATGTCCATATGGAACCGGTGGACCAACCTCAACCACCACCCGAACCACCAAGAAGGAAGCATGGAGCACGTATGTCGGCACGTGCCGGACAAAGGTCGGGATCGCTGCCACCTTTGCCCAATTCGTACCCCATAATTCAAGAGGACTCACAAATAGGTGGACCCTCTAACGTTTCACCTGTAGTGGAACCAACACCAACACCTACGGTTCAACCACCACCATCGAGTTATAGTAACCCAATCCCCACATATCCGGATACATATGGACATGATCCTTTAAACCCGTCTACACCGGTAGACTATCAGGCATGGTCGCAAGACCCTTATATGCAAGCACTTATGCACAATGCACTTTACCCGTCTCCTTTTCCACTTACTGGATTTCCAACTTATGGGTACCAGTATTCGGTTATGCCACAACCACAACTACAACCTCCGCCACCACTTGAGGCCATTAATGAGGCCTTAGAAAGAATGAAAGAGATGCAACAGCAAGCGGAGAAAACGGAGAAGAAGACAAACAAGTTCTTCAAGAAACTCACCAAGTTGGTCAAAGGAAAAAAAGACGAGTGAAGTCTCTTCTAATTATATGTAGTCCCTGCGAGGAAATTGTTATTTCTTTAGTCAATGCGTGGACATTTTTATCTCTTTAACGTCCTTGCATGGATAACTATTTCATTTTCTAGTATTGTAATTTTTAATTTGAAATTTAGTGAAGTATTTTGGAAATATATATATATATATGTTCATCCTCTTCAAAACGAGCGTCTCGATTTTACTCGAATTTTTTGATATGCGATATAATTCCAAAAAGATCATAATGGTTTTGATTAGCCAAGTGGCACAGACCACACATTTGGCCAATAAATGATAGTTAAGTATGAAGGGTCTTCTATCAGGATAGTTAAGGGAAATTATCCTTCTATCCAGAGGTTCAAGCCTCCAAGTCTTTAAGGTCAATGCTACCGGGATTAATAATCGACCATTAAGGTACTTTTATGTTAACATTCAGGAATGTTCATACTCTTGGTAGTGTGACTTGAGGAACCACACTAGCCATCAAGGTAATGGACTATGTCCTAACCTTATATAGCCTACGTGATCAGATTGATCCCGGCTAATATCATCAGTGCGGTGATTAAACATCCATTAGTGATGTATTGCTCTTGGGGCTATGATTAAACATCCATTAGTGATGTATTGCCCTTGGGGCTTTGGTTTAATATTCATTAGTGATGTATTGCCCATGGGGCTATGATTAAACATCCATTAGTGATGTATTGCCCTTGGGGCTATGATTAAACTTCCAATAGTTATGTATTGCGCATGGGGCTATGATTAAACATCCATTAGTGATGTATTATCCATGGGGCTATGATTAAACATCCATTAGTGATGTATTTCCCTTGGGGCTATGTTTAAACATCCATTAGTGTTGTATTGCCCATGGGGCTATGATTAAACATCCATTAGTGATGTATTGCCCTTGGGGCTATGATTAAAATCCATTAGTGACATATTGCCCTTGGGGCTATAATTTAAACATCCATTAGTGATGTAATGCCTTCCGGCCATAATTTCATGTCCATTAGTGATAGGCCTATGTGCCATATTTTATGTCCATTAGTGACATGCCTATGTGCCATATTTTATGTCCATTAGTGACAGGCCTATGTGCCCTATTTTATGTCCTTCGAGACGAGCCTATGATCTAAATATAATTGTCAATTATGACAATGACAGCCGTGACATTACGATCCACTGTCCAATAATATATGGGCTATGTCCAAATTGTAATTTGCCTTTGATGGTCTTGTTAAGACCTAGGCCAAATATAGATAGGTTAAGCCTAAGAGTTGTGATGTTATTCACACTAGAATAGGCAATGAATTGTTATGTCCAATGTTTTAAGCCAATATGGTTATTAATACCATGGCTAAGGGAAGTTTTATTGGTGTATAGAACCCAAGGCTTAAAGATGGCTAACTCAAATGAGGCACAAAGTAGCCACCGGAATGTGGAATCTAACAAAGCCGAAAATAGAAATATCGATAATGATAATTTTCAAGCTCGCATTGATGCGGCCGTTGAAAAGGCCATAGAAAAGCTTAGGGAATCGAGTGCTACTCGATCCAGACCCTTATCTATTCCACCATCTTCAGTTCATAAGGAGAGCTCCATTCACTCTTCAAATGCGAAGAGTGAACCAAAGAAAATAGATTTTGCTGAAAGGTACCGTTCTGTCAAAGATGGATGTACCTATAAGTATTTCTCTCATGCAAGCCCCGAGACATTAATGGGGAAAAAGGAGCTGTGGAGGCCCTAAAGTGGCTAGATGAGATGGAAACGATTGTAGATATCAGCAATTGTGCTGATAAGGATGTGGTCAAGTATGTATCACAGTCCTTTAAGGGCGATGCCCTAATCTGGTGGAAGGCCATGATCCAGTCTACAGGTAAAGTACACCTGTATAACTTGGGATGGTCCAAATTCGTGGACCTTGTTAAGGAAACATACTGCCCACCTCATGAAGTAGAGAAATAAATTAGAGACAAACATTTTGTCTCTTTCAATGAAAAACCTAGATTGTCGGAAGTATGTTTCCGATTTCAATTCCCTATCTAGGTTAGTTTCCTATTTGATTACCCTGGAACCCAAACGCATTGCGCGTTTTATTAATGGGTTAGCGCGCGAGATAAAGAGCATGGGAAAGGCTGCTCAGCCTACTACCTATAGGTCTGCTGTTGACCTATCTCTATCCCTTACCTTGGATTTGGTGAGGCAAAAGTCAGTTAAGTCTGAAACTCACGGGAAAAGAAAGAGGGAAGATGACAACTCCCATAAGTTTAATAAAAAAATAAAGGGAGATTTGGATTCAAAGGGAACCAACGCAAAACGGCTGTGATGCCAACATCCAAAACTTGCAATCGCACACAGCAAACCCTGTGGCATCTGTAAGAGAAGGGGCATAAGACCCTAGAATGTAAGGATCTTAAGGATGCCGTCTGCTACGTATACAATGTAAAGGGGCATATTAAGACTAACTGCCCTAAGATTCTTAAGAATAATAACGCAAAGCCTGGAGAGGAAAAGAAGGGGAGTGCTCGTGCCTTTCAAATAACTGCAAGAGAGGCTGTTAATGACGACAATGTCATAACAGGTACATTCCTCGTTAACAATATTTATGCTAGAGTTCTGTTTGATTCGGATGCAGATAGATCTTTTGTTGACCATTAGTTTAGTAAACTAGTAAACCTGCCCATAAGAACTCTAGATAAAACTTATGAGATAGAACTTGTTGATGGAACGATAGAAACAACATCTTCCATTCTTGATGGATGCTCTATATCCATTAAGAATCATTCCTTCCCTATCTCTCTTCTGCCAATGAAATTAGTGGGGTTCGATGTTGTCCTAGGCATGGATTGGTTATCTCATAACCAAGCCCGCATTACCTGCGATAAGAAGCTCATCGAGATTAAGACCCCATCTGGTGAAATGATCACCATCCCTGGAGACTCACACTATGGACTGCCAGACAAGGTGTCGTTGTTTAAGGCATCTACATGGCACAAGTCACCATAAACGAGCCTAAGCCAAATATGGAAGACCTCCCAATCATCTCAGAGTATCCCGATGTATTCCTAGAAGAATTACCAGGCCTACCTCTAGACAGGCAAGTGGAGTTCAGGATTGATATTATACCAGGGGTATCACCCGTAGCTAGAGCTCCATATAGACTAGCACCAACCGAAATGAATGAGTTAAGAGTCCAATTAGATGAACTCTTGGACAAAGGCTTTATTCAACCTAGTTCTCGCCTTGGGGAGCTCCTATCCTCTTTGTAAAGAAGAAAGACGGTTCAATGCGAATGTGCATCGACTACCGAGAACTAAACAAGTTAACAATCAAGAATAGATATCCTCTGCCCAGGATCGGCGATTTATTCGACCCACTTCAAGGGGCTAGTTATTTCTCAAAGATTGATTTAAGATCTGGATATCATCAGCTGAAGGTTAGGAATGAGGATGTTCGTAAGACAGCCTTCAGGACCCGTTATGGTCATTTTGAATTTTTGGTGATGGCTTTTGGGCTCACGAATGCCCAGCAGCATTCATGGATCTCATGAACAGAGTATGCAAACCATATTTAGATAAGTTTGTCATTGTCTTCATATACGACATACTTATCTACTCTCATATCAAGCTGATCACGAGAAACATCTTCGGTGCATCTTAGAACTGCTATGACAAGAGAAGCTTTATGCTAAGTACTCTAAATGTGAATTTTGGCTTAGAGAAGTCAAAGTCCTTGGACATGTGGTAAGTGAGCATGGTATCCATGTGGATCCCACCAAATTTGAGGCTAAAATGAATTGGAAAGTGCCCAAGACCCATCGGAAATTCATAGTTTACTAGGATTGGCTAGATACTATAGGAGGTTCATTGAGAACTTTTCAAGAATAGCCACTCCTTTAACTAACTTGACCCGTAAGAATGTTAAGTATAATTGGGGTCCAAAGCAACAAGAATCTTTTGAGATTGTTAAACATAAGATGAGCAATGCTCCTATGTTATCTCTACCTGAGGATATTGAAGACTTTGTTGTTTACTGTGATGCATCGCACACTAGCATGGGCTGTGTGCTAATGCAAAAAGGCAAAGTAATTGCCTATGCATTACGGTAGTTAAAGGTGCACAAAAGAAATTATACCACCCACGATTTGGAATTGGATGCCGTTGTATTTGCTCTAAAGTTATGGAGACATTACTTGTATGGCACAATGTGTATTATATACACTGACCATAAAAGTCTCCAGCATGTGTTCAATCAGAAGGAATTGAACATGTGACAATGCCGATGAATGGAAACACTTAATGACTATGATTGCGAGATTCGTTACCATCCAGGCAAGGCAAATGTAGTTGCTGATGCCTTAAGTTGCAAGGAACGGGTTAAACCTATAAGGATTTGCGCCAAGAGCATTGAGCTCAGAAATAGCTTAAATGAGAAGCTACTAGATGCACAGAAGCAAGCTCTATTAGAGGCTAATATCCCTAATGAGGGATTAGGCGGAACTATGGATCAGTTAGCGCCTGGAAAGGATGGAATCCTTGGGTGGGAGCTTCCTCATGCAGTCTTTTTCCTCCCCCCTTTTGGCATCATCATATTTAGGGAGAGTGAGAGCTTTATAAGTGTTTTCAAAAATAAAGTCTTTGATGGCTTTAACTTCTGCATCTATATCTTGATACCTGGTATCCACTTTTTGGTGTATAAGCTCTACCTGCATGGTAAATCTTTCTTCTGCAACTTGCTTTTGAAGATGTAGGTAAGGTTAAACATGTTTCCACATTTCTTTTGCAATGACTACAATAAAAGGTATGGGTGTGGAGTTTTTTAGCAGGATTTTCATTGTATCCTTAATCTCTCCAACAGATGTTTCCAACTGTGTCACCCTCTCCATCAATTTTGACAGTTTAATCCATCACTTGAGTTAACAAGATCATCTAAATTCCCACCAGAGATGGTTAAACTAGGTTTTATACCAAGTGCCCCTTGTTCTTAGTACTTGGGACTTCCAACTAATGTAGAGACTATTGTGACAATAGTTGTTGCCTTCAGGGGGTTATAGAAATGCAACCGCTGTCCAACTGTAAGACTGTGGTCTCAATAGTTGTAGTAGCTACCCTACTTTAAATACCAGCCTGTATCTCTTTGGACACAAGAGGTGTAGCCTCCTCTGCATGTGGGATAACAATGATCCCTGAACTTGCCCTAGTCACTTGTTAAAGTGAACTCTCTTTGATTTGTTGTTGAGAGGAACTAGGTATATGCAAGTCAGATGTATCAATTGCATCAACCAATTTTTGTAAGGGTTAAGGGACAGTTGAAGTAAATGGTTGTGAGGAAAGAGAAGCATCCCTGGGGGAGGGGCTTGAGAAGAGATAATAAAGTTATATATCTCCCCCTTAATGTATGTCCCATTTGCTTACAACATAATCATTTTGTGAGGATATGTGAGGAGATAAGCTGGGTGGAGATGTTTACATCTGTTGTGAAGAAGTAACAACAAATGTTAGCTGCATTTGTGCTACAACAGGTATCACTCGCATCTCAACCTCCAGAGATCCTTTCTTTTTGGGGTTTCTTTTTGATTTAAGGATATGAATGGAAGTGGTTGTATAGAAATGTCTGGTATGGGTTCCACAATGCTAGGATGTGCACCATAGTCACCCGGAGCAGTGGGCTCAGCAGCAGATGTAACATCTGTAACTTGGTGCTTTTGGCCATCATCCATGTAAAAGTTTCATTTGAAAGACTGTTACTTTCAATTGCTTCACCCTTTTCAAAACGTTCTTTTATTAAAAACTTTCTCAAGTAGAAGCTTAATATCCTTGGATGGATGAGAAAAGGATTGCTAGTACCTCTCTTGATTGCCCTCAAATTTGCTACCAGATCAAAAACAGTGTCTAGGATAACTTATGATTTGAATTTCTCAAAATAGCATACCCCATATACTGAGTTTTTAGGGGTATCTCATTAAAAGCACAAGTTTTAGTAGAGTGGCAAACCAATAGAGTATGGAAAAAGAATTTCATTTCAGGTGGGAACTTTGGTTTAAAAAGTGTTGCTCCCACCATCTGACCTTCATAGCCCCTTTCGATGAATTCAACATGTAAGTAATTTTTGTGGGAAGTTTCCATACCTGTCATATCCTCTAACTGGAACATAGTGGAGATGGATTCTACGATGATTTCCACATCTTCTTTATTAATGGTGAAGGTAATGAGAAAGGGCTTTTTGTTTTGCAAAGACAACTTTGCATTTGCCAAGAATTCTCTGAGTTTGGAAAGATAGAAGGATGCGTCGATGGTGAGGATGCAGAGATATTTTGATGAATTGATGATGTCAATGATGGAGTGCAAGTCCGTATTCTTGTTATGCTTTACAAGATACGTCAAGTAATTGTGTGGGATTTTAATTTCGAGAGCCATGATGAACTATTTTTCAATAATGAAGGATATAAATAAACTCTGTTTCTCATGGGTTTTTTATGGGGTTAATGGAACAGGGGTCAGTTGTTATTTGTCATAGCAAACTTTTGTTTAAAAGTGGGTCCTATTAAAGAACCCCTCTGATGAAGATATTAAAGATCTATTTTCAAAATATCTGTTTAACCTCTATTGTGCTCAACAGGCTGTTGGTCAACACAGTTTTGAAAAACATATGTATGAAACCTCTATTGGGTTAAACGGAGTTTTGGATAGAAACAATGGTTCTATTTGATTTTTAGAGTCAAACACTGGTTTTGAAAAATGGTGGTTCTTTTGTCTTAAATAGTGCTTATCACACTTGTACAGGCCTTTAAACCAATGAAACAATTGTTTAAATCCTTTGAACAAAGTTTTTGTGTTTTGTGATGTTGTCAATCTTATATTGAATTTTTAACAAAGATTTTGGTTTTTCTGATCTTTAAGACATCAATTTAAATAAAAGATAGAGATAATTTGGTTTAAAAAAACTATTTTCTTTCTATTATTGGGATGGAAGATAGATGCACATGTAACCCTGATGGTACTTTTAAATTACCAACAGTAGTTCCCTACAGATGATGGTGAATGGGTTAATCTTCTAGATGATCCAAAGGATTATGTGCCTTGGATTTTGTGTTATCAACCACTACAATGGCTTCATGGGATTCATCTTTGGTCACTAGGAGCTTTTGTACAATCTCTGGCAAATGTTTTTGACCCTCTGCAAGTGCCTTAGATGCAGTCATTTCGATCTGATCAACGGGGATACAATCGGTGGAACTTTTGGAATGCTTCTGATCCATCCTCTCTGCATGCTCTGAGTCAACAACAAGTACTTGACTTGAGCTTTCAGCAGGTTTACCAATAATCTCTTCATCGCCAACGGTTTGAACTGGATCTACTTACATGAATGATGCTTAATAGCCATAAAACAAGAGTTTTCATGTTCGTCATATTCATTTGTAATTAAAGCAATATATTGATTAGTTAAGTTTTCTAGCAAGCTACTCCAGTCAATATAGCCTTGTGTAAAGAAGCTCTGTTGGATAGGCTCTGCTGTTGTGGGAATAGGAGTAGCTTGTGATGCTTGAACATGTCGCATTTGGACATACTGAACCTGAGGAATTTGGGGTGCATGAACATAGTGTACCGGTACAGGAGTCATGGTTTGTGCATGATGAGCTGTGTTTTGCACATTTGGTCCATGGGTAGTTTCGGAATAAATCTGTTGTTGTGTATTAGATTGGGTCCATTGACAAGAATATGTAATCATTGGTGCAGAGTTGTGTATTAGATTGGGTCCTTCTCAAGCAAAGTCTCCCAGCCTATTACACTTAAAGCATTTAATCTTAGATTTATCCAACCGTACTTTGGACCTACCATTTAATCCTCCATAAGTCCTAGCAGTCCTTTTGTAAAAATTGTTAGCTCTTAGACTGAGTAGGGCTACCTGATATATTATGTCCATTTCCTCTAGTTTTGTTGGATCTATATGCTTTAGATCATCAAGGACAAACAATAGATTATCAATAACATGCGTTTAATCATTTGCTATAAAAGCATAGCTTGTGGAATTTTGACCAGAGTTGATACGCGTTGATATACCAATAAAATGATCAAAACTTGATCATTTCCCATTCTAGATGATGAACCTTCCTGACTCAAAAATGTTGTGTTACTAAAAATGTAACTATCAGACACTTTCTAGTTTCCTAGATCCTTTTCTTTTGGACAAGCTCCCTCTCAAAGGTTAGGAGCTTTCCATGTAGTTGGGCCTGACTCATGTCTTTGAAATCAGGGGATGTTCTCATCACTATTGCAACAGTGTCCCATTTTTCAGGAAGAGATCTTAGAAAATGGTGACTTAAAGTGGCTTTTGAAAATTCTTTATTAACCAACTTTCGTTCACTAACTATGTAACATTTGTCAAAAATGGGTTTTCCAAACCCGCTCCGTTTGTAATCGAATATCAAGTTATAAATGTTTCGTTGCGTATTTACGTCTATTTTGATTTTTAATGATACATAATTAATAAACAAACTAAACTATAAAAGTTATAATTGATAAAAAGTAAAAATAAAATAATTAAAAATAAAATGAGGCTGCCGGGACTCGAACCCGGGTCAGCCGGGCTTAAACCCAACGACTTATCACACACACACATCACCACTCCGCCACTTGTTGTTTTCTGTAAATGTTATGAAACAATTAGATTTTATGGACTACCATGAATCAACCGGTTACGCCAACTGTAACCGAAATCGGTCATCAAACGTCCAAAGACGTTTGGTTGATCGCGGTTTACTGAATTTAACCGATGCACCGACGTTTTCAATCAAGTTTGCTTTGAATGAACTTGAATTCTAGAGTGAATCGGTTTCTATAACCGAAAAATTTCAATTCCAGAATTACTTCAATCTTTGTTCTCTCTCACGACTCAAACACACTCGGAAAGCTCTCAATTACATTTCCGCACAATTTTCAGTTCATCAGTAAAGGTTTTGTTTACTCGCCGAAAAATTTCTGCAAGTCGCCGGAAAACCGTATTCTCCATCAAAACAGTAAGTCTTTCAATTTCTTCGTGGTCTATCAATTGTTAAGCTATTGCTAACTCAGACCTTTCAATCGAAATCAATTTCAGACGTCAATATCGGATAATTCCAGTTCGCCGGAAAACTTCTGAAAATCCTTATCTTCAGCTGTGAAACGGTATAGACTTTCAAACCTTCTGATAACTCTTGTTTAGCACTTCAATTCCACAATTAGCTAATCAAAACTGTTAAATTGCTCGCTCAGTTGAAGTTCATAAAAACAGAGCCGACGCCTTGCCGGAATTCTGAGACAAATCATTCCTCCGGTATGTTTGCTTCCAACATCGTCTCTGTCATTTCATTTTAGTCTTTTGAATGTTGTTAATCGTTTTAAAACAAGAAACAGTTGGATAAATTCCTGTCTGTAAAAATCAGCGAAGAAGATGAACTGTGTTAACACTATAAGGATAATTAAAATCGGAATTTTAAACGGGTTAGACACACAGTCCAGCGGTGGACTGTGTGCAAACAATACGCACACGCCGCGAGTTCGATCCCTGATACACACACCCTCTCTGTAATAAAGATGTTTATTTTTCTAACTGAACCGGATTAACTTACGTTAGTTGTTAAGTATAATAAAAATCTATATATTAACCAAGTTAGACACACAGTCCAGCGGTGGACTGTGTGTAGTGTTAAAGCACAGGTCCCGGGTTCGAGACCTGTTAGTGACACCGGTTCGATGATTTAAAATGTTTTTGAAAATAAAAGAATTTTGAATAAGCTGAGTTAATATATAAGTATAATTAAAAACAGAATTATTTCGGGTTAGACACGTAGCTCAGTTGGTAGAGCTGCGTGCACGCGTACGGGAGGTCTCGGGTTCGAGCCTCACCCAGCGCATGTATTTACACAATAAACCGGTCAAACAGTCAAAGTCAAAAAGTCAACGGTCAACTCAAAAAGTCAACGGTCAACTCAAAAAGTCAACATATTTTTATATTTTTAATTATTTAATTTAATTTAAAAATCAATTAAAAATACTTAAAAATAATGTTTTTAAAGATAGGAAATAGCCTTAAACTCACAAAAAAATATATCTAAAAATTCTATTAAAATCATTAATAAAATCCACTTATTTACTATATTTTCCGTTATTATTTAGGTTAGTTAATTCTCGTTGTTCAACTCTTCCAACTCGTGCGCATCTCACCGTCTCCAATCAAACGCACCCAATATGAGTGAATCTTTACAAATTCCCCGTTTTAATCACGTTTTTGGGGTGTATCATGTGTTTTGCTATTTATTATATTTAAATCATTGTGCGTACGTCATATCATGAACAAATGTGTATTCAGCTTGTTTCAACTGTTTGTATGGTTATTGTTAGATTTAATTTATTATTTCCAGTACATGCAAGTTCATAGGCCGCCGCTCCCCATTACATTATGAGCGTTGAGCATGTTCCCCATTACATTATGGGCTTGAACCTGGCGCAACATACGATCGGCTCCGTTTGATTGAGCCTTGATCGCACAGACATTTATCATTTTCAGTACATGCAATACGATCGGCTCCGTTTGATTGAGCCTTGATCGCACAGTTTCATTCATGTTATATATTTATGCAAGTTATTATATGTCATTGTATGTTATAGTTTGTGGTTGACATTGTTACTGATTGATTATTTACATTTGCTCACTTATGATTATGCACAATTTTTCCTTGATAAAATAACAAGTAAATCAATAATAAATGTTTATCTAACAAGGTTCACTCGCCAACTTATGTTGACCTAAAAACCCCCATTTTTACATATGATACAGGTGAACCAGCTGCAGCCAGAAACACATAGGATTGGCCTAGAAGAATAAAATGATTTAGAGCTTGGGAATTGTTTAGTTGGTTATTTTTCTTTGTATTTGTATGGACATGTTTGGATTCTTGAGAATGTAATTTTGATTTTAATAAATATGAGACATAATAGTAAATATCATGAGCTTTGGTGATAACCCAATTATGCCCCGACTCTTATTCCGCTGCGGGTCGGGGTGTGACAGATTGGTATCAGAGCCATGACTATAGGGATATAGGATAGGTTATTAGACCCTTAGAGCCTATACTATAGTTGATTAGAAATTTTTAAGATTTTTTGTGTGTTACATGCCAAACTTCATGATGCTTATATGTTTTATGTTAAATGTTACATTCAATGTTATGCAAGCATGTTCATAAGTATATATTATCATATAATGCATATCATGAATCATATTCTCATAACATATCATATCCATGAAAGCACACACCACATCATTTTCATGATTGCTTTTACAACGATTTTTGTATTTTCAAATCTCATCAAAGTGAGTTCTCATGACGGGCATGTAGTAACTGGAAGGGTACCAGTACCGGTAGTCGGAACGTCCTGTCTAGGCTGGCATTCGTATAAATCCAAAATAAAGGACCAGTTTGCCTACCTGGGGACTAACGATGAGAGTACGAAGTACCTACTAGGCCAAAGCATGCTATACCAAACGTCGTGTGAGCTAACCCCACTTTGAGTTGTCATTGTGTCTACACCTGGACACATTCTGACCATACATCTCGTAAACATATTTTGTGGTTTGCATTCGGGTGATGCGAGTGTTAAATCGCCAATACTAATGTGAATCCTACCAAGCCAATAGTCATGGGGGCCCACATGACTATACAGGTGAAGGTATGGGGGACATTTGAGGCCCAACATGAGCAAACCCAAGACATCCTATGGATGTAGTTGCATTATTGATATTTATGTTATTTTCATTTTCTTAAAGACACATGACACCTAAAAAGACTCCATAAACTCACAATCTTCTTATGTATGTTCCTGTAGATGTCGGCTAGGCAACAACGAGGGGGTAGAAAATCAGGAAGGTCACACGAACGCTTGGCCACTCAAATCGCAAAACAAATGGCCGCGGTACTTCCTAACATTGTGGTTCAAGTACAACAAGCTCTCGCCACAAATCCCACCAATCCTCCCCAACAAGAAGACCAGAACATCGGCAACCCTCCTACCAACAAGTGCTCATATAAACATTTCAAGTCTTGCGATCCTCCGAAATTTGAAGGGACCGAAGGTGTCACTGCTCTCCTCCACTGGTTTGAGGAAATGGAAAACACCTTCCTCAACTGCGATTGTCCCGATGATCGCAAGGTTCGATACGCGACCGGGAGACTATTTGGGGTAGCTCTCACCTGGTGGAATACTGAAAAGGGCAAGAGGGGAATTGATGATGCAATGGCCTTAACGTGGGAGGAGTTAAGGGAAATCATGACTAGGCGTTTCTGTCCTAGGAGTGAAATTAAAAAGTTGGAGGACGAATTTCATTCTTTGAAGCAAAAGGAGGGAGATCATACTTCCTACAACAAGAGGTTCTTAGAATTGAACCAAATGGTCCCTAACCTGTTTACCCCAATTTATCGCTTAATTGAGCATTATATTCGAGGTCTTCCCTCGAAAATTCAAGATTCAGTTCTCAGCACTTCACCACAACACTTGAAGCTGCTATGGAACTAGCGACTGAACTGACCGAGAATCGAATTCGCAACGGTAAGTTTAAAGAAGAGAAAAAGAAAGCCCCCATTGAGGTTCAAACATCAAACCATTCTGGTTCCTCTTCGAAGTTTACTGGTAAAAGGAATCGAAACACAAGAAACTTTACTGTCACACAAACAAATTTCCCTATCCCTGCTGCACCCATCACTCAAGTTGCCCCCTCACCTGCACCATATAAAAAGCCATACTCCGGCCCATTACAAAATGCAACCGTTGCCAATACCATCACTTTCCTGATCATCCCTGCCAACATTGCACTGGCTGTGGTCGCGCAGGTCATACTGTTCAAACCTGTCGCATACCTCAGCGAACGAACCGCCACCAGCCTTCACCCAAACCCACCAACAAATAATGGGTCCAAGCCCAACAACCCATACTACTACCACTTACCCAACATTTAGCCCAATCATACTACCAACCCAACTATCCCATGGTGCAATCGATGCGGGCTTGTTACAACTGTGGAGACCCAAATCACTTTAGAAACACTTGTCCACGTTTGGTGAACATCATTCATGCCCAAGCTCAAGCAAATCCGGTGAATCAAGCTAACCAAGCTCCACCACCTGCAAGAGGAAGAGCTTACAACATCAACGCCAATCCTGTTGAAAATAATAACAGCCCAAACGAATCACCCAACTAGTTTTTCCTCACCAAGAATCAAGACTCAACTCCAATCGTCTAGTTTTAATGTTTTCTTAATGTTATCTCAATCTTTCTGTATCCCAGTTGTAAAATTTTTTTTTGGAAATTATGTATCCAAGAATTTTAATGCGAATTGATATTACAGTTTTGTTTTATACTCATTGATTTAACATTCATATCATCATATATCTCGACGTATCTCAATCTCATCATTTAAAGAAGTTGGGTTGTGTCACACTTTTACATAGACTGACCCCTTCATCATAACCAACGAGAGAGGTACTGTCATCATTTAGTCATGTATCATTTCAGAATTGAGACTCAAGTTTTGGTTGTTGTGTTTATTTATGTTTTAGAGTCACATGAACTGATCATGATTTACTGATAAAGCCAACGAAAATTTGACAAGAATATGGTGGATACGCCGCTGGTACTTCCTATATATAAGTATTCTTGGCAAAGGATCAAAGCATTACCAGGAGGTTATGAAAAGTTCCGTGTAGGTTTAAATATCGTCATGGTTGAAGTTTTTGTTTTATGATACAACCTTATCATTACAAATGTATCAGTTCCCTCAAAACTATTATGCATAAAATCGTCAGCGACATCAAAGATCAAATCCGAGAAGCCCTGCATGTTTCAGTAACAGAAAAGAGACGTACCAAGGAGCCGTCTTGTGGAGCTAAACTTAAAATTTAAACTAAATCCGACGGTATTCTATACTGTCTAGATCGCATATGGATTCCTGACCACAATAACCTTCGTGATTTTTCTTATGACTGAGGCGCACAAAACAGATATTCTATACACCCAGAAGCCGACAAGATGTATCAAGACCTTCGATACACCTACTGTGGCTTTGAATGAAAAAGGATATTGCTGATTTTGTTTCCAAGTGCCTTTCATGTTCCAAAATAAAAGCTGAACATCAAAGACCCTCAGGACTTCTGGTCCAACCTGAAATACCTGTATGGAAGTGGGAAAACATAACCATGGACTTCATTACCGGGTTACCTCGCACTTCTGGGGGGTATGATACTATATGGGTAATCATTGATCGACTTACATAATCAGCTCATTTTATTCCTATCCGCGAAGATTTCAAGAACGAAAAGCTAGCTCGTATTTATATCAGCGAAATCGTAAGCCGACATGGTGTACCGTTAAGCATTATTTCAGATCGTGATGGTCGTTTCACTTCACGAACATGGCAAGCAGTACAAGCCGCTTTGGGTACGCGATTAGATCTCAGTACCGCCTATCATCCTCAAACTGATGGACAATCTGAACGCACTATTCAAACTCGTTGAAGATATGCTTCGAGCATGTGTTATAGACTTCAAGGGAAATTGGGACGCTCATCTACCATTAGTTGAATTTTCGTACAACAACAGCTATCATTCAAGTATCGGCATGGCATCTTTTGAAGCCTTATTTGGTCGTAAGTGCCGATCTCCAGTATGTTGGCACGAAATTGGGGAAGCTCAAATCACTGGTCCAGAATTGATTCAAGAAACCACAGACAAGATCCATCAAATTCGAAACAATCTTCTAGCGGCTCAAAGTCGTCAAAAGAGTTATGCAATAAACGACGGAAGCCTTTGGAGTTTAACATTGGTGATCATGTACTTTTAAAAGTATCACCGTGGAAGGGGTAGTTCGTTTTGGTCAAAAAGGCAAGCTAGCACCACGCTACGTAGGACCTTTCAAGATACTCGAAAGAGTAGGACCTGTAGATACAAGCTTGATCTACCAGAAGAACTCAACAGGATTCATCCACATTCCACGTATTAAACTTGAAGAAGTGCCTCGCTGATGAAAACCTCCACATTCCTCTGGAAGATATTCAGATTGATGAATCTATGCATTTTATTGAAAGACCTGTAGAGATCATGGATTTCGGAGAAAAACGTCTTCGATGAAGTCGCATTCCAATTGTTAGGGTACGTTGGGAGTCGAACTGGGGACCTGAGTTTACTTGGGAACGTGAAGACTCAATGCGCGAAAAATACCCACATCTTTTTCCTACTACTACTTAAATTTCGGGACGAAATTCCTAAAATAGGGGATACTGTAACATTTGTCAAAAACGGGTTTTCCAAACCCGCTCCGTTTGTAATCGAATATCAAGTTATAAATGTTTCGTTGCGTATTTACGTCTATTTTGATTTTTAATGATACATAATTAATAAACAAACTAAACTATAAAAGTTATAGTTGATAAAAAGTAAAAATAAAATAATTAAAAATAAAATGCGGCTGCCGGGACTCGAACCCGGGTCAGCCGGGCTTAAACCCAACGACTTATCACACACACACATCACCACTCCGCCACTTGTTGTTTTCTGTAAATGTTATGAAACAATTAGATTTTATGGACTACCATGAATCAACCGGTTACGCCAACTGTAACCGAAATCGGTCATCAAACGTCCAAAGACGTTTGGTTGATCGCGGTTTACTGAGTTTAACCGATGCACCGACGTTTTCAATCAAGTTTGCTTTGAATGAACTTGAATTCTGGAGTGAATCGGTTTCTATAACCGAAAATTTCAATTCCAGAATTACTTCAATCTTTGTTCTCTCTCACGACTCAAACACACTCGGAAAGCTCTCAATTACATTTCCGCACAATTTTCAGTTCATCAGTAAAGGTTTTGTTTACTCGCCGGAAAATTTCTGCAAGTCGCCGAAAACCGTATTCTCCATCAAAACAGTAAGTCTTCAATTTCTTCGTGGTCTATCAATTGTTAAGCTATTGCTAACTCAGACCTTTCAATCGAAATCAATTTCAGACGTCAATATCGGATAATTCCAGTTCGCCGGAAACTTCTGAAAATCCTTATCTTCAGCTGTGAAACGGTATAGACTTTCAAACCTTTTGAAACTCTTGTTTAGCACTTCAATTCCACAATTAGCTAATCAAAACTGTTAAATTGCTCGCTCAGTTGAAGTTCATAAAAACAAGCCGACGCCTTGCCGGAATTCTGAGACAAATCATTCCTCCGGTATGTTTGCTTCCAACATCGTCTCTTCATTTCATTTTAGTCTTTGAATGTTGTTAATCGTTTTAAAACAAGAAACAGTTGGATAAATTGCTGTTTGTAAAAATCAGCAAAAAAGATGAACTGTGTTAACACTATAAGGATAATTAAAATCGGAAGTCCAGCGGTGGACTGTGTGCAAACAATACGCACACGCCGCGAGTTCGATCCCTGATACACACACCCTCTCTATAATAAAGATGTTTTATTTTTCTAACTGAACCGGATTAACTTACGTTAGTTGTTAAGTATAATAAAAATCTATATATTAACCAAGTTAGACACAAGTCCAGCGGTGGACTGTGTGTAGCGTTAAAGCACAGGTCCCGGGTTCGAGACCTGTTAGTGACACCGGTTCGATGATTTAAAATGTTTTTGAAAATAAAAGAATTTTGAATAAGCTGAGTTAATATATAAGTATAATTAAAAACAGAATTATTTCGGGTTAGACACGTAGCTTAGTTGGTAGAGCTGCGTGCACGCGTACGGGAGGTCTCGGGTTCGAGCCTCACCCAGCGCATGTATTTACACAATAAACCGGTCAAACAGTCAAAGTCAAAAAGTCAACGTCAACTCAAAAAGTCAACATATTTTTATATTTTTAATTATTTAATTTAATTTAAAAATCAATTAAAAATACTTAAAATAATGTTTTTAAAGATAGGAAATAGCCTTAAACTCACAAAAAAATATATCTAAAAATTCTATTAAAATCATTAATAAAATCCACTCATTTACTATATTTTCCGTTATTATTTAGGTTAGTTAATTCTCGTTGTTCAACTCTTCCAACTCGTGCGCATCTCACCATCTCCAATCAAACGCACCCAATGTGAGTGAATCTTTACAAATTCCCCGTTTTAATCACGTTTTTGGGGTGTATCATGTGTCTTGCTATTTATTATATTTAAATCATTGTGCATACGTCATATCATGAACAAATGTGTATTCAGCTTGTTTCAACTGTTTGTATGGTTATTGTTAGATTTAATTTATTATTTCCAGTACATGCAAGTTCATAGGCCGCCGCTCCCCATTACATTATGAGCGTTGAGCATGTTCCCCATTACATTATGGGCTTGAACCTGGCGCAACATACGATCGGCTCCGTTTGATTGAGCCTTGATCGCACAGACATTTATCATTTTCAGTACATGCAATACGATCGGCTCCGTTTGATTGAGCCTTGATCGCACAGTTTCATTCATGTTATATATTTATGCAAGTTATTATATGTCATTGTATGTTATAGTTTGTGGTTGACATTGTTACTGATTGATTATTTACATTTTCTCACTTATGATTATGCAAGATTTTTCCTTGATAAAATAACAAGTAAATCAATAATAAATGTTTATCTAACAAGGTTCACTCGCCAACTTATGTTGACCCAAAAACCCCCATTTTTACACATGATACAGGTGAACCAGCTGCAGCCAGAAACACATAGGATTGGCCTAGAAGAATAAAATGATTTAGAGCTTGGAAATTGTTTAGTTGGTTATTTTTCTTTGTATTTGTATGGACATGTTTGGATTATTGAGAATGTAATTTTGATTTTAATAAATATGAAACATAATAGTAAATATCATGAGCTTTGGTGATAACCCAATTATGCCCCGACTCTTATTCCGCTGCGGGTCGGGGTGTGACAAACTAGATAAGAAAAACATTTAACTGTTGTGTGAGGGTCTCCCCTTTGACATGTGTGAAGGTTTCATATTGCTGGTTAAGGATTTCTCAAGTGTTCTGGATAACATCCGGCGTCCCACCGAATTGTTCTTTTAGTGCATCCCACAACTCCTTGGTGCTATTACAATGCAACAGGCCAACATAGATATCATTTGGCAGAGTCAAAAGCCACAATACTAAAGGCTTTAGCGTCTAACTTGAATTTTTATAATCTTGCCCGAAATAATTCTCAGGCTTCTTTGGCTCATATACATTTAGGTTCTCGGTACTTGGTACCCTTGGAACATGTGGTCTGAAAACCACATATCTCCAACACCTTGTATTTTGTTGAGATAGCATATACCCCATCCTATGTTGCCAGGTATTATTTTCAGATCTGACAAGCATAGGTGGTTTATTGCTGAAGCCTGTGTTGTGGGGGATCATTATGTGCCATTTTCTCAAGTTCTTTTAAAGAAAAGCAGAGACGGTGAGAGATACTTTATTAGTTATTACTAAACAACTCTGAGATACGAACTGAAATTGGATCTTTGATGAGCTGATCTTTTTGTGTTAAGCTCAATGTGAAATCAAGTTTAAATGTGAGCATGCTCTGATATCAATTGTTAGAAACCAAGTTTCTTTATTTGTAAACAAGTATTGATTATCACAATAATATTCACAAACTGGAAGTCATCATGAACGATTGTTTTTCATTAATCAAGAAGGATTCAAATGTTTTATAATTCGATTGACTCTACAGACTCCCCCTCAGCTGATCAGGGAAACAAATCAGTCCGTACAAGAGAAAATGTGATGTGTGTGATAAATAGATCACTAACATGTGTGATCTATTTATACTGAGTACAAAAGCTCTGTTTAGTGATTGGCTGACGTCACCCTAATAGTGACACCTAACATTCTTAACACAAAGATTCTCAGATGTTTGCAAACATTTGAGCAAATCCTATCATCTGATCTAGGCTATACTAAACACTGATAAGATAAATACTGTTATATTGAGAAACCATTGTCTAAGGTATCCTCTGTTGCAGTTGTCCAAACATCTGTTTGGCCTTTTTTATCAGACCTTTAGCTTGATCAGGGCTTTGGTCTCAACAGATGCTAGCCTTCAATAGATGTTGGTAACCTTGAACAACGGTTCTAAGTCTTCATCAGATGTTAGCCATGCTCTTGAACAGATGTTCTAAATAGGTGTTCAAGATTCACTATCTTTGAGGAGAGATTGGTTCAATATTTTGCTTATTTCTTGATAAGTGGATCATGCTTTGGCTTTTGGATATCATTTGTTCTTTTGTAGGTCCAACACCTACACATGAGCACTACTTACCACCCTCAAATGGATGGCTAGAGTGAAATAACTATCTAGACTTTAGAAGATATGCTCATAGCTTGTGCGATAGTCTTTTGAGGCAAATGGGATGCTCATTTGCTTTTGATTGAGTTTTCTTACAATAACAGTTACCACACTAGTATCAAGGCTTCACCATTTAAAGCGTTGCATGGACACAAGTGCCAATCACCATTGTGTTGGGCAGAGGTTGGTGACAGCCAACTCAAAGGCCCGTAGATTCTCTAAGAGACAATAGACAAAATCTTTAATATCAAAGACTGACTCAAAGCTTTAGGGATCGAAAAAAAAGTTTTGAAGATGTCCGAAGGAAACCCAAGAATTCCAAGTTGGAGACAAGGTTCTGTCAAAAGTCTCATCTTGGAAAGGGGTAAAGATTTGGCATGTGAGAAAAGTTCAATCCTCGATTCATTCGGCCATATGCGATATTGGCACGAGTAGGACCCCTTGCATACAAGTTGAGATTACCACAAGAACTTAATGGTGTACGTCACACGTTTCATGTGTCAAATATGAAGAAATGCCTATCAGATGAATCAGGTCATTCCGCTCGAAGACATTCAAGTTGACGATAAATTGCATTTTCTGAAAGAACCGGTGGAAATTATGGATCGAAAGGTAAAGAATGTTAAGAGTAGACACATTCCTATTGTAAAGGTCAGATGGACAGAATTCACATAGAACGTGAAGATCAAATATAGAAAAAGTACCCCTCGCTATTGGAAACAACTCTTACCTCGATGACATAAGTTGAACTTTGAGACGATATTCTTTTCAACAGAAGGATAATGTGACAATTAAGTCACCACATAATTTGTAGGACCAAACAAATTACAATTTTAAGCATGGATGATAGTCTAGTTTTATTCATTTTTAGGCAATACATAGTATAGAATTACATGCAAACTACTATTATCATGCATAACAATGAATTCATATACATGATTAAACAAACATTGATGGATACAATTTTAATGAATTATGAGGATTAGTGGATCAATCACTTGGATTATCTTTATCAAAAAATCTCAAATAGAGTTATATAATATAATATATATAAAGAGAGAGAGAAAAGAAATATAGAATACAATTCCCTTTATCCTACATTTTGTAGGTGATGCCAAGATCATGACGCATGCCAGTTTTAAATTTTTCCTCATAAGGGCAAATTAGACATTTATAATCCTCAAGCAAGGTAAATTAGACATTTACTATAATCAGGAGAACATTGTGAGTTCGTTATACCCATTATCCCGGTAATTATGATCCATATCAGTTTCAAATATTCTCCATTTTTTAAACTATCAAAATTGCCGTTAAAGGTTTGGGTTTAGGGTTCCAATCGCTTATTGTATTCAATGGATCCACAGAGCAGTAATGCTCGAAGCATAGAGGATATTGAAATTGAAGATGCTGAATTCCATGGCGATCATGATGCGTCTAAACAAGTGTGAAATTTGACATCTGTAAAGTTCTATTAGATGATCATGCCAGTTAGTTATCAATAAGTTTTGAATTCTTAACAATTCAACTTAATTATCATGTGTTGATGTTAATTTGTATATCGTTCATCATTAGGAGTGTAATTGAAGTAGTATATTTGATCAGAATGTGAAATGGATATTATTGTGCTTAATACCGCATGTTGTATATCATATACACTGTTACAGGCGTTTTTTTATCAATATGTACAGTTAATATTTTTGTGCATAATACCGCATGTTGTATATTTCATAAATTTAACAGGCATTTCTATTCACAAATTCAATATTACTAATTTTGAAGAGAGTAAGCCGCATGTGTTTTTTTAAGAATCGTAACATGTGTGATTAGTTACATTGTGTGATATGTTGTTTATTATTAAGCTCATGTTGTTTTTTTATTTAATGCCTGTAGAGGAAAGATTGTATATTCCAGAGGTGGATGCATCTTACATGCTTGTGATAGGAATGAAGTTTAGTTCTATTGAGCAAGCATATGTTTTTTATCAGACATATTAAAGGAAATCGGGTTTCTCTGTTCAAAAAGAGGGAGAAAATAGTAGTGGATGGTATTATTAAGAGTAAGTATTTTGTGTGTTTGAAGGAGGGACATAAGCCACGAGCTTTTGATGATCCTTATTCGAAGTTGGCTAAGTAGGAAAAGATCGACTATTCAAACCGGATGTAAAGCACAACTTATGCTTGGTTCAATGGATGGGGTGTCATTCACTGTTAAGAAGTTTGTTAAAGCCCACAATCATTTATTTGTGTGTCCCGAAGATATTCATTTGTTACCAGCCTATAGGAATCTTTCTGAATTACAAGAAGAGATGATATGGGAGCTCGATACTCTAAATCTTGGGCTAGTGAAATCATTTCATATAATGAGAAAAAATATGGAGGTTTTGAAAATGTGGGGGTAACTGTTGACGATTGCAAGAATTTTAGAGCTAGGATTTATAGTTATATAGGAGAGTACGATGCAACCATGATTGTCAATAGGTTAACCGATAAAAAGAACACTTGGTTGATTATTCATTTGTACATTTTGTTGATGGAAACAGGCAGTTAACTGGCCTGTTCTAGGCAGATGGATTGTGTAAACGTAACTATATGGAGTTTGGAGATGTCATATGCCATATTCAAAACCAACAAGTAAGTATTTATTAGAATGTTTTATTGTTTATTATTGTATAATAGGTGGTTGTTTTTATTCACTTTATTTCATTAATTGTAGATATAAAATGGTTTATTTACCATTTACTAGTATTGATAACCATTGTCGGAATGTAACGCTTGGAGCCGGGTTGTTAGGATCAAAAGTATTGAATCATACAAATGGCTTTTACAATCATTTTTGGATTCACTTGGTCACGAGCCGTAGGTCGTTTTCACAGATCAGGACCCATCGATGAAACAAGCTATCGAGGGTGTTTTTGATAAGAGTAGCCATAGATTGTGAATGTAGCAGATAATGAAAAAAGTTGCAAAGAAGGTCAGATATACCAGTTTGTTACAACATGCGTGATTACTATAAAGCATGTGGGATTAATTGTTAAAATATATTTATTTTATATTCATGTTACAACATATGTGATTACTATAAAGCATGCGGGATTAATTATTACAATATCATATTTTATATTGTCTGTTACAACATGCGTGATTAAAATTATTGTGTATGCTGATTAATTATTAACATTATTATTTATAAAACTTTTGTGAACAAGTTGGGCATGAATTGTGTAACAACGAGGATTTCAAGAGGAGGATGTGTGATATCATGTGGACTGATTCGATTGAACCTGAGATGTTCAAGAGAGATTGGAAACTTATAATGATTCACTTTGGTCTAACCAAAAATAAGTGGATTGACGATATGTTTGTCATAAGATCTTCGTGGATACCAGCGTACTATTGGCATGAGCCTATGTCTAGGCTCATGCGAATCATCTCCAGATCAGAGAGCGAAAACCATTTTTTTTATCAGGTGGAGAATTCCCAACTCACTCTTGTTGAGTTTTTTAACAGTTTGATGGGGCAATGGACGTGTAAAGGTTCAACCATCAAAAAAATGACCATATTTCTTGATATACAACCCAAAATAACTGGTTTGAAACTACCTTAGAAGATGATGCTGCTAAAATTACACGAGGTATATCTTTTACGATTAATAGACAAAGTTATATGCAACTCTGTTTGAGTGTCTTCCTATGGAGACTAATGAGATGTTAAGATATCTATGAAAGATTTCAAAGCCATGATGAAGGATTGCTAGAGGTAACAGTAGATAGGAGTACTTTATAGCCCAACTTGCGTAATTACATAACAACATGCGTAATTATTTTTTATTACTTATTTGAAAATTTTTATGTAGGTTTGTTTCAAGAAGGGGGAAGAGGTAACTGGATCATGCAACTGGCGTATATTCAAACAATACGGATTGCTGTGCCGACATATATATTTTGTTTTCAAGATGTTCGTAGTGAAAAAAATTCCCAATATGTATATCATGAAGAGATGGACGAAAGTCATGGTGACAAAGGAACTAAATGTCACATTTGATATAAAAGTTGATGCTAACAACGAGCATCATAAGGCTAAATAGGTTGCATATGAGATCATGCATACCGAAGAGTATCTTGTTAGTAATTTGATTAGATATTTTGATCAGCTTGTTCTAGTCAGGGATCAAATGAGGCAGATGAAAGAAAAGGTTGATGAGCTTCTCATAACTAAGCCAATTGATCTATCAGTTTTACAGATACTCGAAGTTAATTGGTTACGGGCAACAGAAAACTGATGCTCCACCTATGGTACATGTCCCAACCAACATAAGGAATAAAGGACGTGGTTCTTATAAGAGGATCAAATCAAAGAAAGAACGAATGATTAGCCGAAAAGGTAAAAGAACACGAACATGTAGTGTATGTAAAGCTAAAGGTCATGATATCCGAACTTGCGAAGTATTAAAGGCTCAACATGAGGGTTAACAATCTGCTAATGCTAGAAAGAACAAAAATAAAAGGAGAGTAGTCTAGCTAGACACTAATCCTGGTATAGGAGAGGAAGATGATGATGAGTTAGAAGACGTTGATGGAGAGGAAGAGGATGATGAGGTAAATGAAGGCGATTATAGTGATTCTAATGAATGGGAAGAGTTTAATGAGGATGATGAATGATTTTTGAACAACAATGATATACCTTTTATAGTTTTTTTATTTATATTACATTCGGTTTACATAACATTCTGTTTTTACATAATTGTGTTGTTTTTAGTTTGTAACAGATGTAGTTGTCAATATATGACATGTTTTTACATGAGTCTAGATACACGACTTTATTTATACAACTTGCAGGTGGAAGTTCCAAACAGGCGGTTTCTTTTTGCTTCAAAGTTGATGGAAATATCACCCGCAAGTTTATGAACAACTATCAAACATGTTAAATTGTTATATTATATCATTCCACAATTTTTACGACTATCAAATCTGAGTATTCAGAATCAAGAGAAAGGACAATATTGCAATTATATATACTATTTGAAAGCCATGAACATCCAAGATCATTGTTTTAACATTAACATCACAAATATCAACTGCAAGTTTGAGAAAATAACAAAAAACATCAAAAGGCTTTATCAAACACATATACCATCTACTTTGAAGCAAATATCTTATCAAGCTCCTTCTCCTTGTTCTCCATCTTTGCTTGCACCGTATCCATAGTTTCCTTGAGGTAGGAGTACACCAAGTGATTAGTAGAAGTCTGATCCCTCATGAGCTTTTTGGCTTCGTCCCTGAATGAATATGCTGGTTCTTTAAGTAGTTGGCCCCAGACTTGTTGGTTCTTCTTTGTCTGTTCAAGCACCTTCCATTGCACATCAAAACACAGTTAGTGGAGTTTACATCTAATGCAATTTCTGTCAATGAGCGACTAGAGAGTAGCTCTTTGATTGCACTGTTTGTGGGTTCAGACGACATTTTTGGATGTTAATCAGTTTTGTTGATATTTGGCAAAAACCCCTGGGATTGTGATTATGTATGAGAAAGATAATTTATTAGGTATTTGGGGGAGGCTTTGGATTTAAGTAAATTACACCATTACCAATCACATCAATGGGAGGCTCTCTTTCAGTTAATTTAAATAAACTTTATAAATTTTTTTAAAACAAGTTGATTCATTGGGCTGGGTTTATTTTTTTATAAACTATGAGTAGGTCTATCCATTTATTAAAATACTTGTATGTTATATAACACAATATGAAGTTTTTATTTTAATGGGGTAATGTCGCATTTAGAAATTTAACATGCGGGATTATGAAACAAAGTATTATTTTTCAAATTTTAAGTCAACTTGAAGTATTTATCTAAGTGATGTGAATTTAAGTAAATTACATCATTACCAGTCACATCGATGTAGGCTCTGTTTCAGTGAATTTAAGTAAACATTAGTAAAAAAAAGTTTTTAATCAACTTGATTCATTGTGCTGGGTTTATTATTTTTATAAAATATGAGTAAGTCTATTCATTTATTGCACTAGTTATATTTTATACAACCAATTTGAAGTTTTTATTTTTAATGGGGATAGTGCCGCCTATTAGAAATTTAACATGCAGGATTATGAAACAAAGATTAATTTTTCAATTTTGAAGTCAACTTGTAGTATTTTCTAAACCAACAGACGTGTTGGTGAATAAAATTCCAAAAAGAGTAACACTAATACCATTGAAATCTTGCTCAATATTTGTACATGTCTTTTACCTAATGCTATTTCCTTTTATATTCACAGTATTACCATTGAAATCTTATCTACAAAGATGGCAGATTCTTCTATATCCTCTACTGCATCATGTTCATCATCTAATATTAGAGTGGCTCTTAAAAAGAGATCGGGGAACAAATCGCTGAAGATAAGTTTTGTAAAGAATTGTTGGAGACTAACACTACTAGGGTCAGAGAGAACATGAAAAGGAGAGAAGAAATACTCAATTTGTTGTTCCGAAATGCAAGAGTCTAGTGTCCGAGAGGTGGCTATGATGTTCATGGTTGATCTAGGAGAGCGTGGCGAGAAATAGTTAAAGGAGCTTGCGGATGCAATAACCGTTTTAATTTGCTCTATGATACTAAGATCAAGTTTTTAAAGTCTTTCTTTTGAGTACTTTAACCATATCTGTTTTTTTTTGTTAAGAGTACTTTAACCTTGTGTTTTTGTTTTATGCTTGGAGTACTTTAACCATGTGTGTTTGTTTTATGTATGTGGGTGATCCTGTATCGTTTTTGTTTTGGAATAAGGAAACATTTCTGGTGTTTGATATTTTGAATATATTCAAAGAACATAGTATATTGAAAAAAAACATTTCAAAACACGTCATAAAAAGTCATATTGTTTAAATATGTAACGTCTAAAGCACCTATCTAATATTTCACTGTTATCCAGACCGTGCAACATATTTATGTTGCCTGGATTCTTCTCAAGTGTCTTTGTTGTGTTGTAGACTTCTTTTCTTATAAGATTGTAGTCGGATAATACAATTTACTAAGATAGCGGTACCTCAAGAACTGAAGTTGTGAATCTTGAATTTCCTTTTATCTTCCTTCACGAACCCTGGATTCCATGGTGTTTGGCCCTTGTATGTTTCCATATGTCTCATAGTGAAGACACCATAATCGACTCCCTTGTGAAGAGTTCTCCATTCCATCTCTTTCCTTTCTATTTTTGCGGGTTCCAAGTTTCTTATCCCTTTTGTTCGCCGTACTTTCCCTTTCAGGTATAACACAAGAACCTTTCACTAGAATCATGTGAATAATTATTTTAGTAGATACTCAATGTATTATAAAGTGGCTTGGTTTCTAATGTAGAGTTTTGGAGACTTACCAGTTGTTCGGGAATCCCTTTGTATCGCTTAGAAAAGGATTTTTTTGATCTTGGAGGTATCAATTAACTCGATTTGGCCGGTTTTTAGGTTGAAGCATATGCAGAAGAAATGATCCACGTGTAGTACTGGAATGAAGATAAGATCCACTGTTTCAATTTTTTGACTTCATATTTTATGAGTATATCGTCTAGATTTGATCCAAACACTCTCAACCATTCATTGTCACTATAATTAGGCCCATACATTGTGTCAGGCTACACGAAGTAAATGTAATAAGTAACAAATATACAAGTGCGTGATTAACAGGAGTATGTACCAACATCAATATGTGTAATTTATGCACACAACAGGCGTAATTTATTCATTTACTTACAACAACATGCTGAACTATCTTACCATCATTTGTTTATGTAGTACAGTAAATGTACATGCAGATATATACTCAAGAACATGTGGGATTAACTGTATGTATCTATCATGCAGTATATGTAATTAACATGCTGAATTATATACAACAACAAGCGTAATTTTCTTACACTCATTGTACTGGTTAAGAACATCCTGTATGGTGCTGACTTTTTGTCCTTTTTTTTCTCTTCAAAATTCAACACATCTATAAAAACATCTACTCCATTTGAAGCTACGTATTGCGATGGGTGAAAGCTTTCAAAAACTATTTTGCATGTTTCCACTCCACTGCTTGATTTGTAGACCATTGAGTTGTGTTCAAAACCAAAATGAAACTTATAATTAGTGAAATTAAAATATTTTGAGTGTTTCAAAGCTAATAAAGGTTGTCCCTACTTAACTTCTAGGATGGGAGCTAACAGGTATGTGATTATAGTTTTGTCATGGTCTAGGAGTAGCTCGTATAAACTCACTATTCTGTTCAGTAAGGTGAACGATAGCTATCACCTAATTCTGCCATCCATTTTTGTTCAAATCCCTCACTTTTTTATATGCATTCGACTATTTCATCCAATCTTTTTCGGCAAGAGTCATAGGAGGTTTTTGTTTACTAGTTGTTGATGTTTGTAAGATAGGAGCCAATCTTAAAAGCAACTCCACCAACTGCATTTTCGCTTCTGTCACTTCAATGGAAATATTTGGTGTTATTTGTTAGCAAAAGACATCAGGATCTATTTTTTGTAGTTCTTGGTGATTGTATTTTGTGTTTTGGTTGTGTGGACTTTGCTAAATCCACAGCTTGTTACATTTCTTGTTCCACATCTGTACCAGCTTGTATCCCTGTTTGTGTTTTCAAATACATTATTTTCATATATGGAATAAGAGCGTTATTATTATAGTAATTATCAAAATGTTAGTATTTTTACCATGTGAATCAACTTCTTTGTATACGCCAACATCTACAGTTTGCAATCGTGCAAAACAAGTGTCTATTATAGCTGCACCTTCGTTGGTTAACCTTGCGGCTATATATTCAAAGAGTATTCACCCAAGTAGCATAATGATTTATTATATGTTATGATAAAAGGTAGTGAATAAAATTAGTTACCTTTTCTCATTTAGTCAGGTTGTCCGTATACATCTTTATCTATGGTTTGCAAATTTGCCATTATAAGTATCAAATACCCCCATCATCGTTTATGATATTTTCATCAGTGTCACAAACTTAGAAATCCATAACATTTTGTCGTCATTTAACTTAAAATGTTTTTTTATTTAATGAATTACAAAAATTGGTATACCTTATGTATTTTGTATGTTTTCATTGGTGAGCGCTTCATCTGTATGCAAATGACATTCTGATTGTGTGAGATATTGCTTTGTCTTGGGTGTCATTTGTGTATTCTCCATCCTTTTTGTATGGTTATTTCCACTAAAATCTTGAATATTATCGGCACTTTCTGCATCCTTGGCTACACAAGCTCATCGCCACCAGAGATTTCATGCTCAGGTGTGGAAATGGTATTCTTAACTGTATCATCCTACCTTTTACACATTTTCATAATATCTGGATCAAAGAAGCACTTTGCTTTAGCGTCTTTAATGATTTTGTTCATTTCCGTAACAAGTGCATTATACTTCTTTATGTTATTGTCCATGTTTTTCAACAACACCTGCAATTTTTGAACTTTTTTTTAACATGTGTAATTAATTTATAGCATGCGTGATTATGTTAAAGGATTGTACCTTCTTATTTTTGTTGGAGGCTTCACGTTTAGTAGCGTGATACTGACCCCGATTAGCTATAGCGGAGTGCTGCAATACTCTATGAGTTTTTGCGTTTGTGTTCTGATGCCCATAACTAGATTCAATTCTGATATATCATTAATTTCATTTTTTCCTCAAACAAATCAGAAGTAGATGGTATGTAACACTCATCAATAGAATGTATCTCAGCTGCGTTTCATCTTCTTAGACCTTTGTGTTATCCACAGGTGGTATTGTGAATTCCTCTGTTACTGGTGGATCTATCCTTTCGATAGCTGGGTATTTTCTTGTACTACTGTATCCTCGTGTAATGGAATGTAGTCACTAAATAGGTCTTCCAATAACGTCCAAGGCTATTGATTTTGCTGATGTAGGTCTTCCAATGACATAGAAGGCTGTTGATGCTGCTGATGTACTGTAATGCGGTCCCCAAGTAAGGCTTGCACTACTGGTTCATACTCTTCATGATCCCATGCGGTTGGTACTCATTCTGTTCATCTCCTTGATCGGCATTGTCATCTTCACCATCTGTCAGCGGCCCATTGTTGTATAGATGCTCTTCCAAGATGTCAATCATACGAGATGTTATATACTTTATAACAGGCAATTTGACAACTTCTTTGAAAAGTCGGTGCCTTTTGTTGTACTCATGGGTGTATAAAAGCTGCATATAACCGTATAAAAGAGTTTAATATGATAGTAAAAATCCATGTTTTTTCTTAATGTTTAAAGCTTTTGAAAAACATACCGTGAGAAAGGCAACAGGTTCATTATATTGTGCATCCACCCTTTTCCAACCTTGTCTGGTTAGTCTAAGATATTCTAAAACATACGAGCACCAATCTAGTTTTGATATGTCTTCTTCTTTGTTAATTTCAAGAAAAAACTCTGTTTTATTGTCGTTGATTTTGTAATCTCTACAAATAGTGTGTTCCAATAGGCTAGAAAATTCAACTTGAATAGCTTGCCGCCATTTTGTTGTTGTCTCATTGCTTCAGCAACCAATCCATGAGTAACATTATTTGTGGGCCACTAGTTTTTGAACTCATCGATAGTTGACTCGACACCATCCGTAGCAGTATTTTTTTTCAACTATAGCACCTTTTCAAGGCATATTTTTTCAACTACCGGATTGGGTCCTTTTGGAATACCAAACACCTCGTATACTAAATCTCGTGTTATTGGTATTTATGATTTTTGATGTTCAAGATGTTGAATTGCTCATAGTAGTTTCGTAGAAGCCAAAATCCCAAATGTGTACATACGTAATTAACCTTAATATCAAGAATAAAACCAAAAACCGATGCTTTTGACATCCGCTATTTGTGTTGTCGTAAACTTCCTTATGGTATCTATGAAAGAAGAAGGACTACACCTTAGCATTAATGCCTCGTGGTGATATTCTTGGTTCCGTCCTAAGTGGTCCTGGTTTTTTAATTGTCTTCTTTTTCTAGACAGAATCATTATGCTTATCTTGTTTATGCACTTTCATCTTTTTAATGGGCTCTTCAAAATTATCATTATCATCAACATTTCTGTTATTAGCCCTCCTTTTTGTGTTTTCGGCCTTTTTAGTTTTCAAAAGTTGAAGTGGTAGTTCAAAATCATCATCATCTTCAACTTCTCTAATAGTTGGCCTTTTCTCAAGTTTCTTCATTTTTAACTGTTTAATAGGCGGTTCAAAATCATCATAATCATCAGGAACCCCTACATACATGAATTTCATACTTTTAAAACCAAAACGCTAGTTATACACATCAATAACCGCATGTTTTATAACACTAGTACCAAAACCCCTAAAAAATTGCCGTATGTTGTCACAGAAGTTCAAAATTCAATATCAAATACTAGAACTGCAAGTTATAACCTAATTAACCGCAAGTTATCAAATATACGATTCCAAACTTAAAAAAAATACAAACAACTCGTTGCCAAAAACCCTAAGATTGAAAGCCGCCTGTTGTAACAGAGCATACACCAGTAAAAACTCAAACACTAAGGGGCTATATAGAGAACCTGGATTGCTGTGCTTCGATTGAACACGCTCGTTGCTCTTTTTGCTCCTCCTCTCCGTTGTAGCTTTGATTGTTCATGTGTGAAACAAGGGTTCACTATCGGTAAAAATCCAATCATAACAGGATCAAACAAAACAAAGAATCGTATTCTAAAATCGAACTGATTATGTAATCGTTATTTGCGTAATTTCACGATCAATTTCGCTGGAGACGAAAATGAAACTTCTGCGAGATTTTGGGATATATTCTTATTTTTTATTTTGAAAGATGAATGTAATAACCGGGAATTTGAGAATGTAATGGACAATTTCAACCTTATGCACTGAATATTTACGATCATGCCACTGCTTCTCATGATGTTTAATGACCCAACAATCAGACAGCGGATTTGTATGGTACGTAAATTAGTGGGAAAGTACAATAATTGCCATATATATATATATATACATACATAGGATAAGGTTCATTTGAGAACCATTCTTATTGCGAGAACCACGAACACAAAAATATACCTAAAAAAAACACATAATTTTATTTTAATATTGTTTATTAAAAAATCGCTATATTTCACTAAAAAAATTTCGAGTAACAATTATCGATGCAGATGTGTATATTATGTATGACCATGATATAAGTGTTTTAATACAAAAAGTTTGTGATTTTTAATGAGAAGTAGGCCCATATACATGTTTTTTGGTTAGTTATATCTAGTGGTTGATGGTTTGATATATTTGTGACTTTATGATGTAATATGTTGTTTGCATGGTATGAAGGCTGATGATGTACATGTTCATAAAGTGAAAATATTATACATATTGGTAATGATAGTGTATTATGGATGGTAGGAGGTAATGGTAGTGTATTATAGATGGTAAGATAGATGAAAGGGAAAGTGTATTCAAAGTAGTGTCCCAAAACACATTATATCATGTTTATACATATAGATGCACATGTACATTTCTAATATCACTAATGTAAAAATTAGTGTATTACAGGTGGCCGTGTGAATGAAAGTGCAATTGTCTAATACTGTTAATGTGTTACGGAATTTGTTAAAGAAATGATACATATGCACATGTGCCTCGATAATTGTTACTCAAAATTTTTTTAGTGACGAAAATATAACAATTTGTTTTAAAAAAATTGTGTTTTTTCATATGTTTTTTAGGTATTTTTGGTTGTGTTCACATTGAATCTTGTGGTTCTCGCAATAAAGGGTGGTTCCTAATGGATCCGTATTCTATATATATATAGGGGTGAAGATCATTTAGGAACCGCCATTTATTGCGAGAATCGGTGTGAATACAATCAAAACTACTTAAAAATCTTAAAAAACACAAAGATTGCTTTTTTTTTCCAGTAAAATCAGAACCTTTGTTAATAAAAAAATTAATGTTATTCTTTTCTTTTACAAAAAGTTGCGATTTAACTATAAAAAAGAACATTTTTAGCATTTAGTTTTGAGGTTTAGGTTTTTGGTGGGGTTTTTTTTGGGGGCGGGGGGGAGGGGGTGTTTAGGTTTTTGGGTGGTGGTGGGGGTGGGGGGGGGGTTCATTGTTTGTTTTGGGTTTATTTTGGTTATGTTCACTTTGGTTCTCGCCCTTAAAGTTGGTTCTCGCATAAGGCTTGTTTTTTTAGTTTATTTTTTGTAATGATCACTACACCCAAACATACAATCATTATAGAGTTACGAGACTCTACTTTTTTATTTTTTTGAACGGCTGATTGTATTAGAAACACACTAGCAAGAAGCTAGAAAGAACAAAGGAGAGAACCTAACAATTACAACACATTGAAACTACACTAATCCGATCAATCTTAAGAGTCATTGTGGCTCTGTTTTTTATACAGGGGAAGCTTGTGACTTTGATTCCGACTGCGAGTGTAGATATGTCCACCTGTTTACTGTTGAAGATCACTTTTTCTTTGCAGCTAGCCTGGAGACGTAGTGGTGAGCATGAAGCAGATCTGCAGCGGCAAAAGCAAAGATGGGTGGAATTTTTAGCCACCCCGACACCATTTGCCATACTACAGCGGTGACCAAACACGACGTGAGATATGGATTTCTTCTTTTTGCCACAAAAGGGACAAGAAGTGGATGCCATAATGATGTTTCTCCTAGCTAGAGTGACTCTTGTAGGAAGTCGATCCTAGTTTAGTCTCCACCTGAAGATGTTAACTTTGCGAGGAATTCATGCATTCCATTCGAATGTATTCACTTTTGGATCCTGCAAATCTTTGTTGAGTAGACCTTTAACGGATTTTACCGAGAAGGCCCCTGAAGGATCAGACGTCCATACTCATTTGTTCCTAGAATCGGATAGCATTGATTGTGAGATAATGTTTGTTAAATCTGCGAGATCAGCCATTTCCTGTTGCGAAGGGAAGGCTCACAGTACCAAAACAAGTCGTTGTGGGTGCATTGCTAGTACCCGATCGCTGAATTCTATCCCGGACACTGCAACCCTTGAATTTTTCCAGCGAGTATAGTGTCCGAAATTTAGCTTTCAACGGTCTTTTGAAAGCCCAAACGTCAATCCAAAACTGAGTGTCAGCGCCGTTCCCCACTTTACAGTTGATATGATGGCTAAAATGAATGTCTTTATCTCGAAGGGCCAATTCTTTTTTGATATGTTATTCTGTACACCCGAGAGCCCTTTCTTTGATGGTAGGATATTACCGTGTTTAGGATTGAAGTGAAGACAAGTGATGATCATTCTCCAAAGTCTATTTGGTTCCTATTTATACCTCCATGCCCATTTCGCCAAAAGAATACAATTCATGTTATCCAAGTTATCAAACTCTACTAAGATCCTTTTTTTTCATCCGACTACACACCACACAATCACCCAAAGATCTTGCAAGTTGCACTCCTAAAATATCTTGATTAAATCCCCACCATTGATGCCAAGATCTTGCAATAAAAGCTGATTTTTGTGTCTCCTTAGGTAGTATAAGCCTAGTTTATTACCTATACATCTAACCACCCTTTCTAAATCCTAACAATTGGATATGAGATTTGGAAGATCAATTATGATTTGATGAATCCATTTGCAACCATTTTCATATGGATATTTTGAAGGAAAGATCACACACGAAATCTAAACCCTAATAAGCTTACATCATCACACACTATTTAAACTAACACTTGTTCCCTCAATTCACTACACCTTTAACAAACAACAACTAAGTTAACTACTCTCTTGAATTCCAGCTTACATTCATGTATCTCAAAGGGTAAGAACATCATTCATACAGAACCTTTGATTATCCTCTCATAGAACTCATTTTTAGTAAAGTGTTATATCCTTTCATCAAAACTCTATATAGGTCTGGTTTGCCAACGTACCAAACCAGGCATTTCACTACTCATTTTGGTAAGAATTTCACATAGATCATCATCTTTAACAAACCTCAAAACTGATGTGTGTTTTCTAGAATAAACTTGCAACTTTGAAGACTTGAAACTCAGAGTTTCGACATGTTAATGTGAATTTTTTGAACCATTTATATACACTGATATGTAATGTGTTTGATACATGTGGTTAGATAGGGAATTTATGCCTTCATTGAAAAAGGCAAGCCTTTAAAAGGTATAATACCTGGAACAGTGCTGGCATAATTTAAGTTTGACTTCACAAGGGCATAACTCAATCATTTTAGAAGCTTTTTTTTAATCTATTAAGCATAAACTGAGGACGGGGATCGAGCTCCCGAAATGAGCAATCAACGTGATCTCGCTCAACTAGCAGAGGGGGAATCCATTACTAGAGAGGTAGATATGACAAACAAGATAGAACTTACTGTTTAACTGCTTCTGATCTATTAAAGACATTCAAGTTACAGACGCAAGTCAGCTGACTGACAGAGCTTCGCTGTATGAAATGATAAATCCGTCCTAGCTCTAACACAACACTTCCCTATTTATAGGTCGACATGACTCGTACTGAAGTGCGTGCACTAATAAACAAACAACTAATTTCGTACGAGTGACTGATTTCGTACGAAACACTCTCCTGTTTCATGCGAATCACATTGTAACACATATAAATTTTACATTTTTTTAAACATTAACTTGTAATCTTTATAAACATTACGGATATATCCTAGACGTAGGCAATAGACATTATGCACCAACAAACTCCCCCTTGGATGTTGCCGTAGTCTAGATAATCTTCAAAACTTCACTTTGATTTGACTTTAACGCCCAAAAAATCTCTTTAACGGCTTTCGATGTTCCTCAGACGCAATAGGTGTTTGATCGGTCAGAGAACGTCGCTTCAAAAACTAAAGACTCCTTAACAATGCTACTCTTGAACGTTCAGCGATTCGAGCTTCTTTTTCTTCAGTTTCCTTCGATTCCTTCTTCTCAATCTCTCTCCGTGTTGTCTTCCAATTCGATCCCGAATGAATATCATTTGCAAAGCACACATTTATGACCTTTTGAAATTGAAGTGCTTGCTCCTAATCCTTTACTTCAAAACTGATCTTGCTATAAAATAAACATTCAATGTCTTTCTTCGAACAATTTACTAGCCACATGGGGTCTAGTACTGAATGCCTCGCCACAGCCCAAATATTCTTTTGTGTGCTATGACGGCCTCGGTTAATTCCTCGGTTATCTTCCACGAATCTTCATCCGGGTGTACACAAATAACAGCCTCACCTGTATTAGAATCGTAATGCCACCACTTGAAGATCGTATAGAAATCTTGCTCCATTTTAATCATCGGCATGTTTTTCAACACCCGTGGTTTCTTCACAATCAACGTAATATCTTTCTCCTTTGTCACTGGATCTTCTTTAATAATACGACATGGATAATGCGGTTTCCAGTGAACAAAACCATGCTTTGCTTCAAATTTGATCAACCTCCATAGCTTTTGATCATGGAACTTCATCTTTAGGTTTATCATCTTTGTTTGCACAAGTTCCTTTATGTCCCAATAAGGTAGAGTTTTGATGTCACTCAGATATCGGAAGTATTGAATCCCAAATTCTCTTTTAACAACATAAACATTCACCTCTTCAATCCAACCCCAACTCAAAATATCCCCTAAAGAAATATCGGCATCTCTAGTAAAAAACACAAGGGGTCTCTTAAACTTTCGCTCAGCTGGACTCTCCCTAAACCATTTCTTCTTTTGTTTGATAATCTCAGCTGTAGACATCTTTTCAGGAATCGTTCCTTCTTTAACAACTTCCGATACTTTCTTTTGTAACATATAAGAGCTATCTGCTGTAAATAAATCGATAGACGTTGGTAAATCCTCTGTACCCTGAACGGCATCATTAGAATCTTCATCAGAGTCACTTTCAACGACAACGTTATCATATATGTTTGCTTCTTCTATTTCTTAAAAAACATAAGCATTTGGTTCGAAAGCATCTATCTCATTCAATTCGTTTTCAAAATCAAAATCGAACTTTTATCCACTAATTCCAAGCATTTCAGCTATCTATTCTTTCGAGTAACTATGCACAAACTCTCCCTCTTCAACATCATGCTCAAGATATAGAACAAATGGCTTTTGCATGACAGGAACAGAAGATGTAACATTCTCTGTGAAAATTCCTGCCTACTGAGCATCTATCGATTCAGCAACTTTGTTTATCCCTTTCTCTTCAACAATTTAGTTCTCAAAATCATCAAAACACTCAGAAAGATCAACTAATTCACTAATATTTGTATCTATTACACGAACACCCGATCCACCCACATTATCATCATCCTAATCACTAGAATCTTTATCATCAACATCAACTTCTTCAGTATCTTCTATCTCTTCCTCTTTTTCTTTTTCTTCAACCGATTCTTTACTATCTTTTCCCATCTTTTTCATCATCCACTCTCGATGTCATTGGGAAATATCCAGAAAAGCTATATCAACATCAACAGGCTTTCCTATCATAATAAAATTCTTCGGTTCCTCATACACTACGATATCCCAACACTGTACTGGCCCAGATTCAGCTTCTGGCACAGCTTCTTCAGTCAAAGAATCCTCTACAATCTTACTCTTTCCTTTCCCTAACACATCAGATTGTTGTTTTTCCAACTGTTCTCTCCCTGCAACTCTTTCTCTTGCTTCTTCACGTTCAATTTCATCAATCGTTGCAGATTTACTCAAACCAAACTTCTTCTCAAGAATCTTCTCAAATACATCCATCCTTTGATTATTTCTCAACCTTTCTTCCTCGTAATCAGTCATTCGCAAATGTAATCTTTCATTCTCTGAAACAATACTAGCCATCATTGCTTCGAGTTGCTGTTTATCAATGATTAAACCTCCAATTCTTTCAAGCATCTCAAATTTCTCTACCGTTAACAAGTTTATCTGCTCTTGTAATTCAGCGATGCGCACAACGTTCATCGTCACTTGTTTCTACAAATCATCGATTCTAGGATCATCAAACCGAAACTCATCTCCTCCTAGTAGATCGTCTAAATTAATCTCGTCAAAAAATGTTTGTGTATTAAACGGTTGTGATGCAGGATTAGATTGTGAAGCATGAGATGGTTGAGACTGTTGTTGAGCCGATTGTTGTGGTGTTTGTTCCTCCACATTTGCTTCAGTAGTTTGCTCAGCACCCGCTTCTGTTGGATTAACAATCGGAGATATGCGAGCTGCAGATCTTTTCATCATTCTTTGTCTTTTCTTGACCGGGGTTCTAAAACCAGATTCAAGCTCAGATTCAGACAGAACGTAAGTAGTATCGTCTTCGCCTGTTGCCTTTCTTTTTCTTTCTTCGACTTTACGCTTCAGCTCTTCTTGACGTTTCTTTGCCAATTTCTCCGCTCTTTTCTTTTCTCCTGCACATCTATCCTCAGAATCTGTACTAGAAGATAGTACTTCTTCAGCTGCTGTCTTGTCAGCTCCGAAAGCCTGACGTTCTATATCTTTTGCCATTTTTTCAACTGTTTCTTCAATTTCAGGTTCATCCATCAACCCTGAACTTTTAGCAGTAGATGCAGCTTTTCTCTTTCTTCCTTTGTATGTAGCCTTTCCTCCTTTATCTCCATCTTTCACAAAACATGGACTTCGCTTTGCCACAAACAAAGATAATGATTTCACTTCCTCCTCATCGTCACCACTATCGTCTTTCCTCGATTTTCCAGGTGCGGGTGAGGTGTAATCTTTATTTAGAATAGAACCAAACATCGGTTTAGCGACGGGAGTAGACTTCAAATGTATGTTCATCTTTCGCAGAGACTGAACATCCATATGCTCAAGTTTAAGCACATCATCTGCAGATTTCTTCAAGTCAGGATGTAAATAGTCTAACATCATCTGTATAAACCTCGGGTACTGCAAAAATCTTTCCTTCTGAATATTTTGTATCATCTGAGTAAATATAACTTTTGAAAAGTTATAAGGAAGTTTCAGCACTAGTGAAGTAATCATGCACATCTAATAATCCACCAAATCATCAAAACCACCCTTCCTGTGACCCAAACAGTGAATAATGATATGTGCCAGATATCGAAACGGCGCACTTAGATTACTTTTCTTAAAAGGAGCAGCATTCACAAAACCCGTATAACCCATCCTGTAGAAACAACCTTTCACCATATATTCAGTAAAGCCCGTTGGATCATCCTTCTTATCTTTAAAGTCTAACACTTTCCGAATCAAATCTTCAGTAATCTTAACTTGAATATCCACATCGTTAATCTTCACTGCTGATATAATGGCATTGTCGTCAAAACTATATTCTGCAGCATTCCAGAAATACTCCACATGTGACATATATACAGTATGTCTTTCTGTAATCGCCTTCGTCACTCTAATTCTTGTCAGAAAATCCAAGATACTTCGGTATGCAGCTATCTCTTGGATTTTAGAATCTGTTATACAACATATGTTATGCACTGGAGAAAAACCAGATCTCTTTGCCTGTTCAAGAACATAACAATCAACCGTTAGAAAAATTTTCAAACTTTCAAAAATTCTTCACTGATTCGTACTAATTTCTCTATTTCGTACGAAAACACTACTAATTTCTCTATTTCGTAAGTAATCACTATATTGATCAAAAGTTTTAAACTTTCAAAGGTTCTTTCTCTTGTTTCATACAAAAACTTATGTTTCGTTCAAAAACTTATGTTTCATACGAAAAATTCACTTGGTTAAAACTTGAAATTTGAAGTTCATGGCTTTCATACGATTCACTTGCTTCGTACAAAAATTCTGCACTTAATCATTTAAATTTTATTTCGTGCGAAACATTTCAGTCGTACCAAATTCTTCGTCGTCCCAAAATTTGTCTAAGTGTAATTTGAACCTAAAACTTGTTTTAGCAAATTGATAGTTTATTTTCAGGTTATTAGAGCCGATATTAGCAATTTTGTGGTCAATTTTAAGTTTTATCGGTCCAATTTCCCTAGATCTAAGTTTTAGTCCGAATCGTACGAAATTTTGACATTATAACAGTTAGATCATGATGAAATTACCTTGCCCATTGTATAAGGTGTGCAAATCAACCTCAACAATGTGAATAGCAAGCACAAAAACCAAGAAATGAAGTTTCAGAGATGAATCGCACAAAATCTCTCTGAGTCGCTCAACAGTGCTCAAAGACCAGAAATCTCATTTCTGTGCAAACCAAAAGGTATATATAATTACTCTGATTCGTACGAAAACTTGTGAATCGCACCAAATATTTACCTTTTTTCATACAAAAACGACTTATCCGCATTAAATTTTGATTTTGTACGAATCAAATTTAAAAACTTTAAACTTTTTCAATTTCAATTTTTATTTTTTGTATTTTTCATTCATTTTATCAAAAATTTTATCTGTTTCAAAAATCCACTTAACTAACCAAGTCCAAGTTAATGACCCTGGTTATCCAATTTGCCTTCCAAGTCCAAGTTAATGACCTTGATTGACCAAGTTTAACCAAACAAATTTATTTTAACATGTAAAGTTTCAAATTAATGAACTTTCTTGACATTTGATAAACTTTGTTAAAAATTAGCTCCCAACCCATGATTCCAAGCTTTCCTCAGCAAGATGTTGCTATGAATCTAACCATCGGTGTTTTTATCATCGGTAAACAAAAACAAAAATAAAACTATCAAGCTAAGAAAACTAAAAATATTTTTGGGTTTTAAGAAAATTTTTCAATGAATAATAACATTTTTTGTGAATTTCGCGTTTTTAGAGGATCATTTCAAGCATTCATATAAGTCATCAGTACCATTAGTCTAGAAACACCTTTTAAGCTTTTAAACAAATTTACCTAGATTGTCAATATATTTGTCCATTTAAACCTCTTCTCGTTTCTCAATTCTTTCAAGATATGTTAAGGTATTATTAGAAACATGAAATAACTGTGTTTCCCATCTCAGAATATACTCCCGTATCGAGATTCTCAGAATGTTATATTACAGGTGAATATATCGAATTGATATCTGTATATAGGGTGAATGCGAGACCTTGAGAGCTCAGGTCAGTACTATCGTACAGACAAAGAGATGAAGGCTCATCTTTAGGTGGTGTTCCATTAAGGAATCTTTTGTACTGCAAATGTCATAATTGCTTAAGACATAATCATTTTATGCAGCTTTCGGGGAAATAATACGAAAGTATTATATGAGTTCTAGGCCATTGCTTCCACAAAATCAGAAGAACTCGAATAATACCCCAGATGTCAATCAAATATAAAGACCTAGTATCGCAGAATCTGGCATTCTCTCAAACGAAATTTCGGAGTATTAAGTCCATATATCCGAGAGATGTTGACCCACAAGTTAATCAGTTTTTGTGTTTTAGGTTTATATCTCGATAACAATCTACTGAACGAGTGAAGTCTATTGGCATATCCATAGTAAGACTTTCTTAAACACTTTTAAACAATACAATTCTTTAGCATACTGTGACTATCATTTTTGATTTACTATTTAAACAATACAATTCTTTAGCATACTGTGACTATCATTTTTGATTTACTATGATCACTCTTTTTACACAAAACTCTTTTTGATTTTTTAAATGTTTTTGTATTTTCTCAAATATTCTCCCCTAAAATCAAAAAATATATTTTGGATTTTTTAAGAAATTAGAAGAAAGAATGTACAGAAAACGTTTAACCGATGACAAATTCACATCAAGTCGTCATCATCCTCAAACTCAACCTCAAACACATCCCCTGAGATCATATTTTTTAAACCATTTAGCAATCAGTGTGGATTTTCTCAGTTCGTACCAACTTTTTCACAAGCTTTGGTATAAAAATCTACTTTTGGGTCATCAGTGTGGATTTTCTCAGTTCGTACCAACTTTTTCTCGTAGCAATCACAGAATAAAGTGGTGTCGAATCTCGATATGTTTAGTACGTGAGTGTTGACATGAGTTTTTGGTGATATCGATCGCAGCCTGATTATCGACATATATAGACGTATCAAGAAATTGCAAACCGAAATCTCTCATCTGTTGCTGTATCCAGAGAATATGAGCACAACAACTGGATGCCAAAACGTATTCAGCCTCACAGGTAGAGAGAGCGACCGCGGTTTGTTTCTTGCATTGCCACATTACCAAACGGGTTACGAAGAACTGGCAGCCGGCCGTTGTAGATTTTGTATTCAGTTTGCAGCATCCGAAATCAGAATCCGAGTAACCTGCAAGATTAAAATCATCATGTCTAGGGTACCACAAGCCGGTGCTTGGAAAACCTTTCAGATATCTCATTATGCGTTTAACGATAAGCAGGTGTGACTCTTTTGGATTAGACTGATAACGAGAGCAGAGGCACGTTGGATACATGATATCTGGTCGAGAAGAAGTAAGATACATCAAGGATCCGATCATGGGGCGATATAAAGTTTCATCAACTTTTTCACCGGTAAGATCTGGACAGATGCCGTGATTTGGAGCTAACGGGGTCGATGTTGGTTTAGTTCCTGTCATATTGAATTTCTCCAATGTGTCATGAACATATTTTGTCTGATGAATGAAGATACCATCAGGCAACTGATCAACCTGAAGTCCTAGAAATAACTTCATCTCCCCCATTGCGCTCATTTCGAATTTGGGCTTCATGACTTCTTCAAAGTCTTTACACAGCTTGTCATTTGTCGATCCAAAGATAATATCATCCACATATATCTGTATGATAATTAGATGTCCATCTACTTCCTTCGTGCAGAGAGTTGAGTCTACTGTTCCCCTGATAAAGCCATTATCCAAAAGATGATTCGATAATGTTTCATACCAAGCTCTCGGGGCTTGATGAAGACCCTATAAGGCTTTATTCAAGAGGTAGACTTTATCTTTGTGCACTGGATCAACGAACCCTGGTGGTTGGCCGATGTACACCTCCTACTTCACTTTTTCGTAAAGAAAAGCAGATTTAACAACTAATTGGTACACCTTGAACCCTTTCCACGAGGCAAATGCCAAGAATTTGTGAATTGCTTCAAGACGTGCAACTGGGGCGTAGACTTCAGTATAATCTATCCCTTCTTGCTGATGAAAACCTTGAACCACAAGTCGAGCTTTGTTGCATACCACAACTCTTCTATCATCTCTTTTACACTTAAAGACCCATCTTGTATTAATCTTTTAACGATGATCTAGCAGGTCAACAAGTGTCCAGACACCAAGTTTCTGGAATTGCAATAACTCTTCTTGCATCGCATCCACCCAACTTTCTTCTTTCAACGTGTCTTTCCAGTTTCCCGGTTCAACCTGAGAAACAAAACAACTGTGAGAAAATCAGACTTGAAGTGGAGCAATACTAGTATAGAAACAACTTAGATCTTTATTAATCTGATTGGGAGTTTGCACTCCTGATTGTAAGCTGCCTATAATGTTCTCTGACGAATGATATGAAAGTGTCCTACGCATCACTTCAGTTGGAACATCTACTTGTGATTGCAAATTCGAGATATGTTCATCGACAACCGGTACAGATGAAGAAGCTTTATTCTTGGCATTAGACTGATCAACCTATTTGTTCAGAAAGACTTCAATATGTTCAGATCCTCATCAGAACTAGATCCTCCATCGTCGAAAGTTGGTTCCCGATTAGAGTCATCATCTTCATTTGGCTGGGCTGAAGATTCAGCAGCATTGACATTTTTAGCAGGAACCGGTTTTAGAACAAAAGAGCTTTGATCAACATCAGACGTGTTAACTAGTAAAGATGTAGAAATCACCAACGGTCGAGGAACTTGTTCTTGATTAGATAACTGATGCTATTGAAGTAACATAACAAGTTCTTCTTCAGTTGGCAAATCTGGAAGATCAAATGAATCCCACAATCAATCGTAGTTAAACAGCCACGAATCCCGGGCTTTTGCGTAGGCGTTGTATATCTTTGACAATCTACGTGCTGCGCTAGAACTACCTGGTTCAGACTCGGCATGAAAACACGTTTTTGAGGAGTAGCATAACCAACAAAGAAACCCTCCAAAGATTTGGCTCCAAATTTACCAGTCGGGTCCAAGACGGTACACGGTGATCCAAAAGGTTCCAAAAAAGCTAAGTTAGGCTTTTGTTGATTTAGTAATTCAAAAAATGTCTTTTTGTGAGGCTTAACTTTCAACACATGATTTAGGGTATAACATGCTGATGCCACTGCTTCACTCTAGAAATTGATCGGTAATTTCGAATCAGCTAACATTGTTCTAGCAGTTTCCATCAACGTGTGATTCTTTCGTTCAGCTACTCTGTTTTGTTATGGAGTATAGGGGGCGCTGAATCATGAAGAATCCCCTTTTCATTGCAGAACTGTTGCATCTTCTGGTTCTTGAACTCCGTTCCATTATCACTGTGAATTCTCTTAATGGGCAAATTATATAAATTCTCGAGTTTTCTGAAAAGGATCATAAGAGTTTCAAACGTTTCTTCCTTACTTTCCAGAAAGAATACCCATGAAAATCGAGAATAATCATCTGTAACGACAAGACAATATAGATCTCCAGAAATGCTTTTAACATTGACTGGTCCAAAGAGATCCATGTGTAGTCTTTCTAGTGGTAGCTTTATCGAATTCAACAGCTTTCTGGGTGTGATTTCTTATACTGCTTCCCCTTTTGCAGCTAAGACAATCATCTGATAAATGAAAACTTTTCAAATTGACACCCTCCACTACGTAGTTATGCTCAAGAAAATTCATCTTTCGAAGATGAATGTGCCCCATTTTTCTGTGCCATAAATTGACTCTTTTTCGGTAGCTTTGGAAACAAAGCATTGAACTTTCTCTTAACGTGGTAGAAGCGATGCTCATGTCAAGGACATATAAAGCATTTTCTCGTAGAGCTCGCATCAGAATCCATTCTTCTAGAATCTTGAAACCTTGTTTTAGAATTAGACATTCTTTATCATTGAAATATGTCGTGAACTTCTTGTCACAAATTTGCGAGATACTAAGATGATTGTTCTCAAGTTCAGCGATATAGTTCACTTTAGCAAACGATACAACTCCGTTCGAGAGAATCCCTTCCCTGACAATCCTACCTCCTTGCGTTCCAGCAAATCCAACATATCCTCCTCGGATAGCTCTAACATCATTGAGCAATGCAAGCATTCCTTTCATGTGGCAAGATGCTCCACTATCCATGATCCATTTTGACAATATCGAACGTTGGAGCCCCTGCACACATGATTAACAAAATTTATTTAAACAAAGAGACCCAAGCTTGTTTGGTCTTGGGTGGGTTTGGAATGTCGAACTTTGGACCCACTTGGTTCTTTTCAATCTTTTTAATCTCAATGTTGTTTGGAACAGAAGGTTTGAGTTCAACCTTGGATGATTTGGTGTTAACAATTTTAGCAACCCATTTCTGTGTTTGTGGTTTAGCCTGTTTAACATAAAATTTTGAATCTTTTTGTTGAACTTTATGTGATGTTTCACCAATTTCAAACTTAGATTGAGGTTTAATTATTGGTTTAACATTTTGATGAAATTCAGTTTTTCTTTTAAGAATTTATTTCGGCATAACCATGGGTGCTTTTTGCTTTTCATCATTGGTGAACTTTTTCGGAGAAGAAACTAGTTTTGAACTTTCTTGTGAACAACATCATGCGATATGTCTAACTTTCTTGCATTTAAAGAATGTCATGTTGTCCTTATGAACAGAGGTATTCAAAACCTGTTTCTATTTTGGTTTCTCTTTTTCTTTAAGAAAATCATCATTTGATTGAGTACCAATGATTTCCTTTTCCTTCTCGGTTGTTGTCCCAAATACAAAATTAATTTTCTTTGTAAAATCTAATTTTTGGGACCTGTTGGTTTTATGTTGCTTCTGATAACCCAACCCTGCATGCTTCTTTTCCGGATATTCTCCATTTTTTCAATAGTAAGGTCGGTTGTCAGTTTTTGATTTAGAATAGAAAGATGAATCATGTTTATCTAAATCATCATGACTTACCTCCATCAGCTTGAACATTTTATCAACACAACCTCTTTTCACATTCTTGATGGGAAAATCCTCATCCGAAAATAGTTTATCAAATCCTTTCATTTTATAAACTATGACATTAGGATCATCATTTAAACTATTTTCTGATTTGTCATCAGATTTTGACTTCTCAGACTTTTCAGACTCAGCCTCTTCAGATTCATTTGTTAACACTTTTTCAATCACATTTTCTACCACTTCAGAATCACATTCACCATTATTTAGTGTAAGTTATATCGATGTCCTCAGACAACTATTCGGTTTTCAATTTAATATTTAGCGCCTTTTCCACCCCAGCTGGATTTTTGCAAGCATAACTATTCCACATGGGTGGAGGAACTTGATCATAACTTCCACTCTTTGTTTTACCATTTTTAAATTCCTCAGTATTTTCAAGTTTTGGTAAAATGTGGTCTATGACGTATGAGCTTGGGGAATAACTAATTAACAGTTTGTTAACTCATTCGGTTTCAATTCTCATTTTCTCAAGCTCACTTTTAAGCTCAGCAATAGTGTTTAGATGAATATTAATTACCATTTGTTTATCCATCACTGTTGCTTTAAGCATCATAAGTGTTGCGTCATTTTCCCTGAGTGCTTTATTATATTGTTTAACAGACGCACTCAATTTGTCATGTGCTTCCTTTGTGGTTTTGTAATCGCTTGACAAATTGTCTGTTAAGCTTTGCAATTCAGCAAATCTTTTGTCTTTCATAAGACACTCATCACATGGTTCATCACACATTGAACAACATTTTTCATTCTCAGATGACTTGTTTACCTCATTTCCATTTGCCATGCACGCTTTAATGATGTCTTCTTTTAGCAATTCCTTTTTCTCATCCTCTTTGACATCTTCAACCGGTTTCTTTTGCATTTCAACTGTTGAATGTTGAATAGGTGCAAAATATCCTGCAAAATTTTTTAAAACATCGTTAGGAAAAAGATGTTTGAATGGACCATTCAACAGCTCCTCTTCCTCTTATGAAGTATGATAGTAATAATCATCATCCTTAGGTCCTTCATCAAACGATGCCTCCAATTCTTCTTCCGGTTCATCAATAATTTCAGCCACCAATGCCAAACTTTCTCCTTTCGAAATAAACCTTTTCCAATTAAACCTTCGTCTTCTTGTGTAACAATCAAAGCCTTAACTTTAGTTTCAGGTTATCTGTATTCAATCGGCACGATTCTTGTTCTCAGTTGTGGTCGGTGATAGATCGATCTTTTGTAATAATCATCTTGGAAAGGATTTTGATTCCCTTGAACCTCTCGGTTTGGACATTCTCTTTTAAAGTGACCTTTCTCCCGACATTTGAAACAAGTAACTTTAGATTTATCATATCCAAGTTTCCCATCCAAACCTCCCAAATTTCTTTACCAGTGATTTCCATAAATCGTTGTGCTCATCGAACGATCGAAGCCATGCATCATTTTATATCTGTCAACTCCATTTCAACTGGATCAATTTGATCGTAGTCTTCTCGTGTCATTTCAGAATTACCAATCTTTCCAGCGACAAGACTATCATATGACTCAAGAACTGAAGCAAGTAGAGACATATGTTGTTTTGCCGTCTTTTCATCAAAATTTGTGCGTTCTGAAAGTCAACGACAATGTTGCATTGCAGAATTCTTTAACTTGCATTAGATGATGGAGTGGCTTGATTGTTATGAGATTGATTTGATCCGAAAGAAGACTGTTGACTAGAAGGTGTATTTGGATCAACTGTTGGATACGATTGGAAACCACTTGACTGAGTTTGAGGTGTGGTTAGTGAGCTATATGCACTGAACGCAGTTTGAATCTTTGCGCTTAGATTTGAACAGCAGAACTGTTTTTGAAATAAAGATGAACATCTTGTTGCATTTGAACAGTTTTGTTTTTGGCCATCTTTTGCATCTCTAATTCATGACCTTCCAATCTTTCGATAAAGCGAGGCAACGAGAAATTGCTGTATTCAACCCCATTCTTCAAAATGGTTAAGTAAGTCGACCATTCACCTTGTGGCAGAGAATCAGCTAGTTTATCAACAAGCTCTTCATTTGTCTTCACAATTCCCATTCTCTTCATATGAACCACCAGATGATAATATCGCTCAATTAGCTGTTTGACAGTTTCTCCTTTGATCAATGTGAATACATCAAACTCTTTGCTTAATAATGCCCTTTTGCTTTTGCAGAGTTGCGAACTACCTTGAAATTTGAGTCGAAGAGCATTCCATAAAGATTGCGCATCATCATCATGCTTCAACAAAGCCAATATGTCTTCTTTGATCGATTGCTGAAGAATATTCATCATCTTCTTTTCGTTGATAAATCTTTCTCGTTCAACATCAGAGAATTGGGAAAGGGTCTTTTCAAGCCCACTTTCGCCAACTGGTGCGATGTATTTTGCCTCGATTGCAAACCAGCAAGTAAAATTTTTAGCTTGCACCCAGTTCATAAACCTCTCGCTCCAACTATCAAAGTCTTCCAAATTCATAAGCTTTGGAGATTTAGTCATTGTTCCCATTTCATTCTCTAAATTGATGTTTTGAGCTGACCGATGTGGCAAGCGCATTGTAAAATTCCTCAGACATTTTTCCTGCAAAAAGTTAGAACACACTTCTCGAAAATAAACAGATCAGATTAGATAGATTTTTTTTGCAATCAAGTGGTTTTGTACGAAATACAAATCTTACACGAAACAAAATTTTTGTACGATTCAAGTTTTATCACAAACACTAAGTTTTCGTACGAATCAATTCAAGTTTTTACTAAGTAGAATTTTGTGCGAATGAATTTGGTACGGATCAAGTCATTTTGTACGAATCCAATTTTTTTTAATTGAGTAAATTTGGTACGATTGAAATTTTGTACGATTCAAATCATTTAGTACGAAACAATTTGAAATTCTGAAAAAATTTCTCAAGATTCTGTATGAACTTTAAACTGATTCGTATGAATTCTAAATTGATTCGTACCAACTCAAAACAACTGAATTTCGTGTGAAACTCGTACGAAAACTGATTCAAACTTCAAACTGACCAAATTTTATCGATTTCAAAATGATTTAGTTCAATTTTATGTCCGAATTATGGTATGGATTGATTAGATTGAAGATTAACTTTAATTACTAAAATCCTAGTCCATTTTGTCCATGAATTTGCCCGAAATTTGTCCAAAAATCCAGCAAAGGTCAGAAAAATGATGAAGATGAAGACATGTCCAAGTCTGAATAGTAACTACTTGTTGACTATCTGTAGATCAAATCTCATGGCTCTGATACCACTTGAGGACGGGGATCGAGCTCCCGAAATGAGCAATCGACCTGATCTCACTCAACTAGCAGAGGGGAATTCATTGCTAGAGAGCTAGATATGACAAACAAGATAGAACTTACTGTTTAACTGCTTCTGATCTATTAAAGACGTTCAAGTTACAGAGCAAGTCAACAGACTGACAGACTTCGCTGTATGAAATAAATTCGTCCTAGCTCTAACACAACACTTCCCTATTTATAGGTCGACATGCCTCGTACTGATGTGCGTGCACTAACAAACAAACAACTATGATTCATACGAAATTGTATTTCGTACGAGTGACTGATTTCGTACGAAACACTCTCCTGTTTCATGCGAATCACAGTGTAACACATATAAATTTTACATTTTCTTATTTGAACATTAACTTGTAATCTTTATAAACATTACGGATATATCCTAGACATAGGCAATAGACATTATGCACCAACATAAACTACCATATATTGAGTCATGCATTTACCCTCAAAATTTCATAATTTTTTCTACGTCATTTGAACTATCAAATGCAAATTGTAAAAACAAGTGTCAGAACAAAAGCTTTAATAAGATGATTTTAGACAATAACCTGCATTTTGTGTGGACATTAGAGCCCACACAAGCTCATGTCTTAGTTATTAGGCTAAAAACCTCAAATAAAACTGTTTTCCCAAGCTCCATCAAAACTCATCTTTTTGAAAAGAAAAATGATTTTGAAAATCTTAAACTTGTGATAAAATGGTGAGCCCTACATTTTTAGAAAGCCCAACCTTTTCTCCTCACATGCTTAAAATTAGGAACTTTATAAAATTATTTGCCTTATTAAAACATGTCATAAACATAGCCTAACAATTTGATAAAGTTGAAAATACATGAATGTGATAGGAGTTAGTTATCTATGACTTAGGCATATTGTATATGTAAATAGGACACATTTGGAATAAAAGCTTGGTATATAGTTTAACTTTCGTACATGGGGGTCAATATCTATCAATGCCCAAGTAATACATGACATTAGACACAAGTACGTACACATGTATTCTTGCAAAAAAAAATGTATTTGAGAAGAACAAAGTGACTAGATTAAACATTTGGATGATGCATGAATACAGAGCAACATTATAGCTAAAACCATATCCCTAAAGTGTCTAAATCTATGTATGTTATGATAGAAGCCAGATAAGCATACTGCGTAGGTTGTATATCACTCTTAGGTGAGTCTCATGACCCCTTTTTACTTGTTTTTAATCGTTAGGGGGAAAAACTTGTCATGCATTTTTATTTGGAAATCATGGGAAGGCTTCTTTTGGGAAAAGCGCGAATAATCCGTAATTACATTACATGAGACGAAATTATTATCGCTAACAAAGTCCCCTGAACTGTGATCATTAACTTTGGTAGACGTGGGTTATATGACTAGATCTAGTCGGGTTAATCACCCCGTTCATGGTTATAGCTAGCTTTGGCATAAAAGATTGTCCCATATAAGTTTAAAACTCTTGCCTAGTTATCAAAGTATAAACTTGTCAGAGGTCTATTAGAATTTAAACCCAAGAAAGATCACTTGTGTGGATCTTGTGAAATAGGTCAATTCAAGAAAGTATCACATAAACCCACACAGGAATACTATTCCAACAACTGCTAGAAATCTTGCGCATAGATCTTTGTGGGCCACTCGGTACTCTATGTTTGGAAAACGATACATGTTGGTGATTGTTGATGATTACTCTAGGTATACATGGGTAGATTTTTTGATACTTAAAAGTGAAACAACTGATCTTGTAATTAACTTTATCCAAAAGATACAAAACGTAATGAAGTTAAATGTCAGCAAGATCAGAAGTGACAATGGAACAAAGTTTAAAAATGCCAAGATTAACTCCTACCTAACAGAGCATGGCATTACACATGATTTCTATACACCTAGAACTCCTTCATAAGATGGAGTGGAAGAAAGGAGAAATCAAACTCTTGTTTAAGCTGCAAGAACTTTACCGGTTGCTGAAGGACTTCCAACATATTTATGGGCAGAAGTTGTATCCATTGCATGTTTCACCCATAGTAGATCCATTGTCAACAAACGGTTTCAAACAACACCCTTTGAGATCATTAACAAGCATAAACCATTGTTAAATACATGCATGCTTTTACCTCAAGATACTATATTCTAAATGGGGTGGAAGATCTTTCTAAATGTCAATGAAAATCAAATGAAGGCATTTTCCTAGTCTACTTTTAACTTCTAAGGAATATAGAGTATATATCCTTAAAACAAGAGTGCATAATTATATAACCATGATATGTAGTTTTATACGTATACTTATGCCCCTCACCTCAAATACATTTGACGCATCTTGATGACTTTCGACATAGACATATTACACAAGAAATTCGTTTTTTCCACAAAAGTACTAAATCAAACAAGTACGAGTATTATAGTACTTAGCCACACGGATATGCCAAAGGTTTTATAATATTTTTCAGGTTTTATATACGTAATTAACGTAAGCTTAAAAATAGTTTATGATGAAAAAAAGCCTTGAGGAAAACAAAAATTAAAAACAAAGCATACTAATAATTTTCATCCGCACGATACTGCGAGGAAATTGTGTTCAATAAAAAAAATAAAAAAAAATAACAACATTAGATCTAATTACACATATGACGCCTCATCGTAACAAACAGATAAAACCAAAAAAAAGAGTAATGTATCCAAAGGATATCCACACGTGTATCATGTTGATGGAAAACTAACAAAATATATAGATATCAGTTTCAATAATAACAATAATGAGACCTATGTTGTTCGGTCGGTCATTGTTTGGTTCATTGACGATAAAACCCAAAACGATGTCGATATGTGTTTTACGTCGATTAAAAACCACAATAACGAACATTGATACCAGTTGGATTGGTTGTACAATTACTATCACGTAGCTCCTAAGAGAGCATGGTGGCTCAATAGATTTACTAGTATGTTTCTTCTCCCCCATGATTTCTAGAAACGCATAGCCTTTTGGAACAACACCAATTAACCTAAAACCGTTGGTCTCGGTTGGAGTGGTCCTTCAACCTTGAAGAGGAACAAACATTTTCAAACCATCACTGATTCCGGGAAAATGGGTATCTTTGATTCTTTGTCATTTTAGGGTGGAATTCTGTAAAGTCTGACCACCCAAACATCTGAAGTTACCAATGCACGAAGTATCCTTATAATGAAAAGATCTATGTTCACACCTCGAACAATGGCCATCACATTTCCTCCCATACTCAAAATGTTGTCAATAGTCAGAAAGTACAACGACACGAAAGACTCGAATGACCATCTTGGGGTGTTATGTAGTTCCACAATAGCAACGATCGATGACATGCTAATGTCACATGTTTGTTTGAACTTGTAAGTCCCGAAAATCCGGATCTAATAATGATATCAAACAGTCACCAAGGATGCGCGGAATCCAAACTTGGTGAGATTCAAGAAAACCAAAATAAGAACGAGATGATCGAGATGAACGAGAATGACATGCGAATCACTTCAAACTTGCATACGATTCTATTACTAACAAATTAGCAAAACCGTCTGATACAAGTTCTCTCTCTCTACCTTTCTCTCTCTAACAATGGAGGCTTCTGAGGTTCTTCTTAAGGCTTAATCCTAGAAATGACATAATGTTCTCTATATACCTAGGGTTTGCCCATCCCCATATGTGCTCCCCTTAGGCTTGCTTGGCCCACATGGCCTAAGGCATGCCCAAATGACCTATACATGGTCCAATCCTAATATAAAATAACCCAATTAATCCAAGGTCGCAACCATAGTCCGTTGCATAAATTTGACGAGTCAGTCTCACACTTCTAAGACCTAACAATCTCCCCCTAGATTGATGCATCAAATTGTCTTCATAGCATGAATTCAACAACGTCTTCAACTGAGTCTATGGTTGATGCTATGTTGCAAGTGTTGTGGAAATCAGTCTCATACTTCTTGGACCTCACACTTCAACAAACTCTCAGCAGCGGGTCTCTTTTTCTTCTCTTGCGGTTAGCTTCATATCAGGATCTGGATCAGCTTTGCTTGAAACATCTTTATCAGAAAGAATGTGAGAGGAGGATTCTCGGCAGCTCTTTTCTTCTTCAATCTTTCTCTTTCAAGCAAGCAGATTCACATATACTTCTTCAAATGTACTGTCATTGTCAGACGATGACTCTATAAGGTTCTTCTGACTCAGGTACACCTTGCTGTTGTGATGCTTCATGCTTTATCAGTAACTAACAGCATCTCAATTTTTAGCAACCCCTGTTTCTTGATCTAAATCAAGTTCAAAATCCTCATAAATTTATCAACAAACATTTCTATGCAACAGGGAGAGTACCATATAAACACTTGGTACATCCAAGTACTTGTACTCGGATCAAAATTCAAATTTCTTTCACCTTTTTTTATGATCTATGAAATCTTCAAGAACGGCTAATGGTTTTTAATAAAACAAATAAAACAATCTATTTTTGGATTTTTTTAGTAAAAACAAGACACTGTTTTTATATTTTTTTAATTTTTCAAATAAACAAGAGCATAAGCAAAAACGAAAAATCTAACTCAACAATATACAATTACAATTACAATGGAATCAAAATCGTTTTCAGGCTGACCATGTAACGCTTCGTATTTTCGTATTCTTATTTTTAGAAAGTTCGTATTCACATTCTATTATTAGAAACCTTACATTCGTATTTCAATTTCAATCTCACAATTCGAGGCGTTAATCATAATGAAATTCATTTTTATACACATACATGTTACCTTTCATATTTGTATTATGTACGCAATCAATCTTTAAATGCGTGTTTATAAGCAAAACCGAGACTTAAAATACACTTTGGATACCTAAAAACAAGTTAAAATACAAGAAACGGCATAAAATAACCTATTTAGAAGAGCAGGGACTAAAAGTAAGCAAAACCAAAAGTTTTTCCACCTCCTTTCTCCTCCAATCACCTTCCACCATTCTTTAGCCAATTAGATTTCACCCTTTTCCACCTCTTTTCTCCTCCAATCACCTTTCACCATTCTTTAGCCAATTCAATTTCACTCTTTTCCATTTCCTTTGTCCTCCAATCACCTTCCACCTTTCTTAGCCAATCATATTTCACCATTTTACACATCATTTCTCCTCCAATCACCTTCCACCTTCATTTAAACCCCAACCACTTAACCCTCTTATAAATACCAACACTAACACCTTCCAAATACTTGCGCCACATCCAAATCACTTCCAAACTCTCTCAAATCTCCAAGATTTTCAACTTTGGGAAAAAAGTTCAGGAACCAAAATTGGGAAGTTTGGTGTTCCATCAACTCAAGACTCGTCAAACCCACTAAGTGAAAATTTCTTCGCAAACCGTGAGTGTACATGACCCTTTATACTTTTCCATCACTTTGGGTGCAATACGTATTCACTATCAAACTTACACAAACACATACTATATGCTTGAAACACAAAAAAGCAATCCCATATACATGCTTAATACGTTATACTTGAATTCATATACGCTAGACTATTCTTATGCTTTATACTTGTCATTAACTTCATACAAGCCTCCCTTAATATGTATAGCGCTACAGGATTCACGCACCGCCCGTATTCTTAGGTCACGTTAAGTAAACAAACGGTCTATTCATTGCTATGATAAGATTATGCTAGCGGTAAACTTTGGGTTGACATTTATAGCTACATGCTAGTATTATATGTTAATTCTAGTTAAAGATTATGCCATGTGTATTCGTTTAAACTTTTATACTTATGCTAGTAATTAAACTTGTATGCTCGCCAATACTTTTTGTATTGAACTATACTTCGATACGTATCGTAGGAAATTGAAGATGTTGTTGATGAATCAAATCTAGTAGGAAGACTAGAAACACACTTTAAATTTAGTACTTAGTTGTATTTCACTTTTGTTCAACACGTTGGAATTTGCTTCAAAACGATTGTACTTGTTTCTTAGAAATGAAATGAAGTTTACTTTATCAAATATTGTCACAAATAGTGTTATGACGACTCTTGCAATCTCGTTCATCCTGCCCCGATGTTCTGCTATCGGTTGGGGTGTGACAGATTGGTATCAGAGCCATAACTATAGGGAATTAGAAAAAATTGCCATGATTTGACCTAATCTATAATCTAAGTACCCATACTTGACCATACTTGATTTTCATGCTCAAAATACTCGAATTCTACCGATTTTGCTTCTTGTCTTATCGTTTTCTTGAAATATGCATGTCTTGCCAAAGACAATTTATAATACACACGCGAAGACATGAAAACACTCTTATCACACAAATGAGACGATTCCATCAAAATAGGCGTGAAACCCTCACTTTTGTGAGACCTCGATCTGCAAACATAATTTTTTTATGAAATTATACCATCAAGTTAGGAGTGACTTCCTCACCTTGATGAAAAAAAGTCACTATACCCATTCTAGTGGACCCTTACCAACGAGGCGGATTTAGTCCTTACCTCGTTTGGTAATTACCAACCACACTTAGGGTACGACGTTATCAAGTTAGGGGTGAAACCCGCACCTTGATAACTCGTCCAACTCCTCGATTTTCAATCTCGCCAAGGTCTTGAATTTTCTATTGACTAGGGGTAAGTAGTAACCGGATGGGTCGATACCGTTAACTGAAATTTCAGTGAGAGTATTTTATCTATTAGGCCAAAGCATACTTCCCAAAATCAAAAGAAATTTCGGTCACTTTAATTTAGTCTAAGTTCCGTTCCGGAACAATCCAAGTTTAATCAAAGCTCTCTTATACTAGTATCAAATTTTATGCATTTCATAATACAACATTTATCCCTTTCAATTCAAATTATTTTCACAATGAATGTATACATATCATACCTATCCTTTCGTGTATTTTGCCCCACTTTTTATGTGTACAATCTAAAAATGTCACCCACGAGGAAGAAAGTATCACATTCCCTAAAATGGAAGTATCATCATCAAGATAGGAGTGATTCTCTTACCTTGACGATTAGCTCCGCTCCTCTTCTTCTTACAATGATTTCGCCAACGAGCTAGGGGTGATTTCCTTACCTTGGTGATCATTACCAATTCTCATTCCTTGAAGAAACCTTACCCTTGAGTTAGGAGTGAAGTCCACGTCTTAATGAGGTGATTAAATCACAACTCGACCAAATCCATGATAACCACTCGATTAAATCTTTTACTTGAATCATTTTTCATTGTGTCAAATTTTCTAATTATGCATAAATATCAAATCTCGTTGTTTTATTAAACGTATTTTTACCCTACAATCTATTTATGTAAATCACATGCGTAAAAATCCCCTTCATGCTTTAGATATTTTCTTACCAGTTTTCCTAAAAGTCTTATAAAATGCTACCTATCAACCTATTCGGTCTATTGAATCACTTGCCCACGAATTTCATATTTGATACAATCACTAAAACACACTCATACTATACCAAAGACGCTTTGTTCCCAATAGGGAACGAAGAAAATTTCCTCTCACATGGATGTAATTCTTATAGATGTCGCCTCGTTAACCTCACTTAGTTGTAAAACATAATTAACCAATAGTCAACCTAACCGATAAACGTAAATAGCAGACCCATACACCCTCGAGGCTTCCATTCACAATCAATAGACCTCAACATAGAACTAGCTCTCCTACCGAAAATTTTTATCAACGCTTTAGAACAAGGATGAAACACCCAAGACCCTTACAAACCTCGCCTATACTCACAGCCCAAGAAACCCGTAAGAACCGCACCTAGGTAACCTTCCAACGCCCATGATCGATAACCCACTTGTACACCATGTCGTGTGCACCAAGCATGTACCCATGGATATTTAGTCGGAACTCGACACCTCACCATCAAACTACCATTCAATCAACGTACCACAACCACCTCATCGACCAAATTAACTCCCAATACATACAATAGACATCGTAACCCTACACCTACACGCCAATACCAACGAAGCTTGACTATCTATAAGTTGGTTTTGCTAAAATTCTTTCAAAACCAAAGTTTTTCCACGGAAATTTTCAAACATAAATTTTCTTATTTTGATATAAAGTACTTTCAATGAAGTAAACTCACTCTTTAAGACCCTTCTCAAAACCGCTAATACGCAATTCTAAATCTAAACCCGTGGGCATGGAAAATTCACGAGGTCGGAAAACCTACACATACGAGAATCCAAATTTTAAAACGAAAGTAGCATTTTCTTTTTACAAACCACATCTTTCGTCGCTAATTAATACTTTTCTCAATATCCTCTCGACATTCAAAGCTTGATTCTCCATTCCCGACGGACCCGACCTATACGGTTCAATAAACTCAACGATTTGCTCCAACAAATATATATATGCATACCATTATACATGTACCAACTTATATATATGATTCTTTATATTTTTCATAACAATCTTACACATATCATTGTTTACCCTTTGATTTATATACTCAAAACTACATACTAGACTTATGTGTGCTTAACTTCATATAAACTTCAACTTATATACGCTTGATATTACATGCAAATATGGTACGTGTTTGTCATCAATCATACTCACATTCATACATTCAAACTACATGGTAGTCATACTTGAAATCCATACATGGGCATAACCCGAGTGGTTTTGCCTATGTTAGATACGCGCGTACTTAAATACAATAGTGTATACTTGCTTATATTTTCATACACTATCACACACGAATCTACACTTGTAACGCTAAAATTTACCCGTGACCCATACACTACAAGTACAGACTATGCGGATCATGCAATGACTAAGATAATCATGGGTGCACGCGAGATTATACTAATAGGCGCATGAAAACCATACTAGGTCCTACTGTGTGTTGTAACATGGAACGTAACATGAAACTGAATAGCGAAACGGACGTAACATGTTAGAACATGGTCGATACGCTGCTAGTACTCCTATATATAAGTGTTCCTAACATGTTACTAAACTTTCATAAAACGTGCCATGTGAAATTTGGTGTTATTCGGACCTTATTAAATACGTTCTCCTAACAATAAACTATGATGCCTCACTATCCTTTCCTCGATTGTACCCAAACTCGCTTTGAAACACTTGATACTCGGTTCGTCTATAACAAAATCTCATTCCCAAAATCGTTAGCCGCAACGACTACACTATCACTAGCATCCCTCAACGCTTCATGTTCGCATTCTATCTGATATGGATACCATTTTTACCCCTCGTATACATCTACCAAATCGTTCATTCATTCTAATGCCATGATTATTCCCAACTATTCCCTTAACATTTCGTCCAAACCTTATTTATAGTAAATCAGCCCAAACATTCAATTCATTTTAGCAAACATCCTCACCAGCTTAGTTCAGTCAAAATATTTTTGAACTATTTTTTTATTATTTATTACACGAAAACTCCAACTATTTTCTCACCAATAAACATTTTTTTACAACTTGTGACTTTACTAATACGCCTTGGAACCAATAAGACTTTTCTTACAAACTATGGTGCGGGCTGCACATTACATCAAATCACATCCTTAATTATACTAAAAAAAATTTCTCCTTAGGACACATTCTCTTAAACACTCCTTTCACCGCGATGTCCAAACTCGGTCAAACTCGCATTGCCTATATACACATATACAAGTTTTACTTATTTTTACACTTACTTATGGTTGGATTAATTGTTATGTTATTATTTAACTCCTAAAATTAATGTAAGCCTATAATAAGGAAGCAACTAGGTAGCCATGTCAATTCTTTCCTACATCGATGAAATGAGAAAATATAGCAGACACCTCTTCCTTATATATAGAAGAATAGTTTAGGAATATAACTTTTGGGAACGCTTTACTATAGAAAACTCTGAGTATACGATACTTCATTGGGTCTTGTTAGTATTTGTTTTTGGAGCACGAGTAGGAGCATGAGTAGGGAAGCTCAACGTAGATAGTTTAAAGATATGTTCCTATTTAAGTTTATGTTTAGTATTTATTATTTATTTAAATCTAGTGATTAAAGTTAATATTAGTAAGGTGGGTTAATTGAAAGCATAGCATTAGTTTTGCATGGACTGATCATCCATGCTTAAACAAGGCAGTGTTAACTAATAGCCAACCAAGATAATAAGTAGGTAGATGTATCATAACCTAACATAGGATTTCTTATGTTGTATCAGGACCTAGAGATATTGTTTGATTATGCTAGCAACTTTTATCTGATGTACTAGAATTGTTACATGGTTATGCTAGCAACTGTTACATGGTTGGTTTTATGAATGCTTTCCAAATGCGAACATTTTTTCCTAAACTGTAATAATATGACACGACTGTTGTACGCATGTACATAACCTGTGTACTCATACACATGATATTTTTGGTCCCTTATATGTGCCGCTACGGCGGGATTTGTCTGGTTTACACCTATGGTGTAAAGGGCATGGGTGTATGATGATTTATCATGTGTTGTAATAAGCCAGATGGCTTTTGGTTTGCTCCCATTTCCAAACAAGGATCTCAGGTTGTTGTAATAAGCCAGATGGCTTTTGGTATTCGGCCTTACCATTTGCAAAAGTTAGGTATTTCTCAATATAGGTCGCAATATTCCCTTGAGATTAGGCCACCAATAATACTCCTTTAAATCCTGATACATTTTATCAGATCCTGGGTGTATCGAGTATTTTGACTAGTGTGCTTCGTCCAGCACCCAGCCTCGTATATTGCCAAATAGGGAATCTAGATCCTTCCCATGAAATATAAAGTTCCATTTGTTTTCCATTCCCTGTAATGATTCCACTTGAATGTTTTAAGACTTTAGGGCTTCTTGTTGTGCATCGTGCACTCGAGTCGTAAAGTCCGTCTAAATAGTCATTTCTAAAGCTCGAACGTGTAAAATTCTCACTCGTTCCTTCCAGCTCAAAGCATCTGCCATTACATCTGCTCTGTCCGGTGATACTTGATCTCGCAGTCATAATCATTCGGCACTTCTACCCAACGCCGTTGGCGCATATATAGTTCCTTTTGAGTGAATATGTGTTGAATACTTTTATGATGTGTGAATATGGTACACTTAGTTCCATATAAATAATGACGCCGGATTTTTAAAGCAAATACCACTGCACCTAGTTTTAGGTCATGAGTGGTATAGTTCTTTTCGTGAACTTTCAACTGACGAGATGCGTACGCGATGACTTTTTCACGTTGTGTTAACATGCAACTCAAGCCTTAATACGATACATCACAATACACCACAAATTCATCGGTACCATCTGGAAATGATAATATCAGCACCTTACATAATTTATCCTTTAATAGTTGAAATGCCTATTCTTGTTTTTCTCCCCAATCGAACTTATTATCCTTTTGTATAAGTGAGGTTAGAGGCTGATCAACTTTTGAGAAGTTCTCAATAAATCTCATGTAATATCCCCCTAAACCTAGAAACTCGATCTTTGAGGGGTCGACGTGTATCCCATTCTTGGTCACCACGGACGAGAAACTGTACTTCACGAATCCAAAATTCGCATTTCGAGAACTTGGCATATATTGCCCCTTCTTTATCAATTCAAGTATAGTTCTCAAGTGTTGTTCGTGTTCTCCCTCGGTTCACGAGTATATTAATATGTCATCTATAAATACTATCACGAACTTGTCGAGGTATGGCTTACATACCGGTTCATCAAATCCATAAATATCACGGGCGCATTTTTTAGACCAAAAGGCATAACAAGGAACTCATAATGACCGTAGCGAGTCCTAAATGTCGTCTTAGGAATACTTTCCTCTAGGATTCTTAACTGATGATACCGGATCTTAAATCAATTCTTTGAATAACAACTCGACCCTTGTAATTGATCGAACATATCGTCAATCCTCAGTAATGGGTACCGATTCTTGATGGTTAACTTGTTTAGTTCCCGGTAGTCGATGCACATTCGGAAGGTTCCATCCTTCTTCTCGACAAAAGGCACCGGAGCTCCCCATGGCAAGGAACTCGTTCTAATGAATCCTTTTTCTAACAACTTTTGAAGTTGTGTAGATAGTCTTTGCATTTATGACGGAGCTAATCGGTATGGAGGCTTTGCTATTGGTGCGGCTACCTGGCACCAAATCAATGCAAAAGTTGACGTGTCGTTGTGGAGGTAATCCAAAGAAGTCTAATGGAAAGACTTGAGGGAATTCCTTCCATACGGTTATTTCCTCCAATTTTGGCTCCTCGTTTTCCTTATCGACTACGTGAGCTAGAAAGGCTATGAAACCTTTCTGTAGGCACTTCTGGCCTTCATGCACTTAATGATTCGTAAGGATGTCTCGTGCTTCCCTTCGTGTACTATGAGTGTTTCTTCGTTTGGCAGGGGGATGCGGATAGTTTTCTCAGGATAACCTACTTCCGCTCGGTTATACGTCAACAGTTCTATGCCAAAAGCTACGTCATAACAACTAAGATAAACGGGCAAAAGATGGATATTAAATTCTTGTTCTCCAAGTTCCAAAGTGCGTCCTTTTATAACTTCCCTTGACATTGACTAATTTACCGTTGGCAAATCCTATAGAATGAGGGAAGGTCTATCTTACTTGACTCTAGGTCAACTATATTTTGAATTCTATGGAGATGAACTAAAATCGGCACAGGTATCAAACAAGATTGAGGCGAGATGTTGGTTGATAGGAAACATGTCATTGACCTTTTAATGATTCCTCATGACTCAGGGATCAAAACGATGCATCTCGGATCTTTAGATTGATTTCGGACCATCTCGGATTATTGTTCCGAATTACATCTCGGATACCTCATTTCGAATTAGTTTCGGATCACCATCTCAGATAGCAATTCGGATTACCATCTCGAATATTGGTTCGAATTGGGTACTGTTCCGTGTTGAACTCGAAAAGGTGGAGGGTTAACCGGCTGGGTAATAAATGTTTTGGTACACAGAAATTGATCGTAAACAATTTTACAAACCGATTGCACGGTTAGAATTGTGTGATTTTTTGAAAAAGAATTTTTGGACATTATATATCATTGGATTCGTATCGACGAGACGAGTCTAACGCTAATTTCCCATTAGCTAACTTGATAACGTGTCTAATTTATAAGACTCTAATTCGAGTATATGCTTAACACCTAAAGGCACTAGCTAAGCTCGGTGTTGGTATTAAAAGAATTGACACGTAATGATTGTAGAGTAGAACGTACGCATGATGACATCAGGATCTTGTGGGGTATCCATAGTTTCTAATCATTCATACTTTAACTCACTTGCCTGATTAATTCTTGAGGCGTTCATGCTTGAAGTGGCCTTCATGCCACACTTAACATCCTTGTTCTTGGTTGAGTCTTACTAACTTATTGCTTTCTGGTTTGTGTCTTGATTCACCACACATTTACTCTTTGCACTTTTGCAAGTGCCCTCATGAGGAAATTTTCACTTATCACATTTAGGATCAGTAAGTTATCAGCATATTTCGTGGTGCTAGCATCAATTATGGATGCAATTGCCTTCATTTCTAACATCACGGGAGTTCCCTTTTGTTTCTTACTCATTCTCGATCCTGCCTTAAGGGGTGTGTATTTTCGCTTCCTGTCGCTAGTAGATTCCACATGCGTTTCCTTCCTTTCTGCACCTTTCTTTGGTAATTTCCCATTCTCACCGCATCCTTGGTGAGACTAACTGCGAGAGTTACTGTTTGAGTGACGAAGGTAGGGTGGGATGATGTGGTCATGTTTTCGGTTCTTAGAGGCTAAACCCCAAATGTAGCGCCCAATGCCTTTGATTTCAGGCGTTCCCAGTATGGAACAATCCTTAAGAGATCGTGAAAGCGTTGAGTGAATGCAACAACGTTGGCTGCAATTATGATCGAGTTCTATGATCCCGTCTCTACCCTTGGAATTCTAGTCAGCGAGTAATACTCTTCTCGCATAAGATTTTTGAGTTCTTCCCATGATGACCTCTTTGTTTACCTAATCGGTTACTCAGGAGTACATTTACTAACACTGCTAACCGACTCCCTTGTGTTTATTTAGCGGGCATAACCTACCGCACCTCTCGTACCAGTGAGGTCTCGCGGTTATAGTCCAGGAAAGCCGTAGAATTTAAAACCTTGTATGATTGCATCTTCAGGTGTATGCCACTCGTTCCCAATCTATTGGGATCTAAACCGTTTGAACTACGGTACCACCAGTTTCGTCACTAGTGTCGACTAAGCTACCCTCGTGTCGTGCATTTCCGCAACCGTATGTCCTTCCATAAGAACTCTAGTTCGGCTTACCTAGTAAGTCATTGATTAACTAACCCCTTTTCGGTGTAGACCTTCCTTTTGGCGCCATTTTCTTCTTAATACTCAAGAGTAACAGAAGCTAGACATATATTTGGATAAATATAGTCTACCATGCGCCTAAGAATAATGAATGCCATCGGTCATGGAAACCTCAAGATTGCATTGTTCATACATGTTTGAAACAACGATAACGTGAATAACAACAATCCAAAATTCATAGTACCTCTTGCGTGTATCGGCCATATGTCTAAGTGGAAAGGAAATAACTCGTTGAAGAGGAGAAACCAAATGGTCGTCTCCAACCTTATAGTGGGTATTCCATACTTCGTGGACCTCGATCGTCCAAAGTAGGAAAAAAATCCTTCGTGTGACGAATACGTTGATATCCCTTGAGCTCCAAGAGCTTGAGCTAGATTGTTATTATTTTCATAGATATCGAATAGAATGCAATGAGGGTGTTGAAGCATGGCTCGTGCCATACCATCCCTTGGAATAAGACAAATGTCAAACGATGGAGTTTAATGTAATCTCTTTCCAATAAATAAGATGAGGTGCCATAGGCACCGTGGAACCAACCCATGTACAAGAACTGTAGACTGTTGAGGAAATATCCTCCTTGGGTGGCCAACCAGTTTTGTTTGTTTAGATGACTAGTCTCAATCGACTCATGATATAGATCGAATGTTAGATGCGAACACATACGTGTAGTGTTTCTGTATCGTAGGGTGTTATAGCAACCACCCCGGTTAGTGTCCCACTAGATAGAAACTCGAACAACTTAACAATTTCGAATGGGTAGTGATCATTAGCTTCACCTACAGAGCCCACCAGGATACTCATCACTGCAAGTTATTATTTCGTGGGCCCCCGTAATAATAAATTGCCTTGCATGGTCACCCTAGTGTTCTACCGTTCAAATACGACGATCAGTCAGAGAGAGGACGCTATTGTCTAGATACCTTCAACATAGAAGGGACCTTCGCGATGGTCCACATGCTATCGTCCGTTGACATTACTCGCGAAAGGGCACGTCGTCAGACAAATTTTGAAATATAGAGTATTTGCAACAATAACAACTAGAGGGGCATCTTCAAGATAAGTACTTCACCTTCCTTGTCTGGACAAGAGTGTCATTAATAATGATTAATATGGGTAATAGGGACCTCGTCCCGCTAATAGAGTTGTCGTCCAAGGCTACCAACTCCACCTCTTCGTCACTATTGAAGCTAGGCATCTCCGCATCCGCGGGAAAAACAACCACCTTATGTGGATTCATCCTAAGGTCTCACTTAGGAACCACGTTCGCCATAAGCTCCGCAATAGACGCGAGGTCGATGTTCTCATTGTGCGAGTCAAGGATAATAATTAATAATATCCGTAGTCGAAGTATTTCGTTCATGGCAAATATAATATATAAGTATATATTAGTATATATATATATATATATAATATATATATATATATATATATATTATATATATATATATATATATATATATATATTTATTATATATTATATATATTTTTAATATAAAATATAAATCACATAAGATCCCATCTAGCCAGGATTTTTATCTTTTGTAATGTGTCCATGACACATAGTCTCATAATGTAATGTGTCTATTCCTCATAGACTAATCATGTATTGATCCTTTTTCGTTACTTATGATTGAGATCGGGTGCTAGATCCTCATGTTATCATGACACAATGATAACCTTTTGTCATTTTTGTAATAATTCTGAAAACATTTATGTGTCATTACAAACTTTGTTTTCATATGAGAGCCCTTAGTGATTGTAGACCAAACTTTAATAAAAGTTTTTCCCCGGTTCACTACAATCGAACTCTGATACCAATCTGTCACACCTTGGTCGTAGCGGACGCGCAAGCGTGTGACTATATGGTAACCATTGCATCCAATCAAGTAAACAAGTATAAACCAACAACGATGTCATACTGATATAAATATTTCATTCCAACATTTATAAGTTACCAAAAGTAATTTCATAGTTTTCACTTTGTCATCAATGTCACAGTTTGACATAGATTACTTCAAAATAAAATACTATTTTCAACATAAATGCATAATGAGGTTTTGACTCCTATATACCCATACGAGGTTGGGATATAAGAGACAAATCCTCCAAAAAGTGGCATTCGTTGTCATGTCATTTCCCATATCCCGAAGTGTATCACCAGCTCAAGTCTTGTGTCCTGAAATACATGTAATTTTAAAAAGTCAACATAAAGTTGGTGAGTTCATGTAGTTAGTGTTATCTCATAAAATGTCATGCTCGTAATCCAGTAATGAATTCCGGGTATGTTATTAGCATTCATGGAGTTTAAGGATCTATCAGTGTGTAGCTAGCACCTTGACATATGTGCCATAAGTAAGTAACAAAATCGAGACAACTCTTGACATCAATTGGTATCACAAAAGCACTCCTAAAGGTTAACAAACCAGGAGTGGAGCACGTCTCAAACTCGATACATCTATACCTTTTGCACCTTGGTCACCTAAGTGATTAATGGTTACTCTTGTCATCATCCTACTTACGCACATTGATCGTGTAATCATCTAACCCCATAGCTAACATACCGTTTGTTATAACATGTATTTCCCCATCGATAGTTTTAAAACAAAACTTTGAAATAATTGAAAGGAGGGACATGAACTCACATGAGTAACCTACATGTGTATTAACTTCATTAGACACCTAGGTCTCGTTGGACCTCGTACTAGTTGTTCATCTTGAATTCTTGTTGTGTAGATATTTATCACATTAGAACAACTCTTAATGTTATCATAGTGTTGGTAGTTTGTTTGTTCGATTAATATTTTTATACATATATATCTCAAATATTTATATATTGTCATTCTTAGATCATGTGTGAACGGGCCTTGCCCTTCACATGTCCTCGTGCTTGAAAGCGTGTCATTGGGCCTAGCCCATGTCATGTATGTCATTGGGCCTAGCCCATGTCTTCATACGATTGGGCATAGCCCATGTCTTCATACGATTGGGCCTAACCAATTAATTTATGTCATTGGGTCTAGCCCATGTCTTTATGTGCTTAGGCCTAGCCCATGTAATTTATGTCATAAGTAATTTATGTGATTGGGCCTAGCCCATGTCTTTATTGGATTGGGACTAGCCCATGTGATTTATGTATATGGGCCGAGCCCATGTCTCTATATGATTAGGCCTAGCCCATGTAATTTATGTCATTGGGCCTAGCCCATGTCTTTATGTGATTGGGCGTAGCCCATGTAATTTATGTGATTGGGCATAGCCCATGAAATTATATGTTTGGGTCTAGCCCATATATTTTATGCCTTTGGGCTTAGCCCATGTTATCATATGTTTTGTGTAATTGGGCCTTGCCCATGTCTTTTATATAATGGGCATAGCCCAATTTATTTTCAGGAGTCCAAATATTTATAACTCTTACACTTATAAAATTTACTAAGTATAGATTCTTATGTATATATATTTATATACTTTTATTAAACCCACTTAGTAAATTCTTATACATTTGAACTTTCCGGATTTTGATATCATTAACATATATATATGTTACGTGTCGAAAATATATTATTTTATACATGTCGTCGTTGTCATTTAATATATACTTTTTCGCGTCGAAGATCGCCCAACGTTGTAGCAACTCTTCATGTTGCGATTTGTTCGTTTGTCGATGACGCGACGATGTATCGTGTTCATTCACCCATTGTCCGCATTACCCCGTTCATCCGATCATTGTTTCGACATATTGTAAAAGTGTATGTGCTTCGTGTCATCTACACTTGGTAATTCTTTCAAGTGTTTGAAGTATTTGTATAAGTTGGGTATTTTGTGGTATATACCCTAAACTTCTAGATACATACTCATGTATTTACGCATAACTTTTGGTAACAAAATATGCATATATATGTTTTTATTCCCACAAGTATATATATATGTAATAAATACTTTATTTTTAACTTGTAAAATATATATATATATATATATATATACTTGTTAAACTCTTGGATGGTTAGGGTTTAACCCTTCTCATTTGAACTTTCTTAATGACGGTTTAGGTCACTAATCGTGTTTAGTCCCGTTAATCATACTTTAATCGCGATTAAATTTTTGGAAAATTTCGCCATAGTTTCTCCTAAACTTTGGCGTTTTCCATCTTTTCAAAACGTATTTAAACCATGCTTAAACCCATAATCAAGATCAACTATCAACTTAAAATCACATACCATCTTGTTTACAACTTATGCACCTCATCATCCATGATCTTTGTAATTATATTCTTACTACATTTCTTAAAAATAATGAGGTCTTTGTATTTTTGTTGGATCCTTTAAGTCACCATTTTTAGTTATACTTTTAAATCAATATTTCCACTTTAATATCCTTTGTTTACTACACTTTTTAAGATGATTATACTCTAAATCATGGTGTTTGTTCATTATAAAAACCACACATGTGTAGTAAATCACTTTTAAGTTGTAGTAACCTTCATGGATCATGAGATTGATGATCTTTTTTAGATTTAAACATCACCATGTTTAAATCATCATTTATATTATTATTCATACATGATCATCGACTTTAAACACCTTACTTCATCATAATCAACATCATCATACTATCTAGTTAACAAATAGGCACATAATAACTATATTTAATGTTATTATTATGGTGAGGGTTAGGGTTTTTGAGTTGTATTTTCTTTACTTTCAAGATGATCAACTTGTACTTCCTTAAACTAGGCATTATAAGAAGCTTAAATATGAAGAAATTTATCTTACAAAGTTTGCAAAAGATTAGTGAAGATTTAGGAAGAAGATGAAGCTCCAAGAAAGCTCCAATGATCCCTTATGCTTGCAACCTCCTTAGGTGATCTTGTGGGGGCTTTAAAGTATGTAAAAAAGTGGTATTTAATGGTGGAAAAGTGGTGGTTTGTGGTGGTGGAGTGTAGCGATGGGGGAGGAAGGAGTTGGGAGGTTTCTTATATTTTTTTGTGAAATGATATATGGAGACATGATGAAGATTTATATAATTCTTAAAGTCAAGATCACATCTTACTTCCATATCTAAATCTTCATTTTTCAACATAAATCAAGTGGGTGGGGGCCCACATAGGGGGGTTAAGTGTAAATATTATTTATAACATGTGTTGAAAAATAGATATTTAGGTAATTAATTCAAGTATGGTAATTAGGGGTTGACCTTGTATCAATAGCAAGTAATTAGTGTTTAGGGTGTTAATTCACGTTAATTAGTCCTCTTGACTATTGGTATAAGTTTCGGATAACGAAAACGTCACTAGTTCGCTCATAAACACAATATCGGCTAATATACGAACTTTATTATTTCGTACCGGAAGCTTTGGTTTTTGACCAACACAAGTATCATGGCATTTATTTAGGGCATTCCGATCTAGAAATATGCTAAACTAGTTCGCTTGCCAAATATATGTTGAGTTAGGGTGGCCGAGAAGCCTTCCGTTCAATTGTTCGCTCGATATCGGCACTTATATATTTTGTCGTCGAACATTTCCGGAAGTTGTGTTTCCGTGACCTCAAGATAGTTGAAAGGACTCCGAGTCCCAAATGAGGCTTAACTAGTTCTCTAGATGGATGCTGAGGCTATCGGCCACTAAAATGTTCGTCGGTTCGACAAACGATCGCTTTCCGGTCGAGTTGTGCACTGTTTGCCGTATGACCGGAAACGATGTCTTTTATGTATTTCTGCTATTCTCATATTGTTTCAGGGTGTTCAACATTGTTTTGTTATAATTCTGGAAATCCGAAAGTACCGAATTAATGTTGCGGACAAATTGAAATTGTCGTCTTTTTGGTCGAAACGGACAATTTTGTAATTTAGGCGTTGTACCGGAAAGTTATGTTTTCATGTATTATGGACTCATTTATTTTATGGACTCATTTATGACATTAGCATGCCATTATTCATTGTTTTGTTTCGTTTTAGCGGTTTTGTTGACATGAATAGTGCAACCGCGAATAGTGCGCCCAACACTTTCTACCAACACTTTTAGGGCATAGTTTGATTTGCTTCACGTCTTAACGGAAACCAATATATGTTATGGTATGATTCACTTGTCCTACGCTTATGATATGACGTACGACTCAGTTACGTAATCAAATACGATATAATGCATGAGATTATGTACTAAAAGTAGTGATTAGATTGTACGGAATTACTGGTTATTTGTCGTTTGTCACAATTAAAACTAAACCATGATGTCAAAAGTAAGAGCACGTGTTGCGGTATGTGAGGTGACGGTATCCTTAAACCATATAATAATTAAACTGATGAGTATATGTTATGATACCTTATAAAAAAAAGTAACCTATGTATTAACTTACATAAGATATCAGAAAAATACTATGTCTGAAAACTGAACACTCTATTAATAATAAAAACAATGGTAATACTATAACCAAAACTTCATTCCAAAATGTCCGGATATAGGGAAGCGTGAAAGTATAGTTACTAGGAAGAAATTCAGAAAATAACCCTCGAAGTAGCCAACATTACGGAAGCCACTCAACACATGGACTAACCTAGAGAACCAGCAAATAAACTAGAGGAAAACATTTCGTTAATTGTGACTAAGTTTATAGACAAAGAAACCGCGAAAAGTAAAGGTAAATATAAGGATTGTAGTTACAAGTTAAGAATGTTTTGTAACCATCCAACCGTTGATATTAACATAGGAGCTATATAGGCACATGAGTTGTTAATTCCAATGGAATATGTCATAGACATATGCGACTGCACGAAAAGAAATAGAGCTCCATTCATAGTGCATTGGTTTCAACCAAAAGCACTACATTATACAAATAGTATACTACGTATCAAAGAAAAAGGCATCGCCAAGCAAATTAGTTAGGAATAATTCACCTAAGAATGTCCTAAGAAATTATGTCCCCCTATGAGATAGAACAACTATAAATAAAATTCTTAAATTAGAATTGGGGAAATAAGATCTACAGAGAATAATGTCTGGAAGTCTAACGACACAGCTAGGCTAGTCCTTGACGTGATGGTAACAGAGAAACAAATGATGAATCGGGTCATGTGGGATTTATTATTAGAAATCCGGATGTTCATTTAAGTTAGAGCCCTAAGAATTTCTCTGATTCATAAAGACTGGTATGAATAAAAGCTTAGCACCAACCATATCTAAACCTTATTTAAAATAAGAATCCTAGAATTTTAGCCATATCTTTATAGTCAAATGACCGATGGGTGTCACAAAGGAGATAGTTTAAACATTCAGAATTGAATTGTACGATAAGCTTGAACAACAGCCCGGTACCTATAGACATGAGGCCTATGAAATTGGAAGTATTCAATGTAGTCACAGAAATGGATTGCTTAGCTCTCTAAAAAAATCATGAGCATCAGAAGGATCGCACGAATTAGATTGCTTAACAATAAGAAACTAGTGGTATCTAGAAATGAATGGGAAAAAAATAAAGAACATCATTGTAACCTTAACACAAACCCACAAGCTCAGATTCCTTGCTAAGAAGAAAGGTAGGAGATGTGTTTGTAAAATTATTATAGAGATATGAATATAATCACTCTGAGTTTTTAGTGTTAATACAGTTTTATGTCTGTCGCTTGTTCTTGATTACAGTTGTAATTGTACGGTCTTTGCTCAAGTGTTGTATAGGTTTGGTCGTGTCGAATAGATCGAGATATCGTTCTATCTTGATCTAGTATGACATCTTAGCTTGTCTGTGTTAATCAGTTGCATGTGTGCATCTGATAAGTCTTAGAAACGTCAAGTCTACACACGTTCTCCTATTGAGAGGATTCTGTGGAGTCAGAGAATTCGTACGAAACAGAGGTTTCGTGTGAATCACTGAGTGGTTTCGTACGGAACATGTATTTCGTACAAAACACTGACTCGTACCAATTATGGAGTTCTGTCTCGTGTGAAATATTGTGTTCAGTATGTCTAGATTAGTGTTTCGTACGAAATCTAGACTGAACACTTATAAGTAGACATGCACCTCTCAGTCAAGGTGACTGACCAGACCAAAGAACGAGCTAGCAAACTGATCTTTTGGTGAGATCTCTAAGTTAGCATTTCTGGTATAGACGAAGACACAAGAACACAGCAAGTTTGTTTGAGTCATACGAGCATTGTGTGCATATGTTTGTACTTGTTCTCAATCATTAATCAAGATAGTGAATCTTTGGTTACCCCGTGTTCTTTACTTTGCTTTGGTTGCATGCACACTTGGGTTCCGCACTTGTGTGTGTGTCATATGAACAAGGAACTGGTTTAACACCATCCACAGGTGGACCGACAAGTGGTATCAGAGCGGTGGCTCTTTCCTTGTTCAAAACCGGGCTTAGTTGCGTCTGAGCTAGTTTAAGATTTCTGAAGTGTTCTTGAGCCTCCAGCAGAAAACATAAGTTTTGGATAGTTAACTAACTTAAAACTTGGTTAAAATCTGTTCCATACAGAAAATTTTATGGTAAAATTTTTCTGAAGAACACCCTTGAAGAAGAAATCTGCAAAAATAGGTTTGACATTTTCTGACTGTTGGACCATGGACTGTTAAAAAAAATTTGTGTTTTAACTAAAAGTGGGTAAGACAACAGGTATTTTCAAAAAGCGGTCTAAACAAGAAATGAAATTTCTCACCAAACCATTTCTGAAAAGATTCCTCTAAAAAACGTTGAACAAAACATTTGGTGCGACTGAAAAGATTAGTGCGATTCATCTGATCGCACGAAACATCTGTTCCACACGAATCATTTGATTCGCACGATACATCTGATCAGGTCTTGACAACTATTTCGTGCAAAACAGGTGTCTCGCACGAAACGAATTGTTTTTTTTTTCGCGTTTTTCGAAGCTTTGTGATTTTAAGAATTTATCATATTTTCAGATCTGTGAATTTTAAAAGGTAATTATAATCGTGAAACTTTAAAACCTTTAAATTTTCATTAAACAAGAAAATATAATGAGTTCTAACCCGTGGGATTGGATTTGTTCAAGCTCAAATCAGGAGTCTTCACAAAGCTCCGCAACATCATGGGTAAAATCTTTGATGCCACAACATACAACAATGATCTCTGCAAATCAATGGGCATGTGTTGCGAATCAAAATCAAAGCATCCAAACTCTGTTAATGAGCGAAAGTGAATTAGGGAGTAACAACCGTCCACCCAAGCTAAATCATATGAACGATTATCCTTCCTGGAAAAGTCATTTTCATACATACGTTCTTGGACAGAACATAGAATTGTGGACGTGTTTCACTACCCCCTACAATGAAGCACTTGAAGAAGCTGGATCAAATCCAACCACTTTGGCCAATATAGTCGAAAGTGACAAGAAAGCTTACGATCTAGAGAAAAAGGCATTTGCTATCCTCACACAAGCTCTGCATAAAGACATTTATCATCAGTTTGTGTATTGTACTACAATGAAAAATTTGTGGGATACTTTGGAAGCAAGAGGTGAAGGTAACGCTGCTACCAGGAAGATTCGGCATGATCTGCTCAAGAAAGAGTTTGAAGGTTTATGTTCATGTAGAACGAAACCTTGAATGATATGACCACTCGGTTTTATCATCTTCTCAACGTGATGTACCCATATAAAGTGTTAGCAGCACCACAAGAAATTTTGATGCAATTTGCTGATGCTTTACCACCAAAATGGGGTCAATTTATTGATCTATTAAAACATACAGGTGTTTTGGACTCAAAAAGTATTTATGAATTTGTGCAGAAACTGGAGAACAAGAATGAAGAAGAACTCCGGAAGGTATAACGAGTCTCTGCTCCACAAAACCCTGAAATGTATTTTGGCAGTATAAATGCAGGTACAAGCTCAAGTCAGCAACCGAAGTTGCAAACCACGTTTGTGTCAAATGTGAACCCTTTCCTACCCCAACCAGTTCAATCAAGTCAGTCTACAAGTTCGAGTAATGAATCCTATGGACAGACTTTTGATCCGAAAGCCTTCCTTCCACAGCCAAGGGATTTAGCGCATAAAGCTCCACATCAAGCTCCTCAACAAGCTTTCTATGGAAGCAACAGTCAATCGGCAAATCCCAACACTGTCAACTTGACACGTCAAATCTCTCCAAAATCAACATAGAAGTTGCACAGGAACATGCAGAATTTCTAAATACCATGGTCAGTGCGTATTGTGGTTTAGTTGCAGGTCAAATCGGGAACATCAATTTGACGAACGAAGACTACGAGCAAATTGACCGAGATGAAATGGAGCTGATGGACACCAAGTGGGCATTTGCAAGTACTATGAGAAGAGCAAGGATTATATGAGAAGAACGGGGAGAACCAGCTTTGGAAAGCAAGAAGGATACTAAATACGGCTTTGACAAAACCGTCGTTACTTGCTTTAATTGTGGAGAAAGAGGTCACTTTAAGCGGGAATGCACAAGACCCAGCAAGGAAGGAAATCACAACCCCTTTCGTAATCAGTCTCAACCATCCAACACAGCACAGTACAACAACGAAAGAAGAATAGTAGCTGTTGGCAACTCTAACAACACCAATCAATCAGGACCTTCAAACACGCACAGAGCTATGGTAGTTCAGTCTGATGAAGGATGCGATTGGTCAGTACAGTTGGGAACTGAGAACAACGGAAGAACTTCATGCTATGCGAAGATCGTGGATCAAATCAAGCATGGTCACAACATCAATACTCCAAATAATGATGATACACCTGGGGATGCTGGTAGTTCTGATGAAGAATGTTCAAGTTCAGATGGTTATGGATCTGATTCTGATGTGAAGAAAGGAAGTGATGCTGAGGTTGAAGAAATGTTGAGTGAAGCTGAGTTATTAAAGAGTGAAAAGGTTGGTATGACGAGGAATGCAGAAGCTGCGGAAACAGAGACAGAGGCACTCTCTACAGATGATGCAGCTTTTTCTCATCACACTGCCTTTATGGCAAATGTTGAAGGTTCTTCAAAACATGTAAATTCTGAACCTCCTACTGTTTGCAATGACTGTGTTGAATTGAAAATAAATATGAAACCGTCAACAGTCATAATCAGAATTTAGTGGTTGCACTATCAAAATGTAAAGAGGCGAATTTGGCACTAACTAGAAAGGAAAAAGAATTCAAATCTGTAATAGAAACCCTTAAGAAAAGTGTTCCTAAATTGACAAAAACAATTTTGAATAAACAGACAGGAATTAATAATTACATTAATCTCCTAGAAGAAACAAAGAAAGAGTTAGCCATTGCCAAATGCGAATATGATTCGATCAAACGCAAATTGGAAAGTTATTCTAACTCCCAATATGTGCTTGATCATATCACTGAAGTTCAAAAACTAAAGGGAGATGCTCAATGCATAGGGTATAATTCGTGTCCACCCCCAATGAAACACAACTATACCAAAATGCCTGATGAAGAGGAGATGCCTCGTTTTGAACCCTCTGTACCTTTGAATCCGAGGAATTCGCAGCAGGGTTAGGGTTCAAACTAGGCTATTCCTCTCAAGAACCAAGCAAGCCAGAAAGTTCATCATCTGATAAAGAAGAGGATGATACATTAGATGATGAATCAAGAAATGATGATCAGGATCAGCCTCTTGATGGAAGGAAAAGAGTAGAATCTTCTGCTACTCCTAGTACTCAATCTGTTGAGAATCAAGATACTGTTCCTAAGAAATCTGTGAAAACAAGTATGTCTACACAAGAAGTAGATAATGTGTTATATACTTTGGTTGGAGATAAGAAAATCTTTCAAACAAAGATTTTCCAATTAAAAACTAAATCCAATCTCTATAGATCAGGTTCTTGAAAAGTCAACAACCAAACCTTTAGAGAAGAAAAAGTCAACCAAATCACAACCATTATCCGCTTCAAAAGAAAAACAATGGAAGCGAGTTGAAAAGCCCACAACTTCTCAACCGAAGGTTGAAGAAAAAGGCTCTCGTTACCAGAAAAAGGCTAAAACTGTTAAATTAGTAAGTTCTAAAGGTACCGATAAAGTAGAAACTTTTCAAGGAAAATTTAATGTTGATTTTGTAAAGAAAGTTAAGATTTTGAAAAGAAATAGTCAAAACAATTACACCCAATGCACTGATGGATGTAATGAAAATGAACTCAGTACCTCAGGATCCACAAATTCAACATCAAGCCGAGAAACACGATCTCCAAGTTTTGTTGAAAGGAGAACATGTTTCAAATGTGGAGAATTTGGCCACATTATAAAGGATTGTCAAAATCCATCCAAATCAAGATGTATAGAGAAAGCCCCTCATGAACCAACTTGCAAACGTAAATCTGTTTTTCAAACACAAGATAAACGAATTATTAAAGATCAAAAAGAGAAACAAAAACGTAAACAAGTAAAAACAGTTGAGAAAGCTTTAAAATCGGATTCTTCTAAAAAGGATCAAAGATCTTCAAAGTCTATAAACCAGACACTGTTAAAACTGTAAATAATAGTATATCTGGTAATAAACAAGGATCTTGGAAACAGAAGACCGGTAATGGTTCAAAAGGAGTTTCTCAGTTTGTTAATCATCAAGAAATTGAGATTACATTTCTCGATGATAAGGGACGACCCAAGACCACTAATGTAACATTTGTAAAAATCGGGTCTCCAAAACCCGCTCCGTTTTGTAATCTTGTACCAAGTTATGGAATTTCATTAATTAATCATGATTATTTTGGGTTTAAACATTACATAATTAATAAATAAACTAAACCATAAAAATTATATTTGATAAAAAGTTAAAATAAAATAAATAAAAAAGCATTGTAGCTGACCGGACTCGAACCCGGGTCAGCTGAAGCAATCCAACAACTTATCATTCCGTCCCTAAACCACTCCGCCACCAAGTGTTTTCTGTTAATCTTAGGAAAACAATTGGAATTTATACGCAACCTCGAATTAACAGTTAATGATATCTGAATAACGGAAATCGGTAAACCGAATCGCCAAATCAGTTCAAGTTCGTTTAGCTAGCTTATAACCGATGAATATCGGTTTCTAATTAAGTCCAAATTGAATGAACTTAAAGTTTCGGTTTTTGAAACCGAAAAGTTATCAAACTCCGAATAATTCAAGTTCCAATCATTTGTGCGATTCAGAACTGTCACAACAACACTCCATTTCCTTTTCGTCGCGTTTTCAAGTCATTTGAGCACCAAAAACTGTTCGCCGGAATTCTCTGCAGAACTCGCCGGAAAACCGTGTTCAACACAAACCGGTAAGATTTTCCTCCTTTGCGATTTCAATCTATTATTAGGACTCTACTAACATTAATCCATCACTCAAAATCAGTCACAGAAGACTTTGCTGGATTTTCTGGGTTCGCCGGAGAAATTCTGGAATTGCCGGAAACTCGCTAGTTAACGGTAAACACATTAAATCGTGCTAATAATCCATGTACTCTGGTTCAATTTCAAATCTAATTCCCTAATTCTGTTGTTAGACCCTCTCAGCCGAAGGTTCAAAAACAGAGTTGTCTGTTCTCGCCGGACTCCCTAAAGAAGACAACCTGTCCGGTATATCCTTTCCCCAAACTGTTCGGTTTTGTACATTCAAGCTAGTCGTCATGTTTAGTAATTAGTTAAATCATGAACCAGATGATTGAGTAAAGTCGGTAATTGTAATGAAGAAGACGAACTTAAGAACGGGATAAGAGTAATTAAAATTCGAATAATAAACGGGTTAGACACACAGTCCAGCGGTGGACTGTGTGCAAAGTTTATATACAAGTCCCGAGTTCGATCCTTACTACACACACGCTTTACGTAATAACATTTCTTTTTATTCATGAACTAACCGGGTTAGGGCGGGTAGTTGTTAAGTATAATATAAATCAAGAATATAACCGGGTTAGACACACAGTCCAGCGGTGGACTGTGTGCAAAATAAACTTCACGTCGCGCGATCGAGTCCCGTCACAAGCACCGGTCCATGAGATTAAAACGTTTTACAAAATAAAGGAATTTTTGGTAAATTCGAATAAGTATATAAATATAATTAAAACTGGGTTTCTAACGGGTTAGTCACGTAGCTCAGCTGGTAGAGCTACGTGCGTGTGAACGGAAGGTCACCGGTTCGAATCCCGCATGGCGCAAACATTTACCGCTGACCGAACCGGTCAACGGTCAACGGTCAACGGTCAAACAGTAAAATAAAATAATTTTTTTTAAATATTTATTTGTTTATTTTAATTTAAAAATCAATTAAAAATACTTAAAAATAACATTTTTAAAGATAGAAAATAGCCATAAACTCACAAAAATATATCTAAAAATCCCATTAAAATCCTTAATATAATCTATCCATTTATTATATCTTTCCATTATTATTTAGGTTAATATTCCTCGTCGACTCGCTCGTCTAAATCGTGCGCATCTCACCATCTCAAATCCAACGCACCCAATGTGAGTGAACCTTTCAAGTTCCCCGTTTTAATCACGATTTTGGGGTGTATCATGTGTCTTTGCTTATTTACATATTATAACGAAATTATTGTGCATACATCATAACATGACATGTGTATTAGTTTGTTGCTGTTAAGTAGTCATTATTAGATGCAAGTTATTATTTCAGTACATGCAATTGCCGAGGCCGTAGCTCCCCATCCATCGAGGTTGAGTTTGATCCCCATTTTATTATGCGGTTGATCAGGGCGTGCCCGCACAATCGGCTCCGTTTGATTGAGCCTTGATCGGTCATTTCATTTTACATTTCAATACATGCAATACGCTCGGCTCCGTTTGATTGAGCCTTGAGTGCACAGTTCAATTTACATTTCCAGTTCATGCAATACGTTCGGCTCCGTTTGATTGAGCCTTGAGCGCACAGTTCAATTTACATTTCCAGTTCATGCAATACGATCGGCTCCGTTCGATTGAGCCTTGATCGCACAGTTCAATTATGTTAATTGTTATATGATGTTGGTATGTTCATGTATGCTATCGATTGTTAATTGATGTTTGCCAATGTTTGATTTCATACATGTGCTCTTTTATGATTATGCACAATATTTTATTGATAAACTAACCAGAAAATCATTATCAAATGTTTATCTATAAGGTTCACTCGCCAACTTATGTTGACCCAAAAACCTCCCATTTTACACATGATACAGGTGAACCAGCAGCAGCTAGGAACACATAGGACCTGGATTAGAAGAAATAAAACGATTTAGTATTTGGATTATTATGTTTGGTTATTTTCCTTTGTAATGAATGAACATGTTTGGATGTTTGAGAAATGTAACTTTGACTTCATTTAATTATGAAACATAATAGTAAATGTCATGTGCTTTGGTGATAACCCAATTATGCCCCGACTCTTATTTCCGCTGCGGGTCGGGGTGTGACAGATTGGTATCAGAGCCATGACTATAGGGATATAGGATAGGTTATTAGACCCTTAGAGCCTATACTATTGTCGATTAGAAACTTATAAGAATTTTGTGTGTTATATGCCAAATTTCATGATGTTTATATGTTTATGTTAAATGTTACATTTGATATTGTTCAAGCATGTTCATAAGTATGTATTATCAAATAATGCCTATCATGAAATCGTATGATCATAACATATCACATCCATGCAAGCACACACCACATCATGATTGATTTTACAATGATTTTCGTGTTTTCAAATCTCATCAAAGTGAGTTTTCATGACGGGCATGTAGTAACTGGAAGGGTACTAGTACCGGTAGTCGGAATGTCCTGTCTAGACTTGCATTCGTATAAATCCAAAATAAAGGACCAGTTTGCCTACCTGGGGACTAACGATGAGAGTACGAAATACCTATTAGGCCAAAGCATGCTATACCAAACGTCGTGAGAGCTAATCCCACTTTGAGTTGTCATTGTGTCTACACCTGGACACGTTCCGACCAAACATCTCATGAACATATTTTGTGGTTAGCATTCGGGGGATGCGACTGTTAAATTGCCAATACTAATGTGAATCCTACCAAGCCAATAGCCATGGGGGCCCACATGACTATATAGGTGAAGGTATGGGGGACATTTGAGGCCCAACATGAGCGAACCCAAGACATCCTTTGGATGTAGTTGCATTATTGATATTTATGTTATTTTCATTTTCTTAAAGACACATAACACCTAAAAAGATACCATAAACTCACAATCTTCTCATTTTATGATCCTGTAGATGTCGTCTAGACCGCATCGAAGAAGTAGGAAATCGGAAAAGTCTCGGGAACGTTTGGCCACTCATATCGCGAATCAAATGGCCACGATATTACCTGACATCGTAGTACAAGTACAACAAGCCCTTGCTGCAAATCCTACTAACCCTCCTCAACAACAGGACCAGATCATCAACAACCCTCCTACCATCAAATGCTCTTACAAACATTTTAAGTCCTGTGATCCTCCAAAATTCGAAGGGACTGAGGGAGTCACTTCTCTCCTACATTGGTTCGAGGAGATGGAAAACGTTTTCTTAAACTGCGATTGTCCTGAGGATCGCAAAGTTCGTTATGCCACCGGGAGACTACTTGGGGTAGCTCTCACTTGGTGGAATACTGAGAAAGGAAAGAGGGGAACGGATGATGCAATGGCCTTAACTTGGGAGGAGTTAAGGGAAATCATGACTAGGCGATTCTGTCCTAGAAGTGAAATTAAGAAATTGGAAGATGAATTTCATGCTTTGAAGCAAAAAGATGGTGATCACTCTACTTACAACAAAAGGTTCTTGGAGTTGAACCAAATGGTTCCAAACTTATTCACTCCAACCTACCGTCTGATCGAACATTACATTCGAGGACTTCCCTCGAAAATCCAAGATTCAGTCCTCAGCGTTTCACCGGTAACACTCGAAGCTGCCATGGAGTTGGCAACAGAACTGACCGAAAACCGAATTCGCAATGGAAGGTTCAAAGAGGAAAAGAAGAAAACCCCTGCTGAGGGACAAACCTCAAACACCACACTTCTTCCTCTAAATTTGCTAACAAGAGGAAGCGTAACACCAGGAACTTTGCAGTCACCCAAACCAACACCCCTGTTCCTGCTGCACCCATCACTCAAGCCACTCCTCCACCCGTGCCATACAGAAAACCGTACACAGGGCCACTACCAAATGTAACCGTTGTCAGTATCACCACTCCCCTGACTATCCTTGCCAATACTGTACCGGCTGCGGTCGCGCCGGACACACTGTTCAAAACTGCCGCACGCTTCAACGAACAAACCGCCATCAACCTATAACCCAAACCCACCAACAATTAATGGGTCAAGCCCAACAACAACAACCATTTCCACCCACTCAACATTTAGCCCAAACATACTATCAACCCAACTATCCTATGGGCCAACCTATGCGGGCTTGTTTCAATTGCGGTGATCCAAGTCATTTCAGGAACACATGTCCAAGGCTGGTCAATATTATTCATGCTCAGGCCCAAGCCAACCCTGTGAATCAAGCAAACCAAGCTCCTCCACCTGCTAGAGGAAGGGCTTTCAATATTAACGCAAACCAGGCCAGAGCTGACGGCAATGTGGTCAACGGTACGTTTCTTATAAATGGTAGATATGCCTCTATGTTATTTGATACTGGTGCTGATAGAAGTTTCGTGTCATTAGAATTTGAACCTATCTTAAGCAAAAATCGGGATAAGCTCGCGGAATCCATAACGGTGGAAGTTGCGGACGGAAAACCAGTTTCGTTAGACTCTATTTTACGCAACTGTACGCTCACCCTAAACGACCACGATTTCTCAGTCGATCTTATTCCTATGAAGCTGGGAAGTTTCGACATCATAATCGGAATGGATTGGCTCAGTTAGCATCATGCGGAAGTTGTATGTCGTGAGAAATTTATTCGTATTCCTCTTTCAAACGGACAGACTCTTCGAATTATTGGAGAAACCTCGGCGAAAGGGCTCAAATTAATGTCTTGTCTTCAAGCTCAAAAATACCTTCGCAAGAATTATGTCGCATTTTTAGCCCATATCATCAAGAAGGGGACCTCAGAAAAGAAACTTGAAGATATCCCTGTTGTAAAAGATTTTCCACAAGTTTTTCCTGACGACATTTCAGGACTTCCTCCAATCAGAGATGTCGAATTCCGTATCGATCTTATACCTGGTGCTACACCAGTGGCAAAATCTCCATATAGGTTAGCCCCCTCTGAAATGCAAGAGCTAGCCAGTCAATTGCAAGAGTTGACTGACAAGGGATTTATACGCCCCAGCTCATCGCCTTGGGGTGCACCTGTACTTTTTGTAAAGAAGAAGGATGGATCTTTTCGCATGTGCATCGACTACAGAGAGCTCAACAAGTTAACTATCAAAAATCGATATCCTTTACCTCGCATAGATGACCTTCTTGACCAACTACAAGGTGCCAGTTGTTTTTCGAAAATCGACCTTCGATCTGGCTATCATCAGCTTAGAGTACATGAAGAAGACGTCCCTAAAACTGCTTTTCGAACTCGATATGGTCACTATGAATTCATGGTTATGCCGTTTGGATTAACCAACGCACCAGCTGTTTTCATGGACCTAATGAATAGAGTCTGCAAACCTTACCTTGATCGATTTGTTATTGTATTCATCGACGATATTCTTATCTATTCAAAATCTAAAGCTGATCATGAGCGTCATCTACGACTTGTTCTTGAACTTCTAGAAAAGGAAAAGCTTTATGCCAAGTTCTCTAAATGTGAATTCTGGTTAAAAGAGGTGCAATTTCTCGGGCATGTAGTCAATGACAAAGGAATACATGTGGACCCATCAAAGATCAAAGCAGTTCAAGAATGGCAAGCTCCACGAACACCAACTTAAGTAAGGTCTTTTCTTGGACTAGCTGGCTATTATCGTCGGTTCATTTCAAACTTCTCTCACATTGCTGTGCCACTCACGGCTTTAACCCATAAAGGGAAACCATTTGTATGGGGACCCAAGCAAGAAGAAGCTTTTCAAACTCTCAAGCAAAAACTTTGTGATGCACCAATCCTCACACTTCCTGAAGGGTGTGATGATTTTGTAGTCTATTGCGACGCGTCAGGGCAAGGATTAGGTTGCGTTCTCATGCAAAGAGGAAAAGTCATAGCTTATGCCTCAAGGCAACTCAAGACACACGAAAAGAACTACACCACTCATGACCTTGAACTTGGAGCCGTTGTATTCGCTCTTAAGATATGGAGACACTATCTTTATGGTACGAAGTGTGAAATATACACTGACCACAAGAGTCTTCAACATATCTTCAATCAGAAAGAGTTAAATATGAGGCAACGAAGATGGGTCGAACTCCTAAATGATTACGACTGTGAAATCAGATACCACCCTGGTAAAGCAAATGTGGTGGCTGATGCACTTAGTCGAAAGGGTTATGCGAACTCCATTCATCTTCTATGTTCGCAAATTATAACCAATATTAAGGATCAAATTCGAGAAGCTCAACACGTTTCAATAACAGAGGAAGATGTACAAAAAGAGATGTCCTGTGGAGCCGAGCTAAAACTTGAAACTAAATCTGATGGTATTTTGTATTACCTAGATCGTATATGGATTCCTAACCACATCAATCTTCGTGAAACACTCATGCATGAAGCTCATAAGACGCGATATTCTATACACCCAGGAGCCGATAAGATGTATCAAGACCTACGGTACACCTATTGGTGGCCTAGAATGAAGAAAGATATTGCCGTTTTTTTTTCCAAGTGTCTCACTTGTTCTAAAGTAAAGGCTGAACACCAAAGACCCTCAGGACTTCTAGTCCAACCAGAAATACCTGTTTGGAAGTGGGAAAATATAACCATGGATTTCATTACCGGGTTACCTCGCACTTCTAGTGGGTATGACACTATATGGGTGATTATAGACCGACTTACAAAATCAGCTCACTTTATTCCTATTCGAGAAGATTTCAAGAACGAAAAGCTTGCTCGTATTTATATCAACGAAATCGTCAGCCGACATGGAGTTCCATTAAGTATTACTTCTGATCGTGATGGCCGTTTCACCTCACGAACATGGCAAGCAGTACAATCCGCTATGGGCACTCGACTAGATCTCAGTACCGCCTATCATCCTCAAACTGATGGACAGTCTGAGCGCACCATTCAAACCCTTGAGGACATGCTTAGAGCATGTGTCATAGACTTCAAGGGAAATTGGGACGCCCACCTACCGTTAGTCGAATTTTCGTACAACAACAGTTATCATTCTAGCATCGGCATGGCACCTTTTGAAGCTTTATATGGTCGGAAGTGCCGATCTCCTGTTTGTTGGCACGAAATTGGGGAAGCACAAATTACTGGTCCAGAATTGATCCAAGAAACCACAGATAAGATTCATCAAATCCGAAACAATCTTCTAGCGGCTCAAAGTCGTCAAAAGATGCAGATAAACGACAGAAGCCCTTGGAGTTTAGTGTTGGTGATCATGTGCTTTTAAAAGTATCACCGTGGATGGGAGTAGTTCGTTTTGGTCAAAAGGGAAAGCTCGCACCACGTTACGTAGGACCTTTCAAAATACTCGAAAGAGTAGGTCCTGTAGCATACAAGCTTGACCTACCAGAAGAACTCGACAGGATTCATCCCACATTCCACGTGTCGGACTTGAAGAAGTGCCTCGCTGATGAGAATCTTCATATTCCACTGGAGGATATTCAGATTGATGAATCCATGCATTTTATTGAAAGACCAGTGGAGATTATGGACTATGGTGAAAAGCGTCTACGACGAAGTCGCATTCCTATTGTTAGGGTACGCTGGGAGTCGAAACGGGAACCTGAGTTTACTTGGGAACGTGAAGACTCAATGCGTGAAAAATACCCTCATCTTTTCCCTACTACTTCAACTGTTTAAATTTCGGGACGAAATTCCTAAAAGTAGGGGATACTGTAACATTTGTAAAAATCGGGTCTCCAAAACCCGCTCCGTTTTGTAATCTTGTACCAAGTTATGGAATTTCATTAATTAATCATGATTATTTTGGGTTTAAACATTACATAATTAATAAATAAACTAAACCATAAAAATTATATTTGATAAAAAGTTAAAATAAAATAAATAAAAAAACATTGTAGCTGACCGGACTCGAACCCGGGTCAGCTGAAGCAATCCAACAACTTATCATTCCGTCCCTAAACCACTCCGCCACCAAGTGTTTTCTGTTAATCTTAGGAAAACAATTGGGCTTTATACGCAAACTCGAATTAACAGTTAATGATATCTGAATAACGGAAATCGGTAAACCGAATCGCCAAATCAGTTCAAGTTCGTTTAGCTAGCTTATAACCGATGAATATCTGTTTCTAATTAAGTCCAAATTGAATGAACTTAAAGTTTCGGTTTTTGAAACCGAAAAGTTATCAAACTCCGAATAATTCAAGTTCCAATCATTTGTCCGATTCAGAACTGTCACAACAACACTCCATTTCCTTTTCGTCGCGTTTTCAAGTCATTTGAGCACCAAAAACTGTTTGCCGGAATTCTTTGCAGAACTCGCCGGAAAACCGTGTTCAACACAAACCGGTAAGATTTTCCTCCTTTGCGGTTTCAATCTATTATTAGGACTCTACTAACATTAATCCATCACTCAAAATCAGTCACAGAAGACTTTGCTGGATTTTCTGGGTTCGCCGGAGAAATTCTGGAATTGCCGGAAACTCGCTAGTTAACGGTAAACACATTAAATCGTGCTAATAATCCATGTACTCTGGTTCAATTTCAAATCTAATTCCCTAATTCTGTTGTTAGACCCTCTCAGCCGAAGGTTCAAAAACAGAGTTGTCTGTTCTCGCCGGACTCCCTAAAGAAGACAACCTGTCCGGTATATCCTTTCCCCAAACTGTTCGGTTTTGTACATTCAAGCTAGTCGTCATGTTTAGTAATTAGTTAAATCATGAACCAGATGATTGAGTAAAGTCGGTAATTGTAATGAAGAAGACGAACTTAAGAACGGGATAAGAGTAATTAAAATTCGAATAATAAACGGGTTAGACACACAGTCCAGCGGTGGACTGTGTGCAAAGTTTATATACAAGTCCCGAGTTCGATCCTTACTACACACACGCTTTACGTAATAACATTTCTTTTTATTCATGTACTAACCGGGTTAGGGCGGGTAGTTGTTAAGTATAATATAAATCAAGAATATAACCGGGTTAGACACACAGTCCAGCGGTGGACTGTGTGCAAAATAAACTTCACGTCGCGCGATCGAGTCCCGTCACAAGCACCGGTCCATGAGATTAAAACGTTTTACAAAATAAAGGAATTTTTGGTAAATTCGAATAAGTATATAAATATAATTAAAACTGGGTTTCTAACGGGTTAGTCACGTAGCTCAGCTGGTAGAGCTACGTGCGTGTGAACGGAAGGTCACCGGTTCGAATCCCGCATGGCGCAAACATTTACCGCTGACCGAACCGGTCAACGGTCAACGGTCAACGGTCAAACAGTAAAATAAAATAATTTTTTTTAAATATTTATTTGTTTATTTTAATTTAAAAATCAATTAAAAATACTTAAAAATAACATTTTTAAAGATAGAAAATAGCCATAAACTCACAAAAATATATCTAAAAATCCCATTAAAATCCTTAATATAATCTATCCATTTATTATATCTTTCCATTATTATTTAGGTTAATATTCCTCGTCGACTCGCTCGTCTAAATCGTGCGCATCTCACCATCTCAAATCCAACGCACCCAATGTGAGTGAACCTTTCAAGTTCCCCGTTTTAATCACGATTTTGGGGTGTATCATGTGTCTTTGCTTATTTACATATTATAACGAAATTATTGTGCATACATCATAACATGACATGTGTATTAGTTTGTTGCTGTTAAGTAGTCATTATTAGATGCAAGTTATTATTTCAGTACATGCAATTGCCGAGGCCGTAGCTTCCCATCCATCGAGGTTGAGTTTGATCCCCATTTTATTATGCGGTTGATCAGGGCGTGCCCGCACGATCGGCTCCGTTTGATTGAGCCTTGATCGGTCATTTCATTTTACATTTCAATACATGCAATACGCTCGGCTCCGTTTGATTGAGCCTTGAGTGCACAGTTCAATTTACATTTCCAGTTCATGCAATACGTTCGGCTCCGTTTGATTGAGCCTTGAGCGCACAGTTCAATTTACATTTCCAGTTCATGCAATACGATCGGCACCGTTCGATTGAGCCTTGATCGCACAGTTCAATTATGTTAATTGTTATATGATGTTGGTATGTTCATGTATGCTATCGATTGTTAATTGATGTTTGCCAATGTTTGATTTCATACATGTGCTCTTTTATGATTATGCACAATATTTTATTGATAAACTAACCAGAAAATCATTATCAAATGTTTATCTATAAGGTTCACTCGCCAACTTATGTTGACCCAAAAACCTCCCATTTTACACATGATACAGGTGAACCAGCAGCAGCTAGGAACACATAGGACCTGGATTAGAAGAAATAAAACGATTTAGTATTTGGATTATTATGTTTGGTTATTTTCCTTTGTAATGAATGAACATGTTTGGATGTTTGAGAAATGTAACTTTGACTTCATTTAATTATGAAACATAATAGTAAATGTCATGTGGTTTGGTGATAACCCAATTATGCCCCGACTCTTATTTCCGCTGCGGGTCGGGGTGTGACAACTAAGGCTTGGGTCCCCATCTCAAACTAATCTTGTTTGTGCAATGTGCAGGGTGTTCAAGGAGGAACTGTAAACAGTCATTGGATTGTTGATAGTGGAGCATCAAGGCATATGACGGGCGACTTGCTTCTCCTATATGATGTGAAAAGCATAAGGGATGGTTATGTTGCTTTTGCTGGTGACAAAGGTGGATACATCACTGGAGAAGGAATGGTCTCCAATGGTGTTGTGAGCTTCGACATGATCAATTATGTGCGACAAATTGATCACAATCTTCTTAGCGTTTCTCAAATCTGCGACAAGAAGTTCACGGTACATTTTGATAATGCCGGATGTTATGTGCTGAAGCATGGATTCAAGATCCCCAAAGAATGGATTCTCCTGTCGGCTAATGATTTGTATATTCTTGATATGAGCCAAGCTATTGCAACATCTGCACAAGTCACATGTTTTATCTCTAAAGCCACCGAGAAGGAATCAATCTCCTGGCACAGACGTATGTGACACATTCACCTGAGGAAAATGAACTATTCGATGAAGAACAATCTAGTGAATGGTGTACCAATGAAGAATTTTCATCTTCAAGACGTGTGTATCATGCCAAAAAGGGAAGCAAGCGAGAAAGTCCATCCCGTGAAGAAGATCAACACTGTGAATATGCCACTAGAAAGTCTTCATATGGACCTCTTTGGACCTATGAAACACAAGACAACCTTTGGTGATTCTTATTGTCTGGTAGTTACTGATGACTATTCCAGATTATCATGGGTAAACATGCTGGCACACAAGAGTGAAGTTCCTACTATCCTCAAGAATCTCCTGACTCTGCTAGAAAATTTGTACAATCTGAAAGTAAGGAGAATCAGAAGCGACAATGGCACGGAATTCAAGAATCAAGTTATGGACGAGTACTGTTCCTCAAAGGGTATTCTGCATGAGTACAGTTCTCGATACACTCCACAACAAAATCGCGTCGCTGAGAGGAAGAATAGAACTCTTATTGAAACTGCAAGAACCATGTTAGTAGAATCAGAACTTCCTGTTCAATTTTGGGGAGAAGTTGTTGCTACTGCGTGTTACACGATGAATAGAGTTCTGACGGTGAAGAGACATGGGAGACATGCTTTGAGTTGTTATATAAAAGGAAACCGGATGTTTCTTTCTTAGAACCTTTTAGAGCTCCATGCACTATGATCGACCCACATGGAAAGTTTGGTCCCAAGGCTATCGAAGGTTTCTTTCTTGGATATGCTACTCCAAATTTTCGGGTATGGAATTTGTCTTCGAAGAAGATTGAAGAATGGGGTGAAGTCAAGGTTCAGAGATATACAGAAGCTGTTAGAGCTCCGGGTGCTCCTTGGATGTTCGACTACGATGGGCTATTTGACTCCTTTAATCTGCCAACTTTTGATGATGCAATAGCTGCTGCTCAGATGCTTTTGGAAAGTGATACTGCAATAGATTCATCACTAGTTCGACCAATTATTGTTAACCCTCAAGTATCGACTTCGGTTAACAATCTTGTTCAAAATGAGGAATTCGAAGACGCTGCGGATTATAATGTTTCATCAGAAGATGATGAGTTTCACGATGCAAATGAAGCTGCCTCTGGTGCGGTTCCTGGTTTTTCGTATAATACGTTAATTATTCAACCTCAAGGAACGACTGAAGGTCAGGCTTCTACAACGTCATCAAATCCAGCTCTGGATTTAACTGTTGATCTGAATATCAACAATTTGGGTATAAATTCTCGAGTTCCTGATGTGCCAGAAACTCGAATTCATAATATCCATCCTCAGCAGAATATTATTGGAGATGTCCAGAGTGGTGTGCAGATGCGTAATCAGCTGCGAAATAACCAGAATGCTGGATTATATTCGAAAATCAGGGAATCTGGTGGTCTGAATGATTGGTCTTTTGCCTGCTATGTGTGCCAAGTAAAACCAAAATCTTGGAAGGAGGCAATGAAAGAAGACTCTTGGGTTGAAACCATGCAGGAAGAACTTTAGCAGTTTCAGAAGTTAGGCATCTGGAAATTGGTTGACAGGCCTGACGGCTACAAGAAGATTGGTACACGATGGGTGTACAAGTGCAAGAAGGATGACCGAGGTGTTGTTGTGAGAAACAAAGCGCGATTGGTTGTTCAAGGTTTTAATCAGGTCGAAGGCATTGATTACAATGAAGTTTATGCACCGGTTGCACGACTTGAGGCCATAAGAATCTTTTTGGCTTCTGCGTCCTTCAAGAAGTTTACCGTCTATCAGATGGATGTGAATAGTGCATTTCTTCATGGTGTGGTAGAAGAGGAAGTATATGTTGAGCAACCTCCATGTTTTGAAGATCTTTCCATCCTGACAAGGTTTGGCTTCTCAACAAGGCGTTATATGGTCTTCATCAAGCTCCGAGGGCTTGGTATGAAACGTTGTCTACCTATCTGTTGAAGAATGGTTTTCGACGAGGCCTGATCGATTGTACTCTCTTCATCAAGGAACAGGACAAGGACTTGCTACTAGTACAGGTTTATGTTGATGATATTATATTTGGGTCGACTAACACTCGAATGTGCAAAGAATTCGAACAGGTTATGCAGGAGAAGTTCGAGATGAGCGTTATGGGAGAAATGACTTTCTTTCTAGGTTTATAGGTTCAGCAATCTAAGGAAGAAATTTTTATCCATCAAACCAAGTACGTCGGAGATATTCTCAAGCGATTTCAGATGGATGACTCAAAGCCTTTGGGAACTCCATTAGCTCAAAATCATGGGATTACTCCAATGGAATGGGTGAACATGTAGAACCATCTCTCTATCGTGCTATGATCGGATCTCTCATGTATCTTACTGCTTCAAGACCTGACATAATGTACCTAACATGCCTTCTGGCGCGCTATCAGTCTAGTCCAAAGGTTTCTCATTTGATGGCTGTGAAAAGGATCTTTCGTTATCTAAAGGGTCGTCCTGACACTGGTCTATGGTACCCTAAGGATGATAACTTTGATCTGACAGCGTTCAGTGATTCTGATCATGGCGGCTGTAAAATCGATGCAAAATCAACAACAGCAGGATGTCAGTTCTTGGGAACTCGCCTAGTCACGTGGCAATGCAAAAAAGCAGACTTGTGTAGCTACATCAACATGTGAGGCTGAGTATATTTCAGCTTCTAGTTGCTGTTTCTCAAGTTCTATGGATTCAACAGCAAATGCGTGACTACGGTTTTGAATTTCTTACTACTCCTATTTTTGTTGACAATGAAGCTGCTTTACAGATCACTTGGAATCCTGTACAGCATTCAAAAACAAAACACATTGAGATTATCATTTCATACGAGATTGTTATGAAAAGAGACTTATCGATGTTGTTAAAATCCACACTGATCACCAACGTGCCGACCTTTTTACCAAAGCCTTTGATAAATCACGTTTTGATTATCTACTTTTGGTCAATGGCATCAAGGTGAAACCCGAGTAACTCAACCATGGCTAACTCTTTTTGTATATACTTTTCTAAAAATCTAAAACTACAAAAAGATTTTTAGTTTTATATTTTTGGGGGAGTAAATTTTAAGAAAATACAAAAATAGTCTTTTATTTACCTTCTTTGTTTAAGGGGGAGAAAATTCAGAAAAATACAAAAAAATTAGAAAAATAAAAAATGAGTGTCTTGGATAAGTTAAAGATGACGAAATTCACCGGTAAATCTATCAGAAATGGTCAAAAGCATAGAAAGAAGATTGATAAGTAGCTTTACTAATGATGTATCGGTAGGCTCACAATCCGAGTAAAATGTGCAGGTTGATATAAACCTAACAGACAGAACGCCAGGTGGGAACCATTCATTGGCATATGGTCTTGGTACCGAAATTTCGTTTGATAGAGTGTCGGGGTTCTGAGATATACGGTCTTTATGCTGGCTTATCATCTGGGTATCATGGTTGAATCTTTTGCCGAAAAATAACGGTGGCACAAGTCTAGAACTTCCATGATATCATACATACGTGTACATACTACATACGACCATCAATAAGTGATAAAAATATCACATCCCCAAAATAAGTGATAAAATATCACAGCTTTATGCGGGAGCTAAGTTCGTCTGTTTGTCGGTACGATGGTACTAACCTGTTCACGGACTTACTCCTGTGCCCTCATGCATATGAAAATCAAGTTCCTCATCAATAAGTGATTAAATCACAAAGGGCTTGTTTTCAATAAAAAATAAGTGAGTATCTCACATCATTCATATACGTCAAAATAGATGATAAAGCAGATACCCACCGGTAAGATTTTCTCTCGTGCATATCTTGATACGGGAATGTGTCGTGATGTGGTTGAACACCGGCTAGTAAGTATAAATCCATATCTTAATCATATCTCCTAATCATGATTACATCTGATAAGTCTGAGCTTACGTGGACAACAATACTGATAATCATAGTTGAATACTTATTTGTTCAATTTTGAAGTTTAAACCAAATATCGTTTTTGACAAAGATTAAAATGCTGGTATGATTCTTTTACCTTGAAACTCGAAATAGATATAGTTTTTCTGTATATTTAGTTTTTAAGTCTAGTTTACTTAGTTGCTTATGTAATTACTTTTTAAAAGTTAGCCAAAGTTGGCACTCGAGAGTTTCTACCAAGATACGCAAGAAAACCATCTCTTTGATATCGCAACTTCATAAATGTAATATCTTGCAACAAGTAATCCATCAAAGAAATCCAAACTCTGAAATTCGTTTGAGTGTGTGTATCTCATACGAATGAGCCTAGTCATTTGTTTTGACTTGGTCACTTGTTTTTATCAAATCTGCTGTTGGAATTTATACGAGTGTGTGTATCTCATTCAGGGAATACAATCATACGAAGATTTTATGATAAGTCTTTCGTGTGTATCCCCTGAGAAATTTGTGTTCTAATTATTTTTGTCTGTTGAGTACAGATTGATACAATAGAACACAAACAAAGACCAGCAACGAAGAAACCTGACAAGTCAGAAGAAGAAACAAGAAAGATTTGAAGTTTCTTAGAAGTTCAAAGACCTGATACTCTAATCATTAGATAGCAGATCCATCAATGGATAGCAGATCTTTCGGGGGAGTTTGTTGATACTCAAACCATTCTATGTGAAGACCAAAGGAGACCGAAGATCGAAGACCAAGCAACATCCTAGGGGGAGTTTGTTGATACAGTTTTGTTTCTGTCGCTTGTTCTTGATTACAGTTGTAATTGTACGGTCTTTGCTCAAGTGTCTGTATAGGTTTGGTCGTGTCGAATAGATCGAGATATCCTTCTATCTTTATCTAGTATGACATCTTAGCTTGTCTGTGTTAATCAATTGCATGTGTGCATACTAATAAGTCTTGGAAACGTCAAGTCTACACACGTTCTCCTATTGAGAGGATTCTGTGCGAGTCAGAGAATTCGTAAGAAACAGAGGTTTCGTGCGAATCACTGAGTGGTTTCGTACGAAACATGTATTTCGTACGAAACACTGACTCGTACCATTCTAGAGTTCTGTCTCGTGTGAAATATTGTGTTCAGTATGTCTAGATTAGTGTTTCGTACGAAATCTAGATTGACACTATATAAGCAGACATGCACCTCTGAGTCAAGGTGACTGACCAGACTGAAAGAACGAGCTAGCAAACTGATCTTTTGGTGAGATCTCTAAGTTAGCATTTCTGGTATAGATGAAGACACAAGAACACAGCAAGTTTGTTTGAGTCATACGAGCATTGTGTGTATATGTTTGTACTTGTTCTCAATCATTAATCAAGATAGTTAATCTTTGGTTACCCGATGTTCTTTACTTTGCTTTGGTTGCATGCACACTTGGATTCCGCACTTGTGTGTGTGTCATAAGAACAAGGAACTGGTTTAACACCATCCGCAGATGGACCTACACATGTGATGCCATTAGTATTAGAATGACACACCTGTAGTATTAATGGATCTCATGAACTTAATTTTTAAGGCAAGCGCGGTGGTGGATGTACTCAGAAGAAAAAAAAGTCCCAAACCAATAAGAATTTGTGAATCTAGAATTAGTGTTAAGAAAAACCACTTAGACCAAATAAAGAATGGACAACAAGAATGCCTTATCTGCATAAGAGTTACCTAAAGCCTTCTAGCTACCTACAACCTGAAATCGCATAATGGAAATAGGAGAAAGTAACAATGGACTTTGTTATTAACTCCCGAGATCTATTCATGGACACAATATTATATAGATGATGATAGATAGGTTTACCAAATCAACATACTATGTACTTGTATGAAAGGATTATAAGATAGAAAGGTTTTGCCAAAGTATGTATTACCAAGATTAGTCTCCTGACATAGTATACATATCTCATAATCATTTTCCAACAAAGATAGTCGTTTCAACTCAAGATTTTTGGCAAAGTTTCTATAGCGTGCATATGATGAATAAAAGTGAGCACCGCATACCACCCTTATACTGATAAGAAAAGTGAACATACTATCTAAACATTAGAAGACATACTACATACACGCGTAATCAACTTTGGTAGTAGTTGGGCATCTATATACCATTGATCGAATCCTCATAAGATGACAATTACCACATAAACATAAAAGGAGCACCTTATGAAGTGTTATGTGGGAGAAAGTGTAAGACTCCTATTTGTTAGACTGAAGTAGGAAAAAGTTGGTTTTGTGGATCTAAGATTAGTAACAACTGGTTATATAAGAAAAAGCATGAAAAGTGCTCACGACCGACAAAAGAGTTATGCAAACCAAAGATGTAAGTTTTTAGGCGATACTTGAAACATGGAAAGGGCATGTATACTTTATGGGTTATTGGGATTTTTATTTGTCGCTTGTAGAATTTTGCATACAACACATATTTGGTGAGCACGACTACTTATGTATGTTTAGTGGATTCATAGCTCAATGAAAGATAATCTGTCGAGCAACATATAAAGGTTCTAAAAGAAAGATAAATCCGTTATGTCATAAGACACGATAAAACAAGTGTGAGTGTGATGGAAACATAGGATATGATCAAATTGCTACAAAAAGGAAAGGTAGACGAGGTGAGGAAATAGTTATTCATTGTTTGAAAGGTTTCGAGGACGAAACCTAATTTAATGAGGGGAGTATACTTGTAACACTCCGTTTTGTAGACAAAAATTAAAGCATATAAAATTAAAATTTCTTATATTGTGAAATGAGTAAGTAACTAGTAAATTGGTTATGAGAAGTATGAAATATCTTGACGAGCATTAGCTATTATAAGAGACCATTTAATATTAATAATAACATATATTATAATTGAACTTACTTTGTTTTTAACGAAACTTAGGTCAAAACGTACATAAAATATGATAATGACATGTTCGGCGTTTTACAAAATGTTATATTATAAAAGTTATAAACGAAAAACGATTTGAAGGGACTAAATTAATAATAATAATAATAATAATAATAATAATAATATAATAATAATAATAATGTATATTTAACTCATAAAATTGATGTAAGCGTATAATAAGGAAGCAATCAGGCAGCCATGTCAATTCTTTCCCACATCGAAAATGAGAAAATATAGCAGACACCTATTCCTTATAAATAGAAGAATATAGTTAGTTTGGGAATATAAGTTTTTTGGAACGCTCTAGAGAATTTTGAGCATACGATACCTTATTATGTGTTGTTAGTAGTCGTTTTTGTAACATGAGTAGAAGCAGGAGTGGGGATGACTCTACATCAAATTGTCGTATATAGTTTTAATTTTAAGATATGTTCCCATTTAAGTTTATGTTTAGTATTTAGTATTTATTTATTTCTAGTGTTTAAAGTTAATATTAGTATCAGTTTATTATTTTTAGGTACTAGCGTTATTATTAGGGGTGGGTATAGGGAAGTATAGCTTTAGTTAGGCATGGACTGATGACCCATGCTTAAACAAGGCAGTGTTAACTAATACCTAATCATGATAATAAGTAGTTAGATGTATCATAACCTAACATAAGATTTCTTATGTTGTATCAAGACCCAAAGATATTGTTTGATTATGCTAGCAACTCTTATCAGATTGTACTAGAATTGTTACCTGGTTTTTGTATCAACTGTTACACGGTCAGTTTTATGAATGCTTTCCAAATGCGAACATGTTTGTCCTAAACTATAATAATATGACATAACTGTTGTACGCGTGTACATAACATGTGCACTCATACGCATGATATTTGTGGTCTCTTACACATGCCGCTACGGCTGGATTTGTCTAGTTTACACCTGTGGTGTAGAGGGCATTGACTGTATGATGATGTGTCACATGTTGACGTTGGTTATGATGATATGGGCGGGTACAATGTCATGATGAAATAATGTAATTTATAACTCGTGTATATTCATAACTCACTAGCAATAGTTGACGTCTTTTAAGCATGTGTCACAGGTAATGATGGTTAGTTTCTTAGTACTTGTTATCCGAACCTGTGTGGCCGGTGGAATACTGTATCCTAGACTTGTGTCTGCTAGAAATGTATATCCCTAATCGATGTGATCTGGTGGAAATGTTGCTACATCAGGCTAGACATAGTCTGATTAAATGTTGTAATTTGAGTTTGCAACACTTGTACAATAGTTTATTATCAATAAGATAAATACTTCTTGTACTAACTGTGTTATAAAGCATCCTTATCGGTGGGGTGTCACAATTTAACAATATATCCATTTTCTCTCAAAGAGTAATTTTCTTTGTTTATCTTTTTTCCGCTTCCACCTTGCGTAACATGCGATAGATGGCAATTCGTCATGTGTTAGGTTTCTTGAATGGTTGCATGAAGAGTAAATTATATATTCATTAAATGCCAATGTAAAGGTTAATTAATAAAGTATTTACGTGATATGTACATGTTAATGTGACTAAGGAAGTGGGTCTTGCGAATGTACCAATTGGAACTATTTATGATACGGTTAGCCATACTAAACTTTGCATTATTCATATAACTATCTGTCATAAGTTCTATCAAATGGTTGCTTAAGTTACATACATTATTATTTAATTATTTTTGGAGAACCCACACGCATCATATGGATTATTATTAATACACTGAAGTAGATGATAGTTTCTAGGATATTGATAGTTATGTATAGGAAATTCTTCTTGCGTGGTAAGCTGAAAGACAATCCCAACTTACACCAAGCTTATCGTTTTAGAGGTGGATTCTTGCCAAGGAGAAAAGAAGTGAAGAATGCCAGTGATTCACTCGGCTTGAAGATGGGTACTGCATGACCAGCTCCTCTAAATGTAGCAAAAGTAAAACCTTCATACTCCTGAAGCATCCAGCAACCTGAAAAGGGGGCAGAGCTTACAAGCGAAACATGATTTCTATTTTGGGAAAGGTGTAAAAGTTAATAGTGATACCGAGAAGATTCAAGATTTAGCAGACTCATACTTGTACCAGCTAGACAGACCCAAACGATACCAGAACTGGCCTAATTTCAAAAGGGAATAACTTGGATAACGTTTGGAGTTACATGACCATAAGTAATTGATGGAAATGTGTGTCCTTTAGAAACACCACGCGCTTCCCACTGTTACTTTCCTTCCATTGTCAATGTAAAGTGCCTTGATTTTTACAAATTTAGGGAATACTATGCTTACTCAAGCCGCAGAACAAGATGTTTGCGTGGTTACAATCAAATTATGCAAAATCATGCGAAGAGTATGACAATATGATGTATCTAATTTGATGGTCCAAATATAAAAACTTAATAACAATCTACCCTAAAGTTCTAACTTTTGAGTAATAATTAATTAGATTACCTGCTTTTTTGGTGGTACCAGGGCCTCCATGCTCGAGTAATAGTAGTCCTAGAGAGCTTAAACTATATCTTGTGGACAACACAGGACTCTTCCGTCGGTATCTCAACTATAGCACCAAGAAACAACACATGATCATGTTAGCGGAGTTTATCATCTATTAAAAGATTTATCATTTATCTTTGTGATGTTTGTTAGTTATTATTATATATGAAGTTTGATTATTTGGATAGTTATGGGTGTATTATCATAATTAATGGTTGGTAAGTTTATCATTAGTTTTTTCATTGTAGTATATAAAGATACATAGTTTTCAATTTTTCAATTAAAAATTATATATTATCCACCAATACAGACTTGGATCAGCTCTTTTTAATTCTTATAGATCATATCAATAAATAAAACTGAAGACTACTCGGATCACTACAAGAAACTGACATGTTTACTGTGACGATTTTGGTCAGAAATTAGCTGGAAAAGGCTGTTTCCGTCCAATTTCCGACAAAATCTGGTGTGCAGAAACATTAGTGGTTGGAGAAAATATCTGACAATTTTCCAACAACGTTTTCCAACAAAGTTCTGGCAAGGTCTAGTGTTTATTACTTCGGACACTGTTCCGACTACTTTCTAACCATTTGCTTTATCTTTTAGATTTTCCAACCATTTTCCGACTTTATTTTTATTTTAATTTATTTTTTTTAACTTTCCGTTAACCTACATTTTTATAGTTGAATTTCTGACTATTTTGCGACTACAATTTATATATTTATTTTTATTTTTTAATTCTGTAGGACATATAGATTTCTGGTAGTAGATAACATTTTAGTGGTACATACCTGTAGACCCATATTCTAAACTTGGCGATCAATTAGTTTCTTGTATATGGGGAGAACTGAATCTTTTGATTGCGCCCAGCCATTGAACATGTCCATACTGCACCAAATGTATTAAGCTAATATAAAAGAAATGTGACATATAGTAATGCCAATAACCTTAATCATGAATTCATTTTTTAAATTACTTGCAAATGCTCCAGTTCTTGAGTATAATACCATCCCCAACATGTAGAGCCTTCTGAACTTCAGGTTTATTATAATAACTTTTTGCATAATCATCGAGGCAAGGATCATAACCCCCCATTATACGTGGCATCTAAAAGAAAACATGATCAAGATCTAGTTAGTTCTATATGATGATGTCGTTCTCAACTTACTTTTTTCAGTCTTTTACTTTTTATTATAAATGACAATCACGTGACATAAATTGTAAGATCTTACATTCTATTGTAAACATTGTTCACACTTTAGTGTAACAACTGTTTGGATAAAATAATATAAGAAGCAAAAAACTTGGTGGAATGGTGGTGTTAACTAAGTATATATTATATCTATCATAGTTATTATCATTTGGTTTTAAATATCCTCAAGGTTGTTTGGTACTTCATTATTCAATCTCCCATTTGAGTATTAGGATAGTTATTGATTTTTATATCATCATTATTAGTTAGTTGTTTTTATTACTATTTTTTTCATTTTATCATCTTAATTTTACTATAATCTTTTTTATAAAGAGATCTAGTTTTCAGTTATGCAATACAAATGTGTCCACACCTAATGGTGTCAAAATCTATTTTTGTCACCCTATTATCATACAATTAATTAGTATGAGACTATGTCAATAAAATGTGCACAGTTGACTTATTTAATTTGGTGGGTTGGCCATTATCTACTACTTTCCACTTATATGTTGCCCTACATGATGTATCCAATTAAACTAATGGGGTTGTGTTTATAAAAGTAGCCGTTTAAAAAAAGTTAAACTAATGGTCACAAACAAGTAGTTACTTTTGGATCTTTGTAAGGTGCATGCTTAACAATGTATATTAAAAAGTTGATGAAATTAAAAAGTTTATGATTTTTCTTAGAAGCATAAAAAAAGTGCACAAGACATGTTTTGTGGATGCAGTGTAGAAGCACTACCATCTTAGATGAGCTTTTCTTGAACACAACCTGCATCGCTTTATTATCGGCATACGCTGAATTGGTAATACAGACTGATGTATAGAGGCTGTAAATGTCTATCTCACTATATTGTGCTAAAACTTCATCCACAGCTTGGCTGCAGTCCTCATTGCTCCAAGTATTGTTACTGTTGAAGTCACAGTTTTCTCTTATGATTTTGTGAGTTTCATCTGATACTACAGCATGACTCCAAGCATAGTCAATTAGACCTTTCCAGTCCTCAGCATCATTTGTTTCAGGGTTACCTAACTGCATTTCAACCATTAATCCAACAAGAGTCCATTTGTGTAATAAAATGAAATCGAAAAATAAAGAACAAAGATGGATTTTTTTTTGCTTTCTAGGTGGTCTAGAGATATGGCTAGCAAACTCATGCAAGTCCACTGAGGTGGCAAGTGAACTCTTCGATTCGCTATTGTGACAAGCAAACTTGCCTTGAGTTCGTTGTTCAAAGAAGTAAATTCCATCTTTCATTCCATGCAGAGTCACGAGAGGTGCTATTAGCTTGAGTTTGTTTATTTTTTCCTTATCCATGTTCGCTTGTCTGACTAGCGAACTCAAAAAAAATCATACTCAGATCATTCCGGATTCCCTTGAGTTCGCTGCCTATTTGTCAAACATGTTTCAAAACCTACTAGAGATGCTTATATCTAAAATCTCTAGACCAACTAGAGTAAATTTAAAAAAAAACCACAAAATTCTAAAGATGTGATTGAAGCATCATTATGCGGTAAAGCTATCAGTTCGCTTCTAATCAGAGACCATACCAATATGCCTTTCAGGTTAATATACTGTGAAGCATCATTGTTTTTATCATGTATAAGGCCTACCAGTTCTGGAACTTACTTCCCTGCAAAAATAAGTCAAATAGATGAGATGATTTTGTGTTTTTAAGTAATCCTAACTTTGAGAAACATTTCAGAGCTATACCTGCATAGCTTTCTCCAGCAATATAAAATGTTCTATTCTTATACGAAGGGAACTTCTGGAACCAGTTATGAAGGAAAGCATATGCATCCTTAGCTGTTATAATATATATATATATTATATATATATATATATATATTATATTATATATAAAGGTTATACATAAACTTTTTTAATGATAAGATATAGAGATAAGGATAAGACGTTTTTTTTAAGTTATTATTTTTTTTCAAATTAAAGAAAGTTGGTTAAAAAGTAATATTTATTCATCTTCTCGTGAAATATACAACAAATATATAAAGCCTTTACATGTTCAAATCATGTGTAAATGATATTTAAAATTTCATATATACCCAATAAAAACGAAAAATATCATATATACCCTTACGAAAACAAAAAATATTGTATGCCCTTACAAAATAGTTAAAAATCAAATATACCAATTTATTAAAAACAATATAATAAATAATCATTTTACACTTATTTTTTTAACTTCTAAATTTTCATATATGCTTATCTTTAACTTCATATTTTTATTTAAAACATTTTAAGCTTAAATTTATTTGTGCCTATTTTTTATTTTTTTATTTTTTTCATAAACAATAGTATCTTTCGTATATCTAATATTTAAGCTAAATAAATTAAGTTAGAAAAGAGTAAACATATTATAGAAGTTAAAGTTATAGAGATTTCAAAGTTACAGAAAAATAAAGGTAAAATTGTGTTTTATTAAATATTTTTTAATAAATTATGCATATATGATATTTCAACTAATTTGTTAGGTTATATATGATATTTATAATTTTGGAATGGCATACATGATATTTTGCAAGTTTGTAAATAGTTTAAAAATATAAAACATTGAGAAAAAAGTTAAATAATCTAGTTTTTTATATTCTCGTAACAAGGAATAAGTTAGGGGTTGTTTGGCAACTTTTGAATGGTTATGTGCTGAACCAGTAAGAGGTCTGAACCGTTAAGTACTAAATCAGTAAGAGCTCTGAATCATTAAAAGCTAGTATAATGCTTAACTGATTAGAGACAAATGTCTAACCAATTCAGATTAGAGGTCTTAACCATTCAGACTCAGTATAATGCTTAACCATCAGAGGCAAATGTCTGAATCATTTAGATATTTGCTCGTGAAACAAACACTCTGAACTATTAAGTGGTGAACCAGTAAGAGGTCTGAATCATTAGTGTTCAATAATGAAGATCATTCTATAACAATACTTGTGATAAGCTTCCTTGACTCACCAGTGAGGTCATCTCCAAGAGCATCATAATCATTGGCTGTGTTTGAGTATGAAAAGCCAACACCAACAGGGGATTCAAGGAAAAGCATATTAGCTTCTGCACAACCATTTAACAAACATCAACTTATGTATCAGATCAATTATTTCTATATATAGAATGCAACTAAGAAATTGCATGTGCTATCGTCCATTGTGAGGCATACTGTTCCACTAAAAGGTAACATGCACACATGAAAACTATAGAGAAACTGTGAACTTTTAAGGTGGTTTAACATGTCTTTTTAAAGAAGTGTCTGCCAAACAATAACATCTACAAAAGTGAAAAGCTAGACTTCTTCATGGTTTCATGAATTGTTTTGCTCATGTATAGTTGCACCTGTTGCAATGAGGACACATAAGTAGTCTGAATGATACCTCTGTTCCACGAGTATGGATTGAGATGAAGACCTTTTCCGTCTGTATTCGCAATGAATGGCCCAATCTCCTGTGTAGCACCATATCCCACTGATGAACACCCAGGACCTGAAACACACAGCAGCTCGTCACCACAATGACAGCAATCCTGAATCATGTTCAAAGCTAAACTAATCCTTTGGTAAGTGGTGAATATCCCACTGATTTAACTTTCTGCTACTGGAACATTACACTTATATTTCGTGTAAAATTTTAATAAATTTATTCATCTAGCATATTTAATACACCCAATGTAGATATACGTTTGGATAAAAGGAAAAAAGTTAACTGAGAGTTACTTGTCATCAAAAGAATTTCTTTTGGGTCCCAAAACCAATGAAGATGACTATAAAAATGTTTCTTTGATAATAAGTTATTGAGGTAGGATCAAAAATGTCTTTCCATATATTATGTAAAAACTCTAAAGGGATGGTCTGATTCCCCTCTAGCGGGGCTCTAAGGTTCGAATGTTACTTCCACTAATTCATATCATTACATCTAATTGGAGCCCACCTGCCTAGGGAAGCTGTTGTGTTTTATCTGATCCCGTGGGTTAGCATGGTATTGGTCGAGTACCATGAGTTTACCAATAACTAGTTCTCATGGTTAATAAAAAAAGGAAAAACAGTGATCTAGGATGATCAAAAACATAAATAAAATGTTATATTGTTTTAGAGCGAAACAACAAATTCAAATCGAGTTACTTTAACATGTTTACCTCCATTTAGCCACAACACCAAGGGCTTCTTATCTGGAAGAGTCCAGGCTTCATAAAACCAATAAAATACTGCCCTTCCTTTTTTCTCATTTACAGTTACATATCCAGCATAGTGTCGGAAGTCAACATTAGGCTGACCAGGCAAGTTTGTCACAAGATCTTCAACATTCTGGACATTTACTTTTTCTTCATTGGACCATTGTCCATGACTTGCAACTACAAATATAGTTTTAGATAACAATATCACAACAATGATTTTCAAAAGAGATATCGCATTTAGACAGAAAGCCATAATGATTTATAACGAGTACCAAACAAGCTCAATATAGCTTATTATGTGGTTATGCAAATGACATGAAGACCACATTCCTATTTATACTTGTTGAGACACACTACCAAATCCCACTGATCAAAGTTGAGAAATTATAAAGTTTATAATTATAGGATTAGAATCAAGGAAAAACCCCCTACGAGATGTGAGAACTTAGAGAACTCGACTTTCACGTATGAGTCCAACCCCATTTTTTTCACTCCTAGTTTAAAACGTTCCAAAGCCAGCTGTAAAAATAATAAAAAATTTGAAGTGTGTTTTTCGACCTCTTACAACATCTGTAAAAAGCTGATTACATAAGCAGGACATCACCTTTTTAAAGTATTTAGATTTGCTGTAAATTAAAAAAATATTTTTTTTTAAAAAAAATCTTTTGGAAAAGTTGATATTTTTTTAGGATATTTGGTAAAAAAAAATTTGATAAAATCTTTCATAACATCGAGTTTTCTGTGTTCTAACAACTCGTATAAGTTTTCATTTTATACTAATTCTATAATTATATGCTAGGTACACTTACAATTGGTTAATGTATGTTGTGTATATTACCATTATCTACCTATGCATATCTAGAGTCTAAATATTGATAATCTAGGGTCGTAACCTTTTTCTTTCCAAATCATTATATCTTTTGCCACGAACCAGGTGGCAGCTTGGAGGTGGTTGACTGGTGGTGGGTCCGAAAATGAGATACATATTGTATTTGATTACATGCGCTTGATGCATGCATTCAAGAAATCAGACTCTTCAAAGATCTGAAGCATGATTCTTATTAGTATTTAATGTTAAATTCCTTATTAGTGGATGTCTCGGGTAGTTTGCTTTCCATTCCGAATCAGTCCATTTGAGATATAAATTCGAATTATAGGAACAATCTATGATTAGGAATTACTTTCTTAGATTGTTAGGAAAAAAATGCTTTGTGTCCGAGGGGTTTCGGACGAAGTTGGACCTAATGTATTCATCCTTATTATGCAAGAGGCTTTTTTAATAGCCTATTTGGATCATATCGATTTTGTTGTGCCAAAATACTTAACAATAGATAATCAACTTATATGAACGTAAATATGTGTGTATTTCAAATGAATTACAGAGTTGATGAAACCATACCCACACAAACCTACTAAGTAATCTAACCGAGTAATTTAGATCTGCTCTTGTATGTATAGTAGTAGGTATCTTAAGTATCCAATCAAACTTCTTTATTTTTTAGCTTCCATCAGGTCTCCTCCATTCTATTGTTGCTTGTTCGTCATGGTATCTGGTTTCATTACTTTTCATCATATCAGCTTCCTCTATGATATTGTTTATATTTCCAGATTGTTTTATGGATATCTTACTCAATGTATGGGTGACTTGTATTCCAAGATATAATAACCAGCAATCCTAGATCGCCTATCTCAAAGTTTTCTTCCATTTGATCAGTCTTGAAGCACTCGATTTCCATCTTTGAAATTCCCATCTGCATGCCATATTATTTCGAACCACACTTTTTCCATCATCACTAAACCACTCCAAACTTCTAACTCATTATCCACCTTGTCACCTATTTTCCCTTTTATTTAAACTATTTCTAATTTATATAATCTATCTTTAATTTATTTAGTTATGATATAATTTATTTTTTTATTAAAAAATCAGAAAAACAAAAATTAATAACATGATAATTAATTACATAAAAAACACACTTACAACAATTAAAAAAGCACACTTAAAACCTAAAAATAAAAACATACAAATCATAAAAATAAAACAAACTAAAACCTAAAATTAAAACCATACAACAAACTAAAGTCCCCGTTTATTCTTAATTTCTTCACAAACCCTTTCGTGAATTTGGCATCGAATCGGGTCTATGTTGAGGTGTCCATGAAGAAGATGGTATAGTCTTGAATCCAAATAAATTGATTGAGATTATCCATGAGCCTATCCATCAACTATTTTTTTTTTCTGATGTGTTGTTGCATCTGATGCTGATCACTTCATGAGCCGACTCTGAAAGTCCAGGGGTTGATGTTGTTGATGATTAGTTTAAGTATGTAGTTTGTTTGGTTTTAGTTATTTACTTTGCGTAATGTTTTTCAATTTAATAATTTTATTTTTTATTTTATATTGTTATTTTTATATATTAGTTTTTAAATTTATGTTATTTTTAATTTATATATATATGTTATTAATTTATATAATTTTAAGGGTTTTTTTAAATCAAAAAAGCTATTTTATTAATTTTAAAAAGGTTTAAAATTTGGGGTGGCCCACCTGTCATATTGTGGACTAGTCTGTTGTTTGCTTGGCCAAATCGGACCGTTCCTAATCATCATCTATAATGGGAAGGTGGTCCGGAATTGCCCGTCCACTTTTTGGACATAGTTTAACACAAGAGCGATGCGGGTGCTCTTAGTGTAGACCGCTTGTTCCAAAGTACACTTTTTAAAAATGCAATCTAGTTTCATATTCCATGCTCGTCATAGTCCACGTGATGGAAGGATAAATAACCATGTTATACTGTGTACTTATGCGGTTTAAGTGTTTGTTACTATGAAACATGGTTACTTTGACTTTAGTTTGATTAGCATGTACCCGCAGGCTTTTAGAGCTTAACCGGGGTTTTTAGGAAGCTTTATGAAGCATTTGAAGTACATACACAAGACAGGAGTTGGAAACACAAAAATAGAGAAGAAACTAGTCATCAAAGCAGGTTGTGCTGGTCTCAAAGAAACCTTGCACTGGTATCAAAGCAACCTTGTGCTGGTTCTAGCGCAAATCAAAGGGAAAAGTTCCCAAGCACAACCTCGCTTTGTGGGTGGGCAATTTGCGCCGATTGTTGGTTTAACATGTGAAACTTGGGGTTTTCACCTTATTTAAATATAAACCTTTCCAAATGAAAAAACTTTACACTAGCCGTTTTTACCTCTCAAGAATGGATATTGAAGTTCCAAACCTCAATTTTATCATGCAATCAAGATCCACAAAAACCTTGGAAGATCCCACCGTTATGATGAGCGGCTAATCTCACCCATGATCTCCTATGGGTGTAAATTTTGTAATGAATACTTTTGATACTTTTTAAAATTAGGTTTTTGGGTTGAATTTTTAACCCTTAAAGTTTCGATTGTATTCAATTGTGCTTTTCATTTAAAAGATTGGATTGTTTGGAACTTTAAATTGATGAACATTTTGTCTTTGATTTGTTTATTGTTTATGGTTTATAAACTGAATTGGTGTTGTGTGAATAAGACCCTTGGTTCCACATCTACTACTTGATTAACCATTCACATAATCATCTTTAATGACTTCCCTCTTAGTTAACTAGATAAATTGTGTTTTGACAAACTCAAAATTTTAAGTAGATAACCTTTTCTCATAATTGTTTTACAATCAATCAAAGTAAGTAGTTTTCATAAACATTCTCACAATCAAACAAAAAGATAAGTTCTTTTAAAATAGTTAAACATTGAAATCTACAAATTCTAACGCTTTTCACAAATTTCCCGTTGTTCGACACCCTACTTACCCATGCTAGTAAAGGTACTTAAGATTGACTTTGGACTTGTTTTTTACCGACCTTTCGACATTGATCACCATACAGAGCGTTCAAAAGTTTATACAATATTTCTTCATTTCCTAGATTCACAAAGCCTTCCAATGGTGAGACATAGACTTCTTCCTTAAGTTGCATGTGTAGAATGCAGACTTTACATGAAAATAATGGACCTATAATGACCGGAAATCCAACTACTAATCTCTGATAACATGACCAAAGGAATCAAGCTCTCACTATCATAATCTATGGATAAAAATGTGTATATACAACGCAATGCACTACTCTATAACAAACTAAGAAATTGCTTCTAACCAGGTAATGTAATAGACTCATAAATAACTTATCTCATAACTAACTTAACAACTATATATACTAGTAGTTCTCAAATGGATCATTTGAGATTTTAATTTGTCTTTCAAATAATGTTTACCGATCACTAGAAAACTTTTTTCTCCTTTCCTTTTCTTAATTGTAGTCGGGTACGTATCACACGCAATTTTCCTTGCCTGCTAATGTCTAGGCTCTTCTTGCAACCTATTTCACATAAGTTAATCTTGAGCACCTTCACAACCTTTCTTTTTTGTTTCACTCGTCATAGGCTCACCTAAATCACTTAGTTTCTCCTTTTCTTGATCTATCACATACTATCTTCACTTGATCTTATCACATGATTCAACCTCTTACTTTAATTGCTTCTTAGACGTATTGAACTGGCACACTTAGATCTTAATTAAAACATTATCTCCTAGTGGTGGTTGTAGAGCCGCAAATGTCATAGTCTTGTTTCATTCCTATATTGCTTTTACATGGCTTTTGATTGATTCCGAATAGCATATGAATTTATCTTCCACGGGCTTTGATCTCTGCTCTACTACCTTATTGGTAACCAAAAGTCATTCAAATAAATATAAAAAGATAAATTGAATGAAGTGCAACTCTATAATGAATTTAGATTCAGATGACTAAGGACATGAACTTACGAACATTGATTAATTTGTAACGTTTCGCATTTGTATCTTTTTGTTTTTAGTATATCGCTTCATGTTTCTATTTTTAGAAAGTCCAAACCTTGTAATTTATTTCCATTTCAAATTCAATATATTCTAAGGCTTTGATTGTAAACAAGATTAATCAACTATGCTAAATTTGCAAACTATATTCGAGTTAAAATTATGAACATTCGAAACTTTATGCTTTAAAATCAATTCAAAACAATGTGCAAATGTGTGATGAATGTTTGTTAATCATATACTAAACTCAAGCAAGACAATTGGTGTTATTATTCAAAGAATTTAAGCTTCCATTTTTGTAAAATCATATCTTAATATGTTCAAGAAAAATACGTATCATAGTTGTTCTCTTATTAGGGTTTTTAAGTTATAATTTACATAACATTGGACCATTTCAAGACCCATGCATGTAACACATAGTATAAGCAATACCTAAAGTCTAACAATTCACCAAACAATCAATTGAAAAGATCAAAAAAATAAAAAAAAATATAGGGCAGCCCATGTTGCGGCCGCAACATGGGGGATCCCTTTCCCACTTTTTTTTTAGTTCAAATTCTTCCCCCCTTTGGCATTAAATGCAACCCAAGACCAAAACCCTAATCCTCCCCTATATAATCACAAGTTCCCCCACCCATTTCTCACTTTACAAGCCTCCATATCTCAAAACAAGTCCATACATTCTGAAATTAGTTGCTGAAACGCAGCAGCTTGTAAGTGAGTTTCGACTCACTTTTCTTCTTCCTTTTGTTTTGTTTTTCTTTCTAACACTCTTGGATAACCTCTAGGAAAGTTCTCATAAGGTTGCTTGTGCAAACTAAGGTGAAAACACACCATTTTGAGGTCCAAAAGTGCATAAACTTTCTGCTCAAATTTTTATCTTTCAAACTTCAAGTTTTCCCATGTTTTTACTTTGTTTCTTGTTCAAAAATGTTTGCTAAGGCCCTATGGATGTTACCATAGGTTTTTCATGGGAAACCAATGTGGAATCACATCATTTTGGGGCCAAACTTTCTGTTTATCTTCTAAATACTTCTTACAACTTGAGTTTATCTCATCTCAATCCTATGTCCGAATGCTTACAATCTTATGATCGGTTAGGCTTAAAAACAAGGTTGAGACATTCAAAATAGAGGATTCATCCTCACAAATATTATGTTTTCATTAGGGTTTCAAACCCACAAGTGTTGAGCCATCCAAGCTTTCAAGCTTGTGTTGGTGTAGGTGTGATTACATGAAGGCCTTGGCCATTCAACTATTCAATCCACCCCTCACTTGATGTTTTCTATAATTCTTGACCATCCGGATTGTCCTTGTGTCAATCTTGTGTAATGGTGAATCTTACGAAAGAGGTTTAGGATGGTTAACCACCTACCTCCATGCATGACCTATATGACTTACATGACATCTATGCAATACATGAATTATATGATAAACTAGTAATATGTAACTATATCTAAATACTTAAACATGATCGAACATTTTACGATGACCAAATGGTTATATGTCCTAAAAGTAGTTATTTTATCTTAGACCTAACAGCCGTTACGATTCTATTGGGCATGACCCATAAAAACACAATTACCCTTCGGGGCTTATAGTGTAAAAACGAGCATTAGAGTCTAGATAAATACTTTTATGTATATATACTTTTGTATACTTTAATTCTTAAACTCTATAAACTCTACCGTCAACTTAATACTTACACACCTACGTTGCCTTGTGTAGGATAACTAGGTGATTCATCCCTTAAATCAACTTAACTCCCTCTCACGAACTTTACATCGTCAAACCGTGAGTACATTCGACCCCATTTTTATGTTTTTCACTATTTGGGGTGCAATATGTTACCATACTAAAACTACACTAAATACACTTTTATTATATGTTTACACTCAAACAATCCATCAACATGCTTTAGCCTTATGCTACTTGAAATTGTTACTTGGTCTATTCTTATGTGATCTAAATGTCATTAACTTCGATCAAGTCTCCCTTAACATGTATAGCGCTATAGGAGTAACGCACCGCCCGTATACTAATGGTATTGTTAAGTTTAATCTATTTTTGCGGTACACTAGAGGATTGACTTGTAGATCACATGCCTTCTTACATATGTCTTATATGCTAGCTATTCATGTGGATTGTTTAATCAATTTTTATACTTATGCTATGATACTTAAACTTGTGTACTCGCCAACACTTGTTATTGAACTCTATTTTTAACGTATTGCAGGTTGACGAAGTTATGTAATGGAACTTAGTAGGGATGGCATAGAAACACGCGTAGATTACTAAGTTAACAAATATGATTTTGTTGAATTTATCTTGTTGTTGTTATTTGTATTCGAATATTTGATGTATCCTTGACAGTTTTGATGCTATGAAATGAAATGGGTTATGAAATTAAATATTGTCACAAATAGCGTTATGATTTCTCGAGCAATCTATTCCGTCTCACTCCGATGTTTCCGGCATCGGTTGGGGTTTGACATAATTGTACTTATTGTATTAAAGAGTTAAAATGATCTCTGTAATTATGAAATGAGTTGGTGTCTTTAAAGGGTCACACCCCTTTGGATGGTGTGACGGAATAACCGTTCATAGAAATGTTTTTCATTTTGGACCTATATTTGGCTTAAAGATGTTGGAAAATTTAGTACAAAACATGTTTTTTACAAATGGAATGATGAATGAGAAATCGAGTGCTTAAAATAACAATGCTATGTCACTAATTATGTGATAACCTATATTAACTTGTTTTCAATAAATTGGATGTTTTATATGACCACTTAAGGATGTTTCAATAGTTCTCAGTCTATCTTTTTTTACTATTTAGTATTTCATTTAACTCTTGATTATTTGTAAGATTAATCAACAGTTTATGTGATTATATAATGAACATGAAGGTTCATTTTATGCAGAGGGAAAAGGTTTGTTATTACTACAAATCACACTCACCAAGAAGCCTAAGAGTATTTCATTCTTCTAAGGAAAATTAGAAAGAAATACTCTCTAAACTTCATGTTCATCTTTCAAAATTCTAATACACTACACCTAGTGTAACCTCTAGTGTGGCCTTCCCTGACAGTACTTACCGCTTTGACTGTTTATTCTTGAAGACAGACGCATTGTCTAAGTAGTGATGCGGAATCTGTTTTTAGAGACCTTTTTAAACACAAATCCTTAATCACAACCGTTAACATCAGTTTGTTCATTCTTGTAGCAAAAAAAAAAGACTACAAGAAGACCTTGTTGAATAACAATGTTAAAGATTCAACCTTTTGAAGATCTTGGTTTGAATCATGTTACATGTATGTAATATTTATTTCATAGTTTCCATATTTATATTCATTTTATATTATAGTATTTGCTACTATTCATTTTATCATGTTAATAACAAACGTATCATTATTATTGTATTATTTATTTATTTATACATAAAAAGGGACCCATATGCTCTAGACAAATATTTGACATAAGACTTAGTATTACATATAGATAAATAATAAAACATAACATAGTTTAAAACAACTTCAATAAACTTTTATGGATAGGTTGCAAAGGAATGATCACTACAAGAGCCAAGAGGTGCTTCAAAATGGTAGCTCAAATTAAACCAATTTTTGGGTGCTTTGGCATATTATGGAAAAAATTGTGAAGTTCAATCTTAAAACGACGGAAATTTATTTTTTGTGATAACGTTTGGATTTCACCTAGAAATAGGAAAGTGATGCTTAATTTAATGTTTGTTCTTGTGATCCAACTATCGGTTGATTGAGAATCTTTTAACATTTTGTGCATATTCAAATAAAAGCAATGGATGGTCCATTTTAATTTTGCTAATCTGTTATGCCAAAAAGAAAATTCAAGTTACGATGTACCAGCACTGCGTTCATTAATTATTGGTATTTTATTTAGCAGAAAAAACCACTAATATAAGGTAAATGTAGTGTTAGGAATGTGAAGTGTGAATGTATTTATAGGTAATGATGTTTTGGCCTTTGGGTCGTTAACAATTCTTTAAAATTTATGATGTACCATGCGGGAATCATGAAAGTTCCATGATATATAAACTGCGTGAAGTTGACATGCTGCACTTCATTCACATTTTAAGAAAATTATTGACCAATTAGAGAAAATACTAGATAGTAGGGAGCATGGAATCAATGTTTTAAGAATCAGAGTGGAAATAAGACGTTCTATCTTATCGGTTCATTTGTTGGAAACTATAGTATTATAAATAATTAATAAAAACGTAAAGAAAAAGATGTTGAATATTAAAAACAGACTAATATAAAAATTGTAAAATTTATTATTGCTTAACTTAAAACCGACTTTTTCATTTTTCCAAAGTACTATCATTTCTTAAGGTAGTGTTTTTCTAGAGTCAAAAAAAAAAAAGCAAAAGGCCTTCGGTTTTTCTCTGAGTATTGGATTTTCCTATTGATAAGCAAAACACCACTTATTCTTCCAAATAGTGCGTTCCCTTCAGAGACTATGGTTCCAAGTTCAACTGATCTGGTCTAGTTGTTGAGACAAAACTTCTTTAGTGAGAGTTAGTATAAACTTTTCTTTATTTTTGGCTGAAAGGGTAATCTAATATGTTTTTTATTTTTTAAATAGATTTTATATAGAAAATTCAGTAAACAACCAAAATTGCTCATGTGGTTTGACCACATTTTCATTTTAAAAAAGAAAAATTGTTTTTTTTTTTCACTCAGGAAAACCTAAAAGGTAGCCCACTTTTTAACATGATATTAATAACTGTGGTCTGTTAACTTAAGAATTAAATTGTCATTTCAAACTTAAGGAGCCATTTTGAGAATTATAAAAAAATATTTATATTTATTTTAATATAAAACCCAGGCCACCCCTAGCTAGGGGCGACAATGTTGTACTAGACTTGAAATCCGACACGAAAAAAAAACTGGTTCGGGTCAATTAACACGATCCATTTACAAAATGAGTTATATTCGGGTTGACCCGTATTAAAAACATGTCGGGTTCGAGTTGGCCAATATTTCTACGGCAAGAATCTTAAACTCCTCGACACCCAGTTTAAAACTGACGAAAATAAAGTTAAAGGTTGGGTTTCTCAGGTTTTGTTAATAGCTTATTTTGATGATTTGGGTGATAAAATGTCATCTTAGTAGCTGATTTTGATGCTTTGATTACCAAAGGGTTAGCTGCTTTGTTGGTTCAGGGTCTTTCAGGTTGTTCTGTTCAAGTAATTTTTAGAATTTTCCCTGAGTTTATTGTGTTGTTGGGTTTACAACAGAGTTTGTCTCCATTTAGAAACAATGGGTTCTTGAATATGTTTTGGTTGATGCGTAAAAAGGCTTTGATTTTGTTTGTTGAGGCTGAGAAAGGGATTGAGTCAAGAACTGAGAGTGTTGAGAACTCGGAAATAGATAGTGGTTCGGGTGATTAGGGTTCGAGAAATTTTGATGTTCAGTTAAGTACAAGTTCAGATGATGAGACCAGTTAAGATGGTTTGGTTTTAGGAAGCATGGGACAATGGAGAAACACATTTTAATTTGAATGTGGATCAAGATTTTGGTGATCAAATTCAAGAAGCTAGTAGCAGCTCAAATCAATAGTTGCAACTTAATTCTAACGATGAATCAGATCAAAGCAGTTATCATGATACAACTAACATAGCTAAAAACGGTTGGATTGATGCACAACACATAAACAAAAGCAACTATCTGATGATTATGAAGCCAACAGCAGCTTACATAAACAATCATCGGTTAATTCGACAGACAAACCACACCGAAACATTCATAACGATCCCCGGCCTGTTTTTCTAAAACTGGTCTTACTAGTAAACCTGAACCTGTTTTTTTTCGTGTTGGGTTTCGTGTTGTGTGAAAAATTGTAGCCCCCTGTATGGCCAAACCTACCGGATCATTTTGGCAGTTTACTCTAGAAAATCCCACAAACCTCTGATGGTGGGTGGTCACAACTCATAAGGCACTTTAACCTCCTCGTATTCCACCATTGCAACAAATTAGTGTTACTTGTAAGTTTATACCACTGTTATAAAGGTGAATGGTACTACCAAATTTTGGTGACTCTCTTCAAATGTTACATCAGCGTGACATCAGTTTATTCACGTAAGTCCCTAAACTTCTCAAAGGGTACCGTCAAAACAGGGTCGTCTCCGAAATTCATGAAAAAATTTTGGTCCTATAACACCCCAAATTTTATATGTTCTATTATAATATTATATGTATGATGTCGTAATGAACAGATGGTTATGTTAGACTAATTCAATAATAATAGTCGGTTAATTATGCTCGTAAGTTTAATTAATTAAAATGAATAAAGCTAATCAAGAGAAAGGTAATCTAGATAATAGTTGGGTATTTAAGTGACATGTTCTAAAAACATGAGGGCTGAATGTGACACTTAGGAAAGTGAGAGCGTAAAAAAGAAAAGTGTAGAAATTGTGGTTATGTGTGTGTGTCGACCAGAGGGAGAAAGAAGGAAAAGAACACCCATGAATGAACAATAAGAATGCAACCAATTGAGAAGGAAAATTTGATTAAAATCCATGCATGTCCTTGATTTCTTGACTATCTAAGCACAATAAACCATAAGGTAAGTGGAATTTTATCTTTCGATGATCTTGTATGAAGTAGGTTCAAGCAAATCACAATATTATGAGAAATTGGTATGAGTATGGATTAGAAGCATCACACAGAACATGAATTATGCTTGAATTCGACTAAATTGATTATTAGGAATGAAAACCCACTTGAAGTAGGAGCATTGTGTAGAATAATGATGAATTGTGTGCAAAAATTAGTGTAATGGTTATGTATGATGTTGCTTAAAACGAATATTAGAATGATGGAACTGATTATGAATGAATGTTATATGAAATTAGTTGGGTATTTAAGTGACATGTTCTAAAAACATGAGGGCTGAATGTGACACTTAGGAAAGTGTGAGCGTAAAAAAGAAAAGTGTAGAAATTGTGGTTATGTGTGTGTGTCGACCAGAGGGAGAAAGAAGGAAAAGAACACCCATGAATGAACAATAAGAATACAACCAATTGAGAAGGAAAATTTTATTAAAATCCATGCATGTCCTTGATTTCTTGACTATCTAAGCACAATAAACCATAAGGTAAGTGGAATTTTATCTTTCGATGATCTTGTATGAAGTAGGTTCAAGCAAATCCACAATATTATGAGAAATTGGTATGAGTATGGATTAGAAGCATCACACAGAACATGAATTATGCTTGAATTCGACTAAATTGATTATTAGGAATGAAAACCCACTTGAAGTAGGAGCATTGTGTAGAATAATGATGAATTGTGTGCAAAAATTAGTGTAATGGTTATGTATGATGTTGCTTAAAACGAATATTAGAATGATGGAACTGATTATGAATGAATGTTATATGAAATTAGTTGGGTATTTAAGTGACATGTTCTAAAAACATGAGGGCTGAATGTGACACTTAGGAAAGTGAGAGCGTAAAAAAAAAAGTGTAGAAATTGTGGTTATGTGTGTGTGTCGACCAGAGGGAGAAAGAAGGAAAAGAACACCCATGAATGAACAATAAGAATGCAACCAATTGAGAAGGAAAATTTGATTAAAATCCATGCATGTCCTTGATTTCTTGACTATCTAAGCACAATAAACCATAAGGTAAGTGGAATTTTATCTTTCGATGATCTTGTATGAAGTAGGTTCAAGCAAATCCACAATATTATGAGAAATTGGTATGAGTATGGATTAGAAGCATCACACAGAACATGAATTATGCTTGAATTCGACTAAATTGATTATTAGGAATGAAAACCCACTTGAAGTAGGAGCATTGTGTAGAATAATGATGAATTGTGTGCAAAAATTAGTGTAATGGTTATGTATGATGTTGCTTAAAACGAATATTAGAATGATGGAACTGATTATGAATGAATGTTATATGAAATTAGTTGAATTTGATGATCTTGATATGAATAAGTGAGGAAATGCATTATATACTTGTACTTTATGCTTTGTTCGTGGTATGCACTTCATGTGTTTGATGAAATGCTTGGGTATTGGTTTTAAGTAATAAAGATGATTTCATATGCATATGATGGTAACTGATTAGAATTAGTGAAATGATGAGTTGTTAGCTCACAATGTTAATTTAATGTGAGATAAAGCATGAGATTGAAAGAATGTTGAATATGAAATTGTAGGCGTTAAGGAAGAAGGTACAAATCCATCCGGTTCGCAAGCAACACAAAGCAAAGGTAAGTTCATACGAACTTCGTTTTTAAATTATTACTAGTTTGTTAGTTATAGTTAGAGGTATGTAAATGCGAAATGATGAACATAGAAGGAACTTGTTAGACAATAGTATTGTAAAGTATGTGCATTGTCCCAATGCAAACGGGTCAAAATGAATGGCTAGAAAGGTGATTAAAATTATGAACATAATGACTCATTGTTTACGTGTCAATAAGGATGAAATGTTCGTTGGACCAGTATGATCGAGTTGGATGATTTATGTATTTGGTGTTATAAGAATGAAAACCACGATTTCGTTGTAGGCAAAATTGTTACAAGTAAGAAATGCAAATAAGGAAGTAAAGGAAGTATGAAATTTTTATGTTAGTGAGTCATGCTAACAATCGTTTTTGTGTTGTGTATGGTAGGGAAATCGAAATCTTGATAATGGCGTGCTTGGAACGAACACATCGCATCGCCCTTTTACGCGCTGCGACTCAAGTTCTGATGTTAATGGGTCAAATAAATACTTTTGGAATGTAAATACTGTTTTAAAACACTTTTGTATTCGTGTGTAAAATTAACGTTTGAATTTTTATATGGTAGTTTAGGTTATTGCTCTTAAGTGTTTAAATGCTGTTTTTGGTTCGTATTAATACAAAATTATATAACTATTTGACCTTCGATGAAATGGGCATCACAAGTCCTGTGCGAATAGAATAAAACGGACCCCTATAATATAAAGTCAATAACACAAACTAAAAAGAGGAGATAAATATATAATTGAATCAATACATATGTATATACTAGAAAATATAAGAATAAATGAAAAAGTGGCCGCAAAAATATAACTTACCAAAAAAGTATATGTGTGTGTGTGTATATATATATATATATATATATATATAGGGTGAGGTTATTGTGAGAAAATTTAAAAGTGTGAGAAGGATAAGAAAGAATCTAAACCATTAGATATCTATCTAATACTTGAGATCATAGTGGCAATTCTGTAAATAATGTTGACTATTAAAGTAACTAATTTTCTAGATTAAGGGTATAAAGGTAAATTTAATATTTTTAAATTAAGAAACTAACATTAATACACATGCAAAGTTCCCCCCTTCTTTTTTAAACATCAATAACTTTTTATACGCAACTCTTTTTTTTAAATTACACTATAATAACGAGTGTTTTTTTATCTTTAATATGAGTATCATATTGATATACTTATATAGAGTTATTTCTGTTTTTATATATTTAGGGTGTTATTTTTGTTTTAATTCTGATTAAAGTGTTGACAGGTGTTACATTAGGGTGTTATTTCGGTTATATTCAATGTTAGGGTGTTCTTATAAGATGTGTGCCTTCAATATAATTGATGGTGGTGTTTTTATGAGTTATGGTGTTATTTTTGTTATATTTTTATGTTCTTTATAAGATGTATGCCTTCAATATACATGTTGTGGTGTTTTTTATGAGTTAAGGTGTTTTTATGAGTTATATTTTTTTCTTTATAAGATGTATGCCTTCAATATACATGTTGTGGTTTTTTATGAGTTAGAGTGTTATTTCAAATTCAAAAATCCCTACAATAACTGCCAAAAATCGGTTGCATATATTTATTCTATAATTAGATTTTATTAGTTAAATTACACTTACACCTTTAAACTACCAAAATAAAAAAAGACACATGTCATCTCCATAATCTTTCTTATCCTTCTCACAATTTTAAATTTTATCACATGAACCTCTACTTATATATATATATAATATTATATATATAAAGTTAGAAATATATACAAACTAGTGGGATCAAACATTCGCGTTGTGGGGGGGAGGCTTTATCTGTGTTGATGCACTAGTTAAGATAAACGAAATAAAAATCGGGACTTTGTTTGGTCGCACTCGTTATGCTAAACGAAATAAAAAATCCAAAAAATTTAATTGTAATACGTGCTCGCTATATTCGTTTTTGTTAAATAAAAGGGACAAAACCATTTAAAAATTGTTTAGTTGTATTTAATTAAAATAAAAAATAAAATAAATAATAATAAAAGATTTCAGTTTCTATTTGAAAAAGAAAATCTAGATTTGAAACACGGAGAAAATGAACATACACAGTAAGAAAATGAAAATGAAAATACAGTAAGAAAACGAAAAAATAGTAAAAGAAACAAAAAGAAAAACGGAAAATATTAGGTGGGAAATAAATGTGAAGAAAAAGGTAATAAAATCGACTGAAATGCCTTAGGCAGTAATCGAACTTGAGCAAATTGAGTCAACTCTTTTAAGTAGACCACAAAACAACCAGAGCAAGCTTTCAATTGTTCATAGACTTGAAATAGAATGTTTATAAACACACTTAATGTATAATTAAAAGAAAACAAATTTGGGCACCTGGAGGGACTGGGCCCTCGCGGTGGCCCACCCCACACCCCCTCCGGACCGGCCTGCGTCAAATCTCACGAAAATGCCACATCATATTTACTTTATTTAAAAATAAGATTATTTAACAAAAGGTTTATTTTAAATACTAGATCAATTTAAAACATTCAAAGAAAAAAAAATCTAACATTAGATTATATTAAACTTTTTGTCTTAAATTTAGAACCTTGTGAATAGTGATTATTGCCACGGGACCTGATTTGCTTCTTTTTTCCGTTTATCTGTTGATGTCAGTGCATATATCCCCTTTGTTTTCGTAACTTGATATGTTTATGCGTTTGGTAAGATGGTATGTATGAAGTTTTTATATGCAAGTTTAATTCATTTGAAAACGAACAATTACCAGCTTGGAAGAATTGGGTTTTGAAAAATAATGCATACTTTATCGACCTCTTTAGAAGTTACCAGCTTAGGAGAATTGGGTTTCGGGAAAATGTGTAAAGTATGGTTATTGATCGTATTAGGGAAAGGTCGTTGTTGTTGGGATTGTTGTTCATGTTGTTTTTGGGATTGATGTTGGCGACTTGGTCTGCTTTTCTTCACATTGTAGTAGGTTGACATATTGAATGTTGTGTGCTAAAATAATATTGATAAGAGAGAAATATTAAATGTTATGTGTTAAAAAGTTGTTTGATTAGTTTAAATAATGTGTAAAATAGAATTTGATGTTTTTTGGTTTTTCCAGTCAAATTTTAATGGTTCTGGCTGTTGAACTGTCACCAAATCGGGGAAGACTCCCCACTCTTTAGAGATTTTAGTCGGTGTTAAATGCACATAATTCTCCCTAATAAGAAATGTATCCACTTCAAGTTGGAGTCTAATATTCATAATTTGTAGAAGTCCAACAACACATTTAGTCAACATTTGTATGCAAGGGCTGTAAACGTAACATTGTTCTATTTCAAGTAACATCATTTACTGTTGCATCCTGATTTACCAAGTAAACAAACTTTACGTAACATAGCAAGGAAAGCTATGATAAAGATAATATCCAAAATGGTAAATCATTAGGGAGCTAAGTTCATTTTTCTTTTAAAAGAGACTAGGATCGATGCATACCCTCTAAACTGTCACAATAACGTGCCTATGAAGTTCTCGAAGGCGGTTTGCTTGGAATCTAATTAATTTATTATATTGTTATCAACCTACTAATGTATGTAACATAATGAGTCCAAGAAATTAAAATATATAACATGCAAATAAGCTAATCTATACTATTTTATAACTATATATTATAATACATATGAGTAAGACAAAAAAATAATTTTAGATTAAGTCAGGGACTTTAAGTAATTACAAGCATTAAAACACAAGATACAATACTTTAAAGCCTTCGAGTTCTCAAATCTCTTGGACATTTGCCTTTCTTCCTATTTCACATCGGATTAGAAAACAACTTAGGATAAAAGAAATGACTATAAAAGAGCCTATTGCTTTCCCATAGAATTTATCCATTCCATTGTTCTACATTGATAAAGAAACAAAAGTGAAGGGACTGCGTACTCTATTAAGGTAAGATAAGTCTTTGCAAAAATTAATAAATTGTGTAACTTATATGCTCAACTCTTTGGCTAAGTAAAGTTGTATTTTTACCCATTTTGCAAGAAGAAGTTATTTGTTTGTCCTTTATGATAAAATAAGTTGTAAAGTCAAGTCAAACTGAGTCATGTGAGCTAACTCAATTTTTAATTGAGTCGAGCTCAAGTTTAAGATTCCAGCTCGATGTAATTTGGAGCCCACCCGAGCCAGCTCGATATGAAGTTCAAGTCGAGCTCGAGCAAGCCTTGTCTCAACGCAGCTACGGTTGTTTACAGACGTTTGAGTGTTGTGATCCTTGTTGTGTCGTATGCGCATCCCTCTATATGCTAAAATATATTTCTAGGCTATTATTGATTTTATAACTTAGTATTTTTAGTAATTTTTAATAACGTAACTTAAACCGGAATACTAATATAAGAGCTTTATCGTATGCAGCCTTTAAAATGAAATATAATCCCTACCATTTTCGAAAATAGATGACCAGTTGTAAGAATTCATAAAAATCAAATATGTAGTTAACGACAACAACATTGATATTAACCGAATGCCCGCAAAAACGTACAAGTAACTCCCATTAATAGAACTACTATACAATATATCATGATAGGATTGATAAACTAAAAGAAAACGAGTATTGCATTACAAATTATTGTTGTTGTATCATTGCACAGGTTTCCTACTACTGTTTCTATATAGAGGAAGATCAGGCGTACTCTAGAACGTACTATCAAGGGCAAGAATTGTCACACCCTGCAAAATCAGAGTTGGAAGTATAAAAATGCTAAGACTTCTAGAAAGTCGAACGCCCGCTAAGTTTGAATGTGAAACCTAAGAAAGAACATGCTAAAAGTCAACATAAAGTTGGAGAGTTCCTGGTTTGTTTGAAAAAGATTTGAAATAAATCTTTCTGTTAAGCGCTTTAAATAATGTTGAGAAAACTTAATAAACGTTTTCCTCGGCATGTTATTTGAAAAACTTTGTGCTTGTAAACCTTGTATAACCGTCAATGTCCGCGTACGACAGAGACAACATGCCAACATGAGCCTATAACTAACCTCGCGCTAGTAAATGCCACGCCAACCGTATACATAAGACGGTAGACTAGCAATCTGTAACATCTCGAAAACGGGTTTAGTAATTAAACCAAATTAACTAAGAATGAGCGGGTAAAAATACCGTTGGTGGTAAAAGGTAACATGTAAACAAAATAACTAGGAATGATTAACCAAGTTGATTATTTGTATTGTTAACGATAAATATTAGATGATATCCATTTATAATTAAAATCTCAAACATGAGGGAGCAAAAGGGGAAAAACTGAAACATAAATAATTAAAATGAAATAAAACACAACACACACTAGGTGTGAGTGTGCATTTAACGACCATGAGAAAGAACAAGGGAGCAAAACCCTTGTTCAATCTTAATTCATCAAATTGAAAGGTGAATTAGGGCCAAATCACATGCAAGAACATAAATTTGTGATCATCTAAGCTTGAAGATCGTAAGGTATGTTGTAATTTTTGTTTTGGTGATGTAAGTATGTGGATGAACTTGAAGGTGGTAACTTGAGTTTAATATTTTGTTAGAATGGTGAAATTGATAATGAAATTATGTGTGATTATCATACTTGCAAGTATATGTGAAATACTTGAACAATTTTGTGATTTGAATAACTGTTCATACATGACTTGAAATGGGTTTTGTATGATATGATGAAATTGATGTTATATTTAGATACTTGAAATCATCATGTGTTTATGAATGTTTAAAGTCTTTGACTAAATTTGATGTTTGGGTAAATTTCATACATATGATTCAATGTGTTGTTTCATGGTGATAAAACAATCCCAAGTTCTTGTATACTGATCGATAGATTAGCATACATTGATTGAAACTATGTTAACTTGATGTTAACAATTACACGAACTTGGTTGAGGAATGTAGTTAAAATGGTGGCCCAAAAATAACGCCTATCGAGTATTTGATGAAATGCCTAAATGAGTTATTGAACTTAATTGTGCAATTACATATGTTATTAGGCAGTTGACTTTTAAAAGTCAAACTGACCTATAATAAGATCAAATGGTAATTTTGATATAAAATCCGTAAGGTGGGATAGTCGTGATAAATGATGACTAATCTAATCCTATTGCGAATGATAAATGGTAGTTTGACACTCGACAAGCTAGGTGGAAGCTTGGGAAGAAGCATGTCAAACCGATCAAATATGTGGGAAAAGCATAATCGGATGCAAGGTAAGTGAAACTTACATCTTTTAAATAGAATATCTACTTATGTATTTGATAAATAACAAGGTGATCCACTATTTGAAAAGAGTTTTTGAAATATGATGTTCTGACGCGCATCGATACGGGTCGGAACAAGTAGTAATGGTAGGAAACCATATTTGATGGTAAAAAGGGTAAATGGTAGTCACATGTTGACGAATAAAAAATGAGTTTTTTAAAAGTTACCTTATGGTGTAAGCCATAATGGGTAAAAAGGGTAGAATGGTAAATTGGTCACGTATGTCACACCCCGAACCGCAGCGGAATAAGAGTCGGGGCATAATTGGGTTATCACCAAAGCTCATGATATTTACTAATATGTTTCATATTTATTAAAGTCAAAATTACATTCTCAATAATCCAAACATGTCCATACAAATACAAAGAAAAATATCCAAACTAAACAATCCAAGCTCTAAACCAGTTTAATCTTCTAAGCAAATCCTATGTGTTTCTTGTTGCAGCTGGTTCACCTGTATCATGTGTAAAAATGGGGGTTTTTGGGTCAACATAAGTTGGCGAGTGAACCTTGTTAGATAAACATTTATTATTGATTTCTTGTTATTTTTATCAAGGAAAAATTGTACAATAGTCATATGTGAGCAAATGTAAATAATCAAACAATAGCAATAACCACCACAAACTATAACATATAATAACATACCATAACATACAATAACATATGAATTTGCATGAATGTATAACATGAATGAAACTGTATATGTTGGCAACGTCACGTTCACGCTCATAATGTAATGGGGAACGGACGGCCTATGATGAATGTCTGTGCGATCAAGGCTCAATCAAACGGAGCCGATCGTATGTTGGCAACGCCAGGTTCACGCTCATAATGTAATGGGGAACTGCTCAACGCTCATAATGTAATGGGGAGCGGCGGCCTATGAAATTGCATGTACTGAAAATAATAAATTAAATCTAAACAATAACCACACAACAGTTGATACAAGCTGAATACACATTTGTTCATGATATGATGTATGCACAATGATTTAAATATAATAAATGGTAAGACACATGATACACCCCAAAAACGTGATAAAAACGGGGAATTTGTAGAGGTTCACTCACATTGGGTGCGTTCGGTTGGAGACGATGAGATGCGCACGAGTTGGAAGGATTGAACAACGAGAATTAACTAACCTAAATAATAACGGAAGATATAATAAATGAGTGGATTTTATTAATAATTTTAATAGGATTTTTAGATATATTTTTGTGAGTTTAAGGCTATTTCCTATCTTTAAAAACATTATTTTTAAGTATTTTTAATCGATTTTTAAATTAAATTAAATAAATAAAAATATAAAAATATGTTGACTTTTGCGTTGACCGTTGACCGTTGACCGTTTGACTGTTTGACCGGTTCTATTGTGTGCATGTATGCGCTGGGTGAGGCTCGAACCCGAGACCTCCCGTACGCGTGCACGCAGCTCTACCAACTGAGCTACGTGTCTAACCCGAAATAATTATGTTTTTAATTATATTTATATACTAACTCAGTTTATCCAAAATTCTTTTATTTTCAAAAAAATGTTTTAAATCATCGAACCGGTGCCGTCAACAGGTCTCGAACCCGGGACCTGTGATTTATCGTTACACACAGTCCACCGCTGGACTGTGTGTCTAACTTGGTTAATATACAGATTTTTATTATACTTAACATCTAGTTGCGAAAAGGATCCGGTTCAGTTAGAAAAATAAAACATTTTTATTACAAAGCATACGTGTGTCAAGGATCGAACTCGCGGCGTGTGATATGTAGGTGCACACAGTCCACCGCTGGACTGTGTGTCTAACCCGAGATGATATCCAGATTTTATTAAACTTATAATCAACCTATCTTGGTCTTCTTCATTACAGAATTACAGCCTACGATTACTCTATTGTTTCTTGTTTAATTCGATTGACAAACATTCAACAGACTAATATGAAATGGCAGAGACGATTTTTAGAAGTAAACATACCAGAGAACGATTTATCTCAGAATTCCGGCAAGTCGTCGGCTCTGTTTTTACGGATTTTGATTGAACGAATAAATTAACAGTTTTGATTAGCTAAGTAAAGAATTGAAGTATTAAACAAGAGTTATCAGAAGGTTTGAATGTCTATACCGTTTTACAGCGGAAGATAAGAATTTTCAGAAGTTTTCCGGCGAGCGGGAATTATCCGATATCGACGTCTGAAATTGATTCCGATTGAAGGGTTTGAGTTAGCAATAGCTTAACAATTGATAGACAACGAAAGAATTGAGAGACTTACTGATTTGATGGAAAACACGGTTTTCCGGCGAAAGTTCAGCGAGTTCAAATAGCTTCTCCGGCGGTCTGAAAGTTGTGCGAAAATGCAATTGAAGGTTTGCAGAGTGTGTTTGAGTCGCGAGAGGGGACAATGATTGAAGTAATTCAGGAATTGAAAGTTTTCGGTTATTAAAACCGATCCATTCTTGAATTCAAGTTCATTCAAAGCAAAATTGATTGGAGGTGTCGGTGTATCGGTTAAACTCAGTAAACCACGATCAATCAAACGTCTTTGGACGTTTGGTGACCGATTTCGGTTACAGTTGGCGTAACCTGCTTGATTTACGATTGGCTATAAAACTTAATTGTTTCCTAGAATTTACAGAAAACAACAAGTGACAGAGTGGTTGTATGTGTGTGTGATAAGACTTTGAGATTAAACCCGGCTGACCCGGGTTCGAGTCCCGGCAGCCTAATTTTCTTTTTAATTATTTTATTTTTACTTTTTATCAATTATAACTTTTATATTCTAATTTTTTTATTAATTATGCATCATAAAAAAATAAAATGGACATAAATACGCAACGAAACATTTATAACTTGATATTCGATTACAAACGGAGCGGGTTTGGAAAACCCGTTTTTGACAAATGTTACAGTATCCCCTACTTTTAGGAATTTCGTCCCGAAATTTAAGTAGTAGTATAGTAGGAAAAAGGTGCTGGTATTTTTCGCGCATTGAGTCTTTCACGTTCCCAAGTAAACTCAGGTCCCCGTTTTGACTCCCAGCGTACCCTAACAATTGGAATGCGACTTCGTCGAAGACGTTTTTCTCCAAAGTCCATGATCTCAACTGGTTTTCCACAAAATGCATAGATTCATCAATCTGAATATCTTCCAGAGAATATGGAGGTTCTCATCAGCGAGGCACTTTTTCAAGTTTGATACGTGGAATGTGGGATGAATCCTGTTGAGTTCTTCTGGTAGATCAAGCTTGTATGCTATAGGTCCTACTCTTTCGAGTATCTTGAAAGGTCCTACGTAGCGTGGTGCTAGCTTGCCTTTTTGACCAAAACGAACTACTCCCTTCCACGGTGATACTTTTAAAAGTACATGATCACCAATGTTAAACTCCAAAGGCTTCGTCGTTTATCTGCATAACTCTTTTGACGACTTTGAGCCACTAGAAGATTGTTTCGAATTTGATGGATCTTGTCTGTGGTTTCTTGAATCAATTCTGGACCAGTGATTTGAGCTTCCCCAATTTCATGCCAACATACTGAGATCGGCACTTACGACCATATAAAGCTTCAAAAGGTGCCATGCCGATGCTTGAATGATAGCTGTTGTTGTACGAAAATTCAACTAATGGTAGTGTGAGCGTCCCAATTTCCCTTAAAGTCTGATGACACATGCTCGAAGCATATCTTCAAGAGTTTGAATGGTGCGTTCAGATTGTCCATCAGTTTGAGGATGATAAGCGGTACTGAGATCTAATCGTGTACCCAAAGCGGCTTGCACAGCTTGCCATGTTCGTGAAGTGAAACGACCGTCACGATCTGAAATAATGCTTAACGGTACACCAAGTCGCTTACGATTTCGCTGATATAAATACGAGCTAGCTTTTCGTTCTTGAAATCTTCGCGGATAGGAATAAAGTGAGCTGATTTTGTAAGTCGATCAATGATTACCCATATAGTGTCACACCACCAGAAGTGCGAGGTAACCCGGTAATGAAGTCCATGGTTATGTTTTCCCACTTCCATACAGGTATTTCAGGTTGGACCAGAAGTCCTGAGGGTCTTTGGTGTTCAGCTTTCACCTTGGAACATGTAAGGCACTTGGAAAAAAAACAGCATATCCTTTTTCATTCCAGGCCACCAATAGGTGTATCAAAGTCTTGATACATCTTATCGGCTCCTGGGTGTATAGAGTATCGTGTTTTGTGAGCCTCATTCATAAATGAGGTGATTTGTGGTCGATCATATTCCAGTATGCAACCACGATAGTATAAGAATACGTCATATTAGTTTCCATTTAAGTTCAGTCTGGACAGAAATCTCCTTTGTTTCATCCTGTTACTTGGAACATGTAAGGCACTTGGAAACAAAAACAGCATTATCCTTTTTCATTCCAGGCCACCAATAGGTGTATCAAAGGTCTTGATACATCTTATCGGCTCCTGGGTGTATAGAGTATCGTGTTTTGTGAGCCTCATTCATAAGAAATTCACGAAGGTTGTTGTGGTCACGAATCCATATGCGATCTAGATAGTACAGAATACCGTCATATTTAGTTTCAATTTTAAGTTCAGCTCCACAGGACAGCTCCCTTCGTACATCATCCTCCGTTACTGAAACATGTTGGGCTTCTCGAATTTGATCTTTAATGTCAGTTATGATTTGCGAACATAGAAGACGAATGGAGTTCGCATAACCCTTTCGACTGAGTGCATCAGCCACCACATTTGCTTCGCCAGGTTGGTACCGAATTTCACAGTCGTAGTCATTTAGAAGTTCGACCCATCTTCGTTACCATCATGTTTAACTCCTTTTGATTGAAGATATGTTGAAGACTCTTGTGGTCAGTGTATATTTCACACTTAGTACCGTAGAGATAATGTCTCCATATCTTAAGAGCGAACACAACGGCTCCAAGTTCTAGGTCATGGGTGGTGTAGTTTCATGAGTTGTTGTCTCGAAGCATAAGCTATAACCTTTCCTCTTTGCATTAGAACACAGCCTAGTCCTTGCCCTGACGCGTCGCAATAAACCACGAAGTCATCACAACCTTCAGGAAGAGTGAGGATTGGTGCATCACAGAGTTTTTGTTTAAGGGTTTGGAAGGCTTCTTCTTGTTTGGGTCCCCATATGAAAGGTTTTCCCTTATGAGTTAAAGCCGTGAGTGGTACAGCAATGCGAGAGAAGTTCGAGATGAAACGGCGATAATAACCAGCCAAACCAAGGAATGATCTTACTTCAGTTAGTGTACGTGGCGCTTGCCATTCTTGTACCGCTTTGATTTTTGAGGGGTCGACATGTATTCCCTTGTCATTGACTACTGTCCAAGGAATTGTACCTCTTTTAACCAGAATTCGCATTTGGAGAATTTGGGCGTAAAGCTTTTCATTCTCTAGGAGTGTAAGGATGAGTCGAAGATGCCGTTCATGATCAGACTTAGACTTTGAATAAATGAGAATGTCGTCGATGAAGACTATAACAAAACAGATCGAGATAAGGTTTGCAGACTCTGTTCATTAGATCCATGAAGACAGCTGGAGCGTTGGTTAAACCAAATGGCATGACCATGAATTCATAATGACCATAACGAGTTCGAAAAGCGGTCTTTGGGACGTCTTCTTCATGTACTCTAAGTTGATGATCACCAGATCGAAGGTCGATTTTTGAAAAACAGCTGGCGACTTGAAGTTGGTCAAGAAGATCATCAATGCGAGGTAATGGATAACGATTCTTGATTGTTAACTTGTTGAGTTCTCTGTAGTCGATGCATATGCAAACGATCCATCTTTCTTCTTCACAAAAAGGACAGGTGCACCCCAAGGCGAGGAGCTAGGACGTATGAATCCTTTGTCAGTAAACTCTTGCAATTGACTGGCTAGCTCTTGCAATTCGGATGGGGCTAACCTATAAGGAGACTTTGCAACTGGTGTAGCACCAGGTATAAGATCAATGCGGAATTCGACTTCTCTTACTGGAGGAAGTCCTGAAATGTCGTCAGGAAAAACTTGCGGGAAATCTTTTACTACTGGGATGTCTTCGAGTTTCTTCTCCATGGTTCCCTTTTTGACGACATGAGTTAAAAATGCGACATAATTCTTACAAGATATTTTTGGGCTTGAAGACAGGACATTAATTGAGCCCTTTGATGGGGTTTCTCTAGAGATTCGTAGAGTCTGACCGTTTGGAAGAGGAATGCGTATAAACTTCTCGCGGCATACAACTTCAGCCTGATGTTGGCTGAGCCAGTCCATACCAATTATAATATCAAAGCTTCCCAACTTCATAGGAATGAGGTCAACTGGAAAATCGTGGTCGTTTAAGGTGAGAGTACAGTTGCGTATAATAGAGTTTAATGAGACCGGTTTTCCGTCAGCAACTTCTACTGTTATGGATTCCATGAGCTTATCACGAATTTGGTTTAGGATGGGTTCAAACTCTAAAGACACAAAACTTTTATCCGCGCCAGTATCAAACAACATGGATGCATAACCACCATTGATAAGAAACGTACCGTTAACCACATTGATGTCAGCTCTAGCCTGATTAGCGTTGATGTTGAAAGCTCTTCCTCTTGCAGGTGGAGGAGCTTGGTTAGCTTGATTCACCGGATTGGCTTGGGCTTGAGCATGAATAATGTTCACCAACCTTGGACAAGTGTTTCTAAAGTGACTTGGGTCTCCACAATTGAAGCAAGCCCGCATAGGATGTACATGGGATAGTTGGGTTGGTAGTATGATTGGGCTAAATGTTGGGTAGGTGGTAGTAGTAGGGGTTGTTGGGCTTGACCCATTATTTGTTGGTGGGTTTGGGTTAAAGGCTGGTGGCGGTTCGTTCGCTGAGGTATGCGACAGGTTTGAACAGTATGACCTGCGCGACCACAACCGGTGCAATGTTGGCAGGGATGATCAGGAAAGTGGTGGTATTGGCAACGGTTGCATTTTGGTAATGGACCAGAGTATGGCCTTTTGTATGGTGCAGGTGAGGGGCAACTTGGGTAATGGGTGCAGCAGGGATAGGGAAATTGGTTTGTGTGACAGCGAAGTTTCTGGTGTTACGCTTCCTCTTGTTAGCAAACTTAGAGGAGGAGGTGGAATGGTTTGAAGTTTGGCCCTCAACGGGGGCTTTCTTTTTCTCCTCTTTAAACTTACCGTTGCGAATTCGATTCTCGGTCAGTTCAGTAGCTAGTTCCATAGCAGCTTCAAGTGTTGCTGGTGAAGTGCTGAGAACGAATCTTGAATTTTTGAGGGAAGACCTCGAATATAATGCTCGATTAAGCATAAACTGGGGTGAACAAGTTAGGGACCATTTGGTTCAACTCTAAGAACCTCTTGTTGTAGGAAGTATGATCTCCCTCCTTTTGCTTCAAAGAATGAAATTCGTCCTTCAACTTTTTAATCTCACTCCTAGGACAGAATCGCCTCGTCATGATTTCCCTTAACTCCTCCCACGTTAAGGCCATAGCATCTTCAATTCCCCTCTTACCCTTTTTAGTATTCCACCAGGTAAGAGCTACCCCAAATAGTCTCCCGGTCGCGTATCGAACCTTGCGATCATCGGGACAATCGCAGTTGAGGAATGTGTTTTCCATTTCCTCAAACCAGTGGAGGAGAGCAGTGACACCTTCGGTCCCTTCAAATTTAGGAGGATCGCAAGACTTGAAATGTTTATATGAGCACTTATTGGTAGGAGGGTTGCCGATGTTCTGGTTTCTTGCTGAGGAGGATTAGTGGGATTTGTGGCGAGAGCTTGTTGTACTTGAACCACAATGTCAGGAAGCACCGCGGCCATTTGTTTTGCGATTTGGTGGCCAAGCGTTCGTGAGACCTTCCTGATCTTTTACCCCCTCGTTGTTGTCTAGCCGACATCTACAGGAACATACATAAGAAGATTGTGAGTTTATGGAGTCTTTTTAGGTGTCATGTGTCTTAAAGAAAATGAAAATAACATAAATATCAATAATGCAACTACATCCATAGGATGTCTTGGGTTTGCTCATGTTGGGCCTCAAATGTCCCCCATACCTTCACCTGTATAGTCATGTGGGCCCCCATGTCTATTGGCTTGGTAGGATTCACATTAGTATTGGCGATTTAACACTCGCATCACCCGAATGAAAACCACGAAATATGTTTACGAGATGTATGGTCGGAATGTGTCCAGGTGTAGACACAATGACAACTCAAAGTGGGGTTAGTCACACGACGTTTGGTATAGCATGCTTTGGCCTAATAGGTACTTCGTACTCTCATCGTTAGTCCCCAGGTAGGCAAACTGGTCCTTTATTTTGGATTTATACGAATGCCAGCCTAAACAGGACGTTCCGACTACCGGTACTTGTACACTTCCAGTTACTACATGCCCGTCATGAGAACTCACTTTGATGTGATTTGAAAATACAAAAATCATTGTAAAAACAATCATGAAAATGATGTGATGTGTGCTTTCATTGATATGATATGTTATGCGAATATGATTCATGATAGGCATTATATACTAATATGTTCTTATGAACATGCTTGCATAACATTGAATGTAACATTAAACATAAAACATATAAACATCATGAATTTTGCATGTAACACACAAAAATCTTAAAAATTCTAATCAACTATAGTATAGGCTCTAAGGGTCTAATAACCTATCCTATATCCCTATAGTCATGGCTCTGATACCAATCTGTCACACCCCGACCCGCAGCGGAATAAGAGTCGGGGCATAATTGGGTTATCACCAAAGCTCATGATATTTACTAATATGTTTCATATTTATTAAAGTCAAAATTACATTCTCAATAATCCAAACATGTCCATACAAATACAAAGAAAAATATCCAAACTAAACAATCCAAGCTCTAAACCAGTTTAATCTTCTAAGCAAATCCTATGTGTTTCTTGTTGCAGCTGGTTCACCTGTATCATGTGTAAAAATGGGGGTTTTTGGGTCAACATAAGTTGGCGAGTGAACCTTGTTAGATAAACATTTATTATTGATTTCTTGTTATTTTTATCAAGGAAAAATTGTACAATAGTCATATGTGAGCAAATGTAAATAATCAAACAATAGCAATAACCACCACAAACTATAACATATAATAACATACCATAACATACAATAACATATGAATTTGCATGAATGTATAACATGAATGAAACTGTATATGTTGGCAACGTCACGTTCACGCTCATAATGTAATGGGGAACGGACGGCCTATGATGAATGTCTGTGCGATCAAGGCTCAATCAAACGGAGCCGATCGTATGTTGGCAACGCCAGGTTCACGCTCATAATGTAATGGGGAACTGCTCAACGCTCATAATGTAATGGGAGCGGCGGCCTATGAAATTGCATGTACTGAAAATAATAAATTAAATCAAAACAATAACCACACAACAGTTGATACAAGCTGAATACACATTTGTTCATGATATGATATATGCACAATGATTTAAATATAATAAATGGTAAGACACATGATACACCCCAAAAACATGATAAAAACAGGGAATTTGTAGAGGTTCACTCACATTGGGTGCGTTCGGTTGGAGACGATGAGATGCGCACGAGTTGGAAGGATTGAACAACGAGAATTAACTAACCTAAATAATAACGGAAGATATAGTAAATGAGTGGATTTTATTAATAATTTTAATAGGATTTTTAGATATATTTTTGTGAGTTTAAGGCTATTTCCTATCTTTAAAAACATTATTTTTAAGTACTTTTAATCGATTTTTAAATTAAATTAAATAAATAAAAATATAAAAATATGTTAGCTTTTGCGTTGACCGTTGACCGTTGACTGTTTGACCGGTTCTATTGTGTGCATGTATGCGCTGGGTGAGCCTCGAACCCGAGACCTCCCGTACGTGTGCACGCAGCTCTACCAACTGAGCTACGTGTCTAACCCGAAATAATTTGTTTTTAGTTATATTTATATACTAACTCAGTTTATCCAAAATTCTTTTATTTTCAAAAAATGTTTTAAATCATCGAACCGGTGCCGTCAACAGGTCTCGAACCCGGGACCTGTGATTTATCGTTACACACAGTCCACCGCTGGACTATGTGTCTAACTTGGTTAATATACAGATTTTTATTATACTTAACATCTAGTTGCGAAAAGGATCCGGTTCAGTTAGAAAAATAAAACATTTTTATTACAAAGCATACATGTGTCAAGGATTGAACTCGCGGCGTGTGATATGTATGTGCACACAGTCCACCGCTGGACTGTGTGTCTAACCCGAGATAATATCCAGATTTATTAAACTTATAATCAACCTATCTTTATCTTCTTCATTACAGAATTACAGCCTACGATTACTCTATTGTTTCTTGTTTATTTCGATTGAAAAACATTCAACAGACTAATATGAAATGGCAGAGACGATTTTTAGAAGTAAACATACCAGAGAACGATTTATCTCAGAATTCCGGCAAGTCGTCGGCTTGTTTTTACGGATTTCGACTGAACAAGTAAATTAACAGTTTTGATTAGCTAAGTGAGGAATTGAAGTATTAAACAAGAGTTATCAGAAGGTTTGAATGTCTATACCGTTTTACAGCGGAAGATAAGAATTTTCAGAAGTTTTCCGGCGAGCGGGAATTATCCGATATCGACGTCTGAAATTGATTCCGATTGAAGGGTTTGAGTTAGCAATAGCTTAACAATTGATAGACAACGAAAGAATTGAGAGACTTACTGATTTGATGGAAAACACGGTTTTCCGGCGAAAGTCCGGCGAGTTCAAATAGCTTCTCCGGCGGACTGAAAGTTGTGCAAAAATGCAATTGAAGGTTTGCAGAGTGTGTTTGAGTCGCGAGAGGGGACAATGATTGAAGTACTTCAGGAATTGAAAGTTTTCGGTTATTAAAACCGATCCATTATTGAATTCAAGTTCATTCAAAGCAAAATTGATTGGAGGTGTCGGTGTATCGGTTAAACTCAGTAAACCACGATTAATCAAACGTCTTTGGACGTTTGGTGACCGATTTCGGTTACAGTTGGCGTAACCAGCTTGATTTACGATTGACTATAAAACTTAATTGTTTCCTAGAATTTACAGAAAACAACAAGTGGTGGAGTGGTTGTATGTGTGTGTGATAAGACTTTCAGATTAAACCCGGCTGACCCGGGTTCGAGTCCCGGCAGCCTAATTTTCTTTTTAATTATTTTATTTTTACTTTTTATCAATTATAACTTTTATATTCTAATTTGTTTATTAATTATGCATCATAAAAAAATAAAATGGACATAAATACGCAACGAAACATTTATAACTTAATATTCGATTACAAACGGAGCGGGTTTGGAAAACCCGTTTTTGACAAATGTTACAACGTATTGATGGATAAATAATGAGTTTTGAAAAGACATCCAATGGCGTAAGCCATAATGGGTCAAAGGAGTAAAGAAACGACTTTTAAGAAATATGACCAAATGGTGTAAACCGTAACGGGCCAATGGGTGAGATGGTAAATAAATACCTTCTCGCAGTACATAATGTTTGGTCATCTTAACGCAATAACGGTAAATCCAGAGGTGGATAAAATGGTCATTTAGGCCAAATGGGTCAAATGGTGATGTTATCACTATTTGACAATAATGACTAATAGTTGCTTGTCGAGTTTTGTGCTCACGGCCTGAATATCGTATGGCTTGCATTGCTTTAATTAGCAGCTAATAATGCAAGGTGTTAAAACGGGTCAAAACAAGGTAAGTGTTATAGGTCAAACTCTCAATGAGTACCTAAGGTCCGGTGAGAGTTAAACGAGTCATGGGTGAACATTGGTTCACCTAAAGTAAGGTATATCTAATAATTTAAATTGGAGATATTATATTTTTAGGAACACAATGATTTTAAATAGAACATGGGTTAAAAGTGCCCACTTGGTCAAAACAAGCTTTTAAATTTCCTTTGTAGTTAAGAGGACTAATATTGACAAAAAAGCCCTTGAATGATGAACTGGGCAAATTGTCACACCCCAAAAAGGTCGCAATGGAAATACAAATGTAGTGGTGACGGAAGTTGATGCCCATAAGTATCTTTGTGGTCGATGCAATGTTTCTTATTGGACATTCAACTTAACTGAATCATAATTTAAAGTTTAAAGTTTAAACACAAACCACAACCACCACATAGTTAAGTTGTTTTGATCCTGGTGGATCTTAATACATTTGGTCCTAAATTGTTTTAAAAGTTCTCCAAAATATTATTTAACACCACATGCATTAACAACCACAAAATACCCCTCATGTACCTGAAAAACACATTAAAATCAAGTGTCAACACAAAGGAGGGTGAGTTCACACATTCAAATTATCATTAATTCGTTTAAGAAAAACTTTCTTATTATGAGTTATATAATAAAACATCCATATGTATTTAAGAAAGTCAAAATTTTACATCCTTTATAAAAATCCGAGGGTCAGTCATCGCAAGCATTTTCCAAAAACCTTCGATACAAATCATCTTCCCAAGGTTTATATATTAAATTGTTAGCATAAATTGTTCAGATTCATATGTTTGCAAGACATACAATCTATATACTAACAATAAGGGTATAATCAACGCTAGACAATAACATAATATAAATTCGTCGCGTGACTTGACACGGAACTAGCGGTCACGACGTCGTGGTCAACCCGATAGATCTATCAAGAATTCTACGCATATAAGTATAATGATTAAATGGCTGAATTTCGCGCCAAGTGCCCGCAATGGGTCACTCAAGGTGCCAACCTTATGAAAATATATATATATTCTACTAAAATTGATAAATTTAATATTTTGTATTATTCGAATTTCCTGAAGTCCCCACCAAAGCCAATTTCGATACTTACTCCCTTGAGATCAAGCAAATTTGTCACACTTAGATTTAAATACTCTATATCTATACGGTCATTTTACCTTAAACACCGTAATCCTCCCCGTTTCTCCCTGAAACGTATATATAATCAATTCAAAAATCCGTTTCTTCCCAAAACATATATAATCAATCCAAAGCCATATATTTTCCATGAAAATATACTTATAATTTTAATCAAAGGCATGCTTAATATAAAAACATATTTCATCCTTTTAAGGCGTGTTCTTCCCCCAAAATAGTATATAAAACAGTAAAAGAGGGTTAGTGACACTCACATTCGATTGCGTATTTATACTAGCGCAATCCCACAAATTGATCTACACGTCCTATTTTACGTAGGAATGATTTAATTACCAATATTTCACAAACTACCTAAGTTTCTCCAATACTTAGAATGTTCACATAACTTTGAGATTTTCTCAAAAGTCTATATTTTTTATTATCTTGCGTATTTATATATATGCGTTCATATATATATATATATATATTATATATATATATATAATTAAGATTTTTGCAACTCGAACGATTTTATTGGTAACACTCATTATGTTATACCCGTTATCACACCCGTTTATAAGTAAGATACATCTACAATTTGCGCTTCGTAATATATTTACATAAACATGAAAACATTATCATATATCGTAATACACGTATCTCATCAACTTTTATATTTTATCATTTTAAAGCATTTACACATGAAATAACGCATCAAGTTAACCTATATATTATTCTCATGCTCGACAAATAAGTTACATACTTAACGTGACTTTTAACGACATTACCGTTTTAAACCTACAAGTATACATGTATAGTCTTAATTCCTACCATCATGTCAACACTTAACAAATCACATTTCATATACTAATGTTCACATATCATATCATATCACACAAAGTTCACCCTTAAACAACCCATTTTCATGTACGTTGAAATATGTGTATTTTAACGTTTTCAGTAACCTTTTTGGGCGTCAGAAGTCACGTATGACTAGCCAAATACAAAGGATACTTAATATAAGTTAAATTACTTATATTTATCATAAAAATATCAGTTTACAATCTGATATAAAATAGTTTTACAAAAATCACTTAAAAAGCCTATTTTTACCGTTTTTTAACGCATAGTCTTGTACCGAACTTTACTATAATCATCCCAAATCGTAACGACTTGATACTTTAACATAACACATGTTATTTACTGAATAAAATGGTACTTATACTCATGTTAGTGCAAATTTCATGTAAGTCACATAAATCATGTGATTTCACATATTTTACTACTTTTTAATCTACATGTACTACATGCAAAGCTATCTAACTGATGACATAACTTTATATCATCATAATACATCATATAATTTCATTTAAGCATGTTTATATTCTGATTTTATTCAATTTTATCATACCATAACAAATTCACTATATCATAGTCATTTAAGCATCATGCATACTTATGTACAAGTATCTAATTCATGATTATCATATCATCATCATCATCATCAATGAACTTAAATACATCTAACATACATTTAATTTACCTTTATATAATCCAAGACATTATCTTAAATCTAATCATGCATATGATCATCAAGACTTTCATGCATATGACATTTATACACTAGTGAACAAAAACTCAAGTGTATGCATACATATGCATATATATATACGACACATGCATATACACTTATCCACCCAAAAATTTACTTTTCATCTTCAATCATATGAACCTTTTTATAAAACCCTTTTGGTCATGCATGCAACCACTTTTCAAGAATCACATCATTCAAAAATCATCATTTTACCAAAAACAAAACACAACTCTAACTCATATATATACACACTCACGACCACATATATATACACACACACTTACATTTTTATTTTGATTAAACCCCATTTATTATTAGTTTTCAAGCTTGTGAATAATTCCAAGATCAAGATAAACCTTCCACTATCATCATCATCATCACCAAGAATCAAGAACATGGTTTTTTAAAGTAAGTTTATACCTTCAAGATTTTTGGTGAGTTTTGATAAAGTTTGATGCTATGGAGCTTGTTCTTACTTGAAACCACCTTGAAATCACCCTTGGTTCTTCAAACCAACTTGGAACTATCTTGGAATGGACTTAATCTTCAAGGAAATGGTTTAAATTTGAAAATGGAGGTGTGTGTGTTCGGCCGTGTATGTGGGAGAGAGAAGCGATGAACAGTTGTGAGTGTTGGAATATGAAATTGTTGTGTGTTTAGGAACTTTTAATCATGGTTCCAATTTTCTAGGTGCAACACATGTCAAGAGAGAGAAAGGTAGAACGTCACCCCTGGCCACCACCTACCATGCATACACTCATACTTCTCATATACATACTTTTATATATATTATTTTAGGCCGAAAACATGTATTTAACAGGCTACAGGGTATTTTATCTTGCGTTTTAATTGCGTTTTAAGGCGCTTTAAATTAGTTTTATCATACTATAAAAATAAACTCACCATAATATTGCTAAACAATATTTTATTTGCCTAGACTACCTGCGTTGCCTATATTTACAGTATATGCGTGGTATTACACAGTATTCACTTAAACTCGCAAAATAGAGTTTTCAAGTGTTTTAATTAATTTTTCCTCACGAATATGATTAAAAAGGCATTTTAATCATAATGGAATATTTTTCGGATTTTAACATTAATCGGGCGGTCACCGACGTTGGTTTCGAATTTTGTCTATTACGCGAGAAGTTCACACCTTGGTCGTAACGGAAGCGCAAATGTGTGACTATGAGGTAATCATTGCATCCAATCATGTAAATAACTGTAAATCAACAACGATGACATGCTTATATTAATTTGCAACCAATGTTTTCAAGTTTCCAAAAGTGAAATCATGAGTCTTCCAAACAGTTTCACATTATCATAAAAAATGTGGTTTGAAATACATTACAACATAATAAAATATTGTTTTCATCGTAAAAGCATGTTGAGGTTTTGACTCCTATATACCCATACAAGGTTGGGATATAAGAGGCAAATCCTCCAAAAGGTGGCATTCGTTGTCATGCCATTCCCATTTCTCGAAGTGTTCACTTGCTCAAGTCTTGCGTCCTGAAATACATGTAATTTTAAAAAGTCAACATAAAGTTGGCGAGTTCATGTAGTTATTGCTTTCGTATGAGATGTCTTGTTTGTAATCCAGTAATGAAATGTTAGTATGTTATTAGCATTCATGGGTTTAAGGATCTATCAGTGTGTAGCTAGCACCCTGACATATGTGTCATAAGTAAGTAACCAAACCGAGACAACTCTGACATCAATTGGGATCACAAAAGCACTCCTAAAGGGTTAACAAACCAGGATTGGAGCGCGTCTGAAACTCGATAGATCTATACCTTTTGTACCTTGGTCACAAAGTGATTAATGGTTACTCTTGTCATCATCCTACTTAAGCACATTGATCGTGTTATCATCTAACCCCATAGCTAACATACCGTTTGTTATGACATGTATTTCCCCTCGATTGTTTTAAAAACAAAACTTCGAAATATTTGAAAGGGGGGACATGAACTCACAGTTTTGCGTTCCGTAAGTCTTACTTATTGAATTCAGGTGCGCGTACACGTGTGTAACCTACATGTGTATTAACTTCATTAGACACTTAGGTCTCGTTGGACCTCGTACAAGTTGTTCATCTTGAATTCTTGTTGTGTATATATTTATCATATCAGAACAACTTAAATGTTGTTATAGTGTTGGTAGTTCATTTGTTCGATAATTATTGATATACATATATTTCACAGATATATATATATATATATATATTGTCATTATTCGATCGTGCGTGAACGGGCCTCGCCCTTCACATGTCCTCGTGCCTTGCAAGCGTGCCATTGCGCCTAGCCCATGTCTTCATGTGATTGGGCCTAGCTCATGAAATTTATGTCATTGGGCCTAGACCATGTCTTTATGTGATTGGGCCAGCCCATGTAATTTATGTCATTGGGCCTATCCCATGTCTTTAAGTGATTGGGCCTAGCCCTTGTAATTATGTGATTGGGCCTAGCCCATGCGATAATGTCATTGGGCCTAGCCCATGTAATTATGTCATTGGGCCTAGCCTATGTCTTTATGTGATTGGGCCTAGCCATGTAATTTATGTGTTTGGGCCTAGCCCATGAAATTATATGTTTGTGTATTTGGGCCTTGCCCATGTCTTTTATATAATGGGCTTAGCCCAACATAATTTCCTTGAGTCCATAACTTTTATAATCTTACACTTGGAAATTTTTACTAAGTTTATACTTGTAAGTATGTTTATATACTTTCATAAAATCACTTAGTAATTTTTATACATCCTAACTTTCCGGATTTTGTCATCGTTAATACATATATTCGTTAAGTGTCTAAAATATATTATTTTTACACATGTCGTCGTTTCGTTTAATATATATATTTCCGCGTCGAAAATCTCCCAATTGTCGTAGTAGCTCTTCATGTTGGCGATATGTTTGTTGATTGACGGTGCCATGGTGTATTGTATAATTTCAACCATTGTCCGCCTAGTTCGCTCGTCCGATTATTGTTTCAAGGATTGTGTAAAGTGTATGTGTTCATGTTATTTACACTTGGTAATTGTTCAAATGTTTGGGGTGTTGTATAAGTTCGGTATTTTGTGTTGTATACCCTAGACTTCTAGATACATACACATGTATTTTTATACATTAATTATGGTGACAAAGTATATGTATATATTTTTATTCCCAAAATATATATATGTAATAAATACTCATTTTTAACTTGTAAAAAATATAGTAAGTATTTGTTAAATCCTTGGAGGGTTAGGGTTTAACCCTTGTCATTAAAACTTCCTTAATGATGGTTTAGGTCACTAATCACGTTTAGTCCCGTTAATCACCCCGTTAATCATACTTAATCATGATTAGATTTTCAGAAAATTTTGCCATAGTTACCCCTAAACTATGAAGTTTTTCCACGTTTCAAAAACGTATATAAATCATGTTTAAACCCATAATCACAATCAATCATCAATTAAAGTTTACATACCCCCTTTGTATGCATCATTTATACACTTTTCATCCTCATTTCCATGGTCTTTGTAAATATATATTTTAACTACCTTACTTAAAAATAAAGAGAACTTCACATATTTATTAGAACATTTAAGACATCATTTTTGTCATATCTTCTAATAAAGAATTCCACTTTAAACCACTTTGTTTACTACACTTTTTAGGATGATCATAACATAAATCATGGTGTTTATTCTTTATAAAAGTACATATATGTAATAAATCATTTTTAAGTTGTAGTAAAGTTCATGGATCATGAGGTTGATGATCTTGTTTAGATTTAAACATCACCATGTTTAAATCATCATTTATATTCTTTTTCATACAAGATCATCCATTTTAAACAACTTACTTTAACATAATCATGCTAACTATTTAACACAAATACACATAATCAACACATAATAAACTATATTTAGTAGATTATTAAGGTGAGATTACGGTTTTTAAGTTGGATTTTACTTTATTTTCAAGATGATCAACAAGTGCTTTCATAAACCATATATCACAAGGATCTTAAATATTGTGAAAGATTTGCTTACAAAGTTACACAAGATTAAGTGAGATTAAGAAGAAGATGAAGCTCCAAAGAAAGCTCCAATGATCCCTTATGCTTACAACCTCCTTATATGATCTTGTGGGGGCTTTTAAAGTGGGTAAAAGGTGGTGTTTAATGGTGGAAAAGTGGTGGTTTGTGGTGGTGATGGTAGCTGTGGTAGGGAGAGACCAAAGGGATGCTTGTTTTAATTTTTTTGAAGTGATAATAATGTGAAGTGTGATGATGGTTATATAATCTCACCAAGTTAAGATCATATCTTTTTATCATGCCTAAATCTTCATTTTTTCAACATAAATCAAGTGGGTGGGGGACCACATGGGGGGTTAAGTGTAAATTATTTTCAACATGTGTTAAATTGTAAGATATTTATGTGATTAAACTTAAGTATGAGGATTAGGGATTGGTCTTGCATCATTAGTGAGTAATTAGGGTTTAGGGTGTTAATCAATATTAATTAGTCCCCTTGACTAATTGGTATTATTTTTGGATGGCAAAAACACCACTACTTTGCTCATCGGTACGATATTGATTAATATACGAACTTTATTGTTTCGTACCGGAAGCTTTGGTTTTCGACCATCATAAGTGCCATGGCGTTTATTTAGAGCACTTCCGACATAGAAATATGATTAACTAGTTCACTAGTCGAGTATATGTTGAGTTTGGATGGCCGAAAACGCTTCCCGTTGAATTATTCCTCAATATCGCACTTATATATTTTGCCGTCGAACATTTTCGGGAGTTGTGTTTCCGTGACCTCAAGATAGTTGAAGGGATTTCGGATCCCAAATGAAGCTTAACGAGCTCTCTAGATTAATTATGAGGCTATCGGTCATTGAAATCTTTGTCAGTTCGACAATCGGTCGCTTTCCGATCAAGTTGTGCACTGCTTGTCGTACGACCGGAAACGATGTCTTTTATGTATTTCTGATATTCTGATATTGTTTTAGGGTGTTTATCATTCGTTCTTTATAATTCTGGATTCCGGAAAATACCGAATTAATGTTGCGGACGAATTGAAATTGTCACTGTTTAGTTGAAACGGACAATTTTGTAATTTAGGTGTTGTACCGGAAAGTTATGTATTATTGCAAGATGTATTCCCACATTATGTTTTCATGTATATATGGACTAATTTATGGCATTAGCATGCTGTTATTCATTGTTCTGTTTCGTTTTAGTGGTTTTGCTGACATGAATAGTGCAACCGCGGATAGTGCGCACCAACACTTTTTGGGCATAGTTTGATTTGTTTCGCGTCGTAACGGAAACCAATATATGTTATGGCATGATTCACTTGTCCCACACTTATGATATGACGTAGAACTCAGTTACGTAATCAAATTACGTTATAATGCATGAGATTATGTACTAAAAATAGTGATTAGATTGTACATAATTATCGGTTATTTGCCATTTGTCACAATAAGCATTCATCTTATTATTGCTAACATAATTTCTAATAAACTTTAAATTTACCAACACATCAAATACGATATATTGACATTAATACAATATGTTGCCTTTATTTATTCACACTTGTACGATACAACTCAAAATAGCCGGGTGTCACACAAACGACCCTTAAAGGTTGTTTAAAATGAGTTTTATAATTGGGTAGACCCTTTCGGCAATGTAAAAGTTGAAAGGCATAAGCCTTTTTGGCTTAATGCCTCCTAATGGGTCATTTTTTGTAGAATGTCAAACCGAATGGTAGAATCGGAACATAATGATTTTACTATAACAATCTACCACAAATATAGTTATGGTGGAAGAGAAATGGAAGTCCTAGTGTGGAAATAAGAGGTATGGAAAGAATGAGCGAGATTTAAGCTTAGTGCTTAAATCTTGAAACAGGTCAAACAATCATATGCGCAAATTGGGTAACGGATGTGTAATTCATCCAAGTTATGAACACGGATTAAGGATCTTGCATTAATAATGTTGGAAAATATTTTACAGACAATTTAGAAAAATGTTTGAAGCGAAACGAATGAGTTTTGGAGAAGTTACGAAGTTTTTACGTACAAAAGGCAAAGCTAGGAATCTGCAGCTCTAGCCTGCCATAAGCTAGGCAGGGGGCTGCTGTTAAAATCAGTTATGTTCTTCTGTTACAGAAGGGTCCCGTAGCTTACGGCGGGTTATTTGGCAAAACATTGTTTTTGTCGTTTTGAGACTTCGAGCTTAACTAGATTAGTTATAAACTCAATATAACTAACGTTTTTCGATGGTTTTGTGACCAAGGTTGCTTACTGAGGAAAATGGATGATTATCAAGTTATGTAGCGAACAGAACACAAACCAAGAACCAACATTTCCGCATTAAGATTTTTTGACTATAAATTTTAAAGTAAATTGTCGTTTTTATGAATACACTTCGGTATGATCAAAGTTTTAATTAACTTGGTTTTTGGAATGATCATGTATTTGCGTATATATATATATATATATATATATATATATATATATATATATATATATATATATATATGCAAGATTTTATTAAGTTGATATGAATATATGAGATGGGTCTTACAAGTTGGTAATCAGAGCTTAAGGTTAAAGGTTAAACGTGTTTGATTCAAGACTTGGTCGCATGATCCGGTAAGTTTTTATGAATATTAACAGTGTAGAATGGTTAAAAGGTGTTGTAAACAACACATAGGGCTATCGTGTGAAAGCACATTACCCCAAATAAATTGGTAAAAGACCGATATACTTAGCGAATTACTTGTGTTAACACGTATTGTAGAAAGCCTATTATTTTAGTACAGGAGCTTATTAATTCCAACCTTACAAACATTGTGAACGTTTTAGTTGAATGACGCTCACATCTGAAGATGGCGGGAGTATGTGATGACGGAATAATTTGAAGTGTGACAAGTAGAGCATGCTCACCAAGGACCTAAATCAAGTAATGATACGCAATAAAGATTAAACGACAATGGGAGCCCATGAGGGCAAATATCACCCAGGTGCACACTTTAAATTACTTCATGAAAAGTTTCATGCAACATTTGAGTAATGAATGATGGTTGCATACAGGAATATGAAATATTCGGGAAAAACTGAGAAATTGGGTGGGAAATAAGCGTTATCCACAATCATGAATAACAAACAATAAAAGAGTTCAAGTTAAAAACATTGAATGGGTTGACCATCCAAGTAGGCATTCTCAGTAAGATACTATTGAGGATATGTAACGATCACATTAACGAAGGTGATTGCATAAAAGTTTTATAAAAAAGGAAAACATTCTATATGTTTTGAGATGATAAGGGTAAAACTAATAATTGTTAAATAACAATTAAACAAGGTTTTACCAAAATAAATCAAAGATATGGACATGAATAGAGGATTTACTTACATGGAAGGTAAAGTGTTAGTTACAATAAGGTCATGCGTACCATGTGTTAATTGCTTACCTCGGCCACATAAGTAATAAACACATGATACCATGAACTTCTTATAATGAGCACATATACGTCCGATGTAGTAAAGACGAGGCTAATGGGATGAGTAAGAAGGAGTCATTCGGGTCAAATAAAGAATAAGGTTTAATTGTTCGTAAGTGATGGATTTCACACGAACAAGTTAAACGGGTCAAGAAAGTATAAAGTTTGATTGTTCATAAGTGATGGATTTCATATGAACAAGTCAAATGGGTCAACTAAAGTGTAAGGTTTGATTGTTCATAAGTGATAGATTTCATGCGAACAAGTCATATGGGTCAAATGAAGTATAATGTTTGATTGAAAATGAAAATGCAAACCGGGTAACGGGAACGTTAAAGATTTAGAATAACGAGCCCGGGTAATGGGACATGAATAGATATAAACGAAAACGTAAACCAGGTGACGGGAGCATTAAAGAAGTAGAATAAAGGACCCGGGTAATGGTTATAATGAAATGTAAGCACAAACCGGGTAACAGGAAGCGTGAAACAAACCGACCCATAAATGACGTAAGAAGTAATATAAGCGGAAGAGTTGTCCGAACGGAAAACGATCTAGTCATGGACTACGATCACGCAGGCGTGCACACGGATACTATATGACGATGTCCCATCTGTGTATGATAATGGGTGTTTTAGGCAACATATACAGAATTCGGTAGTTGCTACTAAAAATGGTAGTTGTGACTCGGTGGTGACAAGTGGCCAATGCCATTTGACCCTTGCGCCAGGCCTAGGCAGAAGTGAATGTCACCTAGATTTTCAGTAACATCTGAATCCACATCTTTTATAACTGTCGTGTTGCCATATTCATTTTCTGTCACGCATTTCCATGATGTAGTCCTGTGCGGGTGCGCGGTAACTAATAAATGAATATAAAAGGATGAAACGACTAATAGATCATGCAAGTAAACGTGGCACATAAATGACTCACTGGGTTATAGAAACTAGGATATTGCCAATATAGATCAAACATGGTCTAAGGACCATAGAAGAAATAGAAATAAATTACCCTTCATGGTCGAAATGGCCATGATTGGCGGATAAAAGAAAAGACAAGGTAAATGATTTTTCTTTTAACCATAAAATGAGTGTGTTAGCACCAAACACACTTAAAGAATAACTGGGTAAGGGGTGGTCTATCGGGATCATGATTACCATTGGCCATAAATAAAGGTAAAGGTCTACGGGACCAAAAAGACCTTCGGGTCACGAATCGTGAGGAATGGACCTTAGAGGCCCTAACTTAAAAAAGGTGAAAGCCTAAAGAAATAGCCTACAAGGTTAAGTAAAAAGGGCTTACGAGTCACTTAGGCAAAGTGAGGGAACCAGTTACGCTTCCCCACATAAAATAAGAACAATATAGAAGAAATGCTTGGTTATCAAGTTCTTGATGGGAGTAATTGACACAAGTTAAAGAGTAGAACGTTGAACTGAAATTCAGTTTTAGCTAGAAACAAAGTATTAACAAACATAATAGTATGAGATAGATTGGGAAACGATTAATATTGAAAGAAATAGGTCTTGACACCAATAGGTGCAGGACGATAAATTCAAAAGAAAAATTTTCGAAACAAAATGTTGATATAAACCTAAACATGTTGTTAATCAATCACAACAAGAAAATAACATGGGATATGGTTACTTTGTAATACAAGCTATAGGATTGGAGTCATGAATGCTTGTAAGCCTCGTGAAGGCAAAGTTGGTATACCTCAGTGATAGGGTATAAGGAACTGGTGACTGATAAGTCTAACCGGCAAGACCGGTCAAGGTCAAACTAAATTTAAAACTTGTTTGTGTGGAATATGCATGTTGACGGACTCAAATTAACAGAGTGGCCACATTGTTACTCAATCTAGTAAACGATAAACACGAGGAATACAATATGAAAGTAACGGCCCATGAGGCCTTACACATAAAAGGCGCATACGATATGGCCTATGATAATGCTTGACTGGAGAGACAAAGATGTCAACCAAGAAAATGGGCAAGAAGGGAGTCAAGCACCACCCTGGAGCCCGAAGGACACTACCATACTTTCCCGGAAAGAATATTGAATTATCAAAATGTGAGCAATTCTCAAGTGATCACTGAAAACTAAGTTCATTAGGTCTAACCCAATGAATACATAAGAAAGGTTTCGGGACGAAAACTCTTTAAGGGGGTAGACTTAAAACATCTCGAAAAAGGTTTGGTAATTAAACCAAATTAACTAAGGATGAGCGAGTAAAAATACTGTTGGTGGTAAAAATTAACCCGTAAACAAAATAACTAGAAATGATTACCCTAGTTGATTATTTCTATTGTTAATGATAAATATTGGATGATATCCATTTATAATTAAAATCTCAAACATGAGGGACCGAAATGGGAAAAACTGGAACATGAATAATTAGAATGAAATAAAATACAACACACACTAGGTGTGTGTGTGCGTGTAACGACCAGGAGAAAGAACAAGGGAAGAAAACCCTTGTCCAATTGTAATCCATCAAATTGAAAGGTGAATTAGGGCCAAATCACATGCATGAACACAAATTTGTGATCATCTAAGCATGGAGATCATAAGGTAATGATAAGCATGTGGATAAATTTGAAGGTGGTAACCTTGAGTTTAATATTTTGTTAGTATGGTGAAAGTGATAATGAAATTATGTGTATGATCACCATACTTGCAAGTATATGTGAAATACATGAACAATTTTGCTATTTGAATAAGTGTTCATATATGACTTGAAATGAGTTGTGTATGGTATAATGAAATTGATGTTATATTCATGTTAATAGATACTTGAAATCGTCATGTGTATATGAATGTTTAAAGTCTTTGACTAAGTTTGATGTATGGGTAAATTTCATACATATGCTGCAATGGGTTGTTTCATGGTGATGAAACAATCCCAAGTTCTTGTATAATGATTGATAGATTAGCATACAATGATTGAAACTATGTTAACTTGATGTTAACAATTGCATGAACTTGGTTGAGGAATGTAGTTAAAATTGTGGCCCAAAAATAACACCTACCGGGCATTTGATGAAATGCCTAAATGAGTTATTGAACTTAATTGTGCAATTACATATGTTACTAAGCAGTTGACTTTTAAAAGTCAAACTGACCGATAATAAGATCATATGATAATTTTAATATAGAATCCGTAAGGTGGGATAGTCGTGATAAATGATGACGAATCTAATCATATTTCAAATGATAAATGGTAGCTTGACGCTTGACAGCTAGGTGGAAGCTTGGGATGGAGTGGGTTAAATGGATCAAATACGTGGGAAAAGCATAATCGGATGCAAGGTAAGTAAGGCTTACATCTTTTAAATAGAACATCTACTTATGTATTTGATAAAGAACACGGTGATCTAGTATTTGAAATAAGTTTTTGAAATACGACGTTTCAACGTGAATCGATACGGGTCGGAACAAATAGTAATGGTAGGAAACCATATTTAATGGTAAAAGGGTAAATGGTAAATTAGTCACGTGTTGACGAATAAACAATGAGTTTTGAAAAGTTACCTTATGGTGTAAGCCATAATGGGTAAAAAGGGTAGAATGGTAAATTGGTCACGTGGTGACAGATAAATAATGAGTTTTGAAAAGACATCCTATAGCATAAGTCATAATGGGTCAAACGAGTAAAGAAATAACTTTTCAGAAATATGACCACATGATGTAAACCGTTACGCGCCAATGGGTGAGATGGTAAATAAATATCTTCTCGCAATACATAATGTTTGGTCATCCTAACGCGATAAGGGTAAATCAACAGGTGGGTAAAAGGGTCATTTAGACCAAACGGGTCAAATGGTGATGTTATCACCATTTGACAACAATGACGAATGGTTGCTTGTTAAGTTTTGTGCTCACAGGAAGAATAGCGTATAGCTTGCATTGCTTTTAATTAACAACTAATAATGCAAGGTATAAAACGGGTCAATGTTATGACCCGAGCCAGGTATGTGTAATCGGTCAAACTCTCAACAAGGACTTAAGGTCCGATGAGAGTCAAACGAGTCATTAGTGAACATTGGATTACCTAAAGTGAGGTATATCTAATAATTTAAATTGGAATATTATGTTCTTAGAAACACATTGATTTTAAATAGAACATGGGTTAAAAGTGCCCACTTGATCAAAACAAGCTTTTAAATGTTTTTTTTGTAGTTAAGAGGACTAATATTGACCAAAACGCCCTCGAATGTTGAACTATGCAAAAGACCCTAAGGGTAGTTTAAAAATGAGTTTATAATTGGGACCCTTTCGGTAGTGTAAAAGTTGAAAGGCATAAGTCTTTTTTGCTTAATGCCTCCTAACGGGTCAGTTTTGTAAATTGTTAAAATGAAGGGTAGAATCGGAATATAATGATTTTACTATAACAATCCACCACAAATATAGTTGTGCTAGAAGATAAATGGAAGTCTTAGTGTCGAAATAAGAGGTATGGAAAGAATGCCCGAGACTTAAGATTAGTACTCAAATCTTGAAACGGGTCAAACAATTATATGCGCAAATAGAGTAACGGATGCGTAATTCATCCAAGTTATGAATGCGGATTAAGGATCTTAAGTTAATAATGTAGGAAAATGTTTTACAGATATTTAGAAACAAGTTTGAAGCGAAATGAACGAGTTTTCGAGAAATAACGAAGTTCTTACGTACAAAAGGCAAAGCTGGGAATCTACAGCTCCAGCCTACTGTAATCTACGACAGGGCTGCTGTCAAAATCAGTCAAGTTTGTCATAAGCTACGGCAGGATGCCGTAGCTTACGGCGGCTTATTTGGTAAAACGTTGTTTTTGTCGTTTTGAGCCTTCGGGCTTAATTAGATTAGTTATAAACTCTGTATAACTAAGATTTTCGATGTTTTTTGACCCAAGTTGCTTACCGAGGAAAAACGAATACCGAACACAAAACAAGAACCAACGCTTTCGCATTTAGATTTTTGGACTATAAATTTAAAAGTAAATCGTCGTTTTTATGAATACGCTGCGGTATGATCGAAGTTTTAATTAACTTGGTTTTTGGAATGATCATGTATTTGCGTGTGTGTATGTGTGTATGTATGTATGTAGTATGTATTATGTATGCATGTATGTATGTATGTATGTATGTATGTATGTATGTATGTATGTATGTATGTATGTATGTATGTATGTATGTATGTATGTATGTATGTATGTATGTATGTATAAATTCATGATTTGGTTAAGTTGATATGAATATATGAGATGGGTCTTACACAATCGGTTATAGTTCCGATATGTTGGGAGAACTTCACTGTACAGTTTAAGGACCCTACGGCTCTTATGTTCGTATGTAGGACAATCAATTCATGTGTCTGTATGTAGGATAACCCTAGTCCTGATGATTGTAAGTAGGACAACCTAGTCCCCTTGTTTGTATGTAGGACACATGTCCTCGCTGTTTCGTATGTAGGACAACATAGTCCCTAATTATAACTAGGACAATCCCGTCACTAATCATGCAACTCATGCATGCTTCGAAAATACGCGTATGTTTTGTAAAACCGGTATGTTTAGCATAAATCTTTCATAAACCATTTGTGTTAGTTGGAATTCGTTTGTAACATGCTTTAGAAATATGTAAATTTCGTTCATCGAATATCGTGTGCTTTTGCAAAACTTGCATGTCTTTCTACTGCCGAAAACATTTATAAAAATGTAAAATTGTAAAAGGTGGGGGTTATAAACTCACCTCGATATCGTTTTGCTGTGACAACTGGCATTTTCCGATTATAATTGCGCGTATAACAAACACTAATACCATCATAACTAGTGTAATTACACGTAAATTAACTCGATCAAGCCTTTGGAAAGCCTAGGAACGTCTACTTGATTCACGTTACGCGATTTGGCGATAATCGAGAAGTCTAACGCGAAATTAAACATTAAGCGAACTGATGCCGAACAAATACTGACAACGCCTAAAAATACAAATTTTGTACTTGTATTTTTCATACAGTTATAATTATGAGATAAATTTGGATTATCGGACTCGCAAAGCACAACGCGGAAGTTACACGAAAATCGAGATGCTCCGACAGCGAAACGGAAGCCACGGACTAGAGTTACATCTAAATATTAAAATATTATGATATATTTGGCTTCCTTTCAAATTATGCTCATGGTAGAAACCGGATCGAAAAGCGAACAAAAATTGACGACCGTAGCGATTTACGCGATTTTAATGCAAGGAACGGCTTTACGCGTCAAAAACCGACTTCCGACTTAAATTTCACGCGTTTAGGCCTCAAATAAATATATTTCGACACTATACGACATTTGTTTTTTAAAAACGGGCCGTAGAGAACATTTGGGCTTCGACACGTTAATGAGCCTTGGGCCCGACCCACTTGAGAAAAACCCTAGCTATATATAAGCATACATAACCCTAATCTTCAATCACTTGAAACCCTAGCCCCCAAGTTTCAACTCTCTGCCTCTCTTCCTCAGAACCCGGTCACCGGATTTCGGTGACTGCCGGCAATTTCGTTCACCTCTCCGACCACACACACCACACCTGCAACCCCTTCCTCTTGCACTCTTATACCCGCGCACAGACCCGAGCCAGAGAGCAGCGGAGAGAGAGAGATCAGTGAGAGAGGGATCGGCGGTGGAGAGAGATCGCTGACGAGAGAGAGAGGCAGGGCAGCACCGTGTCTCAGCGGCGATCCCCTCTTGTTCTCCGACGATTGACGAGGTGGTGTCGGTTGGTTGATACAAGTGAAAGAGAGACAGATTGAAATGAAGCAGCAGTAGGAACTGACGGCAAGGCCGTTCTTGGCCACACCTGACGGCAGCGGCAGTGGGATGGCAAACAACGACACCACTGTTGGCGGCGTCTTGCCGGCTGACAGCGACTAAGTGGTGATGTTTGGTACGTGATCGAGTACGGTTCACTTCCAGTTCAGGTTTCAGGTTGGGTTCGACTCAAGATTTGGTACAATGAGCGTAATTACAAGACAACAAGTGATGTTTTGCCGACGCTATTATAACCTATAATAATCAAGCCGATAACGTACAATGAGCGTAATTACAAGATAACATGTTTCGGCAGTCCGTTATAAAACAAATGTGATTATTTGTAATTACTTCAAAGTCGAAATTCGGAAACTAGATTTGAAACATCGATAACTCATCCGAATATTTTTATAGAATAAACACAATGTTTATATTTATTTCGAAACGTCAAGATTTCCGAACTCTTTTACAAATAAATACAATGTGTGTATTATTTCAAACGACGGAATTCAGAAATCATATGTTTAAGTCATCTAGAATTCGGAAATCGTATAACAAGAATATAATTATATATATATTCGAAGGTCGAGACCTTGAATAGTTTTGTAAAATATATATAGTTATATTCATTTCAAACGTCGACGACTCGGGAACTTCAAATGTTATTTGTTATGTTCAATTCAAACGTCTAACGAAGTACGACACGATATCACAAGATCATAACAAGCATACAATTATATAATTATTTATTAATTAGAAACGATACGCAAGACTATTGTACGGTACGAAGCACTTTACACATACGAGTATATTTACAAGTATATATGTATTGCATCTTACGAAAACTACGAAGAGTCGTATTATTATCCGGCAATGTACAAAACGACTAATACGATTTCATGAAATATATTTACGTTTACATATAAACATATATTTCAAATCTCAAGGAAACTAAGTCGTTTCCAAGAAAACCAAAGATTGGTTATTCCGAGACAAGACAATAACACTTCCATAGAATTGTATGGTTAACGATTCAGGAGAGCTTGGTGACACGTAGTTTAGCTACGTTATATCTGGAAACTTATAAGTTGTTTTCGTTTTAGGAATGTCTTAGATTGCATGCTAGCAAGCCACGTTGTGGAGATGACGTTATGGAATCACATTAAGATAGCTTTGCACAAGGAAATAAAGGTGAGTTCATAACCCCCACTTTTTACCGTTTAGATTTTTATAAATGTTTTCGGGGGTGGAAAGACATGCAAGTTTTGCGAAAACATACAATGTTTCGATGAACGAAAATCATATATTTCTAAACGATGTTACAAATACATTTCAATGAACTCAAATGGTTTACGAAAGGTTTATGCTAAATTTACCGGTTTTCACAGCTATACAAAGCTTTTCGAAACATGCATGAGTTTTATGACTAGTGACGGATTGTCATAGTCACAACTAGGGGGCGAGGCCCCAATTTTATTTATAACATGGGCTAGGCCCAATAACACGGATAACATGGGCTAGGGCCAATGACAAGAAAACATGGGCTAGGCCTAATAACAAGAAAACATGGGCTAGGCCCAATATCAAAAGTACAAGGAACGAAATCATATGAAGGGCGAGGAGCGTTCATACACATCGAAAACACAGGTTTCAACAGTTGGTATGTAGCTATGGGATTAGATGATAACAATCACTGTGCGTAAGTAGGATGATGAAAATAGTAACCATTAATCACGTAGTGACCATTAATCACGTAGTGACCAAGGTGCAAAAGGTATAGATCTATTGAGTTTGAGACACGCTCTGCTCCTGGTATGTGAACCATTTAGGAGTTCTTTTGTGATCCCCATTGATGTCAAAGTTGTCTCAGGTTGGTTACTTACTTATGGCACATAGGTCAGTGTATTAGCTACACACTGACTGATCCTTAGATCCATAGGCATCCACATACTATGATTTCAATACCGGTTTACAAAGATAACAGAAAATATTTCAATACTGGTTTACAAATATAACAAAAAAACATTCAATATCGGTTTACAGATATGACAGAAAACATTTCAATACCGGTTTACAGATACGATTGAAAACATTCTATCACTGGTTTACAAACATAACAGTTATATGCATCGGTTTACAAACAGCACAGATTACATTTCAATACTGTTATACATATAGGACATTTCAAATGCTTTGGGATACTATGATCCCACAAACCGGTTTTCGAATGCAAAATTTTCAAATGTTTTATGACTCATTTGAAACAAAAACTGACAAACTATGAACTCGCCAACTTTATGTTGACTTTTCGCATGTTCTTTCTCAGGTTATAATTTCAAGTATGTCACAATTGAAATAGGAGAACCCATGGGGAATCGAGTAGTTAGCCGGAATTCACTGTCTAAAAGTCTTAGCATTCACGTTACTTCCGCTGTGCAATGAAGATACCAGTTTAGTTCATGCCCAGCTCTGATGTGATGGAATTACAAGGGGTGTGACAGATTGTTATCAGAACTATAGGCTTCAGCGAATTAGGTATCAAACCTTGCTCTAATAACAGCTTGGTATCAGAACTCTAGGTTTCAGCGAATTAGGTTTCTGTGGAGATACCTAGGCTTTAACCTCGCTTTCCTTTGGGGACATTAGATCATTAAGAGTTGAACATATCCAGAACGCCTACCACTAGAATATGGGTTCCAACCGTGGCCGAAACAATGAGTCAACATTATGATTTTAATCATACACTAGTGTTGTGTCTGATACACGGTACACAAAACAAGTTACATACAGTAAGCAAAACTTTGAGAGTTTTGGCAACATGCATTAAGGACCTTTAGAAAACTTATGTTGAAATTCATCAAAGGTTAATACGTAGGAACTGCGTACTGTCGATGTTATTTTATTTACCCGAGCAGGTAGCCTACGCAAAACGAAACACTAGTATGCAAATATACATGAAAGTTAACCGAAATGGCAAAGGATGTTGAAGTACATCACATACGACTTTCAGGGCACGCCTTGAGAAAGCACTACATCACAACAACGATGCTAATCCAGTCAGCGGGAGAACTACCGACCAGAATGCGGAAATTTGTCACGTGGTCCTGTAAGCGATACGAACCACGTTGAGGTAAGTCCAAATGAGATGTCATAACAGTCGGTACTTATTACAATGGTAATTACAATAATTGGCGCTGCAAAAGAAGTCACATGTCTTCACATTCCCCTACTTTATTAATGGTAATTACGCCATATTCGACATTCTGTGGTAATGTCACGAGACTATCGATCATCACAGGAAATTGAAGGTAAAGTCCTCAAATTTCTTTTGTTGAAATTTCAATTTTTCATATAATGAGTAGATTTGCACACCTCTACTCCTCATAACGGTCATTGTATCACAGGAACTTCTTTCTTATAGCGGACACCTATTTGCATCATTTCTTGTCATATTTACATGATACGCATGCCTTATTTTTTACGCATGTGGTTAACTTGATACGCGGAGACCATTAGGGTCTTCACTTCGAATGGTCGTTTCATCGATAATTCAAAGGTTGGTTCGCTATACTCAAAAATTTTTGCTTTGTGATCTAGATGACCTGCTTATTGCAAGTATTGACTCCTTAATATCGAGTCAACGAATTCCTTGAAATTCCATTTTCTTTCCAAGTTGCATACATGGGTTTTTGTTGTAACCATATCGAAACTTCTTAGTCGAATCATGTATTCATTGTTGGATTGTTTCAAATCAAGTTCAATTGTTTGAACTTGCTCCCTGTATACAAATTCAATTCAAGGATTTCATATGATAGATTGATGCCGTCATATTCAAAGTAATGTCAACAAGCATTTCGTTTGTTTCGAACCATAGTAGACTGGTTCAATCTACACCCTTATTAATCATTGGTTGGTTACGACACCTTGGGGTGGCGTCTCACTATTTGAAGTTTGCGCTAACATCGCTTTCACAACTCATGTACGGATTTAATTACTTGATTATTTATTTACTATTAAATCCACTTTGATGAATCATTATCCTTAAACATTCTTAATACAATCGTGTATTAAGAAAATGGTACACAAATTTATGGTCTATTTTAGTGTACCTCATAACGATTCTTTCATCATGGTCGAAAATTTTGAGATATTTATTGTTCTTCCACTATCGACCGAAAATTATATTTACTTGTTCTTTAATTTTTAGTTGAAAATCCTACGAGATTTTTTGGAACAAATATTTAGATTTACTTCATTGAACCTTTCATCTAATTGCAAACTGTAACACCCTGTAAAATCGTGTCCAATAATATAGTGACGCGTGTTGTATTTTTAATATAGTCAATTAAAGACTAATTGGACTAAAAGTGACAACATGCTCAAACTGAGCCTCTGAATGACTTTCTGATGTCAACATGCATAAACCTGGCGTCTGAATGACCATTAGTGTTGTCATGCATAAAAAAACGTAGCCTCTGAACGACCATTAGTGTCGTCATGCATAAAAACATAGCCTCTGAACGGCCATTAGTGTCGTTATGCTTAAACTCAGCCTCTGAGTGACCGTTGTGTCAACATGCCTAGCCTCTGAGTGACATCGGAGTCAACATGCATATACTGAGCCTCTAAGTGATCCTTTACGTAGTCCTAACTCTCGTATGTCCTATTTGTTGGACGAGAGAGGTTAAATCCAAAAATATATGAAAGTTGGATAATGGAGGGATTAAAAGTGTCAACATGTTAATTTATACCTCTGAGTGACCTTTTAACGAACCGAGAGCTCGACAATGTCCAGGTATAATCCCGGGTATGCCAAGTATTGGCTACAGAGGGCTAAAAGTGCCAAAAAGGTGTTTAAAAAGGGTTTTAGAAGCTTTTTAAAGTTAAGGGGCTAAAAGTATCAAACTTGAAATCTACCTTTGGGGCGCTCGCGGGGCGCGAGAGGCAGGGTCTGTGCCTCTCGCGGCCCGCCAGAGAACATCTGCAGCAGAAAGTTTTGCTTGGCTCCCAAACAAAACTCCAAAACCATTAAAACCGAAACCATAGCTTCCTAAACTACTATGCCACGTTTTGGGACACTTGTAAGCTTCCTCTTACACCTCTAAACACCTGGCTTCACCTCCTTTAAGTTCTCCAACTATAAATAGGTGCTTAAGTTCACATTCGAACTTGCACCTTTCTCATTTATTCACTCTTCTCCCTCCTCTGGAAGTTTCTAGCTAAAACGAGCATCCTACATAGTTATTTGCACCCTAGGAATCGTTGGTAAGTGTTCCTTCATTGTGCATTTTCGGTTATAGGCTTTTATAGCCAAAAGTCAAGCGTTTTTCGGAAAACGCTTTGACTTTCGGTTAAGACCATTATGGTCCAGCCATTGTTCCAAATGAACATGGACAAGTGATCGTAATAAGGTAGGTGTTAATCCCTATAAAGGGCACCTCCTGAAGATCACGTTTGCTAAACCAATTGACGGGTCAAAGTTATGATATTAAAAAGTCAAACAGGCCATTTTTCGGAAAAATCATAATTGATCTTATATGTGTTATGAAACCTATTTTGACACTTAAACAAATTAGTAATAATTATTATAACACGTAAGAACATGTTCGGCTCGTCAATTTCAGTTCTAGGGTCGGTTCGCAACCGAAAGTCGTGAAGTTTGACTTCTGCTTTGACTTTCGATTCTGACCCGATTTAGATTAGTTACCTACTGATCTAAAGTTGCATTATGTGATAATATAATGTAGCATAACCCTCTGAGGTTATATTACATGATCATAATTAAAATCCAAGCTTATACGCAAGTTCCATAATTATGCCATTTTTGACCAAAATGTCATTTTTACATAAAACAAGGTTTTAAATAGTAATGAACTTGAAAATGAGTTTCCTACTGATGTAATATTATAAGTAGGATTATTTGTGATGTTAAACCAAGTTATAAACTGAGTTTTCAAGCAAGTCCTTAAACTATGTCGATAAATGACGATTTTAGCCCCTGTGGCTCATAAAGTGGTTTTAATCAAATCTTTTCAAGGTAAATCATTTTATCTATTGATATGTTATATTAAATAACATATTTAAAACATTCTAAACTGATCTTAACATCAGTTTTCATAAACATCGCATGGACGTCATTTTACGACATAAGCGCCGTTTCGGCGCATAGTATGGTTTTAAACCATATTGTTGACCAAGACTTGATGCTTACAGATTTTAAAACTTATTTTAAACATATTTACAGTAGGTATATGTTATAAACTCAGAATCCCAAATAATTTATAAACTATGTGTAAAATGACCAAAATACCCTTTCGGTGCATAGTTTGGTCAGAAAAGGTAAATTACACATATAATTAATATCCTACTGATATTATATCATAAATAAAGTATTTTTCCAGAATACTCATAACAATAACATTAAAGTATATTCAAGTTCCTTTTATACGGTATAAAATTACCGAAATTCCCTTATGAGGCATAGTTTCGTTTTAAAACCTTAACGGGCATATAAGTTGATATCCTACTGATATTTTAACTGATTTTAAATATAATGGCATATAGAACTTGTCCATGACTTATCCGGTTACCCGATATCGCTTATAAGCATAACGGTTGATAATACGTAACTAGTTTACGGAAATTCAACCGAAACGGGTTTAACCTTATCATTTTAATCTCAAAATCCAAAATTTTAATCGTTTACCCATAGTATACAAGTCAAGGTACTTGTTGGGATTAAACTACATTCTATCCAATCATCATTTAATCTAGCATCATACGTTTTGATCAAGTACGCTAGTCGGTCTAACTCTATGACTCAAATAAGAACGTTAGTATTTAATTGGTTAGTTTATGCCATAATCCAGACTAGAGACTTGCCGGTAAATGCTATCTGCACTTAGTACTTTTGTGTACGACTGAGTTATTAAAATTAAAGAATACTAGCTAAGGTAAATACTCTTGACTTATTTTCCCTATATGGGCTTGGGATACGGTAAATTATTACCGCTTGGTCCGAAATGGGGGCAATCGAATGCCCGTTTGTAAACCCTCATATTCCATTTTAATCAGTTTTGTTTGATAACTTAAACATCGGGGGTTAAATTACCGTGTCCTGGATATCCTCGGTTCAATAAATTAGTTATTGGCCACGACCTTAGCGCGGGGTGTAGGCATACACCTGACAGACGCTCATATGCAAAACCCAAGGCGTTGGGGATAACTCCTTCGTGAGTACTAACTGGTGTGTATTTAATCATGTATCGGTTTTTATACTCGGCCCTGTATGTATTGACAAACATGTGAACCTGATACAAGGTTGCAAAGTCAACTTTCCCAAGTTAATAAAAGATTTTGTGCTGTTTTGCACTTAAAAATCATTTTAAAGTTTTCAAAATGAGTCAGTTGGGTGTATTTACCAGCGAAAGCTGACGTATCGTCCAAAGACTAAATTGCAGGTACAATATGAAATAGGTCGGAAGCTGCTCGGTAGTGAATAAGAGGATCTTGCAAATCCTTAGATCTTCCCTAAAGTCTGTTTTATATTCTTTCTTGTACAATTTATGATCCGCATGTGGATCTTCTATTACGAGCCTGTATATTATTTTATTTTGAACATTCGGTTTGTAATAGTAATTTTACTCCAAGACTTTCGTTGTGCCGTGTTTAATTGACTATGATGTTATCAACCGACGACACAATACTCCCCACCCGGGCCCACTGGTGTTTAGATTTGGGTTGGAAATCCGGGGTGTGACAGGTTGGTATCAGAGCCAACGTTCAAACTTACACGAGCACATTCCTTAGACTTTCGAGTCTAGGCATTAACCTAGGATTACTCATTCATTATTAAATTATTAGTATTGTTTTGAATTGAACTCTAATAGGAAAATTCCCCCACGTATACGAGGACAAAGTGGAAGAGGAAAAGTTCCAATGAGGGGAGGACCATCGGAGCGCATTCCCCCTCAACCGCACAACTTAGATGCATACCAAGAATCAGGAGATTCGTCTCCTTGGCAACCAGCGAGAAGTTCTGTCTCTAATAGACACTCGCCCCCACATTCCCAAAATCTTACCACTCTCACCACTCCTACCATTCTCACCATTCCCATTCACATTCATACCATGAAGAATTTAAACATAACCATTACTTTAACACGCCTCCAGCCGATCAAAATCAGTTGGATCAAAATCAAGTTATTAGAACTCCTATGCCGGATTACCCTACCAAGGTCCTAATGAGTGGGACCAATATTGGAACCAATTCATCTTTGCCCACACTCCTTCTCATCACTCTCAACCACCCCCAGTACAAGAAGATATCCACATGGAACCGGTGGACCAACCTCAACCACCACCTGAACCACCAAGAAGGAAGCGTGGAGCACGTATGTCGGTACGTGCTGGACAAAGGTCGTGATCGCTGCCACCTTTGCCCAATTCCTACCCCACAATTCAAGAGGACCCACAAATGGGTGGACCCTCTAATGTTTCACCTATAGTGGAACCAACACCAACACCTGCTGTTCAACCACCACCATCGGGTTATACTAACCCAATCCCCACATATCCAGACACGTCTGGATATGATCCTTTTAACCCGTCTACACCGGTAGACTATCAAGCATGTTCGCAAGACCCCTACATGCAGGCCGTTATGCACAACACACTTTACCGTCTCCTTTCCCACCTACTTATCCAGCGACTGGATATCCAACTTATGGGTACCAGTACCCGGTTATGCCACAACCACAACCTCCGCCACCACTTGAGGTCATTAATGAGGCCTTGGAACGAAAAAGAGATGCAGCAGCAAGCGGAGAAAACGAAGAAGAAGACAAACAAGTTCTTCAAGAAACTATTCAAGTTGGTCAAAGGAAAGAAGGACGAGTGAAGTCTCTTCTATTATATGTAGTCCCTGCGTGGACATTTTATTTCTTTTAGTCCTTGTACGGACAATCAGTTTCTTTTATTTATTTCAAGTATTGTACTTTCTAATTATCATTTAGTGAAATATTTTGGAATTATATATATATGTACATATCCTCTTCAAGCGATCGTCTCGATTTTACTTGAAATTTATGCTCTGCGATACAATTCCAAAAAGATCTTAATGGTTTTGATTTAGCCAAGTGGCACAGACCACATATTTGGCCAAAATATACAATGATAGTTAAGAATGAAAGGGTCTTCTATCATGATAGTTAAGGGAAGTTATCCTTCTATCAAGAGGTGGTGGACTAAGTACAAGCCTCCAAGTCATTAAGGTCAATGCGACCGAGACTATTAATCAATTAAGGTCCTCTTATGTTAACATTCAAGTAATGTTCAAACGCATGGTAGTGTGACTTGAGGAATCACGCTAGCTTTCAAGGTAATGGACTATGTCCTAAACTTATAAAGCTCTGTGATCTGTTTGATCCCGGCTAAATATCACCAGTGCGGTGATGAATAAAACATCCATTAGTGATGTATTACCCTCGGGTTATGATTTATTTTATATAGCCCATGTGATCTAGTTGATCCCGGCTAATACACACCAGTACGGTGATAAATAAAACATCTATTAGTGATGTATTACCCTTTCGGGTTATGATTAATTTTATATAGATCTATTTGATCCCGGCTAAAATCATCAGTACGATGATAAATAAAACATCCATTAGTGATGTAGTGCCTATGTGCCATATTTTATGTCTGTTTGTGACAGGCCTATGTGCCATGTTTTAAATGTCCTTTGTGACAAGCCTATGTGCTATGCATTGTCAAATATGACAATAACAGTTGCAACATTACGATCCACTGTCTAGTAATATATGGACTTTGTCCAGATCGTAAATTGCCTATAATGGTCCGATTAAGACCTAGTCCAAATATATATACTTTAAGCCTAAGATTTGTGATGTTATTCACACTAGCATGATTAGGCGATGGATTTTTATATCCAATGTTTAAAGCCAATATGTTGGTATACCATGGCTAAGGCAAATTTTATTTGGTATATAGAACCAAAGATTTGAAGAATGGCTAATTCTAATGAGGCACAAAATAGCCAGCGGGACGTTGAACCCAGCAATGCCAAAAATAGAAATATTGATGATAATGATTTCCAAGCTCGCATTGATGCGGGAGTGGAAAGGGCCATGGGTAAAGCTATAGAGAAACTTAGAGAGTCGAGTGCTACTCGCTCTAGACCACTATCGATTACCCCATCCTCAGCTTATAAAGAGAGCTCTGTTCACTCATCAATTGTGAAAAGTGAACCTAAGAGGATAGACTATGCTGATAGGTCCCGTTCTTCTAAAGACGGGTGCACCTACAAATACTTTGTCTCCTGTAAACCCCGAGACTTTAATGGGTAAAAAGGAGTTGTAGAAGCCCTAAAGTGGCTGGACGAGATGGAGACCATCATAGACATCAGCGGCTGTGCTGATAAGGATGTGGTCAAGTATGTATCACAATCCTTCAAGGGCGATGCCCTAACTTGGTGGAAAGCCATGATTCAGTCCACATGTAAAGTATATCTGTATAATCTGGGATGGTCTAAGTTTATGGACCTTATTAAGGAAACCTACTGCCCACCCCGTGAGGTGGAGAAAATAGAGACAGACTTCTTGTCTCTTTCCATGAAAAACCTAGACTGTCGGAAGTATGTTTCTGACTTCAATTCTCTATCTAGGTTAGTATCCTACCTAATCACCACTGAATCCAAACACATTGCATGTTTTATCAATGGATTAGCGCCCGAGATTAAGGGCATGGTAAAGGTTGCTCAGCCTAATACCTATAGGTCTGCTATAAGGCAAAACTCAGTGAAGCCAGAAACTGATGGGAAAAGGAAGAGAGATGAAGACAACTCGCAAAGATTTAATAAGAAAAATAAAGGGTGATTCGGGTTTAAAGGGAACCAAGGCAAGTCGGCTATGATGCCATTTTGCAAGACTTGCAACTGCAGACACTGGGGACAGTGTAATCCTGATTCACAAGCTAGAACTTGTGGTATTTATAAAAGGAGAGGGTAATAGACCCTAGATTGTAAAGATCTTAAGGATGCTGTATGTTATATCTGGAATGAGAAAGGGCACATTGCAACTAACAGCCCTTAGAATTCAAAGAATAATAATCCGAAGCCTGGAAAGGCCAAGAAGGGGAATGCACGCGCTTTTCGACTGACTGCTAAGGAAGCTGTTAATGACAATAACGTCATAACAGGTACTTTCCCCATTAATGACATTTATGCTAGAGTTCTTTCGATTCGGGTGCGGATAAATCATTTGTTGATCATAAGTTTAGTAAACTGTTAAATTTACCCGTAAGAACTCTAGATAAAACTTATGAAATAGAACTTGCCGATGGAACCTCAGAAAATGCTTCTTCCATTCTTGATGGATGCTCTATATCCATTAAGAATCATTTCATCCCTATCTCTCTTCTGCCAATGAAATTGGTGGGGTTCGATGTTGTCTTAGGCATGGATTGGTTATCTCATAACCAGGCCCGCATTGCCTGCAATAAGAAGTTCATCGAAATTAGAACCCCATCTGGTGAAATGATTACCATCCACGGAGACTCACACTATGGATTGCCGGACAAGGTGTCGTTATTTAAGGCATCCAAGTGTTTGAGAAAAGGTTGTGTCATCTACATGGCACAAGTAACCATCAACGAGCCTAAACCAAGCATTGAAAACCTACCAGTCATCTCGGAGTATCCTGATGTTTTCCCTAAGGAATTACCAGGCCTACCTCCAGACAGACAAGTGGAGTTCAAGATTGACATTTTACCAGGATCAGCACCCGTAGCTAGAGCTCCATATAGACTAGCTCCAACCGAAATGAATGAGTTAAGAGTTCAATTGGATGAACTCTTGAAGAAAGGCTTTATTCAGCCTAGTTCCTCGCCTTGGGGAGCTCCTATCCTCTTTGTAAAGAAGAAAGACTTTGTAATGCGAATGTGCAACGACTACCAGGAGCTAAACAAGTTAACAATCAAGAATAGATATCCTTTGCCTAGGATCGACGATTTATTAGACCAACTTCAAGGGGCTAGTTATTTTTCTAAGATTGATTTGAGATCAGGATATCATCAATTGAAGGTTAGAAGTGAAGACGTTCCTAAGACAGCCTTTAGGACCCGCTATGGTCATTTTGAATTCTTGGTGATGCCTTTTGGGCTCACAAATGCACCAGCAGCATTCATGGATCTCATGAATAGAGTCTGCAAACCGTATTTAGATAAGTTTGTCATTGTCTTCATAGACGACATACTTATCTATTCTCGTAATCAAGCTGATCACGAGAAACATCTTCGGTGCATCTTAGAACTGCTAAGGTAGGAGAAACTTTATGCAAAGTTCTCTAAATGCGAATTTTGGCTTAGAGAAGTACAATTCTTTGGACACATTGTAAGTGAGCGTGGTATCCAAGTGGATCCCGCCAAGATAGAAGCCACAATGAATTGGGAAGTGCCCAAAACCCCATTGAAGATTCGTAGCTTCCTAGGATTGGTTAGATATTATAGGAGATTCATTGAGAACTTTTCAAGAATAGCCACTCCTTTAACTACCTTGACCCGTAAGAATGTTAAGTATAATTGGGGTCCAAAGCAACAAGAATCTTTTGCGGTTCTTAAACACAAATTGAGCAATGCTCCTGTGTTATCTCTAGCTGAGGATATTGAGGAATTTGTAGTCTACTGTGATGCCTTGCATACTGGCATGGGCTGTGTGCTAATGCAAAAAGGCAAGGTGATAGCCTATGCATCACGACAACTAAAGGTGCACGAGAGGAATTACACCATCCATGATTTGGAACTGGGTGCCTTGTATTTGCACTAAAACTGTGGAGACATTACTTGTATAGTAAGAAGTGTATTATATACATGGACCATAAAAGTCTCCAACACCTGTTCAATCAAAAAGAATTGAACATGCGACAATGCCGATGGATGGAAACACTTAATGATTATGATTGCAAGATTCGCTATCATCCAGGCAAGGCAAATGTAGTGGCTGATGCCTTAAGTCGCAAAAAATGAGTTAGACCTATAAGGATTAACACTAAGAGCATTTAGCTCAGAAATAGCTTAAACGAGAAGATACTAAATGCGCAAAAGCAAGCCCTATTAATATCCCTAATGAGGGATTAGGCGGAACTGTTGATCAGTTAGCGCTTGGAAAAGATGGAATCCTTCGATTTAATGATAGGATCTGGATTCCAATCTTTGGAGGACTTAGAGATCTAATCCTCCATGAAGCGTATAGTTCGAGATACTCAGTTCACCCAGGAGGTGACAAGATGTATCAAGATCTAAAGAAGAATTATTGGTGGATGGGTTTGAAGAAATCCATGGCCACTTATGTAGCTAAATGTCTGACGTGTTCGCAAGTTAAAGCCGAGCATCAGAAGCCGTCAAGACTTCTACAACAATTGGAAATTCCCACATGGAAACGGGAAATGGTAATTATGGACTTGATTACCAAGTTACCCAAGACCAAAAGTGGAAATGACACTATTTGGGTCATTGTGGATAGGCTGACTAAGTCAGCGCATTTCTTGCCAATTAAGGAAACGTATAATTCAGATAAATTGGCTAAGTTGTATGTGGACAAGATTGTGTCCCTACACGGTGTGCCAGTATCTATTGTATCTGACAGAGATACTAGATACACATCTCACTTTTGGAAAAGTTTCCAATAATCCTTAGGCACACGATTAAACTTTAGTACGGCTTACCATCCGCAGACTGATGGTCAAAGTGAGCGTACTATCCAGACACTGGAAGACATGCTTAGAACATGTGTGATTGATTTAGGTGGAAGTTGGGACGATCACTTACCCCTAATAGAATTCTCCTATAATAACAGCTATCATACGAGCATCAAGGCTGCTCCTTTTGAGGCCTTGTATGGGAGAAAATGTAGAACACCCGTGTGTTGGGCAGAAGTTGGGGAAGCCCAACTATCAGGACCAGAGATTGTCCTGGAGACCACATAAAAGATTGTGCAAATCCGTGATCGTCTCAAAGCTGCCAGGGACAGGTAGAAGAGCTATGCTGACAAGAGGCGTAAACCTCTTAAGTTCCAAGTAGGGGACAAGGTCATCCTGTAAGAGTAAAACCCTGGAAAGGTATGATGCGTTTTGGAAAGAAGGGCATGTTCAGCCCAAGATATATAGGACCTTCAAGATAATCGAACGTGTTTGCACGGTAGCTTATAAGCTCAGGTTGCTAAAGGATCTTAGTGGAATTCATGTTGTATTCCACATATCAAATCTTAAGAAATGTCTCGCCGATGAGTCGCTAGCAATGTCTCACAAGGATGTGCAAACTGATGAAAACCTGAGGTTCGTTGAGAAACCAATTTCGATCAAGGATCGATAGGTTAAGAAGCTCCAAAGAAAAATGATACCTATAGTAAAGGTTAAGTGGGACGCTTTTAGAGGTCCCGAGTACACATGGGAGGTTGAGTCCACTATGCGACAAAAGTACCCTCATCTTATTGAATAAAATCTTGAGGTCGAGATTTCTTCTAAGGGGGTGAGGATGTAATACCCTATAAAATTGTCACACCCCGACCCGCAGCGGAATAAGAGTCGGGGCATAATTGGGTTATCACCAAAGCTCATGATGTTTACTCAAATGTTTCATATTTATTAAATTCAAATTACAACTTCAATATTCAAACAAGTTCATACAATTACAAGGAAAAAGAAACTAAGTAAAACAATCCAAAGCCTAAACTGATTTATTCTTCTAGGTCGTCCTATATGTTTCTTGCTTCAACTGGATCACCTGTATCATGTGTAAAAATGGGAAATTTTGGGTCAACAAAAGTTGGCGAGTGAACCTTGTTAAAAACATTTGTTATTGATTTTTGTTGTATTTACTATTGAAAAATTGTGCAATAATCATATGTGAGCAAACGTAAATGAACAAACAATCACAAACCACCTTGCTTAAGTATATGACATGAATGATAATGTATTGTGAGATCAAGGCTCAATCAAACGGAGCCGATCGTATGTTGGCAACGTCACGTTCCGCTCATAGGTAATGGGGAACATGTGAGCCTATGATGATGTATGTGAGATCAAGGCTCAATCAAACGGAGCCGATCGTATGTTGGCAACGCCACGTTCCGCTGATAGGTAATGGGGAACAGACGAGCCCATGATGATGTATGTACTGGAAATGATAAATTTAATCTAAACATTAACCACACAAACAATTGATACATATTGGATACACATTTGATCATGGATATCATGGATGCACAAGTGTTTTAATGTAATAAATAATAAGCGACACATGATACACCCCAAAATGTGATTAAAACGGGGAATTGGTAGAGATTCACTCAAATTGGGTGCGTTCTCTTGATGACGTTGGATGCGCACGAGTTTTTGGGATTGGATCGACGAGGAAAACTAACCTAAAAATAATAACGAAATTGTTCGGTAAATAAATGGATTCTTAGGTTTATTTTTGTGAGTTTAATAACATTTTCTAACTTACATAATATTATTTTTAAGTATTTTTAATTGGTTTTTAAATTAAATAAATAAATAAAAAGAAAATAAAAATTTTGACTTTTTGACCGTTGACCGGCCGTTGACCATTGACCGGACTGTTGACCGGTTGGACTGTGGAAATGTTGTGCGCTGAGTGAGGTTCGAACCCGAGACCTCTCGTACGCGTGCACGCAGCTCTACCAACTGAGCTACGCGTCTAACCCGAAATATTCTCTATTTTAATTATATATATATACTAATTAATTGTTATTTTATTTGAGTTAATATTAAAATGATTTAAAATGACCGAACTGCTTGTAGGACCCAGAGTCGAACTCGGGTCCTTCGGTTCGTATACGCACAGCCCAACCAGTTGGGCTGTGTGTCTAATCTGTTTAAATTACTGTTTTTATTATTCTTATACACATGCTGTGACTCGTTCTGTTTCAGTTTTAAAAAGTTGGTTTTAATTCTGAAAGTCGGTATGTTGTAAGATTCGAACTCGTGACGTGCGTTGTATGTTTGCACACAGTCCACCACTGGACTGTGTGTCTAACCCGGTTAATCATTCAGTTTATATTATACTTATACACAATGTTTGACTTCGTCTTCTTCATTCATCAACACAGACAATCGATATCCGACTGTTTTGGTTTAAATCATTCGTCGGACATATAAGTGGTTGAAATGTAATGGATAAAACGAGTTAAGGAATCAAATGTACCGAATAGACTGTTTTTATCAGAATTCCTGCAATGGTCGTCGGCTCTGATTTGTGAATTCCGTCTGATTGAATCAATTAACAGCTTTGATCGATGAGTTGTGAAATTGAGTTACTAAACAAAGATTATCAGAGGGTTTAGATGTTTGTACCGATTCACAGCGTGATTTCGGAAATTTTCTGAGATTTTCCGGCGAGTGCAGATTATCCGACAACGTCGTCTGGGACCAATTCTGGTTTAAGGATTGAAGTTAGTATAAGTCTAACAATGGATTGAAAACGAAAGAATCGAGAAATTTACCGATTTGATGTATGTCTCGGTTTTCCGGCGAAAGTCCGGCAATACAGAATATCTCCGGCGAGTGTAATTTCTTTGAGAATTTGTGCGATTTTGAGCGAAAAGATTACCAGAGACTTGGGTGTGTATTTATAGGGAAGAATCATGATGAATTGAGTCCGAATTTAGTCTTGATTCATGGTCAAGGTTTTCTCCGGCGGTTATGACTGGGATCATGGGACTAGAGATCGGTTATAACCGATGTCGAGGTTAATACACGCGTTCAGTCAAAGGAAACCGTCGATAATTGGCGAAATCGTCGGTAATTCCGGCGACTGCGGATTGGGCGCGCTGGTGACCGAATTCGATTTCGAGTTTTATAATAAATGTTATTTGTTTTAATAGATATCACAAATGAGTCAAGTGGCGGAGTGGTTGGGTGTTGCTTGTCTCTTCCGGCTGACCCGGGTTCGAAACCCGGCAGCCTCTTTTCTTTTTTATTTAATTTATTTTTACTTTTTAATTTATAGTTTCTAAATTCTAAAATGTTTATAAATTATGTATTGTTTAAAATTAAAATTAATCATAAATACGCAACGAAATTTTATAACTTGATATTCGATTAATAAACGAAGCGGGTTTTGGAAACCCGTTTTTCGACGGATGTTACAGTATCCCCTACTTTTAGAAATTTCGTCCCGAAATTTAAGTGGTAGTGGTAACAGGAAAAAGATGTGGGTATTTCTCGCGCATTGAGTCTTCACGTTCCCAAGTAAACTCAGGTCCTTGTTTCGACTCCCAGCGTACCCTGACAATTGGAATACGACTCCGTCTTAAACGTTTCTCTCCGAAGTCCGTAATTTCTACTGGTATTTCAATGAAATGCATAGATTCATCGACTTGAATGTCTTCTAGAGGAATATGGAGGTTTTATAGGCGAGGCACATCTTCAAGTTTGATACGTGGAATGTGGGATGAATTCTGTTGAGCTCTTCTGGTAGGTCAAGCTTGTATGCTACAGGTCCTACTCTTTCGAGTATCTTGAAAGGTCCTACGTAGCGTGGTGCTAGCTTGCCCTTTTGGCCAAAACGAACCACTCCCTTCCACGATGATACTTTTAAAAGTACTTGGTCACCAATTTTAAACTCCAAGGGCTTTCGTCGTTTGTCTGCATAACTCTTTTGATGACTTTGTGCCGCTAGAAGATTGTTTCGAATTTGATGGATCTTGTCTGTTGTTTCTTGAATTAATTCTGGACCGGTGATTTGTGCTTCTCCAATTTCGTGCCAACATATTGGTGATCGGCACTTACGACCATATAAAGCTTCGAAAGGTGCCATGCCGATACTTGAATGATAGCTGTTGTTGTATGAAAATTCAACTAATGGTAGATGAGCGTCCCAATTCCCCTTGAAGTCTATAACACATGCTCGAAGCATGTCTTCAAGAGTTTGGATGGTGCGTTCAGATTGTCCATCAGTTTGAGGATGAAAAGCGGTACTGAGGTCTAATCGTGTACCCAAGGCGGCTTGTACGGCTTGCCATGTTCGTGAAGTGAAACGACCATCACGGTCTGAAATGATGCTTAAAGGTACACCATGACGGCTTACGATCTCGCTGATGTAGATACGAGCTAACTTCTCGTTCTTGAAGTCCTCGCGAATTGGAATGAAGTGAGCTGATTTGGTAAGACGATCAATGATTACCCATATGGTATCATACCCACTGGAGGTGCAAGGTAACCCGGTAATGAAATCCATGGTTATGTTTTCCCACTTCCACACAGGTATTTCGGGTTGGACTAGAAGTCCTGAAGGTCTTTGATGTTCAGCCTTTACTTTGGAACAGGTAAGGCACTTGGAAACAAAAACAACAATATCCTTTTTCATGCCAGGCCACCAGTAGGTGTATCGAAGGTCTTGATACATCTTGTCGGCACCTGGGTGTACAGAGTACCGTGTTTTGTGTGCCTCATTCATAAGGAAATCACGAAGGTTATTGTGATCGGGAATCCATATGCGATCTAGATAGTACAGAATACCGTCGGATTTGGTTTCGATTTTAAGTTCTGCTCCACAAGACAGCTCATTGCGTACGTCGTTTTCTGTTACAGAAACATGTTGGGCTTCTCGGATTTGATCTTTGATGTCGGTTATGATTTGCGAACATAGAAGACGAATGGAATTCGCATAACCCTTTCAACTGAGCGCATCGGCCACCACGTTTGGCTTGCAAGGATGATACCGAATTTCACAGTCGTAGTCATTAAGAAGTTTGACCCATCTTCGTTGCCTCATATTCAACTCCTTTGGGTTAAAGATTTGTTGGAGGCTCTTGTGGTCAGTGTATATTTCACACTTGGTACCGTAGACGTAATGTCTCCATATCTTGAGAGCGAACACAACGGCTCCAAGTTCCAGGTCGTGGGTGGTGTAGTTCTTCTCATGAAAACTTTGAGTTGCCTAGAAGCATAGGCTATCACTTTTCCCCTTTGCATTAAAAGACAGCCTAGTCCTTGCCCTGATGCGTCACAATATACTACAAAGTCATCGCAACCTTCGGGGAGTGTGAGGATAAGCGCGTCACAAAGCTTTTGCTTAAGGGTTTGGAAGGCTTCTTCTTGTTTAGGTCCCCATATGAAGGGTTTTCCTTTATGAGTCAAAGCCGTGAGTGGTACAGCAATACGGGAGAAATTTGCAATGAAGCGGCGATAGTAACCAGCCAAACCAAGAAATGATCTTACTTCGGTAGGGGTACGTGGCGCTTGCCATTCTTGTACTGCTTTGATCTTTGTTTGGTCAACATGTATTCCCTTGTCATTGACGACATGTCCAAGGAATTGTACCTCTTTTAACCAGAATTCGCATTTGGAGAATTTGGCGTAGAGCTTTTCATTCCTTAAGAGTGTAAGGATGAGTCGAAGGTGTCGTTCATGATCAGATTTAGACTTTGAGTAGATGAGGATGTCGTCGATGAAGACTATGACAAAGTGGTCGAGATAGGGTTTGCATACTCTATTCATTAGATCCATGAATACAGCTGGGGCGTTGGTTAATCCAAATGGCATGACCATGAATTCGTAATGACCATAACGAGTTCGGAATGCGGTCTTTGGGACGTCTTCTTCATGTACTCTGAGTTGATGATATCCAGAACGAAGGTCGATTTTTGAAAAACAGGTGGCACCTTGAAGTTGGTCTAGAAGGTCATCGATGCGAGGTAATGGGTAGCGGTTCTTGACCGTTAACTTGTTGAGTTCTCTGTAGTCGATACACATGCGAAACGTTCCATCTTTCTTCTTCACAAACAAAACAGGTGCACCCCATGGCGATGAGCTAGGACGTATGAATCCTTTGTCAGTCAGCTCTTGAAGTTGACTGTCCAGCTCTTGCATTTCTGATGGGGCTAACCTGTAAGGAGATTTTGCGACTGGTGTAGCGCCAGGTATAAGATCAATGCGGAATTCGACTTCCCTCATGGGAGGAAGTCCTGAGATGTCGTCGGGAAAGACTTGTGGGAATTCTTTCACTACAGGTATATCTTCTAGTTTCTTCTCCTTGTTTCCCTTCTTGACGACGTGAGTTAGGAATGCGACATAGTTCTTGCGGAGATACTTTTGGGCTTGAAGGCAGGACATCAATTTGAGTCCTTTCGAAGGGGTTTCTCCAAAGATTCGTAGGGTTTGACCGTCTGCAAGAGGAATGCGAATGAACTTTTCACGGCATACAACTTCAGCATGATGTTGGCTGAGCCAGTCCATACCGATTATAATGTCGAAACTTCCCAACTACATAGGAATGAGGTCAACTGGAAATTCGTGATCGTTTAAAGTGAGGGTACAATTTCGTATAATAGAGTTTAATAAGACCGGTTTTCCGTCAGCAACTTCCACCGTTATGGATTCCATGAGATTATCACGTGTTTGGTTGAGGATGGGTTCAAATTCTAAGGACACAAAACTCTTATCCGCGCCAGTATCAAATAACATGGATGCATAACTACCATTGATGAGAAACGTACCGTTGACCACGTTGTTGTCAGCCCTTGCTTGATTAGCGTTGATGTTGAAAGCTCTTCCTCTAGCAGGTGGAGGAGCTTGGTTAGCTTGGTTCACCGGATTTGCTTGAGCTTGGGCATGAATGATGTTCACCAAGCGTGGACAAGTGTTTCTAAAGTGGTTTGGGTCTCTACAGTTGTAACAAGCCCGCATGGGTTGCATCATGGGGTAGTGGGGTTGGTAGTAGGATTGGGCCGTATGTTGTGTAGGTGGTAGAAGAAAGGGTTGTTGGGCTTGACCCACTATCTGATGGTGGGTTTGGGTTGAAGGTTGGTTGCGGTTCATTCGCTGAAGTGTGCGACAGGTTTGGATGGTGTGACCTGCACGGCCACAGCTGGTGCAATGTTGGCAGGGGTGATCAGGAAAGTGATGGTATTGGCAACGGTTGCATTTTGGGTATGGGCCGGAGTATGGCTTTTTATATGGTGCAGATGAGGGGGCAATTTGGGTGATGGGTGCAGCAGTGATGGGGGGTTTGTTTGAGTGACAGCAAAGTTCCTGTTGTTTCGCTTCCTTTTACCAGTAAACTTCGAAGAGGAGCCAGAATGGTTTGACGTTTGAGCCTCAATGGGGGCTTTCTTTTTCTCCTCCTTGAATTTACCGTTTCGGATGCGATTCTCGGTAAGTTCGGTAGCTAGTTCCATTGCGGCTTCAAGTGTCGCAGGCGAAGTGCTTAGAACCGAGTCTTGAATTTTCGAGGGGAGGCCTCGAATATAGTGTTCAACTAAGCGGTACACTGGGGTGAACAAGTTGGGGATCATTTGGTTCAACTCTAGAAACCTTTTGTTGTAGGAAGTATGATCTCCTTCCTTTTGCTTTAGCGAGTGGAATTCATCTTCTAACTTTTTGATTTCGCTTCTTCGATAGAAGCGTCTCGTCATGATCTCCCTTAACTCTTCCCATGTTAAGGCCATTGCATCTTCGATTCCTCTCTTGCCCTTCTCTGTGTTCCACCAGGTAAGGGCTACCCCAAACAGTCTCCCGGTTGCGTAACGTACCTTGCGATCCTCGGGACAATCGCAATTGAAGAAGGTGTTCTCCATTTCCTCAAACCAGTGGAGGAGAGCAGTGACACCTTCGGTCCCTTCATACTTTGGGGGATCGCAAGACTTGAAGTGTTTGTAGGAGCACTTTTTGGAGGGAGGGTTGTCGACGTTCTGGTCTTCTTGGTTGGGAGCGTTGATGGGATTCGCGGTGAGAGCTTGTTGGACTTGAATTACGATGTCAGGAAGCACGGTGGCCATTTGTTTTGCAATTTGGGTGGCCAAGCGTTCGTTTGACCTTCCTGACTTTCTACCTCCACGTAGTTGCCTAGCCGACATCTACAGGAACATACATAGGAAGATAGTGAGTTTAAGAAGTTTTTAGGTGTCATATGTCGTTAAAAGTAATAAAATAACATAATCATAAATAATGCAACTACATCCATAGGATGTCTTGGGTTTGCTCATGTTTGGGCCTCCAATGTCCCCCCTACCATCGCCTGTATAGTCATGTGGGCCCCCATGGCTATTGGCTTAGTAGGATTCACATTGGTGTTGGCGGTTTAACACTCGCATCACCCGAATGAAAACCATGAAATATGTTTGCGAGATGTATGGTAGGAGGGTGTCCGGGTATAGACACAATGACAACTCAACGTGGGGTTAGCTCACACGACGTTTGGTATAGCATGCTTTGGCCTAATAGGTCCTTCGTACTCTCATCGTTAGTCCCCAGGTAGGCAAACTGGTCCTTTATTTTGGATTTATACGAATGCCAAGCCTAGACAGGACGTTCCGACTACCGGTACTCGTACCCTTCCAGTTACTACATGCCCGTCATGAGAACTCACTTTGATGTGATTTGAAAATACAAAAATCGTTCCAAAATCATAGGAATTGTGAGGTGCGTGCTCTCATGGATATGGTATGTTATGCGGATATGATTCATGATAAGCATTGTATAATAATATGTACTTATGAACATGCTTGCAAAACATTGAATGTAACAATAAACACAAAGCATATAAACATCATGAATTTTGCATGTAACACATAAACAATTTAAAATTTTTAATCAACTATAGTATAGGCTCTAAGGGTCTAATAACTTATCCTATATCCCTATAGTCATGGCTCTGATACCAATCTGTCACACCCCGACCCGCAGCGGAATAAGAGTCGGGGCATAATTGGGTTATCACCAAAGCTCATGATGTTTACTAAAATGTTTCATATTTATTAAATTCAAATTAATACTTCAATATTCAAACAAGTTCATACAATTACAAGGAAAAAGAAACTAAGTAAAACAATCCAAAGCCTAAACTGATTTATTCTTCTAGGTCGTCCAATATGTTTCTTGCTTCAACTGGATCACCTGTATCATGTGTAAAAATGGGAAATTTTGGGTCAACAAAAGTTGGCGAGTGAACCTTGTTAAAAACATTTGTTATTGATTTCTTGTTGTATTTACTATGGAAAAATTGTGCAATAATCATATGTGAGCAAACGTAAATGAACAAACAATCACAAACCACCTTGCTTGAGTATATGACATGAATGATAATGTATTGTGAGATCAAGGCTCAATCAAACGGAGCCGATCGTATGTTGGCAACGTCACGTTTCGCTCATAGGTATGGGGAACATGCGAGCCTATGATGATGTATGTGAGATCAAGGCTCAATCAAACGGAGCCGATCGTATGTTGGCAACGCCACGTTCCGCTCATAGGTAATGGGGAACAGACGAGCCCATGATGATGTATGTACTGGAAATGATAAATTTAATCTAAACATTAACCACACAAACAATTGATACATATTGGATACACATTTGATCATGGATATGATGGATGCATAAGTGTTTTAATGTAATAAATAATAAGCGACACATGATACACTTCAAAATGTGATTAAAACGGGGAATTGGTAGAGCTTCACTCACATTGGGTGCGTGCTCTTGATGACGTTGGATGCGCACGAGTTTTTGGGATTGGATCGACGAGGAAAACTAACCTAAAAATAATAACGAAATTTTTTGGTAAATAAATGGATTCTTAGGTTTATTTATGTGAGTTTAATAACATTTTCTAACTTATATAATATTATTTTTAAGTATTTTTAATTGGTTTTTAAATTAAATAAATAAATAAAAAGAAAATAAAAATTTTGACTTTTTGACCGTTGACCGTTGACCGGACTGTTGACCGGTTGGACTGTGGAAATGTTGTGCGCTGAGTGAGGTTCGAACCCGAGACCTCTCATACGCGTGCACGCAGCTCTACCAACTGAGCTACGTGTCTAACCCGAAATATTCTCTATTTTAATTATATATATATACTAATTAATTGTTATTTTATTTGAGTTAATATTAAAATGATTTAAAATGACCGAACTGCTTGCAGGGACCCGGAGTCGAACTCGGGTCCTTCGGTTCGTATACGCACAGCCCAACCAGTTGGGCTGTGTGTTTAATCTGTTTAAATTACTGTTTTTATTATTCTTATACACATGCTGTGACTCGTTCTGTTTCAGTTTTAAAAAGTTGGTTTTAATTCTGAAAGTCGGTATGTTGTAAGATTCGAACTCGTGACGTGCGTTGTATGTTTGTACACAGTCCACCGCTGGACTGTGTGTCTAACCCGGTTAATCATTCAGTTTATATTATACTTATACACAATGTTTGACTTCGTCTTCTTCATTCATGAACACGGACAACCGATATCCGACTGTTCTGGTTTAAATCATTCGTCGAACATATGAGTGGTTGAAATGTAATGGATAAAAAGAGTTAAGGAATCGAATGTACCGAATAGACTGTTTTTTCTCAGAATTCCGGCAATGGTCGTCGGCTCTGATTTGTGAATTCCGTCTGATTGAATCTATTAACAGCTTTGATCGATGAGTTGTGAAATTGAGTTACTAAATAAAGATTATCAGAGGGTTTAGATGTTTGTACCGATTCACAGCGTGATTTCGGAAATTTTCTGAGATTTTCCGGCGAGTGCAGATTATCCGACAACGTCGTCTGGGACCGATTCTGGTTTAAGGATTGAAGTTAGTATAAGTCTAACAATGGATTGAAAACGAAAGAATCGAGAAATTTACCGATTTGATGTATGTCTCGGTTTTCCGGCGAAAGTCCGGCAATACAGAATATCTCCGGCGAGTGTAATTTCTTCGAGAATTTGTGCGATTTTGAGCGAAAAGATTACCAGAGACTTGGGTGTGTATTTATAGGGAAGAATCATGATGAATTGAGTCCGAATTTAGTCTTGATTCATGGTCAAGGTTTTCTCCGGCGGTTATGACTGGGATCGCGGGCCTCGACATCGGTTATAACCGATGTCGAGGTTAATACACGCGTTCAGTCAAAGGAAACCGTCGATAATTGGCGAAATCGTTGGTAATTCCGGCGACTGCGGATTGGGCACGCTGGTGACCGAATTCGATTTCGAGTTTTATAATAAATGTTATTTGTTTTAACAGATATCACAAATGAGTCAAGTGGCGGAGTGGTTGGGTGTTGCTTGTTTCTTCCGGCTGACCCGGGTTCGAAACCCGGCAGCCTCTTTTCTTTTTTATTTAATTTATTTTTACTTTTTAATAATTATAGTTTCTAAATTATAAAATGTTTATTAATTATGTATTGTTTAAAATTAAAATTAATCATAAATACGCAACGAAATTTTATAACTTGTTATTCGATTAATAAACGAAGCGGGTTTTGGAAACCCGTTTTTCGACGGATGTTATAAAAATCGTGTCTAATAATATAGTGACACGTGTTGTATTTTTAATATATTCAATTAAAGACTAATATGGACTAAAAGTGACAACATGCTCAAACTGAGCCTCTGAATGACTTTATGATGTTAACATGCATAAACCTGGCCTCTAAACGACCATTAGTGTCGTCATGCATAAAAAAACATAGCCTCTGAACGACCATTAGTGTCTTCATGCATATAAATGTAGCCTCTGAACGACCATTAGTGTCGTTATGCATAAAGACGTAGCATCTGAACGACCATTAGTGACGTTATGCTTAAACTCAGCCTCTGAGTGACCGTTGTGTCAACATGCCAAGCATCTGAGTGACATCGGAGTCAGCATGCGTATACTGAGCCTTTGAGTGATCCTTTACGTAGTCCTAACTCTCATATGTCCTGTTTGTTGGACGAGAGTGATTAAATCCAATAATATATGAAAGTTGGATAATGGAGGAATTAAAAGTGTCAACATGTTACTTTATACCTCTGAGTGACCTTTTAACGAACTGAGAGCTTGACAATGTCCGGGTATAATCCCGGTATGCCAAGTATTGGCTACGGAGGGCTAAAAGTGCCAAAAAGGTGTTTAAAAAGGGTTTTAGAAGCTTTTTAAAATTAAGCGGCTAAAAGTGTCAAACTTGAAATCTGCCTTTGGGGCGCGAGAGGCAGGGTCTGTGCCTCTCGCGGCCCGCCAGAGAACATCTGCTGCAGAAAGTTTTGCTTGGCTCCCAAACAAAACTCCAAAACCATTAAAACCGAAACCATGGCTTCCCAAACTGCTATGCCTCGTTTTGGGACACTTGTAAGCTTCCTCTTACACCCCTAAAAACCTAGCTTCACCTCCTTTAAGTTCTCCAACTATAAATAGGTGCTTAAGTTCACATTCCAACTTGCACCTTTCTCATTTATTCACTCTTCTCCATCCTCTGTAAGTTCCTAGCTAAAAGGAGCATCCAACATAGTTCTTTTGCACCCTAAGAATCACTGGTAAGTGTTCCTTCATTGTGCATTTTCGTTTATAGGCTTTTATAGCCAAAAGTCAAGCGTTTTTCGGAAAACACTTTGACTTTCGGTTAAGACCATTATGGTCCAACCATTTTTCAAAATGAACATGGCCAAGTGATCGTAATAAGGTAGTTGTTAATCCCTATAAAGGGCACCTCCTGAAGATCACGTTTGCTAGACCAATTGACGGGTCAAAGTTATGATATTAAAAAGTCAAACAGGTCATTTTTCGGAAAAATCATATATTGATCTTATATATGTTATGAAACCTGTTTTGACACTTAAACAAATTAGTAATAATTATTAGAACATGTAAGAACTTGTTCAGCTCGTCAATTTCAGTTCTAGGGTCGGTTCGCAACCGAAAGTCGCAAAGTTTGACTTCTGCTTTGACTTTCGATTCTGACCCGATTTAGATTAGTTACCTACCGATCTAAAGTTGCATTATGATCATAATATAATGTAGCATAACCCTCTAAGGTTATATTACATGATCATAATCAGAATCCAAGTTTATGCGCAAGTTCCATAATTATGTCATCTTTAACCAAAATGCCCTCTTTACATAAAACAAGGTTTTAAATTGTAATGAACTTGAAATGAGTTTCCTACTGATGTAATATTATATGTAGGATTATTTGGATTGTTAAACCAAGTTATAAACTGAGTTTTCAAGCAAGTCCTTGATAAATGACATTTTAGCCCCTGTGGCTCATAAAGTGGTTGTAATCAAATCTTTTCAAGGTAAATCATTTTACCTACTGATATGTTATATTAAATAACATATTTAAAACATTCTAAACTGATCTTAACATCAGTTTTCATAAACATCGCATAAAGACGTTATTTTACGACATAAGCGCCGTTTCGGCGCATAGTATGGTTTTAAACCATATTATTGACCAAGACTTGATACCTACTGATTTTAAAACTTATTTTGAACATATTTACAGTAGGTACATGTTATAAACTCATAATCCCAAATAATTTATAAACTATGTGTAAAATGACCAAAATGCCCTTTCGGTGCATAGTTTGGTCATAAAAGGTAAATTACACATATAATTAATATCCTACTGATAATATATCATAAATAAAGTATTTTTCTAGAATACACATAACAATAACATTAAAGTATATTCAATTTCCTTTTATACGGTATAATATTACCGAAATGCCCTTATGAGGCATAGTTTCGTTTTAAAACCTTAACGGGCATATAAGTTGATATCCTAGTGATATTTTAACTTATTTTAAATATAATGGCATATAGAACTTGTCCATGACTTATCCGATTACCCGATATCGCTTATAAGCATAACGGTTGATTATACGTAACTAGTTTACAGAAATTCAACCGAAACGGGTTTAACCTTATCATTTTAATCTAAAAATCCAGAATGTTAATAGTTTACCCATATTATAAAAGTCAAGGTACTTGTTGGGATTAAACTACATTCTATCAAATCATCGTTTAATCTAGCATCATACGTTTTGATCAAGTATGCTAGTCGGTCTAAGTCTATGACTTAAATAAGACTGTTAGTATTTAATTGGTTAGTTTATGCCATAATCTAGACTAGAGACTTGCCGGTAAATGCTGTCTACCCTTAGTAGTTTTGTGTACGGCTGAGTTACTAAAATTAAAAAAGACTAGCTCAGGTAAATACTCTCGACTTATTTTCCCTATATGGGCTTGGGATACCGTAAATTATTACCGCTTAGTCCGAAACGGGGGCAATCGAATGCCCGTTTGTGGCTAGTAAACCCGCATATTCCGTTTTAATCAGTTTTTTTATAACTTAAACATCAGGGTTTAAATTACCGTGTCCTGGATATCCTCGGCTCAATACATTAGTTACTGGCCACGACCTTAGCGCGGAGTGTAGGCATACACCTGACAGACGCTCATATGCAAATTAACCAAGACGTTGGGGATAATTCCTCCGTGAGTTCTAAGTGGTGTGTATTTAATCATGTCTCGGTTTCTATTCTGGGTCCTGTATGTATTGACAAACATGTGAATCTGGTACAAGGTTGCAAAGTCAACTTTCCCAAGTTAATAAAAGATTTTGTGTCGTTTTGCACTTAAAAATCATTTTAAAGATTTCAACATGAGTCAGTTGGGTGTATTTACCAGCGAAAGCTAACATATCATCCAAAGACTAAATTGTAGGTACAATACGAAATAGGCCGGAAGCTGAGCGGTAGTGAATAAGAGGATCTTGCATATCCTTAGATATGCCCTAAAGTCTGTTTTATATTCTTTCTTGTACAATTTATGATCCGCCTGTGGATCTTCTATTACGAGCCTATATATTATTTTATTTTGAACATTCGGTTTGTAATAGTAATTTTACTCCAAGACTTCCATTGTGTCGTGTTTAATTGATTATGATGTTATCAACTGACGTCACAATACTCCCCACCCGGGCCTACCGGTGTTTGGATTTGGGTTGGAAATCCGGGGTGTGACACAAACACGGTGAATTTGTTCTACACCGCTATTATTGAATTATTTTGATCACTTTGACGCCTTGTGGCGTCGGTATAAACTTGTAGCTTGGGCTAATCACTGAAAGTGGTCTTAATGAAACTATGTATTAAGACAATGATACACTAACATCGGTTGTATTTTGGTGTATCCTTGCAATTCAATTGTGTTAACCTATGGTTCGAAAAGTTAACAAATCACCTTCATGCTTCTATTTCAGTTGAGCTTGTTGATTCTAAGTCTTACCGATCCAACAACGACCGCTAGTTTCCGTTGGTAGAAATTCCTATTGTTTATGAAATCCATTTATAGATTGTGAACGTCTTGGAAATCTATTTGTCGAGAATCTCATTTGTATGACCCATGTAAACTCAGTCACATTAGTGATTATATCATTACGTTTTCGTTCACTTGTCATCAATTCTGAAAACAGATTCAGTTGAACCAGTTGGTTCATATTGTTGTAGTAAGTCGTTGTCATATATTCCAGACAAGTTTCGATGCAATTACATGGTCATTTACCTTGGTATTATTAATACCTACGCATGACAAAAATCTAAGGAGATAACATAGTTTAAATTTCGAGGATGAAATTTTTATAACAAGGGGAGAATGTGACAACTGGCATTTTCCGGTTATAATTGTGCGCATAACAAACATTAATACCATCATAAATAGCATAATTAGACGTAAATTAACTCGATCAGGCCTTTGGAAAGCCTAGAACGTCTACTTGATTCACATTACGCGATTTAGCGATAATCGAGAACTCTAACGCGAAATTAAACTTTAAGCGAACTGATGCCAAACAAATACTGACAACGCCTAAAATACGAATTTTGTACTTGTATTTGTCATACAGTTATAATTATGCGATAAATTTGGATTGTCGGACGTCGCAAAGCACAACGCAGAAGTTACGCGAAAATCGAGATGCACCGACAGCGAAACGGAAGCCACGGACTAGAGGTACGTCTAAATATTAATATATTATGATATATTTCGCTTCGTTTTCAAATTTTAATGCTCACAGTAGAAACCGGATCGAAAAAACGGACAAAAATTGACGACCGTAGAGATTTACGCGATTTTTAACGCAACGAACGGCTTTACGCGTCAGAAACAGACTTCCGACTTAAATTTCAAGTGTTTAGGCCTCAAATAAATATATTTCGACACTATACGACGTCGGGTTTTAAAAACGTGCCGTAGAGAACATTTGGGCGCGACCCACTTGAGAAAAACCCTAGCTATATATAAAGCATACATAACCCTAATCTTCAATCACTTGAATCCCTATCCCAAGTTTCAACTCTTTGCCTCTCTTCCTCAGAACCTGTTGAAAGATTCCGGTGACCGCCGGCGATTCCGGTCACCTCTCCGACCACACACACCACACCTGCAACCACTTTCTCATGCACTCTTATACCCGCGCACAGACCCGACCCAGAGAGAGCAGTGGAGAGAGAGATAGAGATCAGTGAGAGAGGGATCGACAGTGGAGAGAGAGGCGGCGGTAGCTGCCGTGTCTCAGCGGAGATCCCCTATGGTTCTCCGGCGATTGACGAGGTGGTGTTGGTTGGTGGATTCAAGTGAAAGAGAGACAGATCGAAGTGAAGCGGCAACGGGAACTGAAGGCAAGGCCGTTCTTGGCCACACCCGACGGCAGCAGTAGTGGGTTGGCGACAACGACACCGCTGATTACGGCGTCTTGCCGGCTGACGGCGACTGCAGCGGTGATGTTTGGTACGGGATCGAGTACGGTTCACTTCAAGTTCAGGTTTCGGGTTGGGTTCGATTCAAGAATTGGTTTATTTGGGTTCATTTCGGTTTAGTTTAGATGATTAAGTTTTCATTTTGGTTCGGGTTATGTTTGATTCACGTTTTCAGGTTCAAGATACGGCAACTCAGTTCAACTCGGTGCAATGTTCAGTTCAACTCGGTCAAACTTGGTCAACATGAGTCAACTCAGTCAACCGATCGAACCCGGTCAACTGTCGGGTCAATGGGTCAATCAAGACTCGCTAAAAATTAATTATCGTGAAACTTATTTATATTAGTTAAATAAATATTAATATTGATTATCGTGAAACTGAGCTCAAAACCGACCCACTAACGTTTACATATCACACAAAATTTAAAAATATATAATCGAACCGACGTACAATATTCGCGTAAAATTATTAGTTAAAACCGAATCGACGCGACGTTACGATATATATAAATAAATCAGACTTATATTTGGCGAAAATTTATATTTGAACACGACGAGAAGTATATATATTGTTATATTGACTATTGTGTTTTGATAATTAAATCGACAACTTGCCCGATTTCGTAAAAACAGAGGAAACTCTACCCGATTTTCGTAAAAATACGTAGCACGAAACTCATATTTCAAGGACAAAACCATCCGATTCAAGCGATTGTTATAAAATAGATATTGATGTATATTTGTTTTGCCGACGCTATTATAACCTATAACAATCAAGCCGATAACGTACAATGAGCGTAATTACAAGACAACAAGTTTCGGCAGTCCGTTATAAAACAAATGTGGTTATTTGTAATTACTTCGAAGTCGAAATTCAGAAACTAGATTTGAAACATCGATAATCATCCGAATATTTTTATAGAATAAATACAATGTTTATATTTATTTCGAAACCTCAAGATTTCCGAACTCTTTTACAAGATAAATACAATGTGTGTATTATTTCAAACGACGGAATTCGAAAATCATATGTTTAAGTCATCCAGAGTTCGGAACTCGTATAACAAGAATATAATTATATATATTCGAAGGTCGAGACCTTGAATAATTTTGTAAAATAAATATAGTTATATTCATTTCAAACATTGACAACTCGGGAACTTCAAATGCTATTTGTTATATTCGATTCAAACGTCTAACGAAGTACGACACGATATCATAAGATCATAACAAACGTACGATTATATAATTATTATTAATTAGAAACGATACGCAAGACTATTGTATGGATACGAAGCACTTTGCATATACGGGTATATTTACAAGTATATATGTATTACATCTTACGAAAACTACGAAGAGTCGTATTATTATCCGGCAATGTACATGACGACTAATACAATTTCATGAAATATATTTACGTTTATATATAAACATATATTTCAAATCTCAAGGAAACTAAGTCGTTTCCAAGAAAACCATAGATTGGTTATTCCGAGACAAGACAATAACACTTTCATAGAATTGTATGGTTAACGATTCAGTAGAGCTCGGTGACACATAGTTTAGCTACGTTATATCTAGAAACTTATAAGTTATTTCGTTTTATGAATGTCTTAGATTGCATGCTAGCAAGCCACGTTGTGGAGATGACATTATGGAATCACATTAAGCTAGCTTTGCACAAGGAAATCAAGGTGAGTTCATAACCCCCACTTTTTACCGTTTTACATTTTTATAAATGTTTTCGGGGGTGGAAAGACATGCAAGTTTTGCGAAAACATACAATGTTTCGATGAACGAAAATCATATATTTCTAAACGATGTTACAAATACATTTCAATGAACTCAAATGGTTTACGAAAGGTTTATGCTAAACTTACCGGTTTTCACAGCTATACAAAGCTTTTCGAAACATGCATGAGTTTTATGACTAGTGACGGGATTGTCATAGTCACAACTAGGGGGTGAGGCCCCAATTTTATTTATAACCTGGGCTAGGCCCAATAACACGGATAACATGGGCTAGGCCAAACAAAAAGAAAACATGGGCCAGGCCCAACAACAAGAAAACATGGGCTAGGCCCAGTATCAAAAGTATAAGGAATGAAATCATATGAAGGGCGAGGCCCGTTCATACACATCAAAAACACATATTTTAACAATTAGTATGTAGCTATGGGATTAGATGATAACAGATCACTGTGCATAAGTAGGATGATGACAATAGTAACCATTAATCACGTAGTGACCAAGGTGCAAAATGTATAGGTCTATTGAGTTTGAGACACGCTCCACTCCTGGTATGTTAACTGGTTAGGAGTGCTTTTGTCATCCCCATTGATGTCAGAGTTGTCTCGGGTTGGTTAGTTACTTATGGCACATAGGTCAGTGTATTAGCTACACACTAACTGATCCTTAGATCCATAGACATCCTACATACTATGATTTCAATACCAGTTTACAAAGATAACAGAAAACATTTTAATACTGGTTTACAAATATAACATAAAAACATTTCAATATCGGTTTACAGACATGACAGAAAACATTTCAATACCGGTTTACAGATACGATTGAAGACATTCTATCATCGGTTTACAAACATAACAGTTATATGCATCGATTTACAAACAGCACAGATTACATTTCAATACTGTTATACAGATATGACATTTCAAATGCTTTGGGATACTATGATCCCACAAACCGGTTTTCGAATGCAAAATTTTCAAATGTTTTATGACACATTGGAAACAAAAATAGACAAACTATGAACTCACCAACTTTATGTTGACTTGTCGCATGTTCTTTCTCAGGTTATAATTTCAAGTATGGCACGGTTGAAATAGGAGAACCCATGGGGAATCGAGTAGTTAGCGGGCATTCACTGTCTAGAAGTCTTAGCATTCACGTTACTTCCGCTGTGCAATGAAGATACCAGTTTAGTTCACGCCCAGCTCTGATGTGATGGAATTACAGGGGGTGTGACATGTGCAAAGCAAGCATAATACAATCCATATGTCACTTCTAAGACATAAAACCCGCTAGGCATCCAATCTATACATTCCATGTCTCGTGTTTGACCCATGTTGACCAGCTGACCACGGTTGACCAGTTTAAACACGTTGACCAGAGCGCCAAAACTGACGCAGTTTGACGCATTGACCTGAGCACCAAAACTGTCCCGATTTGACATGTGGTTGATCGGGTTTGACATTTTGACCCGAACCGAGAACCGACCTGTGTAGACCCGACCCCTGAAACCCGAACCAAACACACCACCACCGCTACCGCCGGCCGACCCTAGTTCCGCCATGACCACCGTCTGTGACATTTGTGCCTTTTCAATCATTGCACAATTACAAACAATTTCATATTCAATGAAACTCTGTGTTTTATTTCCAAATATTTTTGTATTCAATAAAATCTTGTATTGTATTGATGAGAATGCAAAAATTCAATCGTTGCACAATTTCGATCATTTTCGTGTTCGTTAAAGAGTTTTACACATTTTTGTGAAACGCGAAACCGTACAACCAAACGAAACGACATCCATGACATTTTCTGGCATAATCCAAGTTACACATGTCTTAACACCTTTATATAACCAAAATATTAGGTTAAAGAGGTTAAAAATGGCAAAAAAAAAGTGAAAACACAAGTCCAAGGGCCAAAAATGTCAAAAACATAATAAATAGTTTTGCTTCTTCACCAAGTTTGTCACGTATCTTTAATTTTTGACACCTAGCACTCATTTTACCACCCTTAATTTGGTGTTGACACATGTTAGGACACTAATCCACACTTGAGGACACTTTTCATCACCTCCTTAATCCTAAAATACTATAAATACCCCATGATTCTTCCATTTTTTTTCACACCACTTCAAAACACTTCAAAGCAAAGTGTGAAGTTCTTCTTTCTATCCTTCTTGGAGCTTGTTTCCAGCCTTTGGAAGCCTCCTATCTTGAGTTCCGAAAGTGTTCTTCAACACGAGTAAGTACTCTTCCTAGTTCTTTCATTATTTTAGATATTTTTAGCTAAAACTCGAACAGTTTGGTTTCCTGATTGACTTTTGGTTCTGACCATATTTGGTTAAGTCAAAGTTCAATTGAACTTTGCAACGTGATCATAATCATGAAGGTTATAATCCCTAACGATTTCACCTTCTGATTACCACGTTTACTAGTCGAACTGGTGAGTCAAAGTTTCGGTAAAAAATGCGCATGATGTGCATTTTACGACGAAACTATTTTCGGGTATCAAAACACCAAGTTTTGATACCAAATCAGTTTTATAAACTTAGTTAGACATATTTTGACATGTCTAACTCATCACTTCTAGTTTAGTGACCAAACACATATTTGTGACCATAGGTGCATAGGGAATAACCTATTGAGGTTATACCTTATGGTCACGTCGTTTGGTCAGTGTTATGGTAAGTTACTTCTATGTTCTTAAAAAATGACCAAAATGCCCTTTTGCGCATATATCCATTTTAAACACATGTAACCAAATTTTTGACATAAAATTGATGTTATAACATTTTCAAACATGTTTGGCATTTAAAACTTATCATAGGATATGTTTAACCATCCGATCACGCGTTTACGCTAATGACCCGTTAAAGCAACATAAACTACCTTAACGAGTCAGAATGGGTCAAAAGCACTTAGGATCATTTCCAAATCAGAATGTTAAGTTTGTTAAACCATATCACATGAGTTCCAACACTCGTTTGGTTTATAAGACTTCATTCTATCCGATCTCCCGTCTGTAGTCCCGACACGCTAGCATATTCATCTCACACATTAGGACACGTTTGAGCATTGTTTATTCCGCTGATCAAGAACACTTGTGCAATCCCAAGTGAGTACATAGTTCCCCTCTTTTACATTTTCTAAATGTTTTGGAGTGATTCAAATGTGCCTATAAATATTTTCAAGATTTCAAAACAATATACATGGTTTATATATACAAAATGATTTTCAAAGTGAGTACATAGTTCCCATCTTTTACATTTTCTAAATGTTTTAAGGTGATTCATATGTGCCTATAATTATTTCAAGATTTCAAAACAATATACATAGTTTATATATACAAAATGATTTTCAAAGTGAGTACATAGTTCCCCTCTTTTACATTTTCTAAATGTTTTGGGGTGATTCATATGTGCCTATAATTATTTTCAAGATTTCAAATAATATACATGTTTTATATATACAAAGTGATTTTCAAAGTGAGTACATAGTTCACCTCTTTTACGTTTTGCAAATGTTTTGGGGTGACTCATATGTGCTAAATCATTTTCAAGTTTTCAAAAACAATGTCTATGGTTTATATATAAAACAATACGATTTCAATAATGTGAACAACTTGTTGATGCGTTATCCATAACACGAATGACATTCATTAGCTTTGGCCGAGCCAACCAGTAGTATGTTATGGTACCAAAGGACTGACAACCCATTATCGGACTGTTCACTGGATTTGGTGGACGTTTGGGCAATGACAGAAACTGTTTCTGATTAACAATCATTTGTTTATTTGTTAGTCTAGTTAAAGAGACCCTTTGGTGGTATAGTCAACACAGGTTTGAATGTGTTCATTAAAGAACGATCAAAAGTTTTCACAATTAAAAACACGGACAATTTGTTTATGACATGGACAATTGGTTTATGACACGGACGATTGATTTATAACACGGACGAATGGTTTATAACACGGACAAATGGTTTATAACACAGACAAATGGTTTTAAACAAGGTCACACAATGATTTTCACTTAAAGATACAAACGATATGAAGTTTTCTTTTGAATCAATCTATTAAAAGTTTTTACAAAAGAAACGTTTTGGTCAAGATTCATGGCTACAAGGTTTTCACAACTCTAACCAACTTGTTTTAGTTGGTTAATCGTATTGCAATATCAAACACTTTTGATAAGAGGTTTTCACTTAACGACTCTTGTAGTCGGACGAGGTGGTGCAATATGTATACAAAGCCACGAATTTGACACACTCACAAAACCTATGTACTCGCCGATATTTTTATGCTGACTCTCTTTTCACATATGTTTCAGGAGTCAATGCTTGATAAAACGATGCATGCTTCACGTAGGAATGGACGCGGGCCTTAGTGACTTAAAACATGAAAGACAATTTATTTATGTGTTGTTTCTGTTTATCCTAAGACAGTGTAAACATTTAACTTAATAAAACAAACTTTAAATTCCATGAGTTGTGAACAATAATTCTGTGACATGACTCCCCGACGTTTTCGCCGCGGTTTGTTGTTTTTCTCGGTCGGGGTGTTACACCATCGACTACCCCGACACCCCACTACTGCCACCGCTGACTCTCTTCTACGCTGGAGCCACCAAAACAGCCGGAGAGTCATCGGAAAATAAAAACTTGTGAAACATTGCAAAACGGACTCACCGGAAAGTTGACTGGAACCTCGCTGGAGTCGCTCCCAAGCCCAAACGGCTTTGATTCTTCGATGGCAGACCACCACCAACGCGTCATAGAGGTCCAAATTAGTGAGGGTAGTGTCGAACCTAGAAAAAAACGTCACTGGAAAACGCCCTTCGTATTATCACCGCCGGACCACCGTGCCTCCCCTGTGGAGGAGGTGGCCGGTCATCGTAGCTCCGCCGGCTGTCAAATTTTAGAGGGAGAAAGTGAGCAAGAGAGTTGAGAGAATAGAGAGAGTCTTGAAATGGGGGCTAGGGTTTCAAATGAGGATAAGATGCTTATATACTAAGGTTTTAAGAGGGTTGGGCCCAAGGCCCATTAGCCCGTTTCTAGTGTTTTGTGCGGCCCAATAGCATTTCCAAGTTCCGTTTTCGCACCTGAACTTCATGGAATGTTGTAAAATATTATTTTATGGTCAAAAACACGTAAAATAATGTCGGAAGTCGATGTTTCACACATATGTTCGTCGGTTGCGTTAAAATCGCGTAAAATGCTTCGGTTATTGTTTCTAGTCTGTTTTTTTATCCGATTTCAACTGCAAATATTAAAGTCGATTACAACATTAAATATATCATAATATTTTAGTTTTCAAGATAATAAACGAATCTGATGCTTCCGTTTCGTTGTCAGTGCGTTCTTATTGTCGCGTTTTTCGTTCGCGTATGCGTTTTGTGACGTTCAGAAGCAGGATAATTTAGCAAAACAGATTCATGTATAAAATAGACATATAAAACTCGTATTTTTTCGGTGTTGTCAGTATTTCTTCTGGTGTTAGTTCGTTATCGTTTAGACGTTCGTCAGGTTTTTCGCAAATCATCATTAGCGTACTGTAAAGCCAAAAGACGTTCCTAGGCATTACAAAGCCCTGTTTAAGTTAATTTACGTCTTAAAACACAACTTATTTCTATCTTAATGTCTGTTTTGGGCATAATTATAAACCAAAAGTTAACGGTTGTCACAAGAATAAAAAAGAAATTGATATTAACTAAGTTATTTGCCCCCACGTTATCATGGGCATTCAATCAGTTATCTGTTCGGTTTATTACAATACCGATAGGATGGATGGACTTGGTATAGAAGTTAACATGTGGTATACATTGACCGAGTGCTAAATGATAACAATGAACATTGATACTGCCACCAATGTTGTTCAAACGGTATTGATCGCTTCAAATCTTCACGATACAAGTACCGATATTCATAATTATCGCGAACAGAGTTGTTTAAGAAAGGCGTAAAATTATTATATACGATATTCATTTATTATCGCGAACAGATTTATTAACCAACTCTTTTGCTATTTCTATATGATCTAAAACATTTTCCCTTAATGAAAAGTAAAAATTCATTATATCGTAACTTTCTATAAATATGAAATTCTTACGATCAATAAGAATGATAAGGAGTCTCTTCCTTAATAAGAAATTTATTGGATTATCGTATATGTATCAAGCTTGTTAGGTGAAGGGTGTGGGTGTATGGGTTAGGTAATCAATTGTCACATAGAACCATTAATGGATTGCTATAGCATTCTCTTGTTTCATTCATCATGATTGGCATGGATTAAACCATGACAATCATAGGTTTCTTTTCCTTTTTCAGTATTTCCTTTTCATTTTCATAAAAATTAATTAAAATAAAAGAATAGTGGTTTGCATTATGACCACATTCTTAGTATAGTAATTTTGGAGGATAAATTAAAAGTGAGTGAAATGATGCTGACTATAGGGTTATAATGACCATAAAAGTCATGATCACCTTCTATAGCCTAATGCTCAAATTATAAAAAAAATAAAACATGTTTAGTCGGATGACAATAGGTCCAAATCTTTTAGAGAAGCGCTCTTTAATCGTTAAAAAATAAAAAGCCATAACAAGTCATTACCAAAAAACAAACGTCTATTAATGAAAATCCATGAATGGATAAAACAAAATTGTATAAAAATTTTATTTCAAAGATTGCCAATGATCCATCCCCGGCGGAGGATGGAAGCTTACATAACAAGAAAAATAAGTCGAATATTCAAAATATCCATCCACAATACATTGGTAATCACCCATCCGGTATATTACAGTACGCAAGAAATTAATTTAATATTGAACATAATATCTATAAAGGTTTCACAATTTTCCCGAGAATTAAGGTTAAAGGGTGGGGTAATTACCCTTATGATCACCATGACCCTCCATATAGGTGTCATGTCACTAATCTCTAACTCCTAAACCACTACGCTAAGTGTATGATCCTGATCCAAACCACTATCCTTTTATTATTTTAATATTTTTTATCTCAAAATAATCAAATGGAGAGGGGGGGTGTGGTAATCATGGTTTAATTCATACTAACCAACATCAATCAAGAAGGGGGGTGAGGGTTATTTACTGAGCTGATACTAATTTACCGTATACCCAAATAAAAGGCTTTCAGATTTTAATTTGTTTTGGGCCTTTAAAATAGTTGAATCGGCCCGATGTTTGCCGAATAGAAAATTATTTTTACTATTAAAATTTAAAGAGAAATAGCAAAAGACGTTGGTTAATAACCACCCATTACTACGTGTTCACATTTATAGAAGTGTATTGGGTCGCTTTTAATAATTAAACCATCATTCTAGTAGTCATCATTTCAAATGCCATCATTCTTCGTTTATCCTTTTGTCTGATGTTTCAACTTTTAACAACCAACACCAACACTCATTTTTTTATATATTTCTCTCCATAACAGTTTTCTTCATGTTATTCACGTTCATGCACTATTCAACAAAGTGCTCCCCTCTAGACCACAACAATATAAGTCAATAAATGACCTTCGCTAAAATTCTAGAAAACATGTTTGTGATTCATGATTAAATAGATATATAAGTAGATTTTACTATTGAATAGAGTTAACTTTATGATAATTCTGTAATTAATAGGAAGTTAAATCAAGTATTTATCAAATATCATATTTGGTTTGTGGGTAGATATAGTGTTCAACTTTTTACAAGTATAGAAGCATGTTTACAACTTGGTTATGCACACAAGATACTTCACCACTCTACTTTTTTATGGCAAATGCTACTTTATACTCTATTAAACTTATTATGCTAAACTATTTTATTTGCCTAGGTTTAACCTGGTACTTCCCTTCTAAGTGTCTGCTTTCTCTATCAAACCACTTCTGCCAAGGCCCCCTGGTCACATCGGCCCCTCTCATCTCATCCTCTCTCTTTTCTCCCTACAAAAGAAACGACTGACGTGCCTGGTTTCATCACCACCATCTGAAAGCTTTCGCCATCTCTCTCTGGTTTTAACACCACCATCTGTCATGGGGTTTCTTTTTGCTAAGTTTTTCCGGAGTTACCTTGTTGGCGGTGGTTTCTTTTTGCTAAGTTTTGCCGGAGTTACCTTGATGGCGGTGGTGTGAAGCAGTGATAATGATAATGGAATGGTGAAGGAGGTTTATAACACAGTTTAATTTTTTTTTCTTTTGTTATGTTAAGAGAGTAATACGAAACAAAAGAATAAAAATAAAATTTGATATAGATAAATGGGCAATATGCATGTAATTATGTCTCTTCTCATTACTTATTTATTGAATGTAATATTATGCATATGCTTAACTTAATTGGGTTAATTACATAATTAGTATATAACAAAAACTAATAATAGTACCGAATAGTGTTATATAATATTCGCTATAAACTTAGAGTCGTATTATTAGAACACCTCAAATCTTTATTTTAACACCCTATATACGATGCATATAGACACATACGCAATGTATGGCTAGGGTTAACACAATTCCCAATGTGAGCCATCTACTGCCAAAAGGAGTCACATGCGTGCCTAGACGTGACGTATACACCTATATGCGATGTATTTGGTAGCAGGTCTAAGATCTTTCAAAGTAGTGGGATTTGATATGTGGGTCTCACCTATACGTCTCGTGTGGACCTATACAAGATCAAATAAATCAATGATTAATGATGTATGGGTCCCGCCTATATACCCTAATTAATGATGTATGGGTCCCGCCTATACACCCTGTATAAACCTATAAAAAGTGTATAAGTGGAGAAATGAATGATCGGTTTGCCATTGTTTCTGCTTCTATATACGTATGTTAACACAAATGAAAAAATCATTCAACCGCAACATTCTTTCATCTATTGCACTCACATTTCATTCACACGTAGAGGCATTTGTTAGCAATGTTGTGGTAGGACGACAACTATTTTTTTGACAAATCATCTAACAAGCCATGCATTTTAGAGAGTAATCTGGCATAAGATTTATTCATTTGTTTGCTTTTTTGTTTATGAAAATACTTACCATACTATTGTATCCTGATTCTTACTAAAGAGGGGTGAATGATCATCACAAGTAGGAGGTCGTGTGTTGTAATATCCGCGACAAAACTCATCCTAAAACCTGACTTGTTTGTAAACCGATAACTGTGAATAATAAATAAGAAAAAAATGGAATTTTTAATATCATTTTAGTGTGGAAAATTAAACTAATTAATATAATTATTTTGGAGTTTACACATTAATTTTATAATGAACAATAGTCAACGCCATTAGTTGTTATAAAGGAAATGAACAACTAAATTAGATTTTTGGGTTAATGGTAGTTATATAATACAAGGGGCTAAATCTAACAAGTATTAAAAGTTTGTTTATAAAGAAAGAAAAATAGGAAAAAGAATCGCAGGGAGCAGGGTTCGAAACTGGAACCCCAGATTCCATAAGTGACATACGTACCACTGAGTTGAATCTAAAATGGTGATGATGTTCAACATGTCTTGTATTAATATCCAACCCGTCGAACCAAACCTTCCCATCTTTTTGTTCAACCTGAAACACGACTGCGAAACCCAAACCTGACACGAACTAATCTCCGCCAAATCACAACGTTTGAACTTCATTCTAGTTCTAAATGTTTGAGTTTAATGGAGAAATTAAAACTTAATTATCCAATCGATCCATATTAACTCCCAACTGATTCCATTAATTCAAATTAAGATCACCACTGAAGCTCTCAAGAACACAATTTGATTTCGTCAAATCCGATCACCTCAAATTGTAATTTTGATACCAATCAACTCTTGGAAGCTTTCTCTACCATTCCTAACTTCCATAACTCGTTCATAACTTGCGAATTTGAAGCAAGATTAAGCTAGGGATCAAAAGTTTATCTTGCGATATCTTCTTCATTCTTTAACCAAACCAAGTAATTTAGACCCTAAACTTGTTAATTTTTCGTGCTCCACAAAACTCCACTATCCATTTTTGTGATAGAGGGTATTATGAATTTGAATCTAATTTTTGATAATCTTGGGTTCATAATTTATAGAATTTAGGCTTTTGATCTTAGGCTAAGATATTATTTATTACCATGCTAGATTGGTTTATCTGTGTTTTTAGAATTTTTAGACACATTATGAATATTCTATGAATTTTGGTCTATTAGATTACAGAAAAAATTATATAAATTGCAAAAATGGTCAAATAAAGTTTCATGACTATTGTTTTCTGAATTTTTCTAGAATAAGTTACATGACTTTTGTTCATTATTATATAATAAAAGGACTAGTTAAAATATAAAACAAATTAAGTCATTTATAAATTTAATTATTTTGTACAAGATAAATATAAGTTCTTGGTGTACAAATTTATTGTTTGAATTAATTTTGTGCTATTATCAAAACTCGTGTTTATTTATTTATTTCGACAAATATAGATTTACTAGTTGATTTATTGATAAATTGACTACACTTAGCTTATACAAAAATATATAAATAATGACATAATTAATTTTATGTTATTATCACAAGTTATCGCATTTACTTATTTAAATTTACATTATTAGCTTTTTTATCAAGTTGGAAATTATTAAATATTTTAAGTATACAAAAGCCCCTAAATCTTATGATTGATTTTATAAGTTTTGTAATATTGTTGGGTTTCTCTAGTATTTTTGTTATTTTATATTTTTAAGGTAATTTTTGTCTTTTGGAGTTTTTCTTGAATTAGTGTGGTTTATTTTAAGGATCACTAAAAACTATGAGTAGATCTTTCCCCTTTTTACATTAAACTTTTGGGTATATCACCAAGTCATAAAATCAGATATTCATTTCTACACAAATATTGAAGCATGCAAGTTCATGGTGTGGTATGTGTTATGTGGTTTATTTGTTTGTTCATTTATGTGCAGTAGTTACTCAGTTCACAAGTGCCTCATTATTCTTACGAACATATCACGGTTGACCTTTTCTCATGACATGAGATGTTGGTATCACCTCATTATTCTTAGGCTAACATTTCCTCATGACTTGGATGTTGGTATTGCCATCATTTACTTTCCTCATGACTATGGGATGTGGGTATTGCCTTATTATTCTTAGGCTGATCCTTTTCTCATGACTATGGGATGATCATTGGTTATGTTATTATTGTTGATTGTTTATCGCTTGTGATTGTTGCTTATTTATTGTAGTGATTGTTTATTGATAATGGTTAGCTTATCAACATATGACTTTGCATGTTAACATTTTCTTCTAAAAAATAAATAAATCATTTTATTTAGACATAGATTTACGCATGATACAAGAAATCAGGTGCGATAAGATGAGGATGATGACACGTATGAGTTTCCTTAGTCAATAAATTGGATTTTATTTTATGATCCATGACACTGAATATTGTATGGATTATTTGAAAGTTATATGATACGTGACATTTTAATTTTGGACAATCATCTCCCTCCGACCGATAATCTACTACGGGTCAATGTATGACATATATGGCGTTCGTTCTCATCACAAGATACTGCTGCTTCCAGACTTGAATAAGGCAACCATCTATTACTTGTTTATATTAGGCGTTAGAATTACTAATATATTTTAATAGTTAACTTGTTTCAGCAGCCTGTCCCTGATGATAAAATACAAATATGGCTATACCGGCTACGAATAGATGGTGAACCTTCGTACACACATCGAAACTATCCCTACAACGAATGCGTTGGTGAACCTTCTATGCACAACAAAGCTATCCAGACAATGTATACGTGGGATAACTCGTCTATGTCAAATAAATCAAGCATGAGTCATTGAATAATGAACAACCACCTTACTCGCAAGTTTCATATGAAACTAACCAGGTATGACAATTCTTCATTTATGTCTTTTTCATTAAATATAAGTTTAACTGTGTCGTTGTTTAAGGATCTTATGTCCCCAATGAGATGGTGTTGTGGGCAAACACTGATAAGGTTACGTCGCTGTTAGTAGATGATGGAAGAAAGATGGAGATAAGGATGAAGAAAAATAAAGATAATGACAAAGAGCAAAGTGTAAATTTGAGGGATAGAGGAAGGATACTAACCACCCGGAGATAGAGCAACAATAAGAAATTCAGGAAGAAGTAAAGGTTAAATTTTTGAAAAAAAATAAATGATATAATTATTGGTAACTACAATGACAACTGATGGGAGGAAATTAATGTCATATTCAAGAAGGTAAAGGCAAGTCATCATAACGCTCTTGGGCCTCGTGCATATTAAATAAAACATGGAGAAGAAGAACTCGGACCCACTTACATGTATAAACATCACACAAACAACCTGCACTAGGGGATTGATGACAGGGGTGGGTTAAACCTTACTTCCCTCCTCATAAAACAACGAAACAAATCAGAGAAATAATCCAAATATGGACAAGGAGAAGGCATCCCCTTGCCATCTAGCAAACAAACACGAATTCAATAAGCCAGAGGAAATGATATCTCCTCGTCATCAAGTTAACAACTCAGATGTGCAAAGATCTTGGTGAATCAAGATCTCACAAGTCAAAGCTAAAAGGTAAAAACAAGGTTGACTTGTGTAATAGGCAAAGAGACAAGAATGGAGTTGTCACTTTCAACAAGAGAGAAGTCAAGGAATTTCCAATAAGGACTTAGTAGGGTAATGGAAGGACAGAGAACTCAAAGGAAAGAAAGGAGATTGCTACATTTTCTCTCTTGAAAATGTCATTGGCTGCCTTAAGGAAAAGAAGCCCATTGTTGCAATACACACTTGATGCAAGGGTCAACCTTAGAGTTGTAGACCAATCTTCTCACTTACTTCTTTTGTAATCTGTTGCTCTTCTTTGTATTTTCACTACACTTCCCTACTTGTAACTTGTACTTCTCCTATCTAAGTATACCACATAGCCTTTGACCTTCCAAGGATAAGTGCATTGTTACGTCAATAATGCATACTTATTTACCACCACATAATCATTGTAGCAATACTAGTTAAGCACTTTGTCTCTTGAAACCTATCAAATATAAACTAATTAAATATCAATTCATGTGAATTCATTAATAATATTTCTAAAACAAGGGGTTACTATACATGATATTTGTTTATATTTACTAGCACATAAAACGTCGCCAAGCTTAAAACTTGCTTGTCCTCAAGGAAATTGCCATCTACAATCCAACTAACCCTCAAACAATGAAACAAAATATGTACAACATTTTGTGTTAAAAACAAACCAACTTATAAAAATTATCTAACAACTAAGGCAAAATTCACACCATGCAACAAGTTCATAAGATCCTTTAATACATGCACTCACACTCCTTATAATTTCCGCTCCACTCGACTTATTAATGTGGACTAGCAAAAGATGTGCTAGTGTAGATCACTCAGTGCCAACCAATGAAACAATATTATTATATGCTTGTCACAGGATCAAATCTCCTCTAGACAAAATGTAAAACCACAAAAATCAAGGAGTAAATTGCGGTTTTGGTCCCTATGGTTTTATTAGCCATTACAATATTTTACAATTTTAAAAAGTCTTGCAATTTTGATACTAATGTTTCCATTTCATTGCAATTTCAATCCACCTTAGAACCCCATCCATAACCTAGTTAAAAAAAGTCACATGACTATCATGTGTATACCTTGTTGATGTTAAACCGGTTTATGTAAAGCGTATACATCGGTCATAACATGTAAAGCGTACACATCTGTTGCAGCAGATTCAGTTAACGGCTAAATGTAATACATCAGCTGATGAAAACGAATAATTGAAATGGTTTAAATGACTAACGACGTTTACGTTGTATTCATTTAGCTGAAGTTATCAGTTAACGATGTGTACGCTGCGTGCACATTCAGGTAACGATTTATACGACTAACGATAACTACTGCTCCGTGTGCTTATAACTTGTTTGATGTTGTTAGTTAACGACGTGTACGCTGCTTATAAGAATTTTTGAGCGAAAAATCGGCAAAAAACTGTAGATTTAATTCAGTGAAAAAAAACGCCAAAAACAACAGGTTTCTATCAGCAAAAAAAAGTAAAACAAGTTAAGCTTATTTCCACAAAAAAATACAAAAAAGTGAAGGTTTTTTCAGCCAAAAAAACCCCAAAAATGCAGGTTTTTATCATACAAAAGTGTAGATTCATTCAGCGAAAAAAAAAAAAAGCCCAAAAAACTACAGGTTTTTTCAGCAAAAAAACCTAAAAAACGCAGGTTTTGATCATCAAAAAAATGTCAAAAAAGTGCAGTTCAGCAAAAAAAGGCCTAAAACTGTAGGTTGTTTTCAGCAAAAACAATGCAGGATTTTTCAGCAAAAAGGTCAAAAAAATGCAGCGTTCTAGAGCGTTCTGTGAGTTTTTCGGTACTGCAGCGAACCGGTTATTTCTACAAGTTTTAATGGCCGGTTAAAAAACGGCTATCGATGCTTCAGCTTGCGCAGCCGATGCTTCAATGTGCGGGCGAAGTTGTTTTACAATAATGCCCCTGCACATGACAATCATGTGACTTGTTTTAACTGGGTTATGGATGGGGTTAATAGGTGGATTGAAATTGCAACGAAATGAACACATTAGTATCAAAATTGCAAGACTTTTTAAAATTATAAAATATTACAATGGCTAACAAACCCCAGAGGCCAAGACTGCAATTTACTCAAAATCAAGAGATTTTAAATTTGGGTTGTAACGCAACTAGTGTTCAAAGGTGTGCAAAAGGAAATTTAAAGTGGCTAAGGTGCTACAATCCGATTTAGATTTTCTAATACACAAACAAAAGAAAATAGTAACTAAACCTAAACACAAATATTTTGGTTCATTCTGAACCTTAAATCTTCATTCAATTTTTTTTCAGTTTTTTCTTTCTCTTTTTTTTTCTTCATTTTTTTGTTCTTTCTCCACTTTTCTTTTTTTTTTTCTTCAACTTTTCTAATGTAGCTAATTAAGTGCTCAAAGATAAACTAGTTATCAAAGATGAACTAGAATAACTGAAACTTAGATGATTCACACACAGGTTAAAAATATAAAAGGCTGAAAAGATAGTTATCAAAGATAAACTTTGTCACTAAAACTTAGATACTAACTAAAGCCATAGTTCACACATGAGTAAAAAATAAATAAAATGCTCAAAAGGCTTAGTAGCTAAAATATGGATTAAACAAACGAAAAGGAATATGCCCTAATTAAGGGACAAATTTTTGGTTGTAGAAAACAAAGAAAAAGGATAAACAAATGTGTAGATCCTTATGCCTGTATCATCACAACGCAATAAGATAGTTCATGGTCATGAAATGCTCCCTAGATAAGATTTAAAAAGATGTATTCATTTAAAAAGTTCTAAAATGAAGTGTTTGTATTAAGTTTCTGAAGGACAATTGCATGACTACGTACTGAATTCAGGTCGAGGAATCTAATGATGCATGACTACGTATTGAATTCAGGTCGTGGAATCTAAACAAATGTCACCTAACCATGACCTGAGCCTATCGTCGTGGTTTTAAATGATTCAAATACCAAATAATTGACACACCATCTAGTTGAGTCAAGGAAAGTTGGATTTGAAGACTCTTCAAAACGCAAAACGCAAAACGCCAAACACAAATGCATAAAACCCTTATAATTGTAACAGAGTTGAATGCTTACAAGAAAGTTATGTCCAACAATGGTCAAACCTTCCTAAACACATTTACTAACTAAACTCTACTTCTAGGTTTGATCAAAGGTGGATTAGCTGCTCATTTGGGGTGGTGAATCTTGAATTTTGATGAATGCGGAAATCAATTCCATGATGGTATGTATTGAAGCTTTTCTTTTCTAATTATTTGCCTGAAATTTTCCTCTGACATCTAGGCCCTAGGGAATGTCCTCCTCAAAAACTCTAACCTATTCCTTAAATAGGTATCGCAAATTCATGAATTTCTTGAGTTCTCGCTTATATGGCGTAGCCTATGCCCAACCCGGTGTAGGCTATGACGTGTTACATGTCTACGACAATATAGTTATTTGATATGCGAAGCCTACGCCATCTTTTACGTTGCCTTTCAGCATAATCCCATATTGATACCACAATTATCATTTACGGTGGAGTCTTGCCGAGGAGAAAAGAAGTGAAGAATGCCAATGATTCACTTGGTTTAAAGATGGGTACCGCATGACCAGCTCCTCTAAATGTAGCAAAGTAAGACCTTCATACTCCTCAAACCAACCAGCAACCTGAAAAGGGGAATAATTTACAAACTAGACATCACTTCTATTTTGAGGAAGGTTAAAATAATACTAGTTATACGGAGTACACTCATACTTTGATCAGCTAGACAGAGACAACAAATAAAGGAAGAAATGACCCAAATGTAAAAGGGCACAACTTGGGTAGTTTGAAGTTAGAGGGCCATAAATAATTGACAAAAAACTCTCAGACGGATCACACTTCGAATGATAACTTCCATTTCATTGTGGAAGTAAAATGCCATCATTTTATGTCATTTTGGGGAATACTATGCTTACTCAAGTCTCAGAGCAAGAAGTTAGGGTTGGTTACAATCAAATTGTGAAAGTATATATCTTGATGGTCCAAATAAAAAAATAACAATCTAGCTAAATTCCTATACTATATATATAGGCTTCCAATTTGTTTAACTCTAGAGTACGAATTATTAATAAGATTACCTGCTTTTGGTGGTACCAGGGCCTCCATGCTCGAGTAATACGTAGTCCCAGAGAGCTTAAACTGTACATTGTCGACGATACAGGGACGCTTCCATCAGTATCTCCACTATTGCACCCAGAAACAACACATGATCATGTTAGCTGAGTTTATTCTCAACTACAATTATTATTATTAATTTATCATGTATCTTTAAGTTTGTTTGTTAGTTAACATTTTATTTTTAGTATGAATATCATGATAATTATTGGTGTTTTCTCATAATCGTTAGTTTAGCTTTGTCTTTATTATTTTTTCATTGTAATCTCGCTGTATAAAGATGTAAGTTCCTTTTAATTATTTCGGATCATATCGATAAATCAAAACTTTTAAGATTATTCGTAGGACATATTAGGGTGCATATATACCTGTAGACCCATATTCTATACTTGGCATCAATTAGTTTCTTGTATATGGGGAGAACCGAAATCTTTTGACTGTGCCCAGTGATAAGAGTATGTCCATACTGCATCAAATGTATTAAAGCTAATAAAAATAAATGTGGCATATTGTTATCTTAATAATCTCAAACGTGAATTGTCTTTTATATTACTTGCATAGGCTCCAGTTCATGAGTTTAAGAGAATCGCTAACATGTAGAACCTTCTAACTTAAGGTTTATTATAATATGTTTGTGCATAATCGTCTAGGCAAGGATCATAATCACCCATTATACGTGGCATCTAAAAAGAACATGATCAACATTTTAGTTAGTTTGGTACACTGATGTCGTTCTTAACTTACTTTGTTCCGTCTTTTATCATAATTTAAATGACTATCACAAGAAGCAAATAAATTGTGGGCACTTGTGTTTTTTTTTTCTTCCAAACTTTCTATAGACACGCAAACTGTTTCGACATTCCTAACACTCTATTTAGTGTAAAAATTGTTTGCATAAAGTAATAAAAGAAGCAAAAAAACCTTGGTGGGTACCTAGTGTTATTTCTACACTCATACACGAGTTAAAAAGGTATTAAATTTGGTAAAATCACCAGCCACTCCACCGACATGTCGCGAAAAGAGCCGATGGCTTTTAGTTTCATAAAACAATTTCACCATTTCCATTCTTTTACGTCTTGGGCCCTGCGGCTCAAGAATATATATAAGTGTTTATTATATGGGATAGTATCAAAAAAAAGTTTATTTTGTTTAATATGGTAAAGAAAATCTTAACTTTTTATTTTTTAAATTAATAATTAAGATGAGTGTGTAAAAAAAATTAATTTAAGGGTATTTTCAAATAAATAGTTAAGATGAAATTGTACGAAAAAAAGAATGGTAATGAACCATTTATTTCTTTTGTCCATTCCATTATGTCGTACATTCTGTTCACTGTACATTTTATTACACCATACCAAACAAACTCTTATATATTTTACACGCTTGTAAGTTCTTTAAACTTTTTCTTGATTGTGAAAATCATTAAGTTTTTTTATATTTATTTGCGCTTATAAATATGAGGATGCTGTAAAAGTCTACACGTGCCAAGAAATAAAAAAAGACCTTATGAATTCAAATGTTTGAAGATCAAATACAAATGGATTCAAACGTGTTTGCTGACGAGAAGTGAAAAAAAATAATTCTGAATTTTTTTTCCCATTAACTCAAGCATTTTTGTAATTGAAAAAAAATATTTTTCTTATATAATTACTCTGGTAAAGTAATATAATTACTATTTTCTTTTACTTGTTTAGGTTTTAGAACTAAAAAACATGTTTAAGATTATGAAAAAAAAAAAAAATCCCTTCATTTCTCACTTTAGCATGTTAAGATCCATTTCAATAATAACCCTACCCTATACGCATAAGTGCAAATGATATCTTTTGTCTATTCATTGTATAAGTACCTACCATATTAGATGAGCTCTTCTTAACGCAACCTGCATTGCTTTATTATCTACATAAAAACTTCACCCACAGCTTGGCGGCATTCATGGTTGTTCCACGTAGTGTTACCGCTGAAGTCACAATTCTCTCTTATGGTTTTGTGAGTTTCATATGATACCACGGCAGGGCTCCAAGCATAGTCAATTAGACCTTTCCAGTCCTCCATATTCATCTGTTTCAGGGTTACCTAACTGCATATGAAACATTATGCTTACTTAAGTTCATTTGTGAATAGAATGAAATGGAAAAAAAAAATAGTAAAGAACTTAATTCCAAATAGAAAATCATCAAAATTGCCATCTTGACAAATGTGTTTTTCATAATAGCATTAACTTTTAACATTTATAATCAACCGATGCTTCTTAACATGTGTCCTTGGCTCAACAAGTTTCAATATTGGCGCAACATATTTCCATCTAGCGCGATAACTCCATTCTCCTACTCCAAATGCTTCACCATCTTTCTAAAATTGATGCAGCAGATCCATGCATGGCGTAAGAGATCCATGCTTCGATGCCAGGGGCCCCATCAACCACCAAGTTTCAATCTTAAGTCAAATTGCAAAAGGGTTGCCAGATGAAAGCTTTAGGTTGGTTGATAAAAGTATTTAAATAAAAAAAAGTCAAATGTTTTTTTTATGAAGAAAAAGAATCATGCCTATTTTATCAAACTTGATCATTTCTTAATACGGGTATCTTGTTGACTTTCCCAAATCGGAATGATTTATTTACTGGGTAACTTTTCAAGTCACTTCAAAGACAATACCATTATGCCATTCAGGGTGATAGACTGTGAAGGTTCACGATTTTTGTCATGAATAAGCTCTGCCAGTTCTGGAACATACTTCCCTGAATATCTAAAATCAAATAGATGACCTGATTTTGTGTTTCTAACTTTGTAAAACATTTGAGATATATACCTGAGTAGCTCTCTCCAGCAATATAAAATTCTGTATTCTCTATTCTTATATAAAGGAAACTTCAGGAACCAGTTACGAAGGAAAGCATATCCATCCTTAGCTGTTATAATACTCCACAGATCAAGGTAGTCAGTTCTTATGATTATATATATATAATATATATATAGGGTTAGTTCATTTGTGAACAACCCGTTGATTGTGAACACCAGTGAACTAATTCTAACCCTTGATTATCAATACGCAAGTGTAAATCAATGGCATGGATTTGATGAAGAAAATACACTACTGTATTTTACGATTTGATGATGTAAATCAATGCACAGGATTTGTTCACTCATTCACAAATATACTAGTGTTCAGTCAGTTCAAAAATACATTCGTGTTCACTTGAGAACCCCACACAATTTTGTTTTTTGAACAACAATTTTTCCACATAAATCCCCAAACTTTGCACTTACAAGGATTTAAACCCACCACCTCACATTTGTGAGGGAAGACACCATACCACTAGATCAATTCAGTCAAGAAAACAAAGAAACTTAAATGGGTGGACACAAATATGTTATGTGTTACACTTTCTGATGTAACACTTTTTCTGACACTGTAATACACTTTTGTGTTAGAGGACGTGCATGTGTTACATTTTTTCACCGTTCTTTTTTGTAACATCACTTGTTTACACCTTTTTATGGTTTCTGATAGCTATTTACAAAATATAAATGTATAGATTTTAGAACTTAGAATTAACGAAGTTATATTTTCTATAGTACACGCAAAAAACATATGTTACATTTTTTACAGGGAAACTTTTTGTGTAACAATTACAGCTGTCACAACTTTTCGTTAGAACAAAAAGAAAATATAAAAGTTGGTAGCATCTTTTTGCAGTTTGTTACGGTTTTTTGCAAAGTATTACACTTTTCTTAAAAAACTACTTTTTGTACTTGAGCAATCTCCATCATTAATTAGTTGGATGGATGATGAAAATTAGGTTTTTTTGGTTTCATTATCTCACCAAGGTTTTCCCTATATCCTTCCCATAATATATTATGTGAGAGATAAAACAAAAACCCATTTGAGTTAAGAAAATTCAAGAGAATCCTATGTAACATATAATTTTTTCTAAAAAATAGAGAATGTAACATTAATGTACTTGAACGTTTTAAAAAAATGTAAAAAACCCTTATTTGATTTTTTTAAATGTTTAAAATTTGTATGTTATATTTTTTGGACATATATATTATTAAAAATGAAATTTTTAACATATTTTAAAAATAAACACTCAGCTTTTTTTTGTGTCTTTTATAAAAATATTCAAATATATGTATGTTACATTTTCTCTTTTGTTAGAAAAAAAAAAAATGTTACATGGGGTTTTTATAAAGGTTTTTGAGTTTTTTCAACTAAGTGGGTTTTCGTTTTATCCTTCCAATATATATATATATATATATATATATATATATATGAGATTCGATTCAATGAAGAACCATACCCATTTGTTGAGAACCATACGAACTTTCATACACCAATTACATGAGGCCACATATGCATGTTTTGCTTTTTTGCTTAAAGGAAACTAGTTGTTTTAATTTTCAATCTCTCTCTTCATGTTATACATCACTATATGTTTCTCTCTCATTTTCTTTATTTTTCTTTTTTTAATAATATTCAGAATTTCTCTCTCTCTCTCTCTAATTTTCAAAGTTTATTGATCTTTTTCTTTCACTTTTTCAAAGTTTTTTTCATTTTTCCTCTAATTTGTGTTGCTAATATATTTAACCTAACTTGGTGTTGTGATTGTTATAAAAAATTGGTACCTTTTAATTGCACCAGAGTTGGTTTGAAATTTTTTTGAGGTTCGGTGTTGTTAATTTATATTTTAAACCGTACGCAATGGTAGTGGTGGATTTAAGTCATGTAACGCTCTGCATTTTCACGCTTTTCATATTTATCAAGTCTTGTTGTATTTTATTTTTGGAAACTTTCTTTTTCGGAAACTTGTACTTGTATCGTATTTTCAACTTGTACTCCGAGACACTGATCATAATGAAAGTCATATTTATATCAATTATGTTCCATTTATACTTGTTATGTTCAATTATACTTGTAATCGCATGCAATAAACCCTAATTCGAAACTATGTGACGATACGTGCAATAACCGACTTTCACCGCATTTACGTGCAATACTTGTGTTTAACCAACAATTAATGATCTGATACTTATTATACATTTAATACATCATATTATACTTGTGAACACCTTCGACATGTTAATTATACTTGCAAGTATGTGTTATAGATCGTAAATCGCCTATACTTGCATTTCGTGCGATAACCGACAACTATGTGTTACGACCGACACTACCGATACTTATTTTACATAATTTCACATACATGAACATACTTGAAATAACTTTTAAGTTTACGATACTTGCATGCTTGTTACACGTTGAAACTACACGAAAAGCACTCGAAAGCACCCTAAAACCTGACTTTGGGGCCTTAAATGCATACATATTAAACTTGAGGGACCATTTGTGACAAAAAGCCAACCCCCCCCCCCCTAAAACCCATGTTTTGAATCTGCATTTTTTGCTCCAACCTCCACCCTAAAATATAAATTTTGAATCTTGTATTTATGGCTCCAACCTCCACCTCCATTCTCCACCAATGGGCTTCTAAACCTCATTAAACACTCACCTAACCTCATCCATTATAAATACAAGACTCCTAACCCTCATTTATCCTTTATACCTTTCTAAACTCTCATTCTAAGCTTCATAATATGCTGAAAACACAAGTTATGGCAGAATTCTTCGAAGTTCAAAAGTGAGTGCAAGAACTCACCTTTCACCTATCTTCTTCTCTTGTTCTTGCTTCCTATCATCTTGAACTTCAAATGAGGAGGTTACCAAGATTTCTCAGAGGTGTAACACTCTTGTTTGAAGGTCCAAGATGCTTAGAAACCTTCAGTTTCATTGGTTTCAACATGTTTGGCATAACCTTCATGTTCATAGCCTACCCAACATGTGCTTGGATAAGCCTACAAACTTGTGAACATGTTGTAGTTGTAGTCTATAGATATTGGAACCTACGAAGATCCAAACTTTTGTTTTGATTGAGGTTCATGAGTAACCTTCAAGTGTGCACATCAACCAAGCCTAGGCTTATGTGGCGAATTAGTGTATGGACCATGAAAGCCTTGGCTATTCAAACTTGTCCTCACCACACTTGTATGATTTTCCTTTTACTTTTTGTATTTTCCTTTATGTACATTCATGACAACCGACATTCGGTTGTGCTTTGGTGAATTCTTATGACGAGGTTTAAATGGATGCATATCATCTACCTCATACTTGAATCTCCATGATCCCTTCGGGGAATACTTGACTATAAACTAATGTAACTGTTAAATTTACTTTCTTTACTCGTCATGTTAACTCAAAACTTACTCGCCTTTGTTACATTTAAAAGGTAATTCTGCTCCCGGTCCACCCATTCCATCACCCAAGTTTCACGTTTCGGAAAGCTTAACGCAAACCGTGAGTATACTCGAACCCATTTTTCTGTTTACACACTTTGGTGCAACATGTACAATTATAAAAATCATGATTCATATTTAAAACTTGTTATAATCACACTCTATCGTTATAAACATGAAACTTGTATTATTATTGTTATCACATGATAAGTATACTTGTGTCTATATACTCATTAACCTTGCTAGCCTCCCTTAACAATATAGTTATATAGGATTAACGCACCACCCGTATTCTTGTGGTATTGTTAAGTAAACTATTTTACACCTTTCATTTTGGTGACTATGGTAATCACAATTGCGTTAAACTTTGGATTGACATATAGTTATCACATGTTAGTATTTTTGTAACATAATATGCAATTTACCATGCTGGATACGAGGCAACTTTCTCACTATTATGCTATGTAAATAAACTTGTATGCTTGCCAACTTATGTTGATCATATTTTAATACATGTTGAAGGAAACTAGTTGTTTCCGATGAAGAAACTTATTTATGGTGGATTAGATACACACCTAGACTTAAATTTATGTATTTCAATTATGTTGTTATGTCATTCGAAACTTGTTCTACTTCCATTTTTTAAACTATGTATTGTCCTTTTAATATCAATGAAATCGAATTATTTAAATATTGTCACAAATAGTGTTATGAAGTTCTTGCAATCTTGTTTTCATCCCGCCGCAATATTCCGCTATCGGTTGGGATGTGACAAGTTATACGGAGGTCAATTCACGTTTGTAAATTCTAGTTTTTACAAACGTTTGAAAAATATTTTTACGTACTTATCGAATGTAAAAAATTGCGCAAGTATCGAATGTAAACGTTTTTTTTAATATACCGTAAAAAAAGTTATTTTACACCCCTGATGGCCGACTCAAGCCACTATAAATGTCGCACAAAATTTATTTTTTATTTACGGTGTCGATATATATTATATATATATATATATATATATATAATATATATATATATATAGGGTTTATTAAGTTTTCAAACTCAAGTTAGTTTTCTTCCTATATATATATATATATATATAGAAGAGAGAGAGAGAGAGAAAACTCAACTGAGTTTAAAAAACTTAATAACCCCTATGTAACTTTTTATTTTTTTTCTAAAAAAACAAGGAATGTAACATACATATATCTGAACATTTTTATAGAAAAAATAAAAAAGCGCCAACTAGTTTTCTTTTAAATGTTCAAAATATGTATGTTACATTTTTTGGACATATATATTATGTAACATGGAACTTTTAACATTTAAAAAAAACTACTCGTCGTTTTGTTATACAAAAATGTTCAAATATATGTATGTTACATTCCCTATTTTTCAGAAAAAAATAAAAATGTTAAATAGGGTTTTTACAAGGGTTTCTTGAGTTTTTTCAACTCAAGTGTGTTTTCATTTTATCCTTCCCTTATATATATATATATTATATATATATATATACATATATTATATATAATATAGGATTAAATTATTTGTGAACAACTTCTTGAGAGTGAACTGAGTGAACTAATCTTTGCATTTGATCATTTTTTAGATTAAAAAGGTAACATTGATATTAGTCAAGTACTTACAATTAAAATCCCTTAACTTTCTCATCTCTTAACTCTCTCTCACTCTCATTTTTAATTATTTCTCTATTAATTTAATTGTAAGAGATTAAAGGACTAATCTTTATTTTTAAATAAACTCTTATGTTCTTTTTAAAATTAAATATTAAATCTAATTAAATTATGTTTTTTTTACATATGTGTATACTGGTCAGTATATAAAGACTTATATACTTGTGTATAATTACATTTTGTTCCCACAGGTCGGTATAAACCAGATTTATGCACATGTGTATTAGTCAAGTGCATATGTGTATAAACTAACAACTATGTATCTTTTATAAATTGATAGTTAGCGAGACTATACACATGTGTATAAACTGACATATGTGCATCTTGTATAAACTAAAACTATCGAGACTGTACACATGTGTATACACTAACAACTGTGTATCTTGTATATATGCAAACTAGCAAGATTTTAGGAATTTTGATTATATAATGCAATTTACTAAAGACGCAAATACCCTTCTGTCAATTTAAAGGGAGATTACAACATTATAATTACAATCTTGTCATTGTTTAAAAATCTCTAGATGATATAATCCAATGGCTCAGATTAGTTCACACAGTTCACTCTGAACATAGTGTTCACTCCAGTAGGGTTCTAGAGTGAACACTAGGTTCAGAGTGAACTGTGTGAACTAATCTGAGCCATTGGATTATACATCTAGAGATTTTTAAACAACGGCAAGATTGTAATTATAATGTTGTAACCTCCATTTAAATTAATTGACATAAGGGTATTTGCGTCTTTTGTAAATTGTATTTATTAAAGAATATAATCAAAATTCCTAAAATCTTGCTACTTTCCGTATATACAAGATACACAGTTGTTAGTGTATACACATGTGTACAGTCTCGATAGTTTAGTTTATACAAGATACACAGATGTTAGTTTATACACATGTGTACAATCTCGCTAACTATCAATTTATACAAGATACATAGCTGTTAGTTTATACACATATCCACTTGAATAATACACATGTGTATAAATCTAGTTTATACCGACATGTGGGAACAAGATGTAATTATACACAAGTGTATAAGTCTTGTATATACTGACCTGTATACACATATATAAAAAAACATAATTTAATTGGTTTAATATTTAATTTTAAAAAGAACATAAGAGTTTATTTAAAAATAAACATTAGCGCTTTAATCTCTTATAATTAAATAATAGAGAAATAATTAAAAATGGGAGAGAGAGAGAGAGAGGTTAAGAGATGAGAGAGTTAAGAGATGAGAAAATTAAGAGATTTTAGTTAAAAGTACTTGACTAATATCAATCTTACCTTTTTAATCTAAAAAATGACAAAGGCCAACATTAGTTCACCCAGTTCACTCTCAAGAAGTTATTCTCAAATGATCCTAATCATATATATATATATTTAATATAATACAAAAACACAAAAAAAATCAGTTTTAACGTAAATAATTAACTTTTACCTATTTTTTGCATATAAACACATGTAACATCTGTTTTAATAAAAAACCCTTTGAAAAATAAAAAGAAAATAAGTTTAAAAAACAGTTCAAAAAAGGTGAAAAAAATATATTTTTTTATAATATTTTTATTTGAACGGCTTCTACATGTGCTTATATAAAAAAGTTCCATATATGTAAAAATGATTGTTTTTAAATATAAAATTAGTAGTTCCTCGGTTTTCAATTTTTATAATTTTTAAAAAAATTTCATGAGAGATAAAAAAACATTACATTTCCATTAATTCAAAAGTTTTTAAAATTGAAAGCTGAACCATTTACTTGGTTCTTTTTGTTCTCATAAAAAAATTGTATTGTGCCTTAACCCTCTCCTGTGTTATATATACTAGTAGGGTGTACGCGCAATGCGGTTGGGGGCGAGACTTTGTATTGCTACATATGTTTCTGTTATTTTTCTTATTTGTATAATATTTACGGTAGCACTATTTTGATTGATAGATGTCATAGGTGTTACATATGTCTAGTAATTATTAAATTTAGAATTTAAATTCTTAAGTACTTCAAGAAACCATTGATGCAATAAAGTAACACAAGAATAAAAACATAAGTCTTAAACAAAATAAAAGTTATATAAAATAGCACATAAATAAACAGTAACATTTTTCAACAGCTTAGAAGATCAAATCAACCCAGTCTTCTGCTCGTGGGTTTGTTGTTGATCTAGCTGTAGACTTTTTTTGTTTTGCTTTTTTTTGGTGTAAATCGTTATGCTTGGGGAAATACGTTGAAAATGGTTGGAATGTGACAGTGTAAACTGGAGAAATCCGAACAAGATACCGTTGTGTATTTTAATCCGCCAACACATACGGTTGCAATTAAATATATATAAGTAAAATAATATTAGTTTATGGTGCTTAGTTCTGTTCAATCTGCTTATCCTTCAAAATAAAATATTATGGACATATAACAATATCTTTTGCATACACATGTGTATCTTTGACTAAAAAAACGCAATGCAAATAAACTGCTAAAATCGATAAAAAGGTTATTCCATTATTTAGAGGACATCATCTAATTCAAACAAGTATATTTAGCCTAATAAAGGTTTCTCTTTTTCATTACGGCCACATACCAGTTCGTTAGGTATAAAACATTATTAGATGGAGAAAACTAACAAAACATTATTTTTAGATAAAACAATTGAGTTTGTTTGTTGCCAATTAATTACCTACTAACCCATGTAAGTGTGCACACCCAACTAAGTAAATACACAAACATACAAAATATGAACAAAGCTCACATCAAACCATATGCGCAAGGTTTCGAAACTTTATCTAGTTGTTGGAACAAATTGATAAACAATCTTAATCAAACGAAAATTGGAGTGAAAAGGGTTGGAATATTATAAATTAATAATAATGACAACAATGTAGAGAGTCTTGAGCATTTGAAATGTGAAAGGACATATTACTTTAACCACTTGTACACTAATGCATCATCTATTTATACATTTTAATCCGCATAACAATACTAAGCAAGACAAATATCGAAATGTCGACAAAAATGAGCAGGTCATCACGATACATTTGGATTTTTTTCAAAAGATTATAGTTTATAAGATATGACAAGAATACGTAAAAGAATTATAAATTTGTTGTGGAAGGAGAAAAGTGTAACTAATTATCCATAATTTTGTTAAAATAAAGAGATTTGAGTGTAATAATCGAGGGATTAAAATACAATTAGTGTTTAAAAGACCAAGTTACCCTCATTTAGGAGATGTTTTTATAAATAAATAGAAAATAAATTCTTATTTTTGTGATAAATATAGATACCCCTCACTCATATGTATATATATAGATGTGTATAGTGCAATTTTTGTGATAAGTTTCCATGACTCACCCGTAAGGTCATCTCCAAGATGATCATAATCCTTTGTTGTGTTCGAGTATGAAAAGCCAACGCCAATAGGTGATTCAAGGAAAAGCATATTTGCTTATGCACATCCTTTTAACAAACACCAAACTATATTTGACATCAGCTATTTCGATTATATATATATATATAATTATATATATATAATATATTAATATAATACGAAACAAAGAAAGTGTGCAATTGCCCTTTATGGGGCGTACTGTTCCGCACTCCGTTAAAGGTGGTCTACGATCGTAACATGTACTAGAAGATCATGTAGCAATGCTACAAAACTGAGGGGGATACGATGGTAAAGTAGGATATATTTTAGGAAGGTTGTGGTGACAATAATAGAATAGAATCTACTATATTTTGAGATGGACGGATCATCTCCAATTTATATCACTAGATGGAATATCAAGTAGGAAGAATTTTATGGTGAAGCTAGATCATACCCGGAAAAGAACTTTAGCTTTTTATCTCATTAATTATGTAATCTGGTACCTTAAGAAAGTTAAGTTTCAATTTTAATTCTATTAATTAATTAACTGTCATAAGATAAAAGCTAGACTTCGTTATGGTTTCATTAGTTCTTTATGATGACTGATGTTTTGCATATTCTAAGATGCATATGCTACAATTAGGACACATAAGTAGTCTGAATGATACCTCTGTTCCAAGCGTACGGATTGAGATTAAAACCTTTTCCATCTATATTCACAATAAATGGCCCATCACTTGTGTAGCTCCATATCCCACTGACGAACACCTAGGACCTGAGATTCACAGCAGCTTGTAACCCCATATCAACATCATGTTCAAAACTATATAACGCTATGTTAATTGATGAGTTATATATGATATATATTGATCTCCACTCAGCAGTAAGTAATAGTTCCTTGACCTTGATCATGAGAAGTTGGTGTCACCGAACTTTACACTTTTATTGCTTGTTAAAATTAAATATGTTGATTCATCTGGCATGTTTAATTTACCTAATGAAAATATATATTTAGTTAAAAGGAATACGGTTAACTGATGGTTATTTGTCATCAAAAGGATTGCTTTTGGGACCCAAACCAATGAAGATGACCATAACTTGTTTTCTTGTTAAAAAAAGTTATTGAGTTAGGATCGAAAAAGTTCGATTACCTCTTGAATGTCACATGCCCCACACAATCTAATTTACCCAATCCTATTGGTTGCTAGGGTATTGACATGTCGAGTGAGTTTACCAGGTTCTCATAGTTAAAAAAAATTAAAAAATGGAAAACATTGATCTCCGATGATGAAAAACACAAACAATATGTTATATTGTTTTAGGGCGAAAAAACAAATTATATCAGCTTTATAAATATGCTTACCTCCATTAAGCCAGAGCACCAAGGGCTTCTCATCTGGAAGAGTCCAAGCTTCATAAAACCAATAAAATAGTGCCCTTCCTTTTTTCTCACTTACGGTCACATATCCAGCATAGTGTCGAAAGTCTACTTTAGGCTGACCAGGCAAGTTTGTCACAAGATCTTCAACATTCTGGACGGTTACTTTTTCTTCATTAGGCCATTGTCCATGCCTTGCAACTACAAATAATGTTTTAGACAACAATACAACAAAAATCATATTAAAAAGAGCCATCGCGTTTAGAGTGACAGCCATAAAAAGAAGCTCAAATACAGCTTAGTATGACAAATGACTGAAACACATATCTATTTATAATCGTTAAGACATCACCAAATCCCACGTAATCAAAGTATACAAGCTAAATCTTATAATTATATACAATTATTTAATATATGATTTGTATTTACCATTATCTATGCATATCTAAAGTCCACTTTTTTGAGTAATAATAATAAGGTTGTAGCCTTTATCTTTCCACACCATTATATTTTTGCCACGATCCTGGTGGTAGGTCCGCCAATGAGACACAATGTATTTGATCACATGTGATTGATGAACGCATTAAGTAACTCTACAAAAACGTAAAGCATGATTGCTATTAACAAATTATAAATTCGTAACATAATTCTGCATACAAGTGTTATATAGGTGCTTTAATCAAATACTTTTAGAGTTTTTTAAAACCAAAAAATTACATTTAACACAAATCTATTTGACTTTTTATTTTTAACCTAAAAGTTTTATTTTTTGAAATTTAACTTGACAACCTTTTTACTTTAAACTTTGGTCTCCATACTTTTCATATTTTAAAGAATTTTCGTTTTACTTTTCATATTAAATTTTGCGAGTTCATACGGCGTAACGTGCATGTGTGGTTCAACATTTTTACGTTTCATTTTATGCTTCGTACTAGATTTTGCGAGTTAATATGTGGTTCAACATTTCATCTTATTTGACCTATAAAAAACAGATGATATTCAAAAGCCATAACATGATTCACTGATCAAGAAATAAACAAAAGATTGAACCAAACTCTTCCGAAAGATAGTGTATCTTGAAAAACTATTCTGAACATGTGTTCAAGAGCTTGACTAACATCCGTTGAATACTTGGAACCGCTGTTCAATAGTATAACAATTGTTTAAAGCTAACATCTACTTAACACCAAAGCCCTGATCAAGCAAAGGTCGGATTAAGAAGACCAAACATATTTAAGCCAAACAGATGTTTGAACAACTGCATCAGAGGATAACTTAGACATTATTTATTCAATGTAACAATACTTTATTTCAACAATGTTTAGATTAGCCTAAAACAGATGATAAGATTGCTCAAATGTTTGCAAACATCTGAGAATTTTTTCTGTGAGGAATGTTAGATGTCACTATCAGGGTGACGTCAGTTGATCTTCTAGCAGAGCTTTCGTATGTAGTATAAATACATCACACCTGTTAGTGATCTATTATCACACACCTTCACATTTTCTCTTGTACGAACTAGTCTGTTTGTGTGATCAGCTGATGGGGGGGATTGTAGAGTCGATCGAGTTGTAAGACTTTTGGTTAATTAAATTATTTGAAAACAGTTCGTTGATGATAACTCTCAATTTTTGAATATTGTTGTTCATAATCAATATTTGTTTACAAACAAACAAACTCATTATAAAACAATTGGTTGTCAAAGTTTGGTTACATTTAAACTTGATTTCACAATCAGTTTAACACAAAAAGATCAGCTCTTAAAAGATCCAATTTCAGTTCATAGCTTAGAGTTGTTTAGTGAAGAACTGATAACGTACCTTTCACAGACTCTATTTTTCTTTTAAAAAGAACTTCAAAAATGGCACAAAATGATCCCCATAACACAGGCTTCAGCAATAAGCCACCTATGCTCATCAGATCTGAATACAATATCTGGGAACGTAGGATGAAACATATGCTATCTCAACAAAATACCGGGTGTTGGAGATCTGTGGTTTTTGGACCACATGGCCCAATGGTACCAAATACCAAAAACCAAAAACCTACATGTATTTGAGCCAAAGAAACCTGAAAACTACTCAGAGCAAGATTATCAAAAGTTCGAGCTTGATGCGAAAGCCTTTAGCATTGTGGCTATGGCATTGTCGAATGATATCTATGCCAGCCTATTACATTGTAATAGTGCTAAAGAGTTATGAGATGCATCAAAAGAGCAGTTTGGTGGTACAAATGAGGTTCTCGGAAACACTTGAGAGATCCTTAACCAACAATACGAAACTTTCATTCATATCAAAGGGGTGACCCTAACTCAGCAATTTTAGAGGTTTACTTGTCTTATCAGTGAGCTTAAGTTGGTGAACAAACAATTCACAAAATCAACTTTAAGTAACCGAGTAACCGATTCCTGAGGTTTTTACCTGAGAAATGGGATACAATAACCATAGTGATGAGAACAAATTCAGATTTCAGGCCCAACATCATGGGTGGCTCTTGACTTTCGAAAGAGAGATTGTCCAAAAGAAGAAGCTCCAAGAATATGGAAAAGTATCGGGCGCATATGTATTGGAAATACAACACTTTTGGGTCAGGAAAGTTTATAAAAAGAATGTTAAATGATCAGAGTTATGATCACTTCGTTAACATATCAACAGGAATTATCTCTGGTCAACAATCCTCAAACTATGCTTTTAGAGCTAGTGATGACAGTCATAATCAAGATAATCCGTCATTTGTTTTTGATGATCTTAATTATATTGATCCCATTGATCTTGAGGAAATGGATATTACCCTAGGTGGCTTTGGATCATACCTCAAGTGAAGAATCTCAAGAAATGGAGCCTCTGCTGGTGAAAGTTTGGTTAGTGAAACTGTTGAGAGCCCATGACAAACATTGGTTTTTGAAGAGGGTGATGCAGAAGGATCCAAAAACTATCCTAAAAGTACCAATGACTTCATCAATGCTAATCATCTAAAGGCAGCTGCTTCCAATGTATCACCTCAAGTTTTGAAGTATGTTCAGACAAATGTATCATTGCATTTGCTAACATCAAGGAGGTAAATGAAAATGTTTGTGAAAATATCCAAGTTAGTGATATTATTCTAGAAAAAGTAAAAAATAATTTCAAAAATAGACGAATTGAAAAGGATCAGGAAATCAGCACCTTAAAAAATGAAGCATCAATAATCAGAGACCAACTCCAGTTCAATGATAGAAAAATATCACAAACGTCAAAAGAGTTGGAGGACACCCAAGTCACTTGTGAGAAATGGGCACAATATTGCTCTAATTATGAAAAAAATGATAGAAAAACAAATAAAAAGCAATGAGAAGTTTGTTGCAAGTCTTGCTAAAACTGACCAATCTGTCAACACTTTCATTTGCTCAGATTTGGTTGAAAACCAAGTCAATTGGAAAAGACGACAAGATTATTGAAACTAGTGGCAAGAATGTCATTCTTGAAAAACCACAAGGTTCCACTCAGACAGAAAAAGCAAAATATGTTTTTAAACCAACCTTGTCTGATGAGTGTGAAGATCTTGATAATTTCAAAACAACTGACTTTGCAAATCCAAAGAGTCCCAAGCCATCTAAAATAAAGTGCATTCCTATTACTAACTCTTAAACAGATCTTAAACCATATGTTTATGAAAAGAGAGAAAAAGATTTCAGATAAGTTGTGCTACTTTTGTGGCACTAGTAAAAGACTAAGTTAAAAGCCATTGAGATGAATCAAAGCAACAATATCTCTGAATCTATTTCTGGGTGCACCTTCTATGGTAAAAGCAACCATTTCACTCAACAGTGCTCAATTCTGATATCACAAAATTCTGTCAAAAATTGGTCAAAAAGAAATATGAGTTTCAAAAGGGATAATGAGCCTGGCAATAGGTATTATCAGTCATTTTCCAAAAGAGTTGAGTTTGATCATTCTAATGAACCTCAAAATGTATTACTCAGAGGCTATGGGTAACCACCTTGCAATATGGTGCCTTACAGATATACAGAACCTGCACCACAGCCCCAAAAGCCTAGGGTTAATATGCATCCTTATGGGTATCAACATCTTGTTAGGAATGGTCAACCACCTATTGACCCAAGTGTGCAAGCACTTGCAGAGGGTCAAAAACATTTGTTGGAAATTGTGCAATAGCTCCTAGTGACCAAAGATCAATCCCAACAAGCAATTGCAGTGGTTGACAACATCAAATCCAAAACAGATAATGCCTTGAGTTGATGCACTTTGTGTCCGTCACTGTACGAATAAGCTAGATAGAATATGTGTTGAATATTCTACAGATTAGATACGAACACACGACCCAAGTACGAACGTGAGAGGTACATATATGTCACTTCGTACGAAGTGATAGCTCCCTTCGTACGGAGGTAATTGTTATCTTCGTATGAAGGTAAGCTACCTTCGCATGAAGGTAATTTTCTCACCTCGCACGAGGGTAAAAGTGTCTATAAATAGTGTCGTGTGTTCATTGTTTTGTATGTTTTGGAGTTCCCATAGGGAAAACCTTGGCGATATTTCTCCAGAGTTTCGCCAGCTTGACAAGAAGTATACTCTTTCGGTATGAATGAATGAAGCTTCCGCTGATTCTATTTCTACTCCTTTCTTAATAACATTCTACCGAATTAGTGATATTAAGCACGAACTTCCGTCTAGAACTGCCGTATCCTAGACTTTCACCTTGGATCATCTGCAAGGTTGACCCATTCACGACCTTCTTCAAGACCACTGATGGTAATTTTAAAGTGCCAACAGAGGTTATCTGCACATCTATCTGCAATCCAAATAAAAACAAGAAAATGTTGTAAAAACTCCAAAAAATCTTATTTTATCTTTGTGTTAAAAATCAGAAAAACCAAAAACTTTGTTTTAGAATTCAGAAAAGATTTATAAAATCAACAAAAACAAAAATCTATTCAAAAGAGTTAAAACATCAGTTGGAGTGGTACAAAAGTCTGTTCAAATGTGATAACCACTACCTTAGGTAAAAGAACCACTATTTTCAAAACAGTTGTTTAAATTTCAAAAGTCAAACAAATCCACTGTTTTCACCAAAACTCTATTATACCCAATAAGGGTTCCAAACAGAGGTTTTCTTAAAACCCTGTTAACCAAGAGTTAAACAGAGGTTTCAAAAGCCTTATCAAGTTATTCTAAAAATCTGTTGAGCCCAATAGAGGTTTCAACAGATATTTTTCAAAAATAGATTTTGATATCTTCATCAGTGGGTTTCCTTGTAGGACCTACTCTCTGAACAGAAGTTTGCTATGACAAATGGCAACTTACTACTTGGACAAAAAGGAAACCGTTGTACATGTAGGCATCCCTATTCCATTAACCCTATAACAACCCATGCGAATATACAGTTTTACTTTTATCTCCATTATTGATTTTTTTCAAAGCAATTCAACAAAGAAAAACTCTGAACTTGCTTCCACAAACTCTGTTTCGATCAAAAGATTTTCTTGATAAAAGATTTGAACCATAGTTCATCATGGACCTCGAAATTAAAACCCCACATAACTACCTACTGTATCTTGTACAACACAACAAGAGTACGGACTTCCACCCTATCATTAACATCATCAATTCATCCAAATACCTTTATATACTCACTGTAGACGCCCCCATCTACATATCCACCCTAAGAGAATTTTGGGCAAATGTAAAACTAACTCTGCAAAACAAAAATCCCTTTCTCATTATCCTTACAGTCAATAAAGAACATGTGGAAATCACCGCACAATCCATCTCCACAATGTTCCATCTTGAGCATATGACAGGTATGGAAACTTTCCCCAAAAATGAATTACAAGCTGAATTCATAGAAATGGGCTATGAAGGTTAGATGGTGGGAGCAACACTTTTCAAACCAAAGTTCTCACCTGAAATGAAATTCTTTTTCCAACCTCTCTTAGTTTGTCTCTCTTCTAAAACCACTGCTTTTAATGAAATACCCCTGAAAACTCAGTATTTGGGATATGCTATTTTAAGCAATGTAAACCACAAGCTCTTTCAGACACCATTTTTTGATTTGGTAGCAAATTTGAGGGCAATCAAGAGAGGTATTGGCAATCCTTTCCTCATTTATCTAAGGGTGTTGAGCTTTTACCTACAAAATGTTTTAAGAAAAGAAAGTTTTGACAAAGGTGAAGCGTTACAAAGCAACAGTCTATCTAATGAAACATTTACTCGCATGAAGAACAAGAGCCATGAAAATATGGTAAATGAAAATGTGGTAAATGAAAATATTTTTGAAAACCAAGCAACAGATTTACAACATTTGTTGTTGAGCCCACTTCTCCCGGTGACCATAGTGAAAATCCCAGCACTACGGAACCTACACCACACATTTCCAAATAAACCTCATCCATTCTTATCACCAATTCTGAAAGAAAAACCACAAATAGGTTATCTCTAGAGGTTGAGATGCCAGAGATCCTTATTGTAACATACAAGCAACAAACACAAACAACGTATGCAAACATCTCCACCAAGCTAAACTCCTCACAAAAGTAAGGTGTTGTAAGCATGGGGACACAAGTCAAGGGGGAGATACATCATTTGATTATCTCTTCTTAAGATCCTCTCCCAGGCTGCTCTTATTTCATCACCAATACCTACATCAATTGTCCTTTCACCCTAACAAAAAATTGCTTGAGGCAATTGATACATATGACTTGCACATACCTAGTTCCTCTCAATCACAAATAAAAGAGAGTTCACTCCAACAAGTGACTAGGGTAAATCTAGAGGTCATTGTTGTCCACAAGCAAAGGAGGCTACACCTCCTGTATCTCAAGAGATATAGGCTGTATCTCAAGTGGGGCAGCTACTACAATTGTTGAGACAATAGCTGGACAATAGTTACATTGCTAAGACCCTTTGAAGGCAGTAACTGTTGAGACAGTAGTCTCTACATCTGTTGGAAGTCCCCTGTACCAAGAATTAGGGGCACTTGGTTCAAAACCAAGTTTAACCACTTCTGGTGGGAATTCAAATGATCTTTTTAAATCAAGTGATGGATTAAATTATCAAGAATTGATGGAGAGGATAACAAACTTGGAAACATATTTGTGGAGATAAAAGATATGATGCAATCTTGATCAAAAACTCCAAGCCCAGACCAACAAATGCAGAAATTGCAAAAGAAATGTGAGAAATGTTCAACCATACCTACATCTTCAAAAGCACATTGCAAGTGAAAGATATACCATGCAAGTAAAGTTTGTTCGCCAAACAGTGGACACAAGATATCAGGAGACACAAACAGATGTTAAAGCTATCAAAGATTTTCTCCTTGAGAACACCAATAAAGGTCTTACTCTCCCTAGATACGATGACACCATAAAGGGGGAGATACCAGACAACATGAGGAAGCTTCATCCCTTGGTCAAAAAGGCTGGTAAAAAGCCTAACCTTGCTACACTCAAGAAGGATAGAAAAGCTAAGCTTGACAAAGAGATAGAACAAGAGAAAAGAAGGGATACTAGGGAATCCAACCTACAGATTATAGTGTAAGAGATTATCAAGAGAAAAGAAATCCAAGACAACCAAGGCTCTTCAACAGAGGTTCCAAAGGTTAGTCAATGCAACACTGCACCATCCATCAAACCACTATTCTACCTACCACTCAAACCTCTGTTCCCACTTCCACTTCTCAACCTTTTAAAACCACTAACACTTCCATTGCCAAATCATCTGTTGCTACTAAAATAGTGACAACAGATGTTACAACTATCCAAACACCCTCTTTAAAGTCTCCCAAAGGACCACTGAAGAGAAAACCTACCTCATCACCACAACAACCACCATCAAAACCACCAAAAACACAAATATTACCTTCCAGAACCAAGAGAACTAAATTCATTGTCCAAGAAGACGATGAAGAAACTCCTAATGCATATCCCACCCATACATTCACTACAACCACCACTTCTCACATTTCTACTACCACTACCCTTACCACTTACTCACCCACCAATCATCCACCCAATATCCTTGAGCCAATGGAGTTAAAAAAATGTCTCAAAAGAGACAGAATCCTTCTGCTCCATGATTAACATAAGCAAAGTAACATTTCCTTCTCTTAAAAGATATATAAAGCCTAACAATGTACAAGAGTACATGGAACTAAAGATCAAACAGGCTAAAAATATTACTGCTATCAAAAGCAAGGGAAAGAGTGAGAAAGAGGTTCAGCAAATCTTGTCAGCTGAATTCACCAAGGTGAACAGGCTAGAAGATTATGACAAAAATGTCAGTCAAAAGGCATCTCATGAACCAGTTAGCAACCCTAATCTCAAGAAGGATCTAAGGGAAGATTATTTAGATTATATCATGAAGAATAAGCCCTATAGAGCTTCGAAAGCTCAATTCACTGGATGGCCAGTTAAGGCTCTACTGTAAGAAATAGCTAGAATAGAGCTGATGAAAGTAAATCCAAATACGAAGCCCACTCTTCCAAACTGGGCAGCATGTAGAAAACATATGGGCATGAAAGAAGAAGAGGTAACTAGAATGAAGGAAGAGATGGTTGCAGCCAAATACAGCACCATGAGATCAATGGCAAAATGGGATGAGCCAACAATCAGGGCTACTTACAAACAACTTGAAGCATTTAGAGCCAAAGATCCTCAGTCCCAAGAAAGCCTGACTATGATGGCTTACCTATCAGATCAATGTCCACTAAATCTAAACTTCCAACTACTAGTCAAGTCTCTACAATGTGAGAAGCCACTTCATTAGACAGAAGGACATGTTTGTAGAGGATGAAGAAAGATACGAAGAAGATATATTGAAGGAAGCTATTAAAAACATGATTGATTATGAACTTCCGGATTCAAATCGGGCTGTTCCTTTTGGTCAAGTCAAGGGGAAAGTAAACCCCTTCAACTCTTCCAATAACATCACTCCCAGCAAACCCCATTGCTTCAAAATTCCAAAATTAGTCTGCTGATAAAACCAGCCATGAATTGACCCCTTCAATAAACAGCATCATGAACTTTAAAATTGAAGATCTGCTAGTGATTCAATATCCGAAAGATTTTAGAAAAGCTTGAAAGCTCAAGTTAAGGGTATGTTGAAGAAGAGAAATAAAGATTGATCCAATAACCATCCATTATGGCATCATCTGTTCTAGGGGGGATTCTTGGACCTATAAAAAAACAGATGATATTCAAAAGCCATAACATAATTCACTAATCAAGAAATAAACAAAAGATGAACCAAACTCTCCCTAAAGATAGTGAATCTTGAACAACTATTCAGAACATTTGTTTAAGAGCTTTACTAACAACTGTTGAAGACTTGGAACCGCTGTTCAAGAGTATAACAATTGTTAAAAGGTAACATTTGCTGAAGACCAAAGCCTTATCAAGCAAAAGTTAGATGAAGAAAACCAAACATCCGTTAGGCCAAACGGATGTTTGGACAACTACATCAGAGGATAGCTTAGACAGTGTTTATTCAATGTAACAGTACTTTATTTCAACAGTGTTTAGTTTAGACTAGAATAGATGATAAGATTGCTCAGATGTTTGCAAACATCTGAGAATCTTTTCTGTTAGGATTGTGTTAGTGTAGTTTTTAGGTTTGCTGCTATGCGAATAGATTAGATTACATTTTATGTTGATTACGTAACAGTTAGTGAAACGGTCAAACGAATTTGTTTAGACCCATTCACTTGAAGTGGTAAGATGAAAGGGGTTTTTCGTTTGACTTTATGCGTTTGCAAATGACCATCCAATGTAGGTTAGAATTTCCAAGTGAAGGTAAATTTCCAAGTGAAAGTGGTGGGCCTATAAATACCTATCCTAGGTCATTTACAAGTTTAAGGTTTAAGAATTCATAACAGAAGTACCAGCCGACAAAGTCAAAGAGTGTGAAGCAATACAAACGCCTACTCGAACACAGTTTACGTAAGTTTTGTCTCTGTACACTGATGGAGCTGTTGGTGCATATTCCATGTATCCGCCACTGTGCGAATATGCTAGATAGAACGTGTGTTGAATATTGTATAGTTTAGATACGGTCACAAAACTTGAAATCTTCAATTGATTCCCCCTTGATTTATGATCCAGGTTTATAATTTCTTTAATACATTCCCCTTGAAATAATTTCTGTAGTTCAGGTCTTTGTTTGCATGGTTCTCAACCTCCTCTGATTTGCTTAATCGATAAATTTTCTCGAGTAATCACCAACTTGTAACTCATCAACGCAGCTTCTTTGTTTCAGCGATAACCACAGTGTTCGCACAAGGATAAACTTCTATATATAGTGTTGTGTGTTCGTCATTTGTTAAACTTTGGAGTTCCCAAAGGGGATATGCAATTTCGCCAGCTTGTTAAGATGTATACTCCTTCGGTATGAATGGAAGCTTATGACTTAAGACTATTATTTTGCTTCTACTACATTTTTAATAATATTCTACCAAATTAGTACTATTATACCCAAACTTCTAGCTAGAACTGCCAGATCCTGGACTATCAAGTGGTATCAGAGCTACGGTACCGATTCAATCGATCTAACAGTTGATTGATTCACCTACGCTTATGAATTATGGACCTTTTAAGGGGTTTTAGACGTACAATCCATGGACAAAAATTAAAATTGAAATCATATGATTATTTAGAAATGAATTTCGACCATATCTGTGAAAGAATCATCATGAAATTCGTAGAAATAAAGATTTAGGATCGACGAGACGAGTGTCCAGAAAAAAATCGGTGATTGAAAATTTTTCGAGATTTTAACGACAAATACGGGATGTTCAGGGACACCGTCGAGGGCTTCAGTGAACAGATTTGATGACACGATCATAGAGGGTTGAAGATAATGGGGTAGTCATGTATACCTGTGCAGAAAGATTACTATTTTGTATGTGACTATGAATGAGCCTCAACTAAAAATCCGCTTTGATGAAAAACTGACTTTTGTGGACCAAAATGACATATTTTCCCCATTAGTAGAGTTTTTTAGTGGTTAGAGAGGACTGAATTTCCCAAGTTTGAGGTGGAAATTCAGTGATATGTTTTAGAGAGGTCAGAAGTAGCAAAAATGAGGAGGAATAAAAATTTTATAGAATATATTGAAATCCTGGCATTTTTTAAATTCGTGACGTGCAACAGTATTTAGGTGGTTCCGACTTAAGATTATCCGGGGATGCATAAGACTTGGATTCGTTAGTTTTTGATCAAAGGAAGTTCAGATTCTTCGGATCGTGATACAGTTTGATGTCTTAGGGTTCGAGTCATGGGTCTTCGTCAAGCAGGTCAGTAGGATTAGCGTCAGGAGATGAATTAGTATAATCGACACTTAAAAGATATCACAGCTTTGTGAAAGTCTAAAGTGTCAGAATGGTTAATCTTTGAGCAGGGGAATTGTTTTTCAGACTAACCGTCGGGAAATGATGATGTTTATTGATTAAGTTGCTGCCAGGACTAACGGAGAAGACTAAACATCTGTTATTGTGACTAAAGAGGAAGAATATGATTCTAATCGTGAAAGAATGTTTCTAAGATCTGAATGTGTTACCAGATGTAATCTGATGAAGATCTGTTAATTGAAGAGATTATCGTTTTGCTGGTCAATCATTCAGGAGTGTGCTTAGAAGAGATTACGGAAAACGGGATTTCATATTTTCATGGGTATTCACTCAGTTGAAGTTTTTTAGTGTGATATTCGAAGTGTCTATCAATTGCCAGTTGGGTTTTTGAAGATTAAGAGACTAGCTCACGTGCTAAAGCAAATCAAAAACCGAACACGTATGCAGTTATTGTCGAAACTGAGAAGTTAAATTGATTTGTTTTGAGTTGTTGATTATTTGTGAAGATTACAGTTAAGCAAATCAGAGGAGGTTAGGAACCGCGCAAACAAAGACCTAAAGATTCATTCAAGGGTAATTTGTGCATAATGAAGATAATGCAAGCCCAAATCATCAATCAAGGGGGAATCAATTGAAGATTTCAAGATGCCTGATTGAAGTTGTAGAATATTCAAACACGGCTCTAATATTTCAACATCAAGATCAAGCTTCGACAGTGACGTATAAGGGGGATATTGTTGGTGCATATTCCGTGTGTCCTCTACTATGCGAATAGGGTAGATAGAGCGTGTGTTAAATATTGTATAGTTTAGATACGAATAGACGACTTAAGTATGGATGAGAAAGTTGTATAAGTGTTACTTCATACGAAGGTAACTACTTCATACGAAGTTAAAAGTTTAAGTTTGCACGAGGATAAACTCCTATATATAGTGTTGTGCGTTCGTCATTTGTTATGTTTTGAAGTTCCTAGAGGTGAATTTCGCCAGCTTGTCAAGATGTATATTCTTTCGGTATGAATGGAAACTTTTGACTTATGACTATTATTTTGCTTCTACTCCGTTCTTAATAATATTCTACTGAATTAGTACTATTATACCCAAACTTCTGTCTAGAACCACCGGATTCTGGACTATCAGGGGCATTAAACGATGATGGTGCACGCGCAGGCCTACGATTGGTCAGTCTAGAAAAACACAATTCCACATACGCTATACGTTGCGATTTCAGAAATACCATCATCGAGGCAGAGTATGAAGCTTTCCTAGTCGAGTTGCACCTTGCAATCAAATGGGCGTTTATATGATGCCAAAGGGGAGGTCATGGCTTTGTACCTTGACCAAGCTAAAGAGCTGATTCAGAAGTTTCAATCCTTCTAGGTCATTCATATCAATAGAAGCAAAAACAAATCAGCGGGTGTCCTCAGCAAGCTGGCTTCAATAAGCTTCCAACACTTAGCAAAGGACGTGCATATCGAGGTACTCAAGAATCCTTCTGTTCCATTGTGACTAGTGAACGTCATCGAAATGGGGTCGCCATCTTGGATGACTCCCATGATTTTGTACCTCAAATCGAGAATCCTCCTAGGCAGTAAGGCAAAAGCTCGAAAGATACAACATAATGTGCTTCATATAAGATGGACGATTTTATGTTGAATCGAAGATCATACCAAGGGCTTCTTTTACGCTATGCGGACCCCCAAGATGCAAATTATTTGATTAGAGAAATCCACGAAGGGATTAGTGGGATCATGCAGGTTCATATATGGTGGTCGCAAAGGTCATGAACGCTGGATATTATTGGCAAGGTATGCACCTAGATGCCACAAAATATTGCACAAATGCGATTCTTGCTAGTGTCACGCACCCAAAACCCTATGCCCGAAAAACCGCTCTAGTTTCGGTCTTAACTTCTTGGCCTTTCTAGTAATGGGGGATCAATATGGTAGGACCTTTTCCCGATGCACAAGGCATAGTGAAGTTTATCATAGTTTCAGTTGACTACTTCACGAAATGGGTGGAAGGAAAGGCCCTCGCCTCAACCACTACTATGGTTGTGTGAAAGTTTCTTATGGGAACATATCATTGCTAGTTCGATCTACCATTGCGCATCATCACTAATAATTGCACTTTGCCTCGGAAGATCTCCAGAATTGGATGAAGGAATTGAATATAGAGCACATTTCTCTTCCGTGGCACACCCCCTAAGGAATGGTAAAATCGAGAGTGTCAACAAAAACATTGTCGAAGGAATCAAAGCGCGACTCGGCATGCAAAGAAAAGGATGGGTCGATGAGCTTCCAAGCATACTATGGGCTCATCGTACCATGCCCAAGACAAGTAACAACGAAAACCCTTTCAACCTATTCTATGGCTCAGAGGCGGTTTTCCCAGTTGAAATCGATCTCCTCTCGCCACGTATGTTAGCAATCAACTCCACTGATAATGAGGCAGAGCGTCATCTTGACTTGGATTTCTTTGAAGAAAGGCGCGAAACACGGCCGATAATGAAGCCAAATACAAGTCCAAATTGGAGAAGTATTATAATGCTCGAGTGCACATATGCACCTTCAACCCGAGAGATTTTGTCTTCCGCGATAAAAGGCCTTTAACACAGAGCACCCGAGTAAGCTAGCCCCCAAGTGGGAGGGACCCTATGTCGTCGATGAGTCCTGGAAAAAGGATCATACAGGTTGCGCACTTTATATGACAAAATCCTCCCAAGGACTTGGAATGCACAACAACTGTGAAAGTGCTACATGTAACACACAACCTCCTTTGTAACCATGGCTTCTCTCCCAATACACTTAATAATACAAGAAGTATTGTATATATTATTATTCATGCTAATTCCCATTTAAACTAGATTACAAATGCGTGTACCACTTCAGGTATACACAAAACATATTGGCTAAACAACAATCTTATAAGCTCGCCTGATCTCCAAGGCGTGTCACAAGTTATTGCACACAACCAGATCTTGACTCGCTCACACATAAGCTCCTGCCAATCTTTATTCATGATACACACGCATATTGTAACATACAATTTAAAGGAACTAGTAATTGATAAGTCCATAGGCTTTGAGGGCCAAAAATACACGCGTAACACGCCAAAGTTAAGGTATTCTTTTCCTTAACCGACAAAGGTTGAAGAAGAGAAACTTGTTTATACTCACATTGGGCCAAATCCTCGGTATGCAAGCCTAGAAAACCAAAAAAAATGTCTAAAGCATAAGGACAATATAAGGTAGAGCATGTTTGAAAAGTACTTAATAAACCATTACAAGGAGCTAAGCCCACACACGGCACGTAGGCTGATTTGAAGTAATCCTCACTCCAGGCCTGTCCCACTTGGCCCCGCACCAGCTCTAGCAACAACCTTTACCTCTGCCTTTGCCTTAGCCTTTGTATCTTCTAGCATGGTGCGAAGTGTGTCAACGGCTACTCCTTTCTTCGACAAATTTTTAATGGCTTTCAAAATTCGAAACTCAAGATCATCGAATTCTTGACGCTTGTCTTTGAAGCATGAGGCACAAGCCACCTTATACAGTCCAAATTCATGATCACGAATTTTTTCAAGAGCAAAGGTCTTCCCTTCAGCGAATCCATCTTTCCGACCATTGTCGTAGGCTGCTTGAGGCAACTCAAACATATATTTGTCAATTCATCTGAAGTCATCAGCAAGGCAGCAAGCTATACAGAAAATAAAACAACATACAGCTAAGCAAACATGTGTAGGCATGATTAAACTAATAGAGATAAAAAGATATATGAAGCAAAACTAACCATGGGCACGCCACGATTTATGAGCCATTTGCAATCTTGGCCCAACTCAAAAGCTACATTATTAGTTGACTTTGAGTGCACCTGCGTTTCTAGTACAACCGCTCGGCAAGAGGCATGGACATTGCGTAAAATTCATGACAATTGTAAAGACTATCCACGCGAGACCCCGTGACTAGCGACCAGTTGGGTTGATGTGGCAAGTTGTCACAGTCCAGAGTGGGCACTATCGCAGGTCCCCTAGCATCATCGCCTCCAACCGAATGACCACTACCCCTTGTCACCCCCGCACGTCGTGTATAAATTGTTCCTTTTAGGGGGGTCACCTTATTAGACTCGGAAAACTCCGTCTCGATACCCTCATATGGGGATTTTATAACGACGTTAGGATGAACTGCCTTTACCGGTTTCTCAACTTGTACAATCTCTGGTTCCCTCTCTGGTCCTTTCCTCCAAATATCTTCAACGTTAAAAGGCTTAGCAATGGGGGAAGGATGTAAGGCGAAAATTGCTTGGTCGGAGGAGATTTTGGGCCCGGTATCGCTTAAATATCCAGCGTAGTAGGTGTTGAACACTTGATTGTGATCTTTTGCGATCTTTTCACCGGGGCTGAGGCAGACCCTAAACACACGGGTACCAAAAATCAGATAAGAAAGGTAAAAGATACATATACCTACAAAAATGAGAAAGAAAAAAGGAATAGTGACCAACACCTTTCTTTTGTGCTGATGTTATAAACATAGCGTCACATTTGTTTTTCGTTTTCTTCGAATTAAAAAATAGATAGATCAACTTCACTCTCTAAGGGTGTAGATTCCTCAGCTTGCCTAATCAATCTCCTCTTCTTCCCGGAACCGTTGAGAGTAGCTTCTTTATCTAGTTTGAGCTTGGTCCTCCACAACATCATCCCCACCATGCTTACTACCTACGTCCAAACCATGAAGGGAGTCAGAGATGACAACATAATCTAGGTAACATTTGCTCGAAGATCGCTTACCGGACCCTGCCTCCAGTTCAATGCGAACTTTCGCTCTCTTTTCAGTTTAACATTCGAGAGAAGGCTCCATCATAGCCTTTTCCCTCTCAACACTAGATTCGCTACCGCTAGCACCTGCACGAGTCGAGCATGATCGGTGAACTAGATCACCAGAAGAGGCAGGATTCCTCACTTGAGACGAGGGTGATTTCCTCCCCAACGGAAGTAAATGCAGTTTTCGGTTTTGTAAAGATCAGAGTGTTCGCACCTGTGCATGGGGGCATGTACGCCACCAAGCTCTCTTAAGTAGGGTGATGGAAATAATCCCTTATTTGTTCTAACAAGAGGAGTTGCCCCTCAGGTAAGGTCCTCACTACATTTCCCCGCCAACCTTAGCGTCAAGAGCGTTCATCAAGCTATACGCTGAAAGGGACAAATGACATTCGTAATAAGGAAAAAAATAGAAAAAAGACAGAGGAATAAAAACTTGGCTTTTACCTTTGCCCTTATAACCATAGATTAGGGCGTGCCTAGGGTTTTTTGGAGCCCGTAGCATACTCATAGCTGCCGCCACAAGTGCTGGTTCGTTAAGTTGGTACATAGGGGGTAGGACGTGCGATTAGGATTTTATACCACTGTTCCTCAACAAAGGGGATCCCCTGCTCCCTAGGAATCCTCTCATCAGCTCTCCTAAATTGTATCTCAATTGGAATCATACCCCGCCGTATGTAAAAAACTTGTGCTTCCAGTCGTGTAGACTCTTAGGGGGAACCTTTCCACAAGGTAGCACATTCCCCGTTTGGGAATTGAAAGAGTAAAACACAACGTTTACGGAGACGTAATAGAATACACTAAACATATCGAAGGTCGAAATCAAGTTTTAGGCTCGGCAGATAAACTTGAAGTGCCTGATAAAAGGCATCCCAACATGATTCACTTGTGAGATATGGATCCCGTAATGGGTCAGAACTTCCCCAACATACTTTGTCATCGGCAACAAGAAGTTACCTCCTTAAAGAACGCGACATATAATGTTATGAAGCCACGTGGAGCGCCAGTTCACCGGAAACTAGTAGTTCTAGCAAAGTTGCTGAAACTCATCTTCCCTCGAGTTGATGACAGCATGCGTTTCCATCAATGGTTCCTTCGATTTCTTTCCTTTTCGAGATCCCTCTGGCTTAGATAATGTCGACATGTTGATACTAACGAACGCGCATTACAAAATGTCAAAGATTTAAATAGAGTTTTGAAAAGTGGAGGAGCTTTAGGAAGGCAAACGGTTGAAGTTTCTCTCTCTAGACGATGCCCCTCCGTATTTATACCCATCGCATTAAATGCGATGGGGAACCATACCGACAAGTCGAGAGAACCATCTAATGGGTGATTGACACGTTAGGTGGGGATAACTGAGGCGACGTTTTTCTTGGACAAGCGGCGGCCACGTCCCTACTCTAGCTAAAAAAGCATACTATCACATCATCACCCTGCAACAGCAGACACTCTCCCCAAGGAATAGATGCCTTATCCTGTAACAGGAGTCGCCATGACCTTCACCACCCACATGAACAGTCGCTTTCACAAATGTAAGCAAGAAGAAACCTATAGGCCTACAAACATGCGCCAATTTGGCTCATCCTTGCACGCCAGTCTACCCGTACACGCATACACCGCTTTGGCTCATCCTTACATGCCGATCTATACCTACACGCGTACACCAATTGGGCTAATCCCTGCACGTCAGTCTACAGGTATACGCGTATGCCGATCATGCTCTTTCCCACGCGCCGATAGCCCAAGAATACCCTTCCCTTACAATCTACCTTCGCATCACTAAATCCTTAAGTTAGTCCAGAGCTCCACATATGCGACAATTTCACATGGAAGTGGCACTAGACTGGGAGAACTTGAAGGGGTATGGTCCTGAAGAGCGTGCTAGACGCGCATACGAATGACCATACCACTAAAGCAACGTCATCAAGAAAGAGCATGACCACAAACAGAAAAATCTAGTTAAACCCATGGATTATTCTCGACCATGACAGGGATAGTACATAAGACAACCAATATAAAAGGACAACACGTGGCGCCAACCATTGTCCCTCAATCCTTGCTACACAATCCTCAAAGGACAGTTGGTGACAAACCGACTAGGAGTACAAGAGGAGCTGAGGTGTAATGATTAGCATTTCGCCACGTCAACCCCTTCTTGTTGGCAATTCTGCCTTGATAGAGGAAACCAAACGGATATTATCCAAGAGTGAAAGCTGGCTAAGGCCCAACGGGCCTCATCTTTCTTCCTGGCCCTTCGACTATGAATAGAGAACTTCACCTCTAGGTTGAGGGATCGCTCTGTTACTCTCTCAATTAATACACACACTTATTATCCTCAAAACAAGTTTTTATTCTCACGCCGGAAGGTGGTTATAAGGAGAACCTCTCACCTCTACTCCTTGTAACGAGCTTCATGGTGTTGTGTTGTTTTGTAGGATCGAGCAGTCATTAGACGAGGAAGAAAAGAATATTAACCTTTCATGAACGACTAATCCTACAAATTAACCACTTCGGATTAAGTTGATGTTTTTTTAACATCCATGCACATGAAACACATTATCATTAAAACACGCAACAAACACATACACATAATATTTATGAAAGATACTCAACACACACAAATAACAAACACACTTATACAACACATCGCATACAACTCACCCATAAAACATTGCACACACACACACAACAAACACCTCACACTCACTCATATACACACAAACACACACGGCTCATGACAGTCTCTTGGATCAATTACCACACACACAAAGTACACATTTTTCAATAACCGGTGTTGCCGGAAAATCAACTCGAGTTCAATCGAATCAAAACAAAAAAAAGATGTTGTAGTTTATACCTTGGTAGTTCAGAGAAGAAACCAACTAGCGGCGTTGGAAAATGGTGGCGGATTGGTGGCTCACGGTAGTGGCGTGTGGAGGAAACGAATGAGTGGCGGCGAACTTATGGTGGTTTAAGCAACGATGGTGGTATCTTGCGGTGGTGGTTTTGATTTTTATAGGTAGGTGTAGAGTAGAGAAGATATAAACAGATTGATGTTTTTATATTTGAATTGGATTTCACATGTTATATGAAATATCTTGATACAAGATCTTTTTTATCTAGTCGAAGATTAGGATGAGGTCAAAGTATGGAATGTGTATTATTTAACCTTCTTGCCTTGAAACTTGAAAGGTGAAGACAGGTGAAGACGTTGGTACGGTGTTTTCAATTTTGTTTATTTCTTTGCTTGTACGTCATGACATCATTATGATGTTTTTAAATTTTGTTTAGTTTCTTTGTAACTAGGTAGATTTACTGGTTACCTACATATATACATATACATACCCCCTCTATGTATATATATGTATGGCCTTAACAAGGTTATATAAATAACCGTTTTATAAAAAATTTATACAACTTACAATATGGGTTGTTATGAAGAACGAAACTTTTATGCAAGATCAATGCTAGCAGAATCTAGACTACCTTCATCACTTTGGCAGAACCTTTGAATAAAGCCTGTTATGTTTAAAATAGGGTAATAATAAACAAGAGACATTAAAAGACTACCTGTGAGATTTTATTTAAATCAAACCATTGATTTCATTCTTCTAAACTTTTGGTTGCCCATGCTATATTTTAAATATCATATTCAATTTCAAAATTTGCAGCCAAGATTGATAGTGGTTATTTCTAGGTTATTCTTCAACTACAAAAGGATATAGAGTTTTTAACTCTATAACTCTTTTGGTAGAAGAAACTTTCAATGCTAAAGTCAATTAAATGTCTTCTCTGAAAATTTCTGCAAATCCTGTAGATCTTTTTTATTTGGAAATATTAATATAAATGCCTAAATCAATTGAATTTTCAGATGCAAGAGAACCACCCAAAACAAAGGATTACATATTTGATGTTGATTTTTCAGATTTTAAAAGTATTGTTTTCTTCAACTGCAACTACAATAATTCTTGCTAATGCATCAAAAACAATTGTTGTTGAAACATCTTCATCATCAACAACAACTGATGTTTCCTCAAAGGAGATCAATAAACAAAGGTATCTTCAACACTTGAATTCACATAAGTTGTTACAAGTGCTTTAATAGTTGATTTCTTCAACAATCCTTTACCACCACTACCAATAACAACTGCTTCCACGAGTTTACCACCATCTGCTTATCAGAGATTTCATTTCTTATGTTGGTTAACATCCATTTCTGAAAGCCTATCCCCAGAGCAAATCCTTGATGACTATCACAAAAGGTGTTCTTAGTAGAAGTCAACAATCAAAATTTTATTCTTTGTTGGCTTTCTTTCCCAAATATAACCTTTAAACAAGTCAGGGAACTGTGCCATCTTCCAAAGGAAAATGCCCAATTAGAACAAAATGGGTCGTCAGAAACAAGACACATGAGAAAAGGATAATTGTCAAGAACAAAGCAATGTTAGTAAGACAAGAAAACAATATTGACATGAAGAAACCTTCGCACATGTTGCAAAATAGAAGCTATCAAGTTGTTTCTTGCATTTGCAATCTCACATAATATCATGTTGTTTTAAAGGGATGTGAAACATGACTTCCTCTATTGAAAAATCAAAGAGGAAGTGTATGTGTGTCAATCACCAGGATTTGAGGATGTACATCATTGCGATTATATATACAAACTTGATAAAGCTTTGTATGGACTCAAACAAGATCCTTGAGACTCGTGTGATACCCTATCCATTTTTTTACCTCAAGCAAGATTCATAGAGGAACAACTAACAAAACATTATTTTTGAAATGGTCTAGAAAAGATTTGTTGTTAGTCCAAATATATGTTGATAACATTATATTTTGATGAACAAACATGAATTTATGTGATGAGTTTAAAGCTCTCATGCAATCAATGTTGAAATGAGTGACATAGGTGAGTTACAATATTTTCTAGGATTACACGTCGACCAATTAGATCATGGGATCATGGGTGAGTTGCATACATGTGTTGTGTTTGTTGTATCCATCATTATCATGCAAGAGGTTGTTTCCACGACGTCACAACTCTTACCTTAAGGTCACATGGTAGCAACCTTGTCGTTGCTCAATGTCCCCCCACCCCCCCTCTTAATCCCTAAAATATGTGAGAAGTAATATGAGACCATTAGCACAAATCATATTACAAATACTATGAAAACAAACATAGAATAGGAAGCTCAATAGAAATAAAACATATTACAAATACTATAAAACATACATAGAATAGGAAGCTCAAAAGAAATAAAACCACAGTTTGCAAAACTGCTCAATAAAGGAATTGAACAAACAAAATATGGCCAATGTTTGCAAAGCGGCTTAATAAAGGAATTGAACAAACAAAATTGACTAACGTTCGTGTTTGACATTTTCCCTTTATAAAAATTTCATGTGCATTTAATCTGTTTAATGGTCTGATTGAAGCCGAAGAACCTTTTTGTTAGAACCTAAGCATCAGCAACAAAAATATGTTGAGCGCAAAGTGTGTTACCAACTGAAAAATCTTTGTATTTCATCCCTAGAAACTTTATATATATATATATATATATATATATATATATATAGGAAGGTTCTTATATATATATAGAAGGTTCATTTAAGAAGAAATTTAATATGAGAATAAAAAGAAGAAAGGGCATAAAGGTAAACCATTAAATAGTTTATAAATCATCTCATTAATTATATTATCTCTCATTAATAGAACAAAAACATTTTATCCTACACATTTCAAAATTTGTCCTAAATATATCTTATACTTATCGGAATTTACCCTACACACATTTAAATTTACCCTACACATTTCAAAATTTATCCTACACATACTAAAATTTATCCTACACATGTCGAAAATTGTCATTCACTATAAATTATTTTATCTTGAAAAATTATATTAAAAATAAGTTACAACTTTAATTAATTAGCTAATTAATGACAATTATATATTTACATATATGTCCTTTTTCATAATATTAAGTACACATATTAAATGAAGTAAATGGAGAATTTCTATTGGTTTAAAGTTGTTATTTTTATTATTGTTACGTTAAATGGGGAACAAGAAAAAAGAGAAGAAATTGAGGACCACGTGTAAACACATAAAAATTCATTTTTACACGTAAAAATTTAAATTTCACCTAATTTTTTTAGAGTTTTGCTTATAAACACATATATAAGTTGTTTTGTTAAAATAATTTGAAAATAATAAAAGTAAAAAAGTAGTTAAAAAGTAATGTTTTTCACAAAAATGAATCTTGGTATTTGAATAACTTCTACACATGTTTACATGAAAGTTTCAAAGACATTATATAAAAATGATTTTTTTTTCATCCGTTTTCTCACCATTCTTCAATTTTAAACACAAATTTGATTATCGATATCTTATTTATCTTATATATATATTTCAGTCACATTTTGATTCATTACAAATATCTTATATATATTTCAGTCACATTTTGGTTCTTTACAAATGTATCGTCAAAGAGAACACAAAATCATTAAATAATAATTATATAAATAATAAACATACATGGTTATATGTTTACAAAGTTATGTAAATGGTATTTTTTTAGTCTTTCATATCTTTCATCTTAATAAAAATATTATATTTTCAGCTCATAGTTAATAGTTAATTAAAATTATAGCCACAAGTAAAAAAAGTCGACCTCAACAAGGATTAGCTATCAGTGGTATGATCATATACAAACAATATTTTGTGTAAAAACCAATAAGAACAATTCACAATACGTCACATGTTATCCCTCTAATTTATGTATCAAGGGCATTTTTGTGTATAAACACATATATAAACTGTTTTGTTAAAATAATTTGAAAATAATAAAAGTAAAAAAGTAGTTAAAAAGTAATGTTTTTCACAAAAATGAATCTTGGTATTTGAATAACTTCTACACATGTTTACATGAAAGTTTCAAAGACATTATATAAAATAATTTTTTTTCATCCGTTTTCTCACCATTCTTCAATTTTAAACACAAATTTGATTATCGATATCTTACTTATCTTATATATATATTTCAGTCACATTTTGATTCATTACAAATATCTTATATATATTTCAGTCACATTTTGGTTCATTACAAATATATCGTCAAAGAGAACACAAAATCATTAATTAATAATTATATAAATAATAAACATACGTGGTTATATGTTTACAAAGTTATGTAAATGGTATTTTTTTAGTCTTTCATATCTTTCATCTTAATAAAAATATTATATTTTCAGCTCATAGTTAATAGTTAATTAAAATTATAGCCACAAGTAAAAAAAGTCGACCTCAACAAGGATTAGCTATCAGTGGTATGATCATATACAAACAATATTTTGTGTAAAAACCAATAAGAACAATTCACAATACGTCACATGTTATCCCTCTAATTTATGTATCAAGGGCATTTTTGTGTATAAACACATATATAAACTGTTTTGTTAAAATAATTTGAAAATAATAAAAGTAAAAAAGTAGTTAAAAAGTAATGTTTTTCACAAAAATGAATCTTGGTATTTGAATAACTTCTACACATGTTTACATGAAAGTTTCAAAGACATTATATAAAATAATTTTTTTTCATCCGTTTTCTCACCATTCTTCAATTTTAAACACAAATTTGATTATCGATATCTTACTTATCTTATATATATATTTCAGTCACATTTTGATTCATTACAAATATCTTATATATATATTTCAGTCACATTTTGGTTCATTACAAATATATCGTCAAAGAGAACACAAAATCATTAATTAATAATTATATAAATAATAAACATACGTGGTTATATGTTTACAAAGTTATGTAAATGGTATTTTTTTAGTCTTTCATATCTTTCATCTTAATAAAAATATTATATTTTCAGCTCATAGTTAATAGTTAATTAAAATTATAGCCACAAGTAAAAAAAGTCGGCCTCAACAAGGATTAGCTATCAGTGGTATGATCATATACAAACAATATTTTGTGTAAAAACCACTAAGAACAATTCACAATACGTCACATGTTATCCCTCTAATTTATATATCAAGGTCATTTTTGTGTATAAACACATATATAAATTGTTTTGTTAAAATAATTTGAAAATAATAAAAGTAAAAAAGTAGTTAAAAAGTAATGTTTTTTCACAAAAATGAATCTTGGTATTTGAATAACTTCTACACATGTTTACATGAAAGTTTCAAAGACATTATATAAAATAATTTTTTTTCATCCGTTTTCTCACCATTCTTCAATTTTAAACACAAATTTGATTATCGATATCTTACTTATCTTATATATATATTTCATTCACATTTTGATTCATTACAAATATCTTATATATATTTCAGTCACATTTTGGTTCATTACAAATATATCGTCAAAGAGAACACAAAATCATTAAATAATAATTATATAATAATAAAACATACGTGGTTATATGTTTACAAAGTTATGTAAATGGTACTTTTTTAGTCTTTCATATCTTTCATCTTAATAAAAATATTATATTTTCAGCTCATAGTTAATAGTTAATTAAAATTATAGCCACAAGTAAAAAACGTCGACCTCAACAAGGATTAGCTATCAGTGGTACGATCATATACAAACAATATTTTGTGTAAAAACCAATAAGAACAATTCACAATACGTCACATGTTATCCCTCTAATTTATATATCAAGGTCATTTTTGTGTATAAACACATATATAAACTGTTTTGTTAAAATAATTTGAAACTAATAAAATTCAAAAAGTAGTTAAAAAGTAATGTTTTTCACAAAAATGAATCTTGGTATTTGAATAACTTCTACACATATTTACATGAAAGTTTCAAAGACATTATATAAAAATAATTTTTTTTTCATCCGTTTTCTCACCATTCTTCAATTTTAAACACAAATTTGATTATCGATATCTTATTTATCTTATATATATTTCGGTCACATTTTGGTTCATTACAAATATCTTATATATATTTCAGTCACATTGTGGTTCATTACAAATATATCATCAAAGAGAACACAAAATCATTAAATAATAATTATATAAATAATAAACATACGTGGTTATATGTTTACAAAGTTATGTAAATGGTATTTTTTTAGTCTTTCATATCTTTCATCTTAATAAAAATATTATATTTTCAGCTCATAGTTAATAGTTAATTAAAATTATAGCCACAAGTAAAAAGAGTCGGCCTCAACAAGGATTAGCTATCAGTGGTATGATCATATACAAACAATATTTTGTGTAAAAACCAATAAGAACAATTCACAATACATCACATGTTATCCCTCTAATTTATGTATCGAGGGCATTTTTGTATTTTAGCTTAGTTCGTTTATAAGAATTCATAAAATCATAGAAGTAGTTTCAATTTCATGTCTGATTATATGAATTTTGTGCTTATTATAAAAATTCATGTGTTGCTTGTATACGTGTTGTTTATAATCATATACATATGTGGTGATTATACAAACTCATGTGTTGCTTATATAAATTATATTTTAGTTATAGTTGTGTATGTATGTGCTAGTATATGTGTTGATTATAATTATATATGTATATGCTAACCATATAAATTCATGGATTGCTTGTATATGTGCTAGTTGATTACACCACATCTCTATTTTATAACTTTTTAAAAGTTAATGTCATTTTAAAAATATATATAGCAATATTAAGCCTTACTTTTAATTCTACTAATAATTATGTCGTGCAAAATAAATTTCCAACTATGATATAGAGGGTTGTGCTATTCAAATATTGATATTTTATTTAGAGAAACATCAGCCACTAGTAAAAAAAAGGAAGTGTTAGGATAGTGAAGTGAATCGATTCATGGTAATGATGTTTAGGGTCATCAACAATTATTTAATATCTAAAATGTACCATGTGCGAATTATGAAAATTCCAGAGAATAGTGAGAGCCATATAAAAATAGTTAATATTCACATATCTTTCCTCTATTCATCTCTATCGATATATCGATATAGAGAGATAAGTAAAAGCCTATATAAAACGCACGAAGTTGACATGTTGCATTTCCTTGACATTTTGAAAACTATTATTGACCGATACGAGAAAATACTAGTTAGTAGGAAGTATGGAATTGATAATGACATAATGGTATAGTGGTATGATGTTTGTTTCTCATAAAAATTGATATGTATTTAATTTTTTTATAAGTGCAAGATAGATAGTATCTAGGTATAAAAGTTACCGTTAAAAGAAAAGGAATTATGGAATGGTACTGGGAGACCAATGTTTTCAAAACTAGAGTTGAAATTGAAATGGAACCTTGCCCATTTTGTGGACTGGATTTAAGAACCGGATAATATTATAATATTAATTATTATATTAGAAACTCTAATATTATATGAGTTAAATAAAGTATATATTAAATATGATAGAAACTCTTAATTTAAGAAAAATGATTCAGGTAAATAAAATATTTATTCTAAACTTTTTGTTAAAATATATTTATTTTAAAACTGAAAACCTTGTAATATCCCGTTTATTTATTAAATTATAACTATTTTTGAAATGAAGATAAGCATGATTATCTTTGAAATTGAATTAAAATTCTTGAAAATTACAAATAAAAAAACACAAATTACATACTAAAATCATAAAATAAATTTTGTCTAAACCTACGTACACCATTACTCATCATCAACGGGATCCACACGGAAGTTATTCCAAATAAAGTCGATTAAATCCGCACATAGGTTTCCATGCACGTGTTCACTGCGTAGCGCCCATAAATTTGAGTGTTGTTGCTGCTCGTCAACCGGCTCAACATTCTCATGAATGCCATTTGGATCATATTTGCATATTGCTGACCATTTTCTTTAATAATCATGTTATGAAGTATTAAACAAGCACACATAATGTATCTCAATTTTTTTGGTTCAAATACATGAATCGGTTGTTGTATTATTTCCCATTTTGCTTTATCACACCAAACAACCGTTCGACATCTTTCCTTACCGATTCTAAACTTTTTTTCTTCTTTCATCACCGGTGTGAGGAATAGTTTTAACAATGGCCCTACAGGATGGGTATATACCTTCAGCAAGGTAATACCTATGCTTGTATGACACCCCATTGACAATGAAAGAAGAATCAGGGCCTGTACCTCTAATGATATCGTCAAAAATCTAAGATCTTGCAAGAACGTTTAAATCATTGTTGGAACCTTCAACCCCAAAAAAGGCATGCCAAATACATAAATCTTGTGGGCAAATGGCTTTTAAGATTATTGAGGTATAACCTATATCACCACACATGTATTAACCGCGCCATGCAGTAGGGCAACTATGCCATTGCCAATGCGTACAATCAATGCTTCCTAGCAACCAAGGAAATCCATGTCTCTCATCATGAATGCAAAAGCTTTTCGATATCCTTCCTCGTTGGCCTACGTAAATACCCCTTGCCATACAGGTTTACAATACCTTTGGAAAATTCATACAAACACTCCCGACTCATTCTATTGGACATCTTTAAATATTCATCCCATGAGTCACTAGCAGTGCCATACGATAATTGACAAAGTGCCGAAGTGCATTTTTAAAACGTAGTAAAACCCCTTCTCACTCTAACATCGTAGTGCAATGTGAAAAAATCATTATAATTAGCCAAATCATTGGCAATACGTACGAATGACCGTCGACTCATTCAAAACCGACGCCTACATTGTTCATCAGTGTGCACTCATTTTTCAACAAAATAGTCACCAATCAAATGCTCATCAGTACCTTAAATAAAGGTTGTTTACTAAATTTAATAAATTATTCAAAAAAATCTTAAAAATAAAAAACAAAACTTTAAAAATATAAATTGTATAAAAATAATATACCTTCGCTGTTGATGCAGAATGTCTATAGCCTACGTCTTAGGGTCATGTAGAGTCATTCTAATAGGGTCACGAATGTTAGATTTGTATTTTTTATGTTTTGTAGATCACTTCGAACGAAGTGATGTTCACTTCGTACGAAGTGATGTTCACTTCGTACGACGTGAGTCCACCTCGTACGAAGTGGCAAGCCAACTCGTGCGATCTGGGAAAGTCTATAAATAGTGGAGTTGAGGTCTTGTGTCTGTAACAGTTTTGTTGAGTGTACGGCAAAGCCCTGCACAGTTTGTTTTAGGATTGGACACATTTACCACATTAATGAAACAGTAAACTTTAAACAGTAATCTTGATACTCTCGCTTGTTATAAAATGGATTCTGCACATGTTATAACTAGTTAATCAGATTAGGTCCTGTGCTTATTGGATAAGAAGATCCTACAAGTGGTATCAGAGCTACGAATGGCCTGATTTGAATACTTGATCAAGATTCTACACTTCTATCCTACTCACACTTCTCATTTTTTTTCATTTTTCAACAATTTCAAGGACTAAATGGACTGATTTTCAGTATAATACGTAAAATCCATTATAATAAAACCCTTGAAAAGATCAGATCTTAAAACAACCGAAATCATGGTTAAAATTGCAAAAAACGTGAAATTGTGAATACACTTCACACGATCTCATACCCTCACTTCGCACGAAGTCAACATCCACTTCGCACGAAGTGAAATTTTGTTAATATTAAAAATTGCCACTTTGCATGAGGTGAAATATCAACTCGCACGAAGTGAACTTTAAGCAGTGTTTTTGTTGTTCGAAATTTCAGATTGCACAAAGCGTCACACCGCATAAGATTCACTTTGCACAAAGAAATTTTTGACCAATTTTCTTGACAAAATGAAAAACGAATTCTTCAATGCATTCGCAACATCTGTCGTTACAAATGTCGTAACACAAAACATGAATCTTGAAAATGAAATGGGGACAATGACGAACCCCAAAACTGATGTGCTTAGAAGATTACCACGGCTAATGAATGATTTGTAAATTGGGTGCAAGCGAATTATCTGAATTGTTGGTACACAGTTGGAGAAAAGTATACTAAACCAACGGGCGAGAAAGGATTAGAGAAGACATTGAAGCAGTTTACAGCAATCGAGAAGGAGATGTTCACAAATGAAAGAAAATATTAAACATTCTTTAAGAAGCTATTAAAGAAGATATTCTGTCTCTTCTACAACACGACGGTGATGCTCAATCACTTTAGTATGCTTTGAGAGTTAAATTCTAAGGAAGAACACAAATGATAAATGTAACACCCTATAAAATCGTTCCAATAATATAGTGACACGTGTTGTATTTTTAAATATAGTCAATTTAAGACTAATATGGAATAAAAGTGACAACATGCTCAAACTGAGCCTCTGAATGACTTTCTGATGTCAACATGCAAAACCTAGCCTCTGAACGACCATTAGTGTCGTCATGCATAAAAACGTAGCCTCTTAACGACCATTAGTGTCGTTATGCATAAAACGTAGCCTCTGAACGGCCATTAGTGCCGTTATGCTTAAACTTGGCCTCTAAGTGACCGTTGTGTCAACATGACTAGCCTCTGAGTGACATCGGAGTCAACATGCTTATACTGAGCCTCTGAGTGATCCTTTACGTAGTCCTAACTCTCATATGTCCGTTTGTTGGACGAGAGTGATTAAATCCAATAATATATGAAAGTTGGATAATTGAGGGATTAAAAGTGTCAACATGTTAATTTATACCTCTGAGTGACCTTTTAACGAACCGAGAGCTCGACAATGTCCGGGCATAATCCCGGGTATGCCAAGTATTGGCTACGGAGGGCTAAAAGTGCCAAAAAAGTGTTTAAAAAAGGTTTTTAGAAGTTTTAATAAGTTAAGCGGTTACAAGTGTCAATCTTTGAAACTGGCCATAAGGCTGTTGCGGGCCGCGAGAGACATGGCCTGTGTCTCTCGCGGGGCGCGAGAGAGTCTCTGCTCCAGAAAGTTTGTTTGGCAGCCAAGCAAAACTCCACAAAACCATTTATTCGAAACTATGGACTTGTAATCTGCTATGCCACGTTTTAGGACACTTGTAAGCTTCCTCTTACACCCCTAAACACCTAGCTTCACCTCCTTTGAGTTCTCCAACTATAAATAGGTGCTTAAGTTCACATTCTAACTTGCACCTTTCTCATTTATTCACTCTTCTCCCCCCTATGGAAGTTCCTAGCTAAAAGGAGCATCCAACATAGTCCTTTTGCACCCTAGGAATCACTGGTAAGTGTTCCTTCTTTGTACATTTTCGTTTAAAGGCTTTTATAGCCAAAAGTCAAGCGTTTTGCGGAAAACGCTTTGACTTTCGGTTAAGACCATTATGGTCCAGCCATTGTTCGAAATGAACATGGCTAAGTGATCGTAATAAGGTAGGTGTTAATCCCTATAAAGGGCACCTCCTAAAGATCACGTTTGCCAGACCAATTGACGGGTCAAAGTTACGATATTAAAAAGTCAAACAGGCAATTTTTCGGAAAAAATCATAAATTAATATTATATATGTTATGAAACCTGTTTTGACACTTAAACAAATTGGTAATAATTATTAGAACATGAGAGAACATGTTCGGCTCGTCAATTTCAGTTTTAGGGTAAAGTTTGACTTCTGCTTTGACTTTCGATTCTGACCCGATTTAGATTAGTTACCTACTGATCTAATGTTGCATTATGATCATAATGTAATTTAGCATAACCCTCTGAGGTTATATTACATGATCATAATTAGAATCTAAGTTTATGCGCAAGTTCCATAATTATGCCATCTTTGACCAAAATGTCATTTTTGCATAAAACAAGGTTTTAAATGGTAATGAACTTTAAAATGAGTTTCCTACTGATGTATAAGTACGATTATTTGGGATGTTAAACCAAGTTACGAACTGAGTTTTCAAGCAGATCCTTAAACTATGTCGATAAATGACGATTTTAGCCCTTGTGGCTTATAAAATGGTTTTAAGCAAATCTTTTCAAGATAAATCATTATCTACGGTATGTTATATTATATAACATATTTAAAACATTTTAATCTGACCCTAACTTCAGTTTTCATAAACATCGCTTAAAGACGTCATTTTACGACATAAGCGCCGTTTTGGCGCATAGTATGGTTTTAAACCATATTATTGACCAAGACTTGATACCTACTGATTTAAAAAAAAAACTAATTTTAAATATAATTACAGTAGGTACATTTTATAAACTCAGAATCTCAAATAATTTATAAACTATGTGTAAAATGACCAAAATGCCCCTACGATGCTTAATTTGGTCATAAAAGATAATTTACGCATATGATTGACATCCTACTGATATTATATCATAAATAAATTATTTTTCCAAAATACTTATCATTATGACATTAAATTATATTCAAGTTCCTTTTATACGGCATATAATTACCGAATTGCCCTTATGAGGCATAGTTTCGTTTTAAAACCTTAACGGGCATATAAGTTGATATCCTACTGATATTTTTAACTTATTTAAAATATAATGGCATATAGAACTTGTCCATGACTTATCCGGTTACCCTTATCGCTTATAAGCATACGGTTGATTATACATAACTAGTTTACGGAATTTAACCGAAACGGGTTTAACCTTATCATTTTAATCTCAAAATCCAGAATGTATATAGTTTACCCATATTATACAAGTCAAGATACTTGTTGGGTTTAAATTACATTCTATCTGATCATCGTTTAATCAAGCGTTATACGTATTGATCATGTACACTATTCGGTTAATAAGACCGTTAGGATTTAATTGGCTAGCTTATGCCATAATCCAGACTAGAGCCTTGCCAGTAAATGCTATCTGCACTTGGTACTTTTGTATACGGCTGAGTTTTTTAAAAAATAAAAGAAAAAGACTAGCTAGGTAAATACTCTCGGCTTATTTTCCCTCTACGGGCTTGGGATACGGTAAATTTTTACCGCTTGGTCCAAAATGGGGTCAATCGAATGCCCGTTTGTGGCTAGTAAACCCCATATTTCGTTTTAATCAGTTTTGTTTGATAACTTAAACATCTTGGGTTAAATTACCGTGTCCTGGATATCCTTGGCTCAATACATTAGTTATTGGCCACCACCTTAGCACGGGGTGTAGGCATACACCTGTCAGATGCTCATATGCAAATTACCCAAGACGTTGGGGATAACTCCTTCTTGAGTTCGTAAGTGGTGTGTATTTAATCATGTCTCGGTTTCTGTCCCGAGCCTGTATGTATTGACAAACATGTGAATGTGATACAAGGTTGCAAGGTCAACTTTCCCAAGTTAATAAAAGATTTTGTGCCGTTTTGCATTAAAATTATTTTAAATTTTTCAAAATGAGTCAGTTGGGTGTATTTATCAGCATAGGCTGACGTATCGTCCAAAGGCTAAGTTGCAGGTACAATACAAAATAGGCCGGAAGCTGCTCGGTAGTGATAAGAGGATCTTGCAAATCCTTATATCTGCCCTAAAGTCTGTTTTATATTATTTCTTGTACATTTTATGATCCGCCTGTGGATCTTCTATTACAAGCTTGTATATTATTTTATTTTGAACATTCGGTTTTAATAGTAATTTTACTCCAAGACTTCCACTGTGCTATGTTTAGTTGACAATGGTGTTATCAACTTACATCACGATACTCCCGCCCGGGCACACGGTGTAAGGATTTCAGGTTGGAAATCCGGGGTGTAACAGGTTGGTATCAGAGCCATCGTTTGAGAGAATTAAACACTATCCTTTTGTGTTTAATCTCAAACTTACACGAGCACATTCCTTAGACTTCCGAGTCTAGGCATTGACCTAGGATTACTCATTTCATTATTAAGTTATTAGTATGTTTTTGAATTGATTTTTAAACAGGAAAATGCCGCCAATACTGAGAGGAGAAAGTGGAAGAGGAAAAGGTCCAATGAGAGGAGGACCATCGGGGCGCATTCCCCCTCAACCTCACAATCCAGACTCTTACCAAGAATCAGGAGATTCATCTCCTTGGCAACCAGCGAGACGTTTTGTCTCTAGTAGACACTCCCCCCCACATTCCCAAAATTCTTACCACTCTCACCACTCCTATCATTCACATCATTCTCACCATTCCCATTCTCATCACTCTTACCATGAAGAATTCAACCCTAACTATTACTTTAACACGCCTCCAACCGATCAAAATCAGTTGAACCAGCCAAACCCTATGGACGAGGACTCCAACCCGGAGATGCCGCCGTCGGGACGAACGCGCATCCCATAGAAATATCAAGCGATTCGAACTCCTATGCCGGATCGCCCTACCAAGGTCCTAATGAGTGGGACCAATATTGAACCAATTCACCTTTACCCACACTCCTTCTCATCACTCTCAACCACCCCCAGTACAAGAAGATGTTCACATGGAACCGGTGAACCAACCTTAACCACCCTAGGAGCCACCAAGAAGGAAGCGTGGAGCACGTATGTCGGTACGTGCCGGACAAAGGTCGGAATCGCTGCCACCTTTGCCCAACTCCTACCCCAAAATTCAAGAGGACCCACAAATGGGTGGACCCTCTAATGTTTCACCTATAGTGGAACCAACACCAACACCTACTTCAACCACCACCATCGGGTTATATAACCCAATTCAACATATCAGACACGTCTGGATATAATCCTTTTAACCCGTCTACACCGGTAGACTATCAAGCATGGTCGCAAGACCCCTATATGCAAGCAGTTATGCATAATTCACTTTACCTGTCTCTTTTCCCACCTTCTTTTCCATTGACTGGATATCCAACTTATGGGTACCAGTATCCGGTTATGACATAACCTCCGCCACCACTAGAGGCCATTAATGAGGCTTTGCAAAGAATTAAGGAAATGCAACAGCAGGCGGAGAAAACGGAGAAGAAGACAAATAAGTTCTTCAAGAAACTCTCCAAGCTGGTGAAAGGAAAGAAGGACGAGTAAAAGTCTCTTCTATTATATATAGCCCCAGCGTGGACATTGTTATTTCTTTTAGTCTCTGCGTGAACATTGTTATTCCTTTAGTCCTTGCATGGACAATTAGTTTCTTTTATTTTTATTTCAAGTATTGTAATTTCTTATTATCATTTAATGAAATATTTTGGAATTATATATATGTATCCGTCCTCTTCAAGCGATCGTCTCGATTTTACTCGAAATTTTTGATCAGCTATATAATTCCAAAAAGATCTTAATGGTTTTGATTTGCCAAGTGGTATAGACCACATATTTGGCCAAATATATATATGATAGTTAAGAATGAAAGGGTCTTCTATCATGATAGTTAAGGGAAGTTATCCTTCTATCTAGAGGTGGTGGACTAAGTTTCAAGCCTCCAAGTCATTAAGGTCAATGCAACCGAGACTATTAATCAACCATTAATGTCCTTTTATATTAACATTCAAGTAATGTTCATACTCTTGGTTGTGTGACTTGAGGAATCACACTAACCTCCAAGGTAATGGACATTCTGACCTTATATAGCCCTTGTGATCAATATGATCCCGGCTAATATCACCAGTACGATGATAAAACATCCATTTGTGATGTATTACCCTTTCGGGTTATGATTAATTTTATATATAGCCCATGTGATCTATTTGATCTCGGCTACTATCACGAGTGCAGTGATGAATTAAACATCCATTAGTGATTTATTGCCCTTGTGGCTATGAATTATTTTATATAGCCCATGTGATCTCTTTGATCCCGGCTAATAACACCAGAGCGGTGATAAATAAAAACATCCATTAGTAATGTATCGCCCTTGTGGCTATGATTTATTTTATATATAGCCTATGTGATCCATTTGATCCCGACTAATATCACCAGTGCGGTGATGAATAAAACATCCATTAATGATGTATTACCCTTTCGGGTTATAATTATTTTATATAAAGCCCATGTGATCTATTTGATCTCGGCTAATATCATCAGTGCGATGATAAATAAAGCATCCATTTGTGATGTATTGCCCTTATGGCTATGATTTATCTTATATAGCCTATGTGATCGATTTGATCCCGGCTAAATATCATCTGTACAGTGATAAATAAAGCATCCGTTAGCGATGTAGTGCCTATGTGCCCTATTTTACGTCCATTAGTGACATGCCTATGTGCCATAATCTTATGTCCATTAGTGACAGGCCTATGTGCCATATTTTATGTCCATTAGTGACAGGCCTATGTGCCATAATCTTATGTCCATTTATGACATGCCTATATGCCATATTTTAAATGTCCTTTGTGACAAGCCTATGTGCTATACAATTGTCAAATATGACAATGACAGTTGTGACATTACGATCCACTTTCTAGTAATATATGGACCTTGTCCAAATTATAAATTGCCTATAATGGTCCTATTAAGACCTAGGCCAAATATAGATACTGTAAGCCTAAGAGTTGTGATGCTATTCACACTAGCATGATTAGGCGATGGATTTTTATATCCAATGTTTAAGGCCGATATGGTTGACATGCTATGGCTAAGTCAAATTTATTTGGTATATAGAACCAAAGATTTGAAGAATGGCTAATTCTATTGAGGCACAAATAGCCAACGGACGTTGAACCCAGCAATGCCAAAATAGAAATATTAATGATAATGATTTCCAAGCTCGCAATGATGCGGCTGTGGAAAAGGCCATGGGTAAGGCCATTGAAAAGCTAAGGGAGTCGAGTGCTACTCGCTCTAGACCACTGTCAGTTACCCCATCCTCAGCTCATACAGAGAGCTCTATTCACTCATCAAATGCGAAGAGTGAACCTAAGAGGATAGACTATGCTGATAGGTCTCGTTCTTCTAAGGACGGATGCACCTACAAGTACTTTGTCTCCTATAAACCCCGAGACTTTAATGGGAAAAAGGAGCTGTAGAAGCCCTAAAGTGGCTGGACGAGATGGAGAGCATCGTAGACATCAGCGACTGTGCTAAAAAGGATGTGGTCAAGTATGTATCACAGTCTTTTAAGGGCGATGCCCTAACTTGGTGGAAAGCCATGATTCAGTCCACAGGTAAAGTATACCTGTATAATCTGGGATGGTCTAAGTTTATGGACCTTATTAAGGAAACCTACTTCCCACCCCATGAGGTGGAGAAATAGAGACAGACTTCTTGTCTCTTTCCATGAAAAACCTAGACTGTCGGAAGTATGTTTCCGACTTCAATTCCCCTATCTAGGTTAGTATCCTACCTAAGCACCCCTGAATCCAAGCGCATTGTGCGTTTTATCAATGGATTAGTGCCCGAGATTAAGGGCATGGTAATGGTTGCTCAGCCTAATACCTATAGGTCTGTTGTAGACCTATCTCTCTCTCTCACCCTTGATCTTGTAAGGCAAAAGTCAGTTAAGCCAGAAACTGATGGGAAAAGGAAGAGAGATGATGACAACTCCCATAAGTTTAATAAGAAAAATAAAGGGAGATTCGGGTTCAAATGGAACCAAGACAAGCCCGCTGTGATGCCATTTTGCAAGACTTGCAACCGCAAACACTGGGGACAGTATAATTCTAATTCACAAGCTAGACCTTTTGGTATTTGTAAAAGAGAGGGCATAAGACCCTAGATTGTAAAGATCTTAAGGATGTTGTATGTTATATCTGCAATGAAAAAGGGCACATTGCAACTAACTGCCCTAAGAATTCAAAGAATAATAATCCAAAGCCTGGAGAGGCCAAGAAAGGGAATGCACACGCTTTTCGACTGACTGTTAAGGAAGCTGTTAATGACAATAACGTCATAACAGGTACTTTCCCCATTAATGATATTTATGCTAGAGTTCTTTTTGATTCAGGTGCAGATAGATCTTTTGTTGGTCATAAATTTAGTAAACTATCATAAGCACTCTAGATAAAACCTATGAGATAGAGCTTGTTGATGGAATGATAGAATCCACATCTTCTATTCTTGATGGATGCTCTATATCCATTAAGAATCATTCCATTCCTATCTCTCTTCTGCCAATGAAATTGGCGGGGTTCGATGTTGTCTTAAGCATGGATGGGTTATCTCATAACCAAGCCCGTATTGCCTGAGTTAAAAAGCTCATCAAATTTAAAACCCCATCTGGTGAATGATCACCATCACCGGAGACTCACACTATGGACTGCAGACAAGGTGTTGTTATTTAAGGCATCTAAGTGTTTGAGAAAAGGTTGTGTCATCTACATGGCACAAGTCACCATAAATAAGCTTAAGCCAAACATGGAGGACCTACTAGTCATCTCAGAATCTCTTGATATATAGATGAATTACCAGGCCTATCTCCAGACAGGCAAGTAGAGTTTAGAATATATATCCTACCAGGACCTGCACCAGTGGCTAGAGCTCCATATAGGCTAGCACCAACGGAAATGAAGGAATAAAGAACGCAACTCGACGAACTTTTAGGGAAAGGTTTTATACAACCTAGTTCCTCGCCTTGGGGAGCTCCTATCCTCTTTGTAAAGAAGAAAGACGGTTCAATGCGAATGTGCATTGACTACTGGGAGCTAAACAAGTTAACAATCAAGAATAGATATCCTCTGCCCAGGATAAATGATTTATTTGACCAATTTCAAGGGGCTAGTTACTTCTCCAAGATCGATCTGAGGTCTGGATATAACCAGCTGAAGGTTAAAATGAAGATGTTCCTAAAACTGCTTTCAGGACCCGATATGGTCACTTTGAATTTTTAGTGATGCCTTTTGGGCTCACAAATGCACCTGCAGCATTCATTGATCTCATGAATAGAGTCTGCAAGCCATATCTGGATAAGTTTGTCATTGTCTTTATAGACGACATACTTATCTACTCTCGTAATCAAGCCGATCACGAGAAACATCTTCGGTGCATTCTGGAATTGTTACGGCAAGAGAAGCTTTATGCTAAGTTCTCTAAATGTAAATTTTGGCTTAGGGAAGTCTAATTTCTTGGACATATGGTAAGTGAGCATGGTATCCAAGTGGATCCCGTCAAAATTGAAGCCATCATGGATTGGGAAGTACCTAAAACCCCATCGGAGATTCGTAGTTTTCTAGGCTTGGGTGGTTACTATAGGAGGTTCGTTGAGAACTTTTCAAGAATAGCCACTCCTCTAACTACTTTGACCTGTAAGAATGTTAAGTATAATTGGAGTCCGAAGCAACAAGAATCTTTTGAGATACTAAAATACAAGTTGAGCAATGCTCCTGTGTTATCTCTACCTGAGGGTATTGAGAATTTTGTTGTTTATTGTGATGCATCACACACCGGTATGAGTTGTGTGCTAATGCAAAATGGCAAGGTAATTGCCTATGCATCACGACAACTAAAAATGCATGAAATAAATTACACCACCCATGATTTGGAATTGGGTGCCTTTGTATTTGCACTAAAACTGTGGAGACATTAGTTGTATGGTACAAAGTGTGTTATATACACAGACCATAAAAGTCTCCAGCATCTGTTCAATCAGAAAGAATTGAACATGCGAACAACGCCGATGGATGGAAACACTTAATGATTATGATTGAGATATTCGCTACCATCCCGGCAAGGCAAATGTAGTTGCTGACGCCTTAAGTCGCATGGAAACAGGTAAACCTATTTGGATTAACGCCAAGAGCATTGAGCTCAGAAATAGCTTGAGTGAGAAGCTATTAGATGCGCAAAAACAAGCCCTGTTAGAGGCTAATATTCCTAATGAGGGATTAGGCGCAACTGTTGATCAATTAATGCCTGGAAAGGATGGAACCCTAAGATTTAATGATAAAATTTGGGTTCTGGTCTTTGGAGGACTTAGGGATCTACTCCTCCAGGAAGCGCATAATTCAAGATACTCTGTTCACCCGGGTGGGGACAAGATGTATCAAGATTTAAAGAAGAATTTTTTGTGGATGGGTTTGAAGAAATCCATAGCCACGTATGTAGCTAAGTGTCTGACGTGTTTGCAAGTTAAGGCCGGACATCAAAAGCCGTCAGGACTTCTACAACAGCTTGAAATTCCCACTTGGAAATGGGAAATGGTAACAGTGGACTTGATTACCAAGTTACCTAAGATCAAAAGTGGAAATGACACTATTTGGGTCATAGTGGATAGATTGACTAAGTCAGCTTATTTCTTGCCAATCAAAGAAACGTATAATTCAGATAAATTGGCTAAGTTGTATGTGGATAAGATTGTGTCCCTACACGATGTGCCAGTATCTATTGTATCTGATAGAGATACTAGATACACATCTCACTTTTGGAAAAGTTTCCAACAATCTTTAGGCACACGATTAAATTTTAGTACGGCTTACCATCCACAGACTGATGGTCAAAGTGGGCGTATTATTCAAACACTGGAAGACATGCTTAGGGCATGTGTGATTGATTTAGGTGGAAGTTGGGATGACTACTTACCCCTAATAGAATTCTCCTAAAATAATAGCTATCATACAAGCATCAAGGCTGCTCCTTTTGAGGCCTTGTATGGGAGAAAATGTAGAACACCCGTGTGTTGGGAAGAAGTTGGGGAAGCCTAACTATCAGGACCTGAGATTGTCCTGGAGACCACGGAAAAGATTGTGCAAATCCGTGATCATCTCAAAGCTACCAGAGATAGGCAGAAGAGCTATGCTGACAAGAGGCGTAAACCTCTTCAGTTCCAAGTAGGGGACAAAGTCATGCTGAAAGTATCACCCTGGAAAGGTGTGTTGCGTTTTGGAAAGAATGGCAAGTTGAGCCAAAGATATATAGGACCCTTCGAGATAATCGAATGTGTCGGCACTGTAGCTTATAAGCTCAGGTTACCAGAGGAGCTTAGTGGAATTCATAATGTATTCCACATATCTAACCTTAAGAAATGTCTAGCCGATGAGTCGCTAGCAATGTCGCACGAAGATGTGCAAATTGATGAAAACCTGAGGTTCATTGAGAAACCAATTTCGATCGAGGATCGACAGGTTAAGAAGCTCCGAAGAAAATTGATACCTATAGTTAAGGTTAAGTGGGACACTTTTAGAGGTCCCGAATATACATGGGAGGTCGAGTCCACTATACGACAAAAGTACCCCCATCTTTTTGAATAAAATCTCGAGGTCGAGATTTCTTTTAAGGGGTGAGGATGTAACACCCTGTAAAATCGTGTTCAATAATATAGTGACACGTGTTGTATTTTTAAATATAGTCAATTTAAGACTAATATGGACGAAAAGTGACAACATGCTAAAACTGAGCCTCTGAATGACTTTCTAATATCAACATGCATAAACCTAGCCTCTGAATGACCATTAGCGTCATCATGCATAAAAACGTAGCCTCTGAACGACCATTAGTGTCATTATGTATAAAACATAGCCTCTGAACTACCATTAGTGTCGTTATGCTTAAACTTGGCCTCTGAGTGACTGTTGTGTCAAAATGCCTAGCCTCTGAGTGACATTGGAGTCAACATGCTTATACTGAGCCTCTGAGTGATCCTTTACGTAGTCCTAACTCTCATATGTCCCGTTTGTTGGACGAGAGTGATTAAATCCAATAATATATGAAAGTTTGATAATGGAGGGATTAAAAGTGTCAACATGTTAATTTATACCTCTGAGTGACCTTTTAACAAACCGAGAGCTCGACAATGTCAGGGCATAATCCCGGGTATGCCAAGTATTGGCTACGAAGGGCTAAAAGTGCAAAAAGGTGTTTAAAAAAAGGTTTTTAGAAGTTTTAATAAGTAAAGGGGTTAAAAGGGTCAAACTTTGAAACTAGCCATGGGGTGGTCGCGGGCCGCGAGAGACATGGCATGTGTCTCTCGCGGCGCGAGAGAGAGCCTCTACTGCAGAAAGTTTGTTTGGCAGCCAAGCAAAACTCCACAAAACCATTTATTCGAAACTATGGACTGGTAATCTGCTATGCCATGTTTTAGGACACTTGTAAGCTTCCTCTTACACCCCTGGCCTCACCTCCTTTGAGTTCTCCAACTATAAATAGGTGCTTAAGTTCACATTCCAACTTGCACCTTTCTCATTTATTCACTCTTCTCCTTCCTCTTGAAGTTTCTAGCTAAAAGGAGCATTCAACATAGTTCTTTTGCACCCTAGGAATCACTGGTAAGTGTTCCTTCTTTGTGCATTTTCGTTTAAAGGCTTTTATAGCCAAAAGTCAAGCGTTTTGCGAAAAACGCTTTGACTTTCGGTTAAGACCATTACGGTCCAGCCATTGTTCGAAATGAACATGGCTAAGTGATCGTAATAAGGTAGGTGTTAATCCCTATAAAGGGCACCTCCTGAAGATCACGTTTGCCAGACCAACTGACGGGTCAAAGTTACGACATTAAAAAGTCAAACATGGCATTTTTCGGAAAAATCATAAATTAATATTATATATGTTATGAAACCTGTTTTGACACTTAAACAAATTGGTAATAATTATTAGAACATGTGAGACTTAAATCATTATCTACGGATATGTTATATTAAATAACATATTTAAAATATTTAATCTAACCCTAACATCAATTTTCATAAACATCGCTTAAAGACGTTATTTTACGACATAAGCGCCGTTTTGGCACATAGTATGGTTTTAAACCATATTATTGACCAAGACTTGATACCTACTGATTTAAAAAAAAACTAATTTTTAATATAATTACAGTAGGTACATTTTATAAACTCAGAATCTCAAACAATTTATAAACTATTTGTAAAATGACCAAAATGCCCCTACGATGCTTAATTTGGTCATAAAAGATAATTTACACATATGATTGACATCCTACTGATATTATATCATAAATAAATTATTTTTCCAGAATACTTATCATTATGACATTAAATTATATTCAAGTTCCTTTTATACGGTATATAATTACCGAAATGCCTAATGAGGCATAGTTTCGTTTTAAAACTTTAACGGCCATATAAGTTGATATACTACTGATGTTTTTAACTTATTTAAAATATAATGGAATATAGAACTTGTCCATGACTTATCCGGTTACCCATTATCGCTTATAAGCATACGGTTGATTATACGTAACTAGTTTACGGAATTTAACCCAAACGGGTTTAACCTTATCATTTTAATTTCAAAATCCCGAATGTATATAGTTTACCCATATTATACAAGTCAAGGTACTTGTCGGGTTTAAATTACATTCTATCTAATCATCGTTTAATCAAGCGTTATACGTATTGATCATGTACACTATTCGGTTAATAAGACCGTTAGGATTTAATTGGCTAGCTTATGCCATAATCCAGACTAGAGCCTTGCGGTAAATGCTATCTGCACTTGGTACTTTTGTATATGGCTGAGTTTTTTAAAAAATAAAAGAAGAAGACTAGCTCAGGTAAGTACTCTCGGCTTATTTTCCCTATACGGGCTTGGGATACGGTAAATTTTTACTGCTTGGTCCAAAATGGGGTCAATCGAATGCCCGTTTGTGGCTAGTAAACCCCATATTTCGATTTTAATCAGTTTTGTTTGATAACTTAAACATCCGGGGTTAAATTACCTTGTCCTGGATATCCTCGGCTCAATACATTAGTTATTGGCCACCACCTTAGCACGGGGTGTAGGCATACACCTGTCATTTGCTCATATGCAAATTACCTAAGACGTTAGGGATAACTCCTTCGTGAGTTCGTAAGTGGTGTGTATTTAATCATGTCTCAGTTTCTGTCCCGGGCCCTGTATGTATTGACAAATATGTGAATCTGATACAAGGTTGCAAGGTCAACTTTCCCAAGTTAATAAAAGATTTTATGCCGTTTTGCACTTAAAATTATTTTAAAATTTTCAAAATGAGTCAGTTGGGTGTATTTACCAGCGTAAGCTGACGTATCGTCCAAAGGCTAAGTTGCAGGTACAATACAAAATAGGCCGGAAGCTGCTCGGTAGTGATAAGAGGATCTTGCAAATCCTTAGATCTGCCCTAAAGTCTATTTTATATTCTTTCTTGTACATTTTATGATCCGCCTGTGGATCTTCTATTACAAGCTTGTATATTATTTTATTTTGAACATTCGTTTTGTAATAGTAATTTTACTCCAAGACTTCCGCTGTGCTATGTTTAATTGACAATGATGTTATCAACTTATGTCATGATACTCCCCGCCCGGGCCCACCGATGTAAGGATTTCAGGTTGGAAATCCGAGGTGTGACAATAAAGAGCAAAAGGCACTATTGAAGAAGGAGTTTAACATATTCAATCTTCTTAAAGATGAAAGCATGAAGTAGCTAATCGAGGGGTACTGTCATCTTGTGGTTGAGATGAAAAGGTTGGGCATACAGAAAGATAATGAAGAGTTGGTAGACAAACTTGCTGATGCACTACCCAAAGGTGAATGGTCTACTTATCTCACAATCTTGAAAAAACAGCCCGGAATACAGTACAATCAACGTGTCAAGATATATCGAAAAGTTGGAAGGTTATGAATTGGAAATGTGGAAATGGCGAAAACCAAAGGATCGCATATTCATCAAGACGTAAACTTGTATTACAAAGGCAATTATGTAGCAAACCCTCAAAGTCCAAAGATATAGACAGTCTTCAATGCAAATAATTCTTCAAGTCCGTCTTCAAACCAATTTGGAGGTTTTCAGTCATTTCCATCATACGAGCCTAATTCTCCTCAAACACCGCAATCTTCGCAAAGCTCGAACAGTTTTCAGAGTGGCCAAAGCACTCAAGCCAATTCAAACCAGTGGATTCTACAATGCAACATTGCCGTGAATCTAGAAAAAGCACAAGATTTCAATGAACACACTTCTAAGCAACACATGGCATTGCTTGCATTCGTACTTGAATCTTATGAAATCCTGGTGGCCAGAAAGATTGGGAACCCAGATATGACGAAAGAAGACTACGATCAGATTGATTCGGAAGAATTGGAGCTGATGGATATAAAGTGGTGCATCTCATCGATCGTTCGAAGAGCACAACTCTTTATGGAGATCACTGGCAGAAGTAGTTTGGGAGGTCTTGACGGTAAACTTGGTTTTGATAAATCGAAGGTTATTTGCTTCAAATTCTGGGAGAGGGGGCATTTCAAAAAGCAAACAGAGAAATGAATGGCAATTAGAGCCCATTTTCAGATGATTATTATAAGAAAGCTATATATCATAGACCGCAACCTCAAACGACTTCAAGAATGGTGCAGATTGAAGACGGTTCATCAAGCTCGAAGGGCAAAGCTCTAGTAGTTGCTCCAGAGGATGAGGGGTTCAATTGGAACAAATACATCTCAAAGAATGAAAGTCTAGCGCTGTTAGCAGAGATAATCGAAGAACCCGAAGCTGAAGTAGAATATTCTACAGCAATCTTTGATAAAGCCATAATTGAAGAATACTGTCACAAGCAACATTCTGAAGAAGAAAATCTTTTACATAGTGCTTTCAGACCTTTAATTCCACCTAATATGTTTCCAACTTTTGTAGGTTACTTCGATCCAAACTTCAAAGCACAATGTGAGGAAGAGCCAAAGTCTGAAGTTGTGGAACTGATAGATGTGGACAAAGAGATGAATGCTGAGAACCTATTGGAGATAGCCAACAAAGCTATGATGGCTAATCTAAAAGAGGTAGTCTCTAAGAAAGTCTAGAAAGATAAAGTTGAGTCAGTGTAAGAGTCTGTCAAAGAGTTGGTAAAAGAAGTGGTTAAAGTTCAAATTGTCGAAGAAGAAAAATCTTACAAGAGATGCGTTGAGCCTTGCAATGAATGTTTTGAAAAAGATAAAAAAAATACAAAGAATTAAAAAAACTTTCTAATAATTTGTCAAGCGACTATAAAGAAACAAAAGAAGCGTATGACAAATTAAGCAGAACTATTAAACAATATCAACAAGTTAATAGAGAAGATGGTGCCACACTTTTGATGCTCAAGGCAACAGTTATGGACAAGCAAATGGACATAAATATTCATCTAAATACGATTGCCGAGCTAAAAAGTAAATTGGAGAAAATGAAAATTGAAACAGAAAGGATTAACAAATTGTTAATCAGATATTCCACCGGTTCATATGTCATTAATCATTTCTTCCAAAACTTGAGAAGGAAGAAGATGATAAAAATGGCAAGAACAAAAGTGCATATTATAGTCGAGTTCCACCACCCATGTGGGAAAGCTATTCAAGAAAAAAACCATCTAGGGTGGAATATGCGCTCAATTAACTGAAAACTGAAAAGAACAACGAGTTGCCTGAGAACATCGATATAACATACACTAAATCAGAAATGGCTATGAATTTGATGTGGTGAAAAATGTGGTTGAAAAAGTTTCAGGAAGTTAGAGTGATAGCATAGAATTTGAGAGTGCAGAGCCGAACCAGATTTACCAGGAGTGAAGATTGACGAGAGTCAATTCATGGCTGGTTTCATTAGCAGACTAATTATTGAATTTTGAAGCAATGAGGTTTCCTGGGAGTGATGTTATTGGAAGAGTTGAAGGGATTTGCATTCCCTTGACTTGACCTAAAGGATCAGCCCCATTTGAATCCGGAAGTTCATAATCAATCATGCTTTTATAGCTTCCTTCAAGATATCTTCTTTGTATCTTTGTTCATCCTCTACAGACATGTCCTTCTGTCTAATGAAGTGGCTTCTCACCCTTGTAGATACTTGACTTGTAGTTGGAGGTTTAGATTTAGTGGCCATTGATCTGATAGGTAAGTCATCATAGTTAGGCTTTCTTGGGACTGAGGGATCTTATATCTACCCCATTGGCACTAAACCACGGCATCGGACCAGATTTACAAGGAGTGAAGATTGACGAGACCTTATAATGATCAATGATTGGATCTTTCATGTACCTCACAGCATCTAGGCCGGATATCATGTATCCGACATGCCTCTACGCCCAATATCAATCATGTCCATGAGTATCTCACATGCTAATCGTCAAGCGGATTCTTTCAATATTTGAAGGGCTGCCTAAGCACCGGCTTATTGTATCAGCAAAAGGATGATTTCAACCTCGCTGGATATTCTTATTCTGATTTCAGATGCTGCAAATTAAATGCTAAATCCACAACTGTTGGTTGCTAGTTCTTTGGCACGCATTTAGTAACATGGCAATGCAAGAAGCAAACCACGGTCACTCTCTCTACGCAAAGCAGAATACGTTTCAGCTTCCAGTTGTTGCTCCCAGATCTTATGGATACAACAACAGAAGAGAGACTATGGCTTACAGTTTCTTGATACGCCTGTATATGTTGATAACGAGGCTGCCATAAACATAACTAAAAACCCGGATCAACACTTTAAAACTAAACATATTGAAATTCGACACCACTTTATCCGTGATTGCCATGAGAAAAGTTGGTTACAATTGAAAAAATCCACATTGATGAACGAAAGGCAGATTTTTACACTAAAGCTTTTGATAGAGCTACATTCAGATATCTTTTGAAACTTAATGGGTTGAAAAACCTTACATTAGGGGGGTTTCTAGAGGAGGTTGAATTCGAGGAGGATGACGAGTTGACGTGATCTTTATCGGTTTGTTACAATTTATAGTTTTTAGAATCGCTTTTCTTTAAAAACAAAAATCTAAAAATACGTTTTTGATTTTAGGGGGAGAAATTTTGTGGAAAATACAAAAAGATATAAAACTTTGAAAAATATACAAAAGCATTAAAAAGACAAAAAGAGTTTTCATTTAAAAAGAGGAAATGATAGTACACAATGGACTATCACGGTATGCTAAAGAAATATAATGTATAATAAACAAGTCTCACTAATGATGTGCTAGTAGGCTTCGCACATTCACTAGATTGTTTTTGAGAAATAAACATAAAGAAAAACTTCTTAATTAGTGGGTTAACATGTCTCGTATATATGGTCTTAGTACAGCAAAAATTCGTTTGAGAGATTGTCGGATTCTGAGATACTAGGTCTTTATAGATAATTTATATATGGGATATTATACAAGTGCTTCTGATATTGCGTCAGCAATGGCCTTGAACTTGTAGATACTTTTGTTTTAAAAACCAAAAACTGCAGTATATTGAAAGTATCGAAAGATCTGACAATTGAATACAAAAGATTCCAAATTTGGAACACCACTTTTAAGTCGAGCCTTCATCTCTTTGTCTGTACGGTAGTACTAACCTGAGCACTCAAGGTCTCGCACAATCAAAGATATAAATATCAATTAGATATATTCTCCTCTAAGATGAAATCCAAGAAATCTAGATACGGGAGTATATTCTAAGGTGGGAAACACTTTTAAGTCAAGTTCTAAGACATCTAAATAACATATCTCGAAGCAATTGAGAAATGTGTAGAGGTTTAAGTGGATAAGTATACTTTCAATCTGAATTTGTTTAAAACATATTGTTTTCAAGATCAACGGTACTAGTCATTTGTCTCAAAAACTGATATGATCCTCTACACAAACTCGCAAAAATATGTCTATAAATATGTTTGTTCATAGTTATTGCATTTCATTTTAGAAAAACTCAAAAAGATTTTAAGTGTGTTTTAGCATAAACTTTGTAAAATTCAAAATAATTTTATTTCTATCTTAGTTTGGACTACCGATGATGGAATGCGGATCTTCAAAGTCCAAAATGTTGGTTGTTAAATAAAATCTAAAGGATAAGGGGTTCGAAGCTTATCTAAAAAGAGAAAATTATTTGAAATGGTCAAAAGTTCATTAGTTTGAAACTTAAAATTGCCTAAAAAAGTTAGTTTGTTCATAAAGTGTCCAACCAAGGTTATTAACTTGGACTTGGTAGACAAATTAGTTAACCAGGGTCATTAACTTGGACTTGGGGCCTAGAACTTGTAAAATACTTTTGCTTTAAAAACCCAAAATTGCAGCATATTGAAAGTATCAAAAGATTTGACAATTGGAGTACAAAAGATTCCAAATTTGGAACACCACTTTAAAGTCGAGCCTTCATCTCTTTGTTTGTACGATGGTACTAACCTGAGCTCTCAAGGTCTCACACAACCCAGATACAGATATCAATTAGATATATTCACCTGTAAGATGAAATACAGGGAATATTGATATCTGAGGTGGGAAACACTGTTAAGTCAAGTTCTAATACATCTAAAAAACATATCTCAGAGCAATTGAGAAATGTGTGGAGGTTTAAGTGGACAAGTATACTAACAATCTAAGTGATTTTTTTAAAACATATGGTTTTCAAGATCAACAGTACTAGTGATTTGTCTCAAAATCTGATATGATCCTCTAACAAAAACTCACAAAAATAAGTCTGTAAATATGTTTGTTCATAGTTTTTGCATTTCATTTTAGAAAAACTCAAAAATATTTTCAGTGTGTTTTAGCATAAACTTTGGAAAATTCAAAAAGATTTTATTTCTATCTTAGTTTCGGCTACCGATGATGGAAAGTGAATCTTCAAAGTCCAAAGATGTTGGTTGCTGAAGAAAATCTAAAGGACAACGGGTTGGGAGCTTATCTAAAATGAGAAAATTCTTTGAAATAGTCAAAAGTTTATTAATTTGAAACTTAAAATTGCCTAAAAAAGTCAGTTTGTTCATAAACTGTTAAACCAAGGTCATTAACTTGGACTTGGTTAACAAATTAGTTAACTAGGATCATTAACTTTGACTTGATCAACTGAGCGGGTTGTAAAATTTTCGAAAAAGATGAAAAATTGAAAAATTAGTATTCACTCCACACGAAGTGGATGCACTCCGCATGAAGTGAGCCACTTCGTACGAAGTGGGAACCCGCACTATAAATAGATCCAGCTTGCACGAAGCAGTCATTTCATTGTTACATTTTCTTTGTGCGATCTGAGAGTCCTTTGTACGAACTGAGTGTTTTTGCAAGATCTAAGTTGTTATACTGCCAAAATTGACATTAGGGAGGTTGATTAGCACACCTCTTACAATGGTGAAGGTAATAGGATTTGATTTCGACTTTAACTGGACGTTTTCAGTAAAATGTACATATAAACGTAGATCTAGGGAAAAATAGCCATCCAAAATTAAAATTGAACATATATTCATGTTTATCGGCACTTTCAGAACATTACTGAACCTTCAATTTCATAAATCATCAGGTTTTAAAATCAGATTCATGATAGTATGTTGGAACGGAGTGAAGAGCACTTCGTACGAAGTGGAATACCCACTTCGCACGAAGTGAACTTGTTGAATTGTTTAATATCCACTCCGCACAAAGTTTTTTCGATCAAAAGTCTGTTGTTATTACGCCACTTCGTATGAAGTGGAAATGACTACTTCGCACCAAACCACATCACATAAAAGTTTGATTATTTTTCGTCAAAATTTTCTAAGTGTTAAACTTTGTGTGTCGCAGGAAGAGAAAACGATATTCGAGCCAATACACAACACATGTTGCATACTTGACAATACTATACTAGAAATGACTCCGTTCAAAGATATCTTAGAGTTTATGGGACGCTTGTCCGTAAAGAAGGCATTAACGCATCAACATAAAATTTACCGGTCTTATATTGAACGTTTTTGGAATTCGGCCAAATTTGTTCCTGAACCGTGAGCGATACATTCAGTGGTTAAAATGGGAAATAAAGAGTTCGAGGTCAAAATCACCAAAGAATTGATTCAAATGGTTTTGGATTTAAAAGATAAAGATGGTGATCCCATGGGCTACCTAGAAAGAATGGTGAAAGGGTGTTTTTATAGAATGGGATACAAAGGACATAAGAATGCTTCAAACTTCAAAAAAGCTAATCTTGACAGGCCATATAAATTCTTCGTGCATTCAGTAATACATGTGTTTAGTCACAGAAAGGGAGGTTTTGATGATATACTTGATTACCAAATGTGCATGATCGCAGCACTGATGCTAAATCTACCATACAACTTCACCAAAGTCATTTTTATCAGATGGTGTCACATATTATAAGAGAAAAGTTTCTTCAGCATCCAAGATTCTTACGGATGATGTTGGATGATCTGTTTCCAAACTTAGAGAAGAAAAATGATGATGAGCTGATACTTAATCATATGGAAAAAGAGACTTTGATTAGATTGAATCTATATTTGAAAGAAGACTCTGAGCCTATTGCAAAGAACATTATTTGGAGCTAGACAAAAATTATGTTGCACTGTCAAAGCATAAATGGAGGAAAGATACGAGCAACTCTGAGAATGATGAAGAAGATCGATTAGATGGTTTTGTTCCAAGAAGGAGTAGTTGGTTTGAGAAGGAGGAAAAGAAAAAGAAACGTTCAACTCCTAAGAAGAAGCCTACTCAAGCAAGGAAGCGTGCAACTACACAAACTATGCTTATAGAAGAATAATCTGGAGAAGAGATACAAGTGAACGTACCTGTGAATGAACCAGTTGATGAGAACATAAATGTACATGAGGAAGTGTTTTCTGCAACTTCTGACAATGAAAGAGATGAAGTGAATGTTGTAAATATAGTTGTTGAGTTAGAGAAAGAAGAGTTTGAAGGTGATAATGAAGATAGTTCAAATGATAGTGTTGATTTAAAGAAAGCAATAGAGAAGGAAAGGGCTAAACAACAAAAGCAACAACGTAAAAGAAAGGAGGTTGGAGATGATGATGATACATATGTTCCTACTGATCCAGAGGAGACATCTGAATGGCCGACACAGAAAGCTAAGCGTGTGAAAAGCAAGCCTTTAGATACTCACAAGAAAACACCAGGGTCTCCTACAGCAAAGAAAGCTCGTCAAAAGTATAAATGGCCAGGAAGACACCTGAGGTGGAAGCTACAACTGTGAATGTTGAATCTTTACAACCACCGTCACCACCACGACAACCACCTACATCACCACGACATATTATTCCACCATCACCACTACATGTTACACCACCACAACCATCTTCAGCACCAAAGCAGCCAACACCTCCGGTACAACAAAGAACTCCACAATCTACAAGGACGTCAATCCTTTCAATAGATGATTTTGGTGAAATTATTTATACTTAGTTTGAAGGAGGTTTAGATGGAGATTTCTTCAATGATACAAAAATTGTAGAGTTTAGAAGTTGTGTTAGCAAGTTTTCTTTCTGAAAATGAAAGATTACGAAGATTGGTTGAAGGTTATGAAGCTAAAAGACTTCAGAGTGATAGAAAGATGGAATTGTTTCAGAAAATATTAACCAAAAGGTTGGGTATAGATTTTGAAGCTGAATCTGATCTGATAGAGATTGAGGAAGCAAAACAAAGAGCGGGTGAAAGAGCAGGCAAAGCTGAAGAAGATGTCGCAGCAGCTAGTAAAGGCAAAGGAAAGATGGATGAAATTCCTGTGATTATTGCTTCTGAGCAAGAAATTGAAGCTAAACCGTTAATTAACTTTGTGCTGGTTAAGAAACCTGTTGATGTTTCTGGGGTTTCAGCAAAACAAAAGTATATGGAAAGGAAAAAGATGGAAGCTGAGATCGACGAGGAAGTTGATGGTTATGATGAAGATGGTGACGCAGATATTTGTGGAAATGATAAGAAAGATGATGACGACAAAGGTGATGACAATGATGATAATCAAGGGGGTATGGGTGTGACTTTTCTACATGTGAAGATCACTGAGTCGTTCGACTACGATGCTTATTTGAACGACACAGTTAATCAAGAAGATGATTCACAAAGACAAGGGGAGCAGAAGGATCCAGTAAACAATGTAGAGCAATTGGGAATCCTCACAGCTGCAGCTATATCGGTTGTTCCTAATTTGCCAAAGCCCATAGTTTTTTACTTGGAACATGGTGTCGAAGAAGATGAATTTATTCACAATTACACCACGGAGGAAATTGCAGAAATGTTGGGTGTTGACGGGAGTTCATTTGATTTTGATTTTGAGGAAAAGTCGAATAACATCAGTGCATCTGAGCCGAAAGATTATGTATATGAATATGTTGTTGATGCTGATAGTTACAATGAGGTTGTCGTGGAGGATGATTCCAACGATGAGACAGTCAAATATTTCGGAGAGAATACAGATGACTTCCCCACCTTTCAGGATATGTTTGCTGAAGCTTCTGATGATTTATTAAAGCGTAGGTTGAGGAGACTGTGAATGAAGGAATTGTTCCTCAACGATTATCGAAAGAAGAAATTACAGAAGCAAAGAAGTCTTGGTTCAAAGAGCTGCCCAAAGAACGTAAATTCTGAAGACCATTGGCTTTCTTTACACGAGATCAGGATAAATCATTGGGTGATATTCTCAGTTGGGGGTGGATTCCAGAATTGAATGTTTCTGCTATCAGGAGGGAGTTTGGAATGCAATACTCCAGATTTCTTTGTGATATTCAAACTTTGCGCTTTGTGTTGTGGAAGAGTTAGTTCAAACGAAGATGATTACTTATGAAATGAAGTTTCATGACCAATAACTATGGAAGTTGATAAAGTACGAAGCTGCTCATGTTTTCAATCACTAGAAACCGCACATACCAAAGAAGAAGATCAAGGTTGATCCAATTACGAAAGAGAAAGATGTCATGTTGATTTTCAAACAACCGCGCGCCATGAAGAACATGCCTTTGAAGAAAATCGAGCCGGATTTCTATGAGTTCTTCAAATGGTTGCAACATGATGTGGAAAAGGGTGAAGCGGTAATTGTTCTGAAGAATGAAGGCTTATGAAGGATGATACGAATACTAGACCATATATGGCTAGTGAATTGTTCAGAGAAAGATGTGGAGTGTTTATTCTTTAACAAGATTTGCTACAAGACACGAGAAAAGACTCAAGTGATGCAATACCAAGGTGTAATTAACGTTTGATATGCACATGGTATTAATTCAGGGAAAATGTGGAAATCTAAATGGAGAGAGCTGGAACGTAAAGAGTTTATGAAGCAGATACGAAAAGAAGAAAGAATTGATGTTGTTACGCAGAAAGCTTCAATTAGAAGATTTCATTTTATGAAATAGGCACCTCCGACTGATCAAACGCCTATTCCAAGTGAAGAGCGTCGGAAGCCTAGAAAGAATTTCTTCGGCCGTTAAATTTTAAAGTTTTTGAAGATTTTGAATACTGAACAAGACTACGACAATATCCAAGGGGGAGTTTGTTGATGCAGAATGTCTATAGCCTACGTCTTAGGGTCATGTCGAGTCATTGTAATAGGACTACGAATGTTAGCTTTGCATTTTTGATGTTTTGTAGATCACTTCGCACGAAGTGATGTTCACTTCGTACGACGTGAGTCCACCTCGTACGAAGTGGCAAGCCAACTCGTGCGATCTGGAAAGTCTATATATAGTGGACTTGAGGTCTTGTGTCTGTAACAGTTTTGCTGAGTGTACACGTTTACCTTGTTAATGAAACATGAAACTTTAAAGAGTAATCTTAATATTGTCGCTTGTTATAAAATGGATTCCGCACATGTTATAACTAGTTCATCAGATTTGGTCTTGTGCTTATTGGATAAGAAGATCCTACATTCACGATCTCTGTTTAACGCAGCAGCCCTCATTCTTGGTTACGAAGTTTCTTCGTTTTCACAATCTTCTTCTATCATGCTAAGAAAAAAATTCCCAACATTTTTCTCGTCCGATAAAGAACTCATGGCGACTATTTTTTATAAGATATAGATGAAGAATATATAAAAGGTGGAGAGTGTGGTGAGTTTTTAAAAGATACAGATGAATGAGAGAAAAATATATAAAAGATGAAGAATGTGATGATTTTTTGGATATAAAATAAGGTTTATATAGTGTTTAAAATAAAAAAATTGAACTTTGTATTATTATTAAATAGCCGTTATTCAACGGACAAAAAATTTAAATTTTAAATTTCAAACTATCGGGTAGGACCTGGGAGAATCCCCTGAGGGCACCCAAGCCGGGACGGGGGGATGGGGCGGTGTTCTAGCTACTCACGTGGTTTTCCAAACCCACACCCACAAGCCCGAAGATAAGCATGATTATGTTTGGAATTTGTGAAATTCTTTTGGTTTGGAAAAAAGATAATCATTTACAAAACTGATTGTGTTAGAGATAATAGATGTAAATACCTTTAAAAAGTTTCCTCAACAAGTTCTTATAACTAAAATAGAAGTATAGATTAAAAGAAAGCAAGATAAAGAATGCATGCATCGTAATTCCGCACTAAGTGCGGAAATTTTTTAGACTTGATTGTCTATCGTTGGATATTAAACTTTTTTTTTGGGTTTGGGATGGAACGGATCGGGTCAGATCAAACAATTAATGTTCAAAACCATATGAATTTGAAAAATATAATAATATACGTAAATCTTTACTATAAATAAAAATAATAATAAATACAAAAAGTAGCTTCATCTTACTTCCTATTATTCTATTGGATATCAATAAGACTAATATAGTTAATTAATTTACCTAATGCAAGGTCATTAATTATTAAATAGCAAGATGATGATCAAAAATTGGGTTTAAGTTTTCTTTTGTCACGAATTCTCTTAAAGAAACATTTCCACAAGTGTTTCTCAATTACAAAACTCACGAATTCTCATAAAGAAACCTTTCCACAAGTGCTTCTCAATTACAAAACTCACGAATTCTCATAAAGAAACATTTACAAAACTAATGATAAAGACTAAATACAAATAAAATAAAAACAAAAAAATAATTAGTAGTATATTTTTTAAGATTAAAATTTAATTTTACACTTTAAAATCAGTAAACAAACAGTGATTGAATATAAATAGAAAACTTAAGATCTTTAAAACTTAATTAGAAAAATAAAAGGTCACGTTGGGAGGGGGGGTCTTGGGTTTAAGTAAATGAGTGGAGGAGAGAGAAAAATTAGAGAAAATGTAATGTTCACCGATAATTCGGAGAAGATACTGTTTACCTCTATATTTATTTAATAATTTTTTTAAGTGATTGTGAGTGGAAGAGATATAATATAATTATAAAAGTATAAAAAATATTATTTAATTAACAAGTAGAGAGAAAAGATAGTACTTTTTAGTTTAATTATAGAAATGAAGAAAAAATCTATTGTGAATGCACCAGTCCCTCACCAAGCACCATATTTCGGTTGCCACAACACAACCCGTAAAATGCGGTCGGAGTTCTCCACTTTATTACCGTAGAAAACACACCCTGACGAGTTAACATCAATGTTCCTTCTTGTAGAGCCTCTACAGTGGGTAACCTCTCCATCTCAGCTCTCCAAGCGAAAATATTACATTTTTTCGGTATCCAACGACACCACTCCATAACATAGTTAGAGCTTAAGCCCACTGAAACTTTGTAGGATCTTCTTTATAGCCTTCACCGAAAAACCATTTGGGTCGTTTCCTTGCCACATCCAACTATCATTTTTATCGGATATCTCGACTTCCTTAAGCCAACCCGATAACCTATTCCACTCAGTCCATTCGCCTATAGTGTTGATGTCTTTCTTCCATTTCCAGCTCCAAATAATATTCTTCCCCATTCTGGTCATTCTATCAGCAACAAAACAGAGCTTATCATCTTCCATCCTAAACCAATTTGGCATGGATTCCTTGAGATGTAAGCTACCAATCCAAGGATCCACCCAAAATCTTATGTTATTACCATTCCCAATTACACCTTATAATAAAGTTACGCATTTTTAGACCTCCCAAGACCGTTTTATTTTCCGTTGACACTTATACGAGGTCATGGGCTCGATTACGACGGTTCAACCCCTCTCCTTTCATTTTCTTTTGTCCTTTTTTAGTTTTAATTTTAGACTTTTTTTGTTATTATATGAAGGTATGAAAATAAATTAAGAAATGGGTTAGTCTGTTACTTGACAATTATATTATATTATATTATATTTATATATTATATTATATTAATTATACTTTATACTATTATTAATAATACATATTATTAATAATACAACCTAATGAATAGTATTTTTTTATTTTATAAAAATATATAGAGAGTTAACTATCATTTTTGTACCCGTGGTATCGAAACATATGTCAAACATTTATACCTGAAACATATGTTAAAATAATATCAACAATAAATGCTGGTGAGTAACATAGGTTTTGTGGTCAAGTTCATCACTTTGAATTTGCATTGCAATACCTCGTCCGGCTACAAGAGTCGAAGAGTGAAAACCTTGTAACAATTTTTTTTTATTAAATGTGTTTGGTATTGCAACATATTTTACCAACTATAAAAATTTATATAAATAAGAAAACCTTGTAGCCATAAATCTTGACAAAAATGTTTATTTGTGAAATCGTGTAAGTAAGCAAAATGTTTTCTTGTAAGACGTACGGTTTATATATATATATGCACACACACACACAACCCATCATCATGTTTTGTAAACCAATAGTTTCGTTTTATGTAAACAAGTGCGGTCTTATGGCGAATACATTCAAGCCTATGTTGACTCGTTGGACAAACCACCAAAGGGTTTGTCAAGAATTTCACGAGTTCTATCATTCCTTAGTGGATACTTCCTAATTTATATCGGAAGTGGGAATGGGTTGTCACACCTATAGCGATCATTCCTAAGTGGGTACTTTGTCAAATAATACCAGAAACGGGAATAGGTTGTTACACCTATAGCACTATAACATACTACCTGTTGCATTGTCTAAAGTTAATCAATGTTCTCGTATCATAGATGATGCACCAACAAGTTTCACACATAATTGAAAAGCATGTTGCCTTATATATATTGTTTATATATATAAACCATATATAAAAGTATTTCGTAAAATTAGAAAAAGTGATAGCAGGCACATATTAATCACCCAAAATGATTTGAAATGTAAAAGAGGGGACTATGTACTCACGGGTTGCGTATATGTCTTGTTCAATAGTGTATGCAAAGATTGAGTGTTTCCTAATCATCTCGGTTAATTATATAGTTAGTGTGTATCATGACTTAAAAAGAAGAATGGATAAAATGTGGTTTATTAACCAAACGAGCGAAATAACTCGTATAATATGGTCTACTAAACCTTACATTCTGATAGGAAAGTGTCTAATGGTGTTTTGACCCGTTACGACTTGTTAAAATGGTTTACGCTACTTTAATGGATCGTATGCACAATAACGGGTCCGGATGGTCGATGAGTCCTGTGACGAGTCCAGTATATCAAAACTTGTTTACTAATGTTGTATGATTAGTTTGTATGTCAAAATTATTGTTCATGTAGGTTTAAAACTTATTTTAAGCCAAAGGGTATCTTTGACCAATTTAAAAGTATCTAAAGCTGACTCGACATTTGACCAACCAAATGACATGACGACAAAGTATAACGTTAGAGGTTTATTCCCTATATTATTATGGTCATATAAATGAGCTTGGTCAAAGTCAAACCAGAAGTCAAACTACTTGACTAACGACTATGAAATAAGCGCTAAACTTGAAATGACAAGCTAGACATGTTAAAACATGTCTAATAATTGTTATAAAACTAATTTGGTGTTAAAACTTTGGGTTTTAACACTTAAAAACTCATTCGTCGTAAAATGCATTTTTATACATTTTTTTTACTTTTATTTCTTAAAAGTTTGACTCGACATTTCACCTACAAAACGTGATGATCAGATGGTGTTATCGCGAGTGATTAACACCTTTATTATTACGATCACGTAGCAAAGTTCATTTTGAACTTTGACTTGACCAAAATGGTCAGAACCGAAAGTTAAAGCAAAAGTCATTTTGCTTGACTTTTGGCTCATAACTAGCAAAAAGAAATGTGGCCAAATTCATTAGGATGTTGATTAGTGTCCTAATTAGGTTGTATGTGGCAAAATTCATGCTATGTGGCAATAATAGAGGATAGGTGGCCAAACTTGGTGATCAAGGCAATGCATATGGGCACCCCTTACGGACCGTAACCAATAGCTTACGGTCCGTAAGGTACTCTGACACCAATTTTTTTCATTCGTAACAGTTTTGGCCCTGAATTGGTAATTGTCACTTGTTTGCCATTTTTAACCATTCTAACACATTGTTTAGGTTATGTAAAGGGTATAAAGGCATATATAACTTGGATTTTTTCTTGGAAATATTATGAATATCATTTTGCTCAATCTTATGATTAGGTATTTTGTAAATAAAATATACAATTATATTAAACACTGAAACGATCGTAAATTCATAATCTTTGAAAATAGCTATTGTTAAAGTCTCTCCTGCTTTTGGAAATTTCGTCAGAAAATTTATTCGTAGGAGACTGTTTGGATAAGGTTGGAATGATTGATAGGTATGCGTAGCTTTAGATTCCAAAGATGCATAGCATCATTTGGTATTGTAATTGAAGATCAATGTGTTAGTGTTGATTAACAAAGTATCTTAAGGTAAACTTGTTGTTGAGCAGGTATTCGACCTATAGAGCTTAGGAATGTGGAGTGTGTTGCCAAATTCATGGCAAAAAATGGTGTTGTATGGCATTATGTCATACTATAGCAATTTGTGTAAATCTTAAACAAACAATTGTTTTGCATGAATCCAGGGTTCTAACTATTTGCATAGAGAGACCTAACAATGTTTTCATGTAAAGGATAACTATATCATTCTCCAGTGCTTACTTCCTCAATAACCAGAAGCGAGAATGATAGGTTGACAAATAGGAAATTTGTGAGGGAAAAACTAAATGTTGTTCATTCCCTAGTGGATAACACACCAAAAGCGGGAATAATGGATTGATAAATAGGAAACCATGAGGGTATAACCAAATGGTTTCCTAGAATCATTTTATTCATTCCCTAGTGGATACTTCCTTAAAGAACACTGGAAACGGGAATGATGGATTGATAAATATGACACCATGAGGGTACAACTAAATAGTTTGGTGCTTTCTCAAATAGCACCGGAAACGGGAATGATAGACTGTTAAATAGGAAACCATGAGGGTAACCGAATGAATAGTATTTTTTTATATTATAATAATATATATAGTTTTTTAATACTTTTATTATTTTAATATGATAATAATACATTTTCATATTTTTCTTTACTTTAATGATTATCATGGGTTGAGATAAGTTTGGTGTCAACCGGTTCTAGAATCGAATATACTGGTACGGTACTGTTCAGTATTGGTACATGAAGGTAAAAAAGGGCATTAGCCTGGTACAGAAAACGGAAAAAGTCGGTACCTAATTGATATTGCAAATCTTTTAGTTCGGAAAATTCGGTACTGCTACCCGGTACAATTTGCTCATCCCTGATCACGGGTACCATACGAACAACAACGGTATCGTACAACTTTATTTTGGTTATTTTCTTTAACTTTATGATTTTTTTTATTACTTTCAGTGATAGGAATGAGCTCAGTGCCAATCGATACCGAAAATACCGGTTACGGTACCGGTATATGAAGGTAAAAACTGGTAGTGGACCGATACCAGGAACGCCAAAAGTCGGTACCGAATTGGTACTTAAGATCTTTTGGTTTGGGAAATTTTGTACTGATACCCAATATTATTTGCTCATCTCTGACCACGGGTTTTTACGAATGACATCATTACTATACAACTTTTTGGTTGACTTTCTTTCAGTTATCTTTTTGTGTTATTTTCTACATGTTCTTGTTATTCTTGTCAGCGGTTATGTGCGCAAATTGCTCGTCGTGGTTTAAAAATACATATAAACACAAACTAAATAACAAAATAAGTTTGCCACAACGCGGCGACAGTGATAAACCTAGTTTAATAAAAAAAGATGTTGAATACTTAAAACAAATAAATAAGTAAGTATAATTAATTATTACTTAACTTTAAAGAGAGTTTACCAATATTTGCCAAAGTACCATCATTTATTATGGTAATGTATTTGAAGAGTCAAAATAAAACGCAAAAATCCACAGGGAATAATTTGTGAGTCAGATGTGGTTTAGAGTAGTAGACTAGTAGTAGTTCAGAGGTTCAATTCCTATTATGTGCAAGTTTACCATTTTCAAAATACTCGCATTTCCTCTTGATACGAAAAAGGCCACTCGTTTTTTCCAAATACTGGCATTTCCGTTAGAGAATATGGTTCCTATTTAGATTGATTATGGTTCCTATTTAGATTGATTATGGTTCCTGCTTCGAATAATCCGATTCGGTTACGAAAACGGTCGTGAGATTACTTCTTTATTAAGAGTTGGTATAAGCTTTTCTTTAAGAAAAAAGTTAACTTTTATAAAGAAAAATCCATAAAATTAAGGTGGTGGTGGTCACGAGACCCCTTTACCCCCTCATATTCCACTATTGGAGCAATTAGTGTCATCTTTAAGTTTAGACCACCACCACCACAAGAAATGCATTCACTTCAATTTGGAGTCTAATATTCACAATTTGCAGAAGTCTAACTATAGTTTTACTCAACATTGAAGTAGATCAAAATTATGAGAAGGTTAATCGATTGAAAAGTTTCCATTGTAGGCTAGAGCTATAAATGAAACATTGTTCTATTTCAAGTGACATTACCACAGAGCGCAAACAAGTGGCTTGACTAGGGCATGGATATGAGTTTAAGTATCATTTGTTGTCGTATCAAGATTTAATAAGTAAACAAAATATGGTGTATCAAGTACACGGATCATCAGGAAGCTAGGTCATTTATCTTTAGAAATTTCCTAGATTCATAGAAGGAAGAGAGACTGGATAACGGCATAGAACTTTGATTCAGAAAAAAAACATAGGAACAAAACACATAATATTAATAAACCAAAAGCACACCAATAAAATAACGTAACAACCTATATATACTAAACCAATACCTTGAAAAACAAAAAAAATAAAAAACATAGACCACTAAAATAAGAAACTAAATAAATACTCAATATTTCTACCTAAAATACGACACAACAAATAAAACTTACCTAACCCAATAGACTATTAAACTATGACAAAATTTGTTCGAACACTAGAAGAACTGATCCATACCCTCTTAACCAACATAAAAACGGTCAAGTGCTCTTGGATAACTTATCCTGCCTGTTCAAGTAGGCAATACTCCCAAGAATTTAAGACGAAGACAGAATGCTTTTGGGGTAAATTTTCTCATATTCTTCAAAAGGGAAATTACAAGAATTCAATATGCAGACTCCAACGACTAACTGACTCCACTAACACGATTTCCACTAACTGTCTACCTTATTCTAGGGAACAAGTAAGCTGTCCACTACTTCCCTAAATGCAAAAACTTACTGAAATTCAAACGTGTGACAGATGCATAAAATAAAAAATAACTGATAAAGAGTTGGTTTCTGAATCTTTGGGCTTCCTGGACTCTCCGTTGGGCTTGTTAAGCAGCCTAGTGCAAGTTGACTGACCCGTAGAGATGGGCATAAAAACCGGTTCCGAACCCGAACCGGTAGAACCGAACTGGAACCGGTTCCAGTTCCTACCCGACATTAAGTAGAACCGGTTCTGGGTTCAAAATACCCGTTGGTTCCAACCCGGTTCCACAATTTTACCATTTGAATCGGGTAGTAACCGGTTCCTAACCGTACCCGGTTCCTACCCGTACCCGGTTTCACTAGTACCCGGTTCCATCAGTACCCGGAAATGCAGTTCTAGAAGGAACCGGTTATACCGTTAAAATGTTACCGTTGGAACCGGTTATAGCCGAAAAAGTGGAGACTAACGATAGAAAGAAACACAAAAATAACAAACACAATAGAAAGAAACATTACACAAACTTTATTAAAACATCAAACCAAACGGGTTACATCAAACATTTGAAGAACCGGTGCCGGAACCTTCTCCCGTCTCAATTTTTCTTTGCCTTCGTCACTGGGCAATGCCGCTCAGTGTGTTTCTTAAGGGTTGAGTTGACTGCGGCCTTCATAAATTTTCCGCAAGCTTTGCATCTAGCCATCTCGTGGCTGTCGGACATTAAATAGAGATCAAAATTCTTCCATATAGCTGGATTTCTTTTCGTCTCTAAGACCGTAACAACTTCTTCGTTGCATGCCATAGGTATTTTGCAAGATTTTAGAAGATGATTGAGTTTGTAAGTTGATGATGGTGAGTGTTAAGTTTTGAAATGGTAAGTAGGGAGGGGTTTATATAAAAAAAACAGATTTCGACTGCCAGGAACCGGTTCCCGACAGTAACATTTATCAGGAACCGGTTCTGAACAGTAAAAAAGTCAGGTTTTACTGTCAGGAACCGGTTCTGAACAGTAAAAAAGGGTTTACTGTCAGGAACCGGTTCTGCACAGTAAAAGTCAGGTTTTCGACTGTCAGGAACCGGTTCTGAACAGTAAAAGTCGGGTTTTCGACTGTCAGGAACCGGTTCTGAACAGTAAAAAGTCGGGTTTTACTACTGTCAGGAACCGGTTCCACACCATACCCGGTTCCATAATACCCGTACCCGGTTCTACACGGTTCCATATTCTTGGGTGTGAACCCGGGTAGGAACTGGACCCGGTTCCACACCATACCCGGTTCCAATGACATCCAAGCAGAACCGGGTCCGGGTTGAAACCGGTTCCGGGTAATAATAAAACCCGATTATACCCATCTCTACTGACCCGTACAACAGCTCCCCCGTTGACAATCAGATCGTCCTCGAACTGAGTCATAAAAGATGCTGCAATTTCTTGAAAACGAGCTTGTATCTCAGCAAACTTCTCCCATGTGGCTTGTAAGGAAATGAATTAACAGAGACTAAATTGTAATAAGAAGGCGAGATTGTATTGATAATTGATAGATCTGAAACTCAGATTACAGAGTGGGTGGGAAGAGAATACATCACAAGAAGGAGATGGAATAACAGACTACACTCACAATTTGCAAACCCACTACTGACCCTACCCCTAACTATATATAGTTAGTTATTCCAATAGTTGAGCTGGCTATATCACATAATCCTTGAGCTTGCCTTGTACTTTCTTGCCCCTGCTACTTGCCGTACGTATAGGGCTGCTGGTACTTGCGCTCTCGTGAGTTGTTGTTGGATTCATGACAATACTCCCCCCTCTAAACTTCTCCTTGTCCTCAAGGTGCAAGTCAGGGAATTGTTGAAGGAGACCAGCATAGTCTTCCCAAGTGGCGTCGGATGGAAGCAGACCATCCCAGTGAACAAGGCACTGTTCAACTTCAGCACCAGACTTGATAATGGTGCGAATGCCCAAGATGTCCTTAGGCTGGAGGATCAAAGTGGCGGTGGAATCCACCAAGTGAAGGGGGTAATTTGGTCAGCCGGGGTGCCTACACAGTTGCGAAGAAGGGAGACATGTAAAACTAGATGGATTTTGGCCGAGTCCGGCAGGTTGAGTTTATAAGCAACAGTCCCGAACCGAGAAAGTATTTGATATGGCCCAAAGTAACGACGCCCAAGTTTATGGTGGCGCTGGAGGCGAAGAGAGCCCTTCCGGTACGGTTGCAGCTTAATGTAGACCCAATCCCCTGGCTGAAATGTAACCTCCCGACGGTGCTTATCCGCATAAAACTTCATTAAGGACTGAGCTTTTAACAGATTTTGCTTAAGGAGCAGTAACACATTATCACGTTCCAGCAAATGGATATTTAGCAATGGATTCCAAGTTTCATTTTTGAGGTAACGAGTGATAGTCGGAGGCTTGCTACCATACAGCACCTCAAAAAGTGTCATTTTGGTAGAGGACTTGTATGAAGTATTGTACCAGAATTCCGCCCAGGGAAGGAGGCGCAACCATTCCTTCGGAAAATCAGCCACATAGCACCGTAAGTACATCTCAAGACACTTATTGAGAGATTCAGTTTGGCCATCAGACGGGGGGTGGTAAGCAATGCTGAATGATAAGTGCGTTCCATACAAATGGTGTGATTCCTACCAAAACGAAGTCATGAACCGTGGGTCACGATCGGTGACGATATCAAGTGGAATGCCGTGAAGGCGGACAACTCGTGAATAAAGACAGCAGCCACCGTTGAGCTGGTAAAATTAGTCGGAAGGCCGACGAAATGCCCATACTTGGAAAGACGGTCGACAACGACCATAATGACCGTTTTTCCATTAGAGGAGGGCAAGTCGGTGACGAAATACATGGATATGCCCTCGAAGACCTGTTGAGGTAAAGGCAGGGGTTGTAATAGGCTAGCAGGTGAAAAAGAGGACTTCATCTGCTGACAAACGTGACATGTGGCCACAAACTGTTTGACATCAGCGCGCATAGATGGCCAATAGAAGTTGGAGGACAGACGATGAAACATACAAGCAATGCCCGCGTGACCACCAGTGAGGGAAGTGCGGAACTCGTGAAGGAGTTACAGAGAGGTGAACCGGCTGGAAGGAACAGTCGGTCTTGATAAAAAAAGGCCATTTTTGAACGAAAAATCTAGAAATAGAGGAGTTTGAGAGCATTTGCGTTGGAGATCCAGCAGGGTGGGGTGCTCCCGATTGGCCACCCATATAACCTCTAGAATAGAAGGAGTAGCACTCGAAAGTGTAGTAAGGGCGGCAGATGAAAGTGATAAGGCATCAGCAGCCTTGTTGGAAGAACCCGGACGATAGAGAATTTCGAAGTCATATCCCAGCAGTTTACCGAGCCAACGATGTTGATCAGGGGTTTGAATAACCTGATCCTGTAGGGTGCGCAGGGACTGCTGGTCGGTAAGGAAGGTAAAGCGGCGTCCGAGAAGGTACTGCCGCCACTTAGCAATGGATTGAGTAACAGCGTACATCTCCCGTTGATATGCCGAAGCATTTTGCATGCGTGGGCTTAACTTTTGGTTGGAAAAGGCAATGGGGTGCTTATCCTGCTAAAGAATAGCACCTATCCCGATGCCGGAAGCGTACGTTTCTAAGAACGGTCTGGAAAAATCAGGAAGCGATAAGACTAGGGCTGTACTCAAGAGGATTTTAAGTGACTGAAACGCATGTGCAGCTTCAAGAGACCATGAAAATGAGTCAGCTTTTTTTAGGAGATCCGAGAGAGGCCCGGCAATGGATGCAAAATTACGGATGAACTGCCGGTAATAGCCAGCCAATCCAAGGAATCTCTAGATATCTTTAATAGAAGTAGGAGTAGGCTAGAGGTGTACAAATCGGTTAATTTGCGGAACCGGTTCCGGTTATTAACCGATTCGGTTTTTTTGGCTAACATAAAAACCGGTTAGTAAAAAACCGGTTCCGGTTAGTAACCGGTTTTTTGACCAAAAACTTGTAACCAATACTAACCGGTTATAACGGTTTTATAATCGGTTATTAAACAACCGATTTTGTAACCGTTTTTGAAACCGGTAAAAAAACCGATAAAAAACCGGTTTTTTATAAAATGCAGAATTTTTTTTTTTAACTTTCTTTTTTTTTTTTTGCTGAAAATGCAGTTTTTAATATAAAAACTTAACTATGAAAATATAAAAACATAAAATATAATATCATTAAGTCTTGGAACAAACGGTTTTACATAACAATGAAAATACGAACGATAATTGTAACAAATGAAAAACAAAACTTAAAATATTAATCCGTAAGAAGGTCTACTAATATATATATTTTTTAGTGCGACTACAATATTAATAATATCTTGAGTCTTGTTTACTCTTCTTCGCCCGAACCAGAACTTGAACTATTGCGTAGGAAGTCATCCATTGTGGCTTCTTCGTCGGTCATTGGGGTTGGCAATTCGGCTGCGACCTCGTCCTCGTACACTTCGCCTTCGTATTCCAATTCTCCCTCGAGTGAGCGTATGTGTTACATCTCTCCGCGCATCCAAGTAATCTTTCAAGCAAATCGACATCTCAACCGATGTTGGTGTTAGTCAAGTCCTCCTTATCGAAATCACCCTGGCACTAATAGAAAAAGCACTTTCCAAAGCTACCGTGGAAGCTTGGACCGTTATCAAATCTCGGGCCATTGTGGCTAAGATCGGAAATTGATCTTCCTTACTTTTCCACCAAGCCAACAAATCAAAAATTTTAAATTCTTGTGAAATCATCGTTTGTAGAAAGTTCGACCTACCATACCGACCAAGTTCATTACTAGTAGTGTCATCACATTGCATTTGACTCGACTCATCAAACAATTGGTTATAAACATACAAATCTTGATCTTCCATACTTGAACCTTCGCCGAAAGCGGCATTTCTTATTGACTCGTGAATGTGTGACGAGGTTGTACCATATTTGTAACACCCTGTAAAATCGTGTCCAATAGTATAATGACACGTGTTGTATTTTAACTATAGGCTATTAAAGACCAATAAGGACTAAAGGCGTCAACATGCTCAATCTGAGCCTCTAAGTGACGATCCGATGTCAACATGCATAAATAACAGCCTCTGAGTGACTGATATGTCAACATGCTTGAAATTTGGCCTCTGAGTGACTGATATGTCAACATGCCCAGCCTATGAGTGACATTGGAATCAACATGCTTATAATAAGCCTCTAAGTGATCCTTTGTGAAGTCCTAACTCTCATACGTACCATTTGTTGGACGGGAGAGTTCAATTTTGTAAATATGTGAACGTTGGATGATGGAGGGATTAAAAGTATCAACATGTTAATTTATACATCTGAGTGCCCTTTAACGAACCGAGAGCTCGACAATGTCCGGGCATAATTCCGGGTATGCCAAGTATTGGTTACGGAGGGCTAAAAGTGCCAAAAAAGTGTTTAAAAAGGTTTTTAGAAGCTTTTTAAAGTTAAGAGGCTAAAGTGTCAAATTTTGAAACTGGCCGTGGGGCTGTCGCGGGCCGCGAGAAACCAGGCCTGGGTCTCTCGCGGGGCGCGAGAACAGGTCTGTAGCAGAAAGTTTTGTTTGGAGACCAAGCAAAACTCCAAAACCATTAATTCGAAACCATGGCTTCTCCAAACTGCTATGCCACGTTTTGGGACACTTGTAAGCTTCTTCTTACACCCCTAAACACCTGGCTTCACCTCCTTTGAGCTCTCCAACTATAAATAGGTGCTTAAGTTCTCATTCCAACTTGCACCTTTCTCACTAATTCACTCTTCTCCTTCCTCTGGAAGTTCCTAGCTGAAAGGAGCATCCAACTTAGTTCTCTTGCATTGTAGAAACCTCTTGTAAGTGTTCCTTGCTCTTGCATTTTCGTTTATAGGCTTTTATAGCCAAAAGTCAAGCGTTTTTCGGAAAACACTTTGACTTTCGGTTAAGACCATTATGGTCCAGCAATTGTTCGAAATGAACATGGCTAAGTGATCGTAATAAGGTAGGTGTTAGTCCCTATAAAGGGCACATCCTGAAGATCACGTTTGCTAGACCAATTGACGGGTTAAAGTTATGATATTAAAAAGTCAAACATGCCATTTTTCGGAAAAAAATTATAAATTGATCTTATATATGTTATGAAACCTATTTTGACACTTAAACAAGTTAGTAATAATTATTAGATCATGTAAGAACATGTTCGGCTCGTCAATTTCAGTTCTAGGGTCGGTTCGCAACCGAAAGTCGCGAAGTTTGACTTCTGCTTTGACTTTCGATTCTGACCCGATTTAGATAAGTTACCTACTGATCTAAAGTTGCATTATGATCATAATATAATATACCATAACCCTCTGAGATTATATTACATGATCATAATCAATATCCAAGTTTATGCGCAAGTTCCGTAACTATGCCATCTTTGACCAAAATGTCCTTTTTGCATAAACAAGGTTTTAAATAATATGAACTTGAAAATGAGTTTCCTACTGATGTAATATTATAAGTAGGATTATTTGGGATGTTAAACCAAGTTATAAACTGAGTTTTCAAGCATGCCCTTAAACTATGTCGATAAATGTCAATTTTAGCCCCTGTGGCTCATAAAGTAGTTTTAATCAAATATTTTCAAAGTAAATCTTTTACCTACTGATATGTTATATTAAATAACATATCTTAGACATTTTAATTTGACCTTAACATCAGCTTTCGTAAAAATCACATAAAGACGCCATTTTACGACATAAGCGCCATTTAGGCGCATAGTATTGTCTTGAACCATATTAATGGACCAAGACTTGTTACCTACTGATTTAATAACTTATTTTAAACATATTTATAGTAGGTACATGTTATAAACTCAGAATCCCAAATAAATTATAAACTATGTGTAAAATGACCAAAATGCCCATTCGGTGCATAGTTTGGTCATAAAAGGTAAAATACACATATAATTGATATCCTACTGATATTATATCATAAATAAGGTATTTTTACAGAATACTTATAATCATAACATTAAATTATATTCAAGTTCCTTTTATATGATATGAAATTACCAAAACACCCTTATGAGGCATAATTTCGTTTTAAAACCTTAACGGGCATACAAGTTGATATCCTACTGATATCTTAACTTATTTAAAGTATAATGGCATATAGAACTTGTCCATGACTTATCCGGTTACCCGATATCGCTAATATGCGCACAATTACGTATATGTAACTATTTTACGAAAATAACCAAAACGATTTAACCTTGTCTTTTAAGTTTCAAAATCCAGAATGTTTATAGTTTACCCATATTATACAAGTCAAGTACTTGTCGGGATTAAACTACATTCTATCCGATCATCGTTTAATCAAGCGTTATATGTAATGATCATGTACACTATTCGGTTTATAAGACCGTTAGTATTTAATTGGCTAGCTTATGCCATAATCTAGACTAGAGCCTTGCCGGTAAATGCTATCTGCACTTGGTACTTTTGTATAGGCTGAGTTATTTAAAAATAAAAGAGAAGACTAGCTCAGGTAAATACTCTCGACTTATTTTCCCTATACGGGCTTGGGATACGGTAAATTATTACCGCTTGGTCCAAAATGGGGTCAATCGAATGCCCGCTTGTGGCTAGTAAACCCGCATATTTTGTTTTAATCAGTTTTGTTTGATAACTTAAACATCGGGGGTTAAATTACCATGTCCTGGATATCCTCGGCTCAATACTATAGTTATTGGCCACGACCTTAGCACGGGGTGTAGGCATACACCCTTTGATGCTCATATGTAATATGCCCAAGACGTTGGGGATGACTCCTTCGTGAGTACCTGAGTGGTGTGTATTTTTTAATCATGTCTCGGTTTCTGTCCTGGGCCCTGTATGTATTGACAAACATGTGAATCTGATACAAGGTTGCAAGGTCAATTTCCCAAGTTAATAAAAGATTTTGTGTCGTTTTGCACTTAAAAATCATTTTTAAAGTTTTCAAAATGAGTCAGTTGGGTGTATTTACCAGCGTAAGCTGACGTATCGTCCAAAGGCTAATCTGCAGGTACAATATGAAATAGGCCGGAAGTTGCTCGGTAGTGAATAAGAGGATCTTGCAAATCCTTAGATCTGTCATAAAGTCTGTTTTATATTCTTTCTTGTACATTTTAATGATCCGCCTGTGGATCTTCTATTACAAGCCTGTATATTATTTTATTTCGAACATTTGGTTTGTAATAGTAATTTTACTCCAAGATTTCCGCTGTGCCATGTTTAATTGACAATGATGTTATCAACTGACGTCACAATACTCCCCACCCGGGCCCACCAGTGTATGGATTTGGATAGGAAATCCGGGGTGTGACAGGTTGGTATCAGAGCCAACGTTTGAGAGAATTAAACACTATCCTTCTTGTGTTTAATCTCAAACTTACATGAGCACATTCCTTAGACTTCCGAGTCTAGGCATTGACCTAGGATTTACTCATTTCATTATTAAGTTATTAGTATGTTTTTGAATTGATTTTTAAACAGGAAAATGCCGCCACGTGTGAGAGGACAAAGTGGAAGAGGAAAAGGTCCAATGAGGGGAGGACCATCGGGGCGCATACCCCCTCAAGCTCATAACCCATATGCCTACAAAGAATCAGGAGATTCGTCTCCTTGGCAACCGACGAGACGTTCTGTCGCTAATTGACACTCACCCTCACATTCCCAAAATTCTTACCACTCTCACCACTCCTATCATTCACACCATACCCATCATTCCCATTCACATTCTTACCATAAAGAATTTAACCCCAACCACTACTTTAACACGCTTCCAGCCGATCAAAATCAACTGGACCAGCCAAACCCTATGGACGAGGACTCCGACCCGGAGATGCCGCCGTCGGGATCGAATATGCATCCCATTGAAATTTCAAGCGATTCGAACTCTTATGCCAGATTGCCCTACCAAGGTCCTAATGAGTGGGACCAATACTAGAACCGATTCACCTTCGCCCACACTCCTTCTCATCACTCTCAACCACCCCCTGTTCAAGAAGATGTTCACATGGAACCGGTGGACCAACCTCAACCACCACCTGAACCACCAAGGAGGAAGCGTGGAGCACGTATGTCGGTGCATGCCGACAAAGGTCAGGATCGCTGCCACCTTTGCCCAACTCTTACCCCACAATTCAAGAGGACCCATAAATGGGTGGACCCTCTACTGTTTCACCTATAGTGAAACCAACACCAACACCTGCTGTTCAACCACCACCATCGGGTTATACTAACCCAATCCCCACATATCCAGACACGTCTGGATATGATCCTTTTAACCCGTCTACACCGGTAGACTATCAAGCATGGTCGCAAGACCCCTACATGCAGGCGGTTATGCACAACGCACTTTACCCGTCTCCTTTCCCACCTACTGGATATCCAACTTATGGGTACCAGTATCCGGTTATGCCACAACCTCAACCACAACCTCTGCCACCACTTGAGGCCATTAATGAGGCCTTAGAAAGAATGAAAGAGATGCAATAGCAAGCAGAGAAAACGGAGAAGAAAACGAACAAATTCTTCAAGAAACTCTCCAAATTGGTCAAGGGAAAGAAGGACGAGTGAAGTCTCTTCTAATTATATGTAGTCCCTACGAGGACATTGTTATTTCCTTAGTCCCTGCATGGACATGTTTATTTCTTTAAAGTCCTTGCATGGACAATTTATTTCATTTTCTAGTATTGTAATTCCTAATTTGAAATTTAATGAAGTACTTTTGGAATTATATATATATGTATATCATCATCTTGAAAACAAGCGTCTCGATTTTACTCGAAATTTATGCTCTGCGATATAATTCCAAAAAGATCTTAATGGTTTTGATTTGCTGAGTGGCACAGACCACATATTTGGCCAAATATATAAATGATAGTTAAGAACGGAAAGGTCTTCTATCATGATAGTTAAGGGAAGTGATCCTTCTATCTAGAGGTGGTGGACTAAGTTCAAGCCTCCAAGTCATTAAGGTCAATGCGACCGGACTATTAATCAACCATTAACGTCCTCTTATGATGACATTCAAGTAATGTTCATACTCTTGGTAGTGTGACTTGAGGAATCACACTAACCTTCAAGGTAATGGACTATGTCCTAACCTTATATAGCCCTTGTGATCTGTTTGATCCCGGCTAAATATCAACAGTGCGGTGATGAATAAAACATCCATTAGAGATGTATTTTATATAGCCCTTGTGATCTGTTTGATCCCGGCTAAATATCACTAGTGCGGTGATGAATAAAACATCCATTAGAGATGTATTTACATAGCCCTTATGATTATTTGATTCCGGCTAAATGTCACCAGTGCGGTGATGAATAAAACATCCATTAGAGATGTGTTTTATATAGCCCATGTGATATATTTGATCCCGGCTAATATCATCAGTGCGATGATAAATTAAACATCCACTAGTGATGTATTACCCTTTTGGGTTATGAATCATTTTATATAGCCCTTGTGATCTGTTTGATCCCGGCTAAATATCACAAGTGCGGTGATGAATAAGATATCCATTAGAGATGTATTTTATCTAGCCCTTGTGATCTGTTTAATCCCGGCTAAATATCACCAGTGTGGTGATGAATAAGACATCCATTAGAGATATATTTTATATAGCCCTTGTGATCTATTTATCCCGGCTAATATCACCAGTGCGGTGACTGAACATCCAATAGTAATGTATTGCCCTTATGGCTATGATTAATTTTGTATAGCCTATCTAATCTATTCTGATCCCGGCTAAATATAACCAGTGCAGTGACTAAACATCCACTAGTGATGTAGTGCCTATGTGCCCTATTATATGTCCATTAGTGACAGGCCTGTGTGCCATATCTTATGCCCAATTGTGACAGGCCTATGTGCCATATTTGATGTCCTTTGTGACAAGCATATGTGCTATAAAATTGTCAAATATGACAATGACAGTTGTGACATTGCGATCCCCTGTCTAGTAATAGATGGACTATGTCCAGATTGTAATTTGCCTATGATTGTCCTATTAAGAGCCAGGCCAAATATAGTTATATTAAGCCTAAGAGTTGTGATGTTATTCACACTAGTATAGGTAATGGATTTTTCTTATATCCAATGTTTAAAAGCCGATATGGTTATTATACCATGGCTAAGAGAAATTTTATTTGGTATATAGAACCAAAGCTTTGAAGAATGGCTAATTCTAATGAGGCACAAAGTAGCCATCAAAACGTCAACTCTAAGGACGCCGAAACTGCAGCCATAAATGATAATGATTTCTAAGCTCGCATTGATGCGGCTGTGGAAAGGGCCATAGGTAAGGCCATAGAAAAGCTAAGAGAGTCGAGTGCTACTCGCTCTAAGCCATTATCAATTCCACCATCTTCAGCTCATAAGGAGAGCTCCGTTCACTCATCGAATGCGAAGAGTGAACCAAGGAGAATAGATTTTGCGGAAAGGTCCCGTTTTGTTAAAGACGGATGTACCTACAAGTACTTTGTCTCCTGTAAACCCCGAGACTTTAACAGGGAAAAAGGAGCGGTGGAAGCCCTAAAGTGGCTAGACGAAATGGAAACCATTGTAGACATCAGGAATTGTGCTGATAAGGAGTGGTAAAGTATGTATCACAGTCCTTTAAGGTCGATGCCCTAATCTGGTGGAAAGCCATGATTCAGTCTACAAGTAAAGTATACCTGTATAATCTGGGATGGTCCAAGTTTGTGGACCTTATTAAGGAAACCTACTGCCCACCCCATGAGGTGGAGAAATTAGAGATCGACTTCTTGTCTCTTTCTATGAAAAACCTAGACTGTCATAAGTATGTTTCTGATTTCAATTCCCTATCTAGGTTAGTTTCCTATCTAATTACCCCGGAGCCCAAACGCATTGCACGTTTTATTAATGGGTTACGCCCGAGATAAAGGGCATGGTAAAGGCTGCTCAGCCTAATACCTACAGGTCTGCTGTTAACCTATCTCTCTCCCTCACCCTTGATCTAGTGAGACAAAAGTCAGTTAAGTCTGAAACTGACTGGAAAAGAAAGAGGGAAGATGACAACTCCCATAAGTTTAATAAGAAAAATAAAGGGAGATTCGGGTTCAAAGGGAACCAAGGCAAGTCGGACTGTAATGCCATTTTGCAAGACTTGCAACCGCAAACACTAAGGACAATGTAGTCCTGATTCACAAGCTAGGTCGTGTGGTATTTGTAAAAAGAGAGGGCAAAAGACCCTAGATTGTAAAGATCTTAAGGATAGCGTTTGCTACATCTGCAACGAAAAAGGGCATATAAAGACTAACTGCCCTAAGCTTCTTAAGAATAATAACGCAAAGCCTGGAGAGGCCAAGAAGGGGAATGCACGCACTTTTCAAATAACTGTAAGAGAGGCTATTAATGACGACAATGGCATAACAGGTACATTCCTCATTAACAATATCTATGCTAGAGTTCTTTTCGATTCGGCTGCGCATAAATCATTTGTTGATCATAAGTTTAGTAAACTGTTAAATTTACCCATAAGAACTCTAGATAAAACTTATGAGATAGAACTTGCCGATGGAACCTTAGAAACTGCTTCTTCCATTCTTGATGGATGTTCTATATCCATTAAGAATCATTCCATCCATCTTCAATAAGATCCCTTATCATCAGCATCAATCGCCCCATACATCTTCAATAAAGCAGTAATGAAACGACAATGCGGAATGATTTTCCGCTGGTCGCTATTTCGACTGATCCAAATATTGTTCATCACCAAAAACGGAATAGAAACATGGGACTCCCAGTTAGCAAAGCGTAGAGTACCGGCACTTCCGGCCTTCGAACTTCCGTCTAATCACCCTGCCTCGGGATGACGTTCTGCATGCAAATGGCGAGCATGAGCTTCCCCTCAATCTTGAGATTCTTCCGATATAATTTCCCATGAGTAGTACCCGGTAAAAACAGGTAATCTAACATGGTATTCCATCTCGGATGCTTTTCGGGTTCGAAATAAAGATCTTCCAATCTCGGAAGCATATATTGATTACTGGTTTGCTATCGAATTTCGCAACCCTTCGCAATGAATCAAAAGACATCTCCACATCTATGCGATTTACAGTGCTAATTAACCTCATTCTAGAAGCTCCACCCTTGTATGGAGGGCACCTAAGAGTGGCCATCCACTCTTGAATTTCTGTATCATAAAGGTTGGTGCCTTCATAGTCATAGCACTTTAAAGCTGCTTCCCATCCTAAAGCCCTGAATTTGTCCGTGATCCCAAACGGACCAAAATCAACCTCCCTAACTTCTTTCTCACAAATGAATGCCTCCTTCCTCTGCGCCAATCGGTTAATCTGATCATTAAATAGTTCGGCCTGCCACTCTTGCGGTTGATCATGTAATGGACCGGATGTCCATCGTGGCTTTGGCCCTCGGTCGGGCACATCTTCCTCTATATCCTCTTCACTGTCGCCTTGCACTACGAGCCGTCTTTTCCTTGGAGCCGGGTTACTAGATGAACCCACCTTTTCTGTACCCTTTCGACCCATTGTAATCCTTGGCCTTGTAGAAGATGAAGAAACCTAAAAACTTCAAGATTATCAAAAACCCACAAACCTAGAAATTTTTTGGATCAAAAAGTGGCCAACTTGATCCCCAAAACAATAGATTCGACCAAATGCAAGCACACAATCGAATTGCTTGCGAAAGTCTAGTCAAAATGGACCTAAAAATCGCTTGATTTGGTTAGGAATTGAAAGATTAGGTGGATGAAGGTGGGTGTTCTTGAGGTTTAATGGAGGAGAAGAAGAAAGGGAGTTGTGGCTGAAAGTTGTGTAGAAAATGAGAGGTTGGGGTAAAATCATGTGTTAAAAACGTGTTTTCGGTCCCCATTACGCCCAGAGGCCACTGTAAGCTACGGTCGGTGGTCAGGGATATAAGAGGGGTCGTAAGACAGTTCATAATCACCGTAAGGGTATTTGACCCCCGAGCCCGTAACAAGTTTTCAAATTTTTTTTAACTAACACATAACAAGGAACACTAACCTATTTTAATACCACCCTCCTTGAATAATCCGTGTTGTCCTCAACATCGTGTACGAGAAATTCTGAAAAACTTCCCCACACTTATTTCAAACACAAATCAACAAGTACGGATAAAGACACAAAACAACTAAATACCTAAACAACAACAAAGCATTTTACAATACTAAACCTGGGCCTTTTGCATTAATTCTCGTCCAAGGGCCGTAAGATGTAGCCCACTTTATCCAGTTCAAGATGCTTGATATCATTCCCCTCTAAGTACGGTTTGAGCCGATGCCCGTTCACCGTTTGCTTCTTGTTGGTCCGCTCATCCAAGATATCCACATCTCCAAACCTTCCCACACGTGGTATAACATATGGGACCCATTCACTTGCTTTTAAGCTTGCCCGCGAACATCTTCAACCGCGAATTAAACAACCATACTTTCTGACCCGTTTCAAAAGTTCGCTTGCGAATCTTTGCGTTGTGAACTTTCTTGAGTTTATCTTGTATGCAGCTGCGCATTCATATGCTTCATCTCGAATCTCTTCAATCTCACTCAATTGAAGTTTTCGGATCTTTCCCGCTTCATCGTAATCAACGTTTACCGTCTTAATGGCCCAATGTGCTCTATGTGCCAACTCCATTGGTAAATGGCACCCCTTCCCAAACACTATCCGATAAGGGGTTGTACCAATAGGAGTCTTCTAAGCCGTGCAGTATGCCCACAACGCATCATCCAATTTACTTGCCCAATCCTTTCGATCTGTTCGCACCGTCTTCATTAGAATTTCTTTGATCGATGGTTAGACACTTCGACCTTCCACTGGTTTGTGGATGATATGGTGTGGCAACACGGTGATTCACATTATATCTCTTCGATAATTTGCCAAAATTAAAATTCTTGAAATGCGAACCTCCGTCACTGATTATGACCCGTGGAATTCTGAAACGAGCAAAAATATTCGATTGCACAAACTTACATACAACCGAATGATCATTAGTCTGCGTCGGTATGGCTTCAATCCACTTCGAAACATAGTCCACAGCCACCAATATATAAAAACCCATTGGAACTTGGAAACGGCCCCATGAAATCTATCCCCCACACATCAAAGATTTCTACCACCAAGATAGGTTGCATCGGCATTTCGTCCCTCTTTGAAATACTCCCCAACTTCTGGCAATTCAGACAATTCCTGGCAAATTCACATGCGTCTTTAAAAATTGTGGGCCAATAGAACCCGCACCTGAGCACCCGGTACCCTGTCTTATGACCGCTATAGTGTCCCCCACAAGCGGAGGAGTGAGCATGGGTTAAGATTTCAACCACTTCCGATTCCGGAACACACCTTCTGATTACCTGATCAGGCCCAATTTTGAACAAGTCCGGTTCATCCCAAATATACTGTTTAACTTGTACCATGAACTGTTGCCGTCTTCTCTTTGTCCAATGTTCGGGAATAGCACCCGTGGCCAAATAATTTATGTAATGTGCATACCACGGAGCCATAGAAGTCGAGACAGCGAGCAACTGTTCATCCGGAAATCGTTCATTAATCTCACTTGGATCATCAACCCCTTCACCAAAATCCAAGACAAGTGGTGGCCACCACATTTTCACTTCCCTTTTTGTCTCGAATCTCCAAGTCGAATTCTTACAAAAAAAGTACCCATCGAATCAACCGAGGTTTGCATCCTTCTTTTCCATTAAATACCGACTGCGCTATGATCGGAATAAACCACTACTTTGCTCCCCCAAATATATGACCGGAACTTATCCAAGGCACACACCACCGCTAATAATTCTTTCTCGGTTGTGGTGTAATTCAGTTGCGCCTCGGATAGAGTTTTGCTTGCATAATAGATCGCTATCGGTTTCTTATCAACCCTTTGCCCAAAATCGTACCAATAGTTGTATCGATGGCGTCGCACATGATTTCAAACGGTTTTGACCAATCTGGTGGCTGCAAGATAGGGGCCTTCACCAACTGTTCCTTCAAAACATTAAAGGCTTGCAAACGTTCATCAGTAAAATTAAACGGAACATCTTTCAATAATAAATTACATAAGGGTTTGGTAATTACACTAAATCCCTTAATAAATCTTCTATAAAAACCCGCATGTCCCAAGAATGACCTTACCCCTTTAACATTTTGGGAGGAGGTAGCGACGAAATTACCAGAATTTTCGCTTTATCTACCTCCATCCCTTTTTCGGACACAACATGGCCCAACACAATACCTTCCTGGACCATGAAATGACTCTTTTCCCAACTCAACACTAAATTTTTCTCGACACATCTCTTTAAAACTTTTTCTAATTCGTCGAGACATGACTCAAAACTTGTGCCGAAAATGGAGAAGTCATCCATGAACACTTCAAGCGACTCTCCAACCATGTCCGAGAAAATACTCATCATACATCGTTGAAAAGTTGCCAGAGCGTTGCACAAGCCAAATGGCATTCGCCTAAAGGCAAAGGTACCATAAGGACAAGTAAAGGTAGTTTTGTGTTGGTCATCGGGGTGAATTGCAATTTGGTTATATCCTGAATACCCATCTAAAAAGCAGTAGTATTTTTGAACCAAAAGTTTTACAATTATTTGGTCAATAAAAGGTAATGGGAAATGGTCCTTGGAGGTTGCGTATTCAGTTTTCTATAATCGATACAAACCCGCCACCCGGTGACCGGTCGGGTGTCTATTTGTTCACCATTTTCATCTTTAACAACTTGAATACCGGCCTTTTTAGGCACTACTTGGGTAGGACTTACCCAAGCACTATCGGATATAGGATAGATAATACCTGCATCCAACCATTTTATTACTCCTTTTTCACTACCTCACGTAAGTTCGGATTTAATCTCCTTTGTACTTCCCTCGTCGGCTTTGCATCCTCACTTGTAATTATCTTGTGTATCACAATAGATGGGCTGATTCCCTTCAAATCAGCAATTGTCCATCCTATAGCCGCCCGATTCGCTTTGAGCACCCTTAGCAATTCCTTCTCTTGAGCTACCACTAAGTTAGAGGCAATAATGACCGGTAATGTGTCATTATCCCCTAAAAATGCATATTTCAGATGGCTCGGCTACTCCTTCAACTCGAACATAGGGGCTTCTTCCAAAGATGGCTTTGTTCCCGAATCAATTTCCACCGGTAGACTCTCAAACTGATGAGTCCACGGTGGTCGCCCCTCTCTCAATGCCATCACATCTTGCTTCTCCTCCTCCACCCGCAAGTCATTAGCATGTACCTGTTCAAATACATCACAAACACAAACACAAGTATCCTCTTCCGTATATTCATGTGGGCTGCACCCATCAACCAAATCTGCCATGAAACACTCGTCAACACCAACAAAATTAGATATGTTAGTAAAAACATTTAAACGCATTTTTATGTTGCCGAATGTCATGTCAATCGTACCAAGTCAACAATCAATTACAGCGTGAGCGGTGCTTAAGAATGGCCGGCCCAAAATAACATTCTGTTGTTGTTTTGGGTCGGCGGGCGAGTAGTCAAGCACCAAAAAGTCTACCGGGCAGTAGAACTCGTCAACTTTTACAATTACATCTTGGACCATCCCCCGGGGTAGTTTGTGAGACAAATCGGCTAACACTACCGTTGCCTCAACCCGAGCCAATGGACAAAAATCATATTGGTCATATAACCCACCTGGTAAAATACTTACCCCGGCTCCAAGATCTAACAACGCTTTCGACATTGGAAAGTTTCCAACTTTAATATTAATTAGAGGCGTTCCTGGATCTTGGAGCTTTGGAGGAAGAATTTCTTTTAGCACCGCACTAACTTGTCCGGTCAGATCTACCCGCTTAGGCAACTTCATTTTTTGTTGTCGTTTTTGAGTGCATAATTCTTTTAAGAATTTTGCGTAAGCGGGTACTTGTTTAATAGCATCAAGTAATGGAAGGTTTCACTTGTTTAAAAACGTCTAAGAGTTCTTCCTTTTGAGGACCCCTTGTTGAAATAAATTTTTTCTTTCTGGGGTCGACAAAAGCATAAGGAAACGGGACTTGACTTGGTCCCCCTTCCTCCTTTGGTTTATTCAACGATTCACCCAAACCTTGTTTATTAGTTACATTTTCAACAAGAGGATCCTTTGACACATTTGGTGATGAGACCTCATCCTCATCACTCTCATTACCCGTAACATCCTCAACCATCCCCTCAACCAAAACTGGTTCTAAATTTGCTTTAAATTCTTTACCGCTTCGTAAGACACTTACATGCTTAATATTGATATTACGTGAAGTGTTATGAGATGGATTTACCTTTGTCTCACTCAGATGTTGACCCTTACCTTTCTTAAGATTCGCTACCTCCGATGCAAGTTGACCCATTTGTGTGGTGAGTGCTTGGATACTTTTATCCCGGACTTCATCTTTTGCAAACGAGCTTCATCGAGTTGATTCCTCTGTTGCATGTCTTGTTGCATCATGCGGAGCATATCCATCACTTAATTACCGCTCGATGAATTTTGACCCCATGTTTCCACCTTGGTCACCCCTTGTTGACTTTGACTTTGATACCCTTGATTATTTCCGCCCCTAAAGTTCCCTTAGTTATATTGTGGGCGAGGAGCAAAACTCCTTTGAGCTCCTTGAAAATTAGGGTTAGCCTGATTAGCCGGGTTCCCATAGCGGAAATTTGGATGATTCCGTAATCCGAGGTGATACGTGTTCGAATTCATATTAAAGTTAAGACCACCCTCTCCAATTGCATTCACCTCCTCTACTTGATTTGCATTTACTCCCACCAAGCACAGCTCCGCTGCATGACCAAGTTCAAATTTCAATTAGTACAAACATTATATATCTGGTTCGATGTTGTGTTTCTCCATCCTCCACCGCATACACTTGAGGCCTTGTGATTACATGTCTAGCTCGCCTCGATGATTGTGCTTTTCTTTTTGATGTGACCGTCATTTTCTCTAGAAATGCCCAATCATCTGCTCATAATTTGTTCCGAATGTACCATTTGTGATAGACATTAAATCCCTTGCATCCTTCGAGCTCAAACCTTCATAAAATGCATTTAACAATTCCCACAATGCTATACCATGGTGAGGGAAATTTTTCAACATCATGTTAAATCTCTCGAATGTCTCATGGAACATTTCACTTGGCTGTTGTTGAAAACTCCTTATACTCCGCCTCGCTTCATTTGTCTTTTGGGCTGAAAAGAATTCCTCAAGGAATCGTTGTTGCATATCGGCCCAAGTATATATAGATGCGGACGGTAAAGTATGAAACCACCTTTTCGCTTTATCCTCCAACGAGAATTGAAATAACACCAACTTAACATCATCCGATGAAAACCCTTGCCCCCATTAGTATTACAAATGGAATCATAAGTTTCCAAGTGGAAGTAAGGTTCCTCCGTTTCTAGCCCATTATACTTCGGCAAGCTTTGCAAGGCAGTCGTCCTTACCTCAAATGTCCTCCCATCCGGGCATTAAGGTATTACTACCGGAGAGGTATTATTGGTAATAACCGGACGAAAATGTGCTTCAACCCCCCCCCCCCCCGCACTACTTCTCGATGATGTCGACGCGGGGCACCCAATGGTACTCTTGGTCGGCCCACCGGACCTTGTCTTAACCCTTGAGGCACAAAATGTCATTGAGGTGGAGGTTGATGCATCTGTCTTTGGAATTGTGGTTGTTGATGTTGAACTTGCATTTGTTGTAGAGGCATTGATTGTTGAAATGGTGGCCCTTGAGGACGAACTTGTTGCACCCCCGTAGGTTGCCTTGGCGGATAACCCATTCCCCCTTGAGGTCCCAAGCTACCTCTTTCACCCCCATAATAGTAACCCTCATTTTCATAACCTCCAAATTCCTCTTCATAACCGTCATCATACCCATCTCCTCCTACACCTGATGTTTGCACAAACTGTGAAGAAGGATTATGAGCACCCGGTTGGTTTGATGGTTGAAATGTAGGTGAAGTATGGATAATGGTGGAACTAGGTAAATGTTGATTTGGTAAAGGGTATTGGGTGGATGAGGATTGACTGGATGTGGGAAGGAAGGATGATAATGGTGGTACTAGTGATGCGGCGTTAGATGGGTCAACTTCATGTGTCGAAGTTGGGTGAGTGGTTGAATTTGGTGTAGGTATAGATGGTGAGGTTTGGTTTGTGGTGGTAGGTAAATTTTCCATGGTGTGGAGTGGTGAAATAGGTGTTGATGGTGTTGTTGGAGAACCACTGATTTTATTCTCCCTTAATGAAACCCTATTGCGTCGTAAAGTCCCTTCAATTTCCGGATCAAATACCAATGACGATAGCTTGTTGGATACTCTAGTATGCATACACCTGTGAGAACCTGCACACTAACACAACCAGCGTAAACCCGGAAAAATAACAAACTATACTAACACACAATAACACACGTTGCGCACAAATCACCGGCAACGACGCCAAAATTTGACGTGTAGTCGTTGTCACACGCAAATTTAATCCCAAAACTGCTATTAGCTAGCGGTAAGTGGGTATCGAACACAAGGATTTGTGGAACTGATGCTATCAAAAAGTTGTACTATTATACTAATTACTAATTTGCAATAATTTATATTCAGATTCTGATTGGATTTAGACTTTAACTACTCAACACTTCAAAAATTGGTTTGTTAACAGATTAATAGGAGAATGATCATCTTGGGTTTCCGATTCAAAACGCATGTGTTTAATTTTACTTGAAAGAGTCACATAGACATGACTCGTGTTTGGTTAACTATTTGTGATAAAAGGGAATGAAGTACTCGGATTGGTATGCAAGGTTGTTACCCGATGACCAATTGATTAATACCCAACCCGTAAACCTTCCTGTGATATCTTGATTGTCAACGACACCAAGAACGTACGAAATAGGCAATAAGCACAATATCAACCAACAACTTACAAACAATCAATCAACACCATAATCACAATAACATAGCAATTATTCTAGAAATAAGCAAATTGAAACACAATTGTTTACCGAACCTTCCACACAAGATGATCACCGAAATGTTTAGCCACTCATGTTCTCACAATCAAACAAACTTCAATTGTCTTGTTCATACGAATCAAACACACCAAAATATTGTTTAGAACTTCTTAGAATCAATGAAAAACACTCCAAATCGCCTCCCAATTGCTCTGCAACTCCTTCCAATGATTGATAATGTGAAAAGCCCCCATAACTCAGCTTAAATTGGGTAGTTACACATTTCGTAGCTCACACGTAAGCTACGTCCGTACTCGGTGGGCAAAAATTTCATTACGGCATCAAACTTCTGTCTTACGGTGATCTTCAAGAGAGGACTCCACCGTAAGTGCGTCAGCAAGTTTATTCTCGCTTCGGTTCACATGGGTTATTTTGAAGCTTTGGAATTTGGTTGTTAAGGCTTGCGCCTGTTCAAGAGTTAGGGTCATCGATTCGCCTTTTGCGTCGTACAGACCGTTGACCTATCCTGCGACTAAAAGGGAGTCGACGTGTGCTTCCAAATTCTGTGCGCCCATTTTTTATGGCTAACCGAAGGCCTGCCAAAAACGCTTCATAGTCAGCTTCATTATTCATGTTTTTGAAATCCATCCTGATGGCGTTGGTGAATTCCTGGTTATCGAGGCTTATTAGGCGGAGACCTGCCCCTGCGCCATCATCACTGGATGCGCCGTCTGTGTGAAGTATCCACGCCCCGGTCATCTGTAACCGGCGTTGGGTTCTATACAGCTTCGCACTCTTGCGCTTTATTGCTTGGTACTTCTATAACAAAATCTGCTAATATCTAACCTTTTATCAATGGCCGGAAAAATACCGACGCAGCCTGCGGGATGCGTGGCCTAAAGCAACAGCAAGCTTTTCTATCGTGGGACACCTCATCTCTAGGTCAGTTAACATTTTGATGACGTAGTAGATCGGAGTCTAGAATCCTGGGCGCTCTACTAGAAGGATTGCGACCTGACGATATCTGATGCGAAAAGGTAAAGTATCAGTGGCTCGTTCTTTTGCGGTGCCGTGAGCGTAGGTAGCTAAATCAAGAACTCCTTCATTTGTGTGAAGGATTTCTCCGCATCCGAAGTCCACTAAAACTTGTTTTGCTTTACATAATTCCACAAAGTGCTGATGAATGGGAAGGACTTCATCGCGTGGTTGGCCAAGAACCTGTTCAGCGCAGCCAATCGCCCCGCCAACAGTTGCATTTCTTTGATGGTTAAGGGGGAAGGCATGCGCTGAATCACTTCCACTTTCTCGGGAATGACTTTGAAACCGTCGCGTGTGACGATGAATCCCAAAAATTTGCCTTCTTCCATTCCAAACGAGCACTTGCCGGGATTTAGCTTCAGATTGCCTTGCGCAAGGATGCAAATGTTTTCTGAACGTTTGTCAGCATCTTCTCCTCGTCTGAACTCATGATTACTAGGTCATCAATGCACACTTCTACGGTTTCACTGATGTCTTCGCCGAAAAACTGGTCCATCAAACGATGGTAGGTGGCTCCTGAGTTGTGCAATCCGAAAGGCATCTTTGTGTAGCAAAAGATTCCCTTTTCAGTGCGGAATGCGGTTTTGTCTTTGCCCTCTTTCTTCATTTGTATCTGGTGGTAACCTTTGTAGCAGTCAAGGAAGCATTTTCACCTGAATGAAGCGAGTGAGTCCACCTTTTTGTCAATTTATGGTAAAAAGTAGCAGTCCTTGGGACATGCCTTGTTCAGATCTTTGAAATTGACACACATGCGCAAACTACCGTTGTGCTTCTGGACCATGACTGGGTTAGCTACCCATGTCTGATAGCGTACTTCTCGGATGATACCGGCTGGAGGAGCTCTGAAACTTGCTCGTTCAATGAACGAGTCTTTTCAGGACCAAAGCTGCGTTTTTTCTGAACGATAGGCTGAACTGAATGGAATGTGTGCAGCGCATGCTCAGCAATTTCCCTCGGTACCCCTGTCATATCCGTCGGAGACCAAGCGTATCTACATTGCGGAATAAAAGTTGTTTTAACCGCGCCTTGACTGAGGGGTCATGGCGGGTCCTAACAGCACTTTTTGTTCCGGGTACTTGTTCTTTAGCACCCACTTCTCTGGCTCGCCATTGGATGGTTACTTCGGTAGCTTTGTCGGTGGTTCCTCTTCAAAGGACATGATCTCCTTCCTCGCGTACATGATGGCCACCATGGTTTCTGTTGGAAAACTGCAGGTAGCATGAGGAGTGGAAGTGATCATGCTGAACTCTCATTGGGCGCGCCGGCCCAGCAACACGTCATGGCGCGAAGTCGCAGGCATGACCATGAAATTGGCCGAGACCGTGCACGAGTGTCGCCCATCGGAAAGAGTCATCGGAAATGAGATTTGACCCCGTGGAAAGACGGGCTCATTATAGAAACTAGTTAATGGGAAATCAATCGACTCTAAGCGCGCCTTGGCTTCTTGGTCCAACTGTTGGAAGCGTTGTTCATATATGATGTCCATAGAGCTTCCAGGGTCTATGAACGTGTAATCGGTGCGATAATGGCCAAATATTCCAGTTATCACGATCGAACGGTCCTCTTGCGGGCCCCCGAGGACTACGGGGAAGATGACCTGTTGCTCGCGCCAGTGAGGCGTATAACTCTTCTGATTACCGCGCTTGCACGACAGGCTACCTTGGATCATATGAACATATGACTTCATCTTTTTGTTACTCGGGCCTTCTGCGCCTCGAGTAATCTGGCGCACCTCCTTGCGCACATTTTGAAGTAAGTGGGTGAGCTTCCCACTTTTCAGCGCCTTCTCGATCTCCATGCGCAAGGAGAACAGTTGTCAGTCTTATGCCTCGTATCTTTGTGATAATCGCAAAAAAGGTTGGGGTCTTGACTTTTCTTGTTCCGCATCGGCGGCGGTTGTTTGAATTGGTGATCTTCGGTGCTAAGTACCTCCGCCGGTGTTTTCGTCAGTGGTGTCCACTGACGATCGCGATTATCCTGCTTGATTGCTCTTTAAGTAGCAATCTTATTGATGGTCGCGCGTGCGTCAACCAGTGAGTAGGGAGGGTTCTGGCTGGGTTCCCTCCAACTCTTATTCTTTTTCTCAAAACTTTTGCTCATGTCTTGGGGTGGTATTGCGGTAGGGGAGGTCTGCTGTTATTTAGGTTGCGCTCCGTCTGCACATAGACCTTTGCTGCCGCCATTAATTTCTCCCAGCTTTTTGGGAGACCAGTAGTCCCCGACAAGACTTTGATCATCTCGTCGTAGCGGACAACATACTTGAATTGTGCATGAATCAGGTCTTCGTGCACATCCCAATCTCCAACACCTCTTTATTGTAGCGGGTGATGAAGTCTTCGAGACTTTTGTCATCACGCCGCCAGATATTCATGACGTCAAAGGAATCTCTGACGTACCGTCGTTGCTGGCTAAAGTGCGTCATGAACATGTCTTTGAGGTCTTTCCATGATGCAAGCTTACCCGTGGGTAAGTTGTCAAACCACAGGCGCGCAACCCCTGTGAGAGTTTGAACAAACAAGCGACACCACATGCGCAGCGTCCAGCCTCAGATTAGTCCTGCGCCGGTGAACAGGCGCAGTGATCATCTGGGTCCGTCTACCCATTGTACTTTCCCACGTTGGAGGGAAGTTTCGCGCGCTCCAGTGATGCGAGCGCGATCTTGATGAACTTTGAGTGTTCGGTTGCTTTAGCCAGCCTATAGATCAGGTTATAATTGTACTCCGCCTCCGGGTTGTAAACAACCCGTGGCGCAGACTTGTAAGCAACATGATCTTTTGGTAGCCGGTGAAACACACTGGCGTTGTCACCCTCGCCATATGTTTGATCCTCCTCACGTTGGGTATCCCGCCCTTCTAGAGGATGTGGGCCTAACCGTGAGTGGATAGACGCTCGCCTATGAGTGTGAGACTCGTGTTTAGGCAATGATTGAGAGTACTCTGTTTCACGTGTACGGAGTTGTGATGGAATACTCGCTCCAGCCGGCGAGTCATAGATGAGTACTCATGGTGCAGGCGAAGCATGCACGTGAGTAGTTGGTGGCTGCACCGGCACAGCGGATGTGTTGGTTTGTGCACAGAGTTGCGCATAGACGACATTCATAGCCGTTTAAGACTTGATATACCAAGACATCGGAGTTTCACCGGAGGCAAAACTAAAGTGATTAGTATGCAGAAAGTCTCCATTTGAACTCCGAGAGTTACTGGGATGTTCACACGACCTGATTCATGGTGAACACCAGCATTTCTGGAAGAAACTTCTTCCACTTGTCCGTCGGGTCGAGAGGCATAAACTGGGTTCTTTCTTTCAGCCCAAGGACAGCATGGTGTGCTTGATGGGAAATCAGCCATTTGTAAGTGAGGGTTGAGAAAAAACGAAACGAGGAAATGGATGCGAGAGTAAAAAAGCGGATGGTGCCAATGAAGAAACACTGGACTGAAACGAGAGGTATCCGAAGATATCTTAGTTACAGCCTAATATTTCTGCATGAAAGGTTGTCTCTCGTTCACTCTTTTGGGTGATCTCACTTCAAGCTAATCTCCAAAACTAGCAACGTCGTTTGCCTTCTCACGAGAGAAAGGGGGACGGTTTTCTCCGTGACCACACTCCGGCATGAGAATAAGTATTTGTGACTGCAAGTAATAAGCAAGTAAGCTCAAAGTAACATGCAATAAGTAAACTCGTATATTTATGAATGTGATTGTAGATCAAGATAACGTAACCTCCTTTTACCTTGTGGTGTAATCCTTATTTTATAGCCGAAGATAGGTGTGTTTGGGAGATGGGCTAATATGCCTTGGGCCCGGCCCAGACGACCAAGGATCTCCATTCTGTCCCTCTGAATCGATCATTAATGATCTCTGGTAGGAGGTGTGCTTTGTCGGATATTGAATGGAGCCACGTGTCATGGCAGTTGTCCCTGGTGTCAGACTTGTCATCAGCCGAAAGTGGAGAATGTGTGAATGTCACTGGCGTGAGTTTGGTTAGTGCACAGTCTGGCCTCTATATTACTGTTCATGCAACGTAGTCTGACACAACCTGCCGAGCGACCATTGGGTCATAGCTCTGCCACTTCATACCCACGTATGTAGTCAACGCCTCTTTGCGCTTCTTCCTTCCGCGTGGCTTTCAGTGCTTTCTGGCAAACATAGAGTTGTACGGATTAAGTCCTTTTGTTCTCAAGCCTATGAGTTGCTCTCATGTTTGTCTTATCCTTGTGCAAGGTTTTTAGACTTCACGGCTAGAGGGTTGTTTGATCCGCGCAGGGTCAAGGGGCCTTCGCTTCAGGTCTGACTTGCCGTTGCGCCAGGTACGCAAGATTTGTTGTGCGACCTGCTAGTGTCGGTTTAACTTGCCGTTGCACAGTATGCGCAAGGTTTGTTGTGTGACCTGCATTTCTATGTCTAACTTGCCATTGCACAGAGTGCGTAAGGTTCGTTGTGTGTGACCTGCATGTGTCGGTCTAACTTGCCTTTGCGCAAGGTTCGTTGTGTGATCTGCATGTATCAAGGTTGCAATATCCTTGCACATTGTGCAAGGTTGTTAGGCAACCTACTGGTTTCCATTGCACATTGCACGCAAGGTTATTCTTGTAGTATGTTGTTGTTGAGGGTGTGGTTCCTTGCGTAGGTGCAGGGTGTTTGGGACCATACCCCTCCAGTTGTTCTATCTATTTAGGGTGACTTTACCTTTTAAATTCATTTTCTTTCTTGAACACTCGTGCGGTTTTGCTAAGGATTTAAAGGAACGCAAACTGTGAGTAGATCCCCCTTTTCTCCTTTTTATCACTTAAACTTTTTGGGTTGTATTATGTGTCTTCTCTCTATGGTTTTCTATCTAAACCAAATACATGCAAAATTAATGTGTTGCTACGTGTTTCACACTTATGTTTCTCTTTTTTTTTCTAGTATCTATTGTTGCATATACGTGTATCTATGTGTTTACTCGGTTTATATCACAAGTTTCTATTGTGGGTCCACGGCTGACCGGTTTCCCATAGCCATGGGTTGAACTCGGTATCGCCACTATTTAGATCTGCTCTTCGGGGCTTGAATCTCATTGTGTCTATTGGTTCTATTATCTTTGTTTCGCATTATATATTATGGTTGTGGTAATTATGATTATTATGAGTTCTATGGTTACAACATTTATGTTTGAGGATGCATGTTAATTTTTATTTTATCAATAAAAGCGAAAAAGGTAAAAAAAATACTTTATTTTAAACTTAGATATATTCACCAACACTATGTTGACCAAAAAACCTTTTTACGCATGATATAGGTACACATGGTTGAAAGGATTGAAGTGAAGACACTTATGATGTGGCTTAGTAATAATATGTACAACTATTTATGGTCTTTGTCTTTTGGATATTGTTTGAATTTTTGTTGGATATTTATATGATTATGTGTGACAATTTAATTTGGATGCGTCAAATAATTAAACTTTATAACAATGTCATAAGTTATAAACAATCCTCATGCCCCGTACCATATCTGTTGCGGATCGGGGCCTGACTAGCAGCTAGTCATGTTCTAGAAATATGCCTCCTTTAAGGAACTTGGCCACCAATTGTGTACCTTCAGGGGATACAGAATTCTTTAAGAGTAATGATTGAATCAGGTTGGGAAATAGAAATGGCAAGCAACAGAAGATCATTAACATGAATGAGGGCATCAGCCACCCTATTTTCTTTACCGGGCTTATGGAAAATCACAAAATCGAATTCGAGAAGCTTTGTTGCCCAACGATATTGCTCTGGTGTTTAAACAACCTGAGATAAAAGATGTTTCAAATTACGTTGATCCATAAAGATCTGAAATCTCCGACCGAGTAGATATTGACGCCATTTCTTGAAGGCTTCGGTGATGTCGTATAATTCCCGGACATAAGCCGGTGTTGCTTGCATTTGAGGACACAATTTTTTACTAAAAAAAGCAATACGGCGGTCACCTTGGGAGAGTACGACTCCATTAGCCATGTCGGAAGCATCAGTTGTGACGTCGAATGGTCTTGTGAAATTGGGTACGTCAAATGACTAGTGTCACATCCCAACTGATGGCGGAAACATCGGAGCGAGACAAACGAGATTGCTCAAAACATCATAACGTATGAAAATGACGATAATTTAATAAACCATGTTTCATTTCATTTCATACTAAAAAGAAATACATGTTTCGAAAGAGAAAATACAACAATTTGGATCTAAACATGACTAAAGATTAAGAAATACATAAACGAAATATTTGGTGCATTTCTAGTCCACCATAATAGTTTTCTTGGGATTTCTACATCAATTTCCTGCAAGATGTATTAAAGTATTCATCAAAACAAAATAAGTCGGTGAGCATACAAGTTTGGTCTACATAGCATATATGATAAAAGTCTCAAATCCAAGATGCCAATTTTTATACTAAGTTTAACAATCATACTAGCATGCATAACCTAAGTGTCAAACTAAAGTGTCCACTAGCGTAATCTCGCCAACAAATGAACAAGACCGTTATGATAGAATACTTCACAATGACCCCCAAAAGGGCAATGTGCTATCCTAGAGCGTTATACATGTTAAGGTAGGATAGTGAAGTTAATGACAAGCAGTTTGAATGAATTTATTCTAACATGTATAAACGTCAAGTAAAACAAGTAGCATATTTTAATGGATTGAGTGTTTACATAAGATTGATTGTGTGTGTCTTGGAATTTGATAGATTATACATGTTACACCCAAAAGTGGTTTAAAAACGAAAGAGGGTCAAGTATATTCACGCTTTGCAAATGCTTTTCACAAAGTGAGTCTTGATCGTTTTGGAGGATGGAACACCGAAGTTATTCTAAAAGGATAAACAAAGGTGTGTAAGTTTATGGATTCGTTAATGGAATGGATTCAGGAGTGTATAAGTATGAAAATATACACAATTACGTCTTTGTCTAGACACTATGTTTAGTGTGCGTTTCATGGGCACTAATTCACCCATTAGAAGTCCAAATTGAGGAATAAAGAACTAAGATATTATCCACCTTAACACATAATATCCTACCATTATTTTGGTAAGTGCCATGGTTTGGTTTTGGATTAGATACTATATATAAATATGTGTGTGTGGTGTATAGTCATAATTCTAAGTGTATGTCATGGATTGTCATACAGGGTCATGCATGGGTTGGATTAATCCATTAAGCCTATGTTCACCAATAAACAAATCACCACGAGGGTGATTCAGATGGTCATGAAACATAATTATGTAAACTAATAAGTATTTAAATCTACTACGTAGCCAAATGAGAGTAACCAAGATATGTACATACGCAACATGGAAAATGTTGGAGATGAGGTGTGGTTGTTTCACTTTGATTTCTTGGAAGCTACTTAGACAACTTAAATCATCTAAATCACCTAAACAAACAAGTGACTTGACTAGACGAGAGCATTCCAAACATGGATAGTGTTTGGAGACTTGGTGTAGTTTTGTTCACTTTGTTACTTGGAAGTTGTTTTGGTGACTTAAGTAGTGAGCTAAACACCTTTCATTTCTGTATTAATCTTCAATCCAACCTATCCCAACAATGAAATTTGTGGCAACTTGAAGATGTTCAAGAAATAAGGAAGGATGAACAATGTTTGAAAGAGTTTAACAAAAACATAATTTTAAACCAACTTTGAGCCTCAGATGTGGTGATGTCCCAACTTAGTTTATCATGGTAAACTTATGGAAACATACCATGTTTTTAATTAGTATGTTCTTTTAATTAGGTAGTATAGATTATTGTATTTTAATTAGTATGTTTTTTTGTTATTACTATATATCATTCTTAACTCTTTATGAAAACTGTTTATTTAAGTTATAATCATTTTCTTTATCACATAACTATCTAAATATAACACTATTATTTGTACTTACAAATAAAATAATGTGGTGGAATGAAGATAGTGGGAAGTGAAGACCATTTCCATGGTTAGTGATGAGGAGTGAAGAATAATGTAATGCTGAAGTGCAGTGAGTAGGGAGTGAAGAGTGAAAACCACACCCACATAGTGTAAGAGAACTGAACACTCAAGTAAGATTCTGGATTGTGGTTTTTGTTTTTCATGTGTAAGAGTTAAGTTAGTAGTAGTAATAAGCTTATTTAGATGAGTAAGACAACTTTTATAAGAAAAGTTTGACATTCCAGGATCAAGTCGTTAATCAATCATGCATGCCAATGGTTGAAGAAACTTTATCACGCCAAACTCGTAGTCATGTTTTGTCAAAATATTGACTGTAAATTTTGTTAATTCGCTAAATATGTGATTGTCCGAAATATCTTGAAAAAGGTAGTTAGATGACAAGGGATCTATATAACTTTTCATGGTAATTCTACTCTTCAAAATATCATAGAAAGATATTTTTTCTCTATAAAACTAGTACCATATTATGGATGTTAAGAGAGTTATAAAAGATATTGGTTTTATTATATATGTATGAGTGAGGTTTGGCTATTCTTAACATAACCAGTTTATTCTTGCATGAATGCATCTTGAATGCTCATGGATGGATCTTTTTTTCGCTTAGTAGTGTAAATTTTACAGAAAATTTTAGATGTATTGAGTTCGGTCCCATCTATCTTATATCCAGCTTTGGCTTTTGTTGAATTTATTCATGTTTCAGATGATCGATCTACAGCTAAATTGTGCATCAACCTTCATTGTTCATAATGTGTTCTTTGGTTATACTTATGTTTTATGTTTTAACTTGTTTCAGAGTGAATTATGATAGATTATAACTATAACCACTTGTTCTTTTTTTTACTTTCAGCAAAATCAATACATTTTAAATGTGTTTCATAAAGATCTTTAATTTTATTTGTATCTCAATAATGCACTAGCAATCTCTTATCATTTTTATGAATTAGCATTTCTATCATTTTTATCAGGTTAAGTGAGTATAGAGCATAATAAATCGAGAAGCATAAATAAATATATATACATGATAGCCAAAACAAAAGAAAAACGATATCCATTTGATTCAACACGATTTGCTAATTGGGTCGTGTTCGGATTTGGCGATACAAAAATACGAACCTGCCAATCCGCCAATCTGAACGTGATCTGAATCATGATCCCTAATTTTAATGTGCAAAAAACAACTTACTATTTAACATTATGCCAGATTATCATGTAGCCAAGTTCTAATTAATATAGTATTGAGTTCATGCATCAACACTTGGAAAACAGTTCTTTATTAATAAGCTAAAAGTGCTGAAACCAGCTGAACACACATCAAACAGGAACACAACAACATAATCAGTAAACTAAAAGTGCGATTCCATTTGTCTTATTTTCGCTCAAGGAAACGAGCTAAACTGCTACAAGATGCTTGTGGCGATTGAGAAAGTCGAGCACGAGTTCATTCACCTTTTCAGGGAATTGCTCCGGAAGAAAATGAGAACCATGAGGGACATATATTGTCTCATGGTTTGGCACATACTTCTTCACCTCTCCACTCCTTATGTATTCTCCCATTCCAGGAATCTTTAACACATAATCCGCCTCACCCATGATCATCGTTGTTGGAACTTCGACTTTTGGATTCTTCACCTCGGACCCAACCATGTCCATTGTCCTGCAAAGAACCAAGATTACGCAAAGTTCAAGATTTTTGTCCTGAAAGACAAAGTATGAATCTTATTCTAAAGAATTATCTAAATGTAACAGGCTTGACCCTGAAAAAAGCCAGATATAAATTTAAGATTGCTTTTCTGGAAGACAAGGTATAAATCTTTTTAACAAATCGTCTAAATGTAGAAGATTTGACCCCTAAAAAGGTCAAACTAAATTCAAGATTATTGGCCTGAAAAACAAATTATTAATCTTTTTTTATGGAATTGTCTAAATGTAATAAGTTTGACACTAATATATTCAAATTACTGTTCTGAAAACAATGTATAAAAGTTTTTCTAAGGAATTGTCTAAATTCACCAGATTTGACCCCGAAAAAGTCAAACTAAGTTCAAGATCACTGCCTTGCAGCAGGTTTGACCCCTAAGTCAAACTAAATTTAAGATTATAGTTATGAAAGACATTGTAAATCTTTTTTAAATATTGTCTAAATGTAACAGGTTTGACCCCAAAGTCATACTCCAAATCTTTTTCTAATAAGGAATTGTTTAACTGTGCCAGGTTTAAACCCAAAGTAAAACTAAATCTAATATCACCATCCTTTAACTCATAGTATAGGTCTTATATTGATTAAGGGTTGTGATAAACGTACCCCACCTTCTCCATTCTCACTCATGCTAACCCCCATCAAGTTGTCAAATCTCTAATACGCTACCCAATCACAATAATTATAAAACAAAAAAAGGATCCCCTTAATTTGACGTTTTCAAGTGGAGAATGATGAAAATTTGAAGGGTAGGGTATGTTTAGCCAACCTCTTAACAAATTATATAAATTAGAAGCTTTGACACCAAAGTAAAACTAAATTCAAAAATAATGTCATGAAAGTCATTGGGTAATTCTATACATACCCCCTCTTTACTAATTTCCCCCAATTCAATAGAATATATTTTTTTAGCTAATTGCCTAAGTATAGGAGGTTTTAACCCCAAGTTCAAAGTATACATACCTATAAGGAACTTGGAGCGCAGTTCGAAATCCAGACTTCTCATACAAAGCCGCATACGCTTCAAGATCCTCCTCAGAAAACCAAGGGGGTAACGGAGTTGACGGTTTAACCAAATCCATGATCTCTTGGTTCTCATTCGCTATCTGCAATTCACTTTGAGAAAACAAAATGTAGACGTTTCTCACCACAGTTTTAACATCAAACCGACCAAAATCAGCTTCAGCTCTTCCGGGTTCCTAATCAAAGTTCTAGTTAACATAAACTCAACATTACAATTCTGTTCTAACAACGTCTATGTATGATCCACATATATATACCCACCTGCCATCTTCGAGGGTAAAAGCCCTCTGGGAGGACAAATTCAGTCGTGAAGGCGCCTGGAGGCATAAATGGCAAACCTATTGTGACAATTCCAGCTACTTTCTCTGGGTGTTGAAGGGCGAATGGGTACGCAACAATTGCTCCAAAGTCTTTGCCAATCACAAATACCTGAGAATTAAGTGTTGAAAACAGTTTCTTACTGCCCAAAGATAAATTTCCTTTCGTGGTTAAATCTTCCTAGGGATGAGCCATCAGTACGGTGCTGATCGAACTTTGGTACCAATTTGGTACCTATTTCTGAGTTTTCTTGGGATTAGTACCTTCTGATCGGTATGCTACGGTATTTTACCCATTTTATACCTTCGAATACCATACCGTACTTTACCAAGCATTTTTGATACTCGAATCCATTGTTGACTTTTTTTGGAATCGTTATTTTTGAGCTCGGTTAGTACCAAGCTCATCCCTAAATCTACCCCTAGAAAAAGTACCAGAATAGGATAACGCCTAAAATTTTGTATTCTTTCGTTCTTTTTCAATAAAATTTGTTGGATCGTCCCTTAAAAAAAGTTTGAATACAATCTCGTTTAGGGTTACTCCCGGATCAAGCACACAACCCGCTTAACTAAATGAGTCATGTCTTTATCAACCTGCGTTGGTTCGTGATTTGACCCATTTAACCTTATTTATTTCTAAAAAATGTGTTTTACCTCATTTGATTAAATAGGTTGGGTATATTACAACAAAATATAAAAATTGAAAAGAAATGACCTAAAACTTTATAATAAAATGTGTAACTTTTTATATACATTTTATTTTTTTAAATTGTAATTTGAAAGTATTATTAATATACAAAAAATATTAAAAAAAGGTTAAACTGGTCAAGTCCGTGTCAACCTGCGAAACTCAAGTCGTGTTCGAGTTCGGGTTCACATTAATTCATATGCCGAACACATTTTTCACGTCCATGGCTGGACCTGCCAACCCAGGAGAACAAGAAACGTGTAACACCCCAAAATTTCACTCCCTCTTATCTTCTTTACAAAAATCATACCTTAGAAATGTTGAGAGAATCAAGAATAGACGCAGTATCATTAATAAGATCAGCAAACGTAGCCTTCTCAGGCTCAGCAGGAGATTCGGACAGCCCGTATCCTCTAAAATCGGGGCAATAGCTCGAAAACCAGCCTGTGCGACCGCGATCATCTGGTGGCGCCAAGTGTACCATATCTCTGGGAACCCATGAAGGAAAATCACCACTGGAGATGACTCCAAACCGATCTCAGCTACATGAAGCTTTAGCCCATTCACTTGTACAAATCTGTGTGTAATTTGATCCATTGCTATAGTATGTTTTTGTATGTGTGTTTTATTGCATTCAAGTGTATATATAGATAACATCGCTGTAGTTGATACGGTTATTAGGACGGTTGTGTCCACCCATTGGGTGTTGTTGGTATGAACATATCAGAATCAACATTAAATGTAAAATTAAGTCAAAGTATAGCAACCAATAAAAAAATAAATTTTATATAATATTTAATTGCAAAAAATTAAAATTAAAGATTTAATTAAAATATAAAAATTAAATATTACAAAATTAAATTGTAATAGTATTATTTGTACCACATAATAAAAATAAATTTATTTTGTATTTAAGGCCATTCGTATTATACAGAAAGAATAAACATAAATTCATTAGTTTAATTGTATTTATAGAAATGTAAAAATTTTGTGTACAGATTAATAATAAAATCATTTTTTACAAAAATACAAAAAAACATTAGATTGTTATATAAATGAACAAATTTTGTTTATATTGCGTTTTAGAAAAAAAATTTTTTGTGTTTTTTTTTAATCCTTATTGTTAGTTTGTTTAGAAAAAAACACATTTGTTTGTATTTTCTATCCATTGCGTATTAGAAAAAACACATTCTATGTGTTTTCTGTCCATTACGTTTTAGAAAAAAATCATTTTTTTTTGTGTTTTTTATCCATTGCCTTCTACGTATCTGGGTATTCGAATTTTTTTTCAAAAGTTTAGAAATAGTATACTCGTTATAAAGATAAAAAAACGCTCGTTTTTATGTTGTAATTTTTATAACAAAAATAATGCCGTATGAAAGAGTTATTAACGTTTAAAAAACGAAAGGGGTGGAATTGGATGAGAGAGAAAGTATTGTATTGAGTTGACTAGAATACTCCTAGACAAACCCAATGCCTTCTTTTTTTTCAATTTCACTCATTTAATCTTAACATTTGATTATTAAATAGATTTTCAAAATTCCTTTCTAACTTTTATATCCAAACAAACTTCCTATTGTCTGTTAGGTGCGGAATAGTTTTAACGATTGTAGAGTACATTAGGTATATTCCATCTGCAAGGTAGCAACCACGCCTGTATTCCACCCCCGAAATCGTAAAACTTGTGTCTGGACCTGTTCCTTCGATTACATCATCAAATATCTATGATTTGTAGATGATGTTAAGGTCATTAAGTGAACCGGGCAAACCAAAAAAGGCATGCCAAATCCAAAGATCCTATGACGCAACAGCCTCTAGTATTATAGTTGGATGACCATGATCGCCCCGAGTATATTGACCTTGCCAAGCAGTAAGGCAGTTCTGCCAGGGCCAGTGCATGCAATCAATGCTTCCGAGCATTCCTTGAAAACCATGTCTTTCTTCGTGCGCTTGATATAATTTTTAGACGTCGTTTGCGTTTGGTTTCCGCAGATATTTCTTGCTATATAACTTCACAATCCATTTGCAAACCTTGTGCAAACATTCACGTGAAGTTCTTTCGGACATCCTTAAATACTCGTCCAACGAATCGGGTGCAGTCCCATATTCGAGCAGGCGAATGGGCGCGATACATTTCTGTAGAGTGGTGAATCCCCCACGGCCCCTAGCGTCGTATCGAAGTGTTAAAAACGGATCAGTCTGCGCCAGGTCGTCTGCTATACGTAAAAATAGTCGACGACTCATTCGGAACCGACGTCTAAACATCTCGTCCGTGTACACAGGTTCATTGGCAAAGTAGCCACTAAACTATTATGCGCAGCTAAATATTAACAACGAATTATATAAATTAGGAAAATACACCAAAACAAAGATACACTAAAAAAATTAAATACATCATTTATTAAAAAAATGATACACTTAAAAAATTAAATACCTTCCAGGTGTCGATTTAAGACGGTTGCCCTAGTTTGCGGTTGTGACGACGTTTCTTCCTCTTCCTCCATGATCATATGTGATGCGTGTGTAATGAACTTCGTAAAAAATAATTCGCCCCACCCGAAGATGATGAACACCACGATGAAGAAGAAGAAGAAGACATGCCTATATTTTCAAAAATAATATGGTTGTGTATGAAAAACTGAGAGAGATTGAAAAGATTTGGATCAAAAGTGGGGGAATAAGGGATATATATTTATAAAGTGGGAGAATAAAAGATTTATAAAAAACTTGACTTTTTTTAAATAACGGTTACTAGCCTAACGGCTAGTTTTGCCTCTTCAGCCCATCCACAACGTCTCCTAGCCTACGTCTGAAACGACAACGACTCACCCGGAATGGTGTCGAGGGACGTCACCGGGCCAGACCGGACCTGGACGACTCCCCACACCAAACAGCCTCATATCCTGACCCATAAAATTAAATATGAATGACTACATTAATTATACACTTGTCATATATAACCTACACTATAAAATTAAATTAGTATGACTGCTTTAATTATACACTTATTGAATTAATGATATCTTGACATGGTAATTAAGGAGAGGTAGAAAACTTTGTTTTTTTAAAGGTTGTGGGTTACTTATGTATTTTCAAGGGGATTGCAGATTCATAGAGTTTCTAGGAGAGTCTGCTTTTTTTTTTAGGGTTGTGGGCTACTTATGTATTTTCAAGGGGATTGCGGATTTATAGAGTTTAAAATCAAGTATTTTACACTATTTTATTTTATTTACTGATTAACGAGTCAATCAATTAAGCATGTGCATCTTTTTCACACCATCTTATTTTAAGATTATTTGTTATTGTTTACTATTAATATTATTAATTGTTATTATATATTAGTTATATTTATAACATAAAAATAAAATTAATGACAACAAAAAAAGAAAAAAAAAAGTACCTTCTCACCATATTATTATCATTTTCTCACGATATTAGAACATAAAATGATGTTTTTAGTTTATTTTGTATGATCTTTTATATTTTAACCAACAAATTCTTCTTCTACTTATATTTCTATTTAATTAATTTATCATTTATATATCATTCTTTTATTATACTTTCTCTTCTTTTATGTTTATATATAATCCAACCAATATTTTTTACGAAACACTAATTCATCTCTTGTTCCTCTACACCTTTAATAATACTTAAAAATCAACAGCGGCTTTTATTGAGCAAACAAACAAATTCTAAAGCAACTGAGAACGTTGGGTTTTTAAAAGTATCAAAACAAGACTGATATGTTTTTTAAGTTAACCTTTTGTTCATACGTGCTTTTTTTGGATTATTGTTTTGGTTTCATTTTGTTGTTCGCCCCTTTTAAAAATATTTTATAAATAATATACGGTACTAAACTATCAATGAATCGATACTATTAGTAGATATTTATTTTTCCAGGTGTTATCTGTATTTAAACATTTCAAAAACATATATCATATATGATGGGTTTTAAAGTTAAACTAATAAGTCAAGATTGAATGCTAATGAGCTAGTGGTGGAGTGGTTAGGTAAAACCTTTGTATAACTGGCTCAGGTTTGACTTCCACTCTCCCTATTATTTTCTGCGGCATCCAGGTAAAGGGTGAATACGGGTTGCGCTGGTTTGTCTTGGATGGGAGGCAAAGTTTTATTGATTATTCCATTGTCGTGCCTTCGGGCTAATGGAGGTCGGGTTTCCGCGCATCTGAGAGAGCCAAAGGACTGGCGATAATAGAGTAGTCGACCTTGGTCATAGTGCCTGGTGTTACGGTGGTTGATACATCATTCCTTGCCGTTAAAAAAAAAGTCAAGATTGAATGAAAATTAAAATGAGAGGAAAAAAAGGAAGAATTTATAAACAAAATGTGAGGTTAATGTGTTAAAAAGAAAACAAAAGGTTTGGTGATTTCAAGTAGTAACTTTGAAAGACACAAAATTAAGTGTATATGGAGGTAGTGGTGTATTAAACTCATGACCTATTTTCAAGGGAATATAGCTTTTTTCGCTAAACATCTCCATATTTCAGATTGATGGTTTCTTCTTCTTATTTTTTTTTTAAATATATCAATCTTAGCAACGTTCTGGGACATCATAGAGATGTGAAAGGACTGGATAACGCTCCAATACTGTCTTTTGGACGTTATAAGGGACATGAAGATAGAGGGGGGTTTCTAGTACAACATTCGTTAAAGAGAAAACAAAATCAAAATTAATGATTGAAATATCATAAGGGGCGGTGTTCACCGTTACATATTTTAAAGGGGTGTTATGATTTTGAGGTGATGAAAAATGCCTCTTAGACCATGCACAACCGTCTCAGGCACATGCCACATAGTGTGGGCCACTACGTGGAGGGGTGGGGTGCGAGTGAAGGCGGCGAGTGATCAGGAAGAGGAGGGTTGATGGGGCTGGCTTGGAGAACGAATGGTTGTGTCACACGTGTTCTATTTTTTGCGTGTTTATATATTTATATAAAGAAAAAAAGCTTGTGAAGAGAATGTTTTGTTTGTTTCTTGAGTTTCAGGGTTTTCGTAGAAAATGAATTGGGGAAGAAGATGGTTTGGATTTGCGTTTTGTGAAAAAAGGTTTGGGTTATTTTCAAAACAAACCCTAGGGTATTTGATAATTTATGAATTTGACCTTGTGGTTAGAATTGAATGTTAATACACCTAAAAGTTTATAAGTTAAATATACTAGCTTAGTTTGAGGCATAGATAGAAAAGGTTTGAAAGCTAAGGATACGAAACTCTTATCGACACACGAATAAAAAAGAATAGAAGCAGGCTGATTATTAACAAAGAACGTAGCATCAACTACGTCGTTGTTAGCACGAGCCTCGTTAGCATTTATGTTAAATGCTCATCCCCGGGATGGATTAACATTAACAAGTTTTGGGCAGTTGTTTTGGTAGTGAGTAAGATCACCACAATTGTAGAAGGATCCGGGTCGATAACGAGGACGAGAAGGAAGTGTTTGAGGAGCAATGGTTGAGTAGGGTTTGTGACAGTTTGGTTAGGGAGGTTGGTAGCCAAACGACATCCGTTAACCAAATGAACAAGTCTCCACAGAGGGTGCATTGGAGACAAGGTGAGCGGTATAAGTGGTGACGATTGCTACGATTGCACAAAGGTGCAGTACCAGTATTGTGACAACCGGCGCTTTCCGGTTGTAATTAAGCGTGTAACGAACAGTAATACCATTATAATTAGCGTAATTAGACGTAAATTAACTCGTCAGGCCCCTGGAGAGCCTAGGAACGTCTACTTGATTCACGTTACGTGATTTGGCAATAATCGAAAGCTCTAACACGAAATTGAACGATAAGCGAACTGACGCCAAACAAATACTGACAACGCCTAAAAATGAGAATTTTGTACTTGTATTTATCATACAGTTATGATTATGCGATATATTTGGATTGTCGGACGACGCAAAGCACCACGCAGAAGTTACGCGAAAATCGAGACGCACCGACAATGAAACGGAAGCCACGAACTAGAGTTACGCCTTAATACGAATATATTATGATATATTTGGCTTCGTTTTCAAATTTTAACGCTCACGGTAGAAACCGGATTGAAAAACGGATAAAAACGACAACCATAGAGATTTTACGCGATTATTACGTAAACGGCAAACGAACACGTTAAACACCGACACCGACATAATTTTAAGCGTTTCAACTTCAAACTAACATATTACGACATTTTACAAAATTTGGAAGTGGAAACGCGCCATTGAAAGGGTTTGGGCTTGGACACGTTAACGGGGCTTGGGGCCCGACCCACTAAAAAAACCCTAGCTATATAAGCATAACCTTTCCCCACATTCTTACAAAACCAAACCCTAGCCCCCTTTGCAAAATCCCCCTGCCTTCTATCCCTCTAATCCGATCGTCGGAATCCGGCGGGACCTCCGGCGGTTCCTGTCACCTCCCCGACCACACACCTACTTGCAACCCTAACTCACCCGCACACCTCACCTATCCTCTCCCTACGATGAACATATGGCGACGAAAGACGACGCCACCGCCACAGGCGGCGGCGGTTGCAGTCATTTCAGGTTATCTTTCCGACAACACACACGCACACAGACAGAGAGCGAGACTGGTAGAGAGAGAGAAACCACAGAGAGAGAGAGAGAGGAAAGCGGCGGCAACAGTGTTGGTGGTTACATGCGATTCAGATCTGGTTTGAGTTCGGTTCGGATTGTGTTTGGTATTGATTTCGGTTGGTAACGGCGACGGTGGCGCGACGACGCGGCTATCGCGGCGGCGACGTTGTTTTTCGGGCCGATGATGACGACGGTTCGAGTTCGGGTCAACATGATTCAACTCGGTTCAGGTCTGGGTCAGATTTGACCGATGTGGGTTGCATTAGGCCGGTTCAAGACCAAAATAGCTTTGGATATTTCAGGTTGGGTCTTGGTTTAGTTCAACAGGTTCGAGTTCAGTCAGCGGGTATTCCGGTTTAGTTTCGCTACACTCGGTTCGGTATGGTTCACATTCGGTTCGGGACTCGGGTCAGTCTCGTTTTGGGTTCTGGTCGACCCAGTCAACACAGCGGGTTGACTTGTCAAAAGTGGGCAGCAGTGGTCAACTGAGCCAACTCGGGTCAAACCCGGTCGACTCAGTCAACGCCGGGACTAGTTCAACTATGGTCAACGCAGTCAACGGCAGTCAACACGGGTCAAAACCCGGTAAACTCAGTCAAAATCGGTCAACAATGGCTCTTTGTAAAATAATATTAACGCAAGTTAGTAAATATTATTTAAGGTTTCGTTTTTAACGCGACATCGAGCTCTAACTCGAACCGACCAATAAAATCATATTATAACAACCAAATTAACGTATATGACTTGCGTATGCGATAGTTAAAAACTAAACCGACACATCGTGACATAACATATATATATATATATATATATATATATTAGACTGGTACTCGATGAAAATTATTCTTTAAATGAACGACAAAAAGTTATATATATTATTGTTCATGAATTGTTGCGTTTTGACAAATAAATTGACAACTTTGTATTGTCGGGATTGTCCAAAAACAGAGGAAACTCTGCCCGTTTTTCGTAAAAATCCGTAATACTAAACGTGTTTTATTATAATAACAAGATCAGTCGGAATTTGAAGTATTTTTATAAAATAGATATAAATATATATTTACGTTTGACGACTCCTTAAAACTCGCCAAACAAGTTTACGACATCTCAACGAACAAGGTTTACAAGATAACCAAACTCGGGAATTTTTATAAAACAAATATAATTAGTTATACTTATTTCAAACGTCGGAATTCGGAAATTATCTTCAAACGTTTAGTATTCGAAAATCACACAAATAAATATGATCATTATATCCATTTCAAGCGTCGAGATTCGAATACTTATATACAATAGATTTACTGGTTTATATTCACTTCAAACATCGCGAATCCAAATATTTATTTCATCAGCCGACTTCGCACAATTTTATAAAATAAATATAATTTGTTTCAAACGTTGCAAATTCGCGTACTTTTATAAAAGGATATAATTGTTTATATATACTTTAAACGTCTTGAATTCGAAGCTTTGTTTACTTCAAACGTCTTGTTACAAAACTTAATTATAAGTGACACATTACCATGAAGTGGTAACACAATGTAGTATTCGAATTATTACCTAAACAAACAAACGAAGGTCGATTCTAACAAGCGTACAACTATGTAATTATTTTATTAATTATAAACATGACGAAAGATTATTACAACTACGCGGCGACTACTTGGGAATCATACGACCACATCCTTCGAATCTACAACGTGTGATATTTTTATACCAACATTTGTCTACGTACACGCACGACCAATCTAGACGACTAATACGATATGCTAAATATATTTTATAATTGTATATAAACATATAGATACGCTAAACCTCTAGGAAACTGAGTGTTTCCAAAACTTAGTAACTATCATCGGAATTAACTGGAACTTAAAAAGTATACCTTATCCATTCTCATTTAGATAACAACTTACCGTCGAATCATTCTGTTAGCGATTCGGTAGAGCTCGGTGACACGTAGTTTAACTATGTCATTTTATTAGAAACTTATAAGTTATTCCTTGATAGTAATGTTATAGATTGCATGCTAGCGAGTCACATTTTGGAAACGACATTACTGAATCATATTATGCTAGCTTTGCACTGGATATCAAGGTGAGTTCATAAACCCCACTTTTTATTGTTTTACATTTTGTAAATGTTTTCGGGGGTGGAAAGACATGCAAGTTTTGCAAAAGTACACAAGATTTAGATGAACGGAAACTATACATTTCTAAACCATGACACGAATGAACTCCAACAAACTCAAATGGTTTACAAAAGGTAATTTCTTAATCATGTTACAAATGAATTTCAGTAAACTCAAACGGTTTACGAAAGGTTTATGTTAAACATTCCGGTTTTACAAAACACTCGCGTATTTTCAAAACGTGCATGAGTTTCATGACTAGTGACGGGAAGGTCCTAGTTACTACGGGACTAGTTTGTCCTGTTAACAAGTAAGGGGACTGGTTGGTCCTGCTTACAGACACAGGGACTGGATTGTCCTATCTACGAATAAGGGGACTGGTTGGTCCTGCTACAGACTCAACGACTAGTGACGGGAAGGTCCTAGTTGCTACGGGACTGGTTTGTCCTGCATACAAATAAGAGGACGGACTGGTCCTGCTTATAAACACAAGGAATGGATTGTCCACTACTCAACACTAAGGGCCGTCGGGTCGCTTAAAACTGTACAGTGAAGTCCTCGCTGCAATCGGAACTATAACCGTCTGCTAGTCTACCGTCTTGAGTAAACGGTTTGGCAAGGCATTTCCTAACTTGGGGTGGGTTATAGGCTCATGCGGGCATGTTTTCTTTGTCGTACGCGGACATCGACGTTTATTCAAATATTTCAAAACAAGGTTTTCAATTGACATGCTGGGAAAAATGGTTTTATTACGTTTTCTCAACAATATTTAAACCGGTTACCAAAAAGGTTTATTTAAAATTCTTTTCGAACAAACTATGAACTCGCCAACTTTATGTTGATTTTTCGCATGTTTCTTTCTCAGGTTACATTTTCAAAGTATGGCATGGTTGGAATAGGAGAACCCATGTTGATTCGAGTACTTAGCGGACGTTCACTTTCTAGAAGTTTTAGCATTTCAAACACTTCCACTGTGCAATGAAGATACTAGTCAGATCACGCCTGCTCTGATGGCTAAATCGGGTGTGACAAGCATAAGGTTTCTTAGCAAGGGGTGGAGCTGGTTGGTTGAGGGCAAATTGATTGACAGGGGATGGGGTAACAACTACAAAATTCGTTGAAGCTTTATGCTTCTCAGAATTCCTAGAGGGTTCAGCTTTTGTTTCTGTTGGTTTCTCTTGAGTAACTTCAGCAGATTGCTTCTTAACCCTTGCGGAAAAGTTTCCCCTTCTTGAGTTGAGAATCAGTTAGGATTGAGGCTAGTTTGATAGCTTCCCTAATTGTAGTTGGTTTACTGTCTGTAACAATATCTTAGGCTAGATCAGGTAGGCCATCAATATATTTCTCAATTGCCCGATCCAAAGGTGTAACCATTTTGAGACAAAGCAAGCTCAACTCTTCGTACTGATCTATGTAGGCACGATTCTCACCACTATCTTGTTTGATATCAATTCGTTCTCGAGTGCCCTCATTTCGTTGCGTGGACATAATTCTTTCATCATAAGGGTTCTAAGTTTCTCCCATGTTAATGTCATATCTACTTCTGCACCTCAATCTCTTATAATCCTGTTCTACCATGTGAGTGCCCTCTTTTGAAAGGCACTCGAGAAAAATTCTACTTTGCAGTCACTGGAGCATTCACAAATTCTGAAAGACACTCGAGGAAAGTGCACTTGATACTTTCAAACCATTGTAGGAGCCCAGTAGCTTCTTCAGACCCATAGATTTTGATGGGCTTAACATAGTTGAACTATTTGAAATAACAAGGTATGGGTATGTTGTTATTATTGTTAGCTTAGTTGAGTTGTGTTACAAGTGTTGGGAGTATTGCAGCCATTTCAAAAATTTTGGGTAAGATCACGTCAAGGAGCCATTGTAAAGGAGTTAATAAACACAAAGGAAAACATGTGAGATTGATATAGGATAGTCAAAAAGAATCGTTTAAAATATCGACGAAGCACAAGGATTGTAATCATTTATTCCTTACTTAAAATGAATAAACAACACAATGACTAATCAAAGTAAATGGGTTTTTATAATGTATCGTGAAGATATGCTTTAGCCTATAAGTGGACACTCACCCCAAGAGTTCCCAGGTATCAATGACTGGTCCGATTATGTGGATTTGTACGAACATTCTATCCTTAGACAAAAAAACTCAGGGTACAAGCATCCACCCTTCTAGATTGCACGTGTTCACATTATTAAAAACCCAAACTTTGACCAGATTTCGAAAACTTTTAAGGCTTAAAAGCCTAAAAAAATCATCTATGGATAAATGATTTTTTTTGTAAAACTTTTTAGGATTTTTTTTTTGACTTTTAAGATCAATTATTGACTTTGTATTGTTTTGTGATCACCTAAGGATAGGTGATCGTTTTGTATATTTGTTGCACTTGAAATCTAAGCGCAAGTTACCTCATGTTTAGGTCCTAGGAATGTTATAGTCTAGGTCAAAAGCATTTGTAATAACCTAATTCCCTATAACCATGGCTCTGTACTAATTTGTAACACCCCGACCGCATATAAAACAGCCCGCGGCAGAAACGTTGGGGGGGTCACGTTACCAATTGTTACAAACACATGGTACTTAAAGTTTAGTTTTATTGATTTATTAGAATTACATTGTCTTTGTATTATAAACAAAGCACAAACAAACACAAACAACTTGTTCTTTATTTTAAGCAAACTAAGGCCCACGTCAAGATCCTAAGTGTAGCATTAGTGCCTAAACACATGTGAAAATAAAGTCAATAAAAAATGCTAGTGAGTAACATAGGTTTTGTAGCCATGAATATAGAAAAAAGTTTAGTATTAAAATACTTTGATCAACCCCAATATTTGATGTGTAAATTGGTTTTGTAACCCAGTTTGTCACGAAAATAGTTTGTATGCAATACCATGGTTTTGGTGATAAAATTTTCATCATACAATAAGTATACTTTGGATTTATGAAAACTAAACATTTAGTCTCAATAAGAGATAAATTGAATGGCTAATTTGGAAAACTATGTATAAACAAGTGTGGTCGTTTGGTAATACATTCAAGCCTTTTTGCTGACGTTTTAGATTAACCACAGAGGTATATATCTTCGAGTAAATTCGTTTATGTCATTCCCTAATCATACTTCCAAACAGACCTAGGAAGCGGAAATGGGGTGTCAAATCCTATAACGCTATATCATACTACCGATCGTCTAATCAAAGTTAGTGAATGTATTTTAGACATGAATACAAAGACACACCAACAAGTTTCATACAAATCTAGAAAGTCATTGTGTTTAAGCCATATATAGTAGGTTTGAAATTTAATGGATAAGGTACTATGTATATAATTAATATTATTTTAAAATCTTTAAAATAGTGACAGGCACATATAAATCACCTAAAACATTTGAAAACGTAAAAGAGGGGAACTATGTACTCACATGGTTGATGCTGACTCGATTAATCGTGCTAGCAAAGCTCAAGTGCTTCCTAATATTTTGGATAATTATATAGTTAGTGTGTATAGCGGTTTAAACGGAAGAACATATAGAATAAGGTTTAAAAATCCAACAAGCGAAGGATCTCGGGTAATATGATTTATTAAACCTTACATTTTGATTGGAAAGTGTCTAGGAGTGTTTTGACCCGTTACGACTTGTTAAAGTGGTTTAGCCACTTTAACGGGTCGTGTGAGTAATTACGGGTCTGAATGGTCGAATGCATCCTATGACGAGTACAGTATGCCAAAACATGTTTAATAATGTTATATTTCAGTTTATAAGTAAAAAATAATGATCATATATGTTTAAAACTATCTTATGAGAAAAATGGTATTTTAGTCATTTTGAATATATCCAAAGTTGACTTGTCATTTAACCCATCAAACGGCATGACTATAAAGTATAACCTCAAGGGGTTATTCACTATATTACTATGGTCATAGAAATGAGCTTGGTCGGATCCTAAGGTTGACCAAGCGGGTCAAATTCGAGAGTCAAATCGGAAGTCAACCGCTCGACTTTGACAAAGGAAAAGCACTAAACAATGTTATAAAACTGTTTTGGTGTCAAAACTTTAAGTTATACTACTAGAAAACCCATTCGTCGTAAAATGCATTTGTATGAATTTTGACTTTTATTTTCTAAAAGTTTGACTCATCATTTCTCTTACTAAATGTGACGATCAGAGGGTGTAATCGCAAGGGATTACACCTTCATTATTAGGATCACGTAGCAAACTTCAATTTGAACTTTAACTTGACCAAAATGGTCAGAACCGAAAGTGAAAGCAAAAGTCAATTTGCCTGACTTTTGGCTCATAACTAGCTATAAAATGAAATAGACTAGGAGAAACACTTACATGTGTTAGAAGTGGAAGATTAGAACTTAGAGAATGAGGCTTCAGTGAAGAAGCAAGCTCCAAGAAGATTAGAAAGGAGAACTTCACTTTTTAACATTGAAGTGTTTGAAGTGGTGTTAAGAAAATGTGAAGAATGGAATGTTATTTATACTAATTGAGGATCATGAAGGTGATGATAAGTGTTATTGGATGTTCATTAGTGACCTAATATGTGTCCTAACCAGAATGAAGGTGGCAAGCTTTGAAGATAGGTGGCAATGCTTGGTGATCAAGCAAAAATTATACTTCTTGGCATCTCTTATGAGCCGTTTGACATTATGTCTTACGGTTCGTAAGGTCTTCTAACAAGAAATTTTCACTTTTTGGCAGATTTGGCCGCCCAAACTTGTATTATCTGTTTTTTTTTGTCATTTTTAACCCTTCTAACTTGTTATTTACGCTACATGAAGGGTATAAAGGCATATGTAACTTATATGTAACTTGAATTTGTTCCGGAAATATCGTGAATAGCTCGATCGTCAGATTATGTATTTCGTAAATAAAATATAAAAATCTATTAAACGCGTTAAAATCGAAAAGGTACAATGGTTGAAATTATGCAAATGTTACATTCTCCCTATAATTCACCTTAAAATATATATATATATATATATATATATATATATATATATATACAGGGTTAGGTTAATTAGTGAACAACCAGCTTGATTGTGAACACTAATGAACTAATCCTAGCCCTTGATTATTAATACAAAAGTGTATACACCTGTGTAAATCAATGGCTAGGACTTGATGATGATATAAATCAATGGTCATGATTTGTTCACTCAGTTCACAAATATATTAGTGTTCACTCTAGAATCTCACCCTCTATATATATATATATATTGGGAAGTTTTTTTGAAATGAAAACTTCATTAGAGAAACACCAAACCATGAAATGGGGCGGCCACACACAACAAACTACATAATTACAAAATTACACCAACCGGTCCAAGATAAGGACCTATATTTCCACCTTGTACTAAACCGTAAGAATCCAATAGATTTTATCTCACTAAAAATCTCTTCCACCTTCACTTGTGTATTCTCAAATTTAAGCTTGTTCCTAGCGCCAAATACTCTAACACCCGACCTTTATGATACCTTCAAACGCTTCCTTCGCACCCCCTTTCAATCCAACCAAATTGTGAAGCTCAAGGAGATCTCTGACCGAGGAAGTGGAAAAAGGCGCCACCTTACACCAAGCCCCAACATATTGCCAAACCCGAGTTGCTATATAACAATGAAAAAACAGATGTCTACCGGTTTCTTCATTGTCGTTACACACGGGGCAAGCGTCATCCTCGATGTCGATACCTCGCTTCTTCAAGGCCAACCGCCATAGGAATTCGGTCCATTTCAGCCCTCCAAAGAAAAATATTTCATTTCAATGGCACTTGTTTACTTCAATTCATAGCGTTATTATTACTATGGTCCACCCCTTTAGATAATAACCTTCTGACCGCACCCACAAAGTTGCGTAGCAGGTTTCACCTAATTTATTTTTAATACCAATTTGGCAAGACAACTAATATATCACTTCACAAACACCAATTAAATATCCTACAAGTATTTGTGTTTTCTATTTTATAGAATGTCTGCATAGTGGCATTTATAACTTATATGTTTCTGAAAGCCTTTTTTATACCTTTTCATACATACATATATACATACAAATTATACAGCGAAAAATCCTTTGTCCAAGGATGATTGGTTCACAAGCACTATTTTGTCAAACCAAAATAAACAAAAAAATGTTTTTGTTTTAAACAGGATGGGCCATAACCTTCTTGTTTCATCCTCATCATCTATAAGCATCAATGCCATTGTCGAGTCCCAGAACATCTGCATCATTGAGTTTCCTCCCGTAACACGCTTGTAGCATTTACCACCTATTTTGCATAAAAATATGATACTTATATCTCCTGCATGTCCAAATAATTGCATAACACCGAGAAATAAGTGTACTATTATTATACATCCGATTTATAAGTGGCAAGCTAAATAGGTCGAAGGGTTGTGCCAAACCGGTTTATGTCAAAATCGCCCATCTTAACTATGGGAAGGAGTCATTTCCTACATACTATGTAGGAATTAAAAAAGTAAGTTGAAAAGACAGTGATTAAGTAAATGTAGTAAGCATACAAGTAAAGGAAACCACTTATGATATGATTACCTTATCCACTAATATTTAAAAAAAAAAAACTTCTTTTGGTTATTGAATGGGTATGATCTTAAATCCTGCACAAGGTATTACAAGTCATGGGGAAGAGGACCATACCCAGACTTAACAATACACGACACTCAGTTATCATAAGAGCTAATGCTCAAACCCTCGTCACAAACACGGCCTAGTGACAACTGATGAAGACATTTATTTGGAGTCTAGTGTTTTGCTCCCTACGGATTTGGGACTAGGGCCGATTGAAGACATTTATTTGGAGTCGGATAAGTTACGACCAATGGATTTGAAGCAAATTCGAGGGTTAGGTGGGCCATGGATGGGGATGAAAACACCGCATTCTTCCATAGTGTGGTAAATGCATATACTTGTAATAATTGCTTATACGGTTTATGGATTGATAGGGTTTGGACCACTTCGCGGCATTTGATTAAAGACTTCATGTGGTCTTTCTTTGCTGAAAAGTTCAAGGAACCTTTAGGGAATAAGCCATCACTAATTTTCCCAAACTTGAAGGTTTTATCCAAGGCGGGTGCCTTAATTATGCCTTTTACAATTGTGGAGGCAAAGTACATGGTGTTGGAGTGTGGTGGAGACCGGGTGCCGGGCCCAATGAAATTAATTTTTATTTTATTAAAAGTGGTGTGCTCCTCCGAAATTAGCGGATACATAACTAGATACTCCTATTGGTTGTTAGTCGGGTTGTGTTTTAATAAAAGCTTAGTTGGTCTTTAAAAAGATTGAGAACAAATTTATGAACCAATATTAATATAGTTTTTAGTTGTACCCTAATCTGATATATTAATTAAATTTAGTGTGATCGAGGTCTAATAAATTTGCATCAATAACCACACTATTAATTATAGTTTGATTTTCTTTCTGAATGTCCTTTTTTTAATGGCTATTGTTTCCCTAATTTGTTTAGGCTGGAAAATGACAAGAGGTGCAAGGTGGTCGATAGGGTGGTTCGGCGGATCTCGAACCCGAATGGGCAATGGTGTTGGAGCTCGGTTCCTCAGTCCAACGTGGAGCTGGCTGAATGCGGATGCTTATGCCACCTGATGAACTTGGTTTCTTTATCTATGTGAAGGATGGCTGGAATTGGCTTGGCGAAACAACTGGTGAATTTAGTGTGGATTCTGTTAAGCGACTGATTGATAGCAGGTTGGAGTATAATGACCGATATGTTTGGAACTGGTGCCCATGGATCCCTCTCAAGGGTAACTCTTTGCTTGGCATGGAGAGATGGATAGGTTGCCTACTAAAGATGCTCTCCTAAACACAATATCCCATTTGATGATGAAGGGTGTCTTCTTTGTGAGGCTGGTCCCGGGTCAGTCGAGCACATTTTTACTACTTGTAGGGTTATTACGGTGTTGTGGCAAAGAATCAGCGTGTGGTGTAAGACACCTTTCAACTTTGCTTTTTCGTTCAGAGATATTTTGGAGGCGCATCACCATTGTGGCCTCAAAGGAAAGGAAAAAGAGGATTATCAAGGAATTATGATTATCGCGTGTTGGTATGTTTGGAGGGCTAGAGACGATCTTATGTTGTTTAGTAAATCCGTTAATATTGACAACCTTTTCAGTGACATCAAGGCTATTGGGTTTCTTTGGTTAAGAAGCAGGTTGAAGAATATGGAGATTTCCTGGGAAAACTGGTGTAAATTTGTAATTGTATAATTTGTTCTTTGTTTTGTGTTTGTTGCTGGCTGCCCGGTCTTCGGGTGGGTGCCGTAAATCTGTTTATCGCAACATAATAACGTCAAACTGAAATACATATATCTGTTTATCGCAACACTGTTAATGTACGTATCTAAGTTTTCTCCACTTTTGTAACCTAAAAGTTTTCACGTAATTTGTATCTAAAAATTACGTGGTACCGCTTTTATACTTTTGTATTCTTTAGGCTATACATTAAAAGTTTGCATGTCTAATATATATGTATCTCGAGGGTGACGTTGAGTTGAAATCACAACGTCTCAAGTTATTAGTTCGATGAGAAGGCTGGTACATCATGTATAATTTGGAAGCATATGAATGAAATGCTCCTAGGAAAAGTTAGAACTAAGAATTTAAGGGGACAAATTGAGTATTCTAACACTCATCATCTGATGTGAGTGATTGATCACTTTAATTCGTGGTTGAATCACCATATTAGATTAATCATGATCCATGTCTCATGCTTTATCAAATGTGAATCGTAGAAAATGTAGCGATAACATGTCTTTATTCGCAGGGATGGATCCAGCTCACATTTGTGGGTTTTGAGGAACCAAGTAAGTTTGGAAAAAAGGAAAAAAATTAGTGAGAACATTATAGAACTTAGAAAAAATTAGTGAAAATTATAGAGAATTTACCAAAATGAATCCATTAGAATAAAATCTTGCATCCACCACTATTTATTCATTTAAGCAAAATTATTATCATAATTACTTATCAAATCTAACATAATAATCATTTAATTCATCCATAGTTATTGTCATTAGTTTAAACTCATAAGCATTACATATTTTACCTTCTATCAAAAACAAAATGGAAGAAAATAAGAACTCTTTACAAACCAATAATTTATTAATGTTGTTCTCCACCACATCTGATGAAATTCCCTTGATTAAATAAAACTCGAAACTACTTGCCAACGATGAGTTTTGCTCTGCTTTGACCTTCATTGATTTGGAATTGCTCTCCTAAACCAAAATGACTCATAAGAAACCAAACTAGGGTAACTAGCTCACCACCTCTACTCACTTGTGCTGCCTGCATGTTGGCTCGGCAGTGAGTCGCAGCATAACACAATAACTCCAACCACACCTTGCTTGTCCACTTATCCGATTTCGAATCTTTCCCTTTCTCCATCAATTTTTTTGCCAACATGCAACCATCGAATAACAACGACTTGCTCCGGTCGCCCTTTATTGCTACGGGTGGCACTTCGGTCGCTACATTGTAAATCTCATTACAAGCGAGTATTTGCTTATGATCATATTGGCCTCTACCCCTAGTTTCAAGAAGCATTTTTTCTATTCCACCTTCTGGTTGATCGCTTGAGTCGATATTTTTCAGGTCCGGAAAAACCTTTTGGCCTCTTCACAAGTATCCCGAAACCGTATTCGTGCAATACCTGCTACTGCCGACATCATGCTAGATTGCATGATTAGAAGGTACAACATGTAATCAGATAAAAGTTTCGAGATGATTCTATGCTTTTTATCTCCATCGTTTGATATCAAGCGGGTGTCGTCAAGGTGGTTGTACAATAATTCGGTAGCGATGTGCCATAGAATGAGACTTTGATCATAGTCGACACCTGCAACATATTTGAGTAAGTCACCCCAACCTTCTTCGACTCGAAGCACCCAATCTCCACGTGCGGAACTGATCTCCTTCGCGGTCTCCAAGTCATCCGCGAGTTCTGATTTTAATTTTAGCTCCAAGAAGATGAAGTCTCTAAGATCCGTGGAGAATAATTCTGGTTTTACATAAAAGATGCCATCAAGAAACCATGTGATCCCCAACCTGTCGAAAATCTTTTCCCATGAATCGGGACGTCTGTGCAAGCAGTAGTCGATAAGGTTGAAAGTATTAACGGTTTCAGACCACCTTCGATTCGTTATTCCCTTCTGTCTTGTACCAGGTTTGGGTTGTGTCGTTTCAGCACCTTTCATTTTAGCATTTTTATCCGATTTAGCATTGCTTTTAGTATCTTGTATCAGATAGAATATATATGTTACACATAACTACAACAAGCCCTAACGCATACATTGTATCTAATAAGTCCTAGCTAATATAATATATCCAATGACCTTAAATGTGCCCTCGGTCCTGAGCTTGAGAAAGATGTGATTATTTTGGTCTTGAGAGAGTTGTCGGGCTCCTCATCAGGTGATTCCCGAAGCGTAATGATGGTCCAGTCCGAAAACAAGAGCATAAATAGAGCAGCTAAATCCAAACCCAATGCTCCAAAGAGCAAAGCGTAAGTAATTGTAACATCAACTTCACTAAACTTTGATTTGCCTTTCATTATGAAAATTAGGATTGCTAAACAAACAGTCGCGATAGAGAAAATCCGACTAATGGCTCCGTACTTACCATACACCACTGGAAGCTTGGTGAAGAGAACTTCATTGATGAAGTTTAACTCAACCTCGATTACTCTGAATGCATCTTTGGCGTTGCGATTCAAGAAGAAATCGCAACCCAAGCTCCGCTCCTTTCGACTGAAAATCGTATCCACAATAAGACCTCTAAATTTTTTATAGAACAGATAACCATACTGCACCACCTCCAATTCTGTTAACTTCCCCTTTTTAGCCTTGTTAGCTGATTTGGCCGCTTGATCTGGCTCCTCAATCATTTCGATTGAAGTTGGAAGTTTGGCTTTCTTCTTGGAAACATATTCATCCATGAGTTTTGCGTAATTCGGGCCCGCCTCAGGGCCTGTAAGCATTGATTCTTTGAATCTATCAGCACTAGCAAGATAAAGCGAGCGTGTTCTTTCAGCATACTTGATGATACCAGTCGCGAACATCAATGTTGTAGGAATCCATAGCCGGTTATCTGGAAGTGACTGAACAAACACATAAATCGCAGCTACACACTGGAAGACAAGACCAAGTAAATGACGGAGCCACAACTCGTTATCTTCCAAAGCGAAAGCCGTAATGGTGTCCGGACCACCAAGGTGCACCAAAAGAAATGGTGCCCAGAAGGCAAGAAGGTCTGTATTTTCCACAGGGGTCCTACTTTTTTTGCCCGCATTCTCACCGGGGTTTCCCATGCTATTCGAGATAAGTCCAACAGCAAAGTTAGCTGTGGCATCAGCCAACAGGTACGCAGACCACAATGGCATTACTATCCAGTAGCATTTTGTTCGTTTTCGAAAAGGAGCAACGAAAATCAAAAACATTTGTAATGAAAGACTGATGATGATGATGAAGGTTCGGAGATCCCATGTATCCGATAGTCGTTTCCACTTCGGAGGGATTGGAATGTCCACCAGCATTCTCGCCATTTTTTCTTACTTTGCAAAAGTTATCTGCAAAGTTGTTGATATGATTAATCTGAATTTATGCTTGTTTTACTCAATAAATAATAGACACTACACTTTAGTCTAAAGTTCATTTTAGTGGAAAATTGTCAAAACAGTCGAAATTGACAAGACAAAAAAAAACTTCAAAATAGAAATAGAAATTAATTCACGAAAGTAGTTAGCCATCATTTCCTTTAATCGGAAGCCGTCACATCTTTTCTGTCAGAAGAGACGACTGCGATTTACCCTACACTCTTGACTGAGATTGCTAGGAAATTGTCACATAAGGCCGTGCTTTTGGGGACTGCTAAATTTCCATTTGAATATTTTGGTAACATTCCCTTACACCATAAGTGAAAATTATATTTAAGTCATTGATCAACATAAACACAACTTACTGACCAATAGCATGGAATCAAAGTTTCAATAAGTGATGTATATCTAACATTCTTACTTATATAGATGTATATATCTATATATGTATTAAAAAGTTTCCTCCAACTTTGTCTAATTTAACACACTAGTAAATTATTTTAATCTTTGTTGACAATGAAAAAATAAAAAACAACAATCATACTCATAAAATCCCATTAATTAATAATATTAACAATTATGTTATTGGTAAGGTCGTGGGAGAGTGAGATGCACGCAAATCATACCTCTATCTTCGAGGACAAAGAGACTGCTTCCAGGAAATCCCCAACTCTAAAACGATGCACCGGGTAAGTTAGAATGAACAACTTTCTAGGGATAAGGAAAGTAATTGTAGATCATCTTGTTGAGTATGTTGATAAACTATTTAACACCTGATAATGCTCAAAATGGATTGCAATTACATAATTAATCGTTTTAGCTTTTACATTTGCATAATTTGTATATGATAAATGATGGTTTATATACAACATATGGGCACCAACTATGGGGGAGCATTAAAGCATATTATTTTAGTTTATAATCAGTTTTTTTGGGTTATAAATGATGTGGTTATTAGAAGTTTTAGTTATGGGTGAAAGCAAACCTATAATCAGTGTGTTTGGGTTATATATGATATGGTTATTAGAAAAGGTGTGAGTTGATTCAAACTCATTATGCTAATAAATTCAATCAAGTTTGGGTCAAACAAAAACAACAAACTTGTCAATTTAGAAAGGAGGAATGTAACGAACATATTACTTTATAGAAAACTATAATAAAACATTCTAACATATATATAATATACTATTTTTAAAATAAAGATATAAAAATTAAGTGTTTAGCTGGTGTTCAGTTTAGTTATTATGCACATACAACCATAACTAATGATAAAATCTGATTACAAAAATTCCTACCAAAACATCGATTTCTTTGTTATTGTTTTTTCAGTCATGATTTGATTGTTCAGATTTTTCAAGTTCACCGCCAGGTACGAACATAGCAACTCAACCACTCATGAAAATATCAACAATATTATTTCAATTATTTTGGTCAATTAACAAACATTTCACCAATGGTTTTGTGTTTCTAGCTAGAATTGATGTTAATATTCATCAAGATTGCAATAGTTTTAGGTGTCCACGTGTTGATAGCATATAGAATGGGTGCAGAACAATATCCTAAGATAAAAGCACACTATCCGTGTGGAAGGATGTGGGACGAACATTTATGTGGAACTAGATATATCAATATTAAAAATCAAAAAGTATATTATTGCCTATAATCTGTTGTTCAAATTTAAAATTAAAATTAAAGCTTATCTAATAAATTTTATGAAAATTTTACCTATTGGTTTCGAAAGCGTCTATTAAAGTCAAGGATCAAAAAAATTGTAATCTAAACTTACTCATCTTTTACTAGGTAAGTGTTCTAATACTGAGATTTTTTCTATAATTGTTAAAAAATAAAATAAACTTAAGTGAACTAAATGATAATTTAATGTATTTTGATTACTAGTTTGTATTTTTTTTTTCAGTTTTACATAATTTAAAACTTACGAAACTTGCTTATTGTTTAGCGAATATTCTTTAAAAACTATTACTTTAAACTTCAAGTTGATTTGAAAAATAAGTAGTAACGAGTATTCATATACGTTACATTTACATGATTTAATTTTAAAAAAAAATATCATATTATTGGAATGCCAAATGAAGGTTGACTGATTTTAAAGAAACAAAAAGAAAAAATTAAATGACTTTGATTAATCATTGAAAGATGATTACTATACCTTGTGAATTTCTCACGTAAATTTTATTGTGTTCTTACATATGTAATGTGACTAATGTCCTTATATATAACTTATTATATTTAATTAAATATATAAAAAATTCGCTGTAATATATAAAAATTTATCCTATTTATCAGTTATTTAAAAGACTTTCTAATATATTACTCTAAAGATATATCAAGTTTAACTGATAATTTCTCCTAATTTTTAGTTATATAAAAGATTTCGGGATACATTCTATTAAAATAAATAATTTAGTTATAAAATATTATTATGGACAAATGATTCGTTAGAAATTAATGATGTGTAAAAACTACTTGACCGTGTGACTGTATATCTCTATGGTCTAACGTGTGCGTTAGTGTTTCTTTGGGGTATAACATAAGCATAAGATTAATCCATAACACTTAAACATGTAATCTTGAAGCAAAAACCATATACAAAGTGTTTTAACATGGAAAATTTTCATATAACTTATATTTGCTTGAATATTTATGGAAAATAAAAAACTTTATAACTAAGGCCATACATAATGGCATTACATAGGTGTGAAAATCTTTGATAACGCCCCCAACACCACCTCTTGGTGGTAATAGGGACATGAAAAAGTAAGGACATTTCTAAAATAATGCCAAAGAAGAGAAAAAAATGAAAGTATTGAATGAAATGGATATTAACCGTTACACATTTAATAAAAGGGCGTTTTGACACTGATATAACGAAAATGTTCCGTAAGTGGCATTAACTATTACCAATGGTCTAATATGAGAATTCAAAATTGGAAATTATCTTTGAGAAAGAAAGTAAGAAAGTTTGCCATTAATATGAAATTTATAAACATAAGTGGGGTACCTGAAGAAGATGAAGACATCTAAGGTTACTGGAACTGCATAAACGTGATGATATGTTCTTTAAATGTGCCCAAATTGGTGAAATGAAAGTGAGTGTATAAACAAAAGATGAGATTTGCAGACACCAGACATAGAAACACTCAATCTCTAAAGTACACAATAACTAGATCAGCTCCCAGCACTATTTATAGAAAAAGGTGGCCGTGGTAGAGGGACAAAAACCACATAAATAAATAATTAATATACTCATTTGTTTATGTCATTTGGTTTAAAAAAATAGAACACAAAATTACTATTTGCTTATAAATGAATTAATTAAAAATATGTGTTAGGTAAAAAAAATATATCACTTTTTTTAAAAATGCATACAGAATTACACTTAAAAAGTGTGACATAAATTGTACAGTCAAATATTTGTAGTTAATTTATTTACAAATTATTGAAGAATTACAAGTTGCTAAGTTTTGGTGGAAGCTGAACAAGACAAGTCGGAAAACAGGAAACAACAATATTTTTCTACATCGATCCAGTTTATTATCTCCTAATTTACGGCTTTAAGAAAATATTATGATACAGTCTGTATGTTTCTTTTAATCAAGGACAGAAAATGAAATATGTTAACATTAAGTTGAAAAAAAATGTTTATTTCAAGCCAACATACTTAAAAAAACTTTAAATAAGATAAAGACTAAGAATATAAGTATAATTATTTTACAACAAAATGGATTAATGGGATAAAGGGAGTAGCAAACTTAAGTGAAAGTTTATCATAAAAGAAAAAAGAACAGATGAGAAAGAAACCACTATTACATGAAGGATAAAATTCATCGCCAAATTGACAACCAATTGGCAATTATTTTGCAAAATTTTGTGACGTCTGCTTTGCGACTGAAAATTCCATTGCAAACGCGATGGTCGTAAGTTGTTGTAAAATTTGCGACGTTATTTCAGTCCTACAATGATTGCTAGTTTTGCTAAAAAAATTACCATGAACACGCTTTGTGATGAAAATGATGAAATGTCTTTTTGTGAGGAGCTACTTCAGTCATAAATCTTTTTTAACGGTTAATCTTGGCCAAGCATAGTCGATATTGGGCAAACATGATTATAATTACTCAAACGTGATTATAAAAATCAACCAATAATACATAATTAGTTAAAAGAGTTAGCAGACTCACACGCCATCTGATTAGAGACGAACGCGCAAGAAATGGCAACAGTAAAACAAGGGTTATAATTTAAGCAATAGTTATGCTACATGGTGTGGGATAAAGCTCCTATAAGCTGTATCACGTCACATCAATGTCACATATATATTAAGGCAACAATGACAATATTGACAGTGTGGTTAAGCACTCCCTCAAAGAAAAAACAACAAACAAAAAATAAATGATTGGCTCACAAGGTGGGACCCACCACACAACTCTTTGGCTCTCGCCATTGTGATGGCCAAGGTTTCCATAGTGCCCTCCTTTGACGGAGGAGATGGAGTTGAGGGCGTCACCCAGTTAATTGTCCGACCTAAGAGTTAGATGGAATATAAATAACAGATGAAAAGTTCTTGCGATAGACAATTTAGTTTGATAAGTAAATGTAAGATAAAAGGATATTAAAATGACTTAACCAAAATAATATTTTAAAATTTATTCTAATCTTTTCATCTATAAGATAAACGGATCAGGGGCTGATTTACGTTAATACAACGAATTCCCAGAAACCCATTCGTTTTGTAATTTTAGTGACAATATATACAAAAAATACAGTAGGAAGCCATAAGTAAATTATGAGTGAACACATTAAAAAAATGTCTTAGTGCTCAACTGATAAAGCGTGCCGTTTCAAACATTGTCATCCCGAGTTCAGTCACGGATTAGTCTGTTTTTTGTTCTGGCATACTTTTTTATTTGTAAAACCCATTAGGGTTAAACAAAACGCATGATGTTAGTCATATTAATTTTTAATTTGTTGTCTTTTAATATGCTTTAACTTATGATTAATGATGGTTAATTTATAGTGTGTTGGGTTTTTAATGTGTTGAAACTTAGAAATTTTTATGTTAATTATAAACTTGTTGTGGTGATACTTATGATTTAGCTATTTAGGGTGTTCAGTTTTAATGTGCTTGAAATTCTGATTAGTGGTGTTATTTTTTAATATATTGAATTTGAATTTGAATTGATGTATGTTGAAGATGACATTAAAAAATCATACACCCAAGGGCTAAGAGTCAATCTCCTCTCCTGGGATGCAAGTCCTTCACTAATCACTACCCCAAATTAATTGGAACCGGACATATGATTCGGTAGTCAATATGTAGTCAATAATCAAGATTATTCTAAGCACAATTTATTTCACATAATTTCTATAAGATCTCATAGATGCATAAACTTAAGTTGTATATACAAAGTTGGTAAGGTAATCAAGATGTTAAGTGTTAACATTATATTTGAAATTCAACAACAATCACATACTTTAATAACATAATACAATACATTCAAAAGAACACTAGGGTAATACCAAGTATGGTTGTAGGATATTAGAGAACATCACATATTATATAATTACTATTCTTAGTGTCACAATTCAAAGATTTTAGACTGCCAAAAAACATCTATAGAAAAAGATCAAAATGCTACAAAAGCAAAGGAGAGTTGAATACTTAATCATAAATTGGTTAGTTATGCACAAAATCGAGTTATAAAGGCTTTGTGGTTAACTTAAAGACGAGCAACATAATAAAGTTTAACAAACAAAAGATTACCGCTTCCCTCAAGATACAACGCAACAGTTCGTTTGCATTCTAACGGAATTATATTAGTGTTTCTAAATTTTTAATGATGATGCTTTTTAAAGGATCCTATCCAACCCGAACCGTCTACCCGACCAAATTGTTTTTATGTTAAGTCATATGAAAACATAGCATCTAAAAATGAACACAACGAAGAAAATCTTGTATCCACCGCTGAAAAGATATTTAAAAATATTAAAATAAAATAATATTTTAAAATTTATTCTTATCTTTTCATACCAAATGGACCCTCCCTTAAAAAGAGATGATGTGTCATGTTTGAATAATTATATTATTAACAAACTATAAACATAATTGTGGTGTTGTATTTAAATTCTTTTAGATTTAAAAAAAATTAATATTACATTTTTAAACTAAATCTATTTGACTCTTTTATTTTTAACCTAAAATTTTTTATCTTTTATAATTTATCCTCACAACTTTTTTACTTTCAACTTTGGTCCCTAATACTTTTCATATGTTGCAAATTTTTCATTTTACGTTTTGTTTTAAATTTTGCGAGTTAACAAGGTGTAACGTGCGTGTGTGGTTCAACGTTTTTACGTTTCGTTTTGCTCTTCGTACTAGATTTTGCGAGTTAATATGTGGTTCAACGTTTTTACGTCGTCCATCTTTTTCCCGTTTGACAGGTTTGGTACAAAGTTCGGGTCCTAAATCGACTTAAATATTATTTTCAATATTTTACGTTACAGTTTAATTTCTTCAATATTGTTTATCGCTGGTAGTGGTGTTCCATTGATACAATTCTGCACGGTGTTACGCCCCGCCGTATTGGGGCGGGTGGTACATCTAGTTTACAATTAAATGATAACAATAAATAATCTGACTTAACATTCAGAATTTCATAACCTTATTAAATCCTAAGAACCCGTCAACTGTTATAAATTGAAATGGTTTTTATCATAATGGCGAATTTCATTGTCTTTGCACTGGACTACCAACCCTAGTGGTAGAAATTGAAATGGTTTAGTGATAATCCAGCAAAGGGATTGATAGTGTCATGGAAATGATGTCATGCAACTGTGAAGAAAATTTAGAAATGATATTCTGAGACTGATACAATTACAAAGTGTAGGAAGGATGACATGCTTTGAGTTTTCAGGAAGAAAAGTATTGAAGTCTTTATGAGATATTCCTCTAGCATGAAAATGATATAAAGATATTCAAACGTAAAGTAAGAAAAGAAAACCCAACAATGGACACTTATGTTTGCATGGTTTCTACTTTTGAAAAAAGTTTGAAAAAGAATCATTATACAATTACGTAAGTAGTTCAGTCCAGTACAGTCTCATGTTGTTTGCAAGATTAAAGAAGAACTCATAAGATAGCAAAGTATCTAAACACTGGAAAAGCCCAAAAGAAAAAGGGGGAAAAGGAAGTGGCCAGAGATGTGTTTTGTTGCTTTGGCATTTGTACTAAAGTGTGAGTATCCCATTAAGGCTTAAACATGTTTAATTGTCTCATGATTCACGTGGTATAGTAGAGTCAATTAGGCTGCACTTATATAAGATTAATGTTAATTCAATCCCATAATAATAAATCAACGTTGTGGCATTGATTTATGATTTGAAGTTTTGAACTAGACGTTCAAGTTGTTACAGTAGGGTTGTCAATTCTAATAGTGATATTGTTAATCCTATTGAAGGATTTTTGCTTCAATATTGGTGTTCTTGATTAACCGAGTTTTCTTGGTTTAACGAATACTCTAAAATTTATCACACCCTTGTTTTTAAGTGATGGTTAGCAGTTGGACACAAAGTCATAAAAAAAACTTAAAAAGTGTGAGAAGTTTATGTAAACATTGTAGTTTACATTTTAAGTATGATGTTTTATATTTTTATAACATGGTATTATATAAAAACCATCAAAATGCAATTTAAAACACAATTAAATGTATTCTAGGTATTAAATTAAAAATATAATGTCAAGAAAGTTAATCAATATGTTTTAACATTCATGCTTAGTATAAATTCTATTGTGTTTTAAATTGTTGTATTTGGTGTTTTTCTATTTAATAACATGCCAATATAATCTAAAACATCTTACCTAAAATTTATAGCACAATGCCTATATAGACATGTTACACTTTTTAAGAGGGGTGTATTACACGTTTTGTCCTTTATGTTTGTATCGGATTGCAATAGATGCCCTTTAAGTTTAATAATTACAGTCACGGTCCTTTTTTTGTATAACTCATAACATTCTACGTCCTTTAGCACTAATCAAGTTTAAATTTTAAGTTAAGTCTAATCAAATGAAGGTAGATTGGTAATTTTAAATAAAACCTTATCTCTTCTCTTAGCTATCTCTCTCTCCCTATTTATCTCTCTCTCCAACCAACCTCCATCACCACCACCACTAAATCCAGCCACCACCATTGTATCCAGCAACCACCAACACGAAATTCGTCCTTCAATTCCGTCCACCAATTACCCAATACCCCAAATCTGTATCCAGCAACCGCCACCCACAAAAGGTCAAATCTTTTATTTTGTTACAACATTTCACACGTATTTATCAAACAACGCTTGTTAGTAACGATAAAAACCCTAATGCTTTGTCAACAGAAAGACCCAAAACAACCTCAAGTCAAGGGGCTTTTTTGTGATTAGCAACAGGGAATGGAGATTGTAAGTGGTGGAAGGTGCTCATTATATTTAGATCTAGGGTAGTTATTCGCATATCTCGTTGTTTGGGGTGGTGATGAACAGAGAATGGAGATTGGAAGTGGTGGGCTGTGGCTAGAGTGGTGGTTGTGACAAGATTAGATGCTAGCCGACGGTTGGGTTGCAGATCTGTGAAGGATCCGACGTTGTCAATTTGACGATCACATGTTTCTTTGCGCGTGAGTTTATGAAGATGGGGTTAGAGAATCAGATTGTGATTTATTTTGTAAAGTAGTTAGGGTTTATATGGTGGTGGCAATGATAGGATGTGGTGGTGGTTAGGGTTCTAGAGTTGTGGGGAACTGGGGAAGATGATGTATGTATGTATTTTTTTTGGTTTTATTTTTTAAGAAACGTTTAATAAAATCACAAATTGACCAGAATACCTTTAAGTGAATAAATTTAACTAGAATACCCTTAAGTGAGTAGAATTAATTAAAAAATTTTAACCTCGTTAATGCTAAAAGACCTAAAGTGTAATGAGTTTTTTTAAAGAAAAAAAAAGTAATGTGACTGTAATTATTGAAATCAAGGACATTCATTGCAATCCGATACAAACATAAAAAATGAAAAGTGTAATTTACTCTTTTTAAGAGTTTTGGACTTTGTAGCTGAACACTACTCTCAAATAATTTATTATTACTTTTAAGTGAAAACGGTAGGTCATATCATTAAGGTTAACTTTAGTGTATATCACATTTTTTTAATAACTAAGCTTACACACCATACAAATTGAACTCATAACCTCTTACTACCCTAAATCTTATCTAATTCACCAACACCACTATACTATTCCTAAATAGATGTATATTACATAAATGCCCCATATTCAAACACGCTCCCATTTGGCAAAACAAACACTTTTATGTAGATTAGATGGCAAATCGGTCAATTATATGTCAGTCTAATCTATTCTATATAATAAAAGAAACCATTCAGGAGACATTGTCGCTTTATATGATGATTCAATTGTCTTTCTCCGCCTAAATAAATAATTATTATAAAAAGTCGATTATTATTAATAATTTAATTGTAAATTTAGGAAAATAGCGGTTCCTATAAAAATCACTGATCTATATCCAAATTTTAAATTCCAAATCCTAGGGATGACTATGATCTCAAATCATCAAGGATTTGAAATAACTTATAATTTTGATTGACAAAAAAATATCGCTTTTGGGGTCAAATGTTAACTTTGTGTAATTTGTAGATGTCGTGAATATTTTAACTAACTTAATACGCATTAGAAGTTAATAATTCGTTTACCAGGATTAGCCTCCAATATCCTCATACAACTCATATTAAAAGTCTAAACAATTTCAAAGTCATACAAATTATGTTGTTTTATAAATTGGAGTCATTGGAGTTTGATACCTTACTTTTTGTTGGTTAATTACTTTAAGATGGTTAAAACATTTAAAGTTTTTGATTTATTGAATTTGTTATTATATGTTTATGTATGTTTAACAAGTTGAACATATGATAGACCATTAAATTTTAGAACTGATATTATTAATTATAAAAAATACAGAAACTCTTAACTAATTAAAGTTAATTAATAAGTTAGATGAAAACATCATTTTCAATTAAGCAATTTGTTAGCAAGATTCATATAAAAGTTACATAAATATTAGAGATATGCAGAACACTAAATAACATTATTAAAAATAGTTATAAAGCATATGAAAATAATTATTATATAGTATATAACATTTATGTAAAAATATTTATTATCGTTATAACTATATTTTCAAATAATTTAATTATCCGTCATAATTATTTAATTTACAACATTTATGTACCATATGTTCATCTTTTTATTACGAGTGGCATCTTCTAGCTTCTATGTTTAATAAACAAAAATAATGAAAGTCACGTATTCAGCTTTGCAAGTCACTTAAAAATTGGTTTTCCTGCTTTTTTCTCATATTAATTGTTTGATATTACGCCTTGACATTTGATTAACTATAGATTTTAAAAACTACATGACATGTTATATAAAATAATTATTAAAAAAAATTATTCAACTTGTGTAATACACGGGTACCTAATTTAGTTCTATATAAAAGCATTCATAGTTGATTTGTTTATCTTTATTTTTATAATTATATTAAACATAATTATCTTTTTTTCTTATTTCAATTAAATAATATTTTTTATTTTATCATTTTATTTTCTTTCTATTCCACCTCACAACCACTCCACATTATATAAGATTGCAATTTAAATCTTTTAGTTTGATTTAAATTTTAAACAATAATTTTGTATTAGGTATCAATAATAACTATTTAAGTGACTAAGTAATGGTTTTTTACTATTGGATTAGCCAGTTAATTTAAAATGTTAACTACTTTTCTTATTTTTTGTTTATAATTATGTTTGATCAGATTCTTCTTTAGTTATATTGCCTAACTACAAACTGCATAAAGACATATGACCGGAACTACATCCGGAATATCAGTAATTCCTATTCGACTCTGGCAATATAGGTCACATTAATTATCATAATTAGTTATGTCTACTTGCTATAACGGTTAAAAGAAAGGATATCTCTAACTAATTTGAAAAAGGAATGTTGATATCTCTAATCAATTCGAATACAATACATTGCTATCCCTTAGATACGTGGGGAAGGGGAAATCCTGACTTCTTATCTCTATAAATACTCTCTGCAAAGGTGAACACATTTTCATGGACTCTCACAAACTATAAACTCATACTCTCAATTATTCTATTACTTTATTCACTCTAAAGGAACCGATACTTATATTCACACCGCAGGGTGGTCACATAGGGAACCATCTACCTGTGGCGACGCTGGCAAAAAGTTTATCGCTTAGGATCTGGTGTAATCTATGCTGGTAAGGGCGTAAGCTATGCCCCCCCCCCCCCCCCCTACAACATCCTTTCATCATTTTTCACCTTTAATGCTCTGTCTCGATCACAAGCAACCTATAAACCTTTCTAAACTCAACAATTACACCCAAAGAAGTTAATGCACATATCTCAACTCGATTCGCACACCATACAACTTCATTCCCATCAATCAATTTATATGATTTAGCTCACCAACAAGTCAAAAGTGGCGACATGTAACAAATATTCGAATACGCAGCTTAATTAGCTTCTCGACTTATCATTCAAAGAATCACCAACCAATGTGTTCTACCTTCAAGACTAGTTTTTCACCTCTGTAGACAACAAACTAGTATAATTCATAATATACTTTATAACCAACCATGAGACTTTTTCTTCTACATGATCAATTGTCCTGCCTAACCAATCAAATTAAGCACATGTATACAAGGGTTAGGTTAGAAGAATACAAATGATCAAAGCTACCCGTCCAGTTAATTATATGTACAACATAATATCATTCAGTTCACCTATTAAAGAGTATTAAATAAATAATCACAAACGGTTCTATTAGAATACATACTCTTTTTTACTTCTTTGTAACTTTCATGCGACAGGCGGGTCATAAGAATTTAACCAGCATACTACTTTTTATGTCATCGGCCCATTTAATTATTCTTTTACTTGAATATTACAAAATGGCTTTTCACATGTTTTACCCAAAGTACAACTTACGTCTATACATAGGGTGTAAGATTTACTTATATCATTCAGTTCACCTATTAAAGAGTATTAAATAAATAATCACAAACGGTTCTATTAGAATACATACTCTTTTTTTACTTCTTTGTAACTTTCATGCGACAGGCGGGTCATAAGAATTTAACCAGCATACTACTTTTTATGTCATCGGCCCATTTAATTATTCTATTACTTGAATATTACAAAATGGCTTTTCACATGTTTTACCCAAAGTACAACTTACGTCTATACATAGGGTGTAAGATTTACTTCCCTTCGCCCATATGATCTACTAGAACTTGAAATGTTCCATCAACTTATTGGCTTTCATGCTTCAACATAACTAGCAACGCTTTCATGCTTCATCATAACTAGCAACTTTTAACCCAACATACAATATTTAGAATACATGGTTCTAGAACTTATCAACATCATTTCCACATGGATTTTTCAAATTCACCAAAATGTTCATTATTTACTATTTCACCCGTTTGACCAATTAGTGTAAATACTTGCATAGCTTATTTGCAAGTATTTCAAACACTTTGAATACACCTCATATAAAAACATAACAAACTAAAACCAACAATTCATGTTTGGTTGAAGACCACTCATATATTCATCTCATTCTTTTTTGTGTAACTCCTATCTTCAAGGTTGTTAGTATTCGGCTTATTGGACCCACTTAGGTCATGTGTAGTCATAAAGCCTCTTGTGAGGCGTTATGCGACAAGTGACGGATTTCGTAAGAGATGAGCTTTATGCGACTTTATATAACTTGAGTGTGTAGTGGGGTTATACATGTATGGGGCTTTATATATATGTATGTGTATATATATGTGTGAGTGGGGAAGGAATGATCACGCCGTGATATTCATCGCGTAAAGGCAAAAAATTTACCCCATAGCGCCGGCCGTATTGTTGTAGTTGGGCGTTATGGGACGCCATAGAGGATTCCAACGATATATACCGCCCCACTGCGAAGGGGCATAACGATCATTTCTTAATTTGTTCTAAAATTTTATAGAAACTAGAATCAACAAGGTTTCTAGCCCAACACCTCAATAGGCCGGTTAGTGGTTGGTTTCATATATTTTTTTTAAACTATCAAAATTCTAGATAGAAAATGAAAATTCAGTTCAACATAGTTCGACCCACAAGTGATTTCGACCCCTTTAAAACATTCAAATACCGGTATTTGATATTTGTCAAATATTTCAAATCAGCTCAATATAATTACTCCTATTTCATATATCAAGTTTCAACCATGGAAATCATTGAATGACTTTCACTGTCTCTTTAGTTTAGGCATTTCTACAAACACCTTATACGCATAAACTTTAGTTATCTGTCAAAATCCCACACAAACCCTAAAATAATGCATATACAACATATCTATCAATAAAGGATTTCTTACTCAGGAGAGATTTATTTGAGAATAAAATTAAATTGAAAAAAAAGGATATGATTCTAAAACATTAAATAGTTTTTTTCTCATATAATTTATTATCATCTTTAATTAATTAATAAGTCATAAAAACTATCATTCTTTACACCAAAATTTTCACCTATACACACTGCATATGTTGAAATTTATCCTATAAAGCTCCTAATTCATCTACGCACCTCGTAATTTATCCTACACTTTAAATTAAATTTTTTTTTGAAAAAAATTATTTTTTTAAGATTAGTTACAGATTTTAATGTAGTTAGCTATTAAAAATGAAAACTACTAATTAATGCTCTATCTAACTTTACTAATATACCTTTATACAAATATTAAATACAAAAACTAAATAAGTGTTATTGTTGTTTGAAATTTCTTTTTTTTTTTCAAAAAATTTCTTCTTACTTAAACTCTCTAACTAAATAGATACTTTGCTATCGTATATGAGTTTTCCTTTATCTTGCAAACAACACGAGATTGGACTGATGCCTTTATGTTACATTTATTTTTTCGTAACAGCTTATTTTAAATTTTTAACGCTTTGAAGGTTGACCATTTAATAACAGTTTTCATGTGGTCAATCGATGACATTAATAATTAAAAACTAAAATAATTAATTATTAATATGACTAGATTGTTATTTTAGTACCTGTAGTTTGATCTCAAAATATCACTTTAATTTAAATATTTTTTTCTCTGGATTTCTAATTTTTTCTATTTTTTTGCTATTTCTATCCAACCCTCTAACTTTATTAAAGAAACTCAGTTAAATAAAGGGTATTTTTGTCAATCCATATCTATCTTTTGTTTTTCCCACTTTCATCCAATACCTTTGTACGTTTATTTATATGGCAAAAACAAAAGATAAATATGGATTGATAAAAATACTATTTATTTAAATGAGTTTTTTGGATGAAGTTAGAAGGGTTTGATGAATATAACAAAAAATACAAAGGTTAGAGACCCAGAGATAAGGAAAAAAACTATTCTTAAATAAAGGAGTATTTTGGTCAAACCTTATAGACTAAAATGATAATTTACTCTATTATTAGCTATTGTTATAGAAAAAGAAGAGTTGTAAGTAATTGTGTAAAAAACAATATACAAATTTTTTTAACTATAATATATTATAAAATAGACAATTTTTAACTATAATAAATATAATATAAAAATTGCTTCGTTTGATAACTAATTATATAGTGAATATTATTCAAAGTTTTTTTCAAAATTGGTTCCATTTGATAACTAATTATCTAATTATATAGTGAATCTCATTCAAACTTTTTTCAAAAATTGAAACCATTCAAATATCAGGGTACAATGTGAGGTTTTCTGTTTTAAGAGTTTAACATACTTTACGTTTTAATATCTTTACATCATTTTCATACCAGAAGAATATCTCCTAAAAACTTAAAATACTTTTCTTCTTGAAAACTCAAAGGATAACATTCTTCATATGCTTTTGTTAATTATATGGATCTCAAAATATCGTTTTTGTTTTTTCTTCCCGATTGCATGACACTGTCTAGATCCCTTTTATGTGCTCGGAAGACCAGTTAGCATTTCAATTTCTGGTAGTTAAGTTAAATTATTTATTGTTATCTTGTATTTGTACAGATGATTATATAAATGTGACATTGTCATCTCGTTTTAAATGCGTGTATATTTAGTATGAAAAGATAAGAATAAAATTTTAATATTTTATTTTGGTGAATTCATTTTAATATACTTCTTATCTTCCATTTACAACTCGACTCACGCCCATCACGTTTTGCAATGGAATTTTCAGTCACAAAACAGACGTCACAAAATTTTGCAAAATAGCTGCAACCTACGATTTATCCTTCATAAATTTTCGTTACAATACCATTTATGTAGTAAGCTTTTTTATGATTAACTTTCTTTAAGCTTGCTACTTCCTATACCCTATTTTTTTCATTTTGTTGTAAAACTACTCGGGTTCTGGTGCAACACTGTCAATGAGAATCAATGGGTTTTGTTTCTACTCGTAATAATACCGGGCTATAACAATCGCAAGTGGAAACCTCGAAAAAGTAGATAGCATTTGACCTGACTCGATTTCAAATAAAATTTATATCGAAACACAGATAAAAATAACCACGTTGCAAGGATATACTTGGAATTTTGTAAAACACCTCTTTTTGTTTCGAAGAAAACTTATATTAAGATGTAGATAATAATAAGTGTGTCGCAACAGTGTATTCGAGATTTTATAAAATATATGTTATAAATTACTTATATTATTAAAATAATCAAATTAATTAATTTTAAGAATTGTGTTTTGCATAGTGTCATAATTAAGAAGAGCTAAGTGTCATTGTGTCAAGGCTTCGGTGAGGCTATTTCTTAAAGAATAAAGAGATATTATAAAGATTAAAAGTGTTTGTTAGGCACTATTCAAATCAACTGTGTTTTGCATAGTGTCATAATGTGTTTTGCATAGTGTCATAATAATACTTATTTTAAAGTTTTATTTATTTTTAGTTATTTGCCTTGAAATAAACATTTTTTCAACTTAATGTTAACATCTTAACGTATTCGATAAGCGCTAGTAAAAGGTCGGTGGTATAAATTACTAAATTGCCTCTAGGTTTTCTTACTTGACAAAATAAAGCCTTTAAACTTTCTAATTTGATATTTATAATCTTTTTATTTTTTAAACATTTTATAATTTTTTTTCATATACATGCATTCTAACTTTTCAAATTTAAGCCTGTATTATTATTTATTGACTTAAAAGAAAAAGAAACTATTTTATTACGTGGTTATTTTTATTTACATCTCGCTATAAATTCACGTTTTTACATAAAGTTTTTTTGCAAACGAGTCAGATCAAGTATAATGTATGTTTTCAGTTTCTCTACGTTTTGACATTTTAATGTGCATGTCGACGTAAATTTGCGTTTCAACAAAAACGTTAAAATTCACGTTACGTCATAATTTTTTCGGAAACAAGTCAGGTCAAATTTAATACGTTTTCATACTTATTTTTGTGTACGTATTCGGTTGGTCTACGTTATAACGCCCTAATTTCCCGTACTTCCTTTATCTAGAAACCGTGTATTATAATTCTATATTTTTTTGGAAGCTTGTAATTCTCGTAATCGTCTTTAACCGTATTGTTGTAAAACCGAGACTATGATCATAATGAAATCTAGATTCGTAATATTTATTCGTTGTAATGTTGTACGTGATTGAAAACGCTCGTGATCCGTGAAACTCGTAACCGTTAAACTAAATTCGTTGTGAATTTATATAATTACCTATTAGTTTATTAAGTTAGTTAATTAAATTAATATATTAAATTAGTTGATTAAATTAATGAATTAAATTAGTTAAAAAAATTAATTAATTTCTTTTAAAAAATTAAAATGCTAATTTTCTTTATAAATATATTAACATTTAGAATAAAATGTTAATATATATCTTCCTTAATAAACTCTAAGGTCTAAATTGCAATTCTTGAATTCTTTAACTTCAAGGGTTATTCTTTCCATTTCTGTAAACTAATTAAATAAAAAAATAGAATTCAAGAAAACCGGATCCGCGGGACTCGAACCCGGGACCCCCGGTTCATCAAGCGGCAGCTCAACTACTCCGCCAGCCCACCATTCTTGTTAGAACCCGGAAACACAAAGCTTTTAAGCTGTGTTTTCGGACGACGCTGAACGCAAACAAGGGGCGGGTTGCAGCCTTGGGAGCGGGTTCTTTTTTTAGTTTTAAACACTTTTTTTTACATTTAATTCACATCTAACTCACCTAACAACTAACCTAAACTTATCCCTATAAAACCCACCTCTAATCCAAGCATTTTTACACGTTAATCTCCCTCAAATCTCTCTCAAAACCCTTCAAACCAGCTGCCAAATTACAAGTTCGAGCAGATTGTACCCATCTTACAAAAGTAAGCATATCTTGCTCATTTCTCAATGAAATCATCTCATTCTTCTTTCTAAACACTTGGACAAACTTTAAGTTTGAATCCTAGGGTTCTCCATGGAGAACTCAGATCTGGAAATGCACTTAAATGTCCAAAAAAACTTTTTGTTTATTTTCAAAAACTTTTCAAAACTTATATTTCTTCATCCAACTTGAGTTTAACTCATCTCAAACCTATGTCCTAATGCTTACAACCACTCTTATGGTTTGTTAGGCTTAAAAACAAGGTTGAGACATTCAAAATAGAGGATTTATCCTCACAAAAATTCTGTTTTCATAGAGCTTCAAGCTCACAAGTGATACAAGTTCATAAACTTGTTCATGTGTGTCCACCATGGTTAGCTTGGGCTATCCTAACTCGAGACCACACATCACTTGATGATTTCTAGACCTAAAGTATCACCATGGACACACTTTACACTCTTGTCATTTACATTCTTGTTCATATTATTGTTCTAGTAACCTCCTTGTTACCTATGGTGACTTGTGTAGTGTGAACGTTATTCAAGGTTCCTAAATGGATGGTTTTACCCCCTACCTCCTCTATGACTTCCATGAAATCCTTGTTAGTATAGTTTATTATTATGTACATATAATATCCATGGACTATATTATAATCCTAAAAACCGAAACCTTGATAATGACTATATAATCACCTATCAAGTTACTAAGTTACAACTAAAGTATGAAGTTCCTTGTCACGATTCTAATAGGTCCCGAACCTATGAAATCACATTCAACCCTTATGGGTTACTATAGTGTCAAGAACAAGTGCTACATCTTAGTGAATACTTTTGTATCATAATACTTTATCACATTTTATTTTATTCATGCTCGAATAATCCAAATCCTCCGTCAAACTCGTTACTCATACGCCCTCGTTTTCCTCTTCTAGGATAACTAGGCATTCATCCCATCAATCAACCAACTTCACGGACTTGTCAACTTTGAAGACTTAGCAAAACCGTGAGTACACTCGACCACTTTTCGTTTTCAACACTTTTGGGTGTAACATGTTTACTTATACCAAAACCACAACACTTAAACTTCATGAAATGCACAAACAATCCTATACACATGAATACTTGATACGATTACTTGATGCTTATAGCTTGGACATTCTTTATGTAATACTTTAGTCATTAACTTGTTCTAAGCCTTCGTTTGACATGTATAAGCGCTATAGGAAGTAACACATCCCCCTCCATCGTGTAATCTTGAGGCCATGTTAAAACATCGTGATTGCGTTAAGGGTTTAACTAGTAGTATTGCATGCCTTGTATACACTCTTGTAGAATCATAGTTGCCATAAGGATTTGTTTAAACTTTATTCGTATACGTATGCTATGCTTAAACTTGTGTACTCGTCTTTGCTTTTGCATTGAATTGTTATTTTAAAACATGTTGCAGGTTGATAAAGATGATGCTATGAAATCAAATAGTAAGGACTTAAATACACACATTTAGACGTTTAAGTTAATGTTGTTGTATCAGTTTTGTTGTATCGTGTTATTTAAACTTGTTAAGTTTAATTGTTGTATTTGTTTCAATGTTGTATTTTGACAATTATTCTTGAAATGAAGTTCGACTTTAAATTAAATATTGTCACTATTAGCCTTGTGAGCAATGAACAATCTCGTTTTCGTCTCACTCCAATGTTTCCGCCATCGGTTGGGGTGTGACATACGTTTGGACGTAAACTGTGTTCGGAAACGAGTCAGATCAATATAGTACGTGTTCATTTGAAAGTATAAATTCGAGTTATTGTACATTTTAACTCCGCTAATTATTGATGCAAAGGTAAGGATGATGTAGTTATTAGGTGGAATGCTCACTAAACAAACCAACTTGGGTTCGATTCTGTTTCTTTTGTACCCTGTTTTAGATTAGATATGTTAAAACACACATTTTCATATTATTAATATATCACGTAACGTGCCACAAACTACAAAACAATTAAGACGTTGCCGCCGCAATGCGCGGGCTATGACAACCATCTAGATGTCCTGAAATGAAAAACATATTGAATGTTATAATATTTTCTTAAAGTCCTATCTTTAAGTATTAATAAATCGAATGTGACTACCTTTTCCATTTAGAAAAATAATCTTGTTTATTGTTTTTCACTTGGCTGGTTAATTTTCCATCAAAATTTATATCTTATCTTAAAAAAAATCTATAAATTTATCTTTATCTTATTAATAAATATTTATCTTATTAAATTATTATTTTTATATAATAATTTGATGAAAGATAAATAGTAACTTTATGTATATAAAAAGCTATTATAGTAGTTTTTTAAGTTCTAAAAATATGATGTAGATATAATAGTTCTGATGTAAAGTAAAATACTATTTTTTAGACAATCACCTTAAATTTAAAAAAATCACCTTAAATTTAAAAAATTGAAGGAGATTTAGTAGAGCTCTTGTGATGCACTTACACTTCAGGACTAATTCTCTATACATGTTTTTTTTAATACCTTTTTATTTAACATATATTTTAATTTAATCTTTTATAACTCGATAATAATTTTGAGTTGTTCTTTAAAAAAAACAAATAAAGTGATAAAAAAACAAACCAAATGAGGATTTATTTTTTACTTTTTATTTTGTTTGTGAGTTTGTCTCTCTACCACAACCACCTTTTTCTTTAAATAGTGCTTGAAGCTGATCTAGTTATTGTGTTTCCCTCTCAGGTGTCTGCAATTTCTATACTTTGAATGTACTCACATTGGTTTCACCAACTTGGGGAAACTCGAAACAAAACATCTTTTTGAAGTAACCTTAGCTGCCTTCTTCTTCTTCTTCTTCAGGTACCCCACTTTATGTTTCTAAATTTCATATCAATGGCAAGCTTTCTTACTTTCTTTCTCTAAATATAGTTTCCGACTTTGAATTCTCATATTTAGTTTAGAGTTTTTACTTTTCCAAAAACATTCAAGAAAATATGAGTTATGTGAATAGTTTACATGTTTAAACATACTTTGTATTTGGTTTCTGCTTCAAGGTTACTTTTTAAGTGTTATGCATTAATCTTATGCCCATGTCACGTACTTTTTACACATCAATATTTTATAACTGTAAACTTAAGCAATGTGTCGCAAGGTGCACGATGTGATGGTAAGATGCCTCCACTTTATTCAAACGGTGATGAGTTCAAATCTTGTAATATGCAGGTTATACACATATTTAAAAGTATGTTAGTTTGATGTTAAAAAAATCAAGATTGAACATGTGACCATCTAGTCTCTTCTCTCAATTTTAATTTTTAAAAAATAGAAACACTTTACCTCAAAAGTTATGATATATTATATATAAATTAATTAAGTAGAATTAACCGAATAAGTATTCAAATTAAGTATATGTCGTCCACATATGATTTAATAGTTAAATCTAATTATTAATTAGGTATACGTAGTCCACATATCATTTAATAGTTAAATTTAATTATTTATATCAATGATTATCATATGATTAATGTTTTTTATTCAATTAACAAACCACGAAAGATAGAACATGCCTGTTAATTTTCTTCTATAAAGCAAGAAAAATTATATACGGTAACCACTATTATGATTGTTTTCTCTTTTTAATTTGTATTTTTATTCATAGCATCAGCTGCAGCCATGGCTACACCTAGACTTGATGTTATTTTCTGCTTCATCTTTGGTGCCATTGAATGTGACATGTTTGATAAGTTTTATGTGCTCATTGATTGTGATGAGATTCTCAAGTTTCATTTGGTGAAAAATACAAACCTATTTTTTTTCATATGTTGTTTGGTGCAGAAATACAATCTAATTAGGGTGTTAAAATAAGCAAACAACACTAACATTTCAAACATTGAGTTTTATTTAATGTAATATGCAATTTAATATATATATCTTTTTATTTATAGAGTTATGACTTATATAATTTTTAATTTGTGTAATACACGAGTACATATCTTATCCGATGTACTTCTAATAGAAAATTACTAAGAATGCCACATGTCAGCACCGTATCACATCTAGCACCGTACCACATCTCAAAATAATCGATTTTAATCAAAATTATATATTTTTTACTTTTTAAATTAGATTGATATTATAGAATAAAATCATTCATTGCTTATTTTAAAATCATTACTATTCATCTTATTTCAAAAATATTTTAAATTTTAATATTTTTAATTTATGAATGAAACCTTCACACAAAATAGATTTTTTTTTGAAAATGTTCATATATTATATTTTTGATACGAATGATAAAAATGACAAACAAACATTTTTTGTTATTTAACCTTGTTAAACAGATGACTATAACCTAGTTTATTTTAACAAACTTTTTATAAATATAATTGATAGTGACATGAAATCTTTTATATAAATGAAGACTAGGAGATGTATTAGTTTATTTTTTTTTAAATTTTTCTTGTAGCAGAAAAATATATTATATAACTGGAAATTAGGAGAAATTATTAATTATGACGAGAAAGGACTTTGATAAATGTATGTAAATATAATATAATATAATATAATACAAATACAATGTATTTATATTTATACTACCTAATAAAAATATAATGTATGTAAATATATTTATATTTATACTACCTAATAAAAAATGATATTTAGGTGCCACTTGTTTCCCTATCTAATTGAAAACTTGAAAGGAAAGGTTTTCAGTTATCACATCATTTAAAAATAAATAATGAGTGTAAATATTCATATACCCCTCTTCTCTATCTCTCTATATATACATAGATAAATATAAATAAAAAAAGATAAAGTAAAAAGAGTGTGTAGATAAGACTTTAGAGACGTAAGAATAGAATTAGTATAAATAATCCCTACAAATTGAAAAACATATCATTCAAATTATTGGATTCATTTTCTTCTTCATCTTATGTTTTATCTTCATCCAGCCAATTTTGAACACGATTTAGTAGCATGGATAGATTTTTTTAAACAATTATTATAATTATCCCATAGATCCGATGCTACAAAAATAAAACTATGTTTTACTTGTTCAATTCGTGTAGTACACGAGGTAAGTAATATGCAAATGCATTCTCTGATGCTCACCAAAATTATAAGATAAATATTAAAATAGTTAAAGTTGACAGAAAATTTTCTAGAACAGACATGGAAGCTTAGTCGTCTCTAAAACCACGGGCTAAGTCATAATCGACATCCAAAATGCAAACTTAGCCCACACTTTTCATCTAAAGTGCGGGCTTAGCCAATTTTCTTAACCGTCGCAATCAAAAGTGTAGGCGAGATCTTAGCCACATCATCCGACGTAGCAGATGTGGCGCCTTTGATAGGAGAAAATAAGGGCTGACTAATTTGGTAAAGGTTAAATTTATATGCCGATTTTTTAGAATTTTTTTTTGTCTATTTTTACTATTTTGGTCAATTTCCACTAAAAAAACCTTTAGACTAGACTGTTGTTGACATTCTAGAGTAAAATATACATAAATTTAGACTAATCACATCACTAACTTTAACTTTGTTGATTCTTTTTTGTGAAGCAACCAAAGATGGCAAGAATGCTGTGGACATTCCAATCCCTCCTAAGTGGAAGCAACTATGGGATACATGGGATCTCCGATGCTTCGTCGTCTTAAGTCTTTTATTACAAACGTTTTTAATTTTTGTTGCTCCTTTTCGAAAACGAACAAAAAGCTACTTGATAGTCATTGCCATTGTGGTCTGCGTACCTATTGGCTGATGCCACTGCTAACTTTGCTGTTGGACTTATCTCGAATAGCATGGAAACCCCGGTGAGGATGGAGGCAAAAAAAGTAGGACTCCTGCGGAAAATACAGATCTTCTTGCCTTTTGGGCACCATTTCTTTGGTGCACCTTGTGGTCCAGACACCATTACGGCTTTCGCGATGGAAGATAACGAGTTGTGGCTCCGCCATTTACTTGGTCTTATCTTCCAATGTTTAGCTGCGGTTTATGTGTTTGTTCAATCACTTCCAGATAACCGGCTATGGATTCCTACAAAGTTGATGTTCATGACTGGAATCATCAAATACGAACACGCTCGCTTTATCTTGCGAGTGCTGATAGATTCAAAGAATCAACGCTTACGGGTCCGGATCCGGGTCCAAATTACGCAAAACTCACGGATGAATATGTTTCTAAGAAAGAATCCAATCTTCCGACATCAATCGAAATGATTGAAGAAGTGGATACATCGACCAAATCAGCTAACAAGGCTAAAAAGGGGAGGTTAAAAGAATTGGAGGTGGTGCAATATGATCATGTGTTCTACAAAAAATTTAGAGGTCTTCTTGTTGATACGATTTTCAGTCAAAAAGAGCGAAATCTCAGTCGCGATTTGTTCTTGAATCGCAACGCCAAAGATGCATTCAGAGTAATTGAGGTTGAGTTAAACTTCATCTATGAAGTTCTCTTCACCAAGCTTCCTGTGGTTTATGGTATGTTCGGAGTCATTTGTCGGATTTTCTCTCTTGCGACTGTTTGTTTAGCAATCATTATATTCATATTGAAAGGCAAATCAAACTTCAGTGAAGCTGATGTAACGATTACTTACGGTTTGCTCTTTGGGGCATTGGGTTTGGATTTAACCGTCTATTCATGCTCTTGTTTTCGGACTGGACCATCGTTGCTCTTCGAGGATCACCAGATGTCGAGCCCGACAACTCTCTCAAGAGCAGAATCATCAATCGCTTACTCGACCTTTTACTAGCACTCAGGACCGATGACACACCTCAGGTTAAATTAAATACAATATATTAGTTAAGATTTATAAGATAGTATACATTATTATTATTATTATTACTATTACTATTATGGGGAATTGACCTGTAATAATCTCAACTAGACGTTATTGGCCATTGCCAGTCCCACCTTTCATCTTTTTTTCCGAATTACAAACTGACGTATTAGGGTTTTTGATCAGAATGAGAATACGAGTCGAATGATGTAAAACTTACCTCGAAACGGTGCTCCAAACCACTTAATTTTTGATCATTGGAAGTTTAAATACCCAAATTAAAGCACCATTTTCATCATTTGGAGCACAATTTCAAGGTAAGTTTTACAATATTTGACTTGTATCCTCGTTTTGAACACAATCCCTAAAACATCACCTTGGAATTCAAAAAAAAACTTAACTCCGTTAAGTTTTTTTAACTGAGGACCGGTGGAGGAAAAATAAGTGAAAGGTGGAACTGCTAATGGCCAATGACGTCTAATTGAGATTATTACAGGCTAATTCCTCTAATATTATTGTCTAACATATATATATATATATATATATATATATATTACAGCTAATTCCCCTAATATATAATGTCTATATATATATATATATATATATACAGGTCACTGGAGTAGATACTGGATCGAAAACTATACCTCGAGGATGGGGGATGCATGCTATGAGTCGAAGGTGGTCGAAAACCATTAATACTTTCGACCTTATCGACTACTGCTTGCGTAAACATTACACGGGAAAACAGTTTCGACAATGCATGGGAAAATATACATGGGAAATAGTTTTCGACAAGTTGGGGGTTAGTGAGTTTCTTGATAGCATTATTTATGTGGTACCAAAGAATTCCCAGTGAGTCTTAGAGACTTCATCGTCGAGGAGCTAAAATCAAAATCAGAACTTGCAGATGACTTGGAGACTGCAAAGGAGATAAGTTCAGCACGCGGCGATTGGGTGCTTCGAGTTGAAGAAGGTTGGGCTGGCTTACTCAAATATGTTGCAAGTGTCGACTACGATCAAAGTCTCATCTATGCACATCGCCACTGAATTATTATACAACAAAGATCTCCCTACCGATATAGAAGAAAAAGGAAATAGGAACATCTGTAAACTTTTATCTGATTATATGTTGTACCTTCTTATAATAGAATCTAGCATGATGTCGGCAGTAGCAGGTATTGCACAGATACGATTTCGGGATACTTGTGCCGAGGCCAAAAGGTTTTTTGTTGACATGAAAGGTGATAGTAAAGGCAAATATAATGATGATATGCTCAAAAACGCTTGTAACGAGATATACGGCGTGGTGACCGAAGTTGAACCAGTAGCGATAAAGGGAGACCGGAGCAAGTCGTTGCTATTTGATGGTTGTATTTTGGCAAAAGAATTGGAGAAGACAGAGGAAAGGTTGAAAGCGAAAAAATGGAAGATTATAAGCAAGGTTTGGGTGGAGTTGTTGTGTTATGCTGCAAGTCACTCAAGGGCCAACATGCAGGCAGCACAAGTGAGTAGAGGTGGTGAGCTTATTACCATAATTTGGTTGCTTATGAGTCATTTTGGTTTAGGAGAGCAATTCCAAATCAATGAAGGTCAAAGCAGTGCAAAACTTGTTGTTGGCAAGTAGTTTCAAGTTCTATTTGGGGCATGGGAAATCACATGTGGTGGAGAGTGGAGAACATCATCAATAAATTATGGGTTTTTAAAGAGTTTTTCTTTATGTTTTTTGATAGATGGAACATTATGTAAGGCTTATAAGCTTTAAAGAATAATAATAACTATGAATGATTTAAAATGTTTATCGAGTTAGTTTTGATAAATAAATAGTAGACTTTTTCATGCTTCCCGGCGGGGTTGGTTGGTATCATTTAACTTCTTTATGGTCTGTAACAATCGAAACCGAAGAAAACAAACAATAATAATGAGCGACTTATGGTTAAAATTCGAACCTGGCACCTCGTTTTTTAAGAACCCACTTTTTTATTTTGTAATAAGATAAGAAATACGCTAGAACCAGTAAAAAATAGCAAACAATATTCTAGTTGGCATTTCACTATGTGTAAAATGTAGTTATATTTATGGATTAGAAAAAAAAACTAGAAGTGCTACCCACCACGATGTAGCGGGGATTACAATTATATTTCTGCAAAGCCGTGCTAGTTACATCCGAAAAGTTAGTCCTATCGTCGAAGTTACTTACATAACTTTTACCAAAAAAACATTTAATGTAATGTTATGATTACAAGTTATGTGACTAACATTGAGCATGTTAGTTACACAACTTGTGCAAGAGATATTTTGTTAGGCGATGTGGCTTCTATTCGTACGGCTTCCAGTTGTGTTGGCATCCTACTATGCAACTGTACATACGACGTTTTCCCCTTCAATCATTCTCGGCGTCCTTTCTTTGATGCACTGCTTGAATCTGAGTTAGAAGCGATGATTGTTTATGTTAGTACGATTTATATGTTAACAAACGGTATACTTAAGAAAGAAAAGTATTGGTGGATGACATTTGTTTTTTCAGGTGTGTGTTGTTGATGACCAAATTTATCCGGCTAAATCTGATTCGAAATCGAGAGTTCGAATGCAGGTTGATTCAAGTGATATTCAACAGAGCTAGTATTTCAGACTCCACTTGATGGTTGTCCACACTTTAAGTTCTAAAATTCCACTCACTAATTAATATTAAAATCCTAATCAAAATTAATCACTTCCTTGCATCAATTTATTTTATTTTATTTATTGTTATCCTTAATATCATCCTATATTGAATTTTTTATATCTGCACAGTTATATTTTAGGGGCACACTATTTTTGCCAAACAGGATACCCGAACTCTAAAGATGACAGTTTACCATATTGGCCAATCTAGAAATGTACATCCGTTTCCGGTTTGCATCAACGAAAACCAACTCCGTTCTGGGTAGAACTGGTTCAGATTAACCGCTTTTTGGAGTAGATAATAATCGTCTCAGTTCTAGCTTCTTACCAGTTATGAACGGTTCAGTCTGTGTTAAGTAGATATAAACCATCTAAAACCAGACCAGTCACATACCGATTAATAACCAACGATTTAGGCTTTGTAATTCGCAAAAGACATTCTTCTTCAATAATCATTTTTACCATAAAATTGTTTGATGAAGCTTTAATATAAACTTTATCACCGCTGGGGACACGGCCGACCACTAATAGGAAATAAATGAAAAATAAACTACGCACGACTTAAATAGTTAAAACTGACTTGGTTACTGAAGCGAGTCGGATGAACCGAATCACAGCTGGAGAATGTGGGTCACAAAAGGTCCGAAAATATGAGAAAAGTGTCCGATATATGTATATGTGTATATCAATGAAAATAGTCAAAACAAAAATCCTAATCCGGCTCCTTCACAACTCACACTCAGATGGTACATGTCTGACTACTTCACTACATGTCTAACATAGTGTGACTTGTGTCTAAGCCTTGTACTTAAAATTACAAAACTTCCGAAGCCCAACTAATTATTAAGAAAACCTACAAGGTCCAAACACTCAACTCAATGAATCACAGACTTACAGGTGACTGCTCCTGTTGCCAAAAAAAAAAAGAAGAAAACCCCAATTAACTACCCAAACATGAAGAAGAAAACCCCTAAAAAACTAAAAACCAGACGACCAAAACTGATTTCAACAAAATGAATTACCACTCACTCGATCGATCAACTAATCAATCAAGAGCCATTCAGTTAGATACACGTTAGCACAGAAAATGTAAACACCTAAAACATAAACTCAATTGAATCCAAGCCCAATACTCCAGCCAACACACCAAACAAAACCAATACCCAATCAAGACCCATAACATACCTACTGCAGAGCACTTCTAATTCAACTCACGCTCTTCCTTGGCTGTTGAAGCATTTTATTCAATCTTAGCGTCACCAGGCTGTCGGGCGGCTTTTACTAATGGGATTTTCTGTATTAACAATACTAAAGGAAAATTAAAATTTGTAACAATTGACTTGGAGAAAATCCAACACAAATGGTTGACACGAAATTAACTAATGAATCTTGGTCCTTAGTTATTCTTTTAGGTAAGGTTATAAACTTCGCAACCTAGAATTAAAAAAATAAACATTATAAAATTCAATATCGAGCTCAGGATTGTTTAAGGTTGGCATGATTCGATCTTTTAGGGCGCCGATCCCAAGTAGTTTACGACTGGGTTAGACCGTTATTTTTTTTTGAACGGCCAACATAAAACTTTATTAAGTAGCAAGCGGCTACACCAAATAATACATAAAAACGCCAAATATGGCACACCAAAAACTAAAAAACAACCCAGAAAAACGAAGTTAAATTAGCCAAAAACATCGAAACTCCATTTTTCCAGAGTTATGCCCGATTCCTTTGAGCGATTCTTGACCCATAGGTAGCTCATAGCCTTTATTTCCTCCAAAATGCTTGTCACCGTTGGGTATTTACCATTGAAAACCAACTCATTTCGCGCCGCCCAAATGCTCCAAACTGTAACGTGTATGATTGCGTTGAAGGCTTTTTTTTCTTTTACCTTGAACCTACCATATGCAAGTGCAAATCCAAAATATCTTTAAACTACATGCAAAGAATTGTGGAGTTTTGCACCACGGAGAGACTAGAGACCAAATTGTTTGTGCAAAAAAAAGACACGAACAAATGATCACTCGTCTCGGCATAGTCTCCGCACAAGGCACACATGTCCGAGTTAACCTGGATGTTTCTAGCCAAAAGAGCAGACTTGGTAGGGAGCTGCTCCTTCTCCGCCCGCCATGCAACAAAACCCTCTATTTTCGGAACTCATCTATTCCACACAAACTTGTATCCGGAGTGCATTCTATTGAAGGAATTAAGGATAACTTTAACACCACAAACAGAGAACTCGGCTCATGGGTGTAAACCCCACTTTACTCTATCTTGTGCAGCCAAGACCGAAACCGTTAACAGGATACCCGTCAAAGCCACTAACTCCCAAGCTTCCATTCCTTGCGTAACTGGTCTGACCCAATCCTAACAGATCTAAACGGCCCCTCCAACCTACATTAATCTGTCCAAAACTTTGCATAATTTTTTATTTTCAAGCCCAAATCTCCTGTGAAATGGCTCATTTTCCAGCCATAAATCAAGCCAGAATAATGTGTTTAAACCGTTTCCCAAGGAACTCCAAATTTCCTTATGAAGGTCAACGCCCTTTTGACTTAGGTAGTGATGGATATTAAAGATTTGTTTACATTGCCCCGGCATGGAAAATTTTTTGCCGACTAAGAACGTGAATTATGGTGAATAGCCCAAATGACCCGCCTCCAAAGACCTTTGACCTCTCCCTTAAAACGCCACAACCATTTTGCCAACATAGCTAGGTTTGCATCCATTAAGGATCCAAATCCTAGCCCACCATATTCAACCGGGGCAATAACTTATCCCACGCAACCCAATTCATTTTCCCCTTTTCCTCGGACCCACCCCAAAAAAAACACTTTCCTCATTCTATTCAAACTATCGATAACTTGGACCGGTGCTTTATATATGGAGAAAAAATACGTCGGAAGAGCATTTAGCACCGCCTTCAATAATGTGACTCCCCCACCATACGAAAGTTGCTTTGCTTTCCAAATCGCTAAACGATTTATGAAAATATCAATAATGGGTTTCCATGACTGGGTTAGCTACCCATGTCTGATAGCGTACTTCTCGGATGATACCGGCTGGAGGAGCTCTTAAACTTGCTCGTTCAATGAACGAGTCTTTTCAAGACCAAAGCTGCGTTTTTTCAGAACGATAGGCTGAACTGAATGGAATGTGTGCAGCGCATGCTCAGCAATTTCCCTCGGTACCCCTGTCATATCCGTCGGAGACCAAGCGTATCTACATTGCGGAATAAAAGTTGTTTTAACCGCGCCTTGACTGAGGGGTCATGGCGGGTCCTAACAACACTTTTTGTTCCGGGTACTTGTTGTTTAGCACCCACTTCTCTGGCTCGCCATTGGATGGTTACTTCGGTAGCTTTGTCGGTGGTTCCTCTTCAAAGGACATGATCTCCTTCCTCGCGTAGATGATGGCCACCATGGTTTCTGTTGGAAAACTGCAGGTAGCATGAGGAGTGGAAGTGATCACGCTGAACTCTCATTGGGCGCGCCGGACCAGCAACACGTCATGGCGCGAAGTCGCAGGCATGACCATGAAATTGGCCGAGACCGTGCGCAAGTGTCGCCCATCGGAAAGAGTCATCGGAAATGAGATTTGACCCCGTGGAAATACGGGCTCATTATAGAAACTAGTTAATGGGAAATCAATCGACTCCAAGCGCGCCTTGGCTTCTTGGTCCAACTGTTGGAAGCGTTGTTCATATATGATGTCCATAGAGCTTCCAGGATCTATGAACGTGTAATCGGTGCGATAATGGGCAAAGATTCCAGTTATCACGATCGGACGGTCCTCTTGCGGGCCCCCGAGGACTACGGGGAAGATGACCTGTTGCTCGCGCCAGTGAGGCGTGCAACTCTTCTGATTACCGCGCTTGCACGACAGGCTACCTTGGATCATATGAACAGATGACTTCATCTTCTTGTTACTCGGGCCTTCTGCGCCTCGAGTAATCTGGCGCACCTCCTTGCTCACATTTTGAAGTAAGTGGGTGAGCTTTCTACTTTTCAGCGCCTTCTGGATCTCCATGCGCAAGGAGAAACAGTTGTCGGTCGTATGCCTCGTATCTTTGTGATAATCGCAAAAAAGGTTGGGGTCTTGACCTTTCTTGTTCCGCATCAGCGGCGGTTGTTTGAATTGGTGATCTTCGGTGCTAAGTACCTCCGCCGGTGTTTTCGTCAGTGGTGTCCACTGACGATCGCGATTATCCTGCTTGATTGCTGTTTAAGTAGCAATCTTATTGATGGTCGCACGTGCGTCAACCAGTGAGTAGGGAGGGTTCTGGCTGGGATGAGATCCAAGTGGATGAACAACTACACTTCGTGGAAAAGCCTATCGAGATCATGGATCGTGAGATCAAGACTCGGAGGCACAGCAAGATTCCGATCGTTAAAGTTCGTTGGGACTCTAAGCGTGGACCGGAGTTCACGTGGGAAAGAGAGGACCAAATGAAAAGCAAATACCCACACCTCTTTGCAACTGAGCAGCAAACTAACGATACCAGTAACTAAATTTTCGGGACGAAAATTCTTTCAACAAGGGGATGATGTGACAACCTGGAAACTTCTTATACTTTCGTGTACTATTGTTGATTAAATTCTTGTGCATGACACTTGGAAATTCTTTGTGTATGACACTTGGGAATTTCTTGTAACGTTGCGTACCATTATAAACGAACTAACTCTTTGTGCGTGGCACTCTGAACATGTACGTTACATGCTAAACCGAGTTTACTCAATTTTCGGGACGAAAATTCTTTCAACATGGGGATAATGTGATATCCCGGGTTTTTCGGATAACTTGAACGTAATACTTGTCAATCTAATTACGTGCTATGTGTACGAACGTGTACGAATTAAATGAATACGTGTTGTGTGTTGTGTGATTGTTTGAGTAATTGAATCATTAGAGTAGATACGTACACGAACTGAACCGAACCGCGACACGAACCAAAGTGATTCTTTGTGACTCTAGGAGTTAACAAGTTTTAAATCTTAACTCAAGTCCTCGGCCAAGATCAAATCCAACACACATCAAAACCTAAACCCTAAACCAAAACACTCTCGGCCGAGATCAAGTTCAAAACCGCGGACATATTGAGTTCAAACCGATATTAAACCTAAACTCTAAACTCCAACCACTCGGCCACAAGATCCAACTAACCCACCCTATTCCTTGGCCGCAAGATAAAACCCAAACCGACCCAACGCAAGTCCCTCGGCCACAATGCTTATCCGAACCGTGAACCTTAGCATCTTGCGCCTATAAATACAAACCCATGCACTCATTCACATGAACACAAAACCCTAAAGAAACACAGCCGTCGGTGGCTCTCTCCGATCGCAAACCAGCCCACCTCTTCCACTTGATCACCTCTTCAACCGCAAGCAACCTCGTTCTTCAACATCTTGATCTGATCAGCTTTGTTCTTTTCACTCTTTCGGTCGCTAACAGCCTGTTACCTTCAATCCTTTTCAGTCCCGGTCGCAAGATCAGCTTTGCTTTCTCTCGGTCGCAGCAAGCAGGAGCCGAATCGCACTTGTCCACATCTCGGCTTGTTGTCTAGTTATTCAAGGTTAGGACTATACTTGATTACAAGATCATGTTTCGGTTAAATATATGTTTGAATGATTTATTGATTAGTTGTGTCGGGTCTTATATGTTGAACAAATAATCGGCTGTTTTGATTATGTTCTTGTGTATAATTTTTGCGGAAATCATAAGTGCTTGAATGAATTGATTAGTTGCTTCGGATATACACGTACTTGAATGAAGTGATTTGCTTGTTCGGATTATAGGTGTTTAATGTAATCGGCTGAGTTGGTTATAAACATAATGGTATTCGGAAATCATAAGTTAGCAAGTGTGTTTTGGTTGTAATAACTAGAAGTAAGAACTAGGGTTGCATGGATAGGTTATTAGTATTAAACTAGGACTAGAAATCAGAGCTAGATCGCTTAGATTAATCGCATGAACGGGATTACACGAGTTTATAATAATAACATGCTGAAACAGGAAGCTGAGTGAAAGTTGCAGCCGATTTCATCTGGCTGTAACTTGGTCGTTAGTTGTCGAAAAACGGATTTTCTGATGTCTAGAACGTAGAGATTTGAATAAGGAATCTAATGGCGCTGGATTCATAATTTTCTGAAGTCGTTTGATATTTTTAAAGGACTGAACAAGTTCAGTAGCTAAAGCTGTGAAAATTCTGGAATTTTGTTGGTTGTTTATCAAGCTAGATTTTAAAATCAGTAGGGAGTTGAGTCATGATTTTTGTACAGTAACTAGGTATAGAAATTTTCGGGCAACTCCAATTGGAATTTTGTTAATCGGACGATCAGTGATTTTTAAATAAATTCTTCCGTGGACTGCAGTCAGAAAGCGGTAAATCTGACTGCAGCTTAGTGAATTAATATTTATGGCTAATTGGTAAAGATTTAGGACTTGGAAAAATTATATAAATTTCTATGGTATAAATGTCACCTACTGTAAAAATATGGGAATTTTTGTAATGTTAGAACTATTTTATAAAAATCCTAGAAAACAGCTTAATAATTGAGTGTTAAGCAGAAAGTTGATAACTTGTGATTGTATGTATAAAGTGTTGTATGGATTTGGAATATGTTTATGATAAGTTGTTTGATTACTATGATCACATGAGAATACTTACATGCATGTTTGAGTGTTAGATATGTTGTTTGTGTGTATCACTTTGTGAGTAAATTGCGTGTGGAATTTGTATTGGTGTGATTTCACACTGACGTGGAATTAATTGGTTTGTTAGGACGCAACTAGCGGTCCCATCTCTTATAACATCTTTGCTACACTAACCGAGCAAATAAAGGTGAGTTCACGGCCCCTAACTTTATCCGGTTTTTAAACAACAGGGGGAGAAACATGTATACACTCTCAAACTCAAACTCTTTACGTTATACGAATTTAACGTCACACAACTATACGGTAACTAAGTTAATGTTAATGTAATGTTATGGTCACTATGCAGCTTTATCACTTAAGTCCTCGACAATCTCCTCGGATCGTTAGTATTTGGGTTAAATAGCGGGGGAATTATAAGTAGTACTACTGGGTCTGACGAGCCCCATCCGAGCTAGTCGCGCTAGCCGACCGGGTATGGTCAACGGATGTATGATTGGCCTAACACCGCCATGGTCATGTGATAGGCCTGGCAAAACGGAGGCACACAGTCAGCTTCGATCGCGAACACTTAGTGACATGACTTTAGTCTAGCTACCTATATACATTAATATTGAACTTAATTACGGAACAACTTAATATTCCGGGTTTGGAATATTGGAACATCAACTTATTATCCCGGGTTGGGGATAATGGAAACAACAACTTAATATTCCGGTTTGGGAATATTGGAAACAACAACTTATTATTCCGGGTTTGGAATAATGGAACTGATATGTTATCCCGGGTTGGGGATAACGGAGTAACAAACTAAAACCGAACAACGAATTTATGAAAACCTGTGAACTCACTCATCTTTAATGTTGACACTTGTTTCTTTACATGTTTCTCAGGACGCTAGGAGCTCTAGTTGCACGCACACGCATTGAACAAGACATCATTATAGAGTCTTATTTATTAATATTGTTTTGGGATTTTTCAAGTTGTTTTGGCGTTTGTGTTGGCGCCCGCATCATTACTTATTTATGCTTCCGCTCAAACTTTAAAAACTGATACTCATGCTAAATATTGGTAATATAAAATCGACAACAAATGATTTTGGAAAACGTATAATCAAATCATGTAGAGTCGTTCAACGTACTAGTGTTACAGATTCTGGTTTGTTCACACGCCTAGCGGTAAAACTCCGCAAGTGGAAATTGAGGGTGTGACAAATTGGTATCAGAGCCACTAGCTATAGAGAACCAGGTTTGCATTAGAAGTAGACCTAAACTATAGCTGATATCACGACACTAGACTTAGTTTGGCACCGAATTATTATATCTTGTTATGCAATATGCTACAAACGTGTTTGGTAGGTTATACCTTCATAATAAGAAATGAAAACAACTCGTAACTAACTACACGACCTAACAGGCAATGTCATCATCCTCATCGTCATCATCGTCCGACAGACTTACGCTACCAGGGCACCAGGAAAGGCACCAATGGTGGAACCCATACCACCTTATGGCGTGGAGACACGCTCAGCAGCGAGGAAAAGGCTCGCTCTGGGGGAGGAGGAGTCGTTGCGCCCAACTATTGCTGTACCGGTTGAACCGGTTAATCCTGTAGAAATAGGACTTGACATGCTTAGAATCCTGGTACATACACAACAAAAACAGTTAGAAAGAATGCAGGAAACCATCTTAGCACAAGGATGGATGATCCGACACCTTACGGGAAAGACCGACTCGCTCGAGGAAGAGCATCGTACGAGTAAGATAGCTCGTAACACCATAGCCAGAGATCTGCGTGCTGAGCAGATAAGAGCTGACTGGCTGGAGGACAGAGTCCTGGAAAATAGTTGGAACATTCAGGAACTGCAAAATCAAGCACTTGAACCAGCACCTGCCCCTCCAGTGCCGGTAGAGGAGGATCCAGAAGAGGATCCAGAGAAGGATCCTGAAGAGGATCCGGAGGAGGACCCAGCTGAGGAAGCTGGAAATGCCGCACAGGATGACGGCAACGACAGTGACTTGGGGGATGGAGATGTAGACGACTGACACGTCTCGTTTATATTATTTGTTTTCCTTCAGTTTATTATTTTCCACTTGTGTTTAAACTTGAGACTTTATAGTAAATTCGTATGTTTGGTTTGCACTTTTGTAAGACGTTGAGATTTCAGTTAATCAAGTATTTCTTTTGACTATTTAACATATTGAGTTGACAATAATTAACTAATTATTAAAGTACGAAGTAGGATAACTATATTGGACATATAGACTTATCGGGGTGTGTTTGTGTTGTGTTTCGAAGATCTAAATGGCGACTGGAAGACGTGGAAACCTTAACTTGACGCCCGAAGAGCTAGCTGCCATGATCCAGGAGCATGTGAACGCAGCATTAGCGGGTGTGCAGAACCAGCCGGCAGGTAACCATTATTAAGTTTTCGCGTGAAAATCTAATAGTGAGGCTAGTACAATTCCTTGCTGACTTCCTGTTCTCTGTCAGCAGGAGGGGGCTTTAATCCCTATAAGATGTTCCTTGACGCAAAACCTAGCAAATTCTCGGGGGCGGAAGGACCCATTGGACTGGTCCGCTGGATCGAAAAGTCAGAATCCGTTTTTGAAATGTGCAACTGCTTAGAGGCCAACAAGGTCAAATACGCCGCCTCAACACTGGAAGATGGGGTACTGACATGGTGGAATGCCCAAGTCCAAACACGTGGACTGTTAGCTGCAAATGCTATGGCATGGACTGAGTTCAAGGCCCTGATTAAAGAGGAGTACTGTCCACGAGACAGAGTGCAACAGTTAGAGCAAGCTTTGTGGAACCACAAGATGGTGGGATCGGAAATTGAAGCTTACACCGCAAAACATCATGATTTGGTATTTCTGTGTCCCGAATTGGCCAACACGGTGGAGAAAAGACTCGAGTTCTATCTCGGGGGTCTGGTTCCGGAAATTCAGGGTATGGTGATGTCTAGTAACCCTGTAACAGAACATCAAGCAATCCGATTGGCTCACAAACTCACCGATAAAGCGGTGGAACAGAAGAAACTACCAGCACGGGGTACCACTGAAGTTGCCCCAGATAACAAAAGAAAGTTTGAAGACTCCACCATTCGACAGTCTTCGTCATCTCATCCGCAGCAAGGGAACCAGAAACGGTTCAATCATTACCACAGCCACCGGGGTCATCAAAATCATTCCAACAACAACAACAACAACTACAACAATAACAACCAGAATGCAGGCGGCTATGTAGGTCGAAAGCCTCAGTGCAATCGCTGCAATCTTCACCATAACGGCCCTTGTGCCGGAAGTCGCTGCCAAAGATGTGGCAAGATGGGACATGCGGCAAAGGATTGTCGTGGGGAAATCATGTCCCGACAAAATCAGAATCAGCCTCAGGGTCAGCAGCAGGGTATAAACCGGGGATGCTATCAGTGTGGTAGCACCGCTCATTTCAGAAAAGATTGCCCACAGTTGCGCAACAACAACAATAATGGTGGAAACAACCACAACCACCACAACCACAACAATAATAACAACAACAACAATGGGAACGGTGGCACAGGAGGTGCCAAAGGTCGTGCATTTACATTGGGCCGCGGAGAGGCCAGAAACGACACGAACGTGGCCACCGGTAAGTTTCCCCTTAATGAACATTTTGCTTCTGTGCTTTTTGATACGGGTGCGGATAGGAGCTTTATATCTGAGTCTTTTAGGAAGGACCTAAATCTCACGCTTAAACCATTAGAGACCCCTTATGTGATAGAATTAGCCAATGGTAAATCTGTAAATGTGACCCAAATCGTATCCGGCTGTCAACTCAAACTCGCGGGCCACACTTTTACCATTGATCTGATGACAACTACCCTGGGTAGTTTTGACGTGGTAGTCGGAATGGACTGGCTATCCGACGTCCGGGCTGAAGTTCTCTGCTTCGAAAAGTCTATCCGTATTCCACTCACGAACGACGAAATCCTGACGGTACAAGGCGACAAGGCAAGCGCCGTCACCAACATTATCTCATTTATGCAAGCGCAGAAGTATCTTCGGAAAAAGAATTCCTTCGCTATACTTGCACTAATTACCGAACAGCCTAAGGACGAGAAACGTATAGAAGACATCCCTGTCGTCCGTGATTTTTCCGATGTATTCCCAGAAGAACTACCTGGTCTTCCACCATATCGACAATTGGAGTTTGAAATCGATTTGGCAAGCAATGCAACTCCCATCGCCAAGGCTCCATACCGCCTAGCTCCAGCCGAGCTGCAGGAGCTGTCGACCCAACTTCAAGAGCTGTTGGAAAAAGGATTTATCCGACCAAGCGTTTCGCCATGGGGAACTCCAGTCCTGTTTGTCAAGAAAAAGGACGGGACTTTCCGCATGTGCATCGACTATAGGGAACTCAACAAGGTTACAGTCAAGAACCGATACCCGTTACCTCGCATCGACGACCTATTCGACCAACTGCAAGGGTCAAGTTACTACTCTAAGATTGATTTACGGTCCGGTTATCATCAGCTACGCGTCAAGGAGGAGGATATCGCTAAGACAGCATTTCGCACTCGGTATGGCCATTACGAGTTCTTGGTCATGCCATTCGGCCTCACTAACGCACCTGCGGTATTCATGGACCTCATGAACCGCGTGTGTAAACCATACCTCGACAAATTTGTCATCGTGTTCATCGATGACATACTCATCTACTCCAAAAGTGAAGAAGAGCATGCTGAGCATCTACGATTACTGCTAGGGCTACTTCAACAGGAAAAGTTATATGCCAAGCTTTCGAAGTGTGATTTCTGGATTCGGGAAGTTCAGTTTCTCGGGCACGTCGTGAATGAAAAGGGTATTCACGTAGACCCTGCCAAGATTGGAGCCATCAAAAACTGGGAAGCACATAAGACACCGACGGAAATCCGCCAATTCTTAGGATTGGCTGGTTACTACAGACGCTTCATCGAGGGGTTTTCAAAGATTGCACAACCGCTCACTACCCTCACCCAGAAAGGCATCAAGTATGCTTGGGGTGAAAAACAAGAAGCAGCATTTCAATTGCTGAAGCAGAAACTTTGCAGTGCACCCATTCTGTCCTTGCCGGAAGGGACAGATGACTTCGTAGTGTATTGTGATGCTTCCATTCAGGGATTGGGATGCGTACTCATGCAACGCGATAAGGTCATCACGTATGCGTCACGACAGCTGAAGGTTCACGAGAAGAACTACACGACTCATGACCTAGAATTGGGAGCAGTAGTGTTTGCACTTAAGATTTGGAGACACTACCTTTATGGAACGAAGTGCACAATCTTCACTGACCACAAAAGCCTCCAGCACATCTTTGATCAGAAGGAGTTGAACATGCGACAGCGTCGCTGGGTCGAACTCTTGAACGATTATGAGTGTGCCATTCGGTATCACCCGGGTAAAGCTAACGTGGTAGCTGATGCCCTCAGCAGGAAGGAACACTTGAAACCTCGTCGCGTACGAGCATTACAACTCACTATTCATTCAGGGCTACCCGAACAAATACGCGACGCCCAGTTAGAAGCAGTTAAGGAGGAAAACATCAAAGCTGAATCAGTGGGAAAAATGGAACGCGATTGGGAAGTAAAGCCCAATGGAGCCCGGTATTTCATGAATCGCATATGGGTACCTCTCTACGGGAACCTCAGAGAGCTAGTCATGGATGAAGCTCACAAATCTCGATACTCTATCCATCCGGGTTCGGATAAGATGTATCAAGACCTTAAAGCTGCGTATTGGTGGCCCAACATGAAAGCCGATATAGCCACCTACGTGAGTAGATGTTTGACTTGTGCAAAAGTCAAGGTGGAGTAACAAAAGCCATCGGGGCTACTCCAACAACCTGAGATCCCAGTGTGGAAATGGGATCAGATCTCCATGGATTTTATCACTAAACTCCCGCGAACCTTGGGTGGTTGCGACACCATCTGGGTGATTGTGGATCGTTTAACTAAGTCCGCACACTTCCTAGCTATTAAAGAAACAGATAAGATGGAGAAGTTGACTCGCATCTACATTAAGGAAGTAGTTTCTCGGCACGGTGTGCCAACGTCCATCATCTCAGACAGAGATGCTCGCTTCACGTCAAACTTCTGGCAGTCACTCCAGAAAGCGTTGGGAACACGCTTGGATATGAGCACAGCTTATCACCCTCAGACTGATGGTCAAAGCGAAAGGACCATACAGGCCTTGGAAGACATGCTTAGGGCATGCGTAGTGGACTTCGGAAATAATTGGGAAGTTTACCTGCCTCTAGTGGAATTCTCATATAACAACAGCTATCACACGAGTATTTCGGCAGCACCGTTTGAAGCATTATACGGTCACAAATGTAGATCACCGGTCTGCTGGGCAGAAGTCGGTGACAGTCAACTCACAGGCCCAGAGTTAATACTTGAGGCTACTGAAAAGATTGTACAAATCAGAAACCGCATGGCGGCGGCACGAGATCGACAGAAAAGCTACGCTGATCAACGACGCAAACCGCTCGAATTTCAAGTAGGCGATCGCGTCCTACTAAAGGTGTCACCCTGGAAGGGTGTAATCCGCTTCGGAAAACGGGGCAAACTTAACCCACGGTACGTAGGCCCGTTTGAAATCTTGAAACGAATTGGACCCGTAGCATACCAATTAGACCTCCCTGCCGAACTCAGTGGAGTTCACAACGTATTTCACGTGTCAAATCTGAAGAAGTGTCTATCAGATGAAACTTTAGTTATTCCATTGGATGAGATCCAAGTGGATGAACAACTACACTTCGTGGAAAAGCCTATCGAGATCATGGATCGTGAGATCAAGACTCGGAGGCACAGCAAGATTCCGATCGTTAGAGTTCGTTGGGACTCTAAGCGTGGACCGGAGTTCACGTGGGAAAGAGAGGACCAAATGAAAAGCAAATACCCACACCTCTTTGCAACTGAGCAGCAACTAACGATACCAGTAACTAAATTTTCGGGACGAAAATTCTTTCAACAAGGGGATGATGTGGCAACCTGGAAACTTCTTATACTTTCGTGTACTATTGTTGATTAAATTCTTGTGCATGACACTTGGAAATTCTTTGTGTATGACACTTGGGAATTTCTTGTAACGTTGCGTACCATTATAAACGAACTAACTCTTTGTGCGTGGCACTCTGAACATGTACGTTACATGCTAAACCGAGTTTACTCAATTTTCGGGACGAAAATTCTTTCAACATGGGGATAATGTGATATCCCGGGTTTTTCGGATAACTTGAACGTAATACTTGTCAATCTAATTACGTGCTATGTGTACGAACGTGTACGAATTAAATGAATACGTGTTGTGTGTTGTGTGATTGTTTGAGTAATTGAATCATTAGAGTAGATACGTACACGAACTGAACCGAACCGCGACACGAACCAAAGTGATTCTTTGTGACTCTAGGAGTTAACAAGTTTTAAATCTTAACTCAAGTCCTCGGCCAAGATCAAATCCAACACACATCAAAACCTAAACCCTAAACCAAAACACTCTCGGCCGAGATCAAGTTCAAAACCGCGGACATATTGAGTTCAAACCGATATTAAACCTAAACTCTAAACTCCAACCACTCGGCCACAAGATCCAACTAACCCACCCTATTCCTTGGCCGCAAGATAAAACCCAAACCGACCCAACGCAAGTCCCTCGGCCACAATGCTTATCCGAACCGTGAACCTTAGCATCTTGCGCCTATAAATACAAACCCATGCACTCATTCACATGAACACAAAACCCTAAAGAAACACAGCCGTCGGTGGCTCTCTCCGATCGCAAACCAGCCCACCTCTTCCACTTGATCACCTCTTCAACCGCAAGCAACCTCGTTCTTCAACATCTTGATCTGATCAGCTTTGTTCTTTTCACTCTTTCGGTCGCTAACAGCCTGTTACCTTCAATCCTTTTCAGTCCCGGTCGCAAGATCAGCTTTGCTTTCTCTCGGTCGCAGCAAGCAGGAGCCGAATCGCACTTGTCCACATCTCGGCTTGTTGTCTAGTTATTCAAGGTTAGGACTATACTTGATTACAAGATCATGTTTCGGTTAAATATATGTTTGAATGATTTATTGATTAGTTGTGTCGGGTCTTATATGTTGAACAAATAATCGGCTGTTTTGATTATGTTCTTGTGTATAATTTTTGCGGAAATCATAAGTGCTTGAATGAATTGATTAGTTGCTTCGGATATACACGTACTTGAATGAAGTGATTTGCTTGTTCGGATTATAGGTGTTTAATGTAATCGGCTGAGTTGGTTATAAACATAATGGTATTCGGAAATCATAAGTTAGCAAGTGTGTTTTGGTTGTAATAACTAGAAGTAAGAACTAGGGTTGCATGGATAGGTTATTAGTATTAAACTAGGACTAGAAATCAGAGCTAGATCGCTTAGATTAATCGCATGAACGGGATTACACGAGTTTATAATAATAACATGCTGAAACAGGAAGCTGAGTGAAAGTTGCAGCCGATTTCATCTGGCTGTAACTTGGTCGTTAGTTGTCGAAAAACGGATTTTCTGATGTCTAGAACGTAGAGATTTGAATAAGGAATCTAATGGCGCTGGATTCATAATTTTCTGAAGTCGTTTGATATTTTTAAAGGACTGAACAAGTTCAGTAGCTAAAGCTGTGAAAATTCTGGAATTTTGTTGGTTGTTTATCAAGCTAGATTTTAAAATCAGTAGGGAGTTGAGTCATGATTTTTGTACAGTAACTAGGTATAGAAATTTTCGGGCAACTCCAATTGGAATTTTGTTAATCGGACGATCAGTGATTTTTAAATAAATTCTTCCGTGGACTGCAGTCAGAAAGCGGTAAATCTGACTGCAGCTTAGTGAATTAATATTTATGGCTAATTGGTAAAGATTTAGGACTTGGAAAAATTATATAAATTTCTATGGTATAAATGTCACCTACTGTAAAAATATGGGAATTTTTGGAATGTTAGAACTATTTTATAAAAATCCTAGAAAACAGCTGAATAATTGAGTGTTAAGCAGAAAGTTGATAACTTGTGATTGTATGTATAAAGTGTTGTATGGATTTGGAATATGTTTATGATAAGTTGTTTGATTACTATGATCACATGAGAATACTTACATGCATGTTTGAGTGTTAGATATGTTGTTTGTGTGTATCACTTTGTGAGTAAATTGCGTGTGGAATTTGTATTGGTGTGATTTCACACTGACGTGGAATTAATTGGTTTGTTAGGACGCAACTAGCGGTCCCATCTCTTATAACATCTTTGCTACACTAACCGAGCAAATAAAGGTGAGTTCACGGCCCCTAACTTTATCCGGCTTTTAAACAACAGGGGGAGAAACATGTATACACTCTCAAACTCAAACTCTTTACGTTATACGAATTTAACGTCACACAACTATACGGTAACTAAGTTAATGTTAATGTAATGTTATGGTCACTATGCAGCTTTATCACTTAAGTCCTCGACAATCTCCTCGGATCGTTAGTATTTGGGTTAAATAGCGGGGGAATTATAAGTAGTACTACTGGGTCTGACGAGCCCCATCCGAGCTAGTCGCGCTAGCCGACCGGGTATGGTCAACGGATGTATGATTGGCCTAACACCGCCATGGTCATGTGATAGGCCTGGCAAAACGGAGGCACACAGTCAGCTTCGATCGCGAACACTTAGTGACATGACTTTAGGCTAGCTACCTATATACATTAATATTGAACTTAATTACGGAACAACTTAATATTCCGGGTTTGGAATATTGGAACATCAACTTATTATTCCGGGTTGGGGATAATGGAAACAACAACTTAATATTCCGGTTTGGGAATATTGGAAACAACAACTTATTATTCCGGGTTTGGAATAATGGAACTGATATGTTATCCCGGGTTGGGGATAACGGAGTAACAAACTAAAACCGAACAACGAATTTATGAAAACCTGTGAACTCACTCATCTTTAATGTTGACACTTGTTTCTTTACATGTTTCTCAGGACGCTAGGAGCTCTAGTTGCACGCACACGCATTGAACAAGACATCATTATAGAGTCTTATTTATTAATATTGTTTTGGGATTTTTCAAGTTGTTTTGGCGTTTGTGTTGGCGCCCGCATCATTACTTATTTATGCTTCCGCTCAAACTTTAAAAACTGATACTCATGCTAAATATTGGTAATATAAAATCGACAACAAATGATTTTGGAAAACGTATAATCAAATCATGCAGAGTCATTCAACGTACTAGTGTTACAGATTCTGGTTTGTTCACACGCCTCGCGGTAAAACTCCGCAAGTGGAAATTGAGGGTGTGACATATTGCGGTATGGGAGGTCTGCTGTTATTTAGGTTGCGCTCCGTCTGCACATAGACCTTTGCTGCCGCCATTAATTTCTCCTAGCTTTTTGGGAGACCAGTAGTCCCCGACAAGATCATCTCGTCGTAGCGGACAACATACTTGAATTGTGCATGAATCAGGTCTTCGTGCACATCCCCAATCTCCAACACCTCTTTATTGTAGCGGGTGATGAAGTCTTCGAGACTTTTGTCATCACGCCGCCAGATATTCATGACGTCAGAGGAATCTCTGACGTACCGTCGTTGCTGGCTGAAGTGCGTCATGAACATGTCTTGGTCTTTCCATGATGCAAGCTTACCCGTGGGTAAGTTGTCAAACCACAGGCGTGCAACCCCTGTGAGAGTTTGAACAAACAAGCGACACCACATGCGCAGCGTCCAGCCTCCGATTAGTCCTGCGCCGGTGAACAGGCGCAGTGATCATCTGGTTCCGTCAACCCATTGTACTTTCCCACGTTGGAGGGAAGTTTCGCGCGCTCCAGTGATGCGAGCGCGATCTTGATGAACTTTGAGTGTTCGGTTGCTTTAGCCAGCCTATAGATCAGGTTATAATTGTACTCCGCCTCCGGGTTGTAAACAACCCGTGGCGCAGACTTGTAAGCAACATGATCTTTTGGTAGTCGGTGAAACACACTGGCGTTGTCACCCTCGCCATATGTTTGATCCTCCTCACGTTGGGTATCCTGTCCTTCTAGAGGATGTGGGCCTAACCGTGAGTGGATAGACGCTCGCCTATGAGTGTGAGACTTGTGTTTAGGCAGTGATTGAGAGTACTCTGTTTCACGTGTACGGAGTTGTGATGGAATACTCGCTCCAGCCGGCGAGTCATAGATGAGTACTCATGGTGCAGGCGAAGCATGCACGTGAGTAGTTGGTGGCTGCACCGGCACAGCGGATGTGTTGGTTTGTGCACAGAGTTACGCATAGACGACATTCGTAGCCGTTTGAGACTTGATATACCAAGACGTCGGAGTTTCACCGGAGGCAAAACTAAAGTGATTGGTATGCAGAAAGTCTCCATCTGAACTCCGAGAGTTACTGGGATGTTCACACAACCTGATTCATGGTGAACACCAGCATTTCTGGAAGAAACTTCTTCCACTTGTCCGTCGGGTCGAGAGGCATAAACTGGGTTCTTTCTTTCAGCCCAAGGACAGCATGGTGTGCTTGATGGGAAATCAGCCATTTGTAAGTGAGGGTTGAGAAAAAACGAAACAAGGAAATGGATGCGAGAGTAAAAAAGCGGATGGTGCCAATGAAGAAACACTGGACTGAAACGAGAGGTATCCGAAGATATCTTAGTTACAGCCTAATATTTCTGCATGAAAGGTTATCTCTCGTTCACTCTTTTGGGTGATCTCACTTCAAGCTAATCTCCAAAACTAGCAACGTCGTTTGCCTTCTCACGAGAGAAAGGGAGACGGTTTTCTCCGTGACCACACTCCGGCATGAGAATAAGTATTTGTGACTGCAAGTAATAAGCAAGTAAGCTCAAAGTAACATGCAATAAGTAAACTCGTATATTTATGAATGTGATTGTAGATCAAGATAACGTAAGCTCCTTTTACCTTGTGGTGTAATCCTTATTTTATAGCCGAAGATAGGTGTGTTTGGGAGATGGGCTAATAGGCCTTGGGCCCGGCCCAGACGACCAAGGATCTCCGTTCAGTCCCTCTGAATCGATCATTAATGATCTCTGGTAGGAGGTGTGCTTTGTCGGATATTGAATGGAGCCACGTGACATGGCAGTTGTCCCTGGTGTCAGACTTGTCATCAGCCGAAAGTGGAGAATGTGTGACAGTCACTGGCGTGAGTTTGGTTAGTGCACAATCTGGCCTTTGTATTACTGTTCATGCGACGTAGTCTGACACAACCAGCCGAGCGACCATTGGGTCACAGCTCTGCCACTTCGTACCCACGTATGTAGTCAACGCCTCTTTGCGCTTCTTCCTTCCGCGTGGCTTTCAGTGCTTTCTCGCAAACGTAGAGTTGTACGGATTAAGTCCTTTTGTTCTCAAGCCTATGAGTTGCTCTCATGTTTGTCTTATCCTTGTGCAAGGTTTTTAGACTTCACGGCTAGAGGGTTGTTTGATCCGCGCAGGGTCAAGGGGCCTTCACTTCAGGTCTAACTTGCCGTTGCGCCAGGTACGCAAGGTTTGTTGTGCGACCTGCTAGTGTCGGTTTAACTTGCCGTTGTGCAGTATGCGCAAGGTTTGTTGTGTGACCTGCATTTCTATGTCTAACTTGCCATTGCACAGAGTGCGTAAGGTTCGTTGTGTGACCTGCATGTGTCGGTCTAACTTGCCTTTGCGCAAGGTTCGTTGTGTGATCTGCATGTATCAAGGTTGCAATATCCTTGCACATTGTGCAAGGTTGTTGGGCAACCTACTGGTTTCCATTGCACATTGCGCGCAAGGTTATTCTTGTAGTATGTTGTTGCTGAGGGTGTGGTTCCTTGCGCAGGTGCAGGGTTTTTGGGACCATACCCCTCCAGTTGTTCTATCTATTTAGGGTGACTTTACCTTTTAAATTCATTTTCTTTCTTGAACACTCGTGCGGTTTTGCTAAGGATTTAAAGGAACGCAAACTGTGAGTAGATCCCCCTTTTCTCCTTTTTATCACTTAAACTTTTTGGGTTGTATTATGTGTCTTATCTCTATGGTTTTCTATCTAAACCAAATACATGCAAAATTAATGTGTTGCTACGTGTTTCAAACTTATGTTTCTCTTTTTTTCTAGTATCTATTGTTGCATATACGTGTATCTATGTGTTTACTCGGTTTATATCACAAGTTTCTATTGTAGATCCACGGCTGACCGGTTTCCCATAGCCATGGGTTGAACTCGGTATCGCCACTATTTAGATCTGTTCTTCGGGGCTTGAATCTCATTGTGTCTATTGGTTCTATTATCTTTGTTTCGCATTATATATTATGGTTGTGGTAATTATGATTATTATGAGTTCTATGGTTACAACATTTATGTTTGAGGATGCATGTTAATTTTTATTTTATCAATAAAAGCGAAAAAGGTAAAAAAAAATACTTTATTTTAAACTTAGATCTATTCACCAACAATATGTTGACCAAAAAACCTTTTTACGCATGATACAGGTACACATGGTTGAAAGGATTGAAGTGAAGACACTTATGATGTGGCTTAGTAATAATATGTATAACTATTTATGGTCTTTGTCTTTTGGATATTGTTTGAATTTTTGTTGGATATTTCTATGATTATGTGTGACAATTTAATTTGGATGCTTCAAATAATTAAACTTTATAACAATGTCATAAGTTATAAACAATCCTCATGCCCCGTACCATATCTGTTGCGGATCGGGGCCTGACTAGCAGCTAGTCATGTTCTAGAAATATGCCTCCTTTAAGGACCTTGGCCACCAATTGTGTACCTTCAGGAGATATAGAATTCTTTAAGAGTAATGATTGAATCAGGTTGGGAAATAGAAATGGCAAGCAACAGAAGATCATTAACATGAATGAGGGCATCAGCCACCCTATTTTCTTTACCGGGCTTATGGAAAATCACAAAATCAAATTCGAGAAGCTTTGTTGCCCAATGATATTGCTCTGGTGTTTAAACAACCTGAGTTAAAAGATGTTTCAAATTACGTTGATCCATAAAGATCTGAAATCTCCGACCGAGTAGATATTGACGCCATTTCTTGAAGGCTTCGGTGATGTCGTATAATTCCCGGACATAAGCCGGTGTTGCTTGCATTTGAGGACACAATTTTTTACTAAAAAAAGTAATACGACGGTCACCTTGGGAGAGTACGACTCCATTAGCCACGTCGGAAGCATCAGTTGTGACGTCGAATGGTCTTGTGAAATTGGGTACGTCAAATGACTAGTGTCACATCCCAACTGATGGCGGAAACATCGGAGCGAGACGAACGAGATTGCTCAAAACATCATAACGTATGAAAATGACGATAATTTAATAAATCATATTTCATTTCATTTCATACTAAAAAGAAATACATGTTTCAAAAGAGAAAATACAACAATTTGGATCTAAACATGACTAAAGATTAAGAAATACATAAACGAAATATTTGGTGCATTTCTAGTCCACCATAATAGTTTTCTTGGGATTTCCACATCAATTTCCTGCAAGATGTATTAAAGTATTAATTAAAACAAAATAAGTCGGTGAGCATACAAATTTGGTCTACATAGCATATATGATAAAAGTCTCAAATCCAACATGCCAATTTTTATACTAAGTTTAACAATCATACTAGCATGCATAACCTAAGTGTCAAACCAAAGTGTCCACTAGCGTAATCTCGCCAACAAATGAACAAGACCGTTATGATAGAATACTTCACAATGACCCCCAAAAGGGCAATGTGCTATCCTAGAGCGTTATACATGTTAAGGTAGGATAGTGAAGTTAATGACAAGCAGTTTGAATGAATTTATTCTAACATGTATAAACGTCAAGTAAAACAAGTAGCATATTTTAATGGATTGAGTGTTTACATAAGATTGATCGTGTGTGTCTTGGAATTTGATAGATTATACATGTTACACCCAAAAGTGGTTTAAAAACGAAAGAGGGTCAAGTATATTCACGCTATGCAAATGCTTTTCACAAAGTGAGTCTTGATCGTTTTGGAGGATGGAACACCGAAGTTATTCTAAAAGGATAAACAAAGGTGTGTAAGTTTATGGATTCGTTAATGTAATGGATTCAGGAATGTATAAGTATGAAAATATACACAATTACGTCTTTGTCTAGACACTATGTTTAGTGTGCGTTTCATGGGCACTAATTCACCCATTAGAAGACAAATTGAGGAATAAAGAACTAAGATATTATCCACCTTAACACATAATATCCTACCATTATTTTGGTAAGTACCATGGTTTGGTTTTGGATTAGATATTATATATAAATATGTGTGTGTGGTGTATAGTCATAATTCTAAGTGTATGTCATGGATTGTCAAACAGGGTCATGCATGGGTTGGATTAATCCATTAAGCCTATGTTCACCAATAAACAAATCACCACGAGGGTGATTCAGATGGTCATGAAACATAATTATGTAAACTAATAAGTATCTAAATCTACTACGTAGCCAAATGAGAGTAACCAAGATATGTACATACGCAACATGGAAAATGTTGAAGATGAGGTGTGGTTGTTTCACTTTGATTTCTTGGAAGCTACTTAGACAACTTAAATCATCTAAATCACCTAAACAAACAAGTGACTTGACTAGACGAGAGCATTCCAAACATGGATAGTGTTTGGAGACTTGGTGTAGTTTTGTTCACTTTGTTACTTGGAAGTTGTTTTGGTGACTTAAGTAGTGAGCTAAACACCTTTCATTTCTGTATTAATCTTCAATCCAACCTATCCCAACAATGAAATTTGTGGCAACTTGAAGATGTTCAAGAAATAAGGAAGGATGAACAAAGTTTGAAAGAGTTTAACAAAAACATAATTTTAAACCAACTTTGAGCCTCAGATGTGGTGATGTCCCAACTTAGTTTATCATGGTAAACTTATGGAAACTACCATGTTTTAATTAGTATGTTCTTTTAATTAGGTAGTATAGATTATTGTATTTTAATTAGTATGTTTTTTTTGTTATTACTATATATCATTCTTAACTCTTTATGAAAACTGTTTATTTAAGTTATAATCATTTTCTTTATCACATAACTATCTAAATATAACACTATTATTTGTACTTACAAATAAAATAATGTGGTGGAATGAAGATAGTGGGAAGTGAAGACCATTTCCATGGTTAGTGATGAGGAGTGAAGAATAATGTAATGCTGAAGTGCAGTGAGTAGGGAGTGAAGAGTGAAAACCACACCCACGTAGTGTAAGAGAACTGAACACTCAAGTAAGATTCTGGATTGTGGTTTTTGTTTTTCATGTGTAAGAGTTAAGTTAGTAGTAGTAATAAGCTTACTTAGATGAGTAAGACAACTTTTATAAGAAAAGTTTGACATTCCAGGATCAAGTCGTTAATCAATCATGCATGCCAATGGTTGAAGAAACTTTATCACGCCAAACTCGTAGTCATGTTTTGTCAAAAATATTGCTCGTAAATTTTGTAAATTCGCTAAATATGTGATTGTCCGAAATATCTTGAAAAAGGTAGTTAGATGACAAGGGATCTATATAACTTTTCATGGTAATTCTACTCTTCAAAATATCATAGAAATATATTTTTTCTCTATAAAACTATTACCATATTATGGATGTTAAGAGAGTTATAAAAGATATTGGTTTTATTATATATGTATGAGTGAGGTTTGGCTATTCTTAACATAACGAGTTTATTCTTGCATGAATGCATCTTGAATGCTCATGGATGGATCTTTTTTTCGCTTAGTAGTGTAAATTTTACAGAAAATTTTAGATGTATTGAGTTCGGTCCCATCTATCTTATATCCAGCTTTGGCTTTTGTTGAATTTATTCATGTTTCAGATGATCGACCTACAGCTAAATTGTGCATCAACCTTCATTGTTCATAATGTGTTCTTTGGTTATACTTATGTTTTATGTTTTAACTTGTTTCAGAGTGAATTATGATAGATTATAACTATAACCACTTGTTCTTTTTTTTACTTTCAGCAAAATCAATACATTTTAAATGTGTTTCATAAAGATCTTTAATTTTATTTGTATCTCAATAATGCACTAGCAATCTCTTATCATTTTTATGAATTAGCATTTCTATCATTTTTATCAGGTTAAGTGAGTATAGAGCATAATAAATCGAGAAGCATAAATAAATATATATACATGATAGCCAAAACAAAAGAAAAACGATATCCATTTGATTCAACACGATTTGCTAATTGGGTCGTGTTCGGATTTGGCGATACAAAAATACGAACCTGCCAATCCGCCAATCTGAACGTGATCTGAATCATGATCCCTAATTTTAATGTGCAAAAAACAACTTACTATTTAACATTATGCCAGATTATCATGTAGCCAAGTTCTAATTAATATAGTATTGAGTTCATGCATCAACACTTGGAAAACAGTTCTTTATTAATAAGCTAAAAGTGCTGAAACCAGCTGAACACACATCAAACAGGAACACAACAACATAATCAGTAAACTAAAAGTGCGATTCCATTTGTCTTATTTTCGCTCAAGGAAACGAGCTAAACTGCTACAAGATGCTTGTGGTGATTGAGAAAGTCGAGCACGAGTTCATTCACCTTTTCAGGGAATTGCTCCGGAAGAAAATGAGAACCATGAGGGACATATATTGTCTCATGGTTTGGCACATACTTCTTCACCTCTCCACTCCTTATGTATTCTCCCATTCCAGGAATCTTTAACACATAATCCGCCTCACCCATGATCATCGTTGTTGGAACTTCGACTTTTGGATTCTTCACCTCGGACCCAACCATGTCCATTGTCCTGCAAAGAACCAAGATTACGCAAAGTTCAAGATTTTTGTCCTGAAAGACAAAGTATGAATCTTATTCTAAAGAATTTCTAAATGTAACAGGCTTGACCCTGAAAAAAGCCAGATATAAATTTAAGATTGCTTTTCTGGAAGACAAGGTATAAATCTTTTTAACAAATCGTCTAAATGTAGAAGATTTGACCCCTAAAAAGGTCAAACTAAATTCAAGATTATTGGCCTGAAAAACAAATTATTAATCTTTTTTTATGGAATTGTCTAAATGTAATAAGTTTGACACTAATATAATTCAAATTACTGTTCTGAAAACAATGTATAAAAGTTTTTCTAAGGAATTGTCTAAATTCACCAGATTTGACCCCGAAAAAGTCAAACTAAGTTCAAGATCACTGCCTTGCAGCAGGTTTGACCCCTAAGTCAAACTAAATTTAAGATTATAGTTATGAAAGACATGTAAATCTTTTTTAAATATTGTCTAAATGTAACAGGTTTGACCCCAAAGTCATACTCCAAATCTTTTTCTAATAAGGAATTGTTTAACTGTGCCAGGTTTAAACCCAAAGTAAAACTACATCTAATATCACCATCCTTTAACTCATAGTATAGGTCTTATATTGATTAAGGGTTGTGATAAACGTACCCCACCTTCTCCATTCTCACTCATGCTAACCCCCATCAAGTTGTCAAATCTCTAATACGCTACCCAATCACAATAATTATAAAACAAAAAAAGGATCCCCTTAATTTGACGTTTTCAAGTGGAGAATGATGAAAATTTTAAGGGTAGGGTATGTTTAGCCAACCTCTTAACAAATTATATAAATTAGAAGCTTTGACACCAAAGTAAAACTAAATTCAAAAATAATGTCATGAAAGTCATTGGGTAATTCTATACATACCCCCTCTTTACTAATTTCCCCCAATTCAATAGAATATATTTTTTTAGCTAATTGCCTAAGTATAGGAGGTTTTAACCCCAAGTTCAAAGTATACATACCTATAAGGAACTTGGAGCGCAGTTCGAAATCCAGACTTCTCATACAAAGCCGCATACGCTTCAAGATCCTCCTCAGAAAACCAAGGGGGTAACGGAGTTGACGGTTTAACCAAATCCATGATCTCTTGGTTCTCATTCGCTATCTGCAGTTCACTTTGAGAAAACAAAATGTAGACGTTTCTCACCACAGTTTTAACATCAAACCGACCAAAATCAGCTTCAGCTCTTCCGGGTTCCTAATCAAAGTTCCAGTTAACATAAACTCAACATTACAATTCTGTTCTAACAACGTCTATGTATGATCCACATATATATACCCACCTGCCATCTTCGAGGGTAAAAGCCCTCTGGGAGGACAAATTCAGTCGTGAAGGCGCCTGGAGGCATAAATGGCAAACCTATTGTGACAATTCCAGCTACTTTCTCTGGGTGTTGAAGGGCGAATGGGTACGCAACAATTGCTCCAAAGTCTTTGCCAATCACAAATACCTGAGAATTAAGTGTTGAAAACAGTTTCTTACTGCCCAAAGATAAATTTCCTTTCGTGGTTAAATCTACCTAGGGATGAGCCATCAGTACGGTGCTGATCGAACTTTGGTACCAATTTGGTACCCATTTCTGAGTTTTCTTGGGATTAGTACCTTCTGATCGGTATGCTACGGTATTTTACCCATTTTATGCCTTCGAATACCATACCGTACTTTACCAAGCATTTTTGATACTCGAATCCATTGTTGACTTTTTTTGGAATCGTTATTTTTGAGCTCGGTTAGTACCAAGCTCATCCCTAAATCTACCCCTAGAAAAAGTACCAGAATAGGATAACGCCTAAAATTTTGTATTCTTTCGTTCTTTTTCAATAAAATTGTTGATCGTCCTTAAATTCGTTTTCAATAAATTTGTTGGATCGTCCCTTAAAAAAAAGTTTGAATACAATCTCGTTTGGGTTACTCCCGGATCAAGCACACAACCCACTTAACTAAATGAGTCATGTCTTTATCAACCTGCGTTGGTTCGTGATTTGATCCATTTAACCTTATTTATTTCTAAAAAATGTGTTTTACCTCATTTGATTAAATAGGTTGGGTATATTACAACAAAATATAAAAATTGAAAAGAAATGACCTAAAACTTTATAATAAAATGTGTAACTTTTTATATACATTTTTATTTTTTTTAAATTGTAATTTGAAAGTATTATTAATATACAAAAAATATTAAAAAAAAGGTTAAACTGGTCAAGTCCGTGTCAACCTGCGAAACTCAAGTCGTGTTCGAGTTCGGGTTCACATTAATTCATATGCCGAACACATTTTTCACGTCCATGGCTGGACCTGCCAACCCAGGAGAACAAGAAACGTGTAACACCCCAAAATTTCACTCCCTCTTATCTTCTTTACAAAAATCATACCTTAGAAATGTTGAGAGAATCAAGAATAGACGCAGTATCATTAATAAGATCAGCAAACGTAGCCTTCTCAGGCTCAGCAGGAGATTCGGACAGCCCGTATCCTCTAAAATCGGGTGCAATAGCTCGAAAACCAGCCTGTGCGACCGCGATCATCTGGTGGCGCCAAGTGTACCATATCTCTGGGAACCCATGAAGGAAAATCACCACTGGAGATGACTCCAAACCGATCTCAGCTACATGAAGCTTTAGCCCATTCACTTGTACAAATCTGTGTGTAATTTGATCCATTGCTATAGTATTTTATATGCATTCAAGTGTATATATAGATAACATCGCTGTAGTTTGATACGGTTATTAGGACGGTTGTGTCCACCCATTGGGTGTTGTTGGTATGAACATATCAGAATCAACATTAAATGTAAAATTTAAGTCAAAGTATAGCAACCAATAAAAAATAAATTAATTAATTATTAGTTACAAATTTATAAAAATAAAAAAATTTATTGTTGCTTTTAATGCCCTCCGTATACACCTTGCACTACAAAATTAGGCAGAAATTAAAAAGAATTTAAAACTTGGTAGAAATGATAGCAAGTAATAGTAGGAGGATATGTGACAAAGAATAAAAATTAAAAGAAAAGGTATTTTTGTTAACACATAATAAAAAACATATTTTTTTGTTATTTTAGGCCATTGCGTTTTATAACAGAAAGAAAAAACATAAATTTCTTTTGTTTTTAGTCTATTGCGTTTTATAATACAATGAAAAAACACATTTTTGTGTGTTTTTAAATCATTGCGTTTTACAAAAGAGTACAAAACACATTTTTTGTGCATTTAGTTTATTGCGTTTTAGAAAATTACGTTTATGTGTTTTTAATCCATTGTGTTTTAGAAAAAAAACACATTTGTTTGTATTTTCTATCCATTGCGTATTAGAAAAAACACATTCTATGTGTTTTCTGTCCATTACGTTTTAGAAAAAATCATTTTTTTTGTGTTTTTTATCCATTGCCTTCTACGTATGTGGGTATTCGAATTTTTTTTTCAAAAGTTTAGAAATAGATACTCGTTATAAAGATAAAAAAACGCTCGTTTTTATGTTGTAATTTTTATAACAAAAATGATGTCGTATGAAAGAGTTATTAACGTTTAAAAAACGAAGGGGTGGAATTGGATGAGAGAGAAAGTATTGTATTGAGTTGACTAGAATACTCCTAGACAAACCCACATGCCTTTTTTTTTTCAATTTCACTCTTTAATCTTAACATTTGATTATTAAATAGATTGTCAAAATTCCTTTCTAACTTTTCTATCCAAACAAACTTCCTATCGTCTGTTAGGTGCGGAATAGTTTTAACGATTGTAGAGTACATTAGGTATATTCCATCTGCAAGGTAGCAACCGCGCCTGTATTCCACCCCCGAAATCATAAAATTGTGTCTGGACCTGTTCCTTCGATTATATCATCAAATATCTATGATTGGTAGATGATGTTAAGGTCATTAAGTGAACCGGGCAAACCAAAAAAGGCATGCCAAATCCAAAGATCCTATGACGCAACAGCCTCTAATACTATAGTTGGATGACCATGATCGCCCCGAGTATATTGACCTTGCCAAGCAGTAAGGCAGTTCTGCCAGAGCTAGGCATGCAATCAATGCTTCCGAGCATTCCTGGAAAACCATGTCTTTCTTCGTGCGCTTGATATAATTTTTGACGTCGTTTGCGTTTGGTTTCCGCAGATATTTCTTCCTATATAACTTCACAATCCATTTGCAAACCTTGTGCAAACATTCACGTGAAGTTCTTTCGGACATCCTTAAATACTCGTCCAACGAATCGGGTGCAGTCCCGTATTCGAGCAGGTGAATGGGCGCGGTACATTTCTGTAGAGTGGTGAATCCCCCAAGTATGAAGGGACCGAAGGTGTTATTGCTCTCCTTCACTGGTTTGAAGAAATGGAGAACACTTTCCTCAACTGCGATTGTCCCGAGGATCGCAAGGTACGTTATGCAACTGGAAGACTGTTTGGAGTAGCCCTTACCTGGTGGAACACGGAAAAGGGTAAACGAGGAGTTGAAGATGCCATGGCCTTAACATGGGAAGAGTTAAGGGAACTCATGACCAGACGCTTCTGTCCAAGAAGCGAAATCAAAAAGTTGGAAGATGAATTCCACGCGCTAAAACAAAAGGAAGGAGATCACACTTCCTATAATAAAAGATTTCTCGAGCTAAATCAGATGATCCCAAATTTGTTCACCCCCGTGCTACCGCTTGGTTGAACATTACATTCGAGGTCTTCCCTCGAAAATTCAAGACTCGGTTTTAAGCACTTCGCCTGCAACACTTGAAGCCGCGATGGAGTTAGCTACAGAACTTACTGAGAACCGCATCCGAAACGGCAAATCAAGGATGAAAAGAAGAAAGCACCCATAGAGACCTCAACTACAAACCACTCAGTCTCCTCCTCAAGGTTTGCTGGTAAGAGTAAACGAAACAACAAGAATTTTGCTGTCACTCAAACCAACCCTCCTATCACTGCTGCACCACTCACCCAAATTGCTCCTTCGACTGCACCATTTAAAAAGCCATACACCGGCCCACACCCAAAATGCAACCGTTGTTAGTACCATCACCCTCCCGAAACTCTTTGCCAACATTGCACCAGTTGTGGCCGTGCGGGTCACACCATTCAAACTTGTCGCACACTTCAACGAATGAACCGCAATCAACCCCCAACCCAAACCCACCATCAGGTAGTGGGTCAAGCCCAACAACCCTTACTTCTACCATCTGCACAACACATAGCCCAATCCTACTACCAACCCAACTACCCCATGATGCAACCCATGCGAGCTTGTTACAATTGTGAGGACCCAAACCATTTCAGAAACACTTGTCCACCCTTAGTGAACATCATCCATGCTCAAGCTCACCAAGCTAACCAAGCTCCTCCACCTGCCAGAGGAAGAGCTTTCAACATCAATGCCAACCAAGCTAGGGCTGACAACAACGTGGTTAACGGTACGTTTCTCATCAATGGTAGTTATGCATCCATGTTATTCAATACTGGCGCGGATAAGAGTTTTGTGTCCTTAGAATTCGAACCTATCCTCAACCAAACCCGTGATAATCTCATGGAATCTCTAACGGTGGAAGTTGCTGACGGAAAGCCCGTTTCATTAAATTCTATTATACGAAATTGTACCCTCACTCTAAACGATCACGATTTTCCAGTTGACCTCATTCCGATGAAGTTGGGAAGTTTCGATGTTATAATCGGTATGGACTGGCTCAGCCAGCATCACGCTGAAGTAGTGTGCCACGAAAAGTTCATTCGCATTCCTCTTGCAGACAGTCAGACCCTATGTATTTTTGGGGAAACCCCTTCGAAAGGACTCAAATTAATGTCCTGCCTTCAAGCGCGAAAATATCTCCGCAAGAACTATGTCGCATTCCTAACTCACGTCGTCAAAAAGGGAAACAAGGAGAAGAAACTCGAAGATATCCCAGTTGTGAAAGAATTCCCACAAGTCTTTCTTGACGATATTTCAGGACTCCCTCCAATGAGAGAAGTCGAATTCCGCATCGATCTTGTACCTGGCGCTACACCAGTCGCAAAATCTCCTTATAGGTTAGCCCCATCCGAAATGTAAGAGCTGGCCAGTCAACTGCAAGAACTGACTGACAAAGGATTCATACGTCCTAGCTCCTAGCCTTGGGGTGCACCTGTTCTTTTTGTGAAGAAGAAAGATGGAACGTTTCGCATGTGTATTGACTACAGAGAACTCAACAAGTTAACGGTTAAGAATCGCTACCCACTACCTCGCATCGATGACCTCCTAGACCAACTTCAAGGCGCCACCTGCTTTTCAAAAATCGACCTTCGTTCTGGTTATCATCAGCTCAGAGTACATGAGGAAGATATCCCAAAAACCGCTTTCCGGACTCGTTATGGTCATTACGAATTCATGGTCATGCCATTCGGTTTAACCAACGCCCCCGCTGTATTCATGGATCTAATGAATAGGGTATGCAAACCCTACCTCGACCGTTTCGTCGTAGTCTTCATCGATGATATTCTTATCTACTGCAAGTCTAAATCCGATCATGAACGACACCTTCGACTCATCCTTACACTCTTAAGGACTGAAAAGCTCTACGCTAAGTTCTCAAAATGCGAATTCTGGTTAGGAGAAGTACAATTCCTTGGACATGTCGTCAATGACAAGGGAATACATGTCGATCCTTCAAAAATCAAGGCAGTGCAAGAATGGCAAGCGCCACGTATGCCTACCGAAGTAAGGTCATTTCTCGGTTTGGCTGGTTACTATCGACGCTTCATTGCCAATTTTTCCCGTATTGCTGTACCACTCACGGCTTTGGCTCATAAAGGAAAACCCTTCATATGGGGACCTAAACAAGAAGAAGCCTTCCAAACTCTAAAGCAAAAACTTTGTGACGCACCTATCCTCACACTCCCTGAAGGTTGCGATGACTTTGTAGTATATTGCGACGCATCAGGGCAAGTGCTAGGATGTGTATTAATGCAAAGAGGAAAAGTGATAGCCTATGCTTCTAGGCAACTCAAAGTTCATGAGAAGAATTACACCACCCACGACTTGGAACTTGGAGCCGTTGTGTTCGCTCTCAAGATATGGAGACATTACCTCTATGGTACCAAGTGTGAAATATACACCGACCACAAAAGCCTCCAACATATCTTCAACCAAAAGGAGTTGAATATGAGGCAACGAAGATGGGTCGAACTTCTCAACGACTACGACTGTGAAATTCGGTATCATCCTGGCAAGGCAAACATAGTGGCCGATGCGCTGAGTCGAAAAGGTTATGCGAACTCCATTCATCTTCTCTGTTCGCAAATCATAACCGACATCAAAGATCGAATCCGAGCAGCTCAACATGTTTCTGTAACAGAAAATGACGTACGCGATGAGCTGTCATGTGGAGCTGAACTCAAAATCGAAACCAAATCCGACGGTATTCTATACTATTTAAATCGCATATGGATTCCCGATCGCGATAACCTTCGTGATTTCCTCATGAATGAGTCGCACAAAACACGATACTCTGTACACCCAGAAGCCGACAAGATGTATCAAGACCTACGATACACCTACTGGTGGCCGGGCATGAAAAAGGATATCGCTATTTTTGTTTCCAAGTGCCTTGCCTGTTTCAAAGTAAAAGCTGAACATCAAAGACCTTCAGGACTTCTAGTCCAACCTGAAATACCTGTATGGAAGTGGGAAAACATAACCATGGAGTTCATTACCGGGTTACCTCGCACCTCCAGTGGGTATGACACCATATGGGTAATCATTGATCGTCTTACAAAATCAGCTCACTTTATACCGATTCGCGAGGACTTCAAAAAACGAGAAGTTAGCTCGTATCTACATCAGCGAGATCGTAAGCCGTCATGGTGTACCTTTAAGCATCATTTCAGACCGTGATGGTCGTTTCACTTCACGAACCTGGCGAGCCGTACAAACCGCCTTGGGTACACGATTAGACCTCAGTACCGCTTTTCATCCTCAAACTGATGGACAATCTGAACGCACCATCCAAACTTTTGAAGACATGCTTCGAGCATGTGTCATACACTTCAAAGGGAATTGGGACGCTCATCTACCATTAGTTGAATTTTCGTACAACAATAGCTATCATTCAAGTATAGGCATGGCTCCTTTCGAAGCTTTATATGGTCGTAAGTGCCGAGCTCCAGTATGTTGGCACGAAATTGGGGAATCACAAATCACCGGTCCAGAATTAATTCAAGAAACAACCGACAAGGTCATTCAAATGCGAAACAATCTTCTAGCAGCTCAAAGTCGTCAAAAGAGTTATGCAGACAAACGACGAAAGCCCTTGGAGTTTGACATTGGTGATCAAGTACTTTTAAAAGTATCACCGTGGAAGGGAGTGATTCGTTTTGGCCAGAAGGGCAAGCTAGCACAACGCTACGTAGGACCTTTCAAGATACTTGAAAAAGTAGGTCCTGTAGCATACAAGCTTGACCTACTAGAAGAGCTCAACAGAATTCATCCCACATTCCACGTATCAAACTTGAAGAAGTGCCTCGCCGATGAAACCTCCATATTCCTCTAGAAGACATTCAGATCGATGAATCTATGCACTTCATTGAAAGACCAGTAGAAATCATGGACTTCGGAGAGAAGCGTTTAAGACATAGTCGTATTCCAATTGTCAGGGTGCGTTGGGAGTCAAAACGAGGACCTGAGTTTACTTGGGAACGTGAAGACTCAATGCGCGAGAAATACCCGCATCTTTTTCCTGTTACCACTACTACTTAAATTTCGGGACGAAATTTCTAAAAGTAGGGGATACTGTAACATTCGTCGAAAAACGGGTTTTCAAAACCCGCTTCGTTTATCAATCAAATATCCAGTTATAAATTTCGTTGCGTATTTATGGTTGATATTAATTTTAAACAATACATAATTAATAAATATATTAGAATTTAAAAACCATAATTTATAATTATAATAAATAATGAATAAAAAATAAATGGAGACGCCGGGTTTCGAACCCGGGTCACCCGCATGAACAAACACACAACACACCACTCCGCCACACGCTTTCTTTGTGAAAATACTGAAATAAATAATACTTAAAGTAAAACCCGAATTCAAAACCAGAGATCACCGCGCACTCAGGACTCGCAATCACCGGAAAATCTGGCAATCCGCGATTTTGGCCATTTCCCTTTTGACTAAAATGCGATAACCGATCATCGACATCAATCATAACCGTTGCCGGCCGTCAATTTCGGTCATAACCGCCGAAAAACCTTTGACCGCGAATCAAGACTCAAAATCGGACCCAATTCATCTAGTTCTTCCCTATAAATACCCACTCAATCTTCCGGAAATCCTTTCGCTCAGAACCGCACACTTTTTCGAAGTTGAAATTCCTCAAAAGCTCGTCGCCGGAGATTTCCAATTTCGCCGGAATCCTGCCGGAATCGCTAGACAGAAAACCGCGTTCATTCATCGGTCGGTATAACTGTCTAAACTTCTCTGCTATCTCTTAATTTATACTTTAATCATTCCAACCAATAATCAAAACTGTTAAACAGTTCATACAGCCGGACATCGCAAATCAGAGCCGACGACACTTGCTGAAAACTGAAGCAAACTTGCTGTTCTGGTATACCATATCATTTAATTTTTTTGTCCATTTCAATCAAGTATAAGTCGTGATCGATTAAACAAAACAGTCGGATTTCACTGTTCTATGCTCTTATAAACGAAGAAGATGAAGTCGGATATAAGTATTAGTATAATTAAAATTGGATATTCAAACGGGTTAGACACACAGTCCAGCGGTGGACTGTGTGCAATTATAACATTCAAGTCCCGAGTTCGATTCGTGTACGTATCCGGTTCCGCAATAACAAAACATTATTTTTCTTTTAAGTTTAACAGAACACCCCTCAGATAGTACTTAAGTTTAATATAAATCTTAATTTAAATGGGTTAGACACCCAGCCAGTTGGTTGGGCTAGGTGCAAATCAAAGCAGTGGTCACGGGTTCGATGCGGGTTATAAGCACCGGTTCTGCAGATTTTAAAACCTTTTTAAAATAACCAATTTCTGAAATATTCTAGTTAGTATATAAATATAATTAAATCTGAGTTTATTTCGGGTTAGACACGTAGCTCAGTTGGTAGAGCTGCGTGCACGTATACGAGAGGTCCCGAGTTCGAACCTCACTCAGTGCATAAAAGAACATAGTCTTACCGGTCAAGGCCCGGTCAACGGTCAAAAAGTCAACTTTTTATTTCTTTTTATTTATTTATTTAAATGAAAAATTATTTAAAAATACTTAAAAATAAGATTATTAAAGTTAGAAAATTTCCTTAAACTCACAAAAACAAATCTAAAAATCCCATTTAAAGGCACTAATTAAAAATACTAATCTCAAATAAAATTTAATTATTTATCGAATCGTATTGTTATTATCTAGGTTAGTTCTTCCCTCGTCGATTGAATCATAAATTCGTGCGCACTCATCGTCGTCAAAGAACGCACCCATTGTGAGTGAATCTCTATCAATTCCCCGTTTTAATCATATTTTGGGGTGTATCATGGGTCGTATAATTCTTTTATTATATATATAAACACTTGTGCATTCATCATATCCGTGATCAAATGGGTATCAAATGTGTATCAATTGTTGTGTGGATTATATGTAGATTGGATTTACATTTTCAGTGCACACATTTCATTAGGCCCATCAGTTCCCCGTGGGAGACGGGTTGAGCATCAGGTGTCTCATAAGATCGGCTTCGTTTGATTGAGCCTTGATCTCACATTCATCATCATTCATATCATATACTCATTCAAAGTGGTTTGTGTTTGTTTATTTATATATGTTTGCTCACATGTGATATTTGCACAAATTTTCCTCATTAAATAAAACCAGAAATTAGTAACAATGTTTTATCAAGGTTCACTCGCCAACTTTTGTTGACCCAAAATATCCCCGTTTTACACATGATACAGGTGATCCAGCTGAGACAAGAAACACATAGGAAGGCCTAGAAGAATAAACAAGTTTAAGCTTTGGAATAATTAAATAGTTTCAATTTCTTGTAATTGTATGAATTTTGTTTTGGATATTTAAGTTGTAATTTGAATTTAATAAATATGAAACATTTTAGTACCTCATGAGCTTTGGTGATAACCCAATTATGCCCCAACTCTTATTCCGCTGCGGGTCGGGGTGTGACAGTCTACACCTGGACACCCTCTAACCTTATATCTCGCAATCATGTTTTACGAATTTCATTCGGGTGATGCGAGTGTTAACAGGCTAACACCAATGTAAACCTTACAAAGCCCAGTAGTCATGGGGGCCCACATGACTACCTAATCCAATGTATGGGAGACATATGGGGGCCCAAACATGAGCAAACCCCAAGACCTTCTATGGATGTAGTAAACTCATTTTCTCATTTATTTTGTGAATGTTGATTTTTAAATACGACACATGACACCTAAAACGTTAAGCTCATAATCTCATTACGTATTTCCTGTAGATGTCTTATAGACATTCACGAGGAGGTAGAAGGTCATGAAGATCTGGCGAGCTCAAGGCTGCTCAAATAGCCCAACAGATGGCCGCCGTACTTCCCAACATTGTAGTTCAAGTCCAACAAGCCCTTGTCGCTAATCCCATCAACCCAACCAATCAAGGAGGCTGTCACACCCCGACCCGCAGCGGAATAAGAGTCGGAGCATAATTGGGTTATCACCAAAGCTCATGATGTTTACTAATATGTTTCATATTTATTAAGTCCAAATTACATTTCAATGTTCCAAGTCAAATTCATACAATACAAGGGAAGGAAAAATTTAACTAAAACAAATCCATAATCTAAACTGGTTTATTCTTCTAAGCCGCCCTATATGTTTCTTGCTTCGACTTGATCACCTCTATCATGTGTAAAAAATGGGAAATTTTGGGTCAACAAAAGTTGGCGAGTGAACCTTGTTAAAAACATTTGTTATCAATTCATTATTGTAATTTATTTAGGAAAGTTGTGCAATAATCATATATGAACAAATGTATGTAAACATAACGATCACAAACCACCTTGCTTAAACATGAAATAAGAATGACAATGTATATGTTGGCAACGTCCCGTTCACGCTCATAGGTAATGGGGAACGGACGACCTATGCTAATGTATGTGAGATCAAGGCTCAATCAAACGGAGCCGATCTTATGTTGGCAACGCCTGGTTCACGCTCATAGGTAATGGGGAACAGCTCACGCTCATAGGTAATGGGGAGTGGTGGCCTATGAAATGTATGTACTGAAATGATAAAATTAATCTAAACTTCAACCACACAGACAATGGATACACATTGAATACACATTTGATCATGAACATGATGGATGCACAAATGTTTAATTATAATAAATAAATAACGACACATGATACACCCCAAAAATGTGATTAAAACGGGGAATTGGTAGAGATTCACTCACATTGGGTGCGTTTGTTTGAAGGTGTTGAATGCGCACGAGTTTAGAGGATTGATCGACGAGAGATAACTAACCAAATAAAATAACGAAAAGGTACGGTAAGTATGTGGATTTTATTAACTATTTTAATAGGATTTTTGGGTATATTTTTGTGAGTTTAAGGCTACTTTCTATCTTTAAAAACGTTATTTTTAAGTATTTTTAATTGATTTTTATATTAAATAAATAAATAAAAATATTAAAGAAAAATTGATTTTTTTGACCGTTGACCAAACCCGTTGACCGTTGACCGGTCCGGTCGATTATATATACGCGCTGGGTGAGACTCGAACCCGTGACCTCCCGTACGCGTGCACGCAGCTCTACCAACTGAGCTACGTGTCTAACCCGAAATAATTTTGTTTTTAATTATACTTATATACTATTTAATTAAATCCGAAAATTATTTATTTTTTAAAAGATTTTAAACGTATCGGACCGGTGCTGACCACAGGTCTCGAACCCGGGACCTGTGGGTTAGCGTACACACAGTCCACCGCTGGACTGTGTGTCTCGCCTGGTTATTAACTTGGTTTTTATTATACTTAACATGGTTTGTGAGTCAACCCGGTTCAGTTAAAAAGGCAAATTTTTATTTCGAGAGAGTAAAGCTGGGACAGGATTCGAACTCGCGTCGTATGTGTGTTTGTTGCACACAGTCCACCGCTGGACTGTGTGTCTAACCCGTTAATTATACCGATTTTAGTTAATCTTATGATACAACCCGACTTCGTCTTCTTCGTTAGATTTTACCCAGAAAACAAGGTCCGACTGTTTGGTCTGGTTTATGCCTTATCTGGTTTTCAAACTTTAAAAGAAACTTAAAGGTAACGAATGGAGAGGGTTTGGGAGAAAAAGATATACCGATCAGGGTTGTTCACAGAATTCCGGCAGAGTCCGTCGGTTCTGAAAGTGAACTCCGGCTGTCGACATCAATTAACAATTTCTGTTCGATTATTACGAAGTTAAGATACTTAATCAAAGTTTAATAGGAGTTGGAAGGATCATACCAGCTCTCAGTGTGATTTCGGAAGTTTCAGAAATCTTCCGGCGAAGGTGGGGATTTCGACTAACGTTGACTGGGATTGCTTCTGATGGTGGAGTTGTGTTAGTGACAGATTACTCGAATGATTGAAACAGAAAGAGTCGAAAGAATTACCGTGTGGATGTGAGTCTTGGTTTTCCGGCGACTTACAGATGTTTTCCGGCGATTAAATTTTCGTCGAGAAGAGATGCGACTTGTGAGCGAAAAGGTTTCCGGTGGATTGTGGGTGAATTTATAGGGTAGTATCGAGATGTATGGGGTCTGAATTCGGTCTCAATTCGAAGTCAGCCGTTCGCCGGCGGTTACGACTGATGTTGCGGGTTCAGACGTCGGTTATAACCGTCGTTAGAGTTAATTCTTCGGTTATCTTGAACGGAAACGTAAATTATCGGCGAAGTCGTCGGGATTTCCGACGACTGCTATTTGGGCGCGATTTGACTGAATTTAACTTCCGCGATTCATCTTTTTAATTAATTGTTTTGGTATATTAACAAACAATCAAAGTGGCGGAGCGGTTGATGGTGTGAAGGTTAAGACTTTGGGGATTTCCGGCTGACCCGGGTTCGACTCCCGGCAGCCGGTTTTCCTTTTTAATTAATTTATTTTTATTTTTTTACAATTATAATTTATATCATCTAATTTCTTTATTAATTATGTATCGTTTAAAATTAAAATAAGCCATAAATGAACAACAAAAATTTTAAAACTGATTGTTCGGTTATTAAACGAAGCGGGTTTCGAAAACCCGTTTTTTCGACAAATGTTACAGTATCCCCTACTTTTAGAAATTTCGTCCCGAAATTTAAGTAGTGGTAGATACAGGAAAAAGGTGTGGGTATTTCTCGCGCATTGAGTCTTCACGTTCCCAAGTAAACTCAGGTCCTCGTTTCGACTCCCAGCGTACCCTGACAATTGGGATGCGGCTTCTTCTTAAACGTTTTTCCCCGAAGTCCATAATTTCTACTGGTCTTTCAATAAAATGCATAGATTCATCAACTTGAATGTCTTCGAGAGGAATATGGAGATTTTCATCAGCGAGGCACTTCTTCAAGTTCGATACGTGGAATGTGGGATGAATTCTGTTGAGTTCCTCCGGTAGGTCAAGTTTGTAGGCTACAGGTCCTACCCTTTCGAGTATCTTGAAAGGACCTACGTAACGTGGTGCTAGCTTGCCTTTTTGGCCAAAGCGAACTACTCCCTTCCACGGCGATACTTTTAAAAGTACTTGATCGCCAACGTTAAACTCCAAGGGCTTTCGCCGCTTGTCAGCGTAACTCTTTTAACGACTTTGTGCCGCTAAAAGGTTGTTTCGGATTAGATGAATCTTGTCAGTTGTTTCTTGTATTAATTCTGGACCGGTGATTTGAGCTTCTCCAATTTCGTGCCAACATATTGGTGATCGGCACTTATGACCATATAATGCTTCGAAAGGTGCCATGCCGATACTTGAATGAAAGCTGTTGTTGTACGAAAATTCAACTAATGGTAGGTGAGCGTCCCAATTCCCTTTGAAGTCTATGACACATGCCCGAAGCATGTCTTCAAGAGTTTGAATGGTGCGTTCAGATTGACCATCAGTTTGGGGGTGATAAGCGGTGCTGAGATCTAATCGTGTACCCAAAGCGGCTTGTACAGCTTGCCATGTTCGTGAAGTGAAACGACCATCACGATCTAATATAATGCTTAACGGTACACCATGACGGCTTACGATTTCACTGATGTAGATGCGAGCTAGTTTCTCATTTTTGAAGTCTTCGCGAATCGGAATGAAGTGAGCTGATTTTGTAAGACGATCAATGATTACCCATATTGTGTCGTACCCACCACGAGTGCGAGGTAACCCGGTAATGAAGTCCATGGTTATATTTTCCCACTTCCATACGGGTATTTCAGGTTGGACCAGAAGTCCTGAGGGTCTTTGGTGTTCAGCTTTCACTTTTGAACAGGTAAGGCACTTTGAAACGAAAACGGCAATATCCTTCTTCATGCCAGGCCACCAGTAGGTGTATCGAAGGTCCTGATACATCTTGTCGGCTCCTGGGTGTACGGAGTATCGTGTTTTGTGAGCCTCTTTCATAAGAGTATCGCGAAGGTTAATGTGATCAGGAATCCATATACGATCTAGATAATACAGAATGCCGTCAGATTTTGTTTTGAGTTTAAGTTCTGCTCCACAAGATAACTCGTTGCTTATGTCGTATTCTGTTATGGAACATGTTGAGCTTCTCGGATTTGGTCTTTGATGTTGGTCATGATTTGCGAACATAGAAGACGAATGGAGTTCGCATAACCCTTTCGACTGAGTGCATCGGCCACCACATTTGCTTTGCCAGGATGATACCGAATTTCGCAGTCGTAGTCATTAAGAAGTTCGACCCGTCTTCGTTGCCTCATGTTCAGCTCCTTTTGGTTAAAGATATGTTGGAGGCTCTTGTGATCAGTGTAAATTTCACACTTGGTACCATAGAGGTAATGTCTCCATATCTTAAGAGCGAACACAACGGCTCCAAGTTCTAGGTCGTGAGTAGTGTAGTTCTTTTCATGAGTTTTGAGCTGCCTAGAAGCATAGGCTATCACTTTTCCCCTTTGTATTAAAACACAGCCTAATCCCTGTCCTGATGCGTCTCAATACACTACAAAGTCATCGCATCCTTCGGGGAGTGTGAGGATAGGAGCGTCACAAAGCTTTTGCTTAAGGGTTTGGAAGGCTTCTTCTTGTTTAGGTCCCCATATGAAGGTTTTCCTTTATGTGTCAAAGCCGAGAGTGGTACAGCGATGCGAGAGAAATTTGATATGAAACGACGGTAATACCCAGCCAAACCAAGGAAAGATCTTACTTCGGTTGGGGTACGTGGCGCTTGCCATTCTTGTACTGCTTTGATCTTTGCGGGGTCGACATGAATTCCCTTGTCATTGACGACATGACCAAGGAACTGTACTTCTTTTAACCAAAATTCGCATTTGGAGAATTTAGCGTAAAGCTGTTCGGTCTTCAAGAGTGTGAGGATGAGTCGAAGGTGTCGTTCATGATCAGTTTTAGACTTTGAGTAAATGAGAATATCGTCGATGAAGACTATAACAAAGCGATCAAGATAGGGTTTGCAAACTCTGTTCATTAAGTCCATGAAGACTGCTGGAGCGTTGGTTAGACCAAATGGCATAACCATGAATTCATAGTGACCATATCGAGTTCGTAAGGCGGTCTTTGGGACGTCTTCTTCATGTACTCTGAGTTGGTGATAGCCGGAACGAAGGTCGATCTTTGAAAACAAGAGGCACCCTGGAGTTGGTCTAGAAGATCATCGATGCGAGGTAAAGGATAGCGATTTTTTATCGTTAATTTGTTGAGTTCCCTGTAATCGATACACATGCGAAAGGTCCCATCTTTCTTTTTTACAAACAGGACAGGTGCACCCCAAGGCGATGAGCTAGGACGTATGAATCCTTTGTCGGTCAGTTCTTGCAATTGACTGGCCAGCTCTTGCATCTCGGATGGGGCTAACCTATAAGGAGATTTCGCGACGGGTGTAGCGCCAGGTATAAGGTCGATGCGGAATTCGACTTCTCTCTTGGGAGGAAGTCCTGCGATGTCGTCGGGAAAAACTTGCGGGAATTCTTTCACTACGGGTATATCTTCGAGTTTCTTCTCTTTGTCTCCCTTCTTGACAATGTGGGTTAGAAATGCTACATAATTCTTGCGGAGATATTTTCGGGCTTGAAGACAGGACATCAGCTTGAGTCCTTTCGAAGGGGTTTCTCCAAAGATTCGTAGAGTTTGACCGTCTGCGAGAGGAATGCGAATGAACTTCTCACGGCATACTACTTCAGCCTGATGTTGGCTGAGCCAGTCCATGCCGATTATAATGTCAAAACTTCCCAACTTCATAGGAATGAGGTCAACAGGAAAATCGTGATCGTTTAGAGTAAAGATGCAGTTTCGGATAATGGAGTTTAATGAGACCGGTTTTCCGTCAGCAACTTCTACCGTTATGGATTCCATAAGTTTGTCACGAGTTTGATTGAGGATGGGTTCAAATTCTAAGGACACAAAACTCTTATCCGCGCCAGTATCAAATAACACGGATGCATAACTACCATTGACGAGAAACGTACCGTTAACCACGTTGTTGTCAGCCCTAGCTTGGTTGGCGTTAATGTTAAATGCTCTTCCTCTAGCAGGTGGAGGAGCTTGGTTAGTTTGGTTCACCGGATTCGCTTGAGCTTGAGCATGTATGATGTTCACCAAGCGTGGACACGTGTTTCTAAAGTGGTTTGGGTCTCCACAATTGTAGCAAGCCCGCATGGGTTGCATCATGGGGTAGTTGGGTTGATAGTAGGTTTAGGTTGTATGTTGTGTAGGTGGTGGTGTAGTAGGGGTTGTTGGGCTTGACCCATTATTTGATGGTGGGTTTGAGTTGTGGGTTGGTTGCGGTTCATTCGTTGTAGTGAGCGGCAGGCTTGGATGGTGTGACCTGCACGGCCACAGCCGGTGCAATATTGACAAGGGTAATCGGGGGAGTGATGGTATTGACAACGGGTACACTTTGGGTAAGGGCCAGAGTATTGCCTTTTGTATGGTGCGGGTGAAGGAGCAACTTGTGTGATGGGTGCAGCAGGATTGGGAAATTTGTTTGGGTGACGGCAAAATTTCTGGTATTTCGCTTCCTCTTGTTTGAAAATTTTGAGGAGGAGGTGGAATGGTTTGAAGTTTGGCCCTCAACGGGGGCTTTCTTTTTCTCCTCTTTGAATTTACCGTTTCTGATACGGTTCTCGGTAAGTTCGGTGGCTAATTCCATGGCGGCTTCGAGGGTTGCAGGCGAAGTGCTGAGGACTGAGTCTTGAATCTTCGAGGGAAGGCCTCGAATATAGTGTTCCACCAAACGGTACACGGGGGTGAACAAGTTAGGAACCATCTGGTTCAGCTCAAGAAATCTTTTGTTGTAGGAAGTGTGATCCCCTTCCTTTTGCTTCAGCGAGTGGAATTCGTCTTCCAACTTCTTGAGTTCGCTTCTTGGGCAGAAGCGTTTTGTCATCATTTCCCTTAACTCTTCCCAGGTTAAGGCCATGGCGTCTTCAATTCCTCTTTTACCCTTCTCGGTGTTCCACCAGGTCAGGGCTACCCCAAATAATCTCCCGGTTGCGTAACGTACCTTGCGATCCTCGGGACAATCGCAATTTAGGAAAGTGTTTTCCATTTCCTCAAACCAGTGGAGGAGAGCGGTGACACCTTCGGTCCCTTCGAACTTTGGGGGATCGCAAGACTTAAAGTGCTTGTAGGAGCACTTCTTGGAGGAAGGGTTGTCAATGATTTGATCCTCTTGATTGGGTGGGTTGACAGGATTCGCGGTGAGAGCTTGCTGGACTTGAATTACAATATCAGGAAGCACCGCGGCCATCTGTTTCGCAATCTGAGTGGCCAAGCGTTCGTTTGACCTTCCTGTCTTTAGTCCTCCACGTAACTGCCTAGCCGACATCTACATGAACATACATAGGAAAGATTGTGAGTTTATGGAGTGTTTAGGGGTCATGTGTCTTAAAAAAAATGAAATTAACATAAATATCAATAATGCAACCACATCCATAGGATGTCTTGGGTTAGCTCATGTTGGCCTCAAATATCCCCCATACCTTCACCTGTATAGTCATGTGGGCCCCCATGACTATTGGTCTTGATAGGATTCACATTAGTATTGGCGACTTAACACTCGCATGACCCGAATGAAAATCACAAAATATGTTTACAAGATGTATGGTCGGAATGTGTCCAGGTGTAGACACAATGACAACTCAAAGTGGGGTTAGCTCACACGACGTTTGGTATAGCATGCTTTGGCCTAATAGGTACTTCGTACTCTCATCGTTAGTCCCCAGGTAGGCAAACTGGTCCTTTATTTTGGATTTATACGAATGCCAAGCCTAGACAGGACGTTCCGACTACCGGTACTGGTACCCTTCCAGTTACTACATGCCCGTCATGAGAAACTCACTTTGATGAGATTTGAAAATACAAAAATCATTGTAAAGCGATCATGAAAATGATGTGGTGTGTGCTTTCATGGATATGATATGTTATAAGAATATGGTTCATGATAAGCATTATATGATAATATATACTTATGAATATGCTTGCATAACATTGAATGTAACAATAAACATAAAGCATATAAACATCATGAATTTTGCATGTAACACACAAAAATTTAAAATTTCTAAGCAACTATAGTATAGGCTCTAAGGGTCTAATAACCATCCTATATCCCTATAGTCATGGCTCTGATACCAATCTGTCACACCCCGACCCGCAGCGGAATAAGAGTCGGAGCATAATTGGGTTATCACCAAAGCTCATGATGTTTACTAATATGTTTCATATTTATTAAGTCCAAATTACATTTCAATGTTCCAAGTCAAATTCATACAATACAAGGGAAGGAAAAATTTAACTAAAACAAATCCATAATCTAAACTGGTTTATTCTTCTAAGCCGCCCTATATGTTTCTTGCTTCGACTTGATCACCTGTATCATGTGTAAAAAAATGGGAAATTTTGGGTCAACAAAAGTTGGCGAGTGAACCTTGTTAAAAACATTTGTTATCAATTCATTATTGTAATTTATTTAAGAAAGTTGTGCAATAATCATATATGAACAAATGTATGTAAACATAACGATCACAAACCACCTTGCTTAAACATGAAATAAGAATGACAATGTATATGTTGGCAACGTCCCGTTCACGCTCATAGGTAATGGGGAACGGACGGCCTATGCTAATGTATGTGAGATCAAGGCTCAATCAAACGGAGCCGATCTTATGTTGGTAACGCCTGGTTCACGCTCATAGGTAATGGAGAACAGCTCACGCTCATAGGTAATGGGGAGCGGCGGCCTATGAAATGTATGTACTGAAATGATAAAATTAATCTAAACTTCAACCACACAAAATATGGATACACATTGAATACACATTTGATCATGAACATGATGGATGCACAAATGTTTAATTTATAATAAATAAATAACGACACATGATACACCCCAAAATGTGATTAAACGGGGAATTGGTAGAGATTCACTCACATTGGGTGCGTTTGTTTGAAGGTGTTGAATGCGCACGAGTTTAGAGGATTGATCGACGAGAGATAACTAACCAAATAAAATAACGAAAAGGTTTCGGTAAGTATGTGGATTTTATTAACTATTTTAATAGGATTTTTGGGTATATTTTTGTGAGTTTAAGGCTACTTTCTATCTTTAAAAACATTATTTTTAAGTATTTTTAATGATTTTTATATTAAATAAATAAATAAAAATATTAAAGAAAAATTGATTTTTTTGACCGTTGACCAAACCCGTTGACCGTTGACCGGTCCGGTCGATTATATATACGCGCTGGGTGAGACTCGAACCCGTGACCTCCCGTACGCGTGCACGCAGCTCTACCAACTGAGCTACGTGTCTAACCCGAAATAATTCTGTTTTTAATTATACTTATATACTATTTGATTAAATCCGAAAATTATTTATTTTTAAAAAGATTTTAAACGTATCGGACCGGTGCTGACCACAGGTCTCGAACCCGGGACCTGTGGGTTAGCGTACACACAGTCCACCGCTGGACTGTGTGTCTCGCCTGGTTATTAACTTGGTTTTTATTATACTTAACATGGTTTGTGAGTCAACCCGGTTCAGTTAAAAAGGCAAATTTTTATTTCGAGAGAGTAAAGCTGGGACAGGATTCGAACTCGCGTCGTATGTGTGTTTGTTGCACACAGTCCACCGCTGGACTGTGTGTCTAACCCGTTAATTATACCGATTTTAATTAATCTTATGATACAACCCGACTTCGTCTTCTTCGTTAGATTTTACCCAGAAAACAAGGTCCGACTGTTTGGTCTGGTTTATGCCTTATCTGGTTTTCAAACTTTATAAGAAACTTAAAGGTAACGAATGGAGAGGGTTTGGGAGAAAAAGATATACCGATCAGGGTTGTTCACAGAATTCCGGCAGAGTCGTCGGTTCTGAAAGTGAACTCCGGCTGTCGAAATCAATTAACAATTTCTGTTCGATTATTACGAAGTTAGATACTTAATCAAAGTTTAATAGGAGTTGGAAGGATCACACCAGCTCTCAGTGTGATTTCGGAAGTTTCAGAAATCTTCCGGCGAAGGTGGGGATTTCGACTAACGTTGACTGGGATTGCTTCTGATGGTGGAGTTGTGTTAGTGACAGATTACTCGAATGATTGAAACAGAAAGAGTCGAAAGAATTACCGTGTGGATGTGAGTCTCGGTTTTCCGGCGACTTACAGATGTTTTCCGGCGATTAAATTTTCGTCGAGAAGAGATGCGACTTGTGAGCGAAAAGGTTTCCGGTGGATTGTGGGTGAATTTATAGGGTAGTATCGAGATGTATGGGTCTGAATTCGGTCTCAATTCGAAGTCAGCCGTTCTCCGGCGGTTACGACTGATGTCGCGGGTTCAGACGTCGGCTATAACCGTCGTTAGAGTTAATTCTTCGGTTATCTTGAACGGAAATGTAAATTATCGGCGAAGTCGTCGGGATTTCCGACGACTGCTATTTGGGCGCGATTTGACTGAATTTAACTTCCGCGATTCATCTTTTTAATTAATTGTTTTGGTATATTAACAAACAATCAAAGTGGCGGAGCGGTTGATGGTGTGAAGGTTAAGACTTTGGGGATTTCCGGCTGACCCGGGTTCGACTCCCGGCAGCCGGTTTTCCTTTTTAATTAATTTATTTTTATTTTTTTACAATTATAATTTATATCATCTAATTTGTTTATTAATTATGTATCGTTTAAAATTAAAATAAGCCATAAATGAACAACAAAAATTTTAAAACTGATTGTTCGGTTATTAAACGAAGCGGGTTTCGAAAACCCGTTTTTCGACAAATGTTACAGAGGCCAAAATGTTGCCAATCCTCCCACCAACACCACCAACTGCACCTACAAGCACTTCAACCCCTGCGACCCTCCAAAGTACGAGGGGACTGAAGGTGTCACTGCCCTCCTTCGTTGGTTTGAGGAGATGGAGAGCACCTTTCTCAATTGCAATTGTCCCAATGATCATAAGGTGCGTTATGCTACAGGTCGTTTGTATGGGGTAGCACTTACATGGTGGAACACGGAGAAAAGTAGACAAGGCGTTGAAGCCGCTGTGGCCCTAACTTGGGAAGAGTTGAGGGAACTTATGACAAGACGTTTCTGTCTAAGAAGCGAAATCAAGAAATTAGAGGATGAGTTCTACTTTGAAACAAAAGGAGGGAGACCACATAACTTACAACAAGAGATTCCTCGAGTTGAATCGGATGGTCCCCAACTTGTTCACTCCACTCTACCGATTGATCGAGCACTACATTCGAGGTCTTCCTCAAAAATTCAAAATTCTGTGATGAGTACTACGCCTGCAACTCTCGAGGCAGTGATGGAGGTAGCTACTGAGCTCACGGAAAATCGCATCAGAAATGGTGATTTTAAAGATGAGAAGAAGAAAGACAAGACACCTGCTGAAACCCCAACTCAAACAGGATCATCTTCTAAATTTGTTGGCAAAAGGAAGCGCAATGGAAAGAATTTCGTTGTTACCCAAACCAATCCCACTATCATTGCCGCCCTAATCACACAAGTTGCTCCTCCTGCCATCCAGTTCAAGAAACCATATACAGGATCTCATCCAAAATGCAACCGATGCCAATATCACCACCCTCCTAAGAACGCATGTCTTCACTGCACAAATTGTGGTCGTGCAGGTCATACAATTCAAACTTGTCACACTATTCAAAGACCAAACCGCAATCAACCTCAAGCCCAACCCAACAACCAAGTGGTAGGCCAAGCCCAATACCAACAACCTTTACTTTTACCACCTGCTCAACCCTACTACCAACCCAACTATCCTATGATGCAACCAGTCAGAGCCTATTTCAATTGCGGTGATCCCATCCACTTTCGAAACACTTGCCCACGTTTGGTGAACATCATAAATGCCCAAGCTCAAGCTAACCCAGTGAACCAAGCCAATCAAGTCAATCTGCCCACCAGAGGAAGAGCTTTTAACATCAATGCCAACCAAGCTAGAGCGGATAATAACGTGGTTAACGGTACGTTTCTCATTAACGGTAGTTATGCATCTATTCCATTTGACATTGGTGCAGATAAGAGCTTCGTGTCCTTAGAGTTCGAATCTATCCTTGATTTACCTCGCGTTAGTCTAGCTGAATCATTCACGGTAGAAGTAGCTGACGGTGAACCTATTACGTTAGACTCAATTATTCGTGATTGCACTCTTACTCTTAACGATCATGATTTTCCAATTGATCTTATCCCCATAAAGTTGGGTAGTTTCGACGTCATCATTGGTATAAACTGGCTTAGTCAGCATCACGCTGAAGTTGTTTGTTATGAGAATTTTATATGAATTCCTCTCGCTGACGGTCAAACTTTACGTATCTTCGGTGAAACCCCTTCCAAGGGACTCAAGTTGATGTCATGCCTTCAAGCTCGAAGATACCTTCGCAAAGACTATATCGCATTTTTAGCTCACATCGTCAAAAAGGAAGGCAATGAAAAGAAGCTCGAAGACATTCCAGTCGTTAAAGAATTTCCTCAAGTTTTTCCCGATGACGTTTCAGGACTTCCTCTTGTACGAGAAGTCGAGTTCCGAATCCACCTTGTACCTAGTGCTACACCAGTTGCAAAATCTCCATATCGGTTAGCCCCCTCTGAAATGCAAGAACTAGCTAGTCAGCGGCAAGAGTTGACTGACAAGGGATTTATACGTCCTAGCTCATCACCTTGGGGAGCGCTGGTTCTTTTCATAAAGAAGAAAAATGGAACCTTTCGAATGTGTATCAACTATAGGGAGCTCAATAAGCTGACTATCAAGAACCGCTATCCTTTACCTCATATCGATGATCTCCTAGATCAACTTCAGGGTGCCACCTGTTTCTCAAAAATCGATTTTCGTCCTGGTTATCACCAACTTAGAGTACGCGAAGAAGACATTCCAAAGACTACTTTTCGAACTCGATATCGTCACTACGAATTCATGGTTATGCCTTTTGGTTTGACCAATGCTCCAGCCGTTTTCATGGATTTGATGAACAGGGTGTGTAAACCCTACCTCGATCGTTTCTTCATAGTCTTCATCGATGATATTCTTATATATTCTAAGACCAAATCCGATCATGAATGACATCTTCGACTCATCCTAACAGTTTTGAGAACCGAAAAGCTTTACGCTAAGTTTCGAAGTGTGAATTTTGATTAAAAGAAGTTCAATTTCTTGGCCACGTCACCAACGACAAGGGAATTCATGTCGACCCTGCGAAGATTAAAGCGGTGCAAGAATGGCAAGCTCCATGCACTCCTACCGAAGTTAGGCTATTTCTTGGTCTAGCTGGTTATTATCGACGTTTCATCGCAAATTTTTCTCGTATTGCCTTACCACCACAGCCTTGACTCATAAGGGCAAGCCTTTCATTTGGGGGCCCAAGCAAGAAGAGGCTTTTCAACTTTGAAGCAAAAACTTTGTGATACAACTATCCTTACTCTTTTTGATGGTTGTGAAGACTTTGTGGTTTATTGCGACGCATTAGGATAGGGACTAGGTTGCGTCCTAATGCAAAGAGGAAAGGTGATAGCCTACGCCTCAAGGCAACTCAAAGTACATGAAAAGAATTACACTACTCACGACCTAGAACTTGGAGCAGTTGTGTTCGCTCTAAAGATATGAAGACATTACCTCTATGGTACCAAGGGTGAGATTTACACTGACCACAAGAGTCTCCAACATATTTTCAATCAAAAAGAGTTGAACATGAGGCAACAACGATGGCTTAAACTTTTAAATGATTACGATTGCGAAATCCATTATCATCCTGGCAAAGCCAATGTTGTGACTGATGCTCTTAATCGAAAAGAGTATGCGAACTCCATCCATCTTTTATGTTCCCAAATTGTAACCGATCTTCAAAACCGAATTTGAGCGGCCCAACATATTTCTGTCACGGAAAATGATGTACGAGATGAATTATCTTGTGAGCCGAAACCAAGTTAGAATCCAAGTCCAATGGTATCCTCTATTATTTAAATCGTATTTGGGTACCTGATCGTTAAATCTTCGTACTTTTCTCATGAATGAGGCTCACAAAACACGATACTCTATACATCCAGGTGCTAATAAGATGTATCAAGACCTACGATACTCTTATGGGTGGCATGGCATGAAGAAGGACATTGCTATTTTTGCCTTTAAGTGCCTCACATGCTCTAAGGTTAAAGCTGAACATCAAAGACCTTCAGGGTTACTCGTCTAACCTGAAATACCTGTTTGGAAGTGGGAAAACAAAACCATGGATTTCATTACTGGGTTACCTCACACCTTAAGTGGTATGACACAATTTGTGTTATCATTGATCGTCTCACAAAATCAGCTCATTTCATTCCAATCCGCGAAGATTACAAGAACGAGAAGTTAGCTCGTATATATATATATATTATATATAAATTGATGAAATTGTAAGCCGTCATGGTGTGCCTTTAAGTATCATTTCGGATCGAGACGGACGTTTCACTTCACGAATATGGCAAGCCGTACAATCAGCGTTAGCTACACGTTTAGATCTCAGCACTGCCTTTCACCCTCAAACTGACGGTCAATCTGAGCGCACCATACAAACTCTTGAAGACATGTTGCGAGCATGTGTCATAGACTTCAAGGGCAATTAGGATACTCATCTACCGTTAGTTGAATTTTTGTACAACAATAGCTATCATTCAAGCATCGGCATGGCTCCTTTTGAAGCCTTATATGGTCGTAAGTGCCGATCTCTAGTATGTTGGCACGAAATTGGGGAAGCACAAATCACTGGACCTGAGTTGATCCAAGAAACAACTGATAAGATTCTTCAGATCCGCAATAATTTTCTAGCAGCTCGAAGTCGTCAAAAGAGTTAGCTGATAAATGAAGAAAGCCACTTGAGTTTTGTGTTGCGATCAAGTACTTTTGAAAGTATCACCATGGAAGGGAGTGGTTCTTTTTGGTCAAAAAGGCAAGCTAGCACCACACTATGTGGGACCATTCAAAATACTCGAAAGAGTTGGTCCTGTAGCTTACAAGCTCGACTTACTAGAAGAACTCAACAGAATTCATCCCACGTTCCATGTATCAAACTTGAAAAAGTGTCTCGCCGACGAAAATCTCCATATACCATTGGAAGATATTCACATTGATGAATAAATGCATTCCGTTGAACGACCTGTAGAAATCATGGACTTCGGTGAGAAACGTTTAAGACGAAGTCGTATTCCAATAGTCAGAGTGCGTTGGGAGTCAAAACGAGGACCTGAGTTTACTGGGAACGCGAAGACTCAATGCGTGAAAAATACCCGCATCTTTTTCTAGTTACACCTACTACTTAAATTTCGGGACGAAATTTCTAAAAGTAGCGGATACTGTAACATTCGTTGTAAAACGGGTTTCAAAACCAGATTCGTTAAATAATTCAAATATTTAATTTAAAGTCTCATTGCGTATTTATTCACCATTTAATCCGAGTTATAAAATTATAGTTACTAAATAAATTAAAAGAATTAAGATATTAAATAAATAATAATAATATTAATAAATGAAATTTTAATAATAAAATAAAAATAAAGGGGCAACCGGGTTTCGAACCCGGGTCCCCATCAAACACACACACAACCTACACCACTGCACTACACACACCATTGTGTTTAAACTTGAAAACAAATTAGTGTTATAGTAAAATCAACCAGCATACTTGCAAGTTCAAAGTGCAGAATCAGTAACCGCCAAAGCCAAATTTGAGAAATCTTTGCAATTAACGTTTCTCCTTATGATTGATTGAATGTAACTGATGTCGAACTAACCGAAATCGATTCAATTAATTCAAAAACCGATTGAAATCAATTTGAAATCATTGACCCATGATTTGGGTCTTGAAACCGAAATCGGTGCTGACTGTCTAGCCTATAAATACCAACCTTCTCATTTCGATTAAACTCGCCAATTTCAAATCAACTCCCTGCTTTTAAAAATCCTCGCCGGAGATCGTTTTAGTCGCCGGGCATCACCGGAAATATCAAAGATCTCAGCCTCTCAGTATTATCGCTTGAATTATCTTTTCCTATCTTTTATTTTGTTAATCAGTAGTAAAATGTGTAAGAACAATCTTGATCGAATTACTGATCTGATGTTCTGAGTTTCAAACTTGAAGAAGATAAAGTTCGAATAATGTATATGTATAATTAAAAACGGTTTTAAAACCGGGTTAGACATAGTCCAGTGGTGGACTGTGTGCAATATCAACAAGCACGTCCCGGGTTCGAGTCTCTCATGTTACCGACTTTCTGAAATAAAAACCAATCCTTTTAAACCTATTCAGATCACCCTTCAACATGTATATAAATTTAATATAATTCAGTGTTTATACGGGTTAGACACACAGCCCAACTGGTTAGGCTGTGTGCATACGAAACATAGGTCCCGAGTTCGATTCTAGCTTCTGTAACTGGTTTTGGCAATTAATAAACCTTTTTAAATAAAAACAAAAATATGGTTAAACCTAATTTGTAGATATATGTAAATTAAAATCAGAATTATTTCATATTAGACACGTAGCGTAGGTGGTAGAGCTGCGTGCACGTATACGGGAGGTCACAAGTTCGATCCTCACACGAAGCCAAATACACATGCGGTCAAACGGGTTGACCGGAACCGGTTCACCCGGTCAACCCTGTTAAGGGGATATTTTTTTATAACCATTTTCTTTATTATTTTATTTGAAAATCATTTAAAAAATTCTTAAAAATAAGACTTTCTAAGTTTAAAAATTGTAATAAATACCACAAAAGTAGATCTAAAAATCTAATAAAAAGCATTAATTTGAAATATAAATTTCAAATAGAAGTTATATATTTATCGAATTATTACGTGATTATTTAGGTTGGTTTCCCTCGTCGGTTGAATCCTAAATCGTGCACAATCGTCATCAATCCCAAGAAACGCACCCACTGTAAGTGAATCCTTACAAATTCCCCTTTTTATTCATGTTTTGTGGTGTATCATGTGTCGTTTACATTTTTATTCAAACCCTTGTGCTACTACCAATATATGATCTAACGTTTGTGTAATGTTTGGTTGTTGTTATACGTGGTTACATTTTCTCATTTTAGTGCAATCATTCACATTAGGCCCATCAGTTCCTCGTTGGATACAAGTTGAACATCGGGTGCCTCATTGGATCGGCTCCGTTTGATTGAGCCTTGATCTCACAGTTCATCATTATCATGCTCATGTGTACATTGCTTGGTGTTATGTAGTTTGTAGATAGATTTACATATACGTATGCTCATATTTGGTTTATGCACATTTTTAATTAAATTAATCAACATAACTAATTCTTTCAAATGTTTAATGAGATTCACTCGCCAACTTTTTTGACCCAAATCTTTATTTTACACGTGATACAGGTGGACAGGTTGAGGAAAGGAACACTTAGGAATTGGCTTTAGAAGAAGAATAAAACAATGCTTGTCTAGAATATTTACGTGTTTGTATTGTTTTTACGTGTTTGTTGCAATATTCTCTTTTAGTTGTGAATTAATAAATATGAAACTTAATTATAGTAAATGTCATGAGTTTTGATGAAAATCCAATCATGCCCCGACTTCTATTTCCGTTGCGGGTCAGGGTGTGACAAAGCATGTGTAATGTATAAACATGTATGAATATAATTCAAAGAAAATATAATCTCGATGTATGGCTCGGTTTTAAAAATAAAATGTGTAGTTCCTTATCGTTTATGTATTGTGCAAGTATGATTAAACAAGTCTGATATAAAATATGATTTCCATTATCATTAAGTCTTGATTTACAAAGGATTGAAATTGAAACACGAATTACAATAAATTGAAAAAGAAGTGAAATTTTACGAAACATTACACATCTTCGCTAATCATACCTAAAAACCATAGGAGATCATGATGCTACATCTTCAATATGTAGTATGCATGAGATTTAAATATTGGTCATATTTTTTTTATCTTAACATGCTATAAAACCCATGTATCTCAAAAACTCTCGTAGTTCATCCATTTTTCTACATGTTTTCAGGTACGAAGCTTTAGCTAGGATCTTGGATTGCTCACATAAGACTTGGCCTAGATATAAAAAATCAAGACTTGTGTTTATTTTCCCTATTCGTTGTAATTTGTTATTTAATCTTAAAACAATGTAATTCAACTATTTCAATTTAATAGTAAATTCCTTTATGCCTTAGTCTTTGTAACAATTCGTCACACACCATAGATTCTACACACCGTGAGGGTTTGACAATAGCTAAGTACATAAACTTCAAACAACTAACTAATTTCTATATCAATCTTCAATTTTCAAACTTACAAAGCTCCGGTCCTTGCCAATTCCTCTTTCTGATTAATTGACTAAAAAACTAAGGGTTACTCTTTCACACTTGAGGCATGTCTAACTATCAGCCCACATTATCCAACCACATTCGACCTTTTATTGTTGAAATCCAAAGTGTCAAAACATAACTTGATGGGTTACGCGTTAAAGAAACTGAAGATGGATAATGAAGAACGCGTACACAACAAACGAACCTTCAACCTGCATTTGTATTAGTCTAAGACATGTGAATGCAAGCACCAGCCCTACAATAACTTACTACGTTCGATTTTTTGTACCATTTTAACGATTTTTGAAGAAGACGATGATGGTCATTGAGATATTCTTAGTAAACTAAGATGTAAGTTGGGCTTGAATCAATTTGGGGATGACAATGATATATGGGAAACACATTACATAATGCACCCCTAAGAGTAAATTTTACATTTCACCACATAACAAACGGTTCATTGACAAGGACGCACATTGCAACAAAAAGAAACCACGGGTGCTTAGGGGTGTTTTTTAGAGATTAGAGGCTCAACGCATGTTTTTTTAGATAACCACATGGACGCAAATTGCATTTTACTCCAAATTTTCAAATATATATCGTTGCAACGTGTTTAATTTATCTACATCTCGATAACTAATTTAGTAAAGGCCAAACTGCGAATAATAATATACAAGTGATTAAAGCAAATAACGTATATGTCATTAAAGTAGCTTCACGATTTAGTTTTTTTTTTAATTATATAAAGTGTTGTTGTTTACCATTTTCAATATTTTAATGATATAATGGGGTGTGCTTATTTTATCTATGTTTCAATAAAAATTAATTGAAAACGATACAAGTCAAATATAAATGTTTTTTTGTCCTTTACCATGATGAACCGAACCTTTGTCCTCCGAACAACATCAGTATCGGCATCGTTCTTCGTTTTTATGGTTTTCTTGACGTTCCTATTGATGCCATAATGAACCGAACCAATATTGACCGAATAACATCAGTACCGGTATTTGTTTTTGTAGTTTTTTTATGAATGTATGTCTTTCGAATACTACACCAAGTATGGGTATCATACACGTACTGTACCGAACAACATCATTACCGGTCTTCTTTTTATCATTTTTATAACGTTCCTATCGTTGCCATTACGAAGTAAACCAATTCCGACTGAATAACATTGCGATCGATATTCGTTTTTATGGTGTTTGATTGATGTTTCTTTTTCGATTGCTATACCAAGTGCCGGTATCATACATGTGGTATAAAAACCAAGCCGGTACCAAAATAGTTTACATTTTGACATATATTTATATTTATTATTATTATTATTGTTATTATTATTATTATTATTATTATTATTTTTAATCACATAATTGAGAAAATTCATTGATCATATTAATGAAATTAAGGCTAGGGGGTGTGGTATAGCGTTCCAGGCCAAATCAACAATTTTAGCGCCCTTTAGCACCCCATAGCCACCCCTGGGTGCCATAGAAAAGGCTTTATTCTAGTAAGGAGCGCTAATGAAATGTGTAGGTGGGGCCCGTTCTTTTCAACCAATCAAATCTTTTACTCTTTTTTGTATTTTGTTTAATATGAGGCTTTAAATCAATAAATGCAAGTTAAAGAAAGAAGCTTTTAAAACCTCTATATGAAATATGATATAACGTGATAAAACCCTTAGAGACTTTATAAAACACTCACCGGCCTTATTGAATTGGAAAACCTAAGGTTGTAAAATGTAAAGCATTATATAGTTTAGAGACTTATAATGTAACTTGTTTTGCATATCTCTCTCTCTCCTTAGTAAAGCTGGCTTATAGAGAGAAACACATACCTCCATGGCTTCTTTCATCATGTAAATCAATCTCCTCAATCCACCATATGTATGTTTTCTCACTTTGATTCTCATATTCATCCAATAATTTCACTCAATCTATAGATCCTCAGTTCCAAATCTTCGTAAATCTATACGATTTACTTTTTATAATTTTGATTTTCTTTAATTAGGTTTAGATCGTGAACTGAATGATTACAGTGATTGATTGAAGCTTTTGCAGGAATCTCAACGGTGAATTTTCATTGAATTTATTGGTTTTTAGGTTAATTTGATCTATGAATCAATGTGCTGAATCGAGTAGAATGATTGATTGAAGCTTTTTCAGTGAAATTGCATCGAGTTTAGTGGTTTTTAGGTTGATTTTATATGTGAATCGTGTGCTGATTTGAGTAGAATGATTGATTGAAGTTTTCACAGGAATTTCAACGGCGAAACTCATTGATTTTAGCGGTTTCTAGGTTAATTTTATCTGTGATTCTTATGCTGAATTGAGTAGAATGATTGATTGATGTTTTTTTCAGGAATCTCTTGGTGAAATCTCATCGAGTTTAGCGTTTTTTAGGTTAAATTTTATTTGTGAATCGTGATTGAAATGAGTACAATGATTGATTGATGTTTTTGCTGGTATTCAGCTGGTGAATTTCATCGAGTTTAGCTGTTCTTAGGTTAATTTGATCTGTGAATCTTGTGATGAATTGAACACAATGATTGATTGAAGTTTTTGCAGGAATTTTTCCGGTGAAATATTCATCGAGTTTAGCGGTTTTTAGGTTAATTTGATCTATGAATCGTGTACTGATTTGAGTAGAATTATTGATTGAAGTTTTAGCAGCAATTTCGGCGGTGGAATTTCATCTAGTTTAGCAGTTTTTAGGTTAATTCATCTGTTAATTGTGTACTAAATTGTACTCCTTGTTTATTAATTGATTTTTTTGTTGCAGTGAAGTATGGATCTGAATCAGAAGCGAATCAGGACGGTTGACCGAGTCGAATTGGTTGATCCCGATCTGGTATCGCAGGAGTCAACTCCTATGTGTCCATTTCCAGATGAGGTTCTCGAACCGGTGCTCTCACTGATCAATTCACACAAGGACCGTAGTTCAGTCTCTCTAGTCTGTAAAGACTGGTATAACGCTGAACGTTGGAGCAGGCGTCACGTGTTTATCGGAAACTGTTACTCCGTATCGCCCGAGATTGTTGTACGAAGGTTTCCGAAGATTCGGAGCGTGACGTTGAAGGGGAAACCTAGGTTTTCAGATTTCAATTTGGTACCGGAGGATTGGGGAGCCGATGTTTATCCATGGCTGAGTGTTCTCGCGAAGGCGTATCCGTTCCTGGAGGAGCTTCGGTTGAAGAGGATGGCGGTTAGTGACGAGAGTTTGGAGTTTCTGGCGATGAATTTTCCAGAGTTTAAAGCTTTGTCGCTTTTGAGTTGTGATGGTTTTAGTACTGATGGATTGAAAGCCATTGCCACTCATTGCAGGTGAGGTTTTTTTGTTTGTTGTTAATTTACATGAATTTGTCAATCAGGTTTTGTTTATGCAAGAAATGTGATATTAGATTACTTAAATTTGTTGGTGATTTTCATGTGAAATTGAAGCTCTTAAGTATGTTGTAATTGTTTGATATCTGGATATGTGTGTGATTTTGTTGTGAATTGTAACATATCATCAGTTCAAAATTTGTCTTTTGAAATATCAAGTTTGACTTAAATTTAGAGTAAGGTACACGGATTGTCCTAGTGGTTTACTAAACATTTGGATTTGCTCACTAGTTTTTCAGAAGTACACCAACTGTGATTTGCACTTTGTAATCCATTTAGTCCCCAGCCAAAAAATTTAAAGTTTTTAGCATGTCCAAGTAGGGACTAGATGTGTTACAAAGTGCAAACCGCAAGGACCATCCATGCACTTTTGGAAAAAAAGTTGGGGACTAAATGCGTTACAACTGCAAACGGCAGGGACCATCTGTGTACTTTTGAGAGCTAGGGACCAAATCCAAAATTTTTGTAAACCACAGGGACCACCCGTGTACTTCACTCGTGAAATTGTGTGATTTGGATGTGAAATTTAATCTGTTTTGGATAATAAAAAGTTATTCGAATCCCTAGGCATGTTAAATGCTTTATTTTTAGGATAACTAAAGTAAAACATATCAATTCTGAAAATTGCAGTGGTTTTGGACTTTAGCAACTATTATCCAACCATAGTTAGCAAATCTGATATGAAGTGAAATATGTTGCTATTAATTCCATAAAGTTTTGAACACAAGCCATTATTGGAAATATTTTATTCTACAACAGTATTTCTTGGTCATCAATTGGTAATTTGGTATAAACAGTAGAATATTGTGCTTAAGGAACATGGATCAAAGGAAAAAAAAAGCAAGATTTATCATGATATAGGTTGGAAAAAGTCACTTGTTTGCCTTTGATTTAGTTGATAAAGTTAAGGTTTATCTCTTTGCTTTGATGGTTCCTTTGTTGATGTGACATATGACCTGTAGATGCCAAGTTCTTGATGTCATCATCTTCAGAATTATGTTTGTATTTCATTATTGGGCCATCAAAGTTGCATTTAATTTGACTTAAAAAATTCTGTAATGATTCGTTGAATAAATGTGAAAAATCTTTATTTGCAACTACTTGGATCTTTTTGATATCCAATTTCTAGTGTTATTTGGAGCTAACTAAGTTTGGTTTAAAAAAGCGCAAGGCACACATATCACGGACGTGAGGCATTACTGTATATACAACGCTATAAGCTTTATTTACAACCAAAAGTTGTTACTCTCTCACTTGTTTTACATATTAATCTTTATATCCAAGTAAACCTTTCATAATTTCTTCATCCATTTGGTTGGTGCTGGTCCCTAACTTTTCCAAACTAAAGTACATGGATAGTCCTTGTGGTTTACCAAAATTTTGGATTTGGTCCCTAGCTTTCCAAAAGTACAGATATGGTCTCTGTGGTTTGCACTTTGTAACACATTTGGTCCCCAACTTTTTCCAAAAGTACAAGGATGGTCCCTGTGGTTTGCACTATCTAACACATATGGTCCTTAACTTGGACATGCTAAAACCTTTAGATTTGTTGGTTGGGGATTAAATGCGTTACACGGTGCAAGACCATAGGGACCAATCGTGTACTTTTGGAAATCTAGAGACTAAATCCAAAAATTTGGTGAACCATAGGGACTACCCATGTACTTTTGTATCGCGTGTGATATGCTTTTTGAAGATATTAGCTTTTGAGCTGAATATTGGTTTTTTTTTTGGGTAGGAGCTTAATAGAGCTAGACATACAAGAGAACGGAATCGACGATCTCGGTGGGGATTGGTTAAGTTGCTTCCCGGAAACCTTAACAACATTACAAGTCCTAAATTTCGCAAGCTTAAACAGTGAAGTCAGCTTCAACGATCTCGAAAAGCTAGTTACAAGGTGCAAGTCATTACGAGTTTTGAAAGTCAACCGAAACATTAATCTAGATCAATTGCAAAAGCTTCTTTTGCGGGCTCCACAGTTGACTGAACTTGGTACTGGCACCTTCACCCAAGATCCTGTTACCCGTCCGGTTGCTGACCTGGAAGCTACTTTTGCAAACTGTAAAAACCTACTAACTATCTCTGGTTTATGGGATACAAATTCGCTCTATCTTCCGGTTATCTACCCCGCATGTGCAAGTCTTACGTTCTTAAACCTTAGTTGTGCAGCATTACGCAGCTTTGAACTAGCAATGCTTCTCGTTCACTGCAAAAGTCTACGACGCCTCTGGGTAACTAGTTTTAGATATTAGTCTTGTCGAAAGTCATCAATTAAACCCAAGTTGTCCATTATGCATCAATATGTGTATCAAATAAACGAAATAAGAGTAAAATGGGTCCCTGAGGTTTGGCCAGTTTTGCAACTTTCGTCCAAAGGTTTGTTTTTCCACATCTGAATCCAAACGGTTTGAAATCTTGCCATTTTCATCCGACTCTTTAATTCCATTCATTTTTCTCCATTAAGTCGGGAATTTTCGTCTTTTTAGTTTTCTTTTTAAATTAAAAGTCAACAGAGGTGGATCTTTATTTTTAATAGGGCTCTTTGGTTTAATCAAATAATATATCAAAAAATACGAAAATCCCCCTGACTTAACGGAGAAAAATGGATGGAGTTAACGAGTCGGATGAAAATAGCAAGATTTCAAAACTTTTGGATCCAGATGTGAAAAAACAAACCTTTGGACGAAAGTCTCGCAAAACTGGCCAAACCTCAAGGATGAAAATGGCATGTTACTCACTAACTAAACTTGTAATGTTTTATCTGTGTACAGGTTCTTGATACTGTAGGGGATATGGGTTTAGAAGCCGTTGGATCATGGTGCCCATTGCTTGAAGAACTCCGGGTCTTCCCAGCTGACCCTTTTGAGCAGGAGAATGTTGCAGGTGTGACCGAGTCTGGTTTTGTCGCGGTCTCTCACGGCTGCCCGAAACTGCACTACGTCCTCTACTTCTGCCATCAAATGACAAACGCTGCTGTGGCGACCGTCGTGCAAAACTGCCCCGGTTTCACCCACTTTCGCCTCTGCATAATGAACCCCGGTCAACCAGATTACCTAACCAACGAACCCATGGACGAGGCTTTTGGTGCTGTGGTCCGAACCTGTCCGAACCTTCAAAGGCTTGCGGTTTCTGGCCTTTTGACCGATCTAACTTTCGAGTATATAGGAAAATACGCAAAAAACTTGGAGATTTTATCTGTTGCTTTTGCGGGAAGTAGTGATTTGGGATTGAAGTATGTGCTGGGAGGCTGCCCGAGATTGAGAAAGCTCGAGATACGAGACTGCCCGTTTGGGAATGCTGCTTTGCTTTCAGGTTTGACCAAATATGAATCAATGAGGTCTCTTTGGATGTCCGCTTGTAATTTGACTATGAACGGATGTCGGGTGTTGGCTAAAGAGATGCCCAGGTTGAACGTAGAAGTCATGAAAGATGAAGATAGCGAGGACAGTCAGGCTCATAAAGTGTACATCTATCGAACCGTGGCTGGACCACGAAGGGATGCTCCACCCTTCGTTTTGACCCTCTGAGTTCGACAAAACTGACATGCTTGAACAACCAACAACCTGTACTTTCTTAAAATAAGGTTCTATAGCAGTAGCGTTTTTCATGAGTATATTGTAACTTTTTAATTAAATTCGTCCCCGCCATTGAGCTATACATAGGTCTAATCTTTCCTGTTTGGTCAAAAGTTTGACCACGCGGGTGTCAAGTCAGCTCGATGATGTTGATCTGGGGTAGAACTCTAGTTTTTCTTTCGTGCTTGTTTTTTCGGTTCACTTGGGCGAAGTTAGCATCTTCGTGTGTAGTTAAACTTTGATACTCAAGTGTAGTAAGTTTGAATCATTCTGATGGTTTTTGTTGTGAATCTTGGGTGATTTATACATCTTTCATAAGGTTACTAACAGGGATGCACAAACAGGCTTAGGCCATGCACCACTCAGCCCGCAATGTAACCGGTTGTAAAAAGCTTGGTCCTGCTAGGTCTGGCTCCTAAGGCTCATTGGTTACACCAGTGTGTGGCATGGTCGCAAAAGTCGTTAGGTGCTTCTTAGTCGGATTTGAGAGTACTCGGCCTAGACGAAGAGTACTCGCGCCCCGGCAACCAACCTTGTAGGGAGTACTCGGCCTTAGAAGCCTTGTTTTACAATCATGGCTTGTGGTCTGCTGAAGGATGTACGGGAAAAAGATATGGACGAGCCAATAACATTTCAAAGGTAGGGGTCCCTCGTATTTGACTTGGCCTAGCGGGTCATAAACCGGTTTGAGTGGAAACGTTTGAACTCTATTCAAATTGGTTTGGGTCGGGTTGAAACCGGTATTTAGCGAGGCGGAAACAAACGTGAAGAACCACACTATACACATCGCTACAACGAACCCAGTAACATCTTTGTGGATTGTTTAGCAACATCACCATTATTTAGTTGTCCTTCAAATTTTGGGTTATTTTTTCTAGTCTTATATGGGTTGGGGATATTGAGGAAACCCCTTGTTGGTTACAGCTAAGTTCCAAACCGGCTAAATGGGTTTGGTCAGTCGAATCGGCCTTGTTTGGTGTTTTGAACCCATTTTCAATAAAAAGTTTGTTAGCTTGTAATTACATGATACAAAAGGTTAATTATTATAGTGCATCCACATTACGAGATGAATTAAAAATGAAGATATAATAATAAAAAGAGTTGATTAAACAAATAGTTGTGTTATGGTTTTGACCAGTAACACTTTTGGTCCAAACTTCTTTTGAACCCCCACTTCTTTTTCTTCCAATAAGTAACACAGAGTCACACCACCTTAAAACAAGAACAAAAGGGGTACCAGATGTTGCACTACAACGCCACCGATTGTCTGAGATAGTGAGTTCCTGAAAATTGACCAAACATTCTCATCAGACCGTGTATTATGGTCTCAGGACGGACAGTGGGAGGCTGCCACATCATTGAGGGGAGGCTAGGAACACCACGTCCCCTCCCTAGTCTTGTCCATTTTCGGGGTGAGGAGCACCTCATCTCGTCTGTTGAAAAATAAAGATGTAATTCATATTGCAACATAGTGCAACGTGTTATAAAGTTATTGTTACATGGTTGTTATTGTGACAAAGGGTGCAAGTGTAAAGGTTTTGAAGTATATGGGCAGTGTTGAAGAAAAAGGAAGACTTCATGGACTAAAGTGAAAGAATCTCTTGAGGCTGATATATAAAGTGCACGTTATTGTTCAGTCTCAATGATTGAAAGATACACCTAGGTTTTTTTCTCGTTATCCGATTCGTTCTAGTATATAAGATCTTGTGATCTCAGTAGTTGTTGTAGTTTCTTTTCGATCCTTCAACAGATTATGCTAATCTGTTGAATATGAGGTTTAGTCTGTTTCAGATCTCATTATTGTGAGATCTAGGGTATTTGGTGGGAGATTTCTGGATTGGATAAATCAATAAAAGTTTTGGTTATCGTTTTCTCGTTATACTTTGTATTCTATGTTGATTTACCATTTTCTACATCGTCGATCATCTTGGAAAAAAACGTTGGCCCCATCTTTTTGACCATTTTCGACAGATAGAAAACAAAAAAAAAAAATTATTATTTTCAACGTATTTAAATAAACATTTATCCCAATTCTTTTACATAACTCAATTTATTATCTAACAAACCGATTACATTCTCTACAAAATTTTACCAACCATGGATCTAAACAACCCAAGCAACCAAAACACACAATTTCAAACACCAGCGTATGTCCTCTTTATGATCAATTGCCACGGTCCTAGCAAATATCATTTACATGATATAATTAAATTCCAAACTCTTTCCAACTGTAACATCTCATTTTGGGATTTACATTAGATAGGAAATGGAAGTTGTAGTTTGGGTCCATAATGTCAAAAACCAAATTATAAGGATTAATTGTGCGATATAACCCCTTTGGTTACTTGCCTATGTGAATGCGAAGGTGCACCTGTAATACGGTTAGTGGGAAACCAACAATGTAAGCAAGTTGTAAGAAAAGTGAAAGTTTTGGCAAATAGTGGAAAATACCTAACTACAGGGACTAAAGTTGTAATTATACCTAACTCAGTAAATTCCCACAAATTTAAGTTGAAAGGATATCGGTTGTCACATAGTGGGATTACATGGGTTAAATAGGGGTGAAGAGTGAAAGTATGGTGGCAATAAACTAAAAAACCTAAAATAGAAGGACCAAAGGTGCATATGAGTAAAGTTGATTTATAATTCAGCTTTTAATGGGTGAAAGAACCAGAATTTTCTGGTTCATATGTGTGTGTGTCGCATATGGAGGAGAGGAGAAAGGAAAAGAGGAGAAATCCAACAATTCAATAAATTGATAAATGATCTTCATTGCATGTTTGAGTATTTCTACTATCTAGTGATATCTAGAGCTAAGGTATGTTAATTGGGTTTTAATTTGTTGGTATGAACTTCTAAGAACTAAGTATATACTATGTGGATCCATGTAGACTTTGTGTTATAGTGATAATACTAACTTGAATAGATGTGGAATTCATGAAATTTGGTGATTTAGTTGAATGAATGTTAGATTATGTTATCTTGAAGATAATGAATGGGTACTTGAGCTTAGTAAGAGAATATGGTGTTTGATTCTTTGAATAAGGAAAATTAAGCATGAATATGTTGTACATTATGCTTACATCGTTGTATGCATACTAAGTGTTTGATTAAATGCCTAGGTCAATACGATTGTTAATATATGATTAAATGAGAGTAAAGACATGAATATTTACGACACGGTATGTCAAACTGAGTTAGGATGCTTAGTTTAGCCTATAAACATGGTTAGATGATTTAAAGTTGAGTTTTGGTCCATGATTTAAAAGATTTACAAAGCTGAATTGTGTTACTTTTATAAGTTGTCCTGATTTTATAAAAATCATATATAATCATAGAAAAATCGTATGATAGTGTATTTTATATGCTTGGAAGCTTTTTGAATTTTCTACGATTTGTTTTTGAACATAAAAGACTAAAAAAAATCATAAACGGGTCAAAATAGATGGTTTTTAGCAGCAACTCAGAACTTTCAGCAATGCTGATTGAAAGGAATTATGCTGTTGATCTGTTTTTTTAAATCATATAAAATCAACCGTAGCTCGGTTTAAGGCGTAAAATATATGGTTGGAAAGCTATCAGAATGTACGATGTTTCATATTTGAACAGGTCGAACTAAATCGGATTGTACAAGGGTGAAAATGCGTCGAGAACAGCTGCTGCACAAAAAGCGTAGCGATAAAAAGAATGTGTTTTATGAACTTAACATGAGTGATTTTCTAGTTACCCATTGCTCTAACACTAAATCTTGTTTTGGATGAATCGTTACAATTGTTAAGGTGTGTTTAAAGTGTTTATATGCATAAAAATGGACTAGGTAAGCGTTCACTTATATAGGTCAAACGGGTTGACTATAAAGTTAATAATCTAGTGGAGAACTATTATTGTAAATGAATACATGAGATAGTATGTGAAAACTTATCAATCTATTTGAATGTCTTGTACAAGCACAAGGTGTATTCTAATGATTGAAGGAATGAACTTGTTGCCAAGCTAGGTGTGGGAAAGCTTGGAAGACAACATGGCAAACAAGTGGAAATGGTGAGAACTATCCTACGGGCAAAGGTAAGTTAATCTTACTTCTATTATAAGAATGCATATAAATTATTATTATGTTTGTCTTTTAAACCCGATAGATTGTATCTTTGGTTTTATGTCTTTAAGAAAGAAAGAACGGGTCGATTCGACCCTGCACAAGTATAAGCAAATTTATTATGTATTAGTAAGTGATTTCCGAACAAAAATACTATTGTTACATAATAAGTTTGATTTGTGAGATGTATGCGAATCATGTAAGGATAGGTAGGTCATGATATAATGAATATAAGTATGCTCATATTGGGTGAATTGTATGTTGGTTATGGTTGAAAAAATCGGACACGATAAAGTGGGTTAAACAAAGGAAATCAGCGTTGGGAATACGGTAGATGCGTCGCCGGCGGGGCACCCCTCTGTCGTCAACACGGTGCCCTGTCTCCGACGCCCTAAACTTCTGTCAACGACCCTTATGCCTTGACGCTAAAAAAATATAGGTTGTGTCGCTGATGCGAGTTAAGCCCGTCGCTGACGCGATGTCCGAACTTGGTTTCCGTTTTTCTTTGTTTCACATGTCTGGTTGATCCTAGTTCCATTCGGGTGGTTCGTAAGGTGTCCGCAATGCTCCTTACATCCCGTTAAACCTGTAAAACTCAAAATACAACAAAACATGATTTTCTAAACTCAAGTACATGTAAAGGTGTGAACTTTAAATATGATTAAACACTGGATTCAGCCTCGCATAAAGGTGCGGGTAAGGATGGAACCAGTAGGCGAGTGCAAATCGGAAACTAATAATAATTTAGGTCACATAAGTCTGGGTCATGCGTATATATCTGATTATAACTCGCGTGAACAAATGTACTAGATGTATTATACACGTGAAATGACTGAACTTGTTCAAAGCTAAGTCCATAGGTGGTTAGTTTTCTGTGCGGGATTAAGTGTGATAATTGAATGTGAATAAGTGAACGTGTCTTGTATGTAAGTTTGTACACATGGTATTATAATGGGTGTAAGTAGTGTGAACTTGAATGTGCGGCGTATGAAGAGGACACGTAAATAATTAAATGAATATATGGAAGTGTGTACACGTATTGTTATCAAATGAATGTAAACCAATGGTAAGTGTTTATGTGAAAAATGTGGGTTTTCAATATGTCAAGGTTATGTGTTTCTAATCATATTGCTTGAGTATAAAATGGAACTGCAGGTATAAGAACGATGGTCTCTCGAAGAGTTGAGGGCGGATTCAAGTGAATGATGTTGGAAGAGTAATCGAATGAAATAGCTTACGTAGTTAGAATGCGTTATGGTCGTTTAATTATATGCATTAATATATATATATATATATATATATATATATATATATATATATATATATATAATGCCGCCATTTACTAATGAATCGGTTGTTTATCGTGACCGAAGGTTACATGGATCATTACCATTTATCATGAAGGACAACGGGGCTAAGATCGAGTTATTGAACATGGATTGTACGGAAGGGTGGTCACTTAGTTCGTATACGCATGTTATATTTGGTACATTAATTAAAGATGAATGATGTAATTCTTTTAAAAGAATCATGTTAAATGGTTTTCAAGTATGTTAGAATATTTAAAAAGAAAGAAATTTTGAGGACCGTATTTTCCGCTGCAACTTTTGGTTAAAACGTATTAGGGTATGTCACACCCCGTATTTTCCAACCAAACACCGGTGGGCCGGGTGGGGAATATCGTAACGTAAGTTGATATCATCATAGTCAATTAACACAGCACAGCGGAAGTCTTTGGAGTTTAAATTAATATTACAAACCAAATGTTCAAATTACAAAAATAATATACAAACGGCTTGTAAGAAAAGATCCACAGGCGGATCATAAAATATACAAAAATGTGTAACAAACTTTGGGCAGATCTAAGGAATTGCAAGATCCTCTTATATCACTACCAAGCAGCTTCCAGCCTATTTCGTATTGTACCTGCAACTTAGTCTTTTGAAAATACGTCAGCTTTCGCTGGTAAATACAATTAATTGACTCGTTTGAAAACATTCCAAAAATGGATTTAAATGGACAGGGCACGAAAAATCTTTTATAACTTGGGAAAGTCAGCTTTATAACCTTGTTAACAGCTTTACATGTTTGTCAATACATATGAGGCCCAGTACAGAGACCGAGACATGATTATCGTACGCACCACTTATGAACCCACGGAGGAGTTATCCCCAACTTGTGGGTAAAAATAATTTAGCATTCGCATATGTCAGGTGTATGCCTACACCCCGTGCTTTGGTCGTGGCCATTATCTAATGTAATGAGCCAAGGATATCCAGGACACGGTCGTTAAACCCCAACGTTTAAGTTATTAAACAAAACTGATCAAACGGAATATGCGGATATACCAACCACAATCCGGCATTCGATTGATCCCATTTCTAACCAAGCGGTAATAATTTACCGTAACCCAAACCCGTATAGGGAAAATAAGTCAAGAGTATTTACCTGAACTAGTCTTGATTTAAAATGCAAGATTCAATATCTTAGCCGTATTCAAAATGAAATAAGTGCAGATAGCATTTACTAGAAGGCTCTAGTCTGGATTATGGCATAAGCCAACCAATTAAAATGCTAACGGTCTTATTTAAGTCATAGACTTAGACCGACTAGCTTAAAGGATCTAAACGGTATAATATGCTAGATTAAGCGATGACTGTATAGAATGTAGTTTAAACCCAACAAGTACTATGACTTGTATAATATGGGTAAACCATAAGCATTCTGGATTTTGAGATTTAAAATGACAAGGTTAAACCCGTTTTGGTTAATTCCCGTAAACTAGTTACATATACTTAAACGTACGCATATAAGCGATATCGGGTAACCGGATGAGTTATAAACAAATTCTATATGCCATTATATTTTAAATAAGTCGTAATATCAGTAGGATATCAAATTACATGCCTGTTAAGGTTTTAAAATGGTATTATGCCTCATAAGGGCGTTTTGGTAATTGTATATCGTATAAAAGGAACTTGAATATATTTTGATGTTATGATTATAAGTATTCTAGAAAAAATATTTAAGATATAATATCAGTAAGATATTATATCATATGTGTAATTTATCTTTTATGACCAAACTATGCACCGTAAGGGTATTTTGGTCATTTTACACATAGTTTTATAATTTATTTAGGATTCTGATTTTATATTATGTATCTATTGTAAAATACTTTAAATGAGTTTTAAAATTAGTAGGTAACAAGTCTTAGTTGATAAATATGGTTTAAAACCATATTATAGCCGAAACGGCGTTTATGTCGACAAATGACGATTTGCGGGAAGTTTAATGAAAACCGATGCTAAGATCAGGTTTGCATGTTTTAGATATGTTATTTAATATAACACATCAGTAGATAAAAAGGTTTCGTATAGAAAAACATGATTAAAATCATTTTATGCGCCATGAGGGCTTTATCGTCATTTATCGACATAGTGCAATACTTATATGTAAACTCAGTATATAAATTGACTTGATATCCCGATAACTTTACTTGTGATATTTCATCAGTAAGAAATTCATTTTCAAGTTCATTGTCGATTAAAACCTTATATTATGTAAAAATGGCATTTTAGTCAAAATTGACATAATAACGGACTTGTGCATAAACTCAGATTCTGATTATGATCATGTAATATAACCTCAGAGGGTTATGCTACATTGTATTTCGATTATAATGCGACCTTAGATCAATAGATAACTTATTTAAATCGGGTCAGAATCGAAAGTCAAAGCAGAAGTCAAACTTTGCGACTTTCGGTTGCAAACCGATCATAGAACTGAAATTGACGAGTCGAAAATAATTATTACCAACTTGTTTAAGTGTCAAAACATGTTTCATAACATATATAAACTCGAATTGTAATATTTTCAAAATCTGGCCTATTTGACTTTTAAATAATAAAACTTTGACCTGTCAATTGGTCTAGTAAATATGATCTTTAGGAGGTGCCCTTTTAAGGGATTAACACCTACCTTATTACAATCACTTACCATGTTCGTTACGAACAATGGCTGGATCATAATGGTCTTAACCGAAAGTCAAAGCGTTTTTCATAAACGCTTGACTTTGGCTATAAAAAGCCTATAAACGAAAATGCAAGAGAAAGGAACACTTACAAGTGATCATAGGATGAAATAGAACTAAGTTGGATGCTCCTTCAGTTAGAAACTTCCAGAGGAGGGAGATAGAATGATATTAAGAAAGGTGCAAGTTCAAGTGATGAACCAATGCTTCTATTTATAGTTGGAGAGCTTGAAGTAGGTGATGCCAGGTGTTAGCAAGTGTTAGAGGGTGCCTACAAGTGTCCTAAAACGTGGCATAGCTGTTTGGAAGTCCATGATTTCGAATCAAATGGTTTTTGGCAACTTGTGTGGTTGCTAAGCAAAACTTTCTGCAGATACAACCTTCTGGCGGCCTGCAAGAGACCAAGCTCATGTCTCTCGCGGCCCGCGAGCGGTCCATGTGGGAACTTTCAAACTTTGTCACATTTAGCCCCTCAACTTATTAAACTCCTAAAACACCTTTATAAACATAATTAGCCATCCGTAGCTAATATTTGGCGTACCCGGGAGTATGCTCAGACGTTGTCAAGCTCTAGGTTCGTTAAAAGGTCACTTAGAGGTATAAATTAACATGTTGACACTTTTAACCCCTCCATCGTCCAACTTTTACATATTTACACAATTAATCCCTTTCGTTCAACAAGTGGCTCATAAGAGAGTTCGGACTTCGTAAAGGGTCACTCAGAGGCTTAGTTTAAGCATGTTGCCACTAAAGGGTCACTCAGAGGCTTAGTTTAAGTATGTTGCCACTAATGGGTCACTCAGAAGCTTAGTTTAAGTATGTTGCCACTAATGGGTCACTCAGAGGCTTATTTTAAGCATGTTGACACTTTTAGTCCTTATTAGTCCATATTAGACTTAATATAAAAATCATGACACGTGTTGCTATATTATTGGAAACGATTTTACGAGCTGTTAAAGGGTCTAACACCAACAACTACAACAGTGACAACAATCACATGAAGTCGAAACCTAACGGAAAAAGTCAAAGAAGAAAACAATAAGAAGAAGAAGAATCATCTAGTAAGGCACAACGTATAACGTGGAGCGAGATCGAAATGAGGCGTTAGCACGAGCATGGTGTAATATTTCGGAGGATTCAAAAAACGGTTGGTATTTTTTATTAATACTTCGTAGACACAAAGTGTTGGCGGTTTTATTCAGAAGGATCCAAAGTGTTAGGAGTTTTATTCAAGTTGCAAGATTATCAAAATACCCTTTGACCTAACGACAAAACTAACGAAACCTTGATGGAAGAATTCAAATTGTAATTCTTTTCAAACTAAAGGGACTCAAGTTTCTAAAGTTTTCCTTGGAGAACTAAGTTTGTTGTCGCCCCTAAATCACATGGCGCAAAGAGAACTGTACTTTTCATTATATTTGGTTAAAAGCATTGGTTTTGTGATCTATCTAGTTTTAATAATAAATTCTTGGATATTTAGCCGCATATTACTACTATTCTACTAGTGCATTATTTTACAAATATTCATTTTTACGGTTTTTGATTCTAATGAAAAATAATAAAAGATTTATAAAAATATATTAAATATTAAAGAATGTTAATGTGTAGACCATAGCCTGTTAAATCTATACTCCTCGTAAGCTATAACATATTTATGTTAAACAATTTTAATAAGGTAAATTAACTGTCTCTAAATTTCCTCATTCTAGTAATATTAAATATAGACATACTCATAGCTTTCTCGGGTTTTTCATCTGCTATAAGTCTAAGACTATTGTATTAAAAACTTTATTTGACAAATTAAAACACTTTTGTTTGAACAATAAATTTGGATCACTGACGAGCCACTATAGTATCATTGTACCACCAACAGAACCATCCAATTATATCCATCTTCACTAGACAATAATGCATATACACCAATTTAGGAGGAAACCCAATAAATTAAAAAAAAAAAACTCCTTATGGAAATCGAACCCAGGATCTAACGGTCCTTAAGCCTTATCTCACCTCAAAGATACGATTAGGCTATAATGTCATGGGCACAAACTAAAGAGCTTAGTTTATAAATTCATAAGGTGTCATATAAGTTTAATCTTAGGAAGTGTTTGGCTTAGCTTTTTGAAACAACTTATTAACTTATTGGCTTTTTGAGTTAAAATAATGTTTGGATAGGTGAAAAGGACTTTTTAAAACAACTTTTTGTATAAGATGGAAAACTCATTTTGAAAACCTAGGAAACCTTGACTTTTTGAAACTCCTATTAACTTTTAATGAAATATTTGATAGGTCTGAACAATCAGGTTTTAGTCTCGGTTCGGTAAATGATAACGAGACGGGTGATTTTGAGCCATAAACTAACAATAATAAACAAGAAATATAGAAACATAAAGGATTGAAACAAGGAGATTTCACTGAAATGGTTAAACAAAATACAAGATAACCGTCCCCCTCGGGTGAGCTCCCCCGTGGTGGTGGCTCACAAATGCACACATTACAAGTGGTGTTTAGTAATCTATTTATAGCCAATGAGCCTTGTCTTCCAAGCAAGCTGCCCCTTGCTTGAAAAACCTACTAAACACGCTAAAACATACAAATTAATAATGTCATTAAATTAAAGTTGTCATAATTGATAATATTATTCTCCATTTTGACCCAACAATATACCCCCGAGAATGATGCTATCAATTCTTCAAATAATCTTCAAAAATAAATCTGACGTCGTCTTTGAATCTTCACACCTCAGCTAAAATACCCAAACTCTTCATTGTCCTTTTCCCCCACAAATGTAGACCCTCCTAAATCTTGTAAATTAAATCTCCTTATCTTATTTTAAAAGATAAAATTGCAATAGGCATATGATAGGGTTTGAACTCCAATTATTGAAATAGAATAATCAACTTCATTAAAAAGATATTCAACTCTTTCAAACTAATTTTTAGCTCTTGGTCCACTGATACCAACAATTCTTTTGAAACTGTTCAAAAATAACCAATGTCGCCATTCAATGAAGCACAGATCAACAAATGTAGAGAGAGACCCAAGACTGATAATGTGATCCATCATTAAAATACAGTTCAAATATAAAAATGATACCTTGCACAACTTGGCCCAAGTAAACATTACGTCTAGAGATGGACATAATCGGGTTTTATTATTACTCGGAACCGGATTACGTTTAGAGATGGACATAATCGGGTTTTATTATTACTCGGAACCGGTTCCAACCCGGACCCGGTTCTACTTGGATGTCATTGGAACCGGGTATGGTGTGGAACTGGGTCCAGTTCCTACCCGGGTTCACACTCAAGAATATGGAACCGTGTAGAACCGGGTACGGGTATTATGGAACTGGGTATGGTGTGGAACCGGTTTCTGATAGTGTTGGGAACCGGTTCCTGACAGTCAAAACCTGACTTTTACTGTTCAGAACCGGTTCCTGATTAAAAAATCGTTTTTTTTTATATAAACCCATTCCTACTTACCGGTTCCTGATAAATGTTACCGTTGGTGTTTTAATAAAGTTTGTGTAATGTTTCTTTCTATTGTGTTTGTTATGTTTGATTTTTAGTATTAGTTACATTGATAAATAAAAATAGTAACAATAATCGGTTAAAATTTAAAAAACAAATTAATCGGTTACAATATATAAAAAAAATTAACCGGTTACAAAAAAAAAAAAAAATTACTCAGAACAGGTTCCAGTAAGATTTTATGTCTTTGATCGTTTACTAGCGGCAGGTGCAACACTTTCCGATGAGTTTCTCTTAGTGCGGGTACCTCGGTACAATCGTCGTCCGAATCGTTAGTGTCCACTTCTTCGTCCTCCTCTTCGTCAACAATTTTATGCTCTAACTCAACTTCATCTTCTAGACTAGTTTTATGTTGAACACGATCAACGGCATCCAAATGGTCCTTTAAGCATATTGCCGTATCTAGCGATTCCGGAGTTAGTCTTGTTCTTCTAATTGACAAAACTCTGCTACTAAGAGAAAACACACTTTCCGAAGCTACCGTGGAAGCTTGGACCGTTAGTATATCACGAGCCATGGTGGCTAGAATCGGGTATTCGGATTCTTTCGATTTCCACCATGGCAAAACATCAAATTTCCTATACTCCTCGGTGGTCATAGTAAGCGAATACTGATTTTTTTTATATCTCCCAAGTTCACTTGTTGGTTCACTACCCCTTTGTTGTCTAGCGGTCTCGTCTCTAACGACATTCAACATGGTTATAAGTGGATCCCCGCTTGTTTCATAGTTAGATGCCGTGGACCGAGACTCAAACAAATTTGTATGATTTTTTTCACCATATTTTTTAAAATAATGATCATAAAGTTTGGCCATACACTCATTGAATATTTTTTTTGTTTTTGCTTTTAAAGTTGGATCCTCCTCATGAATAAGATTTGTAAGATCGGGGTCGTCGAAGTGTCCAAACGGCAACGCTTTTTGTATCACCAACTTCGCCATCCGATCGCGAGCTAATTTTTGCTCATAACGAAAAATGGTACCATCTTTGGATAGTGGAACTTGACCGGATGTCATTTGCTTTAAAGCTTTGCAATACTTATTAATATGCTTCGTTAACGTTGAGTTTAATTCCTTGGCTAAGAACGATCCACAATGTTTACATTGAGCTTTTTGCGAGCCGTCACTCATCTCGACCAACTCCCAATTGCTCCAAACTTCCTTACTGCGATTATGAGACAATGTTCCAACCACATATGGAACCGATTGATCTTGAGGAACATTGTTAACGGATTGGGAATTTACGTTTTTGGAACTCTTTGAGGCCATTTGTTGATTAGAATGTGAAAAAGAACAAGAAAGAAATGTAACAAGAAGAATAGATATGAGAAATTGTGTGCTAAACAATAGATTTCTAAACATTATATATAGAATCGGTTCCAACGGTAACTTTTTAACGGCTATAACCGGTTCCAACGGTGACATTTTAACGGCTATAACCGGTTCCAACGGTAACATTATAACGGGTATAACCGGTTCCAACGGTAACATTTTAACGGGTATAACCGTTCCAACGGTAACATTTTAACGGGTATAACCGGTTCCTTCTAGAACTGAATTTCCGGGTACTGGTAGGAACCGGGTACGGATAGAAACCGGGTACGGGTAGGAACCGGGTACGACCCGATTCAAATGGTAAATTGTGAAACCGAGTTGGAACCAACGGGTATTTTGAACCCGGAACCGGTTCTACTTAATGTCGGGTAGGAACTGGAACCGGTTCCAGTTCGGTTCTACCGGTTCGGGTTCAGAACCGGTTTTTATGCCCATCTCTAATTACGCCCAATCAAGAGACAACATGGATCTGTAAATTAGAAGCCAAATTGAGCATATATGTGAAGATCATTTCTTGAGCATTAATAGTTTAAATGTGGATCTAAAGCATATTCAAATTAATAGGGCTCATATAATAATCGGTCCAATCAGGATATCCCCATTAATTTACTTCCCCAAAATATATCCATAAAAAATCCCAATATCTCATATATAATGTAGTGGGCCCCAACACAACAAACAAATCATCCCACCTCATATCATATTAAATCCACAAAATACGTTCATGTAAGGTATACTAAACCACAAGCCAAAAAAATAGAGAAATATAGAACCTAACTTCTAGTTGCGTGACATTTGTAGCAGGTGGGCGCACAAAAAAATAATGCAATCTTCTTGAAATATAACGCGTGGTCTAGTAATAATTAAATCACATCCCAATCGAACACCGCTGGAATCAACGAATATAACAATTGTTGTTACTTGTGGGCCCAAGAAATATTATCAGACCTCATAACTTGTGCCAATCATTGGCCCAATCATGCACCCAAGCCCATGCAGTCGTTGTGTTGGCAAACCCTAGCCGCATCATCCAAATCCAGCCGCTATCACCGGAATTCTACGGACTCCGTCAACCTCATCGTGTAGAGGTAACGAACACCAGTTATAATCTTCTATCTCCTTCGGTCACTTTCCAAACACCAATCTTTGTTTTAAGACACCTATTCAACCAGGAATCACTTGAGTGCATGAATCAGAAGACGACGAGATATATAACAAAGCACGATACAGAAGCGATGTCTATTGGTAGTCAATAGTTGAAACCCTAATACATTTCTGTCAAACTTCTCTCTCTACGTTTTCTATCTTTAACCAGCTCTCTCTCTTCTAAGTGACCTACTTTTCTCTCTACAACAAAAACACACACTAACTGATGTATTACTTGAACAAAATGATGATGAGCAAAATCGCTGGAATCATCAAAGTTGCTGATGAATAAAGATAACATGCTCTAAGAACAAAGTTTTTGAACAAATGCTCTGGAAAGATTTCCAAATCTGCAACTTCATCAAAACACAGACCTGCAACTGATTTACGTCTCCGGCGGGTTTTCCGGTATAGAACCGACCAAACCGATATCGAAATGAGCTACCGAGACTCTGATACCAAATGATAGGTCCGAACGATCCGGTTTCAATCTCGGTTCGGTAAATGATAACGAGACGGGTGATTTTGAGCCATAAACTAACAATAAGGAGATTTCATTGAAATGGTTAAGTAAAATACAAGATAATGGTCCACCCCGAGTGAGCTCCCCGGGGTGGTGGCTCACAAATACACACCTTACAAATGGTGTTTAGTAATCTATTTATAGCTCATGAGCCTTGTCCTCCAAGCAAGCCACCCCTTACTTGAAAAACCTACTAAACACGCTAAAACATACAAAATAATAATGTCGCTAAACTAAAAATGTCGTAATTGATAACATTATTCTCCATTTTACCCCAACAATATTACTTTTTCCCACCTTATAAGCTCATCAAAACATCTTTTTTTTAATTTTGTTGGGATAAGTCATAAATCAATAAATACTTATGCCAAAAAGTCTTTTTAAGATAAAGTAATCCCAAACACCCCCTTAATATTCTACATGTCGGATGTAAAATGAAATTACAAATCCCAAGAAAGAAAGAAAAGGGGCTTTATTTTACTATAAGCCTTTAAGATGGTTTGATTCAGCCATGTCTAACTTATATATCTCACATACATTTTTCGGATATGAAGATTCTTCACAAAACCACACCACCAAATTTACACCATTTTATGTGTTTTTTACGAACCAATAAGAAATTGCACATGAAAATATACAACAGTGTTGTTGTATATGTGTGTGCAGCTGCTGTGTTGGTGTTGTTTTTTTATTATCTAGTTTCTTACTTTCTGTGAATTTTGATAAGTAGACCAATCATTCAAATAATTAGTCTTGTCAGTCGCTTGAAATTCTCAAATAATTTTGTTGTTTAATAACCAAATTCAATAATAATTCTAACGACATTCTTAAATGCGTATTATTTTAAATTTTGTCCATGACTATTGTTTATAACCTTATTATTTACTTATTTATGCTTATACATCCCTGGTGCAAAGCTAGTTTCATTCATTCCTGATCAATTTCAAGTCTATTATCAAACAACATTTCATTCATTTTGAGAAGCGGAACACATATGTGATAAACACACATTTATTCTTATTCTGACAAACATAATAAGGGCAAATTACATAGATAATGATGTATGTGAACATTAATCCAAACAATCAACTTATTAATTAAAGAATACCGTAGGTGTTTGAATATACTTATTCCTTAGAATTTGTAATCAAGAACTTAACTGTATCAGGTGGTCGATGATCCTTTCTTCGAGACTCCTTGCTCGTTGCAAGGAAAGAGTGTCAGCCTCGGGCATTTAACTTTCTCTAAATACGTCAGTTTTGGAAACAGATTCTGCAATTCTCTCCATTCCATCTTCAGTTCCTCCAAGTACTTCAATCGCAATATCTCAACTTTCCATGTTTCTTTGGGCAGGGTAGGTGAATCATCCCATTCAAGCATGTCCTGATTTTGACCGAGGTCCGAGAAATGTCCACCACGAATGTATAGTTTCTTTAACCCCTGAAGTTTGCGTGGGGTTAGCCATTCTGGTGTCTTACTGTGTGGGAAGCACTTGAGGTCAAGTTTTTCAAGTCGCGTACCCAATGTTGGATTACTGAAAGCATTCATTCTTCTCATATTCCCATGTACCCGTTTTGGTTTCTTTGGCATAAAATTCTTTATTCTGGATGCCATATTGTGTTTGTTATCATCTACAACATCTTGTTTCTCCTTGTTTGTTTCGGGTGTCGACTCATGCCCACCCCACAAGATTGTCAGTTTACGAAGAGTAAAATTTTTTTCTAAGGCTTCAAGATGTGTTTCTTAAGGGAAGTTTTTCATATGTGTGTACATGCTAAGCTTTCTTAAGTGTTCCAGTTGCCTTAAATCATTGAGGGTACACATGTATCTATCTGGAAGTTCGAAAACTACAAACCCTTTAAGGACTTGAAGAGATTCAAGAGATGAAATCTCTTTTGGTATTTTCCTTAGCAACATTCAGACATATCTAAATGTGTCAAACACTTGAGTAAACCAATGGTTACTGGAATTTCCTCAAGATTATGGCAAGCTCTAAGGTCGAGAATAAGAAGGTTTTTGAGTTTTGAGATAGAATCTGGAAGCTTGGAAATCCTTGAAACTCCATGCAGACTAAAGAACCGCACAATGTTCATATACTCCAAGCTCTCTAAAAACTCTAATTCCTCAACCTCAATATGGTGAGTAGCAGAGCTTTGCCACTTTCCTAAGAAGAGAACGTTGATGTTTTTCATTCGTAAAAACCATTCGGGCTTGAACTCGAGAATTACGTCCTTAACATTAAACATCATATGAAGGTTCTCCCAAGGAATACCTTTTGATAGCCCACTACCCATCAAACATGCCTTATAAGACTTTGTTGTGAGCTTCCTTCTTTTGTAAAGATAGAACTTTTTACTTTTATCAATCGAGTCCCCGTTACGATTAACAGGCTCTTGGTCTGATGGAGGACGGGCCGCGAATTGACACGAATCAGTGAACTCTGGTTTTGATGTGAAGTCCCCCTTTTCATCGTAGAAAACAAAAAACTCTGTTGGTTCACCAAGTGGATAGATAACTGCCATATCTTCTGGGCTTTCAATCTCATCAAATTTACCAAAATCTTTTGGGTTACCATACTTGTCAAAATCAAAGAACTTTACCTTGTCTGCAATCATAACCAATGCAGCACGAATCAGTGGGTTTATTTTGCAATTGGCCACATAAGAACGAGAACGTTTAGTCTCAGGCTCAATGAAATCCATGTCCATAAGCTGTTTGAAGATTTTATTGGCATTCTCCTCAACAATATCATCTTCTCCGGGAATAAGCCCTTCTCCGATCCACCAATAAATCATTGACCTTCTACTTATGATTGCATTTTCCGGGAACACCGTAAAACATAGCAAACAAAGCTTTAATTCAGGTTGGAGTTTGTTAAAACGTAGATGTATAGTATTACAAACATGACTTTTATTGAAGAGTTCGTCATGTAATCGAGGCATCTTTATTTGCAACATAGTGGAAATGTCGTCACTACTTTCAACACCGAATTTCTGCTTCTTTTGTTTCTCGTCATCGTCATCAGTCATGTACCTTGGCGGAATCTCAAGCTTCAATTTGGTGATGGTTTTCTTGAGAGTTATTAGCTCTTTTTTGCCATAAGTTTCTGCTTTTAACTTTTTATATTGCTCAGTGACTTTTTCGGCTTTATCCTTTATTTTTTTCCCATGTTCTCCAAGTTTAGGATAAATTCTCGTAACAGTAAGTAGTTCTTGACGTATCAAGTTTTTAAGTTGATCCAACTGAGGGTCCTTCTCACTTGAGGGATTCTTCTTGTCTGTTTTTGGGTCCTTGCTGTCAGTTTCGGTACTCTGTTTTGTGGCTTGCTTTGTGTCACTATCTGTTTTCGGAGGATTAGTTTGATCAGCCGAATTAGTAACCTGACTGGAAGTTGTAACCATGTTGGAACTGTTAGGAGAGTCATCAGTGGCGACCGACTTGGCTTGTTTGTTGGCATTAGTATCAGGAATCTGGGAGGTAGAAGTTTCATCAGTTAGTAATGGATTCCCTTGGTTATCCTTGCTGGTTTGTGGGTGAATGCTGGCAGTTTTGGTACTCTGATTTGTGGCTTGTTTATCGTCGTTATCCGTTGTTAGAGGATTAGTATGATCAACAACATTGGAATCTTGATTGGAGGTTGGATCCATAGTGGTGGAACTTTTAGATGAGTCATTAGTGGCGACCGCATTGGATTGCTTGTTGGCATCCGAATCAGGGATCTGAGAGGTAGAAGATTCATTGTTGGGTTGGTTGCCAGTGTGGGTACTCTGATTTGTTGCTTGGTTAGTGTCACTATTGGCCACCTGAGGATTAGTTTGATTATCAAGGTTAGAGTTTTGATTTGAGGTTGAACCCGTAGTGCTGGAGCTTTTTGACGAGTCAGGAGTGGCTTGCTTGTTAGAATCCGAATCAGAGATTTTAAAAGTTGAATGTCCCGCAGTTGGTAATGAATTCATACGGTCATTAGCGGGATTGAAGTAGATTGTTTGTTTGCACTTGAATCAGGGATCTGAGTGGTGGATGTTTCAGGGGTGGTGGTTGTTTGAGTATCAAGTGATGATGTATTGTTTTCGCTACGGGGCAATGTCTTGGAGCAGGCGGATCTGAAGATGGACCGGTTAAAGGAGTCGTGGAAGCTTTAGCCGGTTCATTAGTTGTGGCTTCAAGTCTAGGTGCAGAGGTATTATCATTCTTGTTTGCATCTAAAGTGGTTGTTTGAAGGGTTTCTTGAGCAACTTGGGCATTTGGTGATGATGATTTATCATGGTTATCATTTGTTGCTACAATATCGTTCTGTTTAGTATCTTGATTGTTAATTGAAGTGTTGGCAGTTTGTGCGGGTTTGTCATGTTGGACCTCAGTTGACATAGAGCTTTTTTCCACAGGCATATTGCTGCAAAAGAAACACGATATATAGTTATATGCCTTCACATGCAACATTATTTAGTATTAAAAAAATCCACATGATTTTTAGTTGCATCTTTAATCTTCTTATATACATTTTTATTTTATGTTTTGGTATTATCTGTGTATAAAACATCATAGGTATGAGGTTCAACCTCTAGAACTTCTATGTATTAATAAGGTTTTTTCGGATATTACAAGGACAATAACCCAATACCTAGTGGTCTAATTGCATGGTGTTTGCCTTCACAAATGTGGCATGGGTTCAAATCACTACAATTGCAAGGGTAAGTGGTATTTAGGTGTAATAAATTATCGTAAAATTTTTTTTTAAAGGGCATTTCATAAACATTTCATAATTTTCTTTTAGCTAGATGAAGGATGGAGGTTATAGAGTTTTCTTGTGGTCATGGAACTTCAAGACAAATGTGGAAATCTTTGGAATCCAAACCATGACAAACTAACATGTATATTGTTAAATTCTCCAGCATCTAAGCTCCTAGCGTTCTCATCGTTAAAACTTCATCATACTTCTTAGTATCGTCCTTGAACTACCGCAACATGTCTATCAATTCCTAAGTTTCATCATTAGCAAGCAAGTTCTTCCACTTGATCAGATATTTCTTGTTGCTTGACACACCACGTCGTTGTATTATCACTCCCAATGGTATCTCTTCAACCTCTCAAACAAATAATGTCAAAATTGTTGTTGGTGTGTGTTTGGACTCTCATTATATTGGGTCTTGCTTGTTCCATGATATGGACTGATAAAACTCACATGAAAGACTTTATGGATCTTTAATAGGAGGCATGTATGTGTCTTCATAGTATACAATCATTCTTACAAGAGCATGCTTTCATACTTCCTAACTAATCCTTTTTGCAACTTCCTCAATGATTTGAATTATTGAGGTAGAGTGTTTTACCACCTTGGTTCCTAAGTTGGAACTTTATGTGCCTTCACTTTTCATCTAAAGTTTTCTTTATTTGTTTTGCTTTCACCAAGAAAGCCTAAGCCCAATCACTTCCGAATGCCATTCTTTCATGGTTTGATTACTAATTGCATTGATTCCATCATAAGATTCTTTCAATGTTTTGCACGTGACTTAAATCCTTCTTTGTTGCACTTAAATAATGGTTAAGGTAGATTTCTAAGGGTGAGAGGAATGCTCCCCTCTAGGTGAGTGGTAAACTCTCACCGGAGCCAAACAGATTTGTCCATGTCAACTCCCCTTTCCAACTCCCCTCATGCACTCAATCACAAGGGGGTGCTCCCCTCTATGTGAGTGGTAAACAATTTTTTCTTTAAAAAAATATGTGATTGGTGGGAATGAATGGCCTTACACATGCAAACTCCCTTTCTCTCCTCATACTTCCTTGGTGACTACTCACGGAAATCCTAATCAAACACTCACCTAATGTTGATGGTGGTGGTGTTCCCCTTAGGTAAACTCAATCACCGAAGGCACTCCCCGTTGGTGCCCATTCACCCTAACAGACAAATCAAGTGTCACGTTTTTCATTTATCTATGAAAACTCATAGTTAAGTCCATTACTACAATTTCTAGAAGAAGCGGGGATTTTGATCAGTCACTATTTAGTGTAGTACTCCTCAATACTTCACTCTCAATACTTCACTACACGTTTTAATGATAATCTACTCATTCATCTACAATCGTAACAAAACAAAGAAGCATCAATATGATGGCAATTTTGTCGCTAATACTCAACGGTTAGTAGTGAATCACATCAGTAACTATTTGGATGAATGTTCTATCCTTAAAAAATCGACCCCCATCATAATCTCACCTACACACCCATCCAGTTTAAAAATGTTATGTGACCATATCCTTGGAAGTAACATCTAGCATGTCGTACAACCAATATTGTTCATTTTGCCCACTTAGGATCTTATAAGTTTGTTTATGGCTGTCTCGGTGGAGACTTCCCAAAAGCTCAACCATCATGGTACTATTTCTACGTTAACATGCTTAATTATGGATATTCCAAGGAACTCAACCATCATGATACTAATCCACCAACAATGCGCCTAAAATGGTTAATGATATATTTAGGTCCGATATTCCTTATAAACCCAACATCTCTCTTGTTAATGGCCAATATGAGATTTATTTTGGGTGTTACAATAGATCTCATTCCCATTTAGCTGCTGGCTACAAGAGCAATTTTGTTAATTCTATTATTCAACATTGCCCAATCATGTCTTGTTGGCACGATAAAGATGTTCTCACAAATATATCAATTTTTTCTTTACTAAAGCCAAAAGGATAGTCCCTTGATTAAAAGGATCATCTTCTTCATTTGAGGTTGACCAACCCACTTTGAGTCGTGACATCCTTCATTTGAGGGGGCTCCATTTAAGCGCATATAGCTAATCCCCCTATAGCCAAAATCATCATGCCTTTCCATTTCGCGACTTCTCATCAAGGTTTTTGAAAAGGGTCCATGCCCCTCTTGATTCAGCCATGGAAAGTGAACAAGAGTTGGGTGATGGTTTCATACTTTTCTTTGTAAGTAGGGTATCGACCAAGACAATAACCTTTTATTACATGTATTCCAAGTGATAGTCTAATTATGGCAGAAACTGAACTTATTGAAAGATGGTAAAACTTATTGATCACATTTCATTTACTAGGGTTAAAATATATAGAGATAAATCAGGCTCTGGGATCGATACAAAAACCCTAAATATTATAATCCAGTACTCCCCCGCAGTCAAAGCGCTCGAAAACTTAGATAAGGAAAAAAAGACAAATAAAACCATAACAAAAAAACTAGTCTCGATCTAGGTTCTTGACTTGTAGGTACAAAATTATGCTAGAAAATTTGCTTGATTTTGCTAAAGGAGATAATCCATATTCTTCAAGGTCAGTGATCCGTAATTTTGCGAAGGATGCCATGGAGAACCATGGTTCTACAAAAGGGTGACGATGTGACCGTGGTCAGGTAACGACTAGGCATGATGACATAATTGTTGGATCACGGGTAGCGATGGTTTCATCTTTGTCGGCCATGGCAAGATGATATATGGAAGAAATGATGCTGGAAAACGAAAAAAGGAAGCAAATCAACAGACTAGGCTCTCTACCACCTTAGTTGTGCTACCACACACATACAAACCCTATCCATTGCTTGGTTCAAAACTTAGATAGTGCGGTGTGCCGCCACACCGTATCCGCCGCCCTGTCAATTCATGTTCGTTTTTTTTAGTTTATTCATCGTGTTTTATTTTCCTATTTTATGTTATAATAAATGGTCTCCATTCATTGATCGTATTCTAGCCACAGCAAACCACCTATCACTTCTGATCAGTTTCATCATTGCATGGTGTTGATTTGGGTGACATCAACAGATCGTATTCCCATGTATAATATTTTCTGACAAAGATGGAAGCCAAAATTCAAAAGTTTGGAAGTCATTTCAATGACGACGGCTAATATATTTTCCTGGTAAGAGCTTTTTCAGTTCCATCGTTGGGCGTTCCAGGTCAGTGACCATATTAGTCCCCGAGAAGAGGGTTATCGAAAAAGAGGAAGGTAGCAGTGATAAGGTCACAGGATTAAGGTCTTGATACCATGTGAAAGATGATAAATTTTGAATGAATTATTATCGAAGGATCCAGTTACAATATATAGATATTATAACAAAACCCTAATAACCTAATAGGCCCGTGGGCTCATACTTAACTAAACTCTTAAGAAAGATAATATTTTCCAATACTTATCCTGTTATGAAAATAACTAGTGGCAACAAATGATCTTTACGAAGAACTGGGATACGAGAAGATAATGCCTCTCATGCATGGAAAAAGAAGTACCTTTGTCATTCCTTTTCCTATAACTATGCTCTCTTTAGATTTTCAAATGCAATTTTACGTTTAATTTGCATTAGGGTTCCCTAATACTATGAAGCAACTATGTCAACCCAATATTAATGGTGCACATAGCTTCTTCATTGTCATCGTATGACCATCACCAACTTAAAGTCTGGTGTTTTTTAAGTACTTGTTCGCCCTTTCAATTTGCTTTTTATAACATAATGTTTACTACTTCTTAGTATTGCAACGTTTCCAATAATGTAATGATGGTCTAAGGACTACATATTTTGAAGTATAATGGTAGAGTTGTCACTTACATCAGCACTATCCCTTTTGCATAGGCTCTTGGCACATTTATTTACTTGTGTGAAATTTTGACTTATGACTTTTAAGTATATCATGGATGTATTTACATACATCTAAAACCCTTTTTTTAATGCTAACCACCACTTCCTTGGTTGCACCAGGATTCTTCCTGGACCTTGTTGCGACAAGTCTCAACACCAACCCCCACACTCAGTGTATCCATAATCTTTTGGTCATGATTTTCATTCCCTTGAATGGAATTTCTCTAATACCATTTGTAACAAAATATCTATTAGTTCAATGTGTGACACTCAATGTCAAATGTGTCAACCTTACTCCCATGGTCAGATATACTCAAACGACAAAAGCGGTATACAAGATTATGTAACAATTTAAAAATATGTACGTGCATTTTTGGAGGTGGTGTGTATTTGTCATCTTATTTTGTGCTAATATCCTATCAAAATAAACATTAAGATCTATTTTAATCCGTATTTATGATCTGGCATCTAGAACTTTCTAGTAACTATAAGGCCACACGGAGTGGCTCGGCAAGACCTCTTCGGCAATGTGTGGCTTCATGCGGCGAAAACGGCACACCACTCCCTGATGCGGAAGGTATTCGACAACATTGGAGTGGCAAGGTGAAATCAACATGGCTTACCCAAGCTTGCTCAAGACATAGCCTTGGTGGTGGTGCCCAAATCCAAAAGTAGGTATTTTTTAATATTTAATTTATAAATTGGTTGTTGCATGTGAGACATGTGAATCAGATGTATTTCCTATGATTTGGAAGTTGTGGCAAGTAAGAGGCGAGTCGATGTGGAGGGAAAATGTGTTGCGGTAAGTGCAGCATGGGAAGCACTCCCCCCACTCTAATGTCTTCAAGATATTTTAAGAAGATTCCATTATATTACATGTCTTTCTTAAAGCTATATCAAGGAAAGAGATCCAGACTTCCCTTATGGTCTCAATATTTCAAAAATGATGTGAACCTTTTCATAATCTTTAGCAACAACATGTGCATTTTTACCATTAGCGACTCAAGCATTTGTCACTTAATGATCTAATTGTTGTATATACACATCGACACTTGGAGGTTCCTAATGTTTGCAAAACATTAGTCAACCCCGGATCCTTTGAGAGAGTATTATGGAGTTACTTATTATAAAAACACATTACATAATATCGAAACTGCAACAATACTAATAGAATTAGGTAAAAGGTGTGACAGAAAACTCAAGTCACTATAATTGTCTTTTATATATATATACTGAAACCAAATTAAAACAATGTAACCTATTAGGCTTCACTAAAGGTACACTATATTGGTATAGATAGGTTCAAACAAGGCTACAACCTCTAAGAAACGAGTTTGAAGCCTTGAAGATGAAGGATGGGTAACCGAATGCAAATTTGCAGATAGGATGTGAGGGTTGGTTTCCAAAGCAAACAACGTTAGAACCACTACCAGTGACACAAAACTGATTAGGAAACTTCTTGATCCTATTCATGAATAGTTAATATCCATCCTTACACAGTTCGAACAATTTTCATACATGGAAACTATGTTGTTTCAGGGTACAATCAGCAAATTTAAAGACCAAAAACATACCAATCGGATCAAGAAATGATCCACATATTTTGTCTTATGATGGTTGGCAGGCTTGAAAAAGGACAAGAACACAAAGGCGTAGGCCGAGGTTAAGGCTCTAATATTCTAATGGCCAGGCAAGGGAGAGGTTGTGATGTAGAGTAGAAACGATAAGTAAGATCAATCACGTTGATTCTACGAATATCCGTGATGAACTTGTCCCAACCCCAAAATTCAACCCAAAAGGCACGAAATTTGAAGTGATAAAAACTGATTTCTCAAAATTCAAGTCTGATCATTATCACCTCATAACCATCATATAAATAGAGTTATAAATTCAAAACGGGCCCCAAAATACACTCGGGCCAAAAACTAAAACAAAACAAAAGTTGGCAAAAAGCCCAAAAAACATAAAAATGAAAAATACTCATAGAAATAAGCCTTTTTTGGGCCCGAACATCCACCCAAACCGCCGATGGCCATTTGCAACAAAATGGGATTTTTCCTCACGATCGTTTTGACTGGTCGCACGCCCAAAACGGACCCCCGTAGCCCAAGTTAAAGCCATTTTAGTGAAGCCCCATTTGTCAAGCGATCTTGGGCCTTCAAATATAACATGGCCCGCATCATTCCCCCCTGGATAGACAAAATTCAACCTCGAATTACCAACAGGTTCATCATCAGAAGAATCCCCATAATAAGGCAACAAGTGCCTCACATTGAACACATCAGAACAACGAATTTGACTAGGCAGCTTTAGACGATACGCATTCGGGTTGATCTTCTCCGTAATTTCAACTGGTCCAATCTTTTTAGCAGATAACTTGTTGTATTCTCCAACCGAAAAACGATCTTTAGTCAAAACAGCCCAAACAAAATCACCTTCCTCGAAGTCAACATGCTTATGTCTCTGATCAGCAGCTTGTTTATACTTCGAATTAGCTTGGGTCAAATTATCATAAACAGCCTTATGAACCTCATGTAATCCTCCACAAAATCTTGAACCCTCTTTGGGACAGGCCCAGAAATAGAAAGTGACATCAAATCAAGTGGTCCTGGGGCTGACATGAATAAACCACTTGAAACGGGCTAAATCCAATGCTCTGATTGACAGCATGATTATGGGGAAGCTCAGCTTGGCATAACTTTTGATCCCATGCCTTCACATGATCACCAACGAAACACCTCAGCAAATTACCAAGTGACCGATTAACAACTTCAGTTTGGGGGTGATAAGTACTGCTGAAGTTGAGTTGAGTGCCCACCATTTCTACAAACTACGCCAAAAATGGCTCAGAAATCGAGTATCCCGATCAGACACGGTGGAAGAGGGTAGCCCATGCAAATGGTACACATCTCGAAAGAAGAGTTGGGCCACATTAACAGCATCAGTCGTCTTCTTGCAAGGAATAAAATGGACCATCTTAGAAAACCGATCCACCACCACAAAGATAGAATCATTACCCCTCTGAGTACGGGGTAACCCCAACACGAAATCCATACTAATATCAACCCTTGGTTGTGAGGGGACAGGCAAGGGCATATAAAGACCTGCATTAGTAGCTGTGCCCTTTGAAACCTGACAAACACGACATCTTTTCACATAACGGTCCACCTCTTCCTTATAGTAGGCCAAAAATAAGAACCAGCAACCAGTTGTAAAGTACGATCACGACCAACATGCCCTTCACCATGTAACTCACTAATAATATGCAAGCGAAGACTAGAATTAGGGATACATAGTTGATTCCCCTTGAACTGAAAACCTTCATGTAACAGAAAGTCTGACTTTTTCCCAGCACCCACATCCTGCAAAATGATTGAGAAAAATGGGTCAGTGGCCAACTGCTCACGAATGACCTCTAGACCCGGCACAGCAACCTTCATGGATAGAAGCAGATTACTCCTCCTGCTTAGGGCATCAGCAACCCTATTTGAAACACCAGTCTTGTGCTTATCACAAAAGTAAACTTCTCAAGAAAGGCCAACCATCACCCATGCTTATGAGATACCTTGTCTTGAGTACGAATATGCCTTAGGGAATCATGATCAGTGAATAAAACAAACTCTTTATGAAACAAATAATGACGCCAGTGCTTTATAGCTTGGACCACTGCATAAAACTCCAGATCATAAGTGTTGTACCTCAACTTTGGCCCAGATAACTTCTCACTAAAATAAGCAACAGGCCTACCACCCTAACTGAGAACCCCGCCGATTCCAACATTTGAAGCATCAGTATGAAGTTCAAAAACTTGAGAAAAATCAGGCAATACAAGAATTGGTGCTGAAGTGAGCTTGTCTTTCACAAGTTGAAAAGCCAACTCTGCCTCTTCTGTCCACACAAACGTCTTCCCCTTTATACAATCTGTCACCGGAGCCATAATAGAGCTGAAATGAGGAATGAACCGCCTATAGAATGAAGCAAGCCCATGGAAACTACGAACTTCAGTAATGGTAGTAGGGGTTGGCCAATTTCTAACAGCCTCTACCTTGGATTCATCAACCTGTATTCCATCACCAGAAACAACATACCCCAAGAACAAAACCTTAGGGGTCATGAACACACACTTCTTGATTGCTGCATAGAAACTGTCTCTACGAAGCAAAGTCAAAACCTGCCTCACATGCACAATGTGGTCACTGAAAGAAGCACTATAAATAAGAATGTCATCAAAATACACAACCACAAATTTCCCAATAAAGGGCCTAAGCAACTGATTCATCACACGCATAAAAGTACTAGGTGCGTTTGACAAACCAAATGGCATCACCAACCACTCATACAACCCTTCACGAGTCTTGAAGGCAGTCTTCCACTTGTCACCCGGCCTAAGATGAATCTGGTAATACCCACTCTTCAAATATAACTTTGTAAAAATAGTAGCACCACTAATCTGATCAAGCAAATCATCAAGTCGAGGAATAGGAAACATGTACCTCACAGTAATCTTGTTGATTGCTCGGCTGTCAACACACATACGCCAGGTGCCATCTTTCTTTGGAGTCAACAAAGCAGGAACAGCACAAGGGCTCATACTTTCGCGAACATGACCCTTAGAAATCAACTCTTCAACCTGCCTCCGCAACTCCTCATGCTCACTAGGGCTCATTCTGTAATGTGGTCTGTTGGGCAACTGTGACCCAGGCTCCAAGTCAATGTGATGTTGGATGTCACGCAACAGTGGCAATCCATCAGGCAACTCATCAGGAAAAACATCAGAAAACTCCTCAAGCAAAGGAAACATAGCATCAGGAATTTCAAATTCCTCAGGCACCGGCTTCCCCATCAACACAAAAACACTATCCCCCTCCTCCAGTTCATCTTGAAACTGGCTAATAGTCAACAGAGTGCCTGAATGTTTTGTGGTTAACTGTCTAGGCTTGGTAGGAACAAGAGTGATCTTCACACCGCCAAACAGAAAACTATACGTATTAGATCGCCCATTATGCTCTATGTTTCGCTCGTATTCCCAAGGCCTACCCAACAACAAGTGACATGCATCCATAGGGACCACATCACACACAACATCATCGTTGTATGTGAACCCAATAGAAATGGAAACAAGGGCTCACTTAGACATCGAGACCCTCCACCCTTCTTGAGCCACTGAAGCTTGTAAGGCTTCGGGTGACTCTCTGTCTTCAGAGACAACTTCTGTACGCCTCTTCAGATATCAAATTATCACAACTTCCAGAATCAATAACGAACGTGCATACCTTCCCCAAAATGGTACATGTTGAATGGAAGATATTATGCTTGAGCCAATCATCCCCATCTGCCTTTGGTGTATAACAAGAACGCCTGACCACTAGGTTTACCCCAACATCACCGGACACAAACTCTTCCTCGTATTCAGTTTCTTCATCATACACCAGGGTATTCTCGTATTCTTCATGTTGTTCATCCTCAGACTCGACAAACAGGTGTCGTTTACCAGCCTTTTTACACTCAGCTTGTCGATGGCCCGTTTCACCACAACTGAAACATCTCGGACCACTACTACTAGCCCCTTTAGAGGTTGACCCGATATTGTTACCCCCTTGTCTCTATTGGCTAGGCCTCCCCGAGGTGCCCCACCACCTGACTGTACATTTCCCCCACTAGGGGCGTTAGAATACGAACCACTCAACCGTCGGTTTTGCTTCTCAAAGGCCAACGCTCGTTGGTGTGCCTCTGCAATGGTCAATGGATCAAAAAGATTCACTGACTCCATGATTTGCACCTTCAAACCCCCAATACACCGAGAAACAAGTTGCTCCTCCGCCTCTTGAATATCGTTCCTGGCGATCAACTGGTAAAACTCGGTTGTATAATCATCAACCGACTTAGCCCCCTGCTTTAAGTTCTGCAGACGCTGGTACATCAACTGTTGAAAGTTATGTGGCAGGAAGTTGGACCGCAAGCACTTTCTCATCTTGGTCCATGTCATGATTCTCGACTTCCCGAGCCTTTCTCGTGTAAGCTTCAATTGCTGCCACCAGGCAGAAGCCCTACCACGCAATCTGGTAGCAATCAAAGCCACCCGCTTATTCTCAGGAACCTCCTTGTACTCAAACACTTCCTCGACAGTGGACAACCAATCGATGAACCCCTCGGGTTCAAACTAGCCCACCGAATTCCGGAATATCAACCCTTATCCAAGAATCCCAACGTCGATTGCCCTCTCCTCGGCCTCCCCTCGGCCGATCCTCCCGATCGCCACCGGAACCCGAACCATCGCCAAACGGATTACTGAACTCCGAACCATACCCATCATTGGGTTGCTTCCTCCTACGATTCATCAAGCCTTCTATCCGGTTAGTCAACTGATTGACCACCTGGTCCAATCGTTGATCCATTCGGGCCATGAGCCGCTGCTCCAACTCCCGTTCATAAACTTCATCGAGCCTGTTTCTTCTCAGAGACATTTTAAGTCAGGAATTCGGCTCTGATACCAACTGATGTAGAGTAGAAACGATAAGTAAGATCAATCACGTTGATTCTACGAATACCCGTGATGAACTTGTCCCAACCCAAAAATTCAACCCAAAAGGCACGAATTTGAAGTGATAAAAACTGATTTCTCAAAATTCAAGTCTGATCTATTATGACCTCATAACCATCATATAAATAGAGTTATAAATTCGAAACAGGCCCCAAAATACACTCGGGCCAAAAACTAAAACAAAACAAAAGTTGGCAAAAAGCCCAAAAAAACATAAAAATAAAAAATACTCATAGAAATAAGCCTTTTGGGCCCGAACGTCCACCCAAATTGCCGATGGCCATTTGCAGTCAAAATGGGATTTTTTCTCAAGATCGTTTTGACTGGTCGCACGCCCAAAACGGACCCCCGTAGCCCAAGTTAAGCCATTTTAGTGAAGCCCATTTGTCACGCGATCTTGGGCCTCCAAATATAACATGGCCCGCCCTCCACACTTGGGCCCGCATCAGGTTGTAGCAAATCAAACAACCAAAGAAGAGGCTATGGTTGAGCATAAGTATTCACAACAAAGAAACCAAAATAGAGACCTATCACAACTCAAGTGTTTCTAATGCGATAATCTAGCACACTTTGCATCGGGTGGTCCTACACAGAAACAAAAAGAGGAGGCAAACTTTGTTAAAACTCCTCATGAGGAGGCAATGAGACTTTTTTTGGAGTGTAAAAATGACCAACAAAGGGTCTTGTCCCATATTTATTTAATCTTGTCTGTTATTTGATTTATATTGTGTGTATATGTTACGCTACTTGGTTATTCTTTATGTACCTATGTTTAACTTTCTCAACTCTATAGTTCTAGCTTCCTCACATTGTGAAGCATGCAAACCATTCACAAAACATTTAATCTCATGGTATCATAGAGGCTCTTGATCCTCCGCCCCCTTGTCTATATCTCTTGTTTTTCCCACCTACTTCTCTTCTTGCCAATCGCCATCTCCTCTCCATCACCTTCCCCTATCATCTTACCAGCCCCCTCCTCAAACGCCAATGCTCCAATCACAATCAACACCATCTTCCACATGCTTACCATCAAGCTTACACCATCAAACAATCCATTGTGTAGAACGATGTCAATTCTTGCTTTTTAAAACCTTCTCCTACACGTTGAAGGCTCTTCTCAACCCCTTGTTGCCAAATTCTCTAGGAAAACAAGTGGGTACCCAATCCTGCCTTCTCAACATGGCACGTCGATGATCAAAAGACCATCCTAACTCTTCATGCTAGTCGTTCTGAGGAAGCTATTGCAGAGGTTCTTCGCTTTCCCTATTCCCGATCCATCGGGCTTACCCTAAAAAATGCCTATAGCAACACCCGAATCAAAAGAATCCCAAATCTCAAGGACTAACTTTGCCAAATTTTGAAGCGTATATTCTCAGTTTCAGAATTTGGGCTCAAGTTCAAGCATCTGTGTGACCAACTCGCTGCTCTTGGCCACCTGGTTTATGAAACTGACAAGCTCCATTGGTTTCTTTATGGTCTCAGAGCTTCATTTGAGACTTTCTCCACAACTATTCGTGCATCAAAACCCCTCCCCGGTTTCTTCAAGGACTACTTACACAATCTGTGTTATTTATCCGTTCAATTAATGGCTTGCCTTCCACCCCTCTTATTGCGTTCAACACCTAAATCAACCACTTTCCATTAGCCTCGTGGGGTTGAGTGGTCGCTCTCATGGGTCAGGTGTCCGTGTGGTGGTCGGAGTCGAGGGCGTCAAACTCCCCATTGCCAACTGTGTCGCATCGATGGTCACTATGCTAGGTGCCTAAATCTTGCAAGCTTTGTATCTCAATCTGTTAAATTGCATGATAACCTTGCTAAAGCCTTTCATGCACAATATCACATTTACCTGTCATCTCCAGATTGGTTTGTGGACTCCAGGGCCACCAATCACTTGACAAACTCACCGGACAACATTAGCAAATCCTCCACCTTCTTAGGCGATGCAAATGTCTCCTTTGTAAAACCTACACGTTACTCACACTGGCTACACTAGTTCTCCCATAATTTAAATTTAATGAATGTTTTGGTTGTTCCCCATTCGGTAAACAATCGATAATCAATAAGTAAACTAATGACCGGAACACTTTGGATGTTTTATTTTCTTAACCTTACTATATATTCAGGAATGGTTCACAAAACCGGTGCTTGCCCAAGGTCGATTTGAAGTCGGCAAGGGAGAGGTTGTGGTGGATCAAACAACTTAGGAAGAGGGTATGGTTAAGCATAATTGTTCAAAATAAAGAAATATCAGGACCACTTCACGAACAGGTGCTTGCCCAAGGTCGGTGTGATGACTAGCAAGGTAGAGGTTGTGGCAAATCAAATGACTAAGGAAGAGGCTACGGTTGAGCATAAGTATTCACAACAACGAAATCAAAATAGAGACCAATCACAACTCAAGTGTTTCAGGTGTGATAATCTAGCACACTTTGCATCGAATGGCCCCACATGGAAACAAAAAGAGGAGACAAACTTGGTTGAAACTCCTAATAATGAGGCAACAAGACACTTTTCTTGGATTGTAAAGTTGGTGAACAAAGGGTCCTGTCCCATATTTACTTAATCCCATCATTATGTAACAATATAATAAGTCTTCACAAACACTAAATATGGATGCAAGATCTTGATACTAAATGAATTTCCGTGGTGGTATTAGAGAAGTGAAACTCTACTCATGAAGGTACCACGATCACCAAATTGTATTTAATAAACTAAACTAGAAATGGCATCACCCGTATGTTTGTAAGCTAGCTAACATTGATAACCATGACCAGTTACGGCGTACACGCTTAAGCCACTTGAACCTTGATTTAGTTAAATATTTGGCATCCAACAATATCATACATGGAGTTTGCAAGATCAAACACCAAAAGCAGGTATATGATTCTTGTTGGTGGGCAAAACATTTCCAAGATCACTCAAATTACCGAGCATCTAAAATTCAAAGCCGTTGTAATTGGTCTATGCTGATGTGTGTGGGCGGGTCACACCCACAAACCAAGAAGGGAAACATGTGTATGTTCCTCATTGTGGATGATCAAAACTATTTTATGTGAGCATACATGATTAAAACGATAGATGAAGATTTCAAGTATTTCAATAAATTCAAGAACCAAGAAGAGCCGGATCTTGGTTTGAAATTAAAGGCAATATGAAAAGACCGGGAAGGGGGGTTACATCGCACATATTTGAAGACTTTTGTGACCAAGAGGGTATAGCTCACCAACGCACTGCTTTTGGAACATCTTGAAGCATTCTAAAGGCTTTTCAATTTTTTATTGGGTGAAGGTATAAGGCATTAGTATTAAATGGTAGATAGGTTTCTTACAAAAGCACTCAAGGATTAAACTCCATACAAAACTTTGAAGGGTAGAAAACCGAACCTCTGGTATTCGAACTAATAAAGAAGCGGATTGTGGTCAGCTTGGATGTGAGGTTCGAAGAAGATAAGAATCTGAACTGGAAATCATACCCAGAGGAATTTGAAACGAATAGTCCAGCTTTGATTGAGTTTGTCGCAGACTCAACCTCATTTCCAGCCACTGGCTGCCACTACACATCATCCCGAAACCTTCACCTAGAGTTCCCAGCAATTTGGCCCCTTTTCAGTGACAACAAGTTCTGTACAATAGATCTTAATTCAACCGCAAGGGAAAGTTGTTATGACTCGCCGCCGCAAGGAGTTCATTCTTTGAGTGATGTGTAAGCAGAACACATCCAACTTAATAAATAGAGCCTTAACACCATCTATTCTTGTTAAATGAAGAATCGATAAACTATATAGAAGCTCAAGACAACAAGGAGTGGCGAATGGCTATGGAAGAAGACTTAAACTCTATTGAACGAAACAAGAATTCTTTAATTGTGGGGGTGTTTGTCGAAGATTTTGTAGTCAGTGAAACAACAAATGGAAGCTAAAATTCAAATGAGTGACCTCAGGTTATTATCCTACTATCATGGGATCAAAGTGGTACCAAGCAGTGAAGGCATTTCAAACAAATAAACAAACATGGTATGCTAAGAAGGTACTTAAATAACTTGGATTAGTGGAATGCAATCCAACTAAATTAACGCGTAGGACCTAGATTAAAGCTGTCTAAGAATGAAGAAGGGGCATTAACAGCAAAAACAAAATATTAAAAAGCAATCGGTTGTCTATGGTATCTAACCCACACTCAACCAGACATATGCTATGCGCCCGGGTATGTTAGCTGATTCATGCAGATACCCAAAAAAACTCTGCTTGCATGGTGGTTAAAACAAATTCTTCATTTTGTAAAAGGAACAACGAAACTGGGATTTATTATCAAAGTGATGGCAACAACAAAATATATGGGTTCAACGACATTAGTCCTGTAGTCGATATTGATATTAGTAGAGGAACAACTGATTTAGTCTTTTACTTTGATGATGGACTAGTAAGATAGAATTCATAGATTCAAGGAACAATAGTCTTATCATCTTGTGAAGCCGAATATATGGTTGCCACACTAATGACTTGTCAAACAATATGGCTAAGGGGTTTACTAGTTGAATCAACAGGTTGGAAGGAGCAACAAGGGATGCTCAAAGTTGATGACAAATCAGCCATCACCGAAATGAAAATTCCAGTTTTTCATATGGGGAGAAAGCACATTGACACCGATTATCACTTTAGTGGGGAGCAACCAAGGTCAGCTATTCTCACCAAGGCACTTTCGAGAGTCAAGTTCATGGAGATTGTTAGACTAATCTTGTCAAAAGTCAAATGTTTGAGGGGTGGTTTAGTAAGTTTGTTTTAATTAATGTTTTGAGTTGGCCAATGTAAATTATGTTAATGTTAATCGGCTAAATTTGGATTAGTAGATAATAATCAGGAGATAATTATCATTGTTGGTTTTTCATTATGTAACTATAGCTTATAATCAGTATGTGTGTATATATATATATATATATATATATATATATATATATAAATATATATATAGGGGAAGGTTCATTTGAGAAGAATTTTTTTGTGAGAAGAAAAAGAAGAAAAGACATAATGGTAAAACATTAAATAATTTATAACTTCTCTCATTAATTATGTTAACTCTCATTAATAAAACAAAAACATTATATCCTACACATATCAAAATTTATCCTACATATATCTTATACTTATCGGAATTTACCCTACACATATGTAAAAATACCCTACACATTTCAAAATTTATCCTACATATATTAAAATTCATCCTACACATGTCAAAAATTGTCCCATCATAAATTATTTTATCTTGAAAAAGTATATTAAAAAAATGAGTTTCAAGTTCAATTAATTAGCTAATTAATGTCAATTATAGATTTACCTATACGCCCTTTTTCATAATATTAAATACACACATTAAATAAAGTAAATGAAGAATTTCTATTGGTTTAAAAGTTATTCTTTTATTCTTACAAAATTTTTCTTCTCATTTAAACTCTCATATATATATATATATATATATATAGAGAGAGAGAGAGAGATGTTCTAACCGATCAATAGTTTGTATTCAGATTCGTGTATTGTTTTTACCCTTATTCAGCAATTGTTTCAACTGTGACGAGGGTGCCAGCCCTGAAATGGTTTTGTTTTTCGGCGGGTGGATAGTGATATTGCGTTTTATATTGTGATAATATTTTACAAAAAAGATATTACAATAAAATTACGTATTAGCTATGTGTCAAATTTCATGTTGTATGAGAAATTCACACTAAATCGAACATTGGTACTGATATAGATATTATCAAAACTGATATCGGCATTCGTTATTATAGTTTTCGGTTGATATAAAAACGTGTAGATATATTTTGGGCATATAACGACTTTTCTTTTGGGTTGCTATTGCTGTGCCGTAACGAATCAAGCCGGTGCCCTAACAAAGAAAATCGATATCTATAAAATTTCTGTTGCATCGCACAGTCGAATCCTACTTATACTTATAGTTATTAATAAACCCTCAAGGATAAATGCCTACTTGCTACGTTTAACTATTAAACTAAATGTGGATAAAAATTTCAATCGAAGCAAGTGTTATACCTAGGGGTGTTAAAAGTTCGTGTTCATAAGTAGGCTAGCAAACTTGACATAATCCGAATATGACATGAATCCTAAAAATGTATCACACATGAACCACCGAAAATATCAAAACTTTTTTTTACACGAATAAGACCCATCGACCCAAAACTTAATTTTATTATTAAACTAGAAAAATAATCCTCTTTAATTTACAAATTTTCCAAAACAAATATAAATACATGTAAACTATTAAAGTTGATGATCATCTCTCTTTTTCTAAACGCCGAAATGATCATTTCTCTTTCATATTTTGAATTTTTTCCATAAAATATCCATTGAGTTTACATTATGATGTAGGAACCATTTTAATACCAAAACAAATATAAATACATGTAAACTATGAAACTTGATGATCATCTCTCTTTTTCAAAACGCCGAAATGATCATTTCTCTTTAATATTTTTAAATTTATTACATAAACTATCCATTGAGGTTACATTATGACGTAGAAACCATTTTAAAAAATTAAAATAGTTATATATTAGACTGGTTAAATGGGTTAAATATGCAAACGCACGGGTCAACCTGAACAGGTTAACTAAACATGTTTGCATTTTCTATTAGAAACTGCCTGTTTATACCGAAACCAACATGTTTGCATATTCTATTAGAAACTGTCTGTTTATACCGAAACCCAAATGTGTAATTTGGTAAATAATTTGTTGTCGTGTAACAAATTGAGAGCGAACCTGAATAGAAGAACCCGAGCCTTTCTTGTTCAGTTGCTTGATTGTAGAAGTCGATCACAATGGAGGTGAGCAAATGGATATATATGTAATCGCCAATTTCGATATTTCCGGATTGTAGAAATCGATTACAATGGAGGTGAGCAAATGGATATATATGGCAATTTCCATTATAGGGCCGGATTCTTGTGCATGGTGTTGAAGAAAAAAAGCTATAGAATAAGAATATTTAGTTGTTGCAAGTTATACCCTTCTATGATTCTTCCTCCTAACTTTTAGGGGTATTAATCAAAAGTCTGGAAGTCGATTCATATTCAAATTAGATCGAAAAGCACGACTTGAATTTAGTTTGAATTCGAGAAAATTAGATTTGATTCCAATCCATACATGTGTGACTTATTACATAAAATATAAATAGAGAAACCAAAAGTTATATTAAATTTTCACTCTCTCTATAGCTGTAAAACATAAAAAAAATTATAAATTATGATAATAATACTATAAATATTTTAAAAAATAAACAAATAAACTATAATTAGATTCTACTATGTATAATAATAATATAATAAATACTTTAATAAAATATTATTTTATGGAATAGGGATAACGAGACAAAAGTTGACATATGGCATCCTTTTTACTTTTTTTTGATAAACAAAATAAAAATGTCAATTATATTAACTAAGAAAGACATTAATTAAAAAAACTACAATAAATTATACTAAAATAGATATCAAATAAAAAAATACATCAAACAAAAAATTTAAAACAGCATGTTGTATTTTTTTCAATATTTCTCGTTTCATTTGTAATGTTATTTTCAACTCGGGTCTTGAAAGGTGACCGACAGGCACAGCGAGGAATTTCACATCCTCATGTTTTTCTTTCATACTCAGTTTTTTTCCAAACCCCTGGATACTTTTCCTCTCCTCGAGCTTTTTTTGTTGAATGGTATTGCATTCAACAATATGAGAATTTAATTGCTCCGTGTATGCCACACCTTTATCCAAGACCGAGCCCGAAGCAGATGATCTTTGCACCTTCATTTTTTACTTAACTCAGTAAGGGCTCAATTCCCTCCTTGAAGTTTGGATCATTGTGGTCTACATTTAGATCAACCTTCTTATCACGAGCATCTGAACGAATCTGAGACAAGCATGTTTTCGACCCTTTTGACAATTCGCTCGCAAGCGGGACTCTCACCCAATTTTAGCGTGCCTCGCCACATCCCAACAATGCATAAACTCGTGTTTCTTTTCATCTCGATAAGCGTTAAATGCTTTCGATATAAAGTTGCCCTGCGTTTCACCACTTCTTGGAACGTTCTTGGAGTTATGATAGAAAACGTTGAATGCAGTGAGAGACTATCATTGACCCGGTAGTACTCTCGTTGCATCATTATATGAAACAGTTCGCTTTTCCGTTCCAAAATTCTTTGTGTCGAGTATTTCCTATTAACAAAATATAAAATATAAGAGACAAATTTATGTAACAATAAAACAATATATTATCTTTGAAAAAAATAATAAAAAATATCTAAAACCAAGTTCTCCGATTCGCTTATCCAACATTTGGTTAAATAACTTCTCCATTGGCCGTTCATTTTGTTTGTGTTCGTTCAACGGGGCTTGAGCTCTCTCGTCATCGGTTTTCTTGTGGCTTCTCTTTTTAATCATTTGTGCCGACAATCCAACATTGTTTTCCATTTGTGTTTTCGGCACAGTGTCGGGTAAAGGCATTGGGGATACGGTAATGGGAAAAGAGGAGTCGTCAAATGGAAAATTGTATAGTCTTCCCGCCTATATACAATATGATATGATACGATACCCACTAATTCCGGACACGGTGAATATATATGAGGCGGACGGTTTGGTGGCGGACTAGGATTTGGGGTTTTGGTGAAGGCATACGGGTTTCTTGGGTTAAAACCTCGGTTGTATCGAAATATTTTATATAAAAAAATTGAAGTTTTTTCTATAAATTTGAAAGTGTGGTAGTAGAAATGGTAGAAAAATTGTTGGGTGGGTTTGATTTTATATATATTAATTTTAATAATTTTTTTAAACTAGCCATTGGAATTAACACCAACCAATCAACACCCTCCACCCCACCTCCACCTCACCCTAAGCCCTGCCCACGCCCCGTCTATGTCCCACGCCAAAATGGCAATGCCAAGAGCCAAGCCCATGTGGGGATGGTGTAGACGGCGGGGTTTTTTTCCACGCCCAAACCCAAGCCCCACCCCCCACAGTCTAAGGGTAATGTTGTCAAAAAGCCTATGCACATGTCACTCAAATGCCAAAAATCATGCACATATAAGTCACTTACATATTCCATCATCTTTTTTAAATTTCCGTAAGCTTTTTATACGTGATTAATTTAAAAAATAATACACCAAATAATCTGAGTGTTTTATTATCTTTTAAATACATTAACTACATAGGAAAAGTTTCAAATTCATAGTCTACTAAAAATGGAAGTCATATGAAAGGAACGTCAATTGAACTCATTCTGACAGTATTGAAACCATTTCATTGAATTTTACGATCTTAGACTTTAGGTTTTCGATTTTGAACTTTTAGCTTGTAAATTTCAGATTTTTGTTTAGATCAATATGTCATTTTACTTGGCATTATGTCTTTTTTTTTTTATTGTAACTTTTTTATGATTTATTATGTTTTTTTTTATTGAAATGATGTTTTATTTTTCAGCATTAATAAATTTGATACTTGCATCAGGCAATTATAGGCGTCACGTATTCCGTTAATATTTTTTTTTCAACTTAATTAAAACAAATAACATAAGAAGAGATCTTTAAGGTTTCAAGTAAATTGCAATTTATGATGTTTAGTTTAGTATTTGAATCAGGCTTGAAAATAAAAGCAAAAATACGAACCTAACCGAGTCCAAGTTACGAATTCAGTTTATGCATTTTTTAATTGGGTTAGCAATGAAATTGTTATAATTCGAGATATACAATGCATATGGATTTACTGGGGAACACTAAAAAAGTGAGGAACCGGGAACACTTTTAAAAATTATATTTAACATGTTAAAAATTATTTTTTTTAAAATTTTTTTCAACGCATTTTTTTATAAATACAAGTAGAAACATTTTTAATAAAAAATAAAAAAACTAAAAATATAGAAAAATGTTTAAAAAACAGTTAAAAATATATATTTTATAAAATTAACTTAACATGTTAAAAGTTAATTTAAAAAAAAAAATTCCAACGCTTTTCCTTATAAAAATGGGTAGAAACTATTTTAATAAAATCATTTTTGTAAAAAAATAATAATTTAGCCTTTTTTAACTGTTTTTTAATATTTTTCGTTTTTGAATTTTTATTAAAAATGCTTCTACAAGATTTATAAGGAGAAGTACCGAAAAAGTTTTTATTGTGAGAACCAATGTGTACACAACCAAAAATACCTAAAAAACACACAAATTTTTTTAAATATTTTTTTAAAAATTGCTATATTCGTTACTAAAAAATAAAAATTCGAGTAACAATTATTTAATGCACATGTGCATATATATCATTTCTTTAACAAAATCCGTAATACATTTACCAATATTAGATAATTGCACTTTCATTTACACTAGCATCCATAATACACTACTTTTTACATTAACAATATTAGAAATGCACATGTGCATCTACCTGTATGAACATGATATAACATATTTTGATACACTACTTTGAATACACTTTCCCTTTCATCTATCATATCATCCATAATAAACTACCATTACCTTATACCATTATAATACAATACCATTACCTCCTACCATCCATAATACAATACCATTACCAATATATATAACATTTTCACTTTATGCACATGTGCATCAACACCCTTCATACCATTTAAACAACATCTTACATCATAAAGTGACAATTATAACCAAACCATCAACAATTAGATATAACTAACCAAAAAACATGTATATGGGCCTACTTCATTATTTAAAATCACAAACTTTTTGTACCAAAACACATTATATCATATTTATACATAATGATGCATATTTAATATTGGTAATGTAAAAAGTATTTTATTATGGATGATAGTATAAATGAAAGTGTAATTGTTAACTACTGGAATGTATCACGGAATTTGTCAAAAAAATGATACATATGCACATGTGTATCGATAAATGTTACTCGAAAAAAAATTAGTGGCCAAATATAGCGATTTTTAGTAAAAAATATCAAAAATTTTTTGTGTTTTTTAGATTTTTTTGGTATTTTTTTGTATTCACATTGGTTCTCGAGAACGTGGTTCTTGCAATAAGAGTGATTCTCAAATGAACCCTACCCTATATATATAGGGATGAGTTAAAATAGGAACCACTTTAGATGCGAGAACCGTAGAACCATTATCCACCCTAGATCTCTCATGTATGAGTGGTTAAAATTAAATTGTTTAAGTTTGATCTGTCTTGTAGTAATTTTATTGATTAAAAAATAATAAATAGTAAAAGAATGGTATTTGGAAAATTTCACTTTTGTACTATTAATGTTAATTTGTCAATCTGATAATCAAACAATATATATTATATCACTTTCATGTCAACATTGATTACGTTTATCTATTTAAAAAAAAGAATTAATTATTACACATGATTTTTATACAAAAAAATTACGCTGCATTTATAAAAAGAAAAGTCTTCAATCTCCGATCTTGATTTTCATTTTTTGTTCGTTATACTTGTCATTTGAATGTAAAAGCCCAAACACCTAAGAAAATCAAAGAAAAAAAATAGAGCGTTTACATTCCATAAACGTTTAGAGAAGTTTGGGCTGACGATCAGGGCGTAAAAATATTTTTATCGTGTGTAATAAAAAAACATTTTACATTCGACACCGTTCAAGAATTTTTTTACATTCGATACGGTGCCAATTTTTTTTTTACATTTGACAATGTATGAGAAACAATTGTTCAAACGTATGTAAAAACTAAACATTTATGCGTGCTGTTTTTGCATAAATTTGAAAAAATAGATTTACGCGTGACGTTTAAAGTAGCTCGGACTGACGATCATGGGCGCAAAAAAAACATGATTTTTCATTCGACACTGTGCGCAAAAAAATATTTTATATTCGATCAACTTACGTAAAAACATTTTTCAAATATAGTAAAAACTATTTTACGCCTTCCGTTTTTACATACGTCTGAAAATTAGATTTTCACGTGATGTTTAGAGGACCTAGGGTCGGCGATCAGGGGCGTAATGATACTTTTTTACGGACGTTGTCGAAATACTTTTTTATTTATTTTTTTCCATAGTGGTGTTCTTATACTCGGTTTGTGTAAATGTTTACACACGTTGTCAAACTTTTTTACGTACATTGTCGCAACTTTTTTACGCATGTTATCAAAACTTTTTAACGCACGTTGTCAAAACTTTTTTTACGCATGTTGTATGTTTTTTTCTTAAAGTTGTAGTGCAAAGTCATCAAACGTTAACGAATAAAATAGAAATTATCAATAAAATATAAGACAAATATAGTTTACATTTTATAAAGAAAATGATGTTAGAATTAGGGAAAATAGAGCAAAAAGAAATGGATATCATTTTTCATATATTGTATTTTCTAATAAACATATAAGACAAATATAACTTGCATTTTATAAAGAACATTATGTCGCAATTAGGGAAGATTGAACAAAAGGAAAAAGATATCATTTTTTGATATTTTTATATTTTCTAAATTACGTAATTCTTTTGGTGTTTAAATTTAAAATCTAAGATATTTTTCACAATTGTAAATATAAAAAATATAAAAAAGATGAAATGAGAGAAATATTGTTATATAAATGATATGTGATGAGTTTTAAAGATAAGAGAGAGAGGATGTGACATTCAGACAAAAAGACTAAAATATCATTTTGAATTAAATTGGTTATAGATGATGTATTAAAATTCTATTGGATGGGAGAAGTTCTTATGGTTCTCGCAACTGCTAGTGGTTCCTCCTTAAACTGAATCCTATATATAGGGTAGGGTTCATGCAAGAACCACCTTTATTGCGAGAACCAATTTAAACATAGAAAAATACCTAAAAAATCTAAAAAAACATAAAAGAAAATTTTTCAATATATGTTTTTAAAAATATCGCTCTATTTGGTCACTAAAAATGTTTTTTCTCGAGTAACAATTATCGGTGCATATGTGCATATGCATCATTTCTTTGACAGTGGTTCCTCCTTAAAAATGTTTTTTCTCGAGTAACAATTATCGGTGAATGAGTCGCACTGCCTTCCACACGTTAGTGCTTCCGAGATCGCTGTCTCGCACGACCATGCCAATGGGTTGCACGGTCGTGCGGCATCTGTAATTTCAGCAGAATCTGTAGAATTTGTCCAGAATGCTCATTTATCCCACTTTTTCTCCAACTTTGTCTACGGTACGTCGTTTAGGACCTGAAAATATAAAATGGATTGATTAAGTACCTATACGACGATATTTTAGCTAAAAATGCACAAAAATGGGGGCAAAATGGAGAACTAAATTATATATATTTTAATGTATATCAAACCTCCCCACACTTAAACTTTTGCTTGTCCTCAAGCAAACAAGAAATAAAAGAACGCGGGCCTACGAGGGACCCAAACGTTTTTATATAAATATCCGAAGGTTAATTGTTTTTCCAAAAAGTTAACATCAACGCCATTAAACTGAACAAGCAATTGCGAATATAAGGAAAGATAACCAAAAAGCTATGATTCCACTTCCGATCGACTTAACATGCAAATCTTCACATTCTCACAATGCTCTCACACACTCGGTTGTATTTATGATTCATACATGTAATGTGTATCTGCAAAACACTCAATGCCAAGGCGATGAAACATGCAATATAATAAGCTTGTTAAAAGATCTAATCTCCACCAACTAATATGCGAAAAAGCACAATTAAGAGGTCTTTGAGGGCTGCAATGTTAGGCAATGGTTTCAGGGTAGGGAATGGACATTTAAAAGTGGCTAAAAGGTTAAAACTCGGCGGTTATTTCTAATAAGCGTAAATAAATTACAACTATACATAAGTAAGGCATAAACAGCCGATTAATGACCATATCGAGCTAGTCAATAAGATTGTACCATTCAGCATCTAAAATTGCTCCGATTTGATTCCCTTTTTTCTAATTTTGTTGCTATTTTTTTGATAACTTGCTAAATATTTACAAGTTAGATAATAACCATAACCGAGTTTTAACAAAAATAAGTTGAACAATAAAAAGGCTCAATTTGGTTAAATGGGTGCCAACGGAAAAACACGGGATATAGGCTCAACGTGGTTTACTAATGGGATAATAGTGGTTACGGAAATTAGACAAAGAAAAAGGCTAACACAAAAGGGGTATCCTAAGTGCCTCTATCATATTCATGCTCTTTTCACATATTCATAGTTTTGAAAAGTATAGTAATGACAAGTTCTAAATTACATGAAAACACCCGGCTCACTCATATTCCGAACAAAAACAAACATGATAAGAAATGAAAGGCTCAAGTATGCTCACGTAATTGAAGGAATGGGTATAAACGTAAAGATATGCATGCAAGTTTTTCTTTTGTTTGTTACGCTTTTAGTTGTTATCTCCCTTTAAAAAACAATTTGGCTTGCCAGTTTTTATTGTATCAGCTGCTTTTTTAATGAAATACAATTCACCGTTTATTACAAAATATGTATATACATATTTAATTTTTTAATTTTTTTTAAGGACAAAGAAAGTTAACAAGTTAAACCCCTCCCCACACTTGAATTTCACATTGTCCCCAATGTGAATCGAAAATTAGTTACGCAGTTATTAATTAGCAAAACTGAAGTGTGAAAAAGGTGAATAATACTCCCCTTGAGCGGAAGAAGACTTGGAGATATTTGACGTGACCATTCTTCTTTTCTTTCCGGCTCTGTGTGCATTTCCATGTACCTGCAAAATTTATTAAACTATCCACAACACAGGCAGCGCATTTGATCAAAATATATTAGGTGCATAAATATTCATCCAAAAGCTAGAAATTGAAATAACAAAAGTACTAATAAATTGTTTCAAAACAAACTGAAATACATATATGCTGGATTCTTTAAAGAAAAGCAGTAAAAAAGAAAGACCCCGAAAAGAAACAATGATAAAAAACGATAAATAAACACTAAATGGCACCAGCGCTTTCATCAGCTAAACTCTTCCCCCTACTAGTCCTCCTCATCGTCTTGGCGGGCTCCAGATGGGCCGCGTCGTCATGCCTGGGGTTCCCGAATGGGAACTGTGGAGGATCGCCAAAGTAGTTCGGGAAGGCGTTGTTAAGCCCTCCGAAAATGTAAGAAAACCCGGCGTGCATCTCATCCCTCATGATATTCTGGTTCACCTGCATCTGCTAAAACTGCTGGTAGAACTCTGGATATGAGGGAATGCCAGGGGGCCAATCCTGATGTGCCTGGTATCCTGGCTGGTGCTGGTACTGCTGCAGCTCCTGCTCTGGTGGCGGTCCAATAAAAGCTTCCCCGTGACCATGTGCCTCGTGGGTAGGCTCCATTTCGACGTCCGGCTCTTCGTCAGATGGTAGGGGTGGTAGTGGGTCCAAAATTTCCCCATGTAGGCCCTTAACCTTCGGCCATTTCCAGTATCAACAATCAGGCCCATTGCCCGCAGGGAACGAATGTCTACCTCACCCCCTGAGTGGACCCATGTTAAATAATCAACCACATTCTCCGTCATAATCCCGATAGAATAAGCAAGCTGGGTCACATACTCCCCACCGTGAATTTCACTGCTCACCGACCTCCCCGCGCTGTTAATAAAAAATTCCGCCATACGGGCGGTGAGGTTGACGTGTGCTCCATTCACGATTGAATACAAGTATAGCAGATCTGGTGTGGGACAGTTCCCCGAACTGTCCATGCGACCGCAAATGGTGTGGCTCATGACTTGGTGAAGAACCTGAAGAAGTGGGTCTTTCAGCTTGGACGCTTTTGCCCTCCGAGCATCATAAGGCGACCCATTAACTATTTGAGCCCAAAAAGCAGCCCTCTCCTCGTCGCCGCTGAACTTGTAGATGTTGGTAAAGATATCAGAATTTATATCGTCATCTCCGTAGGTACCCAACTTCTTTCCCAACTTTGCCACAGACCATTTATGCCATCGTCCACCAAGCCTAAACTGAATAATTTTAGCATTCTTGAAGTCCGAGTTTTCGCTCCTTGGCTTATCGTATCCGTAAGAAGCGAAAAATTCCAACGTCAGCTCAAGGTAGATAGGTCGCTCTATGTTCAGCATCCTTGCCATCGGGATCGAGATCATATCTTGCAGCCTTTTTGATTGATTCAAGGCTTGCAAGGCTTCCCAACTCAGTCGTCTTGGCTCACCAATCTGGCCTTGTCGGTTCCAAAGGGTTTGCAATCTATTAACACACAGACACTCTTTTTGTTTGTCAGAGTCGGATTGCAAGAACGGGTGATTCATCTGTAAGCAGATAAGTAATAAAAATCAGGCCAGACATAAAAAATTTTGTTTCCGGCACTAGAACAGTGACTTTTAAGCATTCTGTTTGCTGTCACCAGAAGTCGCACGGCCGTGCGGATTGAAACCACACATTGTTTTCATGCCGAAGTCACTGCAGCGATTTAGGCCCGCACGGTCGTGCATCGTCAGCAGTTTTCAAAAATTGGGTTCATTCACTGTTTTCGGCAGTTTAATAATAAGTTTGATGTTTTCTCCGTGAATGGACCAAGGGTTCTTGATTGGGGCCCTTATTTGCCCAATTTTGCAAAGACTAGGGTTTGGTTGTCATTTATGAGGAAAACCCCAAAAAATTGTTGAGCAAGAACCCTAATCTATCCTAGAACAGAACAAAAGATGCAAAATGTAAACGAGATTCATACCTTGATTGAAAATTACGGAGAATCCTTGGAAAAAGTGGTGATTTTTGAGAGGGTGCGAGTTTGGGAACGGTAGTGCGGCTAGGGTTTAGAATGAATGTTGGTTTTTTCTGAAATACTTGTATTTAAAATCACTGAACCAACTGTCAGAAAAGTACGCGCACGGCCTTGCGCAGATGCGCACGGCCGTGCGTATTTGAAATCTTAAAACCCTAATCACTTATTTCGGTCCGCACGGGTATGCGGATGGGTCGCACGATCGTGCGTGTCCGGGAAGTCAGTCCGCACGATCGTTCCTGCAGATGCAATTTCAAAGTGCACGGCCGTGCGGATCAGTTGCACGACCGTGCGACATCTGGCAGTCTACAGATTTTGCAGAAAAATGCGCCCAGCTCTGTTTTTCGCCAAAATTACCAACTTTTCAAGTGTTTTAGCCGTTTGAACATCGCTTAGACCACATAACGCTATAAGGTATGAATCAAAACACAGAAAACCTAAAACTTAACGAAAACCGAGGAAATCACGAAATAAATACAAAATATCAACATAATTACATATTTACAGTTGGCATGCAAATTACGCCCGCTAAATTTTTTTCTCCGCGAGTCGATAGCTGGACTCTCCTCCCCACACTTATTACGCATGTGGGGTGTGGAGTTCGATGACCTCCACTGCCGAGTCAACCGGTCTGTTAACATAAAGCTTTAGCCGATGACCGTTGACTTTGAATGTTACCCCGTTTGAGTCCTCGATGACTATAGTGCCGTAGGGGAATACTTCCTTGACTGTGTACGGCCCCGTCCATCTGGAATTCAACTTCCCGGGGAATAACCTAAGTCTTGAGTTGAACAATAGCACAAGATCTCCTACTTTGAACTCTTTGTGATCTCTTAAGCGCTTATCATGTAGTCTTTTTGTGCGCTCTTTATATAAGCAAGAGTTCTCGTAGGCATGGTTCCTTAATTCTTCGAGCTCATGGATTTGCAAGAAGCGAGCCTCACCGCCGCTCTTCATATCCAAATTTGCAGTTTTTAATGCCCACCACGCCTTGTGCTCCAACTCGACTAGGAGATGGCACGCTTTTTCGTAAACTAGCCTATAAGGAGTAGTACCTATAGGTGTCTTGTACGCTGTTCAGAAAGCCATAGCGCGACATCTAGCTTGTCTGACCAATCCTTGCGGTTTTGACCCACCGACAGCTTAAGGATCCTCTTCAGTCCCAGGTTAGTGACCTCTACTTGCCCGCTCATCTGGGGCGACAGCTTAAGGATCCTCTTCAGTCCCAGGTTAGTGACCTCTACTTGCCCGCTCATCTGGGGGTGGTATGGTGTAGCTAGTCTGTGGTGAACACCATATCGAGACAAGGCCTTTTCTAATTGCACATTACAAAAATGCGTTCCACGGTCACTGATTAGTGCCTTCGGGGCACCAAACCGGGCAAACAAGCTTTTCAAAAACCTCACAACTATTCTGGCATCATTTGTGGGTAAGGCTTGTGCCTCGGCCCATTTCGACACGTAGTCTACGGCTACCAGGATGTACTTATTACCGCATGAGGATGGGAATGGTCCCATGAAGTCGATTCCCCATCGAATACTTCACAGATCTGGATCGAATTTTGAGGCATTTCGTTGCGCGCAGATAGATTCGATGCCCTCTGGAATGCATCGCACGCTCGTACCAACTTCTGTGCATCATGAAAAATAGTAGGCCAATAAAAACCGGCATCTAACACCTTCTTCGCGGTGTAGTTGGCTCCGTGGTGACCTCAGGTAGGCCCTTCATGACATTCGCGCAGAATGTCGGCTGCCTCCTCTTCAAACACACATCTACGAATCACGCGATCCGCTCCGACTCGAAATAAGAATGGGTCATCCCAAATATAATACTTGAGGTCTGCAAAGAACTTCCTCTTCTGATGATGTGTTAATCCTTTGACGAGAATTCCACAGGCTAGATAGTTCGCGAAGTCGGCAAACCAGGGTGACTCATCTCTCACCTCTATGCTCATCATGAACTCGTGGGGGAAATTGTCATTTATTGGTTCCCTCCATGTGTCCTCGGAATCTCCGCGCTAGAGTCTCGAGAGATGATCGGCCGCAACATTCAGCGCACCCTTCTTATCTTGAATCTCGATATCGAATTCTTGCAGCAACAGAATCCATCTAATCAGACGTGGTTTTGCGTCTTGTTTGCTGAAAAGATATCGGATAGCGGCGTGATCCGTGTATACAATAGTCTTGGACAACACAAGGTACGATCTAATCTTATCAAACGCGAAAACTACCGCCAAAAGCTCCTTCTCCGCAGCAGTGTAATTCTCTTGCGCGTCTTGCAAGGTCTTACTGGCGTAGTAAATAGGATGAAAGTGCCTCTCCTTTCGTTGTCCCAAGACTGCCCCTATAGCAAAATCGCTGGCATCGCACATTATCTAAAACGGCAACGCCCAATCTGGTGTAACTAAAATAGGGGCTTTAACAAGCCTTCGCTTCAACAAATTAAATGCCGTCAGGCATTCTTCTGAAAACACGAACGGAGCATCCTTCTCCAACAACCGGGTCATGGGTCTTGCGATTTTTGAAAAGTCTTTGATGAATCGCCTGTAGAACCCAACATGACCAAGGAAACTCCCAACTGCTCTGACTGAGGTAGGGGGTGGAAGTTTAGAAATAACATCTACTTTGGCTGGATCGACCTCCAACCCCGCTTGCGAGATCCTGTGCCCGAGAACTATCCCTTCCTTCACCATGAAGTGACAATTCTCCCAGTTGAGCACAAGATTTGTCTCTTCGTACCTCATCAACATCTTTTTCAAATTTTTTAGACAATGATCGAAAGAACTCCCAAAAACAGAAAAATCATCTATGAACACCTCCATGGAGTCCTCAATCATGTCGTGAAAAATGGCAACCATGCAGCGCTGAAATGTAGCCGTCGCATTGCACAACCCAAAAGGCATACGCCGGTAGGCGAATGTGCCGAAAGGGCAGGTGAACGTAGTCTTCTCCTGGTCCTCAGGAGCGATCAGAATTTGAAATAACCCGAAAAGCCATCCAGAAAACAATAGAATGACTTCCCCGACAGATATTCCAACATCTAATCGATGAATGGAAGAGGGAAGTGGTCCTTGCAGGTGGCGTCATTGAGCTTGCGGCAGTCGATGCAAACTCGCCATCCGGTGACGGTACGGGTCGGAATAAATTCATTCTTGTCGTTTGAGACTACTGTTACTCCCCCTTTCTTGGGCACTACTTGTACAGGGCTCACCCTTACTGAATCAGAGATAGGGTATATTAGCCCTGCATCAAGTAACTTAATCACCTCTTTCTTTATGACGTCTTGCATGTTCGGGTTTAACCGCCTCTGAGGTTGAGCACACGGCTTGTAATCATCCTCCATCAGAATCTTATGAGTACAGAAGGAAGGATTGATGCCTTTGATGTCCATAATCTTCCACGCCATGGCTTTCTTATGAAGTCTCAGTACCTCGAGAAGTTGTCTCTTCTCCTCCTCTTCTTCTAAGGATGATGAAATAATGACCGGAAGACGACATTCCTCGTCCAAAAATGCATACTCGAGATGTGGCGGGTGTTGTTTCAACTCCAATGATGGTGGATCATCTACTGAAGGCTTCGACTTTCCTTCAACTTCACAATCAATCTCCACGAATCTATCGGGACTATGGGAACCATAATCACTGACTTGACAAACCGGCTGCTTAAGTCCGTGCATATCCGAATCTAACTCCTTAATGGTGCCTTGAAAATGAGAGTTCACAAAGGTATCGACAATGTCGACATAATAAAGCGTATCATCTTGGCTTTGTGGGTGCTGCATCGACTGCTTAATGTCGAAGGTCACATGCTCATCATTAACTCGGAGCGTGATTTGGCCTACGACCACATCTACAATCGTCCTCATGGTATTGAGGAATGGGCGTCCGAGTATCAAAGGCACCTTGGAGTCTTCATCCATGTCCAGAATGACAAAATCTGCAGGAAGCACGAATTAGTCGATTTTAACCAGCATGTTTTCAACAAACCCGCGTGGATACTTGATCGATCGATCAGCAAGTCGAATACACATTCTCGTAGGTGACGGCTCACCTAGATCTAGCTTAGCAAAAACCTTATACGACATAGGTTTATGCTTGCTCCCAAATCAGCCAATGTGTGGCTGACGGACATGCTGCCTATAAGGCAAGGAAGGGTGAAACTGCCCGGGTCTCCCATCTTTTCGGGTAAACGATTTTGAAGAATGGCCGAACAATTTTCATTCATTAAAACACATGACATGTCCTCGAGCTTTTGCTTATTCGTGAGGATGTCCTTCAGGAACTTAGCGTATTTGGGCATTTGAGCCAACGCTTAAACAAATGGTATGTTTATATGCAACTGTTTGAACATCTCAAGAAACTTACCATATTGTTCTTCATTCCTTTGCTTCTCCAGTCTACCCGGATATGGAACTGGAGGAGTATAATCTGTTACTGGCTTCTGGAGCTGTGCTGTACTTGCTGGGACTCGCCTAGCATGCACCTCGTCTGAAGCGTCAGTATGGACCGTCTCAGTGATCGGTGGTGAGTCCGATATGTCAGGTCCCGTGGCTTTACCACTCCTCGTCATTATCGCATTTACGTGCCCTCTTGGGTTGGGCTCTGTTTTGCCCGGAAGATCACCTTCTGACTCCGCATCTCCCCTTCTTGGGCCATGAATCGCTCTTCATGCTGCTGATAACGCTTCTCAGCCAACTGGTTCGCACTATTCGAATTGCTAAAAAGCTGCGCCATCATTTCCTCCAGCTTGGAATTATTTTGAGGGCTTGTTGCTGGGAACTGCTCCCGGCACCTTGATTATGGTACATATTGGAGTGCGGCTGGTAGGGGCGACTTTGAGGCTGAAAGATTGACCAGAGGATTGCTGTGGAGCGGGGCGCGCTGAGCATACCCGAGTGGGTTTTGGTTACCTGAACCACCCTTCCACCCAAAGTTTGGGTGATTCTTCCATCCCAGATTATATGTGTTGCTGTAGGGGTTATTTTGGGGTCTAGTTTGATTACCCAGATAATCCACCTCCTCGTGGCCTGTAAACATAACACCCTGTTCGCATGCACCCAACTCATGTGAAATCCCACACTGCTCGCATGAAGATTGAACCCGCGAAATATTATGAGCTTGATCGATTTTTGCAGCAAGGGCTCCAATCTGAGCTGTAAGAGCCGTGTAAGTATCAACAACATGAACTCCAGAACGAGATGATGTCCTAGCTCTCTCTCCGGCTTGACGAGAACTAGACTTCAAAGCAGCTTTCTTGATGATTGCATAAGCTTCATTTGGCGTCTTCGTTCCTAGATCTCCTCCTGCATACATGTCCAAACGCTCATGCGAATCAGAGTTTAGTCCTTGGTAGAAGGTTAATACGAGCTGCCTTTTGGACAAACCATGACGTGGGACGTCAATAAGAAGATCTCTAAACCTCTCCCACGCAGCGTGTAAGGACTCTCCATCATCCTGCCGAAACGTCATGATGAGGTTCTTCAACTTAGCTGTTTTCTCTGGAGGGAAGTAATTTTGCATGAACAGCTCCGCCATTTCATTCCAGGTAGTAATGGATCCTGCGGGAAGTGATAGAAGCCAAGCTCGGGCTTTGTCTCGCAAAGAAAACGGAAAGAACCGCAATTGGATTGCATCGTCGGAAACATCTCGAATCTTGAAAGTAGAGCATACCTCAAGAAATGCAGCAATATGTCGACCTGGGTCTTCGTGATCCTTTCCATCAAACTGCACCGAATTTTGTAACATGTTTTTGATGCTGGTTTTAATCTCGAAATTCGGCACCACCACAGTCAGTCGGGCGATACTAGGCTGCATGCCTTCGCCTCCCAGATGGCCGGTCTCATTCAATGGCCGGTCGTCGTCGGCCATGGTGCTCCCCCCTTCGACCTCTGAGTGTTCACTCTCAGTAGGTATCTCCGGCTCGTCTACTTCAGTTGAGATAAGTTGTGCAACAACACGAGACCTTTCTCGAAGTCTCCTACTCCTCCGTAGGTCACGTTCTTGTTCGTCAGATGGCTCAGCAGCAGCGGGCGCGGGGGTTGAGGACATCAACCTGCAAGGAAGGGATAAGTACATCCCGAAACGATTAAATAAATTATAATATTATATTATACAATATTTTATTATTAAACTTTTTTTTACCAACTAGTTTATTTTTGAATTCGGGTGTGCAAATAAATATTAATCTTTGTAACTATATATATATATATATATACAAACAAATAAATAACTCTATACAAATAATCAAGTAAATAATTATAAACAACTAAGCAAATAATCAATTATAAACAAGTATTCACAAGCATGTACACCGGTAAACAAGTGACTCGGATTGTTCCATAGGTTAGCCGCGTCCCCGGCAACGGCGCCAAAAACTTGACGTGTGCGTATATATACACATTTTTACAATGATTTTTTACACACGAACTCGGTTTTAATTTTATAAAAATGATTTCTACCTTAAATTAAAACACACAAAAAGGACAAGTGTACCCTGTCGTATATGTATTTAAAGTATGGGTAAGAATCAGATGACGATCCATGGACGCGGGCAGTCGCCTATGTACTAAACCGTTGTCATTTATTTACCGGTAAAAAGGATATGTGAATAGTTTTCTAAAATTATATAAAAATATATTTTAAAACATAAAAGACTTTATATACAAAACTATAATTTCTATTTCTTTTGTCTTGTTTTATAAGCAAGATAAGCATGTTATCAAAAAAAAAAAAAAAATGTCACAAAGGCACTTGATCAATTTTCCAATTATAAAGACAACTAGTAACCCTTTCGGGACTCCTAATATGATAATTCTTCGGAAAGTTAACACGATAAACACACTTTAACCACCTAAAATTATTCTTTAACGAGCTATTGATATATTTTCATGTGAATCTTTAAAAATAAGTTAGTCATCCGTTAAGAGTTTTCTAACCTCACATTATCAAGGAAAGCGATACCGATAAACACAATACAGCCACCGAGACAAGCATAACGTAGATCATATCACAAACTCATTCATATTGCAAGTCTTAAATATAAATCTACCAAGTTGGTTATTTTGGCCACAAATACTCAACAAAGATTATGACATATATTAAGAACCCGCAATAATACCTCTAACCCGTTAGAGCCCTTCCGTGTAAGAAAGCATTTTTGATCAAAATCAGATTATCTTTTATTAAACCGATACTCATTTCTAGTTTCATGGTGTAAACATATTAATCAAGTTAACAGTTCACTAATAAATGATTAATTATGGGGTTTATTCAACTTATCCTAACTAACCATTTACTAATCATACAAGATAAACAATCATAATCAAGAATCCAACATCAATGAAACAAGATTGCCATATGATCATCAAGATTCAAACATGAGCAGTAGACTGAGCTTCATTTTAACTTGATAACAAACTAAATATTGATCATAAAACAAGTGTTTTTCATAGTATTCATAACAATATTACATAAACATCATCTCAATGCTTGCAAATGTAATCAGAATTTACATTACGAACAAGAAATCAAACCATAAACAAGCAAGGATTTGATGGATTGGATGAATGATAAGCTTCTTGCAACCTTGAGGCTTGAAACCTTCCTGATCCGGCAGCTCCCACACCTCAGAAATCGCCCAGAAACTTGGAAAATTACCCAATATTTTGATCAGTCGCGATTGCTCTGTTTTATAGACAATGTTCATATCCACACGGTCCGCGTGCGCATCAGCATTACGTCATGCAGGGCATGGGCAGACAAGTGGCTGTTTGAGCGGCAAAATCTTCAGATGTGCACGTCCGTGCCAAAGTTTCAGGTCACATGTGCTCAGCACGCGCTGCCTTCCGCACGGTCAGTGCTTCCAAGATCGCATTCTCGCACGGCCGTGCCAATGGGTTGCACGGCCGTGCAACATCTGTAACTTCAGAAGAATCTGCAGAATTTGTCCAGAATGCTCGTTTATCCCACTTTTTCTCCAACTTTGTCTGCGGTACGTCGTTTAGGACCTGAAAATATAAAATGGACCAATTAAGTACCTATACGACGATATTTTAGCTAAAAATGCACAAAACGGGGGCAAAATGGAGAACTAAATATATATATTTTAACGTATATCAAAAGTATATTCAAATTCCACTCAGCAGAGGCCAAATCCTTCGAATCTTCGATGAAATCCCATCCAAAGGGCTTAAGTTGATGTCATGCCTACTGGCCCGAAAGTACCTCCGCAAAGATTACGTGACCCTTTTAGCTCATACCGTCAAGAAGGAGGCACGGAGAAGAAGCTATACGATATTCCTATTGTTAGATATTTTCCTCAAGTTTTCCTAGACGACGTCTTAGGACTTCCTCCTATGTGAGAAGTCGAGTTTTGAATTGATCTTACACCTGGTGCCACCCTAGTTGCAAAATCCCCATACCGATTAGTCCCATCCGAAATGCAAGAACTGGCTAGTCAATTGCAAGAATTGACGGACAAAGGTTTATTCGCCCTTGTACATCACCTTGGGGTGCCCTTGTCCTTTTTGTTAAGAAGAAGGATGGAACATTCCAAAAGTGTATAGAGAACTCAACAAGCTAATCATTAAGAATCGCTACCCTTTACTTCGTATCGCCGACCTAATAGATCAATTACAAGGGGCGACGTGTTTCTCATTGATCTTCGATCTGGATACCATCAGCTTAAAGTGCGTGGAGACGACATCCCAAAGACCGCGTTCTGAACTAATTACGGCCATTATGAGTTCATGGTCATGCCCTTTGGTTTGACCAATGCTCCAGCCGTCTTCATGGACCTATTGAATAGGGTGTGCAAGCCCTATCTCGATTGTTTTGTTATTGTCTTTATCGACAACATTCTTATCTATTCCCAGAACAAGTCGGATCATGAGCGACATCTTTGGCTTATTTTGACACTCTTGAATACTGAAAAGCTTCATGCTAAGTTTTCCGAATGTGAATTATGGTTAAAGAAGTCCAATTCCTTGGTCATGTTGTCAACGACAAAGGAATTCATGTTGATCCAGCAAAAATAAAAGCAGTGTAAGAGTGGTAGGCTCCACGCACCCCTACTTAAGTCAGATCCTTTCTCATAGTACCAGGCTACTATCAGCGTTTTATCATAAAATTTTCCCGAACTTATTTACCACTCATAACCTTGACCCACAATGGTAAACCCTTCGATTGGGGGCCAAACAGGAAGAGGCTTTCCAAACCTTAAAGCAAAAACTGTGTGATGCACCTATCCTTACCTTCGTAGATGGTTGTGATGATTTTGTAGTTTATTGTGATGCGTCAAGACAAGATTTAGGGTGTGTTTTAATGCAACGCGGCAAGGTGATAGCCTATGCCTCAAGGCAACTCAAAGTCCATAAAAGATATTATACAACTCACGACCTCGAGCTCGGGGTAGTCGTGTCCGCTTTGCAGATATGGAGGTACTATCAACCAAGTGTGAGATTTACACTGACCATAAGAGCCTCTAGCACATCTTCAATCAAAAAGAGCTAAACAAGAGGCAATGACGATGGGTTGAACTCTTAAACGATTATGACTGTGAATCTGTTACCACCCAAGAAAAGCCAATGTCGTAGCAGATGCTCTTAGTCGAAAGTAGTATGCAAACTCAATATATCTCTTGTGTTCTCAAGTTTTAATAGACATTCAAAGATGTATTCGGGAAGCTCAACATACCTTTGTAACAGAGAATGATTTACGTGATGAGTTATCCCGTGGAGCTGAAATCAAATTAGAATCAATATCTGATGGTATTCTTCACTATCTAAATCGTATTTGGGTGCTTGATCGTGATAATCTTCGCACTTTTCTCATGAATTAGGCACACAAAACACGATATTCAATACACCCAGGAGCTGATAAGATGTATCAGGATCTCCGATACTCTTATTGGTGGCCTGGAATGAGATATTGTCGTTTTTGTTTCCAAATGGCTCACATGTTCGAAGGTTAAGGTAGAACATCAAAGACCCCCTAGGCTTACTCGTGGGAAAATATAACCATTGATTTTATTACTGGGTTACCTCGCACTTCTAGTGGGCATGACATGATTTGGGTTATTATCGATCGCCTTACTAAATCCGCTCATTTCATTCTGATTGGCGAAGGTTACAAGAATAAGAAGTTGGCTCGTATTATATCGATGAAATTGTAAGTCGACATGGTGTGCCTTAGGCACTCGACTTGATCTCAAGACTGCATTTCATCCGCAGACTGAGGGTCAGTCTGAGCGCATCATATAGACACTAGAAGACATGTTGCGATCATGCGTCATTTATTTCAAAGGAAAATGGGATGCTCATCCACCGTTAATCGAGTTCTCTTACAATAATAGTTACCACTCTAGTATCACTCCATTCGAAGCTCTATACGGTCGTAAATGCCGATCACTAGTATGTTGGCACGAGATCGATAAAGCTCAAATCACAGGACCTGAACTTATCCAGGAGATAACTGACAAGATCCTCCAAATTTGTAATAATCTTTTAACTGCTTAGAGTCGTCCAAAGAGTTACATAGATAAACGACTAAAGCTGCTTGAATTCAATGTTGGTGATCGAGTATTGTTGAAGGTATCGCCATGGAAAAGAGTTATTAGATTCGGACAAAAAGGCAAGCTGGCACCACGCTATGTTGGTCCTTTCAAAATTCTCGAGAGAATCGGTCCTGTAGCTTACAAGCTTGACTTACCCGAAGAACTCAGTAGAATCCATCCAACTTTCCATGTCTCTAACCTAAAAAAATGCCTTGCTGACGCGGACCTCCACATGCCGTTGGAAGATATACAGATCGATGAGTATTTGCATTTCATAGAACGACCTGTCGAAGTCACTGACTACGGTGAAAAACGCCTAAGGCGGAGCGGATCCCCATAGTTAGGGTTCACAAGGAGTCAAAGCGTGGACATTTACCAAGGAGCGCGGAGATTCAATGCGAGAAAAATACCCCCGTCTCTTTCAAGAAAATAATGCAACCACTTAAATTTCGAGACGAAATTTTCAAAAGTAGTGGAGACTGTAAAATTTGTCAAATATGGATCCTCGAAAACCCGAACCATTTTAGAACTTCTCGAGGGTATCAAATTATTGAATAAATGAATACTATTGGGTTTTATCTCATTTTATTTTATTTTTACTTTTATTGTCCTAAAATATATACTCACATTCACACACACACACATATATATATATATATATATATAAACCTCCTATAAATACATACACCTAGTTGTGATTATCTCTTGAAGTTAAAAACTATAATTGCTAATCTAGCAATTCTACTAAACCAAATGTCTAAGAACTGTATGTGTAATACGCATAAAGTTGAAGAGAAATAAAATAAAATAATAAAATAATAATAAAATTGGAGTATGTATACTAGGAGTCGAACCCGTATCTGCTCGGTCAAACCATCTAACATGTGTTCATAAAGCCACCCCACCACGGATCAGATGCTAATTAATCCTTTTCCTTTGGCTAATATAACCGAATTCATGTTGTATCCTGTTCAAAACAGGATAAGTGATAGGTTTGATATCCTGAACCTGTTTCTTATTTTAAACTAATTTATTGTTGCAAATGCTATTAATGTGTTTTCAGGAGGCCTAAATGTGACTAAGTCAAGCACAAGACTCGAGCATTCAATTGAAGAATGTGATTGTTGAAGCTGTCGATCAAGCCCTAAACGTTCACAAAGGAATATTCGGAGCATCGTAAGGATATCAGATAGTTTGCTCGATATTATCGGTATAAGTAATGAGTCTGGACGATCGTTTTAGGGGTTACACACTGAACACTTTCACTCTTGCATACTAACTCGTTTCATTTTTCTCCCAATTCTCTTGTCGAACTGATCGATCCAGTTTTCGAGTTCTAACTTTTGTATTGTGTTAATAATACTAACAATAGTAGATGACTTTTATAGTCGTCTCCCAAGATTTTGTGCCGACAATCTACACTGATTAAGGACTTTCCTCGCTAAAATCCTTTGTTCTTTATTGTTTACTTGTTTTTTAGTTGTTAGTTCTGAGCCATATTTCGATATTCTGAGCAATAATTATAGCAAATCAAACACTATATTTACACCAATACTTAGCATTTCCATTTACTAAATGGATATTGGATTTAAATAACCCCAACTTTCACCAATTGGATGATAACACTCTCAGCTTTGATTTGTACACCAATACTCCCAACTTTCAACTGATTGGCCGATAACACTCCCTAACTAACTGAACTCTAACCCAGTTAGTTTTTTCCGGATTTGGCATATGATGTGGCCATTTTTGCTGACGTGGCATATGACGTGGCAATTGATGTGGCATTTTTGATGACGAGGCAACTGACATCAGCTAACTGTGTTAGAGCTCTGTTAGTTAGGTAGTGTTATCGGTCAATAAGTTGAAAGTTGGGAGTGGTGGTGTACAAAATCGAAAGTTGGGAGTGTCATTGGTCAATTGATGAAAGTTGGCTTATTTAAATCCAATATCCCTTTACTAAATCGATTACTAGAGCTTTTGTAGTAAATCACATTAGTTACAGCTTAGAACACTACCTCACATTACAAATTTGATTACAAAATTGCTTGGTTAATTTTTGACAAAAACACCTATACTTACAAATATTATATCAAAATAACCAATACATGAATATTAAAATTTTAAACATATGCGTTTGTTTATATAATAATTGTACTTTATATATCATTGATAATTTAACCTTTTTTTATATTTTAAATTTTGGGTTATTACAATTCTCCTCCTAAAAAACTCTCATCCTTGAAATTCATAATATGCATATATGATGTATATATTTTGTCCTAAAATATTGAGACAAGAACTTGTTATTTCGTATGTGCCCCTAATAACATAGTCTTATATTAAATATTCTTTAGGAAAAATTCCCACAGTCAACAAAATATATATATATATATATAATATATATAATATATTATATATATATATATATCCACGCGGACCGCTTTTTCCAACCCTGAGGTGGCCAATTTATTGAGGGCATCGGCTGTTTGATTTCTTCCTCCTTGAACCTGTGTTAGCGTTACACTTTCGAATTTGGCTATTAGCTCTTTGGATTTTGCCTAGTAGCATGCCATTGATTCATGATGTGCCTCATATGGTGCGTTGATTTGATTGTTGACTAACAGGGAATCAACATACACATCAACTCTAAATGCTCCCATTGAGAGGGCCATACGTAGCCCCGCTAATAATGCCTCACATTTCAACTCATTGTTTGAGCATTTAAAACCAAATTTGAGGGCATAGATTAGCATAACGCCGTCGGGGGTGATTAACATTAATTCTACTCACGTGCCTTTTCTGCTGGAGGAGCCATCTGTATATAATTTCCATGTTTGCTTTGTAGTGCTTGATTCTGGCATGTCTTTGATGGCTGGGTCTTCAATATGTTCTCCTTCGGGAAGTTTCAGCTAAAAGTATGCTATAACTTGACCCTAAATTGTGGTTCTTTTTTGATACTCGATATCTGGTGCACCAATTTCGATAACCCATTTAGCAAGCCTATCGGATATTTCTTGTCTGTGTAGAATTTGTTGTAAGGAATCATTAGTCAGAATTTATACCTTAGGCCCTTACAAATAACGTCTGAGTCGCTGCGAAGCGTGTGCCAAGGCTAGGACCAGCTTTTCTAATGTGAGATATGTTGATTCCGGTCCTGCTAACACCTTGCTGATGTAGTAAATAGGTGTTTGGACTCCATTTGGTTCGCCATTAATGTTAGTGCACTTTTGGTATGTCCATAGCTTAGAAATCTGATACGTATAATGTGTAAGGAGTCTTGAGTCTGTAATGTGTTGTCCGGACAGAAGTTTCGCTAGGCATTGTTTTCGCTAGGATTTATTAAGTTGTTTGGAGAGTTTATTAAGTGAGAGTATTAGTATTAGATGTAACGTATAGGGATGTGGCCTTGATAAAAGAATTTCATGCATCATCATCACATGCAGATTGTCATCATGTCTACAAAATACCATGATAATGTTTGCTGATGACAACAAACACAACAAACATACACATGAGAAATGGAATACATGGAAATGAATGAAGTCAAGAACAAACGCATGACTCCTATGCTTTGGAGTCATCGGCATGCTATCAAATTCCGGCGTATATACAATCTCAATGCAGGAGTCATATGCTTCACTAAATGTTTATATATAACACTCATGTGCACAAGATCAATAACTCCTCATATCTTCACGAAACCGATCTCTAGTGCATAGCTTAGAAAGGAGTCGATTAGTACCGAAACTTTGTCCGGTTGTTGTTTGTTTTGTATAAAAGCTTTAAACAATGTATTTAGATAACGTGTTCACGATTACGGTTTGGTTTAACGAATTCTGCATGTTAAACTAGATTATACACAGAACTAGTGTTTATTTACTGGTGGAAAAGAAATTTGCTCATCAAACATTGTTAAAACCGAAGCAAATTTGGAAAGCTATGTTTTCTGATAAGGTTTCTACCTAGTGGATATTTCTAAACCGTTCGATGACAAGAGGGACTATGAACGGATTATTGTTTCTTATGTCGATGAATTTGGTCCACTCAAATCCAATATGGATTGGGTGCCAATTCGAAACTAAGTAAGTTCATTTACGTGTTCACACAAACAAAATGGAGTAATGTGGATATACAGGTTTGAGTGTTCTACACAAACTAAATGGTAGTCTCGTGTGTACATTCGTAAAAATGGTTGTCGGTTAAAATGGAAGATTCCTATTTCGATTTTGAACAGACGTTTTGGAACTTAGGGGGTAAAAATTTTTTAATTCAAAATTTCTTAAAAATTCAGAAGCATCATGACGTGTGCGTATATATACATATTTTTACAATGAATTTTACACACGAACTCGGTTTTAATATTTATAAAAATGATTTATACCTTAACATTAAAACACACACAAAAGGATAAGTGTACCCTATCGTATATGTAGTAAAGTATGGGTAAGAACCAGATGTCGATCCATGGACGTGGGCAGGCGCTTATGTACTAAACCGTTGTCATTTATCTACCGGTAAAAAGATACGTTAAAGAGTTTTTACTAAAAATTTTCTAAAAATATATTTTAAAACATATAAGACTCCAAATACAAAAATATAGTTTTTTTTTCTTTTGTCTTGTTTTATAAACAACCTAAGCATATTAAATAAGTTGGAAATGCCACAAAGGCACTTGATCAATCTTCCAATTATAAAGACAATTAGTATCCTTTCAGGAATCCTAACATGATAATTCTTCAGAAAGTTAACGCGATAAACACACTTTAACCACCTAAAATTATTCATTAACGAGCTATTGATATATTTTCATGCGAATCTTTTAACAATAAGCTAGTCATCCGTTAAGAGTTTTCTAACCTTACTTCATCAAGGAAAGCAATACCGATAACACAATACAACCACCAAGACAAGCATAAAGTAGATCATATCACAAACTTATCCATTTTGCAAGTCTTAAACATAAATCTACCAAGTTGGCCATTTTAACCAAAAATACTCAACAAAGATTATGACCCATGTTAAGAACTCGCAATAACACCATCTAACCCGTTAGAGCCCTTACGTGTAAGAAAGCATTGTTGATCAAAATCAAATTTATCTTTTATTAAACTAATACCCATTTCTAGTTTCATGGTGTAAACACATTAACAAGTTAATAGTTTACTAACAAATGAATAATTATGGGGTTTATCAACTTATCCTAACTTACCATTTATTAATCATCCAAGATAAACAACCACGATCAAGAATCCAACATCAATGAACCAAGTTTTCCATATGATCATCAAGATTCAAACATGAACAAGTTGCCTGAGCTTCATTCCAACATGATTACAAACTAAAGATTGTTCATAAAACAAGTATCTTAATAGCATTCATAATAATAATACATAAACATCAGCTTAATGCTTGCAAATATGCTTAAAATGTATATTAAGAACAAGAAATCAAACCATAAACAAGTAAGGATATGATGGATAGGATGATGGATAAGCTTCTTGCAACCTTGAGGCTTGAAATCGTCCCAACCAGGAAGCTCTCGGACCTCAGAAATCGCCCAGAAACTTGGAAAATTACCCAATAATTTGATCAGAAGCGTTGCCCTGTTTTATAGAGATTTTAATATCTGCACGGCCGTGCACATAAAGTGCACGCCCGTGCACTGTACAAGTCTGATCATGACGTCAGGTGCAGGGTATGGGTTGAGTAAGTGGCTGATTTGGCGGTAAAGTGCGTGCACGGCCGTGCACAAAAGTGCACGGTCGTGCATGCCCGAGAGAATGGATGCACGGTTGGTCGCACAGGGTGAGCTTCCGAGGATCAGAGGGCACACGGGGTGCAGCCGAGACGCGCGGGGGTGCAACCAAGGCGCACGGGGGTGCAACCTAGACGGACGGGGGTGCAACCGAGAAATCAGTTGGACTGCCCTGGTCGCGAGTCTGCACGGTCGTGCACAAGGAACGCACGACCGTGCATAACCTGTGTCTTCAGCAGATTGTGAAGTTTTCATCCAAAATGCCGGAAACTCTTTGTTTTCTACAAATTTGCCCGTGAAACATCATTTAAGACATGAAAACCAAAAGCACACGATTAAGAACCTAAACATCGAATCGTAGTAAAAAACGCGTAAAACAGGAGTAAAATGAGGGACTAAAACATGTATAATTTAGTGTATATCACATCATTTCAAAATGATAGATTTTTAAAAAGCCAAAAACATCAGGAAATTTTGAAAATGACAAAAAACATTGAAAAAGGTTAAGATGAGACTATTGGTGCGAAAAGAGGAAATAATCATACATCAGCGGACTATCAGTGCATGCTAAAGATTTGTAATGTTTAAAATTTTAAATTGTCTAACTAAAGATGTGTTGGTAGGCTCCACTAGACTAGTGGTGTTACTAAACAATACAAACTAAATAGAAAATCCCAATTCTAGTGGAAAACGCGGTTGAAAGCATAGTATTTTGTTTTGTTCTTTGTGATTTTATACCTACTCAGTAATGTAATTGCTAAACACTGGAAAGTGTAAAAATCGATCAGTTTGTAAGCTTTCACAACTTACTGAAAAAGTCACTATGATTGTGTATTTCATTTTCAAAAGATTTAATTTGATTTTATTTTTTTTATTTTGTTTAAGCATTGGACACTCTCTATGTATACAGAAGTATCAAACTGGATGTTAGTACCTAAACGTTTATGCTTTATTGTACTTGGTGTTTTGTTTAAATCTTAGATCACCTCTGGTGGTTAAGATTTAAACAATTTCAACTAGTTTTTATTCCTTGTTTTGTTTAAACATTGTACTTTCTTTGTGTATCCAAAGATCAAACTAGTTATTAATATTTAAACATTTTGCGTTATTTTTTACATAAATCAAAGTTGATGACGTTTAAAGGCATTACTTGAGTCAGTGTATTACATTATGAGGGATATGCTAAGATTATGGGGTCCATAAGAACTTAGTGCAAATTAATGTATCTTAATATATGAGTAAGCATTACGAATATTTTAGTCTGAGTTTAAGTAGACAACAATACTGACAATCAACGTGAATTGTTTAAACTGAGTGTTCCTTCAACGGTGCAACTGATATGTCTCATGACAAACTGATATGTTCCTCTGGCATGTTATTAGACCTAACAATTGGTATTAGAGCTTGGTCTTAAACTTCATTTCACAATTAGTTTAACATACAAAGATTAGCTCAACAAAGATCCAATACTATTTGTATCTCAGAGTAGAAAAGTGTAGAACTTAAAAAGTGTCTTAAACTTACTCTGTTCTTCTTCAAAAGAACAAAAGAGAATGTCACTCAATAACTATGATTCCTTTATCAAAATAATCTATAACCTCTGATCCTTAAATAAACAGTGTTTAGAAGATCTGCTCCCCTCCAAAGGCAAAGACATCAACATCTGCTACTCAAGGTCTGTTGAAGCTAAAGTCTGTTCTACAACATCTGTTGGATACAAGCTCAGCTTATAGTCTAAGGTCTGCCAGAGAGAACCTCTGCTATTAAAGAATTAAAGATTGTTGAAGCAAAGGTCTACTAGACCAACAGAGGTTAATGTTCATCAGAGTTTCTATCAACAGATGCTAGATCAATAGAGTTTTGTATGTTAATGTAACAGTCTTTTAGCTTAGTAGATGTTACAGTTTGTTAGTTAGTTAGATGCCATTTTTAAGGGGACGTCAACCTAAGATACCACAATGGTTTTCTTTGTACTATAAATTGAGCAGTGCATGTATTGTTATTTTTATCACTTTCCTTCTAACATTTCTTTACGAACAAATCATAGTGATCTTAGGCCGAGGGGGAGTTGTTATATTTGCATGCATACATGAATCAGTATTTACAAAAGCATGTTGATGAAAACAATGTCTCTGTTGTTGTTATTTGAAAGTTAATTATTTTTGCTGCACTTATCATCTATTTATCTTCTTTCATTTGATTTCATCTTAAACAATCACAACAATATTAAAATCAGATCCTAACAATTGATATCAGAGCTTGGTCAATCAAATTCGATTTCACAATCAATTTGATATAGACAGATCAACTCTTACTACTGATTCGTATTGAAAACAAATCAACTCTCACTACTGATTCGTATTGAAAACAGAGTAAAAGTTTATTTACGTTCAAAGTATTTTTAATGGATAACCTGTTTGAAAACAATCAGAAATGTTTCAAAATCCACAAGATCCACACAACACTCCACAATGTATAAACCTCAGATCCTTGTAAGATCGGAATATAATATCTGGCAATGACGTATGGGTCACATACTTGCACAACAAAATATGGGTTGCTTGAAATCAATTATTTTTGGACCTCATGTTCCAATGGTACCAAGAAGACCCAAAAATTCAAGTTCCAAAGAATCCTGAAAACTAATCCGAGCAAGATTTTCAGAAAATTGAGCAGATGGAAAGGCATTTAGCATCGTTGCTACGGCTTTGTGAAATGATATCTATGATGGCCTGTTGCATTGTAACAATGCAAAGGAGTTGTGGGATGTTTCGAAAGAACAATTCAGTCGGACAGAGGAGGTTATTGAAAAAATCGTCGAAGTTTTAAACCCATAGTATGAAACTGTTTGTCATGTTAAAGGAGAATCATTAACTCAGTAGTTTGAAAGGTTTAGTTGTCTAATCAGTGAATTAAAACTGGTAAAAGTTAATTATCCTAATTCAACCCTGAATAGCAGAATTTTAAGCTCATTACCAGAAAAATGGGACACGATTGCTTTTGTAACTAGAACCGCTGTTTGGTTCAAAGAGATGAGTTTGACTTAGCTTCATGGGAGGCCTCTCACTTATGATAGAGAGCTTAACCAGAAAAAGAAGCTACAAGAGTCAGGAAAAGTTGCTAATGACTATGCTGTTGGTAGTATAACACTTTTTGGTCAAAAAGAAACCTTTGGTGGTAGTAAGGATCAGAGTTTTGATAATTATATTAATTAACATCTAATGGAAATTTCAACTCTGATTCTTACTCACCCGATTATGCTTTCACAACAAATGGGGAAAACCAAGTTTCTAACAACTTATCTTTTGAGTAAAATGATCTTCAACATTTTGACCTTGTTGATTTGGAAGAAATGGGCATCTTGCACCAGCTAGCCTTGCTTAGTGTTAGGACTAGCAAGTTTTACAAGAAAACTGGTAGAAAGTTTCCAGGGTTGCATGGGGGTTTAAAAGTTGGGTTGGATAAGTAAAAAATCAAGTGCTATAAGTGTAATAGGCTAGGTCAGTTTGTTAGAGAATGCAGGAGCCAAACAAATGGCCCTATAATTACACATCCAAATCCTAGACCTCAAAACACTCAAAACATTGTCCATAATTCCCTATATACCCGTGCTCCACACATGCAAAACACTGCTCATTTTGCACACCCTGTAAAAAATTTGTTCCTGTCCAGTGTGTCCAAACCACTATTCCTCAGATATAATATGTTCAAGCCCAGCACCTCAGGTCCAAATGCAACCTTCACAACAAGCTACACAAACCTCTGCTTAGGTAGAGACAAGTCAACAGAGCTTCTTTACACAAGGCCTTGTTGATTGGAGTAGCTACCCTGAGGAACTCACTGATGAAAATTTTGCTCTAGTTGCTAATTCTCATAAGAAAACTGAAAATTTTTGTTTTATAGCACTAGATATTTTGGAGGGAAATGAATCTGAAGAAGTAGTGCCCAATATTGATTTTGTTTGTGAAAATGTTGAAAAAGATGTTACAACAGATGTTACTAAAGAAACTGTTGGTGAAGAAATGATAAATCCTCTGTCTGATCCATGGAATTCAAGTTTTTGTGAAGGAGAGTATGATTGTGCCATGATAGCTGTTGTTAAGGTATCACCCCAAGTCCTTAAAGACTTATGTTCAGACAAATGTATTATTTCTTTTGCTAACATTAAAGAGGTGAATGAAAATCCTAGAAACAAGATCTTAAATGATGAAATACAGTTTGAAAAACTTACAATAGAGTTAAAATCAAAATTGTTAGAAAAGGATAGTGAAATTAGCAGTCTCAAACATGAATCAAGCATAACCAAGGATTAACTCTAAACAATGATAGAAAAATATCGAAGTTGTAAAAACGAGCTTGAATCTACCCATATCACTTGTGAGAAATGGGTAGAGTCCTACAAAGGTTATGAGTTGATGTTAGAATCACAAATCAAAAGCAATGTAAAATTTGGTGTAGGTTTCAAAAAAATGACAAAGGTTTTCAAAACACTTCTATAATTGATTGTGGTGTGACATTTGTGCCTTTTCAATCATTGCGCAATTACAAACAACTTCGTATTCAATGAAACCATGTGTTTTATTTCCAAATATTTTTGTATTCAATAAAATCTTGTATTTTATTGATGAGAATGCAAAACTGTCAATCGTTGCACAATTTCGATTTTCATGTTCGTTAAAGCGTTTTACGCATTTTGGGAAACGCATAACCGTACAACCGAACAAACCGACATCAATGAAATTTTCGGGTATATTACACATGTCTTAACACCTTTATATAATCTAAATATTAGGTTAAAGGGGTTAAAAATGGCAAACAAGTGAAAATACAAGTCCAAGGGCCAAAAATGTCAAAAAATTAATAAATTTTTTTGCTTCTTCACAAAGTTTGCCACATATCTCCAATTTTTGACACATAGCACTCACTTTGCCACACTTAATATGGTGTTGACACATGTTAGGACACTAATCCACACTTGAGAACACTTATCATCACCTCCTTAATCCTAAAATACTATATATACCCCATGATTCTTCCATTTTTTTTCACACCACTTCAAAACACTTCAAAGCACAGTGTAAAGTTCTTCTTCTATCTTTCTTAGAGCTTGTTTTCAACCTTTGGAAGCCTCCTATCTTGAGTTCCGAAAGTATTCTTCAACACGAGTAAGTACTCTTCCTAGTTCTTTCATTTTTTAGCTTGTTTGAGCTAAAAGTCGAACAGTTTGGCAACCTGATTGACTTTTGGTTCTGACCATATTTGGTCAAGTCAAAGTTCATTTGAACTTTGAAACATGATCGTAATCACGAAGGTTATAATCCCTAACGATTTCACCTTCTGATTACCACGTTTACTAGTCGATGTGACGAGTCAAAGTTTCGGTCAAAAATGCGCATGATGTGCATTTTACGATGAAACTATGTTCGGGAATCAAAACACCAAGTTTTGATACCAAATCAGTTTTATAAACTTAGTTAGACATCTTTTGATATGTCTAACTCGTCACTTCTAGTTTAGTGCTTATTTAGGGTCGTAAGTTGAGTAGTCTTGACCACCGCTTTGACTTTTGAATCCGACCCGTTTGGTCAATCTTAGGATCCGACGAAACACATATTTGTGACCATAGTTGTATAGGGAATAACCTAATAAGGTTATATCTTATGGTCACGTCGCTTGGTTAGTGTTATGATAAGTTACTTCTATGTTCTTAAAAAAATGATGACCAAAATGCACTTTTGCGTATAAATCCATTTTAAACACATGTAACCAATTTTTTTATCATATAAACTGATGTTATAACATTTTCAAACATTTTTGGGGCATTTAAGACTTATCATAGGACGATCACACGTTTACGCTAATATCCCGTTAAAGTAGCGTAAACTACCTTAACGAGTCATAATAGGTCAAAAGCACTTAGGATCCTTTCTAAATCAGAATGTTAAGTTTGTTAAACCATATCACATGAGTTCCAACACTCGTTTGGTTTATAAGACTTTATTCTATCCAATCTCCCGCTTGTAGTTCCGACACGCTAACCTATTTATCTGACACATTAGGACACGTTTGAGCTTTGTTTATTTCATTGATCAAGAACACTTTCGCAATCCCAAGTGAGTACATAGTCCCCTCTTTTACGTTTTCAAATGTTTTGGGGTGATTCATATGTGCTAAACTATCTTTTCAAATCTACATATTTACTACACAAGGCTTATGTGAGTACATAGCCCCCCTCTTTTACGTTTTCAAATGTTTTGGGGTGATTCATATATGCCTATAATTATTTTCAAAATTTCAAAATAATATACATGGTTTATGTATACAAAAGTGATTTTCAAAGTGAGTACATAGTTTCCCTCTTTTACGTTTTGCAAATGTTTTGGGGTGACTCATATGTGCTAAATCATTTTCAAGTTTTCAAAAACAATGTCTATGGTTTATATATAAAACAATACGATTCAATAATGTGAACAACTTGTTGATACATTATCCATAACACGAATGACATTCATTAGCTTTGGCCAAGCCGACCAGTAGTATGTTATGGTACCATAGGACTGACAATCCCATTATCGGAATGTTCACTGGATTTGGTGGAAGTTTGGGTAGTGACAGAAACTGTTTTTGATTGATAAATCATTTGTTGATTTGTTAGTCTAGTTAAAGAGACCCTTTGGTGGTCTATTAAAGATACTCTTTGGTGGTATAGTCAACACAGGTTTGAATGTGTTCATTAAAGAATGATCAAAAGTTTTCACAATTAAAAACATGGACGACTTGTTTATGACATGGACAATTGGTTTATGACACGGACGACTGATTTATAACACAGACAAATGATTCATAAAACGGACAAATGTTTTGAACAATGTCATGCAATGATTTTCATTTAAAGATATAAACCATACGAAGTTTTCTTTTGAATCAATCTATTACAAGTTTATTTTACAAAAGAAACGTTTTGGTCAAGATTCATGGCTACAAGGTTTTCACAACTCTAACCAACTTGTTTTAGTTGGTTAATTGTATTGCAATATCAAACACTTTTGATATATTAGGTTTTCACTTAACGACTCTTGTATTCGGACGAGGTGTTGTAATATGTATACAAAGCCATGAATTTGACACACTCACAAAACCTATGTACTCACCGGCATTTTTATGCTGACTCTCTTTACACATATGTTTCAGGAGTCATTGCTTGATAATAAGATGCATGCTTCACGTAGGAATGGACGTGGGCCTTAGTGACTAAAAACATGAAAGACAGTTTATTTATGTGTTGTTCTTGTTTATCCCAAGACAAAGTAAACATTTAACTTAATAAAACAAAATTTTAAATTCCATGAGTTGTGAAACAATAGTTCTGTGACATGACTCCCCGATGTTTCGTCGCGGTTTGTTGTTTTACGCGGTCGGGGTGTTACATGTGGTTTGGTTGAAATTATTCCAACAAATTTGGTTGGTCAAGAAATAAATTCACTAACCAAATGTAGAAATATTAGAAGACCCGAAGGATCCTCAGCTTTCGAGGAGATTGAGAAATATCAATTCAAACCTACTTAGTCAGATGAGTGTGACATTCTTGAAAATTTTAAGCCAATGGATTTTTCAACCATTGAAGGTGTAAAAGCACCTCAAGTTAAGATCATTCCCTTAAAAGACCTCAGCAGATGTTTCATCATTTACTGACAAAAAGGGTGAAAAGGGAAGAAGATAGAAAAGATAACAAACTTGTTTTGTGATTTTTGTGAAAAGAAGAATCATGTTACTAAAAACGGTTTTCTTCTAAAAGCATATAATATTAACAAAACAAGTGTGATTATTGATGCAGACCATCTGTGGTAAGAAAAACCACAAAACTCAAGAGTGTGTTTATCTCAAAAATTTTGATATCAAAAGAAATGAGTATAAATCTAAAACACTTGAGAGTTCAAGAAAAGTAAAGACCAAACAGACCTTTGTTCCAGTCCAAACATCTGTTACCAAACAATTAAATATAACCTCTGTTCCCAGAGAGGTTCAGGTAACCGTTGCACCGCCAGCTAGTAAAATTCCAACAGGATATGGCCAACCAACTTATAAGAGTGTACCACTTGGTTATGAGGTCTACAAAAGACCCTCAAAGCGAAGAGTAAACAAGCATCCTCATGGTTATAAACTAACTTGTTATTGATGTGCGGAGAGCTTCTACTTTCCTTGATAGTTTATGATATGTAGATAATTGAGCTTCTAGGTACATGATAGGATGTAAAGCCCCTCTCAAAGATTTTATCGCACATGGAGGGGGTGATATATCCTTTGGTAACAATTCATGAGGGAAGGTGTTGGGGTCAATGATAGTTTAAGAAGGGAAACTCAAATTTGAAAATGTCAATCTTATTGACAACCGTAAGTTCATTTTTCTTAGTGTGTCTCAAATGAGTGACAGAGGTAATGGGTGTCATTCTTCACTAAGAAGCATTGTTAGATTGTTGGGCTAGAAGTGGTTAAAAAGATTGAAACAATCATTGCTGAGAGCAAAGCACAACTTGTTGCATGTAGGAGTGGCAATGTGTATGTGGTTGATATGTTGAAAGATAATCTGATGTCTAATGCATGTCTGTTCTTAGTTGCCTCAAATAAAGAGACATAACTATGGTATAGAAGAGTTGGTCACACAAATCTCAAAACTATCACCACACTCTCTAAACAATGTCTTGTGAGAGGTTGTAACGCTTCGCATTTGCAACTTTTCGTTTTTAGTAAGTTTGCTTCGTGTTTCTATAATTGGAAAGTCCAAACCTTGTAATCGTATTTCATTTCCAAATCATTGTAAATCTAAGGCTTTGATTGTAATCAAATTGAATGATTGTACGCAATTCGCAATCTTTATACACATTTACATCTATGATCATGCACACATTTTTTACGCAACATATAAGCTCGAATCAATTTGCATATTCTTACCATATTTTTTATGAAAGTTAAACGTTCAAATCAAACAAGCAATTGATAAGTTAAACTCAAAATACAAAGGCTATTTGATATCTTGAATCATGTTACATCTATGTAAACACTTGCAAGTTACATTTAGGTTTATGTGACACCTTAATTCATGTTATAATCTTCCAAAAGCATATCACACTTGATTATATATAACAAACATTATTTAAAAAAACAAACAAACCTTTTAAATGTATTAATCAACGCAAGCTGCCATGTCTTGTTTCCCTCCATGTTTCAATTCAAATGTTCACCAAACTTCATTAAATGTAACCCTAATTCAAACCTAATCTTCTCTATTAAGAAGCATTCCCCATCCCTTTTCGACTTTTCAGCCTCAAAACACTCCAAACATTCCCTCAAAGTCCAGAACTTTCTGCTGAAACACTTCAGCTTGCAAGTGAGTTTCAACTCGGTTCCTTCTTCCTTTAACCTTATTTCTTCTTCTAACACCCTTGGATAACCTCTAGGAAGGTTCTCACAAGTTTTCTTGGGCAAACTAAGGTGAAACCCCACCATTTTGAGGTCCAAAAGTGTGTTAAACTTTTTGCCCACTTTTTATCTTTTCAAACTTAAAAGTTTCAAAGTTTTCTTCATGTTTTCTTCCTCAACATTGTTTGCTAAGCCCCATGGGATGTTACCGTAGGTTTTCCATGGAAAACCAAGGTGGAACAATACCATTTTTCGGGCCAAACCTTTTGTTTTGGAAGATAAACTTTTAAACTTTTCTTAAATTTTTTAGACATAACAACTCTAAGCTACTTGTGCCTCTAATCAAGATTATGGTTAGGGAGCTAGCTAGGCTTGTTCCATAAAAATCAAGAGGTATAACATGCCTCTAAATTTGTGGTTTTACTAGGGTTTTAAACCCACAAGTGTTGACCCATCCAAGCTTACAAGCATGTGTTGGTGAAGGTGGGATTACATGGAGGCCTTGGCTATCCAACTTTTCAATCCAACCCTCACTTGATGATTTCTAACCATTAAGCTACGGTTCACTTTCACTAGAGTAACAAGGCTACGAAAAGCGCCCCAAACGTTACCATGTTCGGGATGCACGCACCTAGCTTGCTTATTCGGTTCGAAGCGTAGCTTAGTGAAGTACTATATTCTTGACCATCCGAATTGTCCTTGTGACAATTTGTGTATTGGTGAATCTTACGAAGGAGGTTTAGGACGATTACCCTCCTACCTCCATGCATGACTTCTATGACTTATATGATAATCCATGACTTATATGAAATCGATGATAAACTTGTAATAATGTATGTAAACTATATATGTAAATAATAAATATAACCGAACCTTTGACGATGACCGTATGGTTAACTTGTCCTAATATTAGGTTATTTTATCTAAGACCTAACCATCGTTACGATTCTATTGGGCTTGACCCATAAAAACATAAACACTTATAGTGTCAAAAACGAGCGTTAACGTCTAGATAAATACTTTCAACTATGCATACTTTTTGCGTACTTTAAATTTTAATATTGCCAAATTCCACCATCATTCCAATACCCACACACCTACGTTTCCTTGTGTAGGATAACTTGGTGTTCCTCCCCCTAATCAACCTAAACGCTTTCACGGAATTAACTTTGCAAAACCGTGAGTACACTCGACACCCTTTTTACGCCTTACACTTTTTGGGTGCAATATGTTAATCTATCATAAACACACTAAATCACACTTTTATTATATGAAATCTCACAAACAATCCATCATACAATATAGTTATGTGATACTTGAATTGTTACATGGTACATTCTTATGTGATACTAAATGTCATTAACTTCGATCAAGCCTCCCTTAACATGCATAGCGCTATAGGAGTAACGCACCGCCCGTATTCTTGTGGTCAATGTTAAGTTTTTAATCTATTATGCGGTACACTAGAGGATTGACTTGTAGTTCACATGCCTTGTTTACATTTATCTTGTCTACTAGCTTATCATGTGGATTTGTTTAAACATTTTTATTACTTATGCTATGATATCAAACTTGTGTACTCGCCAATACTTTGTTATTGAACTATACTTTTTAACATGTTGTAGGTTGATGAGATTGACATGACGAAACTTAGTAGGGTCGACATAGAAACACGCTTAGAATGCTAAGTTATTTTACATGTTTTTGTTGAATATGTCTCATATGTTGTTGTTTGTACTTGAATTGTATTGTATTTGACAATTTGGTGATTTGAAATGAAATGAGTTGTTTAATTAAATATTGTCACCATTAGTATTATGATGTCTCGAGCAATCTCGTTCATCTCACTTCGATGTTTCCGCCATCGATTGGGGTGTGACAGATTGGTATCAGAGCCATAACTATAGGAAATTAGGTAGAATTGCCATGTTCGACCTAGTCTATAGTTTAAGTATCCAAATTGACCTTTCTTGATTAATGCTTAAAATGTTAATTCTTCCTATTTTCTTCTTCTTATTCCTTTTGTCTTAATATATATGCAACGTGTCTTTCCTAAGACACTTACACAACTTATACACTTGAAGACACTCATACTATAAACGAGACGATCTCACCTAAATACGGGTGAAACCCGCACTTTGGTGATCACTCTCAATCCGCGTGTTCGATTTTACATGAAATGACACCATCAAGTTAGAAGTGAAATCCACATCTTGATGGGAATTTCCATTTCATGCTCTAGTGGACCCTTACCAACGAGTCGGAATTCGCTCCTCGTTTGGTAAGTACCAACACCTAGGGTACGATGTTGTCAAGTTAGGGGTGAAACCCTCACCTTGTCAACTAGTCCCATTCCTCGATTTTCAATCTCGCCAAAGTTTCGATTTTTCGATCGGTTAGAGATGTGTAGTAACTGGAAGGGTAACGTGCCGTTAATCGCTTCTCGACGAGGGCACTTTACCTATAGGCCAAAGCACATTTCTCTAATTTGAAAGGATCTTGATTCACTTTGGAATAGTCGACGTTTCTCAACCTGAAAAACTCCAATGTTTTATTAAGCCTATCTTTTATGTATCTCAATTATCATGTGTTTTAATACTTGTTACCTTGTTCATATCTAGCCCGATGCACAACTCGCACACCTTTCGTCACCAAAAGCAATAATAATAATCCTCGGGAACCAACTAAATTTATACTCCTTACGCAAATCATACGTGTTTATGCTTTTGAATGCTTGTATTCTTATGCCATCTATGTGAATTCATACGTGTTACATGATATTTATATGCTCAAAAACGAATACTTTTATAAAAACGCATATAATCAAAGCCTTAATCTCTCTTCTATTGTCGAATCCTTTAGATGCCTTTCTCTCAAAGCGTTATGGGCAAAAAGAAGTCCAAGTTAGTCCGGTTCAATGTCCAAAAAGGATTGCATGAAATTCATGGCCGAAACAATGGCCGAGCATATGGCCAAGGTCATACCCGAGATGGTCATCAAGATTCAACCCCCATCCAATGCCGAATCACCCCGCACCTCCGTCGACTCTAAGGCGGAACCACCTAGATCAACCTTTACCCATAAGCAATTTTGCTCCTGCAACCCCCAACCTTTCACCGGCGAAGGGGATGCCACCAAGTTACTACAATGGTTTGATGCTATTCAGGTTACTTTTATCCAAAATGGTTGTCCCGATCACCTACGTACCATGAATGCTATGGGAGTGTTTCGATCGAGGGCTCTTGATTGGTGGACTTCCGAGCGTAACGCTCGTGGTAACGATGCCGCTCACGCCCTCCCGTGGACCAAGCTCAAAAAGTTGATGCAAAACGAATTTTGCCCTCCTCATGAACGCAACGACACGAGAACGAGTTTTGGAACCTTAAGCAGGTGGGAAATGACAACGCCGGCCTCACGGCCTGTTATAAGCTGCTAAGTGCGATTTGCCCTAGCCAAGTCGACACAGCCGAAAAGGCAGTTGCCTAAGTACATACGCTGCCTCCCCCTCACCTCATGGACCTTGTTTACACCACTTCACCCAAAACCCTTGAGGAAGCTTTTTGCCGATCTGCCCGACTAACCAATAACCACGTCCTTCGTGAAGCCTCCAAGGCTTCATTACGGAAAGCCCACCAAGCCATCATCGAAGCCCTCACTGAGCCTACCTCGCCAAACCCTAGAGAAGCAACACAAAAGGCAAGAAGCGGAAGGCTTCGAGCCAGAACTGTGCGGTAGTCCCCCACCAAACCCTCAACAGCTAGCCTTAACCTCTCCCGAATTTATTAAGAAATCATACATTGGGCCGCATCCCAAGTGTAACACATGTCCTTTCCACCATCCCGTTACCGCCCCTTGCCACCTATGTACTATCTGCAATAGGTATGGGCACTTCGCCCAGCAACGTCAAAATGCTCCACAAGCCCCTACCAACCAAGCCCGAGCCATAACCACACCCCAAAACCCTACCGCCAACCAAAACTAACCACTTGCACCTACCGCCCGTGCCTGCTTCAGATGCGGAGATCCAAACCACTTCTCCAACAACTGCCCGCAACGCAACAACACCAACCACCACCAAAACCACCAACAAAACAAGCTCGTGGTCGAGCCTTTGTCATCACAGCCGCACAAGCTCAAAACGCAAGCCATTTTATTTCGGGTACGTTTCTTGTTAACAATGTTTACGCTACGTGTTTATTTGATAATGGTGTGGATAAAAGTTTTGTATCCATTGAATTCAAACCTTTTCTTATGTGTAGACGTTCTAAGTTGCCTAAATCACTCGAAGTCGAAGTCGCTGATGGAAAATCCATCACTGTTGATTCTATCTTATCCGATTGTTCTTTGAATCTTAACGATCATACATTTTCCCTTGACCTCATACCCATGCAAATGGTTAGGTTCGATATCATAGTAGGTATGGACTGGCTTAGGCGAGTCCGTGCTGAAGTGTTTGTTCCGAAAAATTCATTCGTCTTCCCCTTCCCAATGACGATTCCTTACACACTATGGCGAGAAACCCTCTAAAGGACTCAAGCTTATGTCATGTATTAAAGCGAACAAGTACTTGCGTAAGGAATACTTTGCCTTTCTTCCCACATAATGGAAAAGAAGGATAAGGGTCCAAGTGTGAGTGAAGTCCCCCTAGTGCATGATTACCCCAACGTCTTCCCGAGGATCTTCCTAGTCCTCCTCCTCGTTCAGTTGAATTTTGCATCGACCTCATCCCTGGCGCAACTCCGATCGCAAAATCTACCTATCGTCTAGCACCCTCGGAGATGCAAGAACTATCTAGCCAAATTCAGGAGCTTTTTAATAAAGGCTTCATACGCCCTAGCACATCTCCTTAGGCGCTCCTGTTCTATTCGTCAAAAAGAAAGACGGATCCTTCCGAATGTGCATCGACTATCGTGAGCTCAACAAGTTTACGGTCAAGAACCGATACCCTCTTCCCGCATCGACAAACTTTTTGATCAGCTTCAAGGCGCGACTTGTTCCTTAAAAATCGACCTTCGCTCTGGTTATCATCAACTTTGGGTCCTTGAAGAAGATATACCCAAAACCGCATTTCGCACATGTTTTGGGCACTACGAGTTCGTGGTTATGCCATTTGGTTTGACCAACGTACTCGCCATGTTTATGGATTTAATGAATCGCGTGTGTAAGCCCTATCTAGACCGATTCATAATGGTCTTCATTGAATATCTTGATCTATTCCAATATGCGAGAAGAGCATGAATGACACTTGCGTCTAATCCTTCAGCTTTTGCGTACCGAGCGTCTTTACGCCATATTCTCCAAGTGTGAATTTTGGCTAAAGGAGGTTCAATTTCTTGGTCATGTCGTCAACGAACTTGGTATTCACGTTGACCCCGCAAAAATCAAGGCGGTGAAAAATTGGATTGCTCCTAAGACTCCGTCCGAAATTCGTTTGTTTCTCGACTTAGCCGGTTATTACCATCGGTTTATTTCAAATTTCTCTAAAATTGTCGTACCTCTCACTTCCTTGACTCAAAAAGATAAGCCTTTTGTTTGGAGTTCTGAATAAGAGGAGTCTTTTCAAATGCTCAAGGACATGCTTTGCAATGCTCCTATCCTAACCCTTCCCGATGGTAATGACGACTTTGTCGTGTATTGCGATGCCTCAAGACAAGGTCTTGGTTGCGTTCTTATGCAACGAGATAAGGTCATCGCTTACGCATCACGATAACTTAAGATTCATGAGAAAAACTATACTACGCATGACCTTGGACTTGGTGCAGTTGTTATTGCATTAAAGATATGGCGACACTACCTTTATGGTACAAAGTGTACAATCTTCACAAACCATAAGAGCCTCCAGCACATCTTTAATCAAAAAGAACTCAACATGCGTTAGCGTCCTGGGTGGAATTATTAAACGACTACGACTGTGATATCCGTTACCACCCTGGTAAAGCGAATGTTGTGGCCGACACACTTAGTTGGAAAACTCATGTTAAGAGTGCATGTTGTTACAAAACTTTGGGAAAGCTTCAAGAGATGATTCGTGAGGCAAAATACTCGACCTTTAATGAGGGTAACCTCGATAATGAGTTGAAGTGTGGTGCTGAAAGCCAACTCGTAACCAATCCAATGGCATCATGTGCTATCTCACCGTATTTGGATTCCAAACCGGGATAATCTTCATGACCTCTTGATGAGTGAAGCTCATAAGTCTCGGTATTCTATTCATCCAGGCGCCGATAAGATGTATCATGACCTTCGTGCGTCATATTGCTGGCCTAGAATGAAGAATGATATCGCCTGTTACGTTTCAAAGTGCCTTACTTGTTCTAAAGTAGAGGCCAAACACCAACGTACCTCTGGTTACTCGAGCAACCAGAAATTCCTGTTTGGAAATGGGAGAGTATTGCTATGGATTTCGTTACCAAACCCCCCTTGTACGTCGTCTGGTCACGATAGTATTTGGGTGATCATCGATCGTCTGACCAAGTCTGTTCATTTCCTTCCCATACATGAACAATATCGAGTCGAGAAATTGGCTCGTATCTACATGGATGAAGTCATTTGTCATCATGGTGTCCCCGTTGATATTATCTCGGACCGTGATGGTCGTTTCGCTTCCTGTCTTTGGCAAACATTTCAAAAGGCTCTTGGCACTCACCTCAATCTCAGTATTGCTTTCTTGCATAATTGATTTTGGTGGCAACTAGGACATGCACTTGCCTTTGGTCGAATTATCGTACAATAGCAGTTACTACGCGAGTATTCAAATGACACATTTCGAGGCATTATATGGACACAAGTGCCGATCGCCTATTTGTTGGCACGAGATCAGGGAAGCTTAAATCACCGGTCTCGAGCTTATACAACAGACGACGGACAAGATTTTGCAGATTCGGGAGAACTTGCTCAAAGCCAAAAGCCGACAAAAGAGTTATGCATATAAAAGACACAAGCCTCTAGAATTCAACGTTGGTGACCTTGTACTTCTTAAGTTATCCCCTTGGAAGGGTGTGGTTTGTTTCGGGAAAAAGGGAAAGCTCGCTGCTCGCTATGTGGGTCCTTTCAAGATTATCTAAAGGATTGGACAGGTAGCATACCGATTAGACCTACCACAAGAGCTCAACAATGTTCATCTTACCTTCCACGTCTCAAACTTGAAGAGATGTGTCGTCGAAGAAGGACCCCCAGTTCCACTTGAAGATCTTCAAATCAACGAGACCTTACACTTCGTGGAGTAACCAGTCAAAATCATGGATCGAGGCACTAAGCAACTATGGCGCAGTCGAATTCCAATCGTGAAGGTTCGATGGGAAGGAAAACATGGCGCTGAGTTTACTTGGGAAATTGAAAGCGACATGAAGACTAAGTATCCCATTTGTTCGTTGCATCTTCCTAAATTTCGGGATGAAATTCCCCAAAGGAGGGAGACTGTAACGCTCCGCATTTGCACCTTTCCATTTTGAGGAGATTGAGAAATATCAATTCAAACCTACCTAGTCAGATGAGTGTGACATTTTTGAAAATTATAAGCCCGTGGATTTTTCAACCATTGAAGGTGTAAAAGCACCTCAAGTTAAGATCATTCCCTTAAAAGATGTGCCAGCAGATTTTTCATCATTTGCTGACCAAAAGGGTGAAAAGGGGAAGAAGATAGAAAAGATAACAAACTTGTTTTGTGAGTTTTGTGAAAAGAAGAATCATGTTACTAAAAACTGTTTTCTTCTAAAAGCATATGATATTTACAAAACAAGTGTGATTATTGATGCAGCTCACTGTACTTCTCAAGTTATCCCCTCGGAAGGGTGTGGTTGGTTTCGGGAAAAAGGTAAAGATCGCTACTCGCTATCTAGGTCCTTTCAAGATTCTCGAAAGGATTGGCAAGTTAGCATACCGATTAGACCTACCACAAGAGCTCAACAATGTTCATCCTACCTTCCACGTCTCAAACTTGAAGAGATGTGTCGTCGAAGAAGGACCCCAAGTTCCACTTGAAGATCTTCAAATCAACGAGACCTTACACTTCGTGGAGTAACCAGTCAAAATCATGGATCGAGGCACTAAGCAACTATGGCGCATTCGAATTCCAATCATGAAGGTTCGATGGGAAGGAAAACATGGCGCTGAGTTTACTTGGGAACTTGAAAGCGACATGAAGACTAAGTATCCCATTTGTTCGTTGCATCTTCCTAAATTTCGGGATGAAATTCCCCAAAGGAGGGGAGACTGTAACGCTCCGCATTTGCACCTTTCCATTTTGAGGAGATTGAGAAATATCAATTCAAACCTACCTAGTCAGATGAGTGTGACATTCTTGAAAATTTTAAGCCCGTGGATTTTTCAACCATTGAAGGTGTAAAAGCACCTCAAGTTAAAATCATTCCCTTAAAAGACCTTCCAGCAGATTTTTCATCATTTGCTGACCAAAAGGGTGAAAAGGGGAAGAAGATAGAAAAGATAACAAACTTGATTTGTGAGTTTTGTGAAAAGAAGAATCATGTTACTAAAAACTGTTTTCTTCTAAAAGCATATGATATTTACAAAACTAGTGTGATTATTGATGCAGCTCACTGTACTTCTCAAGTTATCCCCTCGGAAGGGTGTGGTTCGTTTCGAGAAAAAGGGAAAGATCGCTACTCGCTATCTAGGTCCTTTCAAGATTCTCGAAAGGATTGGCAAGGTAGCATACCGACTGGACCTACCACAAGAGTTCAACAATGTTCATCCTACCTTCCATGTCTCAAATTTGAAGAGATGTGTCGCCGAAGAAGGACCCAAGTTCCACTTGAAGATCTTCAAATCAACGAGACTTTACACTTCGTGGAGTAACCAGTCAAAATCATGGATCGAGGCACTAAGCAACTATGGCGCAGTCGAATTCCTATCGTGAAGGTTCGATGGGAAGGAAAACATGGCCCTGAGTTTACTTGGGAACTTGAAAGTGACATGAAGACTAAGTATCCCATTTGTTCGTTGCATCTTCCTAAATTTCGGGATGAAATTCCCCAAAGGAGGGGAGGCTGTAACGCTCCGCATTTGCACCTTTCCATTTTGAGGAGATTGAGAAATATCAATTCAAACCTACCTAGTCAGATGAGTGTGACATTTTGAAAATTTGAAGCCAATGGATTTTTCAACCATTGAAGGTGTAAAAGCACCTCAAGTTAAGATCATTCCCTTAAAAGACCTTCCAGCAGATTTTTCATCATTTGCTGACCAAAAGGGTGAAAAGGGTAAGAAGATAGAAAAGATAAAAAACTTGTTTTGTGAGTTTTGTGAAAAGAAGAATCATGTTACTAAAAACTGTTTTCTTCTAAAAGCATATGATATTTACAAAACAAGTGTGATTATTGATGCAGCTCACTGTACTTCTCAAGTTATCCCCCAGAAGGGTGTGGTTCGTTTCGGGAAAAAGGGAAAGATCGCTACTCGCTATCTAGGTCCTTTCAAGATTCTCGAAAGGATTGGCAAGGTAGCATACCGACTGGACCTACCACAAGAGCTCAAAATGTTCATCCTACCTTCCATGTCTCAAACTTGAAGAATGTGTCGCCGAAGAAGGACCCCAAGTTCCACTTGAAGATCTTCAAATCAACCAGACTTTACACTTCGTGGAGTAACCAGTCAAAATCATGGAACGAGGCACTAAGCAACTATGGCGCAGTCGAATTCCTATCGTGAAGGTTCGATGGGAAGGAAAACATGGCGTTGAGTTTACTTGGGAACTTGAAAGCGACATGAAGACTAAGTATCCCATTTGTTCGTTGCATCTTCCTAAATTTCGGGATGAAATTCCCCAAAGGAGGGGAGACTGTAACGCTCCGCATTTGCACCTTTCCATTTTGAGGAGATTGAGAAATATCAATTCAAACCTACCTAGTCAGATGAGTGTGACATTCTTGAAAATTTTAAGCCAATGGATTTTTCAACCATTGAAGGTGTAAAAGCACCTCAAGTTAAGATCATTCCCTTAAAAGACCTTCCAGTAGATTTTTCATCATTTGCTGACCAAAAGGTGAAAAGGGGAAGAAGATAGAAAAGATAACAAACTTGTTTTGTGAGTTTTGTGAAAAGAAGAATCATGTTACTAAAAACTGTTTTCTTCTAAAAGCATATGATATTTACAAAACAAGTGTGATTATTGGTGCAGCTCACTGTACTTCTCAAGTTATCCCCCTAGAAGGGTGTGGTTCGTTTTGGGAAAAAGGGAAAGATCGCTACTCGCTATCTAGGTCCTTTCAAGATTCTCGAAAGGATTGGCAAGGTAGCATACCGACTGGACCTACCACAAGAGCTAAACAATGTTCATCCTACCTTCCATGTCTCAAATTTGATGAGATGTGTCGCCGAAGAAGGACCCCAAGTTCCACTTGAAGATCTTCAAATCAACCATACTTTACACTTCGTGGAGTAACTAGTCAAAATCATGGATCGAGGCACTAAGCAACTATGGCGCAGTCGAATTCCTATCGTGAAGGTTCGATGGGAAGGAAAACATGGCGCTGAGTTTACTTGGGAACTTGAAAGCGACATGAAGACTAAGTATCCCATTTGTTCGTTGCATCTTCCTAAATTTCGGGATGAATTTCGCCAAAGGAGGGGAGACTGTAACGCTCCGCATTTGCACCTTTCCATTTTGAGGAGATTGAGAAATATCAATTCAAACCTACCTAGTCAGATGAGTGTGACATTCTTGAAAATTTTAAGCCAATGGATTTTTCAACCATTGAAGGTGTAAAAGCACCTCAAGTTAAGATCATTCCCTTAAAAGACCTTCCAGCTGATTTTTCATCATTTGCTGACCAAAAGAGTGAAAAGGGGAAGAAGATAGAAAAGATAACAAACTTGTTTTGTGAGTTTTGTGAAAAGAAGAATCATGTTACTAAAAACTGTTTTCTTCTAAAAGCATATGATATTTACAAAACAAGTGTGATTATTGATGCAGCTCACTGTATTTCTCAAGTTATCCCCTCGGAAGGGTGTGGTTCGTTTCGGGAAAAAGGGAAAGATCGCTACTCCTATCTAGGTCCTTTCAAGATTCTCGAAAGGATTGGCAAGGTAGCATACCGACTGGACCTACCACAAGAGCTCAACAATGTTCATCCTACCTTCCATGTCGTAAACTTGAAGAAATGTGTCGCGAAGAAGGACCCCAAGTTCCACTTGAAGATCTTCAAATCAACCAGACTTTACACTTCGTGGAGTAACCAGTCAAATCATGGATCGAGGCACTAAGCAACTATGGCGCAGTCGAATTCCTATCGTGAAGGTTCGATGGGAAGGAAAACATGGCGCTGAGTTTACTTAGGAACTTGAAAGCGACATGAAGACTAAGTATCCCATTTGTTCGTTGCATCTTCCTAAATTTCGGGATGAAATTCCCAAAGGAGGGGAGACTGTAACGCTCCGTATTTGCACCTTTCCATTTTGAGGAGATTGAGAAATATCAATTCAAACCTACCTAGTCAGATGAGTGTGACATTCTTGAAAATTTAAGCCAATGGATTTTTCAACCATTGAAGGTGTAAAAGCACCTCAAGTTAAGATCATTCCCTTAAAAGACCTTCCAGCAGATTTTTCATCATTTGCTGACCAAAAGGGTGAAAAGGGGAAGAAGATAGAAAAGATAACAAAATTGTTTTGTGAGTTTTTTTGAAAAGAAGAATCATGTTACTAAAAACTGTTTTCTTCTAAAAGCATATGATATTTACAAAAACAAGTGTGATTATTGATGCAACTCACTTTGCTTCTCATGTTATCCCCTTGGAAGGGTGTGGTTCGTTTCGGGAAAAAGGGAAAGATCGCTACTCACTATGTGGGTCCTTTCAAGATTCTCGAAAGGATTGGCAAGGTAGCATACCGACTGGACCTACCACAAGAGCTCTACAATGTTCATCCTACCTTCCATGTCTCAAACTTGAAGAGATTTGTCGTCGAAGAAGGACCCCAAGTTCCACTTGAAGATCTTCAAATCAACTAGACCTTACACTTTGTGGAGTAACCAGTCAAGATCATGGAACGAGGCACTAAGCAACTATGGCGCAGTCGAATTCCTATCGTGAAGGTTCGATGGGAAGGAAAACATGGCGTTGAGTTTACTTGGGAACTTGAAAGCGACATGAAGACTAAGTATCCCATTTGTTCGTTGCATCTTCCTAAATTTCGGGATGAAATTCCCCAAAGGAGGGGAGACTGTAACGCTCCGCATTTGCACCTTTCCATTTTGAGGAGATTGAGAAATATCAATTCAAACCTACCTAGTCAGATGAGTGTGACATTCTTGAAAATTTTAAGCCAATGGATTTTTCAACCATTGAAGGTGTAAAAGCACCTCAAGTTAAGATCATTCCCTTAAAAGACCTTCCAGTAGATTTTTCATCATTTGCTGACCAAAAGGGTGAAAAGGGGAAGAAGATAGAAAAGATAACAAACTTGTTTTGTGAGTTTTGTGAAAAGAAGAATCATGTTACTAAATACTGTTTTCTTCTAAAAGCATTTGATATTTACAAAACAAGTGTGATTATTGATGCAGCTCACTGTACTTCTCAAGTTATCCCCTCGGAAGGGTGTTGTTCGTTTCGGGAAAAAGGGAAAGATCGCTACTCGCTATCTAGGTCCTTTCAAGATTCTCGAAAGGATTGGCAAGGTAGCATACCGACTGGACCTACCACAAGAGCTCAACAATGTTCATCCTACCTTCCATGTCTCAAACTTGAAGAGATGTGTCGCCGAAGAAGGACCCCAAGTTCCACTTGAAGATCTTCAAATCAACGAGACCTTACACTTCGTGGAGTAAGCAGTCAAAATCATGGATCGAGGCACTAAGCAACTATGGCGCAGTCGAATTCCTATCGTGAAGGTTCGATGGGAAGGAAAACATGGCGCGGAGTTTACTTGGGAACTTGAAAGCGACATGAAGACTAAGTATCCCATTTGTTCGTTGCATCTTCCTAAATTTCGGGATGAAATTCCCCAAAGGAGGGGAGACTGTAACGCTCCGCATTTGCACCTTTCCATTTTGAGGAGATTGAGAAATATCAATTCAAACCTACCTAGTCAGATGAGTGTGACATTCTTGAAAATTTTAAGCCAATGGATTTTTCAACCATTGAAGGTGTAAAAGCACCTCAAGTTAAGATCATTCCCTTAAAAGACCTTCCAAGAGATTTTTCATCATTTGTTAACGAAAAGGGTGAAAAGGGGAAGAAGATAGAAAAGATAACAAACTTGTTTTGTGATTTTTGTGAAAAGAAGAATCATGTTACTAAAAACTGTTTTCTTCTAAAAGTATATGATATTTACAAAACAAGTGTGATTATTGATGCAGCTCACTGTACTATCTGTGGTAAGAAAAACCACAAAACTCAAGAGTGTGCTTATCTAAAAAATTTTGATATGAAAACAAATGAGTATAAATCTAAAACACTTGACAGTTCAAGAAAAGAAAAGACCAAACAGACCTTTGTTCCAGTCCAAACATCTGTTACCAAACAATTAAATATAACCTGTGTTGCCAGAGAGGTTCACATAACCGATGCACCACCAGCTATTAAAATTCCTAGAGGATATGGCCAACCGAGTTATAATAGTGTACTTCTTGGCTATGAGGTCTACAAAAGACCCTCAAAGCCAAGAGTAAACAAGCATCCTCATGGTTATAAACTAACTTGTTACTAATGTGTAGAGAGCTTCTACTTTCCTTGATAGTTTATGATATGTAGATAGTTGAGCTTCTAGGTACATGATTGGATGTAAAGCCCCTCTCAATGATTTTATAGTACATGGAGGGGGTGGTATATCCTTTGGTAACAATTCATGAGGGAAGGTGTTGGGGTCAAGGACAGTTCAAGAAGGGAAACTCAAGTTTGAAAATGTCAATCTTATTGACAACCGTAAGTTCATTTTTTTAGTGTGTCTCAAATGAGTGACATAGATTATGTGGGTCATTCTTCACTAAGAAACATTGTCAGATTGTTGGGCCGGAAGTGGTTAAAAAGATTGAAACAATCATTGCTGAGAGCAAAGCACAACTTGTTGCACATAGGAGTGGCAATGTGTATGTGGTTGATATATTGAAAGATATGTCACACCCCCGTGTTATCCGTTCCCATCAGAGCGGGGTGTGACCCGAATGGCATCTTCATCGCACAGCGGAAGCAGACGTGATGGCTAAGGTTTCTAGTAAGTGAACGCCTGCTAACTACTCGAATCCCCATGGGTTCCACTATTTCAACCGTGCCATACTTGTAATCATAACCTGATTTCATAGTTTGTTTGTTTTTGTTTCAAATGAATCATAAAACATTTGAAAGTCTTGCATTCGAAAAACCGGTTTGTGGGATCATAGTACCCCAATGCATATGAAATATCATGTCTGTATATTAGTATTGAAATGTTTTCCATGTTGTTTACAAATCCATGCATATAACTATTATGTTTATAAAACCGGTGATAAAATGTTTTCTGTTATCTTTGTAAACCGGTGTTGAAATCGTAGTATGTAGTTTTCCTATGGAATCTAAGGATCAATCAGTGTGTAGCTAATACACTGACCTATGTGCCGTAAGTATGTAAATAACCAAACCGAGATAACTTTATCATCAATAGGGCTCACAAAAGCACTCCATGGTTAACAGCTAGGAGTGGAGCGTGTCTCAAACTCAATAGATCTACACGTTTTGCACGTTGGTCACTAAGTGATTAATGGTTACCAATGTCATAATCCTACTTACGCACAGTGATCTGTTATAATCTAATCCCATAGCTACATACCAATTGTTATAAATTTGTGTTATTGGGCATAGTCCATGTTTTCTTGTCGTTGGGAATAGCCCATGTTTTCTTGTCGTTGGGCCTAGCCCATGTTTTCTTGTCATTGGGCCTAGCCCATGTTATAAATAAAATTGGGGCCTCGCCCCATAGTTGTGACTATGACAATCCTGCCACTAGTCGTAAAACTCATGCATGTTTCGAAAAGATTTGTACAGCTGTGAAAACCGGTAAGTTTAGCATAAACCTTTCATAAACCATCTGAGTTCATTGAAATCTGTTTGTAACTTGGTTTAGAAATATATGATTTTCGTTCCTCGAAACATTTTATGCTTTCGCAAAACTTGCATGTCTTTCCACCCCGAAAACATTTATAAAAATGTAAAACGGTAAAAAGTGGGAGTTATGAACTCACCTTGATATCCTTGTGCAAAGCTAGCTTAATGTGATTTCCATAGTGTTGTCTCCACAACTTGACTTGCTAGCATGCAATCTAAGATATTCCTAAAACGGAATAACTTGTAAGTTTCTACGAATGACGTAGCTATACTACGTGATACCAAGCTCTACCGAATCGTTACTCATACGATTCCATGAAATTGTTATCGTCTTAACTCGGTTAACCAACCTATGGTTCTCTTAGAAACGATTTAGCTTTCGAGCGACTTGAAATATATGTTTATATAAAACATAACTATATTTCATGAATTCGTATTTATTCGTTATGCATGTCGACGGATAATAGTACGACTCTTCGTAGGTTTCGTAAAATATAATGTATATATACTCAAAAATATATCCGTATAGATAATACATTTCGTATTTGCGCAATAGTCTTGCGGTATCATGTCGCACTTCATTTAGGCGTTGAAATGAATATAATCAATGTATATTATTGTTATAAGATCCTCCGAGAGTATTCGCACGTGTTCGCATCATCGACGTTTGAAATAATTCGCACCTTGTATTGGTCTTGTAAAAGCGTTCGGAAACATTGGCGTTCGAATAACTTATCGAGGTTTGAAATCTAGTTTCTGAATTTCGACGTTGAATTAAACATAAAAAATATTATTTATCTTGTAGTCGTTTGCCGCACATTTGTTATCTTGAAATCACGCTCGTGGAAAGGTTTTCGGTTCGAGTTTTGAACGTTTTAATTTGCGTCGACAAAATAAATATATACTTATATTTATTTAATAATAAACGTTTTGAATTCGGACGTTTCATCCTTGAAATATAACGCGTTTAGTATTACGTATTTTCGATGAAAATCGGGCAGAGTTTCCTCTGTTTTTGGACGATCCCGACAATAATAGTTGTCGATTTATTTATCAAAACACAACCTGCAATGTACGCAAACAAACAATATATATATAATTTTTCGTCGTTTTCAACTATTAAGCTTCGCCGATTTAATTTCCGATTTATTTCATTTATATATATACCGTGACGTCGCGACGATTCGGTTCGATTGCACTATTACTGTTCACGCGAGTATTGAAGTCGGACCCATTGTTATTTTAACTTTTTAGCGTTATGTTATTGTTAACGGGTCGGGTCGAGCTCGGTTTCACGGCAAATTTAATATTAAGATTTATATTAACTATATAATTAAAATTTCGCGTTGTAATTAAATTTTACCGAGTCTCGCGTTGACTCAATGACCGATAGTTGACCAAGTTTGACTGGGTTGACCGGCTTTGACCCGTTGACCGTGTTGACTTTTGTTGACCGAACCGAACCGAACATCGAACCTGGAACCTGAAACAAACACTAGATTTTTGAATTTAACCGAAGATAAACCCAAATCAAATCACAACTGTAATATCAAAACTGAACCGAGATCCGGACTGAACGGGGTTGAACTGAGTCGACCCGAGTGAACCGAAGCTGAACCGAACTGCTGCATCATGAACCGAACCTGAAGCACGAGCCGTGACCTGAGCCGTTGACTGAACCCGAACCCGAACCTGAAACTTGACACGAACCAGAACTGAACCGGAGCTGATCAACACCGCCGCCGCCGCTGGCTAGCACTGGCACCGCCGGAGTCACCACCGCCACCGCACGATCGCCGCAGCGGTGCCGCCGCTGTGCTGTTTCCCTCTCTTTCGCTGAATCACCACACGACACCACCCACCGCTGCCGTTAATCGAAACCCCTACAGCGGACAACACCACAGCCGTCACTCTCTCTCGTCGTCTTTTCTGCCGCGAAGACCTACCTCCACCGCCGCCTATATATCTTGTCTCTCTCTTCTTCCCGTCTCTCTATCTCTCTCTACGCTCTGCCTCTCTCTCTAGATGTATGTATGTATGCTGGTTGTGTGTGCTAGAAAGGAGGCAAGAGGGAGAAAAGTGGGTTGTTGTGGGTGATGTGGCTGCCGGAGAAGAAGAGGGGTGTCTCCGGCTTCGTCGCCGGAGCAAATCCGGTAACCGGATTTTAGACGGGAGAGAGGCAGAGATTTTTTTATGTGAGGGGGGCTAGGGTTTGAGTGAATGTGAGGGAATTGCGGTTAGTTTTTGTATTTATAGGTCTAGGGTTTTTTTAAATGGGTCGGGCCCAAGGCCCGTTAATGTTTTCAAGGCCCAAACATATCCATGGCCCATTTTCGAAACCCGAAAGTCGTATAATGTTTATTTGGAGCCGAGAGTGCTTAAAATTTTATCGGAGGTCGGGTTTTGTCGTGTAATCCGTTTGTTGCGTTAAAGATCGCGTAGTTGCCTGGTTTATCGTTTCGGTAACACCCCAAAATGCGCATACGTGATTATTTAATTTTGTATTATGTCCTAGTAAAAATAAAATAACATAATTAATTTATTACATCTAGTTGATAAAAATATAAAGATGTTTGACAAAACTTAAATGTAAGTCATTCATGAAGGGCCAATTGTAGCAAAATGAAAAGTTGAGGTTAAGAATTAAAAGTGCAGAAATTAGTGTGTGTGAGTGTGTGTGTGGTGAGTGTGTGTGTGGTGAGTGTGCTCTGTACGAGAGAAAGGAAGAGAAGGCAAAACCTTCTCCTTCAACACACAACAAGAAATTCAGCAAAATCAAAGAGGTTCTATGGCTGGAATCGAATGCATGTATTGAGATTTTGATCAATTAAGTGTCTCTAACCTAAGGTAAGTTGAATTTTGTGATTTGGTGATCATACATGAAGTGGGTTTTGATAAATTCATGAAATTTTAAGATATTAAACATGGTTACTAGTTAGAATCATCATGTAGAAGATGAAACATGCTTGAATTCGATTATCTTGAATGTTTGAAGTAAAACCCACTTGTAGTACTAGTATGAAGAAATATTATGGTCACGTAAATGTAAGAAATTAAGTGCAATATTGATGAATGATTGTGTGTGGAATAGAGAAGTGTTAAATGAATCTAATAGAGAATGAAAATTATGTGAGTTTAGTTGATTTGATAATCTATGATATGAACTAGTTGAAATATGCATATAATACTTGTACTTTATGCCTTGATACTGGTACGCACGCCAAGTGTTTGATAAAATGCTTTAAATTGAGGTTCTAGGTGAACATGATGCTAAATGGAAAGAATTGATAAAATGATAGTTGTTAACTTAATAATTTTAATGAAGGAACGAAATTGAGACAAGAAATTTAAGTATGTTGAATGTAAATATGTAGGCGTGAAGGAAGAAGGTTCAAGCAACGGAATCCACAAAGCTCACGAGATCGAGGTACGTTACTTATATGTTACATTCTCATTTGCGTATTATGAGTAGTCGTTATAAATTATCTAATCTCATTCGGAAGAACTTTAGTTGTTATACTTTTCAACTAGAGATGTCGTCAAGGAGTTGGCAAAGAACTAAGAATGAAAAAGTATGCTTTTGTGTTGACTCGTGTTAAGCGGGTCAACCAAATAAGAATTTGAATAAGAATGAAAAAGTATGCATTTTGTGTTGACTTGTGTTAAGCGGGTCAACCAAATAAGAATTTGAATAAGAATGAAAAAGTATGCATTTTGTGTTAACTTTTGTTAAGCGGGTCAACCAAATAAGAATTTGAACAAGAATGAAAAAGTATGCTTTTGTGTTGACTCGTGTTAAGCGGGTCAATCAAATAAGAATTTGAATGAGAATGAAAAAGTATGATCTTGAGTTGACTTATGTAATATTGGGTCAACCAAGTAAGAAAGCGAAAAGTATGGTTTCATCTTGACTTGTATTAACGGGTCAATCGAACAAGAGTTAGAATGAGAATAAGAATGTTAAAGTTAAGGGAAATATTATGGGATTGAGTTATCGCGTATCGTTTATAAGTTCATGTTGTTAATATTGAGCAATGGAGCTTCAAAAGGCAAGATCATGAAGTCAAAAATGATTTTGTCGAATTAATTATAATTTACCATAAGTATCGCTAATGAAATTTTGTATTGTTCAGGTAAAACTTCCATTTAACGATGCACCTCCCTTGGAACGAACACACTTTTGCCCTCTTAACGCTTCCGCAAGTGATAATGATAACCGGGTCAAACTATTTTGGGTTTGTAAATAACGATTTACTTTAAAAGTTTCATTTTGTAAGTAGATGAATTAATCTTAGTAAATAGTAGTTTAAGGTTATGTTGTCAAAACATTTTGTAGTCACGGTTGATGTATCAAAATGTAAGGGTATAATGGGAATTTTCAGACTATTTTTGAAAGTTTAAAATTTTATGGATTTTCGGTCATGAAAGTACTTTGGGCGTTTCAAGTTGGTATCAGAGCCTAGGTTTGAGGGATTCAAGCATGAGTTGGAGTGCTTGAACTCAAACCAGAGGCTCATGCGTAAATGTGTTCGTTCCGCGGCATTATTCAATGTAAGTGTCTTTTACGTGTTAAGTATAAATGTGTGATGGAATAATGTATGCGATAATTACGGAGTGTTAGGGATGTTACGGACCTTTTTAAATCAACTTGGGTTGGAACGTAGCATGTAAAACGGGTTGCAGGAGCTGAAATAAGATAAAACAGCGTCTGGGGCGTCGACGCTGCCTCTAACTTCCGACGGCTTAACCCACTGTCTACGCAAGCTAATGCCCGACGCTACTAACCGGGGTGCGTCGCCGACGCAGTGTTAAGGCGTTTGCTGACGCCCCTCATAAGCTGAACATGCTTTCTTTTCGCAACGCAAGTTCCAAACACTCTAAAACACAATCCATAACCTATTAAGAACCTGAAAAGTAAAATTTAACTACAAGAAGTCGTGTGAATGTTAATTGAATCATAATAAGGCAAGTGGAGAATGTAATGCTCCGAAAGAAGGAATGGGAATGTATGGAAAATAGTCTTTTGAATTATTGAGAACACGTAGATTATTCTGAATCATTTTTGATCATTTTATGAAATGAACATTCCAAGTATGAATGATAGTAACAGTTGTTACGAGAAATCATAACAAAATGAATGAATGAATATCCTAACGAAATTAAAATATTACAAATGTAGATGGAAGATAATAGAGATTTGAATGATAACGTTTTGGCACGTCAAGAAGCGATAAATGAAAAAATCTCAGAGGAGGTTGCAAAAGCTATGCAAGCCAATCTTCCTCAGTTAGCTCAAGAGGTAGAAAGCCGTGTCTTGGAGACAGTAGAAGCTATCATGACTAGCAAAATTGAAGAGCTGAAGGAATGGATAAGCTGGGTGCAAAACAAAAAGGGGACTCGTAGATGCACATATAAGGATTTCATGGCTTGTAACCCTGCAACGTATGATGGAAAAATTGATCCTTTCTTATGCCAAAGATGGATTTCCAACATAGACGCCGTGTTTATAAGAAGTAGGTGCGAGAAGGAGGACCAAGTAATGTTTGCAACGAGCCAACTTCAACTACAAGCAAAGGATCTGTGAGACGCTCATTGCAAGGAATTGGGAGAAGAGAAGCTCCAAGAGCTAACATGGCAGGGGTTTAAGGAACCTTTCTTAAATTTCCATTGCCCGCAATCCGCAGTTGATCGGATTCAAGAGGAGTTCTTACGTCTTCGACAAGACAAGGAGACTATTGATGAAATTACGAATGTGTTTCTTGACAAATTAAAATTTTGTCAAGACCTCATGAAGACCGAAAGAATGAAGATTAATCGGTATCACACATGTTAAGGGCAGAATTTAGGGAGTTTATCACTCCCTCGAAGTGTGAGACCTTAAATGAACTGATCAATTGGGCAAGGGATCGAGAAATTGAACTTAAGAGTCAAATAGAACGAGGGGAAAAGAGGACGACAGAAAGGGGTGGTAATCCGAGTCCGTCTAAGAAATCAAAAGTTCACGGTTACAACAAGAAGGATAACATAAAAAGTGGAATTCCTCGATGTAAGACTTGTGGAAAGCTTCATTCGGAGAATGTTTGTTGGGCAAGAAAGGATGCTACAACTGCGGACAAGAAGGGCACCCTTAGTACAAATGCCCAAACACGACCAGAACTTGTTTCAACTGTTTATCACCAGGTCATGTCAAGGCAGATTGCCTTAAACTGAAGGAAAAGGGAGTAGGGATGGGAAGAAGGACATTGCCCCAAAGCTAAAGGAAGAATGTTTCAAATTACCACATAAGAAGCTAAGGCACTCCGAATGTTGTGTCAGGTATTTTCTTAATTATACCTACAAATGTGTTGTTCGACTCTGGGGCAAGTAGGTCATTTGTATCACATGAACTTATAAGCTATCCTTCCTTTAAAATTGAACGAATGCCTATACCTTTAGAAGTAGAAGTAGCTAATAGCAAGAACTACTTATTGAATGAAATATGTAAGGGATGTAAAATCGTTATAGAAGACGAGGAATTCGAAATAGATCTTGTGCCTATGGTATTGGGAGAGTTCAAAGTTATAGTGGGCATGGACTGGTTATCTCGATACCATGCGGAAATTCAATGTGAAACTAAGACTATACGAGTGTTATCATCGAATAGGAAATGGGTAAGCGTTTACGGGGAAAGAAAGTTCGAGATGAAGCTATGTACCATTGTAGAGGAGCAAGTAGTACAAATGAGGCAAGTCGTTTAGTTTACATAGTAGATACCACTAAGGACACACCAAAGTTTGATGATATTGAAGTTGTAAGTGAGTATCCGGATGTGTTTCCGGATGAATTACCGGGTCTCCCACCCGAACGAGACGTAGAGTTTTGCATTGAATTAAACCCGGGTGCTAAACGGTGGCTAAGGCTCCCTATAGGTTGGCTCCTACATAAATGTGGGAGTTAATGACCCATGATACAAGAATTGCTCGATAAGGTTTCATACGCCGAGCATGTCACCTTGGCGAGCCCTCGTGTTATTCGTAAAAAAGAAGGATGGATCGATGCGCATGTGCATCGACTATCGAGAATTAAACAAGTTAACGGTTAAAAATCGATATCCTTTACCCCGAATTGATGACCTCTTCGACCAATTGCAAGGGACGAGTTGGTTCTCAAAGATTGACTTGCGTTCGGGATACCACCAACTGAGAGTACGTGAAGAAGATGTGGCAAAAACTGCGTTCAGAACTCGATACGGACATTACGAGTTCCTAGTAATGTCTTTTGGTCTAACTAATGCGCCGGCTGCATTTATGGACCTTATGAATTGGGTATGCCGACCCATGCTAGATAAATCTGTAATAGTATTTATAGATGACATCTTAGTGTATTCCCGAAGCAAGGCCGATCATGCAACCCATTTGCGTGAAGTATTAGAAATTCTCCATAAGGAAAAGTTGTATGCGAAGTTCTCTAAGTGTGCATTTTGGCTAAGAGAAGTGCAATTTCTCGGCAACGTGATTAACAAGGATGGTGTTCCAGTGGATCCGTCAAAGGTGGAAGCAGTCATGAAATGGATTCCTCCAAAGAATCCGAATGAAGTAAGAAGTTTTCTAGGATTAGCGGGCTATTACCAAAGATTTATTTAAGATTTCTCCAAGCTAGCCTTACCTATGACTAAGTTAACAAAGAAGAATGAGAAGTTTGTATGGGGGCCTGAACAAGAAAAAGTATTTCAAACTCTGAAGGAGAAATTATCAAATTCACCGGTGTTAACTCTACCTGAAGGGACGGAAGATTTAGTTGTGTACATGGACGCCTCGCGTCAAGGGTTAGGAAGTGTTTTAATGTAGCGAGGTAAAGTTATACCATACGCCTCAAGGCAACTCAAACCACATGAGGAATATTACCCAACGCATGACTTAGAATTGGCCGCTGTGGTATTCGCTTTAAAACTATGGCGACATTATCTATATGGAACAAAGTGCATGATATACTCGGACCGTAAAAGTCTCAAGTACTTCTTCGAACAAAAAGATCTCAAATGAGACAACGGTGGTGGGTAGAACTGATTAAGGATTACGATTGAAAGATACTTTACCATCCAGGCAAAGCCAATGTGGTGGCGGATGCCCTTAGCCGAAAGGAACATCTCGGGTAAAGTCTATGAAAATGATCGTTATGCCACATCTCCTTGGGATGATAAGAGAGGCCCAAATCAAGTCATTAAACATGGAGGATCCTAAGAAAGAAAGGACAAAAGGAATTGTGGATAAATTAGAGGAAAGTGCAATTGGAATCAAAACTCGGTTCGGGCGGATTTGGATTCCTTGGTTATGTGAAGTAAAGGCGTTATTACTCGAAGAAGCTCATAAATCACGATACTTGATACATCCGGGAGCAACAAAAATGTATCGAGATTTAAAGAAGAATTACTGGTGGCCGGGAATGAAATGAGACATCGTTAAGTACGTCGCAAAATGTTTAACATGTTCTCAAGTGAAAGCAGAACACCAGAAACCGTGCGGAGAATTACAACCCTTGGAAATTCCGATGTGGAAATGGGAGGATGTGACGATGGATTTAGTGACTAAGCTTCCCAAAACTCAAAAGGGGCACGATGCCATATGGGTAATTATGGACCAACTCACCAAGAGTGCCCACTTCCTACCAATCAAAGAGGGATATTCATCAGCAAGGATGGCAGAAATTTTTACGAATGAAATTGTAGCTCGTCATGGAGTGCCCGTCCCATTGTGTCGGATCGAGACACTAGATTCACATCACGTTTCTGGCAAAAATTCCATGAACAAATGGGAACGAAACTCCATTTTAGTACAGCTTACCATCCCCAAACGGATTGACAATCAGAAAGAACTATTCAGACACTAGTGGATATGTTGAGGGCAAGTGTCCTAGACTTTGGGGGAAACTGGGATGATCATTTGCCATTAGTTGAATTTTCCTACAATAACAGTTATCATAATAGCATTCAGATGGCACCATACGAAATGTTGTATGGAAGAAAATGTAGAACCCCTGTATGTTGGGGAGAAGTAGGACAAAGAGATATTGCGCCCAAGGATGTAGTAGCCCAAACTAATGAGAAGATCGATATCATACTTCACATGACACATTTCATGTGTCCCAATTAAGAAAGTGTCTCGTGGATGAAACCGCTTATGTGCCTCTTAATGATATCGAATTGGATAAAAATTTGAGTTATATCGAAAGACCAGTGGCTATAGAGATTTTAATGTTAAACACCTTTGCAACAATACCATTAGACAAAACTTGGTCCAATGGCAACATCGAAAAGGATTAAATCTTACTTGGGAGACAGAAGATGAGATGCGTGAACACTACCAAGAATTATCTGGTACGTAATCAGGTTTCGAGGACGAAACCTCCTTTAAGGGGGGTAGATTTGTAACACCCCAAAATGCGCATACGTGATTATTTAATTTTGTAGTATGTCCTAGTAAAAATAAAATAACATAATTAATTTATTACATGTAGTTTTATAAAATATAAAGATGTTTGACAAAACTTAAATGTAAGTCATTCATGAAGGGCCAATTGTAGCACAATGAAAAGTTGAGGTTAAGAATTAAAAGTGCAGAAATTAGTGTGTGTGAGTGTGTGTGTGGTGAGTGTGCTCTGTACGAGAGGAAGGAAGAGAAGGCAAAACTTTCTCCTTCAACACACGACAAGAAATTCAGCAAAATCAAAGAGGTTCTTGGGCTGGAATCGAATGCATGTATTGAGATTTTGATCAATTAAGTGTCTCTAACCTAAGGTAAGTTGAATTTTGTGATTTGGTGATCATACATGAAGTGGGTTGTGATAAATTCGTGAAATTTTAAGGAATTAAACATGGTTACTAGTTAAAATCATCATGTAGAAGATGAAACATGCTTGAATTCGATTATCTTGATTGTTTGAAGTAAAACCCACTTGTAGTACTAGTATGAAGAAATATTATGGTCATGTAAATGTATGAAATTAAGTGCTATATTGATGAATGATTGTGTGTGGATTAGAGAAGTTTTAAATGAATCTAATAGAGAATGAAAATTATGTGAGTTTAGTTGATTTGATAATCTATGATATGAACTAGTGGAAATATGCATATAATACTTGTACTTTATGCCTTGATAGTGGTACGCACTCCAAGTGTTTGATAAAATGCTTTGAATTGAGGTTCTAGGTGAACATGATGCTAAATGGCAAAAATTGATAAAATGATAGTTGTTAACTTAATAATGTTAATGAAGGAACGAAATTGAGACAAGAAATTTAAGTATGTTGAATGTAAATATGTAGGCGTGAAAGAAGAAGGTTCAAGCAACTGGAATCCCCAAAGCTCACAAGATCGAGGTACGTTACTTATATGTTACATTCTCATTTGCGTATTATGAGTAGTCGTTATAAATTATCTAATCTCATTCGGAAGAACTTTAGTTGTTATACTTTTCAACTAGAGATGTCGTCAAGGAGTTGGCAAAGAACTAAGAATGAAAAAGTATGCTTTTGTGTTGACTCGTGTTAAGCGGGTCAACCAAATAAGAATTTGAATAAGAATGAAAAAGTATGTATTTTGTGTTGACTTGTGTTAAGCGGGTCAACCAAATAAGAATTTGAATAAGAATGAAAAAGTATGCATTTTGTGTTAACTTTTGTTAAGCGGGTCAACCAAATAAGAATTTGAACAAGAATGAAAAAGTATGCTTTTGTGTTGACTCGTGTTAAGCGGGTCAATCAAATAAGAATTTGAATGAGAATGAAAAAGTATGATCTTGAGTTGACTTATGTAATATTGGGTCAACCAAGTAAGAAAGCGAAAAGTATGGTTTCATCTTGACTTGTATTAAACGGGTCAATCGAACAAGAGTTAGAATGAGAATAAGAATGTTAAAGTTAAGGGAAATATTATGGGATTGAGTTATCGCGTATCGTTTATAAGTTCATGTTGTTAATATTGAGCAATGGAGCTTCAAAAGTCAAGATCATGAAGTCAAAAATGATTTTGTCGAATTAATTATAATTTACCATAAGTATCGCTAATGAAATTTTTTATTGTTCAGGTAAAACTTCCATTTAACGATGCACCTCCCTTGGAACGAACACACTTTTGCCCTCTTAACGCTTCCGCAAGTGATAATGATAACCGGGTCAAACTATTTTGGGTTTGTAAATAACGATTTACTTTAAAAGTTTCATTTTGTAAGTAGATGAATTAATCTTAGTAAATAGTAGTTTAAGGTTATGTTGCGAAACATTTTGTAGTCACGGTTGATGTATCAAAATGTAAGGGTATAATGGGAATTTTCAGACTATGTTTTGAAAGTTCAAATTTTATGGATATTCGGTCATGAAAGTACTTTGGGCGTTTCAGTTTCTGATCTGTTTTTCATTCTGGTTTCGACCGTGAATAATAAAATTTGATTACGAAGCTAAATATATCATAATATATTAATATCGAGGCGTAACTCGAGTCCGTTGCTTCCGTTTTGTTGTCGGTGCGTTTCGGTTTTCCGTGTAACTTCCGCGTTGTGCTTTGCGATGTTCAACATCCAAATTTATCGCATATTCTTAACTGTATGATAAACACAAGTATAAGATTCGTGTTTTTAGGCATTGTCAGTACTTGTTCGGCATCAGTTCGTTTAACGTTTAATTTCCCGTTTAGTGTCTTCGATTATCGCCGAATCGCGTAACATGAATCAAGTCGACGTTCCTAGTCTTTCCAAAGGTCTGAGAGAGTTAATTTACGTCTAATTACGTTGTTATGATGGTATTACTGTTCTTTAAGCGCTTAATTAAGACCGGAAACTGCCGGTTGTCACAAGATAATCCGATATCTAATGCATGTCTGTTCTCAGTTGCCTCGAATAAAGAGATAGAACTGCGGTATAGAAGAGTTGGTCACACAAATCTCAAAACTATCACCACACTCTCTAAACAATGTCTTGTGAGAGGTTGTAACGCTTCACATTTGTAACTTTCCGTTTTTAGTAAGTTTTCTTCGTGTTTCTATAATTGGAAAGTCCAAACCTTGTAAACGTATTTCATTTCCAAATCCTTGTAAGTCTAAGGCTTTGATTGTAATCAAATTGAACGATTGTACGCAATTCGCAATCTTTATACACATTTACATCTATGATCATGCAGCATTTTTTACTCAACATATAAGCTCGAATCAATTTGCATATTCTTACCATATTTTCATGAAAGTTAAACGTTCAAATCAAACAAGCAATTGATAAGTTAAACTCAAAATACAAAGGCTATTTGATATCTTGAATCATGTTACATCTATGTAAACACTTGCAAGTTACATTTAGGGTTTATGTGACACCTTAATTCATGTTATAATCTTCCAAAAGCATATCACACTTGATTATATATAACAAACATTATTTAAAAAACAAACAAACCTTTTTAATATATTAATCAACAAAAAAAAAAAGAAAGACAAGGCAGCTTGCGGCCGCAAGCTGCCATGCCTTGTTTCCCTCCATGTTTCAATTCAAATGTTCACCAAACATCATTAAATGTAACTCTAATTCAAACCCTAATCCCTCCTCTATATAAGCAAGCATTCCCCATCCCTTTCCCACTTTTTTCAAGCCTCCAAACACTCCAAACATTCCCTCAAAGTCCAGAACTTTCTGCTGAAACACTTTAGCTTGCAAGTGAGTTTCAACTCAGTTCCTTCTTCCTTTAACCTTATTTCTTCTTCTAACACCCTTGGATAACCTCTAGGAAGGTTCTCACAAGTTTTCTTGGGAAAACTAAGGTGAAACCCCACCATTTTGAGGTCCAAAAGTGTTAAACTTTCTACCCACTTTTTATCTTTTCAAACTTAAAAGTTTCAAAGTTTTCTTCATGTTTTCTTCCTCAACATTGTTTGCTAAGCCCAATGGGATGTTACCGTAGGTTTTACATGGAAAACCAAGGTGGAAAAATACCATTTTTAGGGCCAAACTTTATTTTTTGGAAGATAAACTTATAAACTTTTCTTAAACTTGTTTTAAACATAACAACTCTAAGCTACTTGTGCCTCTAATCAAGTTTATGGTTAGGGAGTTAGCTAGACTTGTTCCATACAAGCTTACAAGCTTGTGTTGGTGAAGGTGGGATTACATGGAGGCCTTGGCTATCCAACTTTTCAATCCACCCCTCACTTGATGATTTCTAACCATTAAGCTACAGTTCACTTTCACTAGAGTAACAAGGCTACGAAAAGTGCCCCAAACGTTGCCATGTTCGGGATGCACGCACCTAGCTTGCTTATTCGTTTTGAAGCGTAGCTTAGTAAAGTACTATACTCTTGACCATCCGGATTGTCCTTGTGACAATTTGTGTATTGTGAATCTTAGAGGTTTAGGACGGTTACCCTCCTACCTCCATGCATGACTTCTATAACTTATATGATAATCCATGACTTATATGAAATCGATGATAAACTTGTTATAATATATGTAAACTATATATGTAAATAATAAATATAACCGAACCTTTCACGATGACCGTATGGTTAACTTGTCCTAATATTAGGTTATTTTATCTAAGACCTAACCATCGTTACGATTCTATTGGGCTTGACCCATAAAAACACAAACACCCTTTCGGGGCTTATAGTGTCAAAAACGAGCGTTAACGTCTAGATAAATACTTTCAACTATACGTACTTTTTGCGTACTTTAAATTCCTAAAATTGCCGAATTCCGCCGTCATTCCAATACTCACACACCTACATTTCCTTGTGTAGGATAACTTGGTGTTCGTCCCCCTAATCAACCTAAATGCTTTAACGGAATTAACTTTGCAAAATCGTGAGTACACTCGACACCCTTTTTACGCTTTACACTTTTTTGGTGCAATATGTTAATCTATTATAAACACACTAAATCACACTATTATTCTATGAAATACACAAACAATCCATCATACATGCTATAGTTATGCGATAGTTTAATTGTTACTTGGTACACTCTTATGTGATACTAAATGTCGTTAACTTCGATCAAGCCTCCCTTAACATATATAGCGCTATAGAAGTAACGCACCGCCCGTATTCTTGTGGTCAATGTTAAGTTTTTAATCTATTATGCGGTACACTAGAGGATTGACTTGTCGTTCACATGCTTTTTTACATTTATCTCGTATACTAGCTTATCATGTGGATTTGTTTAAACGTTTTTATTACTTATGCTATGATATCAAACTTGTGTACCCGCCAATACTTTGTTATTGAACTATACTTTTTAACATGTTGCAGGTTGATGAGATTGACATGACGAAACTTAGTAGGATCGGCATAGAAACACGCTTAGAATGCTAAGTTATATAACATGTTTTTGTTGAATATGTCTCATATGTTGTTGTTTCATATTTGAATTGTATTGTATTTGACAATTTGGTGATTTGAAATGAAATGAGTTGTTTAATTAAATATTGTCACAATTAGTGTTATGATGTCTCGAGTAATCTCGTTCGTCTCACTCCGATGTTTCCGCCAGCGGTTGGGGTGTGACAGAGGTCTTCCATTAAAACAATTCACTTGTGATGAACATTGTGTTTCCTGTTTAAAAGGCAAACAACATAAAAGATCATACAAAACCATTGAAGAGTCCAAAACAAGTCAGTGTTTGCATTTGTTACACATGGACTTGTTTGGCCCTGTTAAAATCTTGAGCCTTAAAAAGAAGAGGTATTTTCTTGTTATAATTGATGATTTTTCAAGGTTTACATGGATCTACTTTTTGCACTCCAAAGATGAGAATGCAAGTATTTTGCAGGACTTTGTATGAAAAGTTGAAAAGCAATTTGACTTGCAAGTGAAAATCTCCAGGAGTGACAATGGAACAGAATTTAGAGATAAGGAGTTGGATGCTTTCTGTGTGTCAAAAGAGATTGTGACGCAATATAGCATCCCAAGGATACCAGAACAAAATAGGGTGGTTGAAAGAAAGAACATAACTCTAATTGAAGCTACTAGAACTATGCTTGCAGACTTAGGTTTACCACTGTCTTTTTGGACAAAGGTTGTAAACACTGCTTGCTATATACAAGATATAGTTTTAATTAACCCTAGGCATCAAAAGACTACTTATGAAACTCTGTACAAGATTAAACCACTAATCTCTTATTTCGAAATATTTGGATCCCCGTGTTTCATTTTAAACTTAAAAGATTCTATTTAAAAATTTGCAGCCAAAGTAGATTGTGGTTATTTTCTGTGATACTCAACCACTACCAAGGCCTATAAAGTGCTTAACACAAGGACTAGGTGTGTGGAAGAGACCTTGAAGGTAAAGTTTAATGAACTTACTTTATTAAAAATCTCAGCAAATCCTGCATAGATCTAGACAAATTTACATTTCAAGATGTGTCTATCAAGACTAACACTGTAGGTACACCACAATCATCCCATCAAGGTTGTGGATATGACATTGTAGTTCCACAATACAAAGTCACTTCCTCCTCCAGAGGTACAGATGTTACTAACAACTGTGAACACTCTGCCACTGCTGCATCAACTGTTGTTAGTCCTCAATACTATGCGAGCTCATCAAGTCAAACCCCTGTTGACAAAAGTCCATTTTCTGTGAACAAAAGTCAAACCATTTTCACTCCTATCCCACCTATACCTCCACCTATATTTTAAACAGATGTTGGCTCTTCAAAATTGCCAACAAATGTTAGCTCAGATGATTCCCATCTGCAACCTTCCCCTCTCAATGCCATAATTCAATACAAGTTAGATCGGATCTACCTTAAAACTCATCCACCAGACCAAGTTATTGGAATCATCAATGAAGGGGTTCTCACAAGAAGTTAATCCCAAAACATTTATATTTTTGCTGGTTTTCTATCACTCATACAACATATCAAGTAGCAAGAGGCACTAAAAGACAACAGTTGGGTAGAGGCCATGTAAGAAGAGCTCCTACAGTTCAAAAGACAACAAGTATGGGAACTTGTACATGTCCCATAGGCACAAAATGGGTCTTTAAGAACAAAACTGATGAAAGGGTATTGTTGTAAAAAAACAAAGCTAGGCTTGTGATTCAAGGCTATAGACAAGGATAGGGCATTGATTATGATGAACCTTTTGCTCCTGTTGTAAGATTGGAGGCCATCAGATTGTTCTCAGTCTTTGCTGCCAACCACAACACCAAGGTGTATCAAATGGATATAAAGTGTGCTTTCTTATATGGCAAAATCAAGGAAGAGGTATATGTATGCCAACCCCCTGGTTTTTAAGATGCTTTTTATCTAGATCATGTTTACAAGCTAAACAAAGCTTAATATGGCTTGAAACAAGCACTTAGAGCCTGGTATGAAACTCTTTCCACTTTTCTCTTATACATAGGCTTTACAAGAGGTAAAATTGACAAAACTTTGTCTTTAAAATGGAGAGAAAAGGATTTTACGCTTGTCCAAAATTTTGTGGATGACATCATTTTTGGATCCACATGCACTACCATGTGTGAAGAGTTTAGAGAACTATGACATCAGAATTTGAAATGAGTGCTATGGGTTAACTCCAATGCTTTCTTGGCTCCAAGTTAAGCAATTGCAAAATGGTATATTTATTCATCAAAGCAAGTATGCCAAAGAACTACTTAAAAAAAATTTGATATGAATGATAGTAAACCATGTTGTACACCCAGGCAACATCCAAATTGGTCATTGTTAATGACAAAGATAAATTGGTTGATCAAAATCTTTATAGAAGCATGATTGGGTCTTTATTATACCTAACTGCATCAAGGTCAGACATCATGTTTGCCACATGTGTGTGTCTCAGATCCTAGTCAGCAACTACAAAGTCAAATCTCATAGCTGTGAAAAGGATATTCTGATACAAAGGTGCTCCTACACTTGGTATCTTGTATCCTACTAATGGTAATATTGAGCTTTTAGGTTAGTCAGATAGTGACTTTGCTAGATGCCATGCAACAAGGAAGTCCACATCAGGAGGTTGTCAGTTCCTAGGCAATTGCTTAGTTTCTTAGCAAAGCAAAAAAGCAAGTTGTAATTTCAACATCCACAGTAGAGGCTGAGTATATTGATACTGCTAGTTGCATACTCAACTCTTGTGGCTTCAAAATCAATTGATGGACTTTGGTGTAACTTCTTTAAAGACTCCTCTCATGTTAGATAGTTAAGCAGCTGAAAATATCATTAAAAATCTAGTTTCACATTCCGCTACCAAGCACATTGACATCAGACATCACTTTGTGAGGGATGGCTATGAAAAAGGTTTGATTTCTCTGCATCGTGTTCCAACTAAGGATCAACAGATGTGTTGACAAATCCCTTTGAAAGTTTAATCTCTAGGATTGGCATGCTAAACATGGATTAAAAGCAACATTTTATTTTCCATGAATAAAAAGCATGAAAATGTTTTCAGAAAATCAAACTTCCATCCTTAAAAATAGTTCTAAAGTTGAAAATTTTCAATAAATCCTTAAAATTTGTTTTAAACCACTGTTTTAAAACCTTTGATTTGTTATAACTCGATCCACTACTGAACGGTATCCTTTGTTCTTCATATACCACTGCTCCTATACACTGTTTCCAAGATCTGTTGCTTCCCAGCAAAAGGTTCCACAACAACTGTCATCCATTATCCAACAGAGGTTGGCACGTAGACAGATGTTAGCCATCAGATCTTTTGAAACTGCTGCCACATCAACATTCACTTTTTCCCTTTATAAACCCCTGTTCCATTCCAAACAGAGCTTTTCACTGCCGTCTCGAATTCAAAATTCTTAAAAGCAGTTTCAATTACCCTTATTCCTTCATTCTCTTTAACATCACTCACTTCTCTTCTTTGATCATGGCTCTGCAAATTAAACTACCTCCGCACCTTTGAGAAAAACGACAAAAGTACTTCCATTCCTTTCACCCGATAATCAATGTTCTCACACCATCAAAATACAAAAATATCATGCTTGCTGATGCATCGATGTATATGGATACTCTCTAACAATTTTTGGCAAACGCTGAAATTGAATCCCAAAACAAAAAGCTATATGCCATAACTTCTAAGATCGGAGAGAGTCTTGTTCAAATATCTCCCTCCTCTATATCCACAGTCTTTCCATTAAACGACCAAGCATGTAAAGTTTCTTTTGAAAAGCATGAACTCCACACTGAGTTCATTGAACGAGGGTATGAAGGTCAGTTGACTGGTATTACTATCTTTAAACCAAATTTCCTGCTACAATGACATATTTTTTTCATACCTTACTTATTTGTCTTTCTGCCAAGACCACTACATTTAATGATATTCCACCAAACATTCAAAATCTGGGATCTATTTTGACAAACTTTGATTTTAATCTATCCTAGTCCTTGTTTTTGGACTTGGTGGCAAATATTAACAAAATCAAAACAAATAAAGCTTTTCTTTTGTATCCTAGACTCCTAAGCTAATACCCTCAAAAGCAAGTATCTGAAAAATAATTTTAACAAGGTGTAGTTTTTAGAATGAAGAGTCTAACTAATTAAACTTTTACAAGAATGTTAAATCAAGAGTCAAAAGTTTCCAAAACAAAAGCAATGGGGGATGAGCTTAGTTTGGATGAGTCCACATCTACTGCTCAAACCTCTATTGCTAAGCCTACTGCTCTTAGTGATCATGACACCACAACCGGTGTTATGAAACCCATACCATCAAAAACCAAAAGAAAACCCCCACAATCCAAAACGCTCATCAAAACTAAAAACATAAAAAGGCACCTCTAGAAGATGAGATCCAAGAGGATAATCGTGTGGTATCACAAAAGCAACTTGAAACCACTGTTGTTACTTCCTCACAATAGTTGGAAAGATCTCCACCCAAAAGCCAAACTCCTCCTCCATCCTCACAAAGGACCAGGTTGTAAGCATAGAGTCCCCATATATGAAGCTAGACATTTCACTTAAAAGTCTGTTTTCAATCCCCTCTCCAAGGGCTGTATCTCTTTCCACTCCACAATCATCTCCCTCAATTCCACCTACATTCATACCTCTGTTTCATGCAATTGATAAAACTCAGACACATATCAGTCCCTCTCAATCACTTGCTAAAGAGAGTACACCTCCACAAGTGACTTAGTCTGAGAAAAATTAACTTATTAACCAGAAACAGTAGAGGAGGCTACACCCCATGAGTCACAAGTGACTCTTAGTGGTAGTTTAAGTGAAGCAGCTACTACAATTGATGACATAACAGTGTCTCAGTTGGACAGTGGTTACATCAATAAGTCTTCCTTAAAGGAAACAACTATTGAGGCTACAATTGTAACCTCAGTTCCAGTTGGAAGTCCCTAGTACCAAGAAAAAGGGGCATTTGGTTCTGATAACATGGAGTTTTCTCCGGTTGATGATCCAAATATAACTACCTTAGGTAGGAATTGAGATGATCCTATTACATTAGGTGATGCATTGAGATATAAGGAATTGACGAAGAGAATGACATCAATGGAGTCTTCAATAGGTGAAATGAAAGATATGATGAAGCAGATGTTACAACATTCTCAAAGCCAGCTTTCTACACATCAAATTGCCAATGAGCTCTAGAAATATGTGCAACCCGTCATTCAAGCTCAGAGGAATTTAGCTGATATCAACCATAACACTCACATGGAACTAATCAGAAATATGGTTGAGACCAGATATAGAGTAACTCAAGCTGATATAAAGGCTATCAGAGAACATTTGGTGAAGACTACTGGCTCTGACCCTTCAATAGTCCTTCAAGAAGAAGTAGAGGATGATGCCAAAAAGGGGGGAGAGTAATAAATTGAGAAAGTTGTAGTTAGGTACAAAGGTACAACAAAAGCTAGGGTCAGCTGAAAATCAAACTTCTGCTAAGCATCAGATGCTGGTGTTCAAAAAGGGATTGATGAGACTGTCACACCCCTATGTAATCCCTTCACATTAGCGCGGGGCGTGATCTGAATGGCATCCTCAATGCACAGCGGAAGCAGGCGTGAGTGCTAAGACTTCTAAACAGTAAACGCTCGCTAGGTACTCGAATCCCCATGGGTTCCACTATTCCAACCGTGCCATACTTGTAATCATAACCTTAGAAAGAACATGCGAAAAATCAACATAAAGTTGGCGAGTTCATAGTTTGTTTGAAAATATTTAAAATAAATCTTTTTGATAACCGGTTTAAATATGTTTGAGAAAACGTAATAAAACCATTTGCATTGGCATGATTAACTGCAAACTTTATATACGTAAAATTCGTATAACTGCCAACGTTCGCGTCGCGTTAACATTTGAGAGTTCGTATATAAAATTAGGTGGTATGTAAAGCGTCAATGAACTTGATGATCATTAATGTTTTGCAAGGACATTAATATGCGTGATGACATAGGAAGTACTCAACCCTAGACGATTTCTTCCGGTCCACCCGGCTGGGACAACAAAAGCACTACATGTAACCACACAAGGCCCCATGAGTGGGGCTCGCTACACCCGATAGATCTACCACTCTTGTTCCTCGGTCTTATAAAAGATTAATGGCACTTAAGAGAAAGCCTTGTCGCACATGATCTAATATTCCATTCCATAGCTAAACCATACCATCGAAAACATGTATTCCCCCCAAGAGTTATAAACCGAAAACATTTAAAAGAAAAGGGGGACATGAACTCACAGAGTCTTTTTGCCTCGCAAAGTGAGAATGGGCCTAGCCCGTTTAAGTCTAAAAGCAGGACCAACCAGTCCTCTTATTTGCATGCAGGACACCAAGTCCTGTTGTAACTAGTGTCACACCCCGACCCGCAGCGGAATAAGAGTCGGGGCATAATTGGGTTATCACCAAAGCTCATGATGTTTACTAATATGTTTCATATTTATTAAATTCAAAATTACAACTTCAATATTCCAAACAAGTTCATACAATTACAAGGAAAAAGTAACTAAATAAACAATCCAAAGCCTAAACCGGTTTATTCTTCTAAGCCGTCCTATATGTTTCTTGCTGCAACTGGATCACCTGTATCATGTGTAAAAATGGGGGTTTTTGGGTCAACAAAAGTTGGCGAGTGAATCCTTGTTAGAAAACATTTATTATTGATTTCCTGTTATATTTAATATGGAAAAATTGTGCAATAATCATATGTGAGCAAACGTAAATAAACATACAATAACAAACCACCTTGCATGAGTATATGACATGAATGATAATGTATATGTTGGCAACGTCACGTTCCGCTCATAGGTAATGGGAACGGACGGCCTATGATGATGTATGTGCGATCAAGGCTCAATCAAACGGAGCCGATCGTATGTTGGCAACGCCTCGTTCACGCTCATAGGTAATGGGGAACGGTTCCGCTCATAGGTAACGGGGAACAGACGGCCTATGATGATGTATGTACTGAAAATGATAAATTTAATCTAAACATTAACCACACAAATAGTTGATACATATTGAATACACATTTGATCATGGATATGATGGATGCACAAGTGTTTAAATGTAATAAATAATAAGACACATGATACACCCCAAAAATGTGATTAAAACAGGGAATTTGTAGAGATTCACTCACATTGGGTGCGTTCGTTTGATGGTGTTGAATGCGCACAAGTTTAGAGGGTTGATTGATGAGGAATAACTAACCTAAATAATAAAGAAAAGGTACGGTGAATAAGTGGATTTTATTAACAATTTTAATAAGATTTTTAGATATATTTTTGTGAGTTTAAGGTCATTTTCTAACTTTAAAAATATTATTTTTAAGTATTTTTAATTGATTTTTAAATTAAATAAATAAATAAAAATAAAAAAAATGTTGACTTTTTGGGTTGACCGTTGACCATTGACTTTGAGTGTTGACCGGTTCGGACTTGTGTATGTATGCGCTGGATGAGGCTCGAACTCATGACCTCCCGTACGCGTGCACGCAGCTCTACCAACTGAGGTACGTGTCTAACCCGAAATATTTCTGTTTTTAATTATATTTATATACTATTTAATTTATTCAGAATTCATTTATTTTAAAAAGGATTTTAATTATGTCGAACCGGTGTGCATGATGAGTTTCGAACCCGTGACCTGTGGTTTAACTTTGCACACAGTCCACCGCTGGACTGTGTGTCTAACCTGGTTAAAATACTTGTTTTTATTTCTCTTATATACTAACTGAAAGGTTCCGTATTTGGGTTTTATAAAAAGGTTTGAATATTGTGATGAATCGGAACAAGGACAGACTCGAACTCGGTATCTCTATGTTTCAAATGCACACAGTCCACCGCTGGACTGTGTGTCTAACCCGAGATATAACCCGATTTATATTAAATATATACACAAGCTAAACTTCATCTTCTTCGTTAAAACAACCCAGACAATTGATATTCGACTGTTCTTGTTTAATTCAATTAACGAAACTTATAAATGATTGAAATGTAACGGATAGAGAAGGTTTTGGAAATGAATGTACCGGAAAGATGATTTTTCTCAGAACTCCGGCAAAGGTCGTCGGCTCTGTTTATGAATTCCGTCTGAGCGGACCAATTAACGGTTTTGATTAACTAATTGTGAAATTAAGTGACTAAACAAGAATTATCAGAGAGTTTCGATGCTCGTACCGATTCACAGCATGATTTCGGAATTTTCAGAGATTTTCCGGCGGGTACAGATTATCCGGTATCGTCGTCTGGGACCAATTCTGGTTGAAGGATTTGAGTTAGTATAAGTCTAACAATAGATAGAAGATGAAAGAATTGAGAAATTTACCGATTCGATGAATGTCACGGTTTTCTGGCGAAAGTCCGGCGATATCAGATAGCGATTCCGACGAACAGAAATTAGAGCGCAAATGAAATTGGAGGTTCTGTGAGTGTTTCTGAGTTGCGAGACAATGATATTACCGGTGTAAATTGGAAGTGAATGATTTCGGTTATCAAACTCGAAAATCATAAGAATCGAGTTCAATAAAGACTGAATTGATTAAGAACGTGGGTTGTAATGGTTTTATCGGTTACAATCAGTAACCCACGATCACTCAAACGTCTTTGGATAGTCGAAAGCCGATGATCGGTTTCAGTTTTGGCGCAAACAGATGAATTCACGGTAACTTAAGTTTTATTTGTTTCCTTGATTACACAAAAGCACCAAGTGGCGGAGTGGTTAAGTGTTTGATGTTTGAGTCTTCCGGCTGACCCGGTTTCGAAACCCGGCAGCCTATTTTATTTTTTATTTACCTTATTTTTACTTTTTAACAATTTTAGTTCCCATATTCTAAAATGTTTATTAATTATGTATTGTTTAAAAATTAAAATGAGCATTAAATAAGCAACGAAAATTTGAAACTGACTATTCGATTAATAAACGAAGCGGGTTTTGAAAACCCGTTTTTCGACGGATGTTACAGTGACCCCTACTTTTAGAAATTTCGTCCCGAAATTTAAGTAGTAGTGGTAACAGGAAAAAGATGCGGGTATTTTTCGTGCATTGAGTCTTCACGTTCCCAAGTAAACTCAGGTCCTCGTTTCGACTCCCAGCGTACCCTAACAATTGGAATATGACTCTGTCTTAAACTTTTTTCTCCGAAGTCCATGATCTCTACTGGTCTTTCAATGAAGTGCATAGATTCATCGATCTGAATATCTTCTAGGGGAATATGGAGGTTTTCATCGGCGAGACACTTCTTTAAGTTTGATACGTGGAATGTGGGGTGAATTCTGTTGAGTTCTTCTGGTAGGTCAAGCTTGTATGCTACAGGTCCTACTCTTTCGAGTATCTTGAAAGGTCCTACGTAGCGTGGTGCTAGCTTGCCCTTCTGGCCAAAACGAACTACTCCCTTCCACGGTGATACTTTTAAAAGTACATGATCACCAATGTTAAACTCCAACGGCTTTCGTCGTTTGTCTGCATAACTCTTTTGACGACTTTGTGCCGCTAGAAGATTGTTTCGAATTTGATAGATCTTGTCTGTGGTTTCTTGAATCAATTCTGGACCGGTGATTTGAGCTTCTCCAATTTCGTGCCAACATACTGGAGATCGGCACTTACGACCATATAAAGCTTCGAAAGGTGCCATGCCGATACTTGAATGATAGCTGTTGTTGTACGAAAATTCAACTAATGGTAGATGAGCGTCCCAATTTCCCTTGAAGTCTATCACACATGCTCGAAGCATGTCTTCAAGTGTTTGGATGGTGCGTTCAGATTGTCCATCAGTTTGAGGATGATAAGCGGTACTGAGGTCTAATCGTGTACCCAAAGCAGCTTGTACGGCTTGCCATGTTCGTGAAGTGAAACGACCATCACGATCTCAAATAATGCTTAACGGTACACCATGACGGCTTACGATCTCGCTGATGTAGATACGAGCTAACTTCTCGTTCTTGAAGTCCTCGCGGATCGGAATGAAGTGAGCTGATTTTGTAAGACGATCAATGATTACCCATATAGTGTCATACCCACTGGAGGTGCGAGGTAACCCGGTAATGAAGTCCATGGTTATGTTTTCCCACTTCCACACAGGTATTTCAGGTTGAACTAGAAGTCCTGAGGGTCTTTGATGTTCAGCTTTTACTTTGGAACATGTAAGGCACTTGGAAACAAAAACAGCGATATCCTTCTTCATGCCAGGCCACCAGTAGGTGTATCGAAGGTCTTGATGCATCTTGTCAGCTCCTGGGTGTACAGAGTACCGTGTTTTGTGCGCCTCATTCATAAGGATATCACGAAGGTTATTGTGATCGGGAATCCATATGCGATCTAGATAGTACAGAATACTGTCGGATTTAGTTTCGATTTTAAGTTCAGCTCCACAAGACAGCTCCTTGCGTACGTCGTTTTCCGTTACTGATACATGTTGGGCTTCTCGGATTTGATCTTTGATGTCGGTTATGATTTGCGAACATAGAAGACGAATGGAGTTCGCATAACCCTTTCGACTGAGCGCATCGGCCACCATGTTTGCCTTGCCAGGATGATACCGAATTTCATAGTCGTAGTCATTAAGAAGTTCGACCCATCTCCGTTGCCTCATGTTTAACTCCTTTTGGTTGAAGATATGTTGGAGGCTCTTGTGATCAGTGTATATTTCTAACTTAGTACCGTAGAGGTAATGTCTCCATATCTTAAGAGCGAACACAACGACTCCAAGCTCCAGGTCGTGGGTGGTGCAGTTCTTCTCATGAATTTTGAGTTGTCTAGAAGCATAAGCTATCACCTTTCCTCTTTGCATCAGTACACAGCCTAGTCCTTGCCCTGACGCGTCGCAATAAACCACGAAGTCATCACAACCTTCAGGAAGTGTGAGGATAGGTGCGTCACAGAGGTTTTGTTTAAGGGTTTGGAAGGCTTCTTCTTGTTTGGGTCCCCATATGAAGGGTTTTCCTTTATGTGTTAAAGTCGTGAGTGGTACAGCGATACGGGAGAAATTTGCAATGAAACGGCGATAATAACCAGCCAAACCAAGAAATGATCTTACTTCGGTAGGTGTACGTGGCGCTTGCCATTCCTGCACTGCCTTGATCTTCGAGGGATCAACATGAATTCCCTTGTCATTGACGACGTGTCCAAGGAATTGTACTTCCCTTAACCAGAATTCACATTTAAAAAACTTAGCGTACAGTTTTTCAGTCCTTAAGAGCTTAAGGATGAGTCGAAGGTGTCGTTCATGATCAGACTTAGACTTTAAGTAAATGAGGATGTCGTCGATGAAGACTATAACAAAGCGATCGAGATAGGGTTTGCAGACTCTGTTCATTAGATCCATGAAGACAGCTGGAGCGTTGGTTAGACCAAATGGCATGACCATGAATTCATAATGACCATAACGAGTTCGAAAGGCGGTCTTTGGGACGTCTTCTTCATGTACTCTGAGTTGATGATAACCAGAACGAAGGTCGATTTTTGAAAAACAGGTGGCGTCTTGAAGTTGGTCTAGAAGATCATCGATGCGAGGAGTGGGTAGCGGTTCTTGACCGTTAACTTGTTGAGTTCTCTGTAGTCGATACACATGCGAAACGTTCCATCTTTCTTCTTCACAAAAAGGACAGGTGCACCCCAAGGCGATGAGCTAGGACGTATGAATCCTTTGTCAGTTAGCTCTTGTAGTTGACTGGCCAGCTCTTGCATCTCGGATGGGGCTAACCTATAAGGAGATTTTGTAACTGGTGTAGCTCCAGGAATAAGATCAATGCGGAATTCGACTTCTCTCACGGGAGGAAGTCCTGAAATGTCGTCAGGAAAAACTTGCGGAAAATCCTTTACTACTGGGATGTCTTCGAGTTTCTTCTCCTTGGTTCCCTTTTTGACGACATGAGTTAGGAATGCGACATAATTCTTGCGGAGATATTTTCGGGCTTGAAGACAGGACATTAATTTGAGTCCTTTCGAAGGGGTTTCTCCAAAGATTCGTAGAGTTTGACCGTTTGTAAGAGGAATGCGAATAAACTTTTCGCGGCATACAACTTCAGCATGATGTTGGCTGAGCCAGTCCATACCAATTATAATGTCGAAACTTCCCAACTTCATAGGTATGAGGTCAACTGGAAAATCGTGATCGTTTAGGGTGAGAGTACAATTGCGTATAATAGAGTTTAATGAGACCGGTTTTCCGTCAGCAACTTCTATCGTTATGGATTCCATGAGTTTATCTCGAGTTTGGTTGAGGATGGGTTCAAATTCTAAGGGCACAAAACTCCTATACGCGCCAGTATAAAATAACATGGATGCATAACTACCATTGATGAGAAACGTACCGTTAACCACATTGTTGTCAGCCCTAGCCTGATTTGTGTTGATGTTGAAAGCTCTTCCTCTTGCAGGTGGAAGAGCTTGGTTAGCTTGGTTTACTGGATTAGCTTGAGCTTGGGCATGGATGATATTCACCAGGCGTGGATAGGTGTTCCTGAAGTGGTTCAGGTCTCCACAGTTGTAACAAGCCCGCATAGGTTGCACCATGGGATAGTTGGGTTGGTAGTAGGATTGGGCTACATGTTGGGCAGGTGGTAGGAGTAAAGGTTGTTGGGCTTGACCCACTATCTGATGGTGGGTTTGGGTTGAGGGCTGATGGCGGTTCATTCGCTGAAGTGCGCGACAGGTTTGAATGGTGTTACCTGTACGGCCACAACCGGTGCAATGTTGGCAGGGATGATCAGGAAAGTGACGGTATTGGCAACGGTTGCATTTTGGGTATGGGCCGGAGTATGGCTTTTTATATGGTGTAGATGAGGGGGCAACTTGAGTGATGGGTGCAGCAGGGATAGGGAAATTTGTTTGTGTGACAGCAAAGTTTCTGGTGTTTCGTTTCCTCTTATTAGCAAACTTTGAGGAGGAGGTGGAATGGTTTGAAGTTTGGCCCTCAATGGGGGCTTTCTTTTTCTGGTCCTTAAATTTGCCGTTACGAATACGATTCTCGGTAAGCTCGGTAGCTAGTTCCATAGCAGCTTCAAGTGTTGCAGGCGAAGTGCTTAGAACTGAGTCTTGAATTTTCGAGGGGAGGCCTCGAATATAGTGTTCGATTAAGCGGTATACTGGGGTGTAACAAGTTGGGGATCATTTGGTTCAACTCTAGAAACCTTTTGTTGTAGGAAGTATGATCTCCCTCCTTTTGCTTCAACGAGTGAAATTCATGCTCTAACTTTTTGATCTCGCTTCTTGGATAGAAGCGTCTCGTCATGATTTCCCTTAACTCCTCCCATGTTAAGGCCATTGCATCTTCGATTCCTCTCTTACCTTTTTCTGTATTCCACCAGGTAAGAGCTACTCCAAATAGTCTCCCAGTTGCGTGACGTACCTTGCAATCCTCGGGACAATCGCAATTTAGGAAGGTGTTTTCCATTTCCTCAAACCAGTGGAGGAGAGCAGTGACACCTTCGGTCCCTTCAAATTTCGGGGGATCGCAAGACTTGAAGTGTTTGTAAGAGCACTTTTTGGAGGGAGGGTTATCGACGTTCTGGTCTTCTTGATGGGGAGGATTGATGGGATTTGCGGCGAGAGCTTGTTGGACTTGAATTACGATGTCAGGAAGCACCACGGCCATTTGTTTTGCGATTTGGGTGGCCAAGCGTTCGTTTGACCTTCCTGACCTTCTACCCCCACGTTGCTGCCTAGCCGACATCTACAGGAACATACATAAGAAGATTGTGAGTTTAAGGAGTCTTTTTAGGTGTCATGTGTCTTTAAAAAAATAAAAATAACATAAACATCAATAATGCAACTACATCCATAGGATGTCTTGGGTGTGCTCATGTTTGGGCCTCCAATGTCCCCCATACCTTCACCTGTATAGTCATGTGGGCCCCCATGACTATTGGCTTAGTAGGTGTTGGCGGTTTAACATTTGCATCACCCGAATGAAAACCATGAAATATGTTTGCGAGATGTATGGTCGGAGGGTGTCCAGGTGTAGACACAATGACAACTCAAAGTGGGGTTAGCTCACACGACGTTTGGTATAGCATGCTTTGGCCTAATAGGTCCTTCGTACTCTCATCGTTAGTCCCCAGGTAGGCAAACTGGTCCTTTATTTTGGATTTATACGAATGCCAAGCCTAGACAGGACGTTCCGACTACCGGTACTTGTACCCTTCCGGTTACTACATGCCCGTCATGAGAACTCACTTTGATGTGATTTGAAAATACAAAAATCGTTGTAAAAATCATGGAAATTGTGTGGTGTGTGCTGTCATGGATATGATATGTTATGAGGATATGATTCATGATAGGCATTGTATAATAATATGTACTTATGAACATGCTTGCATAACATTGAATGTAGCAATAAACATAAAGCATATAAACATCATGAATTTTGCATGTAACACACAAACAATTTAAAAAAATTCTAATCAACTATGGTATAGGCTCTAAGGGTCTAATAAACTATCCTATAATCCCTATAGTCATGGGTCTGATACCAATCTGTCACACCCCGACCCGCAGCGGAATAAGAGTCGGGGCATAATTGGGTTATCACCAAAGCTCATGATGTTTACTAATATGTTTCATATTTATTAAATTCAAAATTACGACTTCAATATTCCAAACAAGTTCATACAATTACAAGGAAAAAGTAACTAAATAAACAATCCAAAGCCTAAACCGGTTTATTCTTCTAAGCCGTCCTATATGTTTCTTGCTGCAACTGGATCACCTGTATCATGTGTAAAAATGGGGGTTTTTGGGTCAACAAAAGTTGGCGAGTGAACCTTGTTAGAAAACATTTATTATTGATTTCTTGTTATATTTAATATGGAAAAACTGTGCAATAATCATATGTGAGCAAACGTAAATAAACATACAATAACAAACCACCTTGCATGAGTATATGACATGAATGATAATGTATATGTTGGCAACGTCACGTTCCGCTCATAGGTAATGGGGAACGGACGGCCTATGATGATGTATGTGCGATCAAGGCTCAATCAAACGGAGCCGATCGTATGTTGGCAACGCCTCGTTCACGCTCATAGGTAACGGGGAACGGTTCCGCTCATAGGTAATGGGGAACAGACGGCCTATGATGATGTATGTACTGAAAATGATAAATTTAATCTAAACATTAACCACACAAACAGTTGATACATATTGAATACACATTTGATCATGGATATGATGGATGCACAAGTGTTTAAATGTAATAAATAATAAGACACATGATACACCCAAAAAATGTGATTAAAACGGGGAATTTGTAGAGATTCACTCACATTGGGTGCGTTCGTTTGATGGTGTTGAATGCGCACAAGTTTAGAGGGTTGATCGACTAACCTAAATAATAACGAAAAGGTACGGTGAATAAGTGGATTTTATTAACAATTTTAAAGGATTTTAGATATATTTTTGTGAGTTTAAGGTCATTTTCTAACTTTAAAAATATTATTTTTAAGTATTTTTAATTGATTTTTAAATTAAATAAATAAATAAAAATAAAAAAATGTTGACTTTTTGGGTTGACCGTTGACCATTGACTTTGACTGTTGACCGGTTCGGACTTGTGTATGTATGCGCTGGGTGAGGCTCGAACTCATGACCTCCCGTACGCGTGCACGCAGCTCTACCAACTGAGCTACGCGACTAACTCGAAATATTTCTGTTTTTAATTATATTTATATACTATTTAATTTATTCAGAATTCATTTATTTTAAAAAGGATTTTAATTATGTCGAACCGGTGTGCATGATGAGTTTCGAACCCGTGACCTGTGGTTTAACTTTGCACACAGTCCACCGCTGGACTGTGCGTCTAACCTGGTTAAAATACTTGTTTTTATTTCTCTTATATACTAACTGAAAGGTTCCGTATTTGGGTTTTATAAAAAGGTTTGAATATTGTGACGAATCGGAACAATGACAGACTCGAACTCGGTATCTCTATGTTTCAAATGCACACAGTCCACCGCTGGACTGTGTGTCTAACCCGAGATATAGCCCGATTTATATTAAATATATACACAAGCTAAACTTCATCTTCTTCGTTAAAACAACCCAGACAATTGATATTCGACTGTTCTTGTTTAACTCAATTAACGAAACTTATAAATGATTGAAATGTAACGGATAGAGAAGGTTTTGGAAATGAATGTACCGGAAAGATGATTTTTCTCAGAACTCCGGCAAAGGTTCGTCGGCTCTGTTTATGAATTCCGTCTGAGCGGACCAATTAACGGTTTTGATTAACTAATTGTGAAATTAAGTGACTAAACAAGAATTATCAGAGAGTTTAGATGCTCGTACCAATTCACAGCGTGATTTCGGAATTTTCAGAGATTTTCCGGCGGGTACAGATTATCCGGTATCGTCGTCTGGGACCGATTCTGGTTGAAGGATTTGAGTTAGTATAAGTCTAACAATAGATAGAAGATGAAAGAATTGACAAATTTACCGATTCGATGAATGTCACGGTTTTCCGGCGATATCAGATAGCGATTCCGACGAACAGAAATTAGAGCGCAAATGAAATTGGAGGTTCTGTGAGTGTTTCTGAGTTGCGAGACAATGATATTACCGGTGTAAATTGGAAGTGAATGATTTCGGTTATCAAACTCGAAAATCATAAGAATCGAGTTCAATAAAGACTGAATTGATTAAGAACGTGGGTTGTAATGGTTTTATCAGTTACAATCAGTAACCCACGATCACTCAAACGTCTTTGGATAGACGAAAGCCGATGATCGGTTTCAGTTTTGCCGCAAACAGATGAATTCACGGTAACTTAAGTTTTATTTGTTTCCTTGATTACACAAAAGCACCAAGTGGCGGAGTGGTTAAGTGTTTGATGTTTGAGTCTTCCGGCTGACCCGGGTTCGAAACCCGGCAGCCTATTTTACTTTTTATTTACCTTATTTTTACTTTTTAACAATTTAGTTCCCATATTCTAAAATGTTTATTAATTATGTATTGTTTAAAAATTAAAATGAGCATTAAATAAGCAACGAAAATTTGAAACTGACTATTCGATTAATAAACGAAGCGGGTTTTGAAAATCCGTTTTTCAACGGATGTTACAACTAGGACCATCCCGTCCCTAGTCATGAAACCAATGCACGTTTCGAAAATACGCGCGTGTTTTGTAAAAAACCGGTATGTTGAGCAAAAACCTTTTGTAAACCATTTGAGTTTATTGAAATCCATTCGCGACATGGTTTAGAAAATACATTTGTGTACTTTTGCAAAACTTGCATGTCTTTCCACCCCCGAAAACATTTATAAAAATGTAAAACTGTAAAAAGTGGGGGTTATGAACTCACCTGGATAATCCAGTGCAAAGCTAGCTTAAATGTTATTTCCATAGTGTTGTCTCCACAACTTGACTGGCTAGCATGCAATCTAGTGTATTCCTAAAATGGAATAACTTGTAAGTTTATAAGAATGACGTAGCTATACTAGGTTATACCGAGCTCTACCGAATCGTTACTCATACGATTCTATGAATGTGTTATTGACTTAACTCGGTTAACCAACCTATGGTTTTCTTAGAATTGTCTTAGTTTTCGAATGACTTTAAATATATTTATATATAAACAATACTATATTTCATGAAATAGTATTAGCCGTTATGTACGCCGTCGGATAATTGTACGACTTCGTAGTTTTCGAAAGATGTAATCGTATGCTTGTCATAATCTTGCGGTATCGTGTCGCATTTCATTTAGGCGTTGAAATCAGATATAACAAATATATATTGTCATAAGATCCTCCGAAAGTATTCGAGTCATCGACGCTAGAAATAAATATAACTATATTTATTTTATAAAAGTATTTGACGTCTCACCATTCGTATATATATAATATTCTTGTTATACGATTTCGAATTCTGACGTTTGAAATAATACGCGCCTTGTATTCGTCTTGTAAAAGCGTTCAGAAATCTTGGCGTTTCGAAATAAGTATAAACAATATACTTATTTTTATATCGTCGTTCGAATGATTTATCGATGTTTGAAAGCTTGTTTCTGAGTTGCGACGTTGAAGTAAACATAAATAAATATCATTTATTTTATAGTCGATTGCAGTTGAAATGTTGTCGGCTCGAGTTTTGAATGTTTTAATTAGCGTCGTCAAATAAATATATACCTATATTTATTTTATAATAACCATTTGAAATCGGACGTTTAATCTTTGAAATATGTCATGTTTTTGTATACGTATATTTACAAAAATCGGGCAGAGTTTCCTCTGTTTTTGGACGATCCCGACAACACAAGTTGTCGATTTATTTATCAAAACACAATCTGCAATGTACGCAAACAATATATAGAATTTCTTGACGTGTTTGGAATATAATTTTCGCCGATTTATAATTTCCGATTTATATTATAATAACGACGTCGGTTTGATTTTTAACTAATAATTTTAAACGAGCTAAGCAGTCGGCTCGATTTTTATATATTATTTATTTCCTTTGGCAATATATAATCGTTTACGGTTCGGTTTGAGCTCGGTGTTCGCGCGCTAATTATTAATAATAACTATAAACTAATATAATTAAAATTCGCTCGTAATTAATTTTTACCGAAGTCTCGAGTTGACCCGTTGACTGAGCTGACTGTGTTGACTGAGTTGACTGCGTTGACCGATAGTTGACCACAGTTGACCGTCAGTGGACCGGGTTTGACCGAACCCAAAACTGAACCGAGGCACCAAAAATGACCCAAAACCATCCCTTGACCAGTTTTGACCCATGTTGACCTGTTGACCACGTTGAAACGAGCCCGAGAGTGTCCCGAACTTTAATTTTCACCTGAGACGAAAGTGTTTCGTATGGACTCTACGGGTTACAAGGATCCAAAAATACATTTTCATTGAAAACAGATGCCCGGAACCTCGCCAAAATTATGCCAGAAGTCAGAATTTGCGCTGAGAATCAAATTTCACGAAAACTTGCAGAAAGGTCTCTGACCACCCGATCTAAACATGCACGAAGTGAAAAGTCCAAAACGGGTTCGCCGAAGTTTGGCAGGAAAGTCGCCGGAGTTGCTCATGAGCCCAAACGGCATCGAATCTACTAAAACCTACATCACCACGCGATCCGGAACGTTGAAGATAGTCGAAAAAGTATACTCTTGGTCGGAAAATGGTCGCCGGAAAGTTCGTCGCCGCCGACGCGGCTCCCGCTCCCTGCCGCATCGTCGCCGCCGTGGCCTCGCCGGCCGTAGTTCGCCCACCAGAAAATCTAGAGAGAGAAACTGGAGAGAGAAGTGAGGGTTAGAGAGAGAAAGTGTAGGTGTGTTATGAGGGGTTTGTGTTATAACTAGGTATTTATACCTAGGGTTTTTAGGTGGGTTTTTGTGGGTTTGGGCACAAGGCCCAAAAGCCCGTTTCTAGTGTTTTGAGTGGCCCGATCGCGTCTACGAGACTCGTTTTCAAACCCGAACTTCAGGGAACGTTGGATAATATTGTTTTAAGATAAAAATGTGTAAAAATAGGGTCGGCGTTCGATATTAATCGCGGTGCATTCGACGGTTTCGTTAAAATGCGTAAAATGCTCCGGTTGTTGTTTCTTGTCCGTTTTTCGATCCGTTTTCGACCATGAATAATAAAATTCGATTACGAAGCTAAGTATATCATAATATATTAGTATCAAGGCGTAATTCGAGTCTGTTGCTTCCGTTTCGTTGTCGGTGTGTTCCTGTCGACGTGTTATTCGTTCACGTGAGCATTTTGTGATGTTCAAAAGCATGATAACTTATCAAAACCAATTCTTATGTATAAAATCTACATGTAAAATTATTTATGTTGGCGTTGTAGTATTTTGTCCGGTGTCAGTTCGTTGTGGCTTATCGTTCAGCAGTCTTCCCGCAATTCAACATTCGCGTTAGAGTTCTCGATTATCGCACGATCGCGTATCGTGAATCAAGTAGACGATTCTAGGCTTTCCAGAGGCCTGATCGAGTTAATTTACGTCTAATTACGCTAATTATAATGGTAATACTGTTCGTTATGCGCTTAATTAGAACCGGAAATTGACGGTTGTCACAGAGACCCTAAACAAACAAGCAGAAGAAATTGCCTTAGAAAAACAGAAGAGACAAGATACACTAGAAAGCAAGGATTCCAAATTGGTTGAAGGAGAACAAGCCAAGGAAATTGAAAAAGAAGATATTTGTACTTCAAGAAAAAAAAGACAACTAGAAAAGTTAAGCAACCAATTTCCACCCCTTCTAAAACCACTGCTGAGGCAACAAAAAGTGTATCCACTTTCAAGCTCAAAACCAAACCAACACTCAAAAAGAAACTATCACCTACACCAAAATCATCACCAACAGATGTTGGTACAACAAATGTACCAACAGATGTTTCCTCACCACTACCAAATTAATCAACAGATGTTGATATAACAAACGTGTCAACAGATGTTAACCAAACCTCTACCATGATAACCTTTCCCATCTTAACCCAACCATTAACTACACCACCAAGAATTCCTACACATCCACCATAACCAAAGATCAAATTCCAATACAAAATAAAAACTTCACTACCACCCATGAACAAACACCACCTGACATCCCACTGGCTACTAGATACCCTCTAGAAATTGTTGTTGTTCAAAAAAATTGAATAATTTTTCATAGTAGAGGATACTTCAAAACTAGACTTCCCATCCCTCTTTAGATATAGAAGGCCAAGAAACTTAGATGAACATCTAAACTTGAAAGCTAAACAAGCTGAGAACATAGCCAAAGAGATGAGCAAAGGGAAAGATGATAGGGTTACTCAATCATTCTTATCTCATGAACTTAGTAAAGTTAGAAAAATTGAAGATTTTGCCAAAGATATGAGTAAATCCATGTTAGAGAGGCCAGTCAATGCTGAGCTGGATGAGGAGCTAAACAGGATTATCTTGACCACATAATGCAACACAAGTTATACAAAGCATCAAGAGCACAATTCAAAGATTGGTCATCAAATGCTCTTAAAGAAGAAATTGATAGCATCTAGGAAATGCTCAAGGATCCTCTTACACAAGCCAACTCCACCTGAATGGAAAAAGTACAAATAAAGGGATCAAAATAGGGCTTTGAAGCTTAAAAGAATGAAAGAGGAACTGGTTGCTGCTAATTATGGCTTTGCATGATCTGTTGCAACATGGTCTAAATCCAGAGTTATAGATATATATAAGAAACTAGAAGAGCCTAGAAAGAAAGATCCTACAGTTCCAAGAAAAGCCAGATTATCCAACAGTTGTTATCCCTCAACAGACCCAAACACTCAAAAAGCATTCTTTAACCACTGTCTTATCCACGCTTGCCTTAAATCAAGCAAAAAGACAAAAGAAGATGGCCGAAGATGATGAGCAGATGTTTGAAGAACATAGAAAAGAGGGAATCAAGAACCAACTACTCTTTCACATTGATGTTGCAAGTTAAAAACTAAAAGAAACAATTTCTAACTTTGTAAGCAGACCTCATTCACCCAACTTATAAGAAATAAATCTTCACCCAAGAAAACCAACTGATTCAAAAATTCTAAAATGGAAGTCATCCTCATATACCTATGAATTGACTTTGCTCAGATTAGATGGTGACATTCAAAGGCTAATAATAGAGGATGCATGTGGTCTGGATGCAGATGACTTGCAAGATTTGTTGAAGCTTGAATTACAAAGGGATTTTGAAGACATGATTTCAATGAACTTTGAACTACAATTAAAAGGGAAAATCAGGGAAATGTTGATGAGGAATAAAGATCAGCAATATAGAAGAGTTTTGGCATCATCTGTTCTAGAGGGAGATTGTTGGATCTATTGAACCCTATAAAAGAACAGATGATTGGAAAGCCAAAATAATCTTTAACCTCTGATCCTTAAATAAATAGTGTTTAGAAGATCTGCTCCCCTCTAAAGGCAAAGACATCAACATCTGCTACTCAAGGTCTGTTGAAGCTAAAGTCTGTTAGATACAAGCTCTGCTTATAGTCTAAGGTCTGCTAGAGAGAACCTCTGCTATTAAAGAATTAAAGACTGTTGAAGCAAAGGTCTGCTGGACCAATAGAGGTTAAAGCTCATTATTGTTTCTATCAACAGATGTTGGATCAACAAAGTTTTGTATATTAATGTAAAGTGTTTTAGCTTAGCAAATGTTAGAGTTTGTTAGTTTGTTACATGTCATTGTCAAGGTGACATCATCCTAAGATGGCATAGCGGTTTGCTTTGTACTATAAATAGAGGAGTGCATAGGCTGTTCTATTTATCATTTTCCTTCTAACATTTTTGTATGAACAAATCAGAGTGATCTTAGGATGAGAGGGAGTTGTATATTTGCATGCATATGTGAATCAATATTTACAAAAGCACGTTGATGAAAACAATGTCTGTACTATTGGTATTTGAAATTTTATTATTTCCGCTACACTTATCACCTTTTTATGTACTTTCATCTTAAACAATCACAACAACATCAAACTCAGATCTTAACAATAAAAAATATCTCGAGGATACTTATGTATATATTACCATATAAGTTTTACAAATCATCCGATAACGATCCGATAACGAAACTAGTGCCAAGTTTATCATCAAAACAACAATTTAACTAGTCTAGTGAACTAGTTAAGATGTTTTTAACATATTAAACATCATTTAGCTTGTTAGTTACCTATAATCAACATAAACACGTAATATCCAAACTTTATAAACTTTATACATTATAAAGTTTAGCATTTTTATAAAAAGCCAAACCAATACCCCCTTCCCCAGGTGGGCCCCATAAGCCCCATGTTTGGTGATAATTGTTGATGGTTTAGTGGATGTCTACATCTTTATTCAATAAAAATTTGGATGAAAAATGAAGTCCATTATGCATGCAACAAAATCTTACATCTTTCTCCTTTCATCAAAATTCAAAACACCCACTTCCTTTCCTTCTCTCAAAATCGGCCGAACACCCCTCCATTACCTTCCATTTTGAAAACTCAAATCACCTGTTTTCACACATGCATGGAGATGTTTTGAAGATCTAAAGATACAAGTAGTAAGCTTCTAAACCTATGTTTAAGTTTTTAATATCATATTGACCATTAAAAATACAAGTGATTATCTTGAAGTTCATCTAAAACTACTTAATACCCAAACTAAAACAAGATGAAATCTAACATATTTATGTGTTACTTTGTGATTCTTGATGTTGTTTAGTAAGTAGTTTGTGTAGTAAACTCGATCTCATAAATTTAGATTTAAAAGTATGATCTAAAGACATGCATATTTAGATCATGCAAGATCTACCAACAAATATATTATGAAATAAATTTCATACTTAGAAATGGTATTATGAAACATATAAAGTATGGATTTTGTATAAAAATCATGTCATGAGATGTTTTGAAAAAGTATACAAAAGTTTACATATACTTGTTAAGAAAAATAAGATGAACATACTTTAAAATTTGAGTTTTAAAATCATTCATTTTTTTTAAGAAATCAAGAAAAATTAACTTAAACTTTTTAGCCCATAAACTCTTTATAATCATGATTAATGTTGTTAATCACGTTTAACCAAAATAATCCTTAGTTAATTACACCTTAATCATGATTAGATTTTATAAACATTTTGAAATAATTTCCCCTAAACTATGCACTTTTCCCATGTTTTTAAACATGACTTCTAAATACTTTTCAACTTCAACAATTTTCAAATCTTTCATATAATTAATATAAACCAAAATCTCAAAAAGAAATATTATTACCTTATATGTAATCTTATGTGTAGACAATGTGTATTAATTGTATGCATTTAGAAAATGTAAGAAAATACATGACTAAATACTTACATAAAAATAGGAGATACAAAACACTTGAAATATGACAAGTATAAAAATATATAGAAACATATGCATATACACATAACGATATTGGACGAAAGGGACAAAAACGGACTTATGGATATTAATATATAATATACAATATACATACATAATATATACATACATACATATATAAATATACATACATATATATATATATATACATACATATATATATATATACTATTAGTGATGAAATCTAAAAATATATTATTTATAAAGATTCTATAAATATATATTTTATCAGTTATTAAATTCCGAAAAAAATATGAAATTAACTAAGCACAAGTATAAAAGTATACTTATACGTATAATACGTACATTTACACATTTAGTAGAATACAAGTATTACAAGTAATATACATGTATAATTATATACATACAAATACGATAAAAATATCTAATCCAAAAGTATAGTGTACACAAACAAGAATTACATCTATACATATATACTAGTACGATGTTAAAAATAATAATTTCTAACAAAATATATCTTATAAAGATATACTAATATATATTTTAGAAACATATATATATATATATATATCACACAAGAACGGGCGTACATATATACAAACAAACTAATGTATATACAAGAAAACCAACGAATACATATATATATATATATTTGGAGGCAAATATATATACAAAAGGCAAGAATATATATATATATATCATGACCTCAAACACTCGTGCAAGGCACATAGATATATGAAGGAGTAGGCCCGTTCATACATAACAAGAGCATTATATATATGATAAAAATATATTAACAATAAACAAAAATAACCAACATATCAGATACAAACAAGAGTTCCAAACAATCAAACAAATACAAGTCTAACTAAGATGAACGACTTGTATGAGGTCAAACATAGACCTAAGTGTCTAACGGGATTAGACCACTTGTAGGTCACGTCAGGTACACGAAACCCGGGGATCGCTAGTTATTAGCACGAAACGCTATCAGTGAGTTCATGTCCCCCTTTTCTTTAAATGCTTTTCAGATTTACCGGGAAATACATGTTACAATGGTATGGTAACGCTAGTTAGTGAAACAAACATAATATCATGTGTGAATAGGATAGTATCTAGGAGCCATTAATGAACATCCAAGTACCAAGGAACGAAGTGATAGATCTATTGGGTTTTGGCGAGCCTCACGCTTATCGGCACAACTTAGTTTGTTAGAGTGGTTTTGTGTCCAAAACGAGTGTCGTAGGCATAAAAATCGTCTAGGTTTGGTTGGCTCCTATGTCGTCAGATATATTAATGTCTTTGCAAAACATTAATGATCAACGATTTCACTAAGGCTTGACATACTGATTTTTAATATTTCAAATGTTTTAAAGATTCATTTTATTCAAATCAAATGCATGAATTCACCAACTTTTATTGACGATTTCAAACTTAACATGTATTTCAGGTAACTAGTGGGCTGCATCTGGAAATGAGCTATGATGTCAAGAAGTCAAGCATAGATGTCATCCACTTTTGATAGGCTTTGGTTCATATGTCGCACCCTCGTGCGAAACATGGAATGTAAAGTCTTGTATGTTTAAAGAACTTTCTTTTGTAAACTTGTGTTTTAATTTTAAACAATGTAACTTTTTCTCTTTGGTTGTCTTTCTTTTGAACAACTTGTATGGATGTAAACTTGTTTTAAATAAATCATATGGATTGACATCTCACGACTTTTATTTATTTAGATGTTTACTTGATTGAATGCAATGATTACTTCTCTGATCACTTCCGCTACGACCGGGTGTGACAAAAGGCTCTACCAAATGAGATCTATATAGAGCTATTACATTGTAATAGTGCAAAAAAGTTATGGGATGAGTTGAAACAGAAATTTAGTAAAACTGAGGATACTGTTAAAAACAACCAGAAAAATCTCAACATTCAAAATGATAAGAGTATATCTAACCCAGTACAAACTACAGTTTGTGAAAAGGGTGATGATAGTGTTGTAAAACCCAATGATCCTTGGAATACAACTGAAGATGAAAATAACTATGAATGCGCATTTATGACCACCAAGATGGGAGTCTCTACATGCCTAGATAGCCTATAGTATGTAGATAGTGGAGGATCCAGACATAGACATATGACTGGATGCAAAGCTCTACTATCAAACTTCTATACTCATGGAGGTGGTGATATATCCTTTGGAAATAATTCTAAAGGAAAAGTGTCGGGGTCATGAACTGTTCACGCTAGTAAGCTAAAATTTGAAAATGTTAATCTAAAAGATAATTTAAAATTTACTTTACTTTGTGTTTCACAAATTAGTGAGAAAGGCTATGGCTCATTTTTTACAAAGACAACTTGTAAAATTCATGGACCTGAGGCTCTTAAAAAGATTGACAAAATTATAGATGAAAGCACTACACAACTTGTTACTCATAAAAGTGACAATGTTTATATAGTGGACATGTCAAAAGCATTGCACAAATGTATGCTTATTCTCTATGGCCTCAACAAAAGAAATAGAGTTATGGCATATGAGGTTGGGACATGTTAATTTGAAAACAATTAACACTCTGGCAAATCATAAACTAGTCAGATGGTCTGCAAACCAGATAGTTCAAGTGTGATGAACATTGTTTTCGTCTTTAAAAGGTAGACAATATAAAACATCATACAAGCTCATTGAAGAGTCTAAATAACCTAATGTTAACAAATGGTACATATGGACTTGTTTGGCCCAGTAAAAATCTTAAGCTTAAGAAAAAAAAATATTGCTTAGTGATAGTTGATGATTTTATGGGTTCACATGGACTTATTTCTTACACTCAAAAGATGAGAGTGCAGGTATTTTGAAATATTTTTTCATAAACGTTGAAAAACAATATGATCTACCTGTAAAGTCCATAAGAAGGGATAATGGAAAAAATTTAGAAATCAAGAAATTGATGAATTATGTGTATCAAAATGAATAGTGAGACAATTAACTATTCGTATAACACTTGAACAAAATTGGCTTTTTGAAAGAAAAAAAGAACCCTAATTGAAGTTGCAAGAACTATGCTTGGAGATTATGTCCTTCCATACTCATTTTGGGCAGAGGTTGAATACTATATGCTATTTTCAAAATATAATTTTAATAAATTCTAGGCATCAAAAAACTACCAATGAGATTCTTTTCAAAATAAAACCCTTAATCGCATCTTTCAAAGTCTTTGGCTGCCCATGCTTTTAATGAATCTTAATGTTCAATCTCAAAATTTGCAACTAAAGTGGGTTGTAGATATTTCTTGGGATATTCTTCTATAGCCAAGGTCTATAAAGTGTTTTAACACAAGGACTATGACTATAGAAGGGACATTGAATGTAAAGTTCAATGAACATTCATCTTTAAAAATCCCTAACAATCTAGCAGACATTTTTGATCTTGATAAATTCAATTTTGAAGAAGTAACTGCAAAACTTGAGGTTGTTGAAGGTAAATAAAATGCAGTACAACAGGATTACAGAGTTGACATTGAAATGCCATCTTAATACAAAGTTTATTCTGATCCACAAAGTTCTGCTTCACAAAACAATAGTTAATCCATAACAACTGGAACCACTGTTGACCAAAGTCAACCTCAAACCATTGATCATGTATGTGGTAAAACCACTGATCTATCCTCCACAACAAACTCCCCACTTGGACCAATCCCACCACCACCATTTCAAACCACCGTTGACCATACCACAATGGCAACAAAGGTTTCTTTAGAAAATTCTCAAGTAAGCCCTTCACCACAAAATTCCATCATTCCTTACATTAGGAACACTATCTTCCAAAGATATCATCCACTAGAACAAGTCATAGGTGACATCAATGCAAGTGTGCTCACAAGAAGCCAATCCTCAAATGTTTGTCTATTTGTTAGTTTTTTATCATTAATACAACCTGTCAAATACCAAGAGGCATTAAAAGACAACACATGGGTAGAAGCTATGCAAGAACTGCTTCTTCAGTTAAAAAGACAACAAGTGTGTGAACTTGTATCATTACCAAAGAACACATATTTAATTGGTAAAAAATAGGTCTTTAAACATAAATTGATGAAAGAGACATTGTTATAAAAAAACAAAGCTAGCCTTATGGTTCAAGAGTATAGACAAGAAGAAGGAATTGACTATGATGAAACCTTTGCTCCTGTAGCATGAAGTGTATTAGATGGTGTATTAGATGGATATAAGGTGTACTTTTCTCTATGAAAAAATCCAAGAAGAGGTCTATGTTTGCTAACCACCAGGATTTGAAGACACATTCCATCCTGATTATGTCTACAAGCTAAAGAAAGCCTTGTATGGACTAAACAACCACCAAGAGCCTGGTATGATACTTTATCCACCATTTTCCTCTTATCCAATGAATTCAAAATCGTAAAATTGATAAAACGGTATTTCTAAAATGGAAAGGGAAATATTTGTTAATTGTACAATCTATGTGGATGATATCATCTTTGGATCTAGATGTGATAAATTGTGTGATGAATTCAGAAAATTGAGGACAACTCAATTTGAAATAAGTGCCATGGAAGAGTTTCAATGCTTTTTGGGCCTTCAAGTACACCAACTCGAAATAGGAACTGTCATTCATCAAAACAAATATTTCAAAAACACTTTTGAAAAAAATTGACATAAATGACTGTAAACCATGTATTATCCCCATGAGTACAAGCTAACGATTCATATCTGATGAAAAAGATGACTCGATAGATCAGACACTTTACAGATATATGACAGGGTCCTTAATGTACTTAATTGCATCAAGACCTGATATTATGTTTGCAACTTGTATCTGTGTAAAATATCAAGCATCACCTAGAAAGTGGGTTTGGTAGCTACGAAAAGGATATTCAGATATCTCAAAGGTGCTCCCACACTTGGTGTCTTTTATCCAGCTAATGGAAACATTAAGCTTTCAGGTTATTCAGCTAGTGACTTTGCTGGATGTCATAAAACAAGGAAATAAACATTAGGAGGTTTCTAATTCCTAGGTAATGCCTTGGTTTAATGGAAAAGCAAAAAGCGAACATCAGATCTGATTCTACAGTAGATGCAGAGTACATAACTACTGCAAGTTGCACTGCACAACTCTCGTGGTTTCAAAATCAATTACTTGATTTTGGATAACTACTTTAAAGACACCACTAAACTGGACAGTAAAGCAATTGAAAACATTATCAAGAACCTTGTATCACATTAAAAAAGAAAGCATATTAACATTCGTCGTCGCTTTGTAAGAGATTGTTATGAAAAGGGATTGATTTCACTCCATCATGTTCCCGCTGAAGATCAGTTAGCAGATGTATTCACAAAGCACTATATACATCTACTTTTTAAAATTTGTTCCCTAGAATTGGGATGATAAACATGGATAAAAGAAAAATTTAGTCCTCATTAATAAAATCATTAATATGATATTCTTAAAAAATCAAAATTTGTGTTTTAATATCATGAAAAGATTGATAAAATCAACAAAAACAAAACTATATTCAAAAGAGTGTAACATCTGTTTCAGTGGTTCAAAACTCTGTTTAACCTAGGTTAACCACTGTTTAAAACAAAGAAACCATTGATCCATTATCCACTGTCTGGCTATAAAAGGTATACAAATCCACTATTTTCAATACTAACCACTGATTTTCACAACAAAAATCTGTTCTATCTCAATAGAGATTTCATCACGGGTTTCCATTCATCTGTTGACCAAAAGTCGAACAGATATATCAACCACTGATTTGGTCATTCAAACATTTGTTGAACAAAAAGAGGTTTCAAATAGATTTTTTGACAAACAGATCTTATCTTCTTCATCAAAGGGTTTTGTTAAACAGAGCTTTGACAAACAGTGCTTTGCTTTAACGAATAAATGTCTACCACGACACTCAAAGCAAAACCATTCGCCACATAATCACCATTGATGAAAAACCCTATATAAACCCTAAAAGAAAACAGAGGTTACCATTACCAGTGCGATAAACTCTAAAATCTCTAACTTTTCTCTCTTCAAACTGTTGATACAGTTTTGTGTCTGTCGCTTGTTCTTAGTTACATTTGTAATTGTACGGTCTTTGCTCAAGTGTCTGTATAAGTTTGGTCATGTCGACCAAATCAACATATCCTTCTATCTTGGTTTCGTATGACATCTTAGTTAGTCTGTGTTAAACGGGTGCATGTGTGCATACCGTTGAGTCTTGTTTACGTCATGCTCCATACGAACCACATGCTCCGTACGAGCCAGTTGCTCCATATGAACCAGTTGCTCCGTACGAACCAGTTGCTTCGTACAAGCCTCTTTGGAGCAGTGCTTCGTGGGTAATAGAGTGTTTCGTATGTCTGACAACGTGCTCCGTATGAATGACCAGCATGGACACTATATAAGCAGACATGCACCTCTCACTCAAGGTTAGCTCTTGGTTGCACTGTTAGCTCTGTTGATCTTTTGGTGGGATCTCTCTGTTGACATTTCGGGTGCAGACGAAGACACAAGAACACAGGCAGTTTGTTGAGTCGTATGAGCATTGTTTGTATATGTTTGTACTTGTTCTCATCTCTTAATCTAGATAGTGAATCTTTGGTTACCTCGTGTTCTTACTTTGCTTTGGTTTGCATGCATACTTGGATTCTGCACTTGTATGTGTGTTGTATGAACAAGGAATAGGTTTAACTTGATCCTCAGGTGGACCTACAAGTGGTATTAGAGCTTTGGCTCTCTTCCTTGTTCAAAACCAAGCTTAGTGTTGTGTTTGAGCTAGTTTGAAGGTTTCTTGTAGTGTTCTTAAACTCCCAGCATAAAACTTAAGTTTTGAATAGATAACTAATTTAAAACTAGGTTAAAATCTGTTAATCCAGAAAATTTTCATTACAATTTTCTTGTGTTCAAGTTTAACACATTTGTAGAAGAAATTCACCGGAAAACTCATCTGTACGAAGTTGGTTCGTATGAAGGAACTCATCCATACGAAGTTGGTTCGTACGAAGGAACTCACCCGTACAAAGTTGGTTCGCACAAAGGAACTCATCCGCACAAACAAGTTGGTTCACACAAAGGAGCTCATCCGTACGAAGCAAGTTGCTCGTACGAAGAACACTTATCCGTACGAAACATTGGTTCATACGAATAATCTTTGTTATTGTTTGTTTTTTGAGTTCAGATTTTCAAAGCTGTGTGCTTTTCAAATATTTTCAAAATTGTGAACTTTTAAGAGGAAACTGTTATTTTCAAACTTTAAACCTTTCAATTTTCATAATCAAGAAAATATAATGAGTTCTAATCCATGGGATTGGAGTAGTTCAAGCTCAAATCAGGACTCGTCGCAAAGCTCCGCAACATCATGGGTTAAGTTTTTGATGCCTCAACATACAACTATGATCTCTGCAAATCAGTGGGCATGTGTTGCGAATCAGAATCAAAGCATCCAAACTCTATTAATGAGCGAAAGTGAAACAGGGAGTAATAACCTTCCGCCAAAGCTAAATCACATGAACGATTATCCTTCATGGAAAATTCATTTTCATACATACGTTTTGGACAGAACACAGAATTGTGGACATGTTTCACTACCTCATACAAGGATTCACTTGAAGAAGCTGGATCAAATCCAACCTCATTGGCCAATCTAGATGAAAGTGGTAAGAAAGCTTAAGATCTAGAGAAAAAGGCATTCGCTATCCTCACACAAGCTCTTCATAAAGACATTTATCATCAGTTTGTGTATTGTACTACAACAAAAAATTTGTGGGACACTTTGGAAGCAAGAGGTGAAGGTAAAGCTGCTACCAGGAAGATTCGGCATGATCTGCTCAAGAAGGAGTTTGAAGGTTTCATGTTCATGGAGAACGAAACTTTGAATGATATGACCACACAGTTTTATCATCTGCTCAGTGAGATGTACTCTTACAAAGTGTTAGCACCACCACAAGAAATTGTGATGCGATTTGCTGATGCTTTACCACCGAAATGGGGTCAATTTATTGACTTATTAAACATACAGGTGTTTTGGACTCAATTATTATTTATGAATTTGTGCAGAAACTGGAGAACAAGAATCAAGAAGAACTCCGGAAGGCACAACGAGTCACCGTTCCACAAAACCCTGAGATGTACTTCAGAGGTATTAATGCAATTACAAACTCAAGCCAGCAACCGAAGCTGCAAATCATGTTTGTGTCAAACGTGAACCCCTTCCTACAACAACATGTTCAATCAAGTCAGTCTGTGGGCTTAAGTACTCAAGCTTATGGACAAGCATTTGATCCGAAAGCCTTCCTTCCACAGCCAAGAGATTTAGCACATCAAGCTCCACAGCAAGCTCCTCAACAAGCTTTCTATATAAACAATTGTCAATCTGCAAAGCCTAACACTGTCAAACTTGATACGTCCAATCTCTCTAAAGTCAGCGTAGAAGTTGCACAAGAACATATGGAACTTCTCAACACAATGGTCAATGCTTACTGTGTTTAGTTGCAGGTCAAATAAGAAATATCCATTTTACAAACGAAGACTACCAACAAATTGACCAAGATGAGATGGAGCTGATGGATATCAAGTGGGCATTTGCAAGTGCTGTAAGAAGAGCAAAGGACTACATGCGGAGAACAAGGAGAACAAGTTTAGAGAGCAAGAAAGATACAAAATACGGCTTTGAAAAACAGTCGTTACTTGCTTCAACTGCGGAGAAAGAGGTCACTTCAAACGGGAATGCACAAGACCCAGCAAGGAAGGAAATTACAATCCCTTTCAAAATCAATCTCAACCACCCAACACAGCTCAATTCAACAATGAGAGAAGAATGGTAGTTGTTGGCAACTCTAACAATACCAATCAATCAGGACCTTCAAACATACATAGAGCTTTGGTAGTTCAATCTGATGAAGGATGCGTTTGGTCAGTTCAGTTGGGAACTGAGAACAACAGAAGAACTGCATGCTATGCGAAGATCGTCGATCAAATCAAGCATGTTAACAGCCTTAATGCTCCAGATAATGATGATACTTCTGGGTATGCTGGTAGTTCTGATGAAGAGTGTTCAATTTCAGGTGGTTATGGATCTGATTCTGATACTAGAAACGAGAGTGATGCTAAGGTTAGCAAGTTGCTGAGTGAAGCCGAGATGATGAAGTGTGAAAAGATGGGTATGACGAGGAAAGAAGAAGCTCCAATGAAGGAGACAGAGACACTCTCTACAGATGGTGCAGGATTTCCTCATCGCACTGCCATTATGGAAAATGTTGCAGGTTCTACAAGTCAGGTAAATTCTGATCCTCCTACAGTTTGCAATGACTGTGTTGAATTGAAAATAAGGTATGAAACAGTCAACAGTCATAATCAAAATTTAGTTGTTGAACTATCAAAGTGCAAAGAGGCGAATTTGGCGCTAAACCAAAATGAAAAAGAATTCAAATCTGTGATAGAAACCCTTAAGAAAACCGTTTCTGAATTGACAAAAATAGTTTTGAATAAACAGACAGGATTTAACAACTATATTAATCTCCTGGAAGAAACTAAGAAAGAGTTAGCCATCGCCAAATGCGAATATGATTCGATCAAGCTCAAATTGGAAAGTTACTCTAACTCCCGTTATGTGCTTGATCATATCATTGATGTTCAAAAACTTAAGGGAGATGTTCAATGCATAGGGTATAAGTCGTGTACACCCCAATAAAACACAACTATACCAAAATGCCTGATGAAGAGGAGATGCCTCGTTTTGAACCCTCAGTACCTCTGAATCCTGAAGAATTTGCAGCAAGATTAGGGTTCAAACTAGACAATTCCTCTCAAGAACCAAGCAAGCCAGAAAATTCATTTTCTGATGTTCAAAATCCATCTGATGAAGAGGAAAATGATACATCAGATGATGAATCAAGAAAAGATGATCAGGATCAGCCTCTTGATGAAAGGAAAAGAGTAGAACTTTCTGCTACTCTTAGTACTCAATCTGTTGAGATCCAAGAGACCATTCCTAAGAAATCTGTCAAGATAGAAGTGTCGACAGATGAAGCAAATAATGTGTTGTATACGTTGGTTGGAGATAAGAAAATCTATTCGAACAAAGATTTTCCAATTAAAAACGTAAATCCAATCTCAATAGATCAGATGTTTGAAAAATCAACAACCAAAGTTTTAGAGAAGAAAAAGGCAACCAAATCACAACCATTATCCGCTTCAACAAAAAAACAGTGGAAGCGAGTTGAAAAGCCTGCAGTTTCTCAACCAAAGGTTGAAGCAAAAAGCTCTCGCTACAAGAAAAAGGTTAAGAATGTTAAATTTGTGACTTCAAAAGGTACCGATAAAATCGAAACTTTTCAAGGAAAATCTAATGTAGATTTTGTAAAGAAAGTTAAGATTTTGAAAAAAATAGTCAAAATAATTACACCCAACACACAGATGGATGTAATGAAAATGAACCCAGTACCTCAAGACACACAAGTTCAACATCAAGCCAAGAAACAAGATCTCCTAATTTTGTTGAAAGGAGAACATGTTTCAAATGTGGAGAATTTGGCCACATTATAAAAGATTGCAAAAATCAAGCCAAACCAAGATTTGTGAAAAGAACCCCTCACGAACCAACTTGCAAACGTAGATCTGTTTCTCCAACACAAGATAAACGAATTATTAAAGATCAAAAGGAGAAACAAAAACATAAACAAGTAAAAGCAATTGAAAAAGCTTTAAAAACGGATTCTTCAGAAAAGAATCCAAGATCTTCAAAGTTAATTAAACTAGAAACTGTTAAAACTGTAAATAATAGTCAATCTGGTAATAATCAACGATCTTGGAAACAGAAGACCGGTAGTGGTTCAAGAGGAGGAACTCAGTTTGACAATCATCAAGAAATAGAGATCACATTTCTTGATGATAAGGGACGACCCAACACCACTAAGGCTTGGGTCCCCATCTCAAACTAACCTTGTTTGTGTAATGTGCAGGGTGTTCTAGGAGGGACTGTAAACAGTCATTGGATTGTTGACAGTGGAGCATCAAGGCACATGACAGGCGACTTGCGGCTCCTATATGATGTAAAAGTGTTATGGGTGGTTATGTTGCCTTTGCTGGTGATAGAGGTGGATACATCACTGGAGAAGGAATGGTCTCCAATGGTGTTGTGAGTTTTGATAAGATCAATTATTTTTGGCAAATTGATCACAATCTTCTTAGCGTTTCTCAATTCTGCGACAAGAAGTTCACGGCACATTTTGATGAACCGGATGTTATGTGCTGAAGCCTGGATTCAAGATCCCCAAGGAATGGATTCTCCTGTTGGCTCCAAGAATTAACGACTTGTATATTCTTGATATGAGCCAAGCAATTTCAACATCTGCACAAGTCACATGTTTTGTCTCCAAAGCCACCAAGAAGGAATCAATCTCTTGGCACAGACGAATGGGACACATTCACCTGAGAAAAATGAACTATTTGGTGAAGAACAATCTAGTGAATGGTATACCAGCCAAGAATTTTCATCTTCAAGACGTCTGTGTATCATGCCAGAAGGGAAAGCAAGCAAGAAAATCCCATCCCGTGAAGAAGATCAACACTGTGAATATGCCTCTGGAACGTCTTCATATGGACCTATTTGGACCTATGAAACACAAGACAACCTTTGGTGATTCTTATTGTCTGGTAGTTACTGATGACTATTCCAGATTTTCATGGGTAAATATGCTGGCACACAAGAGTGAAGTTCCTAATATCCTCAAGAATCTCTTGACTCTGTTAGATAATTTGTACAATCTGAAGGTAAGGAGAATCAGAAGCGACAATGGCATCGAATTCAAGAATCAAGTTATGGATGAGTACTGCTCCTCAAAGGGTATTCTGCACGAGTACAGTTCTCGCTACACTCCACAATAGAATGGTGTCACTGAGAGAAAGAATCGAACTCTTATTGAAACTACAAGAACCATGTTTGTAGAAATAGAACTTCCTGTTCAATTTTGGGGAGAAGCTGTTGCTACTGCATGCTACACGGTGAATAGAGTTCTAATGGTAAAGAGACATGGGAAAACATCCTTTGAGTTATTACATAAAAGGAAACCGCATGTTTATTTCTTAGAACCTTTTGGAGCTCTATGCACTATGAACGACCCACATGGAAAGTTTGGTCCCAAGGCTATCAAAGGTTTCTTTCTTGGATATGCTACTCCAAATTTCAGGGTGTGGAATTTGACTTCAAAGAAGATTGAAGAATGGGGTGAAGTCAAGGTTCAGAGATATACAGAATCAGTTAGAGCTCCGGGTGCTCCTTGGATGTTCGACTACGATGGGCTGTTCGACTCCTATAATCTGCCAACTTTTGATGATGCCTCTGTTGCTGCTGAAATGCTACTAGAAAGTGATACAACAATTGACTCATCATTAGTTCGACCAATTATTGTTAACCCTCAAGTATCGACTTCGGTTAACAATCTTGTTCAAAATGAGCAATTCGAAGACGCTGCAGATTATTATGTTTCATCAGAAGAAGATGAGTTTCATGATGCAAATGAAGCTACCTCTGGTGCGGTTCCTGGAATTTCGGATGTTACGTCAAATATTCAACCTCAAGGGATGACTGAAGGTCATGCATCTACATCCTCTTCAAATCCAGCTCTCGATTTAACTGTTGATCTGAATATCAACAATCTGGGTATAAATTATCTAGTTCCTAATGTTCCAGAGACTTGAATTCATAATACCCATCCTCAGCAGAATATTATTGGAGATGTCCAGAGTGGTGTGCAGACTCGTAATCAGCTTCGAAACAACCAGAATGCTGATTGTATTCGGAAATCAGAGAATCAGAGGAGCAGAATGATTGGTCTTTTGCCTGTTATGTGTGCCAAGTAGAACCAAAATCTTGGAAGGAAGCAATGAAAGAAGACTCTTGGGTTGAAGCCATGCAGGACGAACTTCAGCAATTTCAGAAGTTAGGCGTCTGGAAATTGGTTGACCGGCCTGACAACTATAAGAAGATTGGTACACGATGGGTGTATAAATGCAAGAAGGATGACCGAGGTGTTGCTGTGAGAAACAAAGTGCGATTGGTTGTTCAAGGTTTTAATCAGGTCGAAGGCATTAATTACAATGAAGTTTATGCACCGGTTGCACGACTTGAGGCGATAAGAATCTTTTTGGCTTATGCGTCCTACAAGAAGTTCACCGTTTATCAGATGGATGTGAAAAGTGCATTTCTTCATGGTGAGGTGGAAGAGGAAGTATATGTTGAGCAACCGCCAGGTTTTGAAGATCCAATCCATCCTGACAAGGTTTGGCTTCTCAACAAGGCGTTATATGGTCTTCATCAAGCTCCGAGGGCTTGGTATGAAACGCTGTAGAACGGGTTTCAACGAGGCTTGATCGACTGTACTCTCTTCATCAAGGAAAAGAACGAGGATTTGCTGCTAGTGCAAGTTTATGTTGATGACATTACCTTTGGGTCTACCAACGATCGAATGTGCAAAGAATCCGAACAGGTTATGTAAGAAGTTCGAGATGAGCGCTATGGGAGAAATGACTTTCTTTTTAGGTTTACAGGTTCAACAATCACAGGAAGGGATCTTTATCCATCAAACCAAGTACGTCGAAGATATTCTCAAGCGATTTCAGATGGACGACTCAAAGCCTTTGGGGAACTCCATTAGCTCAAAACATGTGGAACCATCTCTCTACCGTGCTAGGATCGGATCTCTCATGTATCTTACTGCTTCAAGACCCGATATAATGTACCCAACATGTCTTCTGGCGTGTTTTCAGTCTAGTCCGAAAGTTTCGCATGTGATGGCTGTGAAAAGTGTCACACCCCGATTTAGCCATCAAAGTCGGGCGTGATCTGACTGGTATCTTCATTGCACAGCGGAAGTGTTTGAGAAAATGCTAAGACTTCTAAAAGGTGAACGCCCGCTAAGTACTCGAATCCCCATGGGTTCTCCTATTCCAACCGTGCCATAGTTTGAAAATATAACCTGAGAAAGAAACATACGAAAAAACAACATAAAGTTGGCGAGTTCATAGTTTGTTCGAAAAAGAATTTAAATAAATCTTTTTGGTAACCGGTTTAAATATTGTTGAGAAAACGTAATAAAACCATTTTTCCCGGCATGTCAATTGAAAACCTTGTTTTTGTAATATTTGAATAACCGTCGATGTCCGCGTACGACAAAGACAACATTCCCGCATGAGCCTATAACCCACGCCAAGCTAGGAAATGCCTCGTCGACCCGTTTACTCAAGACGGTAGACTAGCAGGCGGTTAAAGTTCCGATAGCAGTGAGGACTTCACTGTTAGTTTTAAACGACCCTATGGCCCTTAGTGTTGAGTTGTGGACAATCAGTCCTTGTGTTTATAAGCAGGACCAACCCATCCTTTATTTGTATGGAGGACAAACCAGTTCCGTAGCAACTAGGAACTTCCCGTCACTAGTCGTTGAGATTGTACGACACAGTCCCTATTCGTAGCTAGGACAATCCAGTCCTTGTGTCTGTAAGCAGGACAACCAGTCCTGTTACTTGTTAGCAAGACAACTAGTCCCTAGTAACTAGACTTCCCATCACTTCGACATTCCAAACCTCATGTATTTTCGGGTCAAAAGTCGATCATTTCTGCATGAGTCATGAAACCATGCACGTTTGGAAAATACGCGAGTGTTTTGTAAAACCAGTATGTTTAACATAAACCTTTCGTAAAACATTTGAGTTTATTGAAATTCATTTGCTACATGGTTTAGAATTAACCTTTTGTAAACCATCTGAGTTTGTTGGAGTTTATTTGTACCATGGTTTAGAAATAACCTTTTGTAAACCATTTGAGTTTGTTGCAGTTCCTTCGTATCATAGTTTAGAAACATATAGTTTTCGTTCAACGAAATTTTGTGTACTTTTGCAAAACTTGCATGTCTTTCCACCCCGAAAACATTTATAAAAATGTAAAACAGTAAAAAGTGGGGGTTATGAACTCACTTGATATCCTTGTGCAAAGCTAGCGTAATATGATTCTGTGATGTCGTTTCCAAAATGTAACTCGCTAGCATACAATCTATAGCATTTCTATTAAGGAATAAATTATAAGTTTCTAATAAAATGACATAGTTAAAGTACATGTCACCGAGCTCCACCGAATCGCGAATCGAACGATTCGACAGGATGATGTTAACTTAATAGAAACTATATTTTTATACTCGTTTAGTCCCGTTTATTACCGGTGATAAATACTATGCATTGGAAACACTTCGTTTTCAAGAGGTTAATATAATTATATATTATATATTATATATATATATATATAATATATAAGATAAAATTGCTTATGGAATCGTATTAGGTGTCCCGAATGGTCGTGCGTGTACGTAGACGAATGTTGGTGTAAAAATATTACACGTTGTAGACTCGTATAATGTGTTTGTACGGTTTCCGAGTAGTCGTCACGTGCGTTGATGAATCATTTCGAAACTTGTCGTAGTTTCGTAAGATGTACATATATACGTATCTATGCAAATGTAAATATATATATATATATATATATATATATGTATATGTTATATATATACATATATATATATATATATGTTATATATATATAGATATACATATAATATATATAATATATGATATGTTTATAACATATATATATATATATAACGACATATACATATATATATATATATTACATATATATATATTATATATATATATATAAACGTCTTGTAGCCGTATTAGCAGTCTCGCATCTCATGGATAATTATCAAAATAATTATATAGTTGTTCGCTTTTTAAAAATCGACTTTCATTTGTTCGTTACCAAAATAACTCGGATAATATTATTTGCTATGATCGTATGGTAACTCGTCGTATTCTGTTTAGACGTTCGAAGTAAATATAAATCATTATATTTATTTTATAAAAGTATTAAAAATCTCGACGTTTGGATATAAAAAATTTTATTCATCTTATATGATTTTCGAATGCTAAACGTTTGTAAAAGAATTTCCGAATTCCGACATTTGAAATAAGTATATCTAGTTATATTTGTTTTATAAAAATTCCCGAGAATGGTTATCTTGTAAACCTTGTTCGTTGAGATGTCGTAAACTTGTTTGGCGAGTTTTAAGGAGTCGTCGAAAGTAAATATGTATTTAAATTTATTATATAAAAATACTTTGAATTCCGACGGGTGTGGCGTTTAGAATATAATTACGTTTCGTATTTTGGAGTTTTACGAAAAACGGGCAGAGTTTCCTCTGTTTTTGGACGATCCCAACAATACAAGTTGTCGATTAATTTATCAAACGCAACAATTCAAGATTCAGAAATTTAATATGAACTATACAACTCGATATAATTGGACGTCCGATTATTTAGATAACGTCAAAGTTTTTAAGCTTTATAAAAGTATCATATATATATATATATATATATATATGGACACTACTTTCGCGTAATCAATCAATAGGTGAACTAATGAAATGTTATTATTTTCATACCTTGACAATATATTTTATTTGGTCGGGTCGAGCTCGGTTTCGCATTTAATCGATGTATATATAAAAGAAATATTATAAATTTTAGCGTCGTAATTAATTTTACCAAGTCTAGCGTTGATCGGTTAACTTGGGTTGACCGAGTTTGACCTCAGTTGACTGAGTTGACCGGGTTTGACCGTGTTGACCTGTTGAGCAGTTTTGACCCGAACCGAAACTGAACCGAGTGTAGCGAAACTAAACCAAGTGTAGTCGAAACTAAACCAAGTGTAGTCGAAACTGAACCGGAATACCTGTTGACTGTTGATGACTTGACCCCGAAATCCAAACCTGCATCAAACCCAAACCCAAAACGTAAAAATAACCACCTCCACTGCCTTTATCCGGCCACCACCGCCACTGCCGATTTCGGCGTCTATCTATCGCCGCAACTGCCGTCCTTGTCTCGGAACCCTCACCGTACTGGAATCACTACCTGAAACACCATGTTAACGGTCCGAGCGACTTGGATCTAAAAAGATCTAAAAGAAATAATAAAAAAACGACTCGGGTCTTACCGGTAAACCGTGGCTGTCGTCGCTGTTGTCAATTTTCACTGGAAAAATGACCTACCGCCGTTTAATTCTGGTTGCCAGAATGACGGTGCTTCCGTATGTCCACTGCCGCTCCACCGTAGAGGGTGGTCGGCTTCCCCTTCTCCCTCCGTCCTCTCTCTCTCTCTCTCGTGCTCCGATCTACCTCTCTATGTCGCTACCTCTCTCTCTCTCTCTCCCTCGCTTGAACCCAACACCACCCACCACAGCGCCGCCGCCAGTGGTGGTGGTCCTCTTGTTCTCCTTCGGCCCAAGGTGGCTCTACTGCCACAGCCATGCGCCGCCACCAAGGGTGGTGGTCGGCTGGTTTATTAGAGAAAGTAGGTGGGAGTTGTGAGCTGAAGGTGATATGGGTTTCCCTTGTGTTTGGTAAATCTCTGCAGAGAAACAAAAGAATGGGGGCTAGGGTTAGTGAGTGAAGAGGAGATAGAGAAGTTTAAATATGTAGGGTTTTGGGTGGGTTGGGCCTAAAGCCTGTTAGTGCTTGTAATTCCTTCGTGAGGCCCAACAATGTTTTTAAGGCTCGTTTTCTCACCCGAACATTGCGGTATGAAGTAAAATATTTATTTGGAGCCTAGATGTGTGAAATTCAAGTCGGGAGTCGGTTTTGACGCGTAAATCCGTTGGTTGCGTTAAAATTGCGTTAAAGGCTTTGATTGTCGTTTCTTATCCGTTTTTTCGATCTTGTTTGGACTGTGAGCATTAAAATTCAAAAACGAAGCTAAATATATCATAATATATTAATATTTAGACGTAACTCTAGTCCGGTGCTTCCATTTCATGATTGATTGTCAATACGTTCTGGTTTTCGCGTAACTCCCACGTTCGTGCTTCGTGATGTTCTGAAATCCGAATAATTTGCATAATTATAATATATTGATAAATATAATTGCAAAATTTGTATTTTAAGCGTTTTTAGTATTTTGTTCGGTGTCAGTTCTCTTAAAATTTGTTTGTACGCTAAAGTTTTCGAAGATCGCCAAGTCGCGAAACGTGAATCAAGTAGACACTCCTAGGCTTTCGAAAGGCCATATTAAGTTAGTTTATGTCAAATTATGCTACGTATTATTGTCTTAATGTTTGTTATGCGTGTATTACAATCGAAAAGTACCGGTTGTCACAAAAAGGATCTTTCGTTATTTAAAGGGTCGCCCGGGCACTGGTCTATGGTACCCTAAGGATGATAGCTTTGATCTGACAGCATTCGGTGATTCTGATCACGGCGGCTGCAAAATAGATGCAAAGTCAACAACAATGGGATGTCAGTTCTTGGGAAATCGCCTAGTCACATGGCAATGCAAGAAGCAGACTTGTGTAGCTACATCAACATGTGAGGTTGGTATATTTCAGCTTCTAGTTGCTGCTCTCAGGTTCTATGGATTCAACAGCAGATGCGTGACTACGGTTTTGAATTTCTAACTACTCCTATTTTTGTTGATAACGAAGCTGCTTTACAGATCACTCGGAATCCTTGTACAGCACTCCAAAACAAAACACATTGAGATTAAGTATCATTTCATACAAGATTGTTATCAAAAGAAACTTATCAATGTTGTTAAAATCCACACTGATCACCAATGTGCTGACCTTTTTACCAAAGCCTTTGATAAATCACATTTTGATTATCTACTTTTGGTCAATGGCATCAAGGTGAAACCCGAGTAACTCAACCATGGCTAACCATTTTTCTACATATTTTTATAAAATTCTAAAACTACAAAAAGATTTTCCATTTTATATTTTAGGGGGAGAAATTTTCAAGAAAATACAAAAATATGTCTTTTATTTATTTACCTTCTATATTTAAGGGGGAGAAAATTTAGAAAAATACAAAAACAATAGAAAAATCAAAAATGAGTTTCTTGGATAAGTTGAAGATGATGAAATACACTTGTAAATATGTCAAAAATGATCAAAAGCATAGAAAGAAGATTGATAAGTAGCTTGTCTTATGATAAATCGGTAGGCTCACAATCAGACTAAAATGTGAAGGTTGATATAAACTTAACAGACAGAACGCCAGGTGGGAACCATTCATTGGCATATGGTCTTGGTACCGAAATCTCGTTTGATAGAGTGCCGAGGTTCTGAGATATACAGTCTTTATGCTTGCTTATCATCTGGGTATCATGGTTGGCGCAAGTCTAGAACTTCCATGATACCATACATACGTGTACATACTGCATACAACCATCAAATAAGTGATAAAAATATCACAATCCCAGAAATAAGTGATAAAATATCACAGCTTTATGCGGGAGCTAAGTTCGTCTCTTTGTCGGTACGATGGTACTAACCTGTTCACGGACTTACTCCTGTGCCCTGCATGCATATGAAAATCAAGTTCCTCATCCATAAGTGATTTAATCACATAGGTCTTGTTTTCAATCAAATAAGTGAGTATCTCACATCATATATACGTCAAAACAGAGGTAAAGCAGTATACTCACTGGTAAGATTTTCTCTCGTGCATATCTTGACACGGGAATGTGTCGTGAAGTGGTTGAACATCGGCTAGTAAATATAATTCATATTTAATCATATCTCCTAATCATGATTAGGTCTGATAAGTTTGAGCTTACGTGGACAACAATACCAATAATCATAAGTTGAATACTTATCTATTTAATTTGAAGTTTAAACCAAATATCGTTTTTGACAAAGATTAAAAAGCTGGAATGATTCTCTTACCTGGAAACTCAAAAAAGATTGTTCGATAAATATATAGTTTATCTGTATATTTTTTATTTTAAGTCTACTTTACTTAGTTGCTTATAATATTTTTTTGAAAGTTAGCCATAGTTGAGACTTAAAAGTTTTCTACCAAAATACGCTCAGAAAACCATTTGTTTGATATCGCAACTTCATAAATAATATATTGCAACAGGTAACCCATCAAAGAAAACCAAAATATGTTCAAAATCACTTTTCCTAAACATAACTATGTGATTTGTGTGGATATTTGCAAAGTTAAGTTTGAAAAACAGAAATTCATACGAGTGTGTGTATCTCGTACGAATGAACCTTGTCAGTTGTTTGACTTGGTCATTTGTTTACTCAATGAGTTACTCTTCATACGAATTAAGTGTTATTCGTATGGTTTGGTATTTCTAATTATATATCTATTTATTGAGTACAGAATCGAACAAAAGAACATAAAAGAAAGCCATCAATGAAGAGAACTGACAAGTCAAAAGAAGAAACAGAAAAGATTTGATGTTTCTGAAAAGTTTGAAGACATGATGCTCTATCAGTTGATAGCAGATCTTCCGGGGGAGTTTGTTGATACTCCAAGCCATTCCAGTGTGAAGACCAAACTATGAAGACCGAAGACCGAAGACCAAGCAACATCCAAGGGGGAGTTTGTTGATACAGTTTATGTCTGTCGCTTGTTCTTAGTTACATTTGTAATGTACGGTCTTTGCTCAAGTGTCTGTATAAGTTTGGTCATGTCGACCAAATCAAGATATCCATCTATCTTGATTTCGTACCACATCTTAGTTAGTTTGTGTTAAACGGGTGCATGTGTGCATACCGTTGAGTCTTGTTTACATCATGCTCCGTACAAACCACATGTTCCGTACGAGCCAGTTGCTTCGTACAAGCCTCTTTGGAGCAGTGCTTCGTGGGTAATAGAGTGTTCCGTATGTCTGACAACGTGCTTCGTACGAATGACCAGCATGGACACTATATAAGCAGACATGCACCTCTCCGTCAAGGTTAGCTCTTGGTTGCACTGTTAGCTATGTTGATCTTTTAGTGGGATCTCTCTGTTGACATTTCTAGTGCAGGCGAAGACACAAGAACACAAGCAGTTTGTTGAGTCGTATGAGCATTGTTTGTATATGTTTGTACTTGTTCTCATCTCTTAATCAAGATAGTGAATCTTTGGTTACCTCGTGTTCTTACTTTGCTTTGGTTTGCATGCATACTTGGATTCCGCACTCGTATGTGTGTTGCATGAACAAGAATAGGTTTAACTTGATGCTCAGGTGGACCTACATAAACAATAAAAAAGATCATCCTTTCACAAAATTTCCTATAAGATCCCTCTCTTCAGCCTTCAAAAGATTTTCCGATCAAAGGATACTTCAAAATATTTTCATCAAAAATGGCTTTAAACCTTAAACCATCTGATAAATATCTCCCATACCTTGTGAAAAGTTCTACAAACACAGAGTTTTAATCAATCATCGATATTATCACTTTATTAAAATATCATCATATTCTCACCGCTAACACACCCATCCATATAGATAAGCTTCAAAATTTCAGCCGAATACAAATATTTTACTTCATGATAAAAAGCCCTTCACCATTATATCAAAACTCAACGGTGTCATTGTTCAGATCACACAAGAGTTGATCTCAACTACCTTCGCTTTAAATGATGAGAGGGGTAATGAAACTTTTCCTAAAACTGGTCTCCATTATGAATTCATAGAGAGGGAGTATGATGCATAGATGGCAGGGGCAAGTATTTTTAAACCAAGTTTGCCACCTTTAATAAAATATTTCGTCCATACCATACTCATATGTCTATCAACAAACACTACTGCTTATAATGAAATTCCTTTGAAAACATAGTATTTAAGATATGCTATTTTAACAAATGCAAACTTTAAGCTATCCAAAATTTTGTTTCTTAACATAGTTTCAAATGTAAAAGCCAACAAAGAGGGCAAAGCTAAAGCCTTTTTCTTGTACCCTAGACTTGTAAGTTGTATTTCACAAAGGGTCTTGGCACAAAACATTTTTGCAAAGGGTGAAGCCCTTCAAATTAAAGTCTTCCAATGAAACATTCACACACATGATGACCAAGGGTCAAGAAAATGTGGGTGAAGTAAATGTTTTAGAAAACCTGACAATAGTTGTTACAACATCTGTTGGAGAGCCAACTGCTCCTAGTGACCACAATGCAAAACATAGTACTGAGGAACACACACCAGCTATTCCCAAAAGACCACTTCCATTCACAAGCCCAAATCCACAAAGAAAACAACAAAAAAGGGTAACTCTAAACGATGAGGTGCTAGAATAACCTGCTGTAATACAAAAGCATCAAACATCTGTTGTTACTTCCTCACAACAGATGCAAACATCTCAACCTATCCAAATTCCTCATATATCCTCATAAAAGGATTATGTTGTAAGCACAGGAGACCCACATCAAGAGGAAGATGACTCCCTTGAGCTTCTCTTCTCAAGCCTTTTCTCAGGCTGCTTCTCTTTATACACCACCCACCACACTTGTATTATCTACCATAAAACCATTGCTTGATGCACTTGATAACCCTGATTTGCATAAACCTAGTTCCTCTCAACAACAAATCACTAAGAGTTTACCCCCATCAAGCGAATAGTGCAAGTTCAAGAATCATTGCTAGCCCACAAGCAGAGGATGTTGTATCTCTTGTGTCTCATGAGACATTCGAAGATTTTTCAAGAGAGGCAGCTACTACAATTGTAGAAACAATAGTTTCACAGTTGGAAAATAGTTACATTATTAAGACCTCCTTGAAGGTAACAATTGTTGAGTCTACAATAGTACACTCTATAACAGTTGGAAATCCCAGTATCAAGAAAACGGGGCACCTGGTTCAATACCAGGTACAACAACCTCTAGTGAAAATTCAGATGATCTTATTATCTTTGGAGGTGATGAATTAAGATATAAAGAATTGACGAATAGAGTGTCCAATCTAGAATCTTCAATGGCTGAGATAAAAGACATGATGAAGATATTGGTGCAAAACTTTAAGCCTCCTCCAACAAATGTAGAACTTGTAGAAAAACGTTTGGTTCCATGCCCAAGCTTATCTTCAACTACAAAGCAATCTGCAGATGTTACCAAAATATTCACATGGAAATGATAAGAAATATGGTTGAAGCCATTTTTAATAATACATAAGCAGAGATTCAAGCCATAAAAGGTTATCTTTATCAAGCTACTTGCATTGCTCCAACTCCTAGGTATCCTGTAGATGATGCAAAAAAGGGGGTAGTGGTGATGGCCTTAGGAAGCTTCCACCAGCAAACCCAGCCAAAAAGGCCAAGGTTTGTCAAACCACTACTCAATCAACTCAAACCTCTGCTCCATCCCAAATCACTACACCTCAAACATCTATTAGCATTTCAAATTTACCAACAGATGTAACAACTATACCACTAATGTCACACCCCAATAGATGGCGGAAACATTGGAGTACAACATAATTCAAATACAATATAATATCAAAGAAGACAAGTTCAACGAAACATGATAAATAACTTAGCATTCTAAGTGTGTTTCTATGCCAATCCTATTAAGTTTCGTCACATCAACATCCTCAACATGCAACATGTTAAAAAGTATAGTTCAATACAAAGTATTGGCGAGTACACAAGTTTGAATCATAGCATAAGTATAAAAACGTTTAAACAAATCCACATGATAAGATAGTATACGAGATTAATGTAAATAAGGCATATGAGCTACAAGTCAATCCTCAAGTGTCACAACATAATAGATTAAACTTAACATGACCACTTGAATACGGGCGGTGCGTTACTCCTATAGCTACTATACATGTTAAGGGGAGGGTCGTACGAAGTTAATGACAATTAGAATCACTCACATAAGAATGTTCTAAGTAAACAACCGGTATCACATAACTATAGCATGTATGATGGATTGTTTGTGTGATTGCATAAAATATAAGTGTGATTTAGTATGTTTATGATTGATTAACATATTACACCAAAAAAGTGTAAGCGTAAAAAGGGTGTCGAGTATACTCACGGTTTTGCTAAGTTAAATCCGTGAAAGTGTTTGGTTGATTAGGGGGCACGAACACCGAGTTATCCTACACAAGGAAACGTAGGTGTGTGAGTATTGGAATGATAATGGAGTTTCGTTAATTTTAGGAATTTTAAAGTATGCAAAAGTATGTATAGTCGAAAGTATTTATCTAGACGTTAACGCTCATTTTTGACACTATAAGCCCGTAGGGTGTTTGTGGTTTTATGGGTCATGCCCAGTAGAATCGTAACGATGGTTAAGTCTTAGATAAAATAACCTAGTGTTAGGACAACTAACCATACGGTCATTGCCATAGGTTCGGTTATATTTATTATTTACATATATAGGTTACATATATTATTACAAGTTTGTCATATAAATCATAGATTTCATAGAAGTGATGCATGGAGGTAGGAGGATAACCGTCCTTAACCTCTTTCGTAAGATTCACCAATACACAAATTGGCACAAGGACAATCCGGATAGTCATGAATGAAATAAAAATAAAGTACTTCACTAAACTACGTTTCGACCAAGTAAGGAAGCTAGGTGCGTGCACCCGAACATGGCAACGTTTGGGGACGTGTCGTAGCCTTATTACCAACAGAAGGTGAAACATAGCTTAGTGGATAGAAATCATCAAGTGAGGTGGTGGATTGAAAGTTGGATAGCCAAGGCCTCCATGTAATCACACCTTCACCAAAACACAAGCTTGTAAGCTTGGATGGTTTCAACACTTGTGTGTTAAGACCCTTAGTAAAACAACAAGTTTAGAGGCATTGTATACCTCTTGATTTAGTATGAAACAATTCTAGCTAGCTCACTAACCATAAACTTGATTGAGGCACAAATAGCATAGAGTTGGTAAGAGAAAACAAGTTTAAGAAAATGTTTATAAGTTTAACTTCCAAAACTGAAAGTTTGGCCATAAAAATGATATTGTTCCACCTTGGTTTTCCATGGAAAACCTATGATAACATCCCAATAGGCTTAGGAAACATTGTTGAGAAGAAAACTTGAAGTTTTTAAAGTTATGAAAAGACAAACATGAGTAGAAAGTTTAGGACACTTTTGGACCTCAAAATGGTGAGGTTTCACCTTAGTTTGCCCAAGCAAACTTGTGAAAACCTTCCTAGAGGTTATACAAGTGTTTTAGAAGAAGAAACAAGGTTTGAGTATCAAAGGAAGTGAGTTGAAACTCACTTGCAAACTGAAATAACTCAGCAGTGAATTCTGGAAGTTTGAGAGGATTTTGGGAAGTATTGGAGGCTTGTAAAAGTGAGAAAAGGTTAGGGAAAGGTGGGGTTTTATAGAGGGAAGATTAGGGTTCGAGTTAGGTTAGCATTAATGAGGTTTAGGTGGTTGGTAGCTTGGAAGAAACAATCTTTATTTCCCTTGACAGCTTTGTTAAATATAATTTGGTTTATTTGATGTTTAATTGATTTATATTATATGTAATACAATTGTGGCTTGATTGGAAGATTAAAACCAACGATAAGGGTCCTATATCACCTTAAAAAGAGACTTGTTTAAGTAGAAGTGTTATAATATAACGTGACAAGTTTTATGATGCCGAAAGCTTAAGTATTTTGTATTAGAATCACTAATTATATTGCTTTACTTGAATTCTAAGATTCACAAACGTACAATAAGTATTTACGAGTCAATTTGAATTGACTAATCGAGTAATGAATAAATATACGTTCATAAGTATAAGTATGCATAACGGTTGTGAATTCCGTATAATTGATCAATTTGATTACAATCAAAGGCTTGGATTTACAATGATTCGGAAAATGAAATACGATTACAAGGTTTGGACTTTCCAAAAATGGAATCACGAAGCAAACATACTAAAAACGGAAAGTTACAAAAGCGAATCATTACAACTAACCACACCACTACCACCTATCCTCAAACCGAAAAAGAAAAATGATAACTTCACCCATCAAATCACCTATCAAAACAACTTCCACCAAGACCACAACATCATCACTCCGTGCATCATCACCACCATAATCATCTCTTCCATCTGAAAACTTTCAAAGCCAACCAGTGTTAATGAATACCTGGAACTCAAGAAAAGACAGGCTAAAAGAATGGTTCTTGAAAGAAGCCAACAGAAAAATGATAAATAGATTCTATAGATCCTTACAGAAGAATACAAAAAGTAGAAGCTCTACGAGGCTATGCCACCTTGATCTATAGAACCTTATCCTATGATCCCATAGTTGATGTAGATCTTAAAAAGTTGCTCATGGAAGACTACCTTAATTACATCATGGAGAAGAAACCATATGATGATGATAAGGAATAATTCACAGGTTCGCCAATTGAATCCTTGCTAGATTAAATAGTGATGATTGAAAAGTTAAAGTTATTCCTTGACATCAACCCTTCACCCTCAAACTAGAAAGATGGCAAAAAGCCAAATGACAAGAGGGATATAAAGATGAGAAGAATGAAAGATGAATTGGCTGTTACAAAAATGGCACCATTTGAAGACAATTGCAAAGTGGAATGAGTCAACAACTCTTGAAAGTTGCAAACAGTTGGACATTAATAAAGAAAGGGATCCTCATTACCTAAAAAAGGCAGAGTCTAAGCAACTAGACTTTCCCATAAAAAATTTGGTTGAACCTTCTAAGCTTTCATCAGCAAGAAACATATCAAGAGCTGCAAGAAAATTTATAAATGATAAATTGAAAAGAAGAAAGACGCCAAGAAAGAAGATCTAGTTAAGATTGTCATGGGAAGACTAGTATCCTTAAATCATCTACAATAACCATGATCCAAATAATTATCCTAACCTCAACATTCTAAAATGGAAATCAAACAAACATACCCATGATTGACTTTGCCCAGGGCTTGTGCGGAGGTGGAGAAGATCTCAATGAAAAGTGTTGCAGGACTAAAAATTGAAGATCTAGAAGACATAATAAGCGTGCCTCTAGAGAGGGACCTAGAAGACACAATGTCTCTAAACTTTGAATTATAATTCAAAGGTCAGATAAGAGAAAAGTTGATGAGAAATAAAAGTTGATCAATAAACATATGTTTTGGCATCATTTGTTCTAGGGGAGATTGTTGGACCTAAAAGAATAGATGATATCCAAAAGCCAAAATATGACAAAGAGATCAGGAAATACACAGTTGATGAAGCAATTCGCCACCCTAAGATAGGGAATCTTGAACACCTAAATCAGAGCATTTGTTGAAGACAAGCAAACATCTGATCAGAGCCTTGGAACCGCTATCCAAGAAGAAACAAGGTCTGTTAAAGCCTAAAGTCTGTTGAAGCAAAGGTCTGATGAAGAAGACCAAACATATGCATAGCCAAATAGATATTTGGATCAAAGCAATAGAGGAAAGTCCAAATGATGTTTGCTAATGTAATAGTACTTGTTTTGTATCAGTGTTTAGCATAGTTTGAATAGATATTAGATTTGCATAGATGTATGCAACATTTGTAGAATCTTTTCTGTTACGAATGTTAGATGTCACTATCAGGGTGATGTCAGCCTATCACGAACAGAGCTTTAGTACGTAGTATAAATAGATCTCACCTGTTAGAGATCTATTTCATCACGCACATCACCTTTTCTTTTGTACGAACATAATTGTTAAGTGATCAGGCTGAGGGGGAGTTTGTAGAGTCAATCACTTTGTGAAACATTTGAATCTTTATGATTAATGAAAAACAAATGTTGATGATGATTCCTTGCTTGTGATTGTTTATATTTTATTATACAGTACAAAATTGTTTATGCTTAATTGTTTGATAATCACAAGTCTTGTAAACTGGACCTAACACATGTTTTCTCACAAAAATATATGCCCTAATTTTACATTTTAGTTTGTTTACCTTTCTACATTTAATATTCAAAATCCAAAAATATTTTCTTTCTAAATTTTCCATTGAAACATGATAATGTTGAATGTGAGCCGGACCAATGAGATTATTGAGAAACTGATCGTCTTTGGATACATGTGATTAAGCATCAAAGTCATATCTAATAAGATATTTGGAGCATCGTTCAAGGGGGAGACTACGGTTTCACTTGAATATGTTATCCAAGGCAGCTTAAGACTTAAAATCACAGATTTCTACCAAAATCCAAGGGGAGACTATTAGTGCGATTTTGGTATGTCCATAGGTTAGACATCTCATACACAAAATGTGTAAAGCGACTTGAGTCCGTAATATGTTATCTGGACAAAAATTTTGCTAGGCTAGGTTTTCGCTAGGATTTATTAAGTTGTTAGGAGAGGTTATTAAGTGAGAGAATTAGGATTAGATGAAATGCATAGGGATGTGGCCTTAATAAAAGAATTTTATGCATCATTGTCACCATGCAGATCATCATCATATCCACAAAATACCATGATAATCTTTGTTGATGTCAACAAACACAACAAACATACACATGAGAAATGGAATGCATGGAAATGTATGAAGTGAAGAATAAACGCACGACTCCTATGCTTTGGAGTCGTGCGCATGCTATCGAATTTATGCGCACATGTAGTCTCAATGCAGGACTCATACGCTTCTCTCAAAGTCTTTATATATCACCCTCATGTGCACAAGATGAATAACTCTTCATATCTTCATGGAAGCAATTTCGCACGTTAAACTGGATTATACACATAACTAGTGTTCGTTTTCGAATTGTTCCTGAACTTACAATTAATACCAGACTAACTATGCGGTGGGGCGCGGAGAGGTACATCTTCTGTGTTTTTTCCAAATGGGAGCACTTATACTATAAAACGCTTCATATCTTGTAAGGCTTCTTTTGCTTTAGTTGTTCATTTGAAATGGTTCTTATTCAGGCATTCCTTTAGTGTTTTGATGAAAGGCAGGGACCTTTTTGCATGTTTTGCTATAAATCTGTTAATAGCGACTAGTCGACCATTCAATGCTGAGCTTCCTTTAGGGTTTGGGCAATGGCATTTTCGTGACAGCCATTAGTTTTTTAGGGTTGGCTTTGAAGCCGCCCTTTGTGATTATCACTCCTAGGAACTTACCTTCTTCCACCTCAAATAAAACACTTTTTGGGATTGAGCTTGATGTTGTATTCTCTCAACTTCGAAAATTTTCTTTAGTGTCTCTTAACATCGAGTCTTCTTGTACGCTTTTAATGATGAAGTCGTCTACGTAAATCTCTAGGTTTCTTTTGATGTCCATCAAAGGCCTTGTCCATCAAACGTAGGTATGTTGCTCTTGCATTCTTCATTCCAAATGGTATTTTGTGTAGTAAAAAACGTTGATGTCTTTGTGAAAGGCAGTTTTTTCTTCATCGGCCTCGGCCATTTGGATTTGATGATATTCCTTGTATGCATCTAAGAAACATTTGTAGCAAAAAGGTGCCAGTGTGTCGACTCTTAAGTCTATTTCCAGCAAGGGGTAGGCATCTTAGGATATGCCGTATTGAGATCCTTATAATCTAGGCACACACGCTAGGATCCATCCGACTTTTTCACCATAACCGAGTTGGGGATCCATGTGTGGTATTTGGTTTTTCTCAGTATGCCTGCTTCGACTAACTTCCACACTTCTTTTACGATTGCTTCCCGCCTGTCAGGTGCTAAACTATGCTTTCTTTGCGCCACCAGTTTGACGTCGAGAAGTGTAACTAGGAGACTGTACTGCTTTATTGCATGAAATTCTTGTTATATTCGCATGTTCAAATTAAAACACATCCAAATTGTTTCTGAGTAGTTGTTTTAGGTGATATTTGATATCAGGTGAGAAGATATTACCAATGATAACTATTTGATCTGTATATTTTGTATTGCGTACCCAACGATCTGGGACAATAACTCCTCTAGGACCCTGTTTGCATTTCTTTGCTTACATGACTTCACCTATTTTATCTCTTTCTACAATTGCTACTCCTCAGGTGTTGGGATTTTCATGAACCCACGCGCCATTGATACTAGGGTGTCAAGCTTACCAAGTGTATAATAGCCAACATTTAGATTGTGGTTAGAGTCGGCGGGCACTACCAGGAAAGTAACGATGATGGCTCTCTCTTACGGGCTTTACTAAAGTGACATGAAAAATGATTTGACCGATGGGAACTACCTTCTCACTTATAAATCCCCTAATGGGTGCATGCATAGGTTCTATTTTTTATCATCCGGATGCATACGATTATAGTATTTATTGTATATGATGTCTTCCGAACTCCCTTTATCAACCAATATTCTTCTCACATTGTAGCCTCCAATGACGGCTGTGATAATAAGAGGGTTAGTGGTGAGGTTGAGGTCAGATGGACGTGATTCTACAATCATGCTAGCCATCATTAAGGGGTTAGGTGTCCAGTGTGAAGTTTCACCCCCATTTTCTTTGTCAGCATGAACCATGTTCATCTCCTGCTACCGCTTGTTCAACCCTTTCTCATTTTCTTCTTTGACTGGTGTAGGAGCTTGCTTTATATCTTTCATCAAGTGTGCTAGTTGGCCCGTTTTCAAGTAATACTTTATCGGTTTTATAAGTGGTAACTGTATATCCATGTGACCTTCTACAACGATGATGAACACCGAAACATTGCACTTGTTGTAGACGTAAAACATACAAACATAGAAGATAGAAAGTGTAGAAGAAACTCTTTCATTCAATAGTCAACACAATTTACATACCAAAAGAGTACACATCTATGTAACCTCGTTTAGATTCCATAGATCTAAACCCAAACTTTCTCTCTCTAGCTGTTCAATAAAAACTAAAAAACCTTTTAATTACATCATCTTGACCATATTTATAGGCTAAACCAGTACTACGGAAAAAAACATAATGTTTCGTAGTACCTACCAATAATACAGATTATCTAAATGTTCAGAGGTATATATAACCCTCTAAACTTTTAGAATAACTCAGAACTCAGTAGTCCAGAATAACTCGGAACTCAATAGTTCAGAATAACCAACCTCTGAACTATCAGTACTGCGGACAAACCCATAAACTCGGACACAACATATTCTGAGTTATACATAGTATTTCGGAATACATGACACTTTGACTTCTGCTTTGGACTTGATTTGACTTCTTTGACCAAGATTGATAAAGCCACAATTACCGAGTAGGTTACTACACTTACAGGCTCCCCTTAACTGTTGCTATCAATCCTGTTTGACACTAATATCTTCAGTCACTAGGAACTACACTTACAGTAACAGTTATTTGTGTCATGACCATTACTGATGGTACTCACATACTTGGTTGTATCCGTGTCGATGAATTTGAGGGGTCATGGGGTGTTTAACTTGAGTTTTTCAGGTGCTAGAATTTCCATTGATGTTTTGTTGAGGGGGGGATAATCCGATCTTGTCTTGGAGGATGGTTGGTCATTTTTTCGGATATGAGCTTTTGGATTAGCATATGACTATTAGAGTCCTGATGATCACTGTTTTGAAACTTGTTGCTCCTGTTCTTTCCTCTTGTATTTCTTTGGTCATGCTCCTTAATACGTTTGGAAGATTCCTTCTTTCGGTAAGCGGTGTGACTAGCAGCCACTAACTTTTCTTGATAAACGTATACCTTGGCTACATACACTATTTCTTCTATGGTGGTAGGTATGCCGTTTTTGTCACGTAATTTCTTAAGGAGCTCATCATCATTTACTCCTTGGAGGAAAGTAGCACAAGCAAGTTCATGCGTCAATCCAGGGATCGCTAGGCTTTCTCTATTAAATCTGGTGAGGAAATTCTCTATTGTTTCATTATTGCGCTGTCTGATATGTATGGCGCCTTTCTGGCTGAACTATTGTGTGAAATTAGTAACATAATCTTCGAAGTTTTTTTATACCTCCAACATGGACACTGTCCCACCATACTCAAGTCATGTCAGTTAACATTTAAATGAACATCTTGCACCACAAAGGCATGGACCAGCATGCCACCTCTCCCACTCTTTTAAAGAAATTGAGGTGGTTATCTGGGTCACTGGTGCCATTGTATTTGCCCAGGGCAGGGTCATCTTCACCTCTTCCAGGATAGGTGCTTCAACAATACGCCTACAAAATTTCAACCTGAAGATGACGTCAGCCGATTTGTAGGGTTTTGTTAGGTAATCCTCGTCTTCCGGTATGGTATGTTAGGTATATTTTAATAAGGCTCTTCTAGACTAATTCTTCCGCCTTAAAAAGACAGAGCAGTAACTTGAATACCGGGTGTACGCCAGCGCCCTCATATGTAAGCCACTGTCTTATAGTATCCAGCTGATTATAAACCTCTCCTGATGTTCACTATGGCTAGTAGGGTGTTGTCTAGGGTTGATGAGGGCCTGAATATGTGCCCGAGGCTTGAGGTGGTCGATATGGCTAATACTTTTGTATTTGATGTGGCATTTTAGATTCTCCCTTGTAAGGCAACGTGGTCCATAAATGTTTTGGTGATTAACAAGGGTATGTATAAGAAAGTTTAGATGAATGGATGTTATAATGGTACTCTGTTTAGTCTCTATTATTGTTAATTCGTTTGTTCACTGTTATTTCCCGATTTGATTTGTATGGTGGTTTGACTTTTAAAGTCAATGCTACTTTTTGGAAATTATGTTGTTGACTTAGTTTGGAAAAAGCTCGTTTGATATGGCTCGGTTTGAAAGTGAGCCGAGCCGCCTCGGCTCGGTTAGAAAGTGAGTCTAGCTCAGCTCGGCTCACAACGAGCCGGATTGGCTCGATTTGACTCGCATACAAGCTCGGCTTGGATTATTTTACTTTTAATATATTTTATTTTATACATTATAATATATCGAAAACTGATTATTATTTATATGTGATTAGGAGTGTAATTTGATATTTATACCACATTTAAAGATTGATTACCATGCTAATGAATTTATATTGTATTTCGTTTAAATTAAGAACGTATTTTGTGTTGTTAAACTTGATTTTGGCTTGTAATGTATTAGGTTGAACTTATTTTGGATTTGTTCTTTTGAATTATTGAAAAATATTTTAGATTACTTAATTTTGAGAGCCATGTATTAATTTTTCTTTTCAAAATCGAGCCAAATCAAGCCGAGCTGATCCAACTCGATTTAAAACCCAGCCGAGCCCGAGCTTAGAGTTTCAGCTCGGTTTTAAATCCGAGCCGAGTTAGCTCAGTTTATAATCGAGTCGAGCCTAAGTTTTGCCCTAATTCGACTCGATTCAGCTCGTGAACACCCTATATAGATGCATACATGCTGCAAAAGAGATAAGGGCATATCAGACTTTTTAGATGGTTATGAAATGGTATTATGGTATTTTTCACAAAAATTTAACACATGGCTAACCAAATCAAAACAACAAGGAGACCAATTGCAAGAAAATCTGGTTTCATAATGGAGTACAAATAAATTTTGAAATAAAGAGGAAAAGTAAAAAGTGATGTAAACTATATAGAGATAAATAGTAACTTACTCTTAGATAAATGCATTGTTTAAGTAGAGATGACACCATTGAATGGTGAATAAACTATTTATCAAAATAAAAATTAAAAAGCTTACAATGCTTAAAAGATATTTATAATGATAATCATTGAAAAAAAATATATTAACAACAAAGATAACAACAATAAAAAATTGTGTATTACTATTACTAACATAAAAATACAACAAGAGAAAATACAATATTTAACAGTCAAATATAAGATGTAAGTCATTTACAAATTACAACAATTGTTTCTCAAATGTATTTTTATCTTTTTATTTTGATATATTTTATCTTCTCTCAGTCATGAATGTAATTACCATTCATTCGAAAGGTCTTAAATGAAACAGAGAAACAGAAAAGCATGCGGTGGAAATTTCTAATTGGGCAAATCATTGGTTACATTGGGATGTTATTGGTAATGTTAAGCAAAATGCACTTTGATGAATAATGAATAAACAATTCATCAAATCTTCAGGATGATTCTATTGACCGTTGAAAAAACGTAACTGTCGATTAAACATAAGAAAAAACTTTTAAATGTTATTAAGTTATTTAACTGGCCATTATTTCAATTCAATATATGATCAATACTGTTCTTGTTCTATATTGTGTATGGTTTTTATTTATTTGTTTATTTTAAATTTCAAATTCATCATTTTGCTATATGTAATATAAAAAAAGTTAAATTTTTTTAACAATTTAATTGTTTTCTAATAACTTACATTTCTTAACTTAAAAAATAACAGTAATAGAGTGAATAGGAAACAAGTTTTTTCTCGATATTCCGATATAAACATTGAGTGAATGTTTACTTCAACTCAATGTTTTGTGATCATGTTTTATTATTAACTTTTATGGATCCACATGTGCATCTTTATTTGCTTTATTTCCATAGATTTTGCTAATATTTATATTACCATCATTTTCTGTACATAACCTTTTATTTTGATTGATATTTGCAATGTTATTCCAGCTAATATAAAGTGCTTTATCAAACACGGCTGTTTAGCATTCACGCATTAGTTCTTTTATGTTACGCTAATTACTATATCAATAAATTAACTTATTGGAAATTATGATATATAATTAGTGATTAAATCAAATGAATGAGAGATTATAAGCTTTAATTGTGTGTTGGAACTTTAAAGTGTGGGAAGTTGTGTTTGTCCCACATTGGTGGAGAGATAAATCCTGTGTTGATTTATATCTTTAATTCTCCACACAAATGTATTCTTATGTGACAAGTCACACCCAGTGGCAGCCAGGAGGGTGCGACGCACCCGACACGCGCCCGCGCCGCCCGGGACCGGGACGAGGGCGATGGGCGCAATATGGCGCTTTGATGGCGCACTTTGCACTCAATATGCCAAAGAATTCAGAATTAATCTTATTGAATTGCATATTCAATAAGAGACTCTCCAGTTCATATTCTAGCCAGTAGATATACAGAGCTTGGTGCTTTGTTCTGGGGTACTGGAAATCGTATGGTGCATGCAACACACACAGCTAACATTTTTCCGAACTGTGATTCACTGCACACTATAGTTTCAGGTACTTTTTCGGGTGCTACGCTAATCCCGGCAGTACAATCTGCTTAGGCTGTTGTACCCTGGGAAACAAAGGATTCACCTGGGTGACCCGAAATCTGTTTTAAGGGAACCGTGATCTTCACGTGCCTCAGTCACCTTCGTTTTCTTTTCTTTGTTTATTTGTAATGTTTTGTTAGTTTACTTTTCATTTGTACTTCCATTCTGTTTATTTCAAGTTTGTATCAATCTTGTATTCAGAATTCCATTAATAAATATTATTTTTTATTCTGTTGTGAACGGTTTCCCCACAAGCTTAAAACATATTTTAAAACCCGTTCACTGTTTTGGTTTTTAAAATTTTATAAAGTGCTTCTATTGATTTTTGAAAAACTTTTGTAGTTTGCATTGGTTTTCTGTAAACCAATTTGTGTCTACCAAAAACTGATATTTTTTTAAACTCTTGTTTCAGAAATGGCTACTGCTTAATCAAACACGTCAACCACTGTTGGATCCACATCCACTACCATGGGACCATTAGTTGGTACCCAAGCGGCTTAAGCGGTTGCTAACCATGTAGAGAAACCAGAGAAGTTTACTGGTTTGAATTTTAAAAGATGGCAACAGAAGATGTTGTTTTATCTGACGACTCTAAACCTTGCGAGGTTTCTGACTGAGTCCCTCTGCGATTCTCGCAGAAGGAACATCTGATGTTCAATCTGTGAGTGCTGTTGATGCATGGAAACATTCTGAGTACCTATGTCGCAACTATGTGTTGAACGGCTTGTCAGATGCATTGTATAATGTGTATCTCAAAGTTCCAACTGCCAAAGAATTATGGGAGTCGTTGGAACGCAAATACATGACCGAGGACGCGGGTACTAAAAAGTATGTTGTGGCATTTTTGGACTATAAAATGATTGATTCAAAGACTGTTATGAGTCAAGTTCAAGAATTGCAGATTATCCTTAGTGATATTTTATCTGGAGGAATGAATCTTAGTGAAACATTTCAAGTGGCAGCAATTGTTGAAAATTTGCCTCCAAGTTAGGTGGACTTCAAGAATTACCTTAAGCATAAGCGAAAGGAAATGACCATTGAAGACCTAGTGGTTCGTCTTGTATTGAAGAAGACAACAGACTGTCACACAAAGGAAGTCAGGTTGAAGCGTCTGCAAAAGCAAACCTTGTGGAACATGGTCAATCCTCAAGGGGTTACAAGGGTAACAAAGGCCACAAGTTTAATGGCAAAGGGAAAAACAAAGGTGTTGACCTTGGGCCTAAGAAAGGTGGTGTGAAGAAGAAGGTTCGTCCCCTTAAAGGGAAATGTTACAACTGTGGACAAACTGGTCATCGTGCTGACAAATGCAAAGAGCCTAAACGTAACACGGCTCTTATGGTTGATGATGATATGCCTTTAGTGGCCATGATTTCTGACCTCTCTGCTATGATGGACGAGGTAAATTTGGTGGCTAACGAGCCAAAAGGGTGGTGGGTTGACACTGGGGCAACCCGCCATGTGTGCCCAGACAAGACCCTCTTTAATACGTTTAAAGAGGTGGTGGGAGAAGAGAAGTTGTGCATGGGCAATGCTGCTACAGCTGATATCAAGGGAGAAGGTGATGTGATCTTAAAGTGGACTTCTGGGAAAGAGCACTTTGAAGATGTGCTCTATGTTCCTGATTTGCGCAAGAGTCTTGTGTCGGGTTGGATGCTTAACAAGTTTGGCTTTCGTTTGGTTTTTGAAAGTGATACTTTTGTTTTAAGTAAGCATGGTATGTTTGTTGGAAAGGGCTATGCCCAAAATGGCATGTTCAAACTAAATGTAATTTATGTTAAGAAAAATATGAATAAAAGTACTAGTACTTCTGCTTACTTGGTTGAGTCTCCTAATGTTTGGCATGGACGTCTTGGTCATGTAAATTTTAATTCGATGTGTCGTTTAATTAAATTAGATTACATACCAACTTTTTCCATTGACTCTAAAACAAAATGTAAAACATGTGTTGAAGCCAAACAAACAAGATCATCCTTCAAATCAGTTGAAAGAATAACTGAACCCCTTGATCTGATACACACTGATGTGTGTGATTTAAAATCAATTCCTACCAGAGGTGGTAATAAATATTTTATTACTTTTATCGATGACAATACAAGGTATTGTTATGTATACTTATTTAAGAGTAAGGATGAAGCAATTGACAAGTTTATCTTGTATCAAGCTGAAGTTGAGAATCAACTAAACAAAAAAATAAAACGTGTTCGAAGTGATAGAGGAGGTGAATATGTATCACCGTTTGGGGAAGTGTGTGCAAAAAGTGGCATAATACACGAGTGTACCCCACCTTATACACCCCAATCAAATGGCATCGCGGAGCGAAAGAAGCGTACACTAAAAGAAATGATGAATGCCATGTTGATAAGTTCTGGGATGAGCCAGGACATGTGGGGGGAGGCCATTTTGTCAGCCAATTTTTTGTTAAACAAAATACCTTTCAAGAACAAGGATGTAACACCTCATGAGTTGTGGTGGGAACATAAGTCATCCTATAAATACTTGAAAGTGTGGGGGTGCCTGGCCAAGGTGATAGTTGCACCCCCTAAGGCTCTTAAAATAGGGCCCAAAACTGTTGATTGCATTTTCATTGGATATGCCAAAAATGGTAGTTCACATCGGTTTCTTGTACATGAATCAAAGAATCCTGATGTGCACAAGGAATCTATCATAGAGACAAGGCCAGGAAATGTGACTTACTTTGAAGAAGAGTTTCCAATGTTACAACAAACTATTGCGTGTTCTTCAAATCATGCAAGTTCATCAACAATGGTTGATGAGATTGTTCGAGAGGAAACTCACGAACAATCGAGGCTGAAGAAGGTGAGCCAAGAAGAAGTAAAAGGCAAAGGACTGAGAAATCCTTTGGGCCTGATTTTCTTACATATATGGTTGAAAGTGAGCCTCAAACCTATCGAGAAGCAGTCACCTCTTCAGATGGACCTCAGTGGAAAGAAGCCATCAAGAGTGAAATTGATTCTATCTTACAGAATCATACATGGGAGCTAGTAGATCGTCCACCAGGTTGCAAGCCACTTGGATATCGATGGATATTTAAGAAAAAGATGAAAGCTGATGGCTATGTCGACAAGTATAAGGCAAGGCTTGTGATCAAAGGGTTTAGACCAAAGGAAGGTCTTGACTATTTTGACACATACTCGCCTGTAACTAGAATAACCTCTATTAGATTGGTGCTTGCAATTGCAGCCTTGAGAAATTTGGAAATACATCAAATGGATGTAAAAACTGCATTTCTCAATGGGGAATTAGAGGAAGAGATTTACATGGAGCAACCAGAGGATTTCTCTTCTCCTGACCAAGAGGGCAAAATGTGTAAACTCGTCAAGTCATTATATGGCTTGAAGCAAGCTCCAAAACAATGGCATCAAAGGTTTGACCAAGTTATGCTTAATAGTGGTTTCAAAATAAATGAATGCGATAAATGTGTCTATGTGAAAGACACTTCTAAAGGATATGAGATCTTATGCCTTTATGTAGATGATATGCTTATCATTGGGAGTGATGATAAGATAATCAGATCTACTAAAGACATGTTAAAAACGAGATTTGACATGAAAGATATGGGTCTAGCTGATGTGATTCTTGGAGTAAAGATCATTAGAACCCAAACTGGTTTGGTGTTAAGTTAATCTCATTATGTTGATAAGATCCTTCAGAAGTTCAATCTAGAGGACACGAGTGTAGCTCAAACTCCAATTGATACCTCTCAAATTTGTCAAAAAACAGAGGCGAGAGTGTTGCTTAATTGGAATACTCAAGAATCATTGGTAGTCTAATGTATCTCATGTCATGTACTCGGCCAGACTTAGCATATGTTGTGAGTAGCTAAGTAGATATACTAGTAATCCTAGTTCAGAGCACTGGAAGGGTATGACAAGATTATTAAGGTATTTGAGATACACGAGAAATTATGGACTGCATTATGGCCAAAATCCAGCCGTTGTGGAAGGATTCAGTGATGCCAACTAGATATCCGATACGAAAGATTCCAGAGCTACAAGCGGTTATGTGTTTACTCTTGGAGGAGCAGCTATATCTTGGAAGTCGTCCAAACAAAAACTTATAGCTAGATCCACGATGGAATCTGAGTTTATCGTGTTAGATAAAGCTGGAGAAGAGGCAGAATGGTTACGTCAATTCTTGGAATATGTTCCAAGATGGCCTAAGCCTGTGACGGCTATTTGTGTACATTGTGATTGCTAGTCAGCTATTGGTAGAGCTCAAAATGCAATGTATAATGGCATATCAAGGCACATACGACGTAGGCATAACACAATACGACAACTACTCTCAACTGGACTTATCACGATTGACTATGTGAAGTCAAAGGATAACATTGCGGATCCGCTTACAAAAGGCTTAAGCAGAGAGGTAGTACATAAGTCGTCAATGGGAATGGGACTAAAGCCCTTGGAGTAAGTTTGTACAACGGAAAACCCATCCTAGAAGATTGGAGATCCTTTGATCTAGGCTCAATAGGACCACCTAACTGTACGAACTAAGGTCATGTGGGGGAGTACCTCAACATACAAAGGGAGTTACATACTTCCTAGTCCGTTCCTACTTAAATAAGTGATATCAAGAGAGGTTAAGCATATGGCTTTTAATGATTTGTAAATCACCTATGTTAGAGAGAAATGGGGTCGCTTCAAATGGAATTGGAGGCAAAATTCCTAGAGCTCTCGCAGAACCAGGATAGTGTTCCAAGACCATAACAGACACAACTATGAGGGGTTAGCCAGACCAGGAAGAGTAATGTGTGATATGTAATAATGCCTACGTAAAAAGGAGTTGGTTCAAGGACATCGCGTCTACTAACTGCTAGGAGACTATGTATATGTCACAAAGGAGGGTTCAAAAGGAAACTTACCTATCTTGCATTACTTAACTGCTGAAATTTTATCGTGACACTTGAGTGTGTGGGATGATCTCCATTCATGTGGGGAATTGTTGGAAAGTATGATATATAATTAGTGATTAAAGCAAATGAATGAGAGATCATAAGCTTTAATTGTGTGTTGGAACTTTTGTTGGAACTTTAAAGTGTGGGAAGTTCTGTTTGTCCCACATTGTGGAGAGATAAATCCTGTGTTGATTTATATCTTTAATTCTCCACACAAATGTATTCTTATGTGACAAGTCACACCCAGTGGCAGCCAGGAGGATGCGAAGCACCCGACACGCGCACACGCACGCGCCCGCGCCCAGACCTGGGCCCGTGGACGGGCACGGGCACGGGACCGGGACGAGGGCGAAGAGCGCAATGTGGCGCTTTGATGGCGCACTTTGCACTCAATATGCCAAAGAATTCAGAATTAATCTTATTGAATTGCATATTCAATAAGAGACTCTCCAGTTCATATTCTAGCCACTAGATATACAGAGCTTGGTGCTTTGTTCTGGGGTACTGGAAATCGTATGGTGCATGCAACACACACAGCTAACATTTTTCCGAACTTTGATTCACTACACACTAAGGTTTCAGGTACTTTTTCAGGTGCTAGGCTAATCCCGGCAGTATAATCTGCTTAGGCTGTTGTACCCTGGGAAACAGAGGATTTACCTGGGGACCCGAAATCTGTTTTAAGGGAAGCGTGATCTTCACGTGCCTCACTCACCTTCGTTTTCTTTTCTTTGTTTATTTGTAATGTTTTATCAGTTTACTTTTCATTTGTACTTCCATTCTGTTTATTTCAAGTTTGTATAAATCTTGTATTCAGAATTCCATTAATAAAATTATTATTTTTATTTCTGTTGTGAACGGTTTCCCTACACTTTTTTCATCTAGTTCTTGTGGATGGCAAATTAGTTTTATTTTATAGTCGAAACAAATCAACCGGGTATAGTCGAAACCTTCATGGATTGACAAAGAGATGGAAAACAAGGAAGACTCGGAACCATAGTGGATCGAGCATGGAAGTGAAGCCTAAGTGGATCGACAAGAAGAAGAATAAAGACTCGAAACCTGAGTGGATCGAGGAAACCAGTCAAAACCTTAGTGGATTGACAGAGACTTGTAAAAGTTGGTTGAAATCTTAGTGGAACAACAATGAAAAACTGATGTTGTATATGGCTGACAGGATCCGTGAACATAGTCCTAGAAGAGGAGTTTAGAAGTTCTATTAGGCTAAAAAATCTAAATATATGAAATAGAGCGTGATTGGTGATTTGAAATCGGTTCCGTTATCTATTAAACCTGGTCATAAAATCGGATAATATGATTTCATCATAATTCAAATGATTTTTCATGGTTTCAATTTTGTGGAATGTAGAAGTTCTATTAGGCTAAAACAATTCTTCAAATATGTGAAATAGAGCCTGATTGTTGATTTCAAATCGGTGTTAGGGTTCCACTATCTTATCAAACCCTGTTGTAAAATTGGATAATTGTGCAAATGATTTTCCATGGTTTTTATGTTATACTTCGACAATTAAGTTATGATTTTACATTTATTTACATGTATATAGTATCATTGCTTTTACATTAAACCAAAGGCTCAACACAAGAAAATAACTAACTATAGACAAACTTAACTATTGATTCAATGCGTATGATCCAAGTCAACTTTTAGGTTATAGTTTGAATAAAGCATTCCATTCTGTTTTTTAAATTATCTGTATCAACAGAAAGGACACTTGCTAAAAACAAAACTATTTAACATTAGGCTGTCAAAATCATGTTACGGTCAATATATTTGGCGTGAGGAAGCCCATTAATCTTCACAAGCAAAACCTTGTTTAATTAAGTCAAACGAGATTATCCAAGTGGTATTTGTCTATCGGAATTTCATTACTTTAACTATATTCTATGTGACATTTAGTCATTCTTGTCCATAATTGCGAGTATATTAATGCTTGATTTGACACAAAATGTATGAAAATGTTTCATAATTAAGTCATCAAATATTAGGTATCATGATCATCCAACAAAGTCAATAAATGATGGGCTCGATGATTAAATCTCAGCTATGTTGAAAATATGCTCTTCTACAATATAATCAATCAATATAATCAAAAACTAGATTTAACAAGAAAAATATTGTGATTAAAATTTAAGGTAAATAAGCCTCAAATTATGATCTCTATTTATATTAAATTACATCTTGGAGAACAAGTAACCTACTCCTATAAGTAAACTATGTAATAAAAAAAAACTATCATAAATAAGTACCTAAAATAAACTAAATTATTTAGTATCCTCAACTTTTGAGTATTGACAAGATTAATTCTAACAATCACCCCCTAATCTTGTAAGTTCCTCCTAGGTCTTGAATACCAAGTAAGACCCGAAGTTTTTTCACCTTAATACTCGGTCTCTTGTGTTCGTTTTGCATCAATGCCTTTGTTGCAGCTGACGTAACACTGCATCCTCTCTTCTAAATCCATTGGGATCACACTCATAACTTGTCCAAACACATGAACCAATAACCACAAACAAGGCGGCATCCTCTTTCTTCAATCTTGATCAAACCTGCTACTTCACCTCCTATGAAGTCTGCTGTTGATCTCATCTAGCATTTCACTACACCTGGTTTTCTCCTTTGATCAAACCTGCAATCACTTCTCCTTGATTGTTACGATCCTGTTGTTGTTGATCACTACAACCTGCTACTGTCGTTTGATCAACAAACCCTCTTGGACCTGCCTTCTTGATCATAATAACCTTTTTTCCTTACCTTTAACCTCCTAATTTGATAAACCACTTGTTGAAAATCTGGCCTTCTTCAATATAATCAACAATAGATTTAACAAGAAAGAATACTTTGATTAAAGTTGAAGGTACATAAAACCTAAACTATGATCCATATTTATACTAAACAACACCTTGAAGAACAAGTAACCTACTCCTACAAGGAAACTAAATAGTAATAAAATAAAACTACCATAACTAAACTACCTAAAATAAACTAAACTATTTAGCATCCTCCAACTTTGGTTGGATGTTCTATCTAACGTTACCGAAACTAATAGTCACTATAGCATATGAAAATAACAAACATATAGATATTTTACACTAGAAAACATTACTAGCACTACAAGTAATCGGGGCAACAGCCGCGACAAATGTTGCCACTAAAAGGCCTAATCTGCGCCGCTATTGTTAATAGCACCGCTAAAGGGTCGTCGCTAAAGTTGGCCGGTAAAGGGCCTCTTGTCGCCGCTATTGCCACAATGTCACAGCTGGTAATGTTTTCGCTAAAGGTATAAACCAATAGCGGCGACGTATGTATTTCTGATTATATAAAATCTTCGGATTATCCAGGTAACACAAACAAACTACATAAACATAATACTTAATATCCTAAAATCGCATAAACCGTTTATTCCGTACAATAACATCCTAAAATTGTATAATACTTAATAACATCCTAAAATAACATCTGAAAACTACAAGAGAGTTGTCATATATCGATAATACTCAATAGTCATCGTCATCCTCATCATCCTTGTCAAAATGTCATCATCGTCGTTTGCGGTTGCTTTCCCTTCGAAGTAAGATAGGAATTGAGTTGATTTAAAAATGTCGGGGTTTGGAACAAACTCGAAACATATTCCTACATTAATACATATCAAAACATACATTAGCAATTAACATACTACCAACATATATTTACCAAAGTAACATGTGTTTGCCAAAGTAACATGCGCTCATTGATACTTGTATAACTTTTTAAAGTAAAATTGTATAATTTACCTTAGAAAATGGTTTGAGTTTGAGGTTGCTACCCAACACATTCGAGGACATACTGGAAGAAGGTTTATGCCCAATCCCGCTTATTCATCCTCGTCGATCACCTAACACATTCTAAAATACGGCAACCTCATTCGGTGGTTTGGAAGCGCCGCTTTCTCCGTCATATTCATTTCCGCCCATAATCTCGTGTTCTAAATTAAATTGCATTTTACGAAAATGATTTTATAATTATAAATATGTAATGCAGGATTTAGGGAAAGCACCTATAAGTGTGAAAACGGTGAGAACGCCCCTCGTCCGTTGGATCAAAACAATCTATGGATTAGATTGGTCCGGTGGCATTTTCGTGAATAACATCAACTTTATTATGAGGACGCGCTTCATTAAGGGTAAATGGGTCTTTTTATGCTCTAATACAAAACACAAACTCATAAATAAAATGTCATTAACAATATTCCACCTTAAACTACGAGCCATACACATAATCCCTTTCAGAGGAAACGTTATCTTTATCTAAAACGCAGTTCATACAAAACGCCAATGTTCATGATGAAACGCGTTACAACTTTAACAGAGTAACTGAAACGACGGAAACTTTATTACCAACATTTATATAAAAAAATCACGCCTAAACTACGCGCCAAAAAATCTTTATAAACAACGTCAACGATTTTGATAACATAAGAAGAATTTTGTAAAAACAGTTAACGCCATACTGAACTTGGACGAATAAGTTCAGAGGGAGATCCATGCCCTTGGCGTTCCTATTGATAACCACTGTGAGAAAACACAGATGGTTATACGAAGATTAACCAGAAAATTTGGACCCAACAATGCAAGTCGAATTGTCGACCCAATCATCCAAACTTGGCGTTTTAATGAAGACACTGAGTTGGTGACTATTGTATGAGACAACAGGGAGTAGTAAGACTACACGGTTGAAAACATATTGACCAAATAGCGTATTGTGTTCCTACAGGAGTTATGCAACTCAACAAGTTTGCACACATACATGACCCCAAAATTGGCGTTGTTGCAAGACATGTTCACATGAATGTGTCAAAATCTTCAAGACAAAGACACCACAATGAAGTTTAGATCCGAATTATGATCAAGAATCCGAAGAAGAATACAAGGGGAGCATTGGATACTTCTTAGACGAAATCCCTTCTGATGAGGAGTTTTAATTTTTTTATGTGTCATTTTCAGTGGTTTGTTATGTACTTTTCCGCTAATAAAATTACTGTATTTCTCTAATTAAATATAAATCGCTACAAACACCAAAACTATAATAATTTCTTTTAATCATATATTATTAAAAAATCCAAAAAAATACTGAATTGTTTCCAAACGCCATGAATATTATTTACAATGTACATTATGATATATGTTTCAAAACGCCAATCTTTGTGTTCAAACGCCATAACATTATTGTTCCTTACAAAAGGTTAATTAGTTGTATTTTGTCTTCTTTATCTAAAACGTCATTCATAACAAAAATGCCAAACTTAATGATGGGATGCTTTACAGCTTTAACAAATAAAAGCTGAACAAACAGTAACTGAAATGACGGAAACTTTATTACTAACATTTATTATAAAAAATTCCCGCCTAAACTACGCGCCAAAAACATCTATATAAACTTGACCTTCCTTTGATCACACAAAAAACAAAGCATATTTTACTGAATATCATCCAATTTATAAAAACCACAGATAGCAAAAGTCATATCTTGGAGATTCAGTTTTTTTCTCAAAAACAGTTTCACTGAATGAGTTTGACAACATTCTTAAAGTGAGAATTAACTTATTAACATTTTGCTGAATGAGATGGACAAACTCTTCAAGAAGAAGAGACTGATGATAGTGGATCAAGAAGAGATTGATACCCACCAAAACAAACGCCAAATTTTACTGAACGATCAGCTTCATCTAGAGTTGGGCATCCACCATGTAGGAATCGACATCTTTTCTAAGGAATTCAAAAGTATCGGGGACAAAATCTTCAAGAAGAAGATACTGATAACAGTGAAGATTTGGATGAGAAGAAGAGACCGATGACAATGAAGATTTGGATGAGAAATTGTATGAGGAGTTTTAATTTTTTTTTTACTTTTTTTGTATCATTTTTTGTGGTTTGTTGTGTACTTTTCCACTAATAAAATACTTTATTTCTCTAATTAGTTATAAAACGTCAAAATGCCACAACACCAAACGCCAAAACTATAATAAATGATGGAACGCCTTACAACTTTAACGACAAACGCCAAACTTAATGATAGGACGCCTTACATCTTTATCTTGTTGAGTTTATCCTCACCTATTTTATTTACTGAAAAGTGTTTTTTTTTCTTTGCGTTTATGTGTTTATCCCATCTTCTATGGTTTGTTGTACCTTCCAAATCACATGTTATGCACAAAAAAAATTGATATATGTTTCAAAACGCGAAAACATTATTTTGCCTTACAAAAAGCTAATTACTTGTATTTTGTCATCTTTATCTAAAACACCATTCAATAAAACGCCAAACTTAATGATGGGACGCCTTACAGCTTTAACAGATAAAGCTGAACAAACGGTAACTACAAGCAGTAACTAAAATACCATTCCCGCCTAAACTACACGCCAAAAACATCTTATATAAACAAACGTCATCATTACTAAATACAATTCAATTTAAAACGCTAGAAAGTTCAAAAACCACACATGGCAATAGTCGTTTCTTGGAGATTCAGTTTTGTTCTCAATTAAGTTTCACTCAATGTGTTGGACAAAATTCTTAAGTGAATATTTTGTCCATCTCATTAAGCAAAATCTTATTGAGTCTATCCTCACCTATTTTATTTACTAAAAGTATTCTTTTTCTTTGGCATTTATATGTGTGTGCGATCTTCTATTATTTGTTATGTACCTTTCAAATCACATGTTATGCACAAAAAGTGATATATGAAGAAGACTATTGAAACATAAACGCCATTTTCAAATATTACTTTGAAAAGAGGCCATTGAAACAAGCATAAGAACAAAACTGTCACACCCCGACCCGCAGCGGAAAAGGTGATCGGGCATGATTGGGTTATCATCAAAGCTCATGACATTTATTATAATGTTTCATATTTATTATTTCAATTTAAAAGAGATCATACAATCATATCAAACAAATACAACATGTTCTATTCATCCTTCTAAACTTCATTATTTTTCTTCTAAGGCATTTTCCTATGTTTTCCTTGCTTCATCCTGTTCACCTGTATCATATGTAAAAATGGTTTTTGGATCAACAAAAAGTTGGCGAGTGAACCTTGTTAGAAAACATTTATTATTTATTTCTTGTTGTATTTAATATTGAAAAATTGTGCAATATTCATCATATGAACAAACGTAAATAAACATATGATAACAACAAATAGCATACAATAACAAACCAACACCATACGATATCAAACAACAACAAACAATAACATACAATAACAAACCAATAGTATACAATAACATATCAACTTGCATGAATATATAACATGAATGAAACTGTGCGATCAAGGCTCAATCAAACGGAGCAGATCGTATTGCATGTACTGAAAATGATAAATGTCTGTGCGATCAAGGCTCAATCAAACGGAGCCGATCGTATATTGGCAACGCCAGGTTCACGCTCATAATGTAATGGGGAACTGCTCAACGCTCATAATGTAATGGGGAGCGGCGGCCTATGAAATTGCATGTACTGAAAATAATAAATTAAATCTAAACAATAACCACACAAACAGTTTACACAAGCTGAATACACAATTATTCATGATATGATGTATGCACAATGATTTAAATATAATAAATAGTAAGACACATGATACACCCCAAAAACGTGATTTAAACGGGGAATTTGTAGGGATTCACTCACATTGGGTGCGTTTGGCTGATGATGTTGAATGCGCACGAGTTTAGAGGATTGATCAAACGAGGAAAAACTAACCTAATTAATAACGAAAAGTAAGGTAAATAAATGGATTTTATTAACAACTTTAATAGGATTTTTGGATATATTTTTGTGAGTTTAAGGCTATTTTCTAACTTTAAAAATGTTATTTTTAAGTATTTTTAATTAATTTTTAATTTAAATAAATAAATAAAAATAATAAAAAAATGTTGATTTTTGAGCGTTGACCGTTGACTTGTTGACCGTTGACCGTTGACTGTTTGACCGGTTTTATTGTGTGTAAGTATGCGCTGGGCAGGACTCGAACCCGAGACCTCCCGTACGCGTGCACGCAGCTCTACCAACGGAGCTACGTGTTTAACCCGAAATATTTCTGTTTTTAATTATATTTATATACTAATTAGATTAATCCGAAAATCATTTATTTAAAAACGATTTAATTGCATAACTCGGTGCTCGCCACAGGCCTCGAACCCGGGACCTGTGGTTTAGTTTGGCACACAGTCCACCGCTAGACTGTGTGTCTAACTTGGTAAATATTCTGGTTATTATTATACTTAACATCTTACTGAGTTAACCCGGTTCGGTTTCTAAAAAAACATTTTATTACAACGAATGTGTGTGTGACAAGGATCGAACTCGAGACGTTATGCATATTGTTTGCACACAGTCCACCGCTGGACTGTGTGTCTAACCCGTTCATAATATCGATTTTAATTAATCTTATAACATACATAACTTCGTCTTCTTCGTTCAAAACACAGACATCGATTAACTGACTGTTATTGGTTAAATTAATTTAACGAACATTATAAGCAATCGTAATGTAATGAACAGAAAAAGGTTTGAGGATTGATTGTACCGAACTGTTCGTCTTTCTTCAGAGTCCGGCAAAGATCGTCGGCTCTGTTTTGGTGACCTTCGGCTGATAGGATTAGTTAACAATTTGGAGGGATTAGATGTGAATTGAACTACTGAGTAACGATTATCAGTAGGTTTAAATGATCATACCGGTTATCAGCAGGTTTCTGAAATTTCAGAAATTTTCCGGCGAAAACAGATAATCCGGCAACGTCGTCTGGAAAAGATTCTGGGTGAGGGATTGATATTAGAATTTTCCAATAATGGAATGAAACAGAAAAATTGAAGTAATTACCGTGTAGATGAAAGTCTCGGTTTTCGGCGACTTGCAGAGATTTTCCGGCGAGTGAAATTTCTTACGACAGAGAATCTTCAGAGGTTTAAGGTGAGTGGGAGTGATGTCAGTATGAGTTCTATGATCTTATTTTTGGGTAAGAAGAAAAGATGGATTGAACTCGGTTTTCCGGCGAAAATTTCCGGTTAATTTACAGAGAATTCCGGCGACTTGCGGCGAAATTTTCTGAGCAAAAATGGAGAGTGTAGTTGGATAGATTCGTGAGTTTAACCGATGAACAAAGATAAATCCCGAATTTGAATTTATTTTCGGTTTCAATGGTAATTATGGTAATGAATGAAATTGATGGTTTTATTTCGGTTATAACCGATATGGCTGTTAATGTAAGCGTTATGACCAAAAGAAAGGCAACATTTGACGAATTTGTCGGGATTTCCGGCGTCAGCGGTTTTGGGCGCGTTGTGTAACTGGGTTTTGATTTCTAGATTTAATTTATGTATTAATTGTTTCAATATGTAAACAAAGATCACGAGTGGCGGAGCGGTTGGATGTGTGTGTGTTAAAGCTGTGCTGACCCTGACCGGTGACCCGGGTTCGAATCCCGGCTTCAGCATATTATTTTTAATTCACTATTTTTAATACATTTTCAAAAATAAATTTTATATTCTTATATACTTATTAATTATGTATCGTTTAAAATTAATTTGGGCATTAAATACGCAACGAAATTTTTAACTGGGTGTTCGGTTAATAAACGAAGCGGGTTTGGTAAATCCGGTTTGTGTGGATGTTACAGTATCCCCTACTTTTTAGAAATTTCGTCTCGAAATTTAAGTAGTGACATATTTGTCTAAAAAGGATGGTGTTTAGTTTGACAGTTACATACTTAGAAAGGAGTAAGAATTCAAATTTTGTTTGAGGCGGTAACGTTCCTTGTAAGGGTTGAGTACCCTGCTACAGGAATCGCTTTTTGATGCCTAAGATAATGAATATTGATAAACAGAGTTGATTGACTAAATATGATTTCATGCGCAAGAGTTTTGATATGCTTGGAAAGATAAGGTTATATCCTAAAAACAAAACTTCTACTACTAAAACCTACATGGAACTTCTCATAACCGCCTGACAATGCCTCTGATCCTTTGGCAAGAATACTTATATATAGGAAGTACCAGCGGCGTATCCACCATATTCTCGTCAAATTTTCATTGGTTTTATCAGTAAGTTATGATTGGTTCTATGATGTGACTCTAGAACATAAATAAACACAACAACCAATATCTGAGTCCTAATTCTGATAGTATACATGTTTGAATGGTGACACAATCCAATTTCTTTAAATGATGAGATGATATGAATGCTAAATCACTGAGTATAAAACAAACTTCAACCAAGACATTACTAAATCCTACATGGAACTTCTCATAACCGCCTGACAATGCCTCTGATCCTTTGACAAGAATACTTATATATAGGAAGTACCAGCGGCGTATCCACCATATTCTCGTCAAATTTTAATTGATTTTATCCGTAAGTTATGATTAGTTCTATGTGACTCTAAAACATAAACAAACACAATCAATCAAAGCTTGAGTCTTAATTCTGATAGTATACATGTTTGAATGATGACAGTACCTCTCTCGTTTGTTATGATGGAGAGGTTAGTCTATGTAGAAATGAGACACAGCTCAACTTCTTTAAATGTTGAGATTGTAAGGATGATATGAATGTTAAATCAATGAGTATAAAACAAAACTGAAATAGTAATTTGCATCAAGATTCTTGGATAAATTTCCAATTTATAATTGGGATACGGGAAAATTGAGATAACATAAAGAAAAACGTAAAAACTAAGCGGTTGGAGTTGAATCTTGATTTTCAGTGAAAGGGACTAGTTGGGTGTTTTCGTTTGGGCCGTCATTATCTTCAACAGGATTGGCGTTGATGTGAAAACTCTTCCTCTTGATGGTGGCCTAGTGATTAGGTTTCCTTGATTTGCTTGGTTAACTGGGTTTGCTTGAGCTTGGGCGTTTATGATGTTAACCAATTGAGGGCACGTGTTTCTAAAGTGGGTAGGGTCTCCACAATTGAAACAAGCTCGAACATATGGGAACATGGGGTATTGGGGTTGTTGATATGTTTGGATCATGTTTTGAGTAGGGGGTGAGGTTTGGTTTTGAGGGGTGCGGCAAACCTTGCTCAAATGACCATAGCGTCCACAATTCGCACATAGTCGACAAAGTATGGTAGATGGATGGTGATAAAAACAGGTGTTACATTGAGGGTGAGGTCCAAGGTAAGGTTTCTTATTTGGGTAGGTTGAGTTGGGTGCTACTTGAGTGATTGGGATAGCTTGGAGGGGTACGGCTTGTAAGGCTGGTTGATTGCGTTGGGTGACAGCGAAAAGTTGCTCATCTCGTTTCCTCTTGGAAATGGGTTGAGAAGGGGATTCGGTTTGGGTGGAGTTTGAAATTTCAGTTGATGCTTTATCTCTTTTCTTCTCCTCCTTGAAGTCTTTATTCCGTAAACGGTTCTCGGTGAGCTCTGTAGCTATCTCCATTGCTGCTTCCAAAGTTGCAGGTGTGGTACTTATTACAGAGTCTTGAATTTTGAAGGAAGACCTTGAATGTAGTGTTCGATCAAACGGTAGAGGGGAGTGAACAAGTTGGGAACCATTTGATTTAACTCGAGGAATCTCTTGTTGTATGTAGTGTGGTCGCCTTCCTTTTGTTTCAACGAATAGAACTCATCCTCTAATTTTTCGCTCCTTGGGCAAAACCGTCTTGTCATGATTTCTTTATACTCTTCCCAAGTCAAAGTCATAGCATCTTCAACACCCCGTTTGGCCTTCTCTATATTCCACCAAGTAAGTGCTATTCCAAATAAACGACCAGTAGCATATCGCACTTTGCGATCATCCGGGCAATCGCAATTTAGAAAAATGTTTTCCATTTCTTCAAACCAATAGAGAAGAGCGGTGACACCTTCAGTCCCTTCGTATTTTGTAGGGTCGCAGGATTTGAAATGCTTGTAGGTGCATTTACTGGTATTTGGGGGAGGGTTAACAACATTTTGAACATCTTGATTGACGGGATTAGCGGTAAGGGCTTGTTGGACTTGGACTACAATGTTGGGTATTACGGCAGCCATTTGTTGAACGATTTGGGCAGCCATACGCTCGCGAGCTTTTTCTGCTCTCATCTTCCTACGAGCGGAATTAGAAGACATCTACAAGGAATACATATGAAGAGTATGAGTTGGATGTTTTTGGGATCATGTCGTATTTAGGAATGAACATTCATAAAATAAACATAGCATAATAAATCTACTACATCCATAGGATGTCTTGGGCTTTGCTCGTAATTGGGCCTTGCATGCCGCCATACTTCACCTTCGTAATCACGTGGGCCCCCATGTTTACCGGGTTTTTCATATGGTTCGCATGTGTTAGCCTGATTACGTACACTAAAACCCGGAGAAAATCGAGAAATATGTATGTAACGTATGATATTCGGAATGTATCCAGGTGTGGACATGGTGACACCTCAAAGTGGGGTTAGTTCGAACGACGTTTGGTGTGGCATGCTTTGGCCTAATAGGTCCTTCGTACTCTCATCGTTAGTCCCCAGGTACGCAAACTGGTCCGTTATATTGGATTTATACGAATGCCAACCTAGACAGGACGTTCCGACTACCGGTACTTGTACCCTTACAGTTACTACATGCCCGTCGCAGAACTCACTTTGATGAGATTTGAAAAATGAAAAATGCGACAAAATCTTGAATAACGGAAGTATGAAGATGATTTGAATATGTGAATATTGTAACATGTATGATGAATATGTATGTAAGTATGTATGTTTGACTGTAAGTATAATTCACTATGTATCACAAAATGTAATATTGGAAATGTTTGCATGCATTTGTGTATGTAATAAATATGAAACAAATAAATATCATAAGTTTGCATGTAACCACATAAACAATTAAAATCTAGTCAACTATAGTATAGGCTCTAAGGGTCTAATAACCTAACCTATATCCCAATAGTCAAAAGCTCTGATACCAATCTGTCACACCCCGACCCGCAGCGGAAAAGGTGATCGGGGCATGATTGGGTTATCATCAAAGCTCATGACATTTATTATAATGTTTCATATTTATTATTTCAATTTAAAAGAGATCATACAATCATATCAAACAAATACAATATGTTCTATTCATCCTTCTAAACTTCATTATTTTTCTTCTAAGGCATTTTCCTATGTTTTCCTTGCTTCATGCTGTTCACCTGTATCATATGTAAAAATGGTTTTTGGATCAACAAAAAGTTGGCGAGTGAACCTTGTTAGAAAACATTTATTATTTATTTCTTGTTGTATTTAATATTGAAAAATTGTGCAATATTCATATATGAACAAACGTAAATAAACATATGCTAACAACAAATAGCATACAATAACAAACCAACAGCATACGATATCAAACAACAACAAACAATAACATACAATAACAAACCAATAGTATACAATAACATATCAACTTGCATGAATATATAACATGAATGAAACTGTGCGATCAAGGCTCAATCAAACGAAGCCGATCGTATTGCATGTACTGAAAATGATAAATGTCTGTGCGATCAAGGCTCAATCAAATGGAGCCGATCGTATGTTGGCAACGCCAAGTTCACGCTCATAATGTAATGGGGAACTGCTCAACGCTCATAATGTAATGGGGAGCGGCGGCCTATGAAATTGCATGTACCGAAAATAATAAATTAAATCTAAACAATATCCACACAAACAGTTTACACAAGCTGAATACACAATTATTCATGATATGATGTATGCACAATGATTTAAATATAATAAATAGTAAGACACATGATACACCCCAAAAACGTGATTTAAATGGGGGAATTTGTAGAGATTCACTCACATTGGGTGTGTTTAGCTGATGATGTTGAATGCGCACGAGTTTAGAGGATTGATCGACGAGGAAAAACTAACCTAATGTTGGCAACGCCAAGTTCACGCTCATAATGTAATGGGGAACTGCTCAACGCTCATAATGTAATGGGGAGCGGCGGCCTATGAAATTGCATGTACCGAAAATAATAAATTAAATCTAAACAATATCAACACAAACAGTTTACACAAGCTGAATACACAATTATTCATGATATGATGTATGCACAATGATTTAAATATAATAAATAGTAAGACACATGATACACCCCAAAAACGTGATTTAAATGGGGGAATTTGTAGAGATTCACTCACATTGGGTGCGTTTAGCTGATGATGTTGAATGCGCACGAGTTTAGAGGATTGATCGACGAGGAAAAACTAACCTAATTAATAACGAAAAGTAAGGTAAATAAATGGATTTTATTAACAACTTTAATAGGATTTTTGGATATATTTTTGTGAGTTTAAGGCTATTTTCTAACTTTAAAAATGTTATTTCTAAGTATTTTTAATTGATTTTTAATTTAAATAAATAAATAAAATAATAACAAAAAAATGTTGATTTTTGAGCGTTGACCGTTGACTGTTTGACCGGTTTTATTGTGTGTAAGTATGCGCCGGGCAGGAATCGAACCCGAGACCTGCCGTACGCGTGCACGCAGCTCTACCAACTGAGCTACGTGTCTAACCCGAAATATTTCTGTTTTTAATTATATTTATATACTAATTAGATTAATCCGAAAATCATTTATTTAAAAACGATTTAATTGCATAACTCGGTGCTCGCCACAGGTCTCGAACCCGGGACCTGTGGTTTAGTTTGGCACACAGTCCACCGCTGGACTGTGTCTAACTTGGTAAATATTCTGGTTATTATTATACTTAACATCTTACTGAGTTAACCCGGTTCGGTTTTTAAAAAAAACATTTTATTACAGCGAATGTGTGTGTGACAAGGATCGAACTCGAGACGTTATGCATATTGTTTGCACACAGTCCACCGCTGGACTGTGTGTCTAACCCGTTCATAATATCGATTTTAATTAATCTTATAACATACACAACTTCGTCTTCTTCGTTCAAAACACAGACATCGATTAACTGAGTGTTATTGGTTAAATTAATTTAACGAACATTATGAGCAATCGTAATGTAATGAACAGAAAAAGGTTTGAGGATTGATTGTACCGAACTGTTCGTCTTTCTTCAGAAGTCCGGCAAAGATCGTCGGCTCTGTTTTGGTGACCTTCGGCTGATAGGATTAGTTAACAATTTGGAGGGATTAGATGTGAAATTGAACTACTGAGTAACGATTATCAGTAGGTTTAAATGATCATACCGGTTATCAGCAGGTTTCTGAAATTTCAGAAACTTTCCGGCGAAAACAGATAATCCGGCAACGTCGTCTGGAAAAGATTCTGGGTGAGGGATTGATATTAGAATTTGTCCAATAATGGAATGAAACAGAAAAATCGAAGTAATTACCGTGTAGATGAAAGTCTCGGTTTTCCGGCGACTTGCAGAGATTTTTCGGCGAGTGAAATTTCTTGCGACAGAGAATCTTTAGAGGTTTAAGGTGAGTGGGAGTGATGTCAGAATGAGTTCTATGATCATATTTTTGGGTAAGAAGAAAAGATGGATTGAACTCGGTTTTCCGGCGAAAATTTCCGTTAATTTACAGAGAATTCCGGCGACTTGCGGCGAAATTTTCTGAGCAAAAATGGAGAGTGTAGTTGGATAGATTCGTGAGTTTAACTGATGAACAAAGATAAATCCCGAATTTGAATTTTATTTTCGGTTTCAATGGTAATTATGGTAATGAATGAAATTGATGGTTTTATTTCGGTTATAACCGATATGGTTGTTATGTAAGCGTTATGACCAAAAGAAACGGCAACATTTAACGAATTTGTCGGGATTTCCGGCGTCAGCTGTTTTGGGCGCGCTGTGTAACTGGGTTTTGATTTCCAGATTTAATTTATGTATTAATTGTTTCAATATGTAAACAAAGATCACGAGTGGCGGAGCGGTTGGATGTGTGTGGGTTAAAGCTGTGCTGACCCGGTAGACCCGGCTGACCCGGGTTCGAATCCCGGCTTCAGCATATTATTTAGTTCACTATTTTATTACATTTTCAAAAATAAATTTTATATTCTAATATACTTATTAATTATGTATCGTTTAAAATTAATTTGGGCATTAAATACGCAATGAAATTTTTAACTGGTTGTTCGGTTAATAAACGAAGCGGGTTTGGTAAATCCGGTTTTTGACGGATGTTGCAAAAACGCTATATCTGTTGCATATAACGTGACTTTTTTTTATTTGTTTTTAAGGTTTTTAATTATTTTTTTGGTTTTCTCATTTAAACTAGTTTTCTCATAATCCATCCCATATATATATGGGAACAGCTAGGGAATAGTTGAATTTGGCGGACTTTTAGCCTCACATCTTGCAATATATCTGGGTCCAAGAAGTGATCAACGGTTCTAAGCCAGTGTCATAAGGCATATCCATGGGGTGGTATGCCCTTTCTCTTTCGACATCGCCACAACCTCCATGGTCAAGAAATTCTTCTTTAGCGTCGTGCTTATGGCCGGAGTGTCACTTCATAAGCACATGCTTGATGCCGCCAGTCAAGTTTGAGCTTCCAAATCTTGTTCAACTTCATCAAAGTTGAAGTTTTCCTTGGAATTAAATAAAAAATTTAAAACATCATATAAAATACATTAAAAAGTTTAATGGCTGCGTTTGCAGCTGAACGTGCCGTTAAATGGAAGCAAATGGCTGCGCTTTTGCACCCATTTCCAACCGCGTTTGCTGCCATGAACGTGCCGTTAAACGGCTGCAAGCACAGCATCAAATGGGTGAAAAACACAGGCGTTTTCTGCTTTGTTTGCGGCCGTTTAACAGTGCGTTTACGTCTGCAAACGCAACAGCAAATGGGTGTAAAACCACAGACGTTTGCTGCTGCGTTTGCAGCCGTAAACGCTGTTAAATGGCTACTAACACAACAGCAAACAGCCGCGCTTTTACCCCTGTTTGCTGCCGCTTAACAGTGCTCTTACGACTTCAAACGCAGCAACAAACGGGTGCAAAAACGCAGCCGTTTGCTACCGCGTTTGCAGCCATTTACCGACGCATTTACGACTGCAAATGCAGCAACAAACGGCTGTGTTTTTACACTCGTTTGCTGCTGCATTTGCAGTCATAAACTCGCAATTCAATGGCTGCAAATGCGGCAGCAAACGGCCACGCTTTTACACCCGTTTGCTTCTTCTTAACGGCGCATTAACGGTTGTAAACGCAGCAGCAAACGTTTGCGTTTTTACACCCGTTTCCTGCTGCGTTTGCAGCCGTAAACACACCGTTAAGCAGTAGAAAACCGGTGCAAAAGTGCAGCCGTTTAACGGATATATGTTTTGTAGGCTTTGTGATGATTATCAAGAAACGAGCGAGTGCTTAAGAATGTATTATCCGCAAAGCCTACAAACGTATATCCACTACCATCAAAGCAACAAGTAGCCTTTTAATGTGAAATAACTTATTTACATTTTAGTGGTTCATAATGGCATCCTTATGAGTTTTCGAAACTTTGTCCTAACCCATTTTATCGATTAGGATGGTCTGCCACATATACATACCCGCCTCACGTGAAAATAGGTCGCTTGGTACGTCGACAAGGGTATAGGTTACATCCCTATCAAATTTAAGAGACCCCCACCCCGCTTTCACATTCTTCGAAGCTTTTGATTTTTTGCTTCCCCTAACTCTCCTTGGGGAACCGCTGTAGTTAAAATATAATTAGTGATAACATGTATAATAAGTGAAACAAAAGTACTTAATAATAATTTATAGCTTACGGTCAGTCTCATGTGTCCCTCTCTGGAAAGGATCTGGCGGTGGTGGATCCCTAGCTCCGTCACCCCATGTCTCCAGGGGAGCACATCCGCCATGAGATAAACAAATAGAAACCACAAAGAAAACATTTTTCCTAAAAAGTTACGAATGTTACAACAAGTGTATCAAATAAAAATTAATAAAAAGTACAACAAGTTTAACAAATATGCAAATAAAGATTTCAACAAGTGTTTTTCAAATACCAATTAATATAAATTACAATAACTTTTTTTTAATCAAACTTGATGTCATAATCAGGATAGTCCTCATCATAATCAGTCTCAAGCACCAACACTTGATTGACGATAGCCATTAGGGGATCAACTTAAGTTGCAGGCTCACCTGAAGTAACATGAGAATACCCAATTTGAAAGTATTAGGTGAGGTCAATGATAAGTGGACAGTCAGATAAAGAGTTGTTATGGACAACGCCAATATCTTCCAAGTTATCATCAACATTTTGAACCGGCTCAACGCGGTCATCATTTAATCGCCAAACCCAAATTTTTCGATGATTAATGTTTTCTACTACCCACCAATGTTTTTTTTTGTTTCGAGGCGGTTCTTGGATGAAGAACACTTTCTTGGCTTGCAAGCAAATATGAGTTGATCGTCTTTATCCCATTCATGTTTAGTGCTTAAACTGATGATATTATTGTCATATGTTGGGCCCCTAGCTAAAAGGTTTACACATTAGAGTTTCCTTATAGGCCCAGGGTTGTAATTAGTGGGTTTTGAGTTTAGTATAAATACATGTGTTGGGGTTAGGATTGAGGTTGCTTGTATCAAACACCATTCAGTGTATGAAAGTTGATTAATCAGAGATTGTTCTTGTTGTGTTCATCTAATCTTTCTTTCCGCAATCGGTTAGTTGCTTCGATATCGTGTACAGATCCGAAGCAGGGACTTACAATTAGTATCAGAGCCTGCTGTTCGATACAGGCTCTTAGTGTCACGGGCAGAAGAAGAACTGTTGCTGTTAGTCATCTCGGAATATCACTGTTGAAGAACTATTGAAGATCGGTGCTTCTTTCTCATCTCGGACTGCTACTGTTCTGAGAAAACCAAGGAGATTCAATCAATTCGGATCCGGAATCGTCAAAGATCCCGAAGAACACGAAGAAGATCATCCATCTCGGATTGATCCCGGACAACTGTTCATTGGCCTTCTCAACAACCTTATCCGGATTACTCGCATTCCAGATATGGATCACTGTTTAAATTAATTTGTATTTATCTGTTTGTAGGAATTTCGGAATACTATTGATTTCGGATAAGGGTTCTCAATTCGGATAAGGATCTGTTAATTTCGGAGCAGGCTCTTATTTCAGATCATGCTCTAATTCTGGATCAGGCTTCCATTCTGGATCAGTTTTCATATTTCGGATAATCACTCATCTCGGATTGGTATTCATCTCGGATCACAAATAATCCGGATAAGACTTTTCATCACGGATCTCTTGCAACTCGGATCAAGACAACATTTCGGATCTCCATTCCGATAGACATTTCATCTTGGATCAAGAAAGCATTTCGGATTCATCCAAGTTACTGTTGATGTGTCTTTGATAGCATTCCAGATTATTGTTTCGGATTCTCATTTCGGACCACTATCTCGGACTCATTAAGGACTGTTCATAATCAGAAATTAAAACTAACTTAAATGTTATTTGGAAAATTTTCAAAAAATGATGAACAGTTACATGACAGCTCAGGATCTAACAAATGCCACCCTGGCAGCTTCGCAGTCGCAGACGCTGCTCTTCACCAAGAGCTAGACCAAGTCATTGGCACTTCTACAAAGGTGCCGTGTTTTCTATATGGTGACGAATACTATGAATGGAAGTTCAGGTTTGAGCAATACTCAAGGCTAAAGAGCCGGGGGTTTGGAGATGTATCATGAATGGTCCTCGAACCATTGTTTATAGCACTACTGAAGATCCATACACAAAGATCCCCAAACCTAGTCATTTGTGGACTCCGGAAGACGTGAAGATAATCAAAGAAAATGAGAAAGCCTCGGCTGTTCTAACAATGGCACTCGAACCCGACATCTCCATAGCTGTCAGAAATTGTAAGACGGCTAAGGAGGTATGGAGCGAACTACAGAATCTGTATGAGGAAACGTTGATATGAAGGCAAGCCGGGTTAATCAGTTGAATTGTTAAGACGGCTAAGGAGGTATGGAGTGAACTACAGAATCTGTATGAGGGAAACGTTGATATGAAGGCAAGCCGGGTCAATCAGTTGAATCAACAATTCAACTCATTTAACCACATATATGGAGAAACCATTGAGAATCAAATTCGAAGATACATGAAGCTTGTCTCTCAGATGATTTCAGCTGAAATCTCTCTTACAAACAGTGCTATGAATAGACAGCGGTTGAACTCTTTGCCCAAGAGCTAAGATGCTGATGTGGGCATGATCAAGAAGACGAAAAATCTGAACGATCTCACCCTCACGGAAATGACTGCAACTATCAAGTCACGTGAGATAGATAATAAACAGAGGGACATCAATCATCAAAGCAGTCTGATGGCAACTGGTATTATAGGACAGAACGCGACATTAATGTCTTAGAATCTTGTTTACCACCCTCTGCAAGGAAGCTCGCACACACCGGGTAGCTCTAACTTGGTGTATAGTCCTCTCACCGCTGCACAGAAGACTCAGTATGTTTACGGTCTTCAATCTCAGACTCCTACGATGATCTCTATGGCACAGGTTCAGACACAATATCATGCCCAGTATCCTAGCATGGTTTATAATCCTGCCATTCCTGCAACAACTCAACAAGGCAGCATTCCTCAATCTGCTGTTCCCGACCCAGCTCCTGCTCCAGTTGTGTCCAATTCTGCTTTTCTCACAAAAGAGAATAAGGGGAAATTGTCCATAGCTGCTTCAATGATTAATAGTTTGAACGCTTTCTTAGCAGGTGACTTGACCCCTCCATCTGTTCTCCTAACTGAAGTAGATCGGATCATGGAGGAGGATTTAGACGAGATTGACGTGTCCTGGAATCCTGCGATGGCTACCTTCCATGTCAAAAAATTTCAAAAGAAGTACGGGAGGCAACCATTGATGAATCTGAAGAATGGGCTAACGAAAGATAAGCTCAGGTGTTATACAAGTCATGAGCCAGGGCACTTCGCACGGGAATGCAAGAAGACTCCATCTGGATATGTCTCATCCAGAGTGGCAGATTTTCAGAAAAGTGACAGAAGCTCGTGCCCGTCTCACCTTCAAAGTCTCCTTCATGTCCCTCGAGCAGCTCTAGCGGGAAATCAACAGCCTTGGTGGCACAGCAGCACGAAGGGTTTAACTAGGCAGATGCTATAGCTCAGACAGAGACTCTGAATCTCTCCAAGAACAGCAATCATTGCATGATGGCGCAGACAGTTAAGACACCTTATCTCTCAGAAACGATAAATCGCATTCTCTATTCAGATAGCTGTCATTTTAAATTATCACAAATGCGCGCCCATAATTCGAATCTTGTAGCTGAATATAATCAAGCTAAATCGCAAAACATCGCCCTTAAACATAAGAACAAGCTTCTTATGGAAAAGGTCGAAGCACAGAACGACACATAGCTCAGCTAAAGCCTAACTTGAACCAACAACAATGTTGGGTATACGACTATAAGCTAAAATTAGCTGAAAAGGACGTAGAACTTCAAGCAGCTTTAGCCAAGCTAAATTCCTTGACAGGAAAGTTTCAAGAAAATGAATTAAATATTAAAAAATTTAAAACTTCCAGCAAATTGGTCAAGGACTTGTGTGATCTGCAGCTTAAATATAAGGAAAACAAAACAAAAGGCCTTCAGTATGATAGGGCTCCTCCACCATATAATCATAATTATACACGAATGCCTGATTCTGAGGCAGAACTAGAAAATGAAAAAATATGATGTATGGTAAACCCTCGGATTACTTTTCAAAACCGTGGAAGCCCTACTACCTAAAGTTTTCTAAGCTAACTAAACTCAAGAAGAACGCTGTTTTTAGCCCTTCCAAACCAGTTTCGCAAGAATCTCGTGACCCACCCTCTTGTAGTTCAGATGGTTTTGAGAAAATGACGCCTAAAGAAGAGGCAGCGACACCACTTAAGGAATCAAACCAAGAAAATTCTCCTGAAATAGACACAATGAACGGTACTAACGCTTCTACTTCATGTGCAGAAGAAATATTAGTTGAGGATATTACAGGTGGTGATGAAGAATGAATGTCTAAATTCAAATTCAGACAATTCAGCTGCTGATTATGATTTTTATAAACCTGCTTTTGACATTTTGAATCCTTTTCTTGCTAAACAATCTAAACTCTCAGACAATGTTGGTTGTGTTGATAAGTTAGACGGTTTTAATTCTGGTTTTTCATCTGATGTGTTGTTATGAACTCTGATACTGCATGTGATAATTCTTGTGATGAAAACATAAATTTTGCTAGAGGTACAACATCGACAGATGATTCGGTTTCCTCAGTTCCCACTTAAGAGACTGAAAGTTCTTCTGAGAAGCTCCACCTGTTGATGCTATTCCTAGTGTCCACTATGATGAAATCAACCAACCAACCGACTCTGTGATGAGTGACGCTGGCAAAGTACCAGAAGAATCGGGCGAATCAGATTCTTCAAAGGAAGATCAGTTGACGGAAAATGAGCAACCTCAATCTGCTGATTGAGATAAAACTTTTGAACCGAATCTGAATTGGAATCTCAAACTTTTCAAAATATAGAGATTTCTTTTGCTACTAACGATCAAAGCTCATCTTTTAACAGTTCAGAAAAGGATGTGACATCCCGGCTTTTCAGGTATCTTAAACGCGCTACTTTATTGTTATTCATTCCTTCGAAGAATTAAATTACGCGCTCAATATTTGGAAATTCTAACGGGTTGTATCTGAATTACGTGCTATGTGTTATTAGACGTTTGTGAATAATTGCCGAGTCGTATTAGATTATCATGAACGGTTAGTGAATTTTATTTATAATCCGAACTGAACCAAGCCTGTGAAACGTTCGACTTCGCGACCAAGCAAACCCAACCCGCCACCCAAACCCCCTTGCGGCCCACAGTTCCTTGCAGCCCATCCTTGCGGCCCAAGGAACTAACCCAAACCGCCCCCCTATCGCGACCCCCTCATGTATACATACATGCATGTTGTGGGAAACCTTCAAAAAAAAAAACAAAACCCTAACACTCTAGTTGAAGTTGACGGCAGCCCCCCCCCTCTCTCGGTCGCGCAAGTCTACACCCCTCGGATCGATTCCAAGCTTGTCCCGGTTCGCTAATTATCATGGTTTCAAGGTTAGGGTTTAATTGTATTGCGATTCACACTAGGTTTTGTGTAATCTTGATCATGATTATGTGCTTGTATGATTATTATTATGAAAAAGTGTTGTGGTGTATGATTAGTTCGGATGATATGCGAATCTTTGCGTTGTGATGATATGTTGAATATTAAAATCGTAGGCTGCGTTTTATCCATAAATATCATGATATATATTTAGGGTTTGCATGAATATTGATATATATGATGATATTTGACAAGTTAACCTGCTGTTAATCAATACAATGCTCATGACGTTACACATGTTCTAATGCGATAAAGTCGAAAACAGTAAGCTGATTGACATTTACAGCCAACTTCAGTTGGCTGTAACCTGATCATTATTTATCGAAAAGTGGATTTTCTGAAACCTAAAACGTGTATTTCTGAAAAACTCTTCAAATGGCGCCGGATTCATATTTTTCTGAGGTCGTTTGCTATTTTTAAATGGTCATTTAGTGCAGCAGTTGAAGCTGCTTAAATTCTGCAGAATTTGCAGGTTGTTTAACGACTCGGATCTCATAGTCTGTATGGGGTTAGGTCATGATATATGTACAGTGACTGGAGATGGGAATTTCCGAAAATCTTCCACTGGAATTTCGTTAATCGGATGAAAGATGATTTTTAAATAATTTTTCTCGTGGACTGCAGTCAGAAAGTGACGAATCTGACTGCAGCCTTGTATATAAATGTTTATAAATAATTGGTAAAGATTTAGGATTTGAAAATTTTACACACAATTCTACAGTCTAATTGAAACCTCCTGTAAAAACATTGGAATTTTTGGAACGTTGGAACTATTTTATAAAAATCCTCGAAAACAACCCAGTTATGAGTGTACAAGCTGAAACATAATAACTTGCGTTTGTGTGCACCTAAGTGTTGTATGAGTCATCTGTGTTTATGAAAAATTGGTTTGATCGTTGTTTTGTATGGTGATACTTTGCATGCATGATTATGGTTTCGAATTGGTTATTACGTGTGCCGTATTGTGTGTTACTTATGCGTAGGGTTTTGTGTCAGTGTGTTCACACACTAACTTTGAATCGGTTGACATGTTAGGACGCGATTAGCGGTTCCATCCTTTGCTTCTTTTGCGTTTATCTAACTGAGCAATTTAAGGTGAGTTCACGGCCCATATTTTATCTGGTTTTGAACAACAGGGGGAGAAACATGTATACATTCTACAACTCTATCTTTTACATTATGCGAAATTAACGTCGTTAACTATTCAGTAACTAAGTTAATGTTAATGTATGTTATGGTCACTAAGTAGCTTTATCACGGAAGTCCTCAACCAACTCTCGGATCGTTAGTATTGGGTTAGATAGCGGGGACTTATAGTAGTACTAATGGGCTCGACAAGCCCCACCCGAGCTAGTCGCGCTAGCCGACCAGGAATGGTCAACGGGTGATTAATTTGGCCTAACTTTTGCCAAGGTCAGTGATAGACCTAGCAACACAGAGGCAACAACAGTCAGCTTCGACCGCGAACTCTTACGTGACGTAACTTTAGGCTCGCTACCTACACGTTAACATTGAACTTAATTACGAACCAACCTTATTATTCCAAGGTTAGGAATAATGGAACTATATCGTTATCCCGGGTTAGGGATAACGGGGGAAAACAATCTTTTAACCAAAGCTTGTGAACTTATAAAAACCTGTGAACTCACTCTTCTTTAATGTTGACACTTGTTTCTTTGCATGTTTCTCGGGACGCTAGGAGCGCTAGGTGCACTTACTTGCATTTGATCAAGACATTTTATCGAGTCTTTATTTACATAGTCTTTGGGATTTTGGTTTTGGCGTTTATGTTGGCGCCCGTTACTTTATTTTAATGCTTCCGCTAAACTTTGAAACCTTGATATTTTGAAAATGACTATGCATGTTTACAACAAATGTTTTTGGAAAACGTTTAAATAAATCATATAGAGTCGTTCGATATTGCTAGTGTTTGAGATTCTGGTTTGATCACACGCCTCGCGGTAATACTCCGCAAGTGGAAATTGAGGGTGTGACAGATTGGTATCAGAGCCTCTAGCTATAGAGAACCAGGTTTGCATTAAAAGTAGACCTAAACTATAGCTGTTACACGACACTAGACTTAGTTGGCACCGAACTGTGATATCTTGTTATGTGTTATACTACAAATGTTCTATGTGATATATATATATATATATATATATTATATATATATATATATATATATAATATTGTGATATACGCAGCTCGTAACTAACTACGCCAACCCAGCAGGCTATGTCATAATCATCATCCGACAAATCTCGACAATCAAGGGCGTCGGGGAAGGCACCCATGGTCGAACCCTCACCACCTCGTGGCGTGGAGACACACTTAGCTTCTAGGAAAAGACTCGCTCTAGGAGTGGAGTTGTCCTCCCGTTCGACCACCGCTATACCGGTCAAACTGGTTAACTCTTCAGGAGTGGGGGATGATCTACTTAGAGATGTGTTAAGGAAACAACAGGAACAGCTGGAGAGAATGCAAGAGACTATCGAAGCACAGGGATGGATGATACGTCAGCTGACTGGTAAAACTGAAGAGCTCGAGGAAGAGCAAGATGAGAATAGGAGAGTTCGAAGCATTTTAGCTAAGGACCTTCGTGCTGAGCAGCTGAGGGCTGACTGGCTCGAAGACAGAGTTCTTGAGTCCAGTTGGAGGATTCACGAACTGGAGCAGAACCAAGCACCACCTATCCCAGTACCCGCACCAGCACCGGCCCCTCCAGCGCCGGTAGAGGACGAAGAGGAGGATCCAGAGGAAGACCGAGAGATCCGGAGGAGGATCCGGAGGAAGAAGAGCCAGAACAGGACCCGGCTGTTAAAGCTGAAAACGCTGAAGAGGAAGACGGCAGTGATGCGACTTGGGAGATGGAGACATAGATGATTAGCTCGTCTCGCCAATCTCCGTTTTGTTTCCTTTAGTTTGTTTGTTTCCACTTATGTTTGAACTTGGAAATTTTATAATTGAACTGATATGCTTGGTTGGTATTTTGTGAGACATTACAATTTATTTAATCGAATGTTCCTTTTGATTGTTTAATTTGTTGGGTTGACATAAACCAATGTGATCATAGAAGTGTGGAATATGATAACTATATTGGATATATACTTATCGGTGTGTGTTTGTGTTGTCTTGCGAAGATCTGAAATGGCACCGGTCGCCACGGAAATCTCAACATGTCAGAGGAATAATTGGCCGCTTTAATCCAACAACACGTGAATGCTGCTCTAGCAGGTGTTCCTAACCCACCAGCAGGTAACCATTATTAAATTTTCATGGGAAAATCTAATAGTTTGGCTAGTAGACTTTCGCGCTGACTACCTATCCTCTATCCTCAGGAAAGGGTCTTAACCCCTACAAGATGTTCCTGGATGCGAAACCGAGCAGGTTCACGGGAGTTGAAGGACCCATAGGACTGGTCCGTTGGGTTGAAAAGTCTGAATCGGTTTTCGAAATGTGCAATTGCCTTGAAGCTAATAAGGTCAAGTATGCTGCCTCGACGTTGGAAGATGGGGCATTAACCTGGTGGAACGCACAAGTCCAAACGCGTGGACTTGCTGCGGCGAACGCAATGGCCTGGACCGAGTTCAAAGCTCTAATCAAGGAGGAATACTGTCCGCGGGACAGAGTTCAACAATTGGAACAAGCGTTATGGAACCACAAGATGGTCAGGTCAGAAATTGAAGTGTACACGGCAAGACATCATGATCTGGTGTTCCTTTGCCCCGATTTGGCTAACACCGTCGTTAAACGACTTGAGTTTTATCTTGGGGGTCTGGTCCCTGAGATCCAGGGCATGGTAATGTCTAGCAACCCTACGACGGAGCAACAAGCGATTAGGCTGGCGCATAAACTCACCGATAAGGCGGTGGAGCAAAGGAAGTTACCACCTAGGGGTGCAACTGAAATTGTCCCTGATAACAAAAGGAAATTTGAAGACTCACCTGCTCGGCAGTCTTCATCAGCCCAGCCACAACAAGGAAACCAGAAGCGGTCCAATAATTTCAACAACAATCGGGGTCACAACAATCAATCTGCCAACAACACCCAGAACTCGAGCGGCTATGCGGGTCGAAAGCCGCAATGTAATCGTTGTAACCTCCATCCTCATGTCCCTTGCGCCGAAAATCGCTGCCAACGATGTGGCAAAGCAGGACACGCGGCAAAGGATTGTCGCGGGGAGATTATGTCACGACAGAATCAGAACCAGCACCAGGGCCAACAGCAGGGTAATAACCGGGGATGCTATCAGTGCGGTAGCACTGCCCATTTCAAGCGAGACTGCCCGCAACTTCGCAACAACAACAATGGTGGGAATAACAACAACAACAACAATACAACATAACAACAATGGCAACAATGGAAATGGTAGCACAGGAGGTGCCAAAGGACGTGCATTCACGCTAGGCCGTGGAGAGGCCCGAAACGACTCGAATGTGGTCACCGGTAAGTTTCCACTTAACGATCATTTTGCTACAGTACTTTTTGATACGGGTGCGGATAAAAGTTTTATATCTGAGTCTTTTAGAAAGAACCTAAATCTCACACCTAAACCCCTAGAGACCCCTTATGTCATAGAACTAGCCGATGGTAAATCTGTAGATGTGACCCATCTAGTGACCGGCTGTCAACTTAAACTCGCGGGTCACACCTTTACCATTGATCTGATGACAACTACTCTGGGTAGTTTTGATGTGGTAGTCGGAATGGACTGGCTATCCGACGTCCGAGCTGAAGTTCTCTGTTTCGAGAAAGCTATCCGTATTCCGCTCTCTAAGGACGAAGTCTTATTGGTGCAAGGCGAGAAGGCAGGTGTCGTCATGAACATCATCTCTTACATGCAAGCCCAGAAGTATCTTCGGAAGAAAAACTCTTTTGCTTTGCTCGCACAGGTCACCGAGCAGTCTAAGGATGACAAGCGGATTGAAGATATCCCCATCGTCCGTGACTTTCCCGATGTGTTTCCAGAGGAGTTACCCGGTCTTCCACCACATCGACAAGTAGAGTTTGAAATCGAATTGGCGAGTCATGCGACTCCTGTCGCCAAGGCCCCGTACTGCTTAGCTGTAGCAGAGCTGCAAGAGCTGTCTACCCAACTTCAGGAATTGTTGGAAAAAGGATTTATCCGACCCCGTACTTGGGGAGCTCCGGTCCTTTTTGTCAAGAAGAAGGACGGGACCTTCCGCATGTGCATCGACTACAGGGAACTCAATAAGGTTACCGTCAAGAACCGATACCCATTACCTCGCATCGACGATCTTTTCCACCAGCTTCAGGGGTCAAGCTACTACTCCAAGATTGATCTATGGTCCAGTTATCACCAGCTACACGTCAGGGAAGAGGATATCTCCAAGACGGCATTTCACACTCGGTATGGCCATTACGAGTTCTTGGTCATGCCCTTCGGTCTCACCAATGCACCCGCGGTGTTCATGGACCTCATGAACCGTGTGTGTAAGCCGTATCTCGACAAGATTGTTATCATGTTCATCGATGATATACTCATCTACTCTAAGGGTGAAGAAGAGCATGTTGAGCATCTGTGGTTATAGCTGGAACTCCTTCAACAGGGGAAACTATATGCCAAGTTTTCGAAGTGTGATTTCTAGATTCGGGAAGTTCAGTTCCTCGGACATATCGTGAATGAAAAGGGTATATACGTTGATTCCACCAAGATCGATGCTATTAAGAACTGGGAAGCACCCAGGACACCGACAGAGATCCGCCAATTTTTGGGTTTGGCTGGTTACTACAGACGTTTCATCGAGGGATTTTCCAAGATTGCACAACTGCTTACCACTCTCACTCAGAAGGGCACCAAGTATGCTTGGGGTGACAAACACGAAGCAGCATTTCAATTACTGAAGCAGAAGCTTTGCAGTGCGCCCATTTTGTCCTTGCCAGAAGGGACAGATGATTTTGTGGTATATTGCGACGCTTCCATTCAGGGATTGGGATGTGCGCTCATGCAACGTGATAAGGTCATCGTGTATGCAACCCGACAGTTGAAGGTTCACCAGAAGAACTACACGACACATGACTTGGAATTGGGAGCAGTTGTGTTTGCACTTAAGATTTGGAGACACTACCTATATGGAACAAAGTGCACAATCTACACGGATCACAAGAGCCTCCAGCATATTTTTTACTCAGAAGGAGTTGAACATGCGACAGCGTCGCTGGGTCGAACTCCTGAACGATTATGAATGTGCCATTCGGTATCACCCGGGTAAAGCTAACGTGGTAGCTGATGCCCTCAGTCGGAAGGAGCACTTGAAACCTCGTCGGGTACGAGCACTACAGTTCACAATTCATTCTGGGTTACCCGAACAGATACGCGACGCACAGCTAGAAGCAGTTAAGGAAGAGAACATCAAGGCCGAATCTGTGGGAAAGATGGAATGCGATTGGGAGGTGAAACCCAATGGTACCTGGTATTTCATGAACCGTATATGGGTACCTCTCTACGGAAACCTCAGAAAGCTAGTTATGGACGAAGCTCACAAATCCCGATACTCTGTCCATCCTGGTTCAGATAAGATGTATCAAGACCTTAAAGCCGCGTACTGGTGGCCCAACATGAAAGCGGATATAGCCACCTACGTGAGCAAGTGTTTGACTTGTGCGAAAGTCTAGGTGGAATACCAGAAGCCATCAGGGCTACTTCAACAATCTGAGATCCCAGTGTGGAAATGGGATCAGATCTCGATGGACTTTATCACTAAACTCCCGTTAACTCCGGGTGGTTGCGATATCATCTGGGTAATCGTGGATCGTCTAACTAAGTCTGCACACTTCCTAGCGACCAAAGAAACAGATAAGATGGATAAGTTGACTCGCGTCTACATTAAGGAAGTAGTTTCTCGGCACGGGGTGCCAACATCCATCATTTCAGACAGAGATGCTCGTTTCACGTCCAACTTTTGGCGGTCACTTCAGAAAGCGTTGGGTACACGCTTAGATATGAGCACAGCTTACCACCCTCAGACGAATGGTCAAAGTGAAAGGACCATTCAGACCTTGGAGGACATGCTTAGGGCATGCGTGGTAGACTTCGGGAACAGTTGGGAAACCCATCTGCCTTTAGTGGAATTCTCGTATAACAACAGTTACCATACGAGTATTCAGGAAGCACCGTTTGAAGCATTGTACGGTCGCAAATGTAGATCACCGGTCTGTTGGGCAGAAGTCGGTGACAGTCAACTCACAGGTCCCGAGTTGATACTTGAGGCTACTGAAAAGATTGTGCAAATCAGAAACGCATGGCAGCGGCACGAGACCGACAGAAAAGTTACGCTGATCAACGACGCAAAACGCTCGAATTTCAAGTAGGCGACCGCGTCCTACTGAAAGTGTCACCCTGGAAGGGTGTAATTCGTTTTGGGAAACGAGGAAAACTAAATCCACGGTACGTAGGCCCATTTATGATTTCGAAGCGTATCGGGCCCGTAGCTTATCAGTTAGACCTTCCTGCCGAACTCAGTGGAGTTCACAACGTTTTTCACGTGTCCAATCTGAAGAAGTATCTGTTAGATGAGACCCTAGTCATTCCATTGGACGAGATTCAAGTGAATGAGCAACTGCATTTTGTGGAACAGCCTATCGAGATCATGGACCGTGAGATCAAGACTCGAAGGCACAGCAAGATACCGATCGTCAAGGTTCGTTGGAACTCTAAGCGTGGACCGGAGTTCACGTGGGAAAGAGAGGACCAAATGAAAAGCAAATATCCACACCTTTTTGCAGCTAGGAGCAGCAATCTGAATTTCGGGACGAAATTCTTTCAACATGGGGATGATATGACAGCCTGGGATTTACTTGTACCATTCTAACAAACTGAATCTTTGAGCGTTGCATTCTAAACCGTGTTTACTCAATTTTCGGGACGGAAATTCTTTCAACATGGGGATAATGTGACATCCCGGATTTTCAGGTATCTTAAATGCGCTACTTTATTGTTATTCATTCCTACGCTGATTTAATTCGGAGAATTAAACTACGCGCTCAATATTTGGAAATTCTAACGGGTTGTATCTGAATTACGTGCTATGTGTTATTAGACGTTTGTGAATAATTGCCGAGTCGTATTAGATTATAATGAACGGTTAGTGAATTCTATTTATAAGCCAAACAGAACCAAGCATGTGAAACGCTCGACTTCGCGACCAAGCAAACCAACCGCCACCCAAACCCCCTTGCGGCCCACACTTCCTTGCGGCCCAAGGAACTAACCCAAACCGCCCCCCTATCGCGACTCCCTCATGTATACATACATGCATGTTGTGGGAAACCTTCAAAAAAAAACAAAACCCTAACACTCTAGTTGAAGTCGACGGCAGCCCCCCCCTCTCTCGTCACGCAAGTCTACACCCCTCGGATCGATTCCAAGCTTGTCCCGGTTCGCTAATTATCAGCGTTTCAAGGTTAGGGTTTAATTGTATTGCGATTCACACTAGGTTTTGTGTAATCTTGATCATGATTATGTGCTTGTATGATTTATTATTATGAAAAAGTGTTGTGGTGATGATTAGTTCGGATGAATATGCGAATCTTTGCGGTTGTGATGATATGTTGAATATTAAAATCGTAGGCTGCGTTTTATCGATAAATATCAGGATATATATTTAGGGTTTGCATGAATATTGATATATATGATGATATTTGGCAAGTTAACCTGCTGTTAATCAATACAACTAAGCGTCATGGCCGTTTACACATGTTCTAATGCGATAAAGTAGAAAACAGTAAGCTAATTGACATTCACAGCCAACTTCAGTTGGCTGTAACCTGATCATTATTTATCGAAAAGTAGATTTTCTGAAGCCTAAAACGTGTATTTCTGAATAATGCTTCAAATGGCGCTAGATTCATATTTTTCTAAGGTCGTTTGCTATTTTTAAATGGTCATTTAGTGCGGCAGCTGAAGCTGCGTAAATTCTGCAGAATTTGCAGGTTGTTTAACGAGTCGGATCTCATATTCTGTATGGGGTTAGGTCACGAAATCTGTACAGTGACTGGAGACGGGAATTTCCGAAAATCTCCCACTGGAATTTCATTAACCGATGAACGATGATTTTTAAATAATTTTTCTCGTGGACTGCAGTCAGAAAGCGACGAATCTGACTACAGCCTTGTATATAAATGTTTATAAATAATTGGTAAAGATTTAGGATTTGAAAATTTTACAAACAATTCTACAGTCTAGTAAACACCTCCTGTAAAAAATTGGAATTTTTGGAACTTTTGAATTATTTTATAAAAATCATCGAAAACAGCCCAGTTATGAGTGTACAAGCTGAAACATGATAACTTGCTTTGTGTGCACCTAAGTGTTGTATGAGTTATCCTGTGTTTATGACAAGTTGATTTGATCGTTGTTTTGTATGGTGATACTTTGCATGCATGATTATTGTTTCAAATTGGTTATTACGTGTGCCGCACTGTGTGTTAGTTATGCGTAGGGTTTTGTGTCAGTGTGTTAACACACTAATTTGAATCGGTTGACATGTTAGGACGCGATTAGCGGTTCCATCCTTTGCTTCTTTTGCGTTTTTCTAACCGAGCAATTTAAGGTGAGTTCACGGCCCCTATTTTATCCGGTTTTGAACAACAGGGGGAGAAACATGTATACGCTCTACAACTTTATCTTTTACGTTATGCGAAATTAACGTCGTTAACTATTCGGTAACTAAGTTAATGTTAATGTATGTTATGGTCACTAAGTAGCTTTATCACGGAAGTCCTCAACCAAATCTCGGATCGTTAGTATTGGGTTAGGTAGCGGGGAAATTATAGTAGTACTAATGGGCCCGACAAGCCCCACCCGAGCTAGTCGCGCTAGCCGACTGGAAATGGTCAACGAGTGATTAATTTGGCCTAACTTTCGCCATGGTCAGTGATAGACCTGGCAACACAGAGGCAACAACAGTCAGCTTCGATCGCGAACTCTTACGTGACGTAACTTTAGGCTCGCTACCTACACGTTAACATTGAACTTAATTACATACCAACCTTATTATTCCAGGTTAGGAATAATGGAACTATATCGTTATCCCGGGTTAGGATAACGGGGAAAACATCAAACTTGTGAACTTATAAAAACTTGTGAACTCACTCTTCTTTAATGTTGACACTTGTTTCTTTGCATATTTCTTAGGACGCTAGGAGCGCTAGGTGCACTCACTTGCATTTATTCAAGACATTTTATCGAGTCTTTATTTACGAATAGTCTTTGGGATTTTGTTTTGGCGTTTATGTTGGTGCCCGTTACTTTATTTTAATGCTTCCGCTAAACTTTGAAACCTTGATATTTTGAAAATGACTATGCATGATTACAACAAATGTTTTGGAAAACGTTTAAATAAATCATATAGAGTTTTCGATATTGCTAGTGTCTGAGATTCTGGTTTGATCACACGCCTTGCGGTAATACTCTGCAAGTGGAAATTGAGGGTGTGACAAAGGATGTCCCTACTGAATCACCCGTTTCCTCTGAAGAATCAGCCACGCAAAATGATTTGAAATCTAATAAAAGGAAACAGAGAACACGTAGATCCAAAAAGAAGAAAACCAAACTGGCACCTCTGCCTACTGAAAAGGCTGCTGCTGATTCAATTCTCATTATGAGAAATTGACTCAGCAACCCCAAACTGAATCTGTTAAGCCACCAGCTGAACAGGAATTAATTAAAATTTTGCCTAAGTCTGCCAACTCCAAACTATCTAATTCAAATCATACAACTTACAAGTGTGCTGATGGTTGTGAGCAGGTTACAGCCAAGACTAAGACCTTGCGCCAGCCGTCAGTACCAGCAAGCAAGAAACTGACAGACAAGCTGCCTAGAATTTCCCAGGCTGAACGGACTGTTTTCTTCCAGAAGATGCAAACCTATTTCAACTGCGGATTTCCCAGGCATATTGCACGAAACTGTCAAAAAGCATTTATGCCTTTCAACGCCCTCTCTTCGAAACATCAGAGAGCTATGCCTAATCGCCTACATTAGGCTCGATTGTCCGGCTAAGCCCTCAAGACTGGAAGATGGCCAAGAGACAAAATCAAAAGTCTCTAAGACCTTCAGGTTCTCTGAATCCTTCTAGCACTCCGAAAGTTGTGCAGAAGTCTGACTCTCCAGCCTGGAGGCCCAAGATCTTGACCAAGACTGTAACATTCATCGAAAAACGGGTTTCAAAACCCGCTTCGTTTAATAACCAAATAATTGGTTAAATGTTCGTTACGTATTTATTGTGCCGGTTATTTTAAATGATACCAAATTAATAAATATTTTGGAATTTAAAACCATAATTAATAAATAATAATGATAAGTAAATCAAATAAAAAAATTTAATAATAAAACGGAAAAGGGTAGCCGGGTCTCGAACCCGGGTCTCCTGTGTAGACACACCCACATCACACCACTCCGCCACACACTTATTTGTGTTCAAATACTTAAACAAATAACATTTATGGTAAAACCGAAAGTCAAAACCTGTAAATCAGCGCGCCCAGAACTCGAAATCGCCGGAAAAACCGAAACTCCGCAAATGTGGCTACTTTCCCAAGATCGAAACGCGTAAACTTGATTCGACATCGGTTATAACCGTTGCTTAACACTCAATTGAGTCAAAACCGTTTCTTTTGAGAATTGAAATCTTTGACCGTGAATTTTGGTCTCCAAATCAAAACCAGTCAGCCTGTCCATCTTATAAATACCCACTCGATTCCTTGTAAACTTTTTCGCTCAGAACCGCACTCTCTTCCTGAAACTTTAATTCTTTCAAAGCACGTTGCCGGAGACTTTCGCACTCGCCGGAATATCGCCGGAATTTCTAACCAGAAAACCGCAGTTGTTCTCCAGACGGTATAATTATCTAAACCTCCTTGTTATCTCTTGATTGGTAGTTTATTTGCTCAAAACAATAATCAAAACTGTTAAATCAGTTCATTCAGCCGGGATCACTGTCGGGACTTTCGAATGATGAAAAAGATGAAGTTGAGTTAGTGTTTTAATATAAATAAAAACGGTATTTAACCGGGTTAGACACACAGTCCAGCGATGGACTGTGTACAAATACAAAACACACGTCCCGGGTTCGAATCACACATGTTTCCGACTTTTTGAAATAAAACCAACATTTTTAAACTTATTCAGATCAATTCACAGCATATATATAAAATTAATATAATCCAGTGTTTATACAGATTAGACACACATCCCGACTGGTTGGGCTGTGTGCACCCGAATCGAAGGTCCCGAGTTCGATTCCGGGTTCTGTAACCAGTTTTGGCCATATTAAATCATTTTTAATAAAAACTAAATAAGGTTAAAGCTAGTTAGTATATATATATAATTAAAACAGAGAATATTTCGGGTTAGACACGTAGCTCAGTTGGTAGAGCTGCGTGCACGTATACGAGAGGTCACGGGTTCGAACCTCACTCGCCGCCTGAATGTCATGCAATCCGACCGGTCAGACCCGGCCAGACCTGTCAAGGTCAACATTTTTTTTAAAATTTGTTTTCTTATTTTTATTTATTAAAGTTTAAAAATTATTTAAAAATACTTAAAAATAAGATTCCTAAGGTTAAAAATTTGCAATAAACTCATAAAAATAAATCTAAAAATCTCATTAAGAGCACTAATTAAAAATATTAATCTCAAATAAATTTATTTATTTATCGAATTATTTCGTTATTATTTAGGTTAGTTTTCCCTCGTCGGTTGAATCATAAAATTTGTGCGCATTCATCATCATCAAGAAACGCATCCACTGTGAGTGAATCTCTACCAATTCCCCGTTTTAATCATGTTTTGGGGTGTATCATGTGTCGTACTATTCTTTTACTTTATTTAAACACTTGTGCATACATCATATCCGTGATCAAATGTGTATTGATTGTTGTGTGAATTATATGTAGATTAAATTTATCATTTCAGTGCACGTATTTCATTAGGCCCATCAGTTCCCCGTGGGATACGGGTTGAGCATGAGGAGCCTCATTAGATCGGCTCCGTTTGATTGAGCCTTGATCTCAAATACATCATCATTCATGTCATATACTCATCCAAAGTGGTTTGTGATTGTTTACATATATATGTTTGCTCACATGTGATTAATGCACGAATTTTCTTTAATAAATAAAACAAGAAATTAGTTAAAATGTTCTATCAAGGTTCACTCGCCAACTTTTGTTGACCCAAAATCTCCCCTGTTTTACACATGATACAGGTGATCCAGCCGAGACAGGAAACACTTAGGATGGCCTAGAAGAATAAACAAGTTTATGCTTTGGAATAAATATATAGTTTCATTTTCCTTTGTAATTGTATGAATTTTGTTTTTGGATATTTAAGTTTGTAATCTGAATTTAATAAATATGAAACATCTTAGTAAATATCATGAGCTTTGGTGATAACCCAATTATGCCCCGACTTTTATTCCGCTGCGGGTCTGGTTGTGACAGATTGGTATCAGAGCTTGTGACTATAGGGATATAGATAGGTTATTAGACCCTTAGAGCCTATACTATAGTTGATTAAATTTTAATTGTTTATGCGTTACATGCAAAATTCATGATGTTTATATGTTTCATGTTTAGTTTCACACCAAATGTTATGCAAGCACGCTCACAAATACATGTTATTATGCAATGCTCATCATAAATCATATCCTCATAACATATCATATCTATGAGAGCACACACCTCACGATTTCCATGATTTTTGCAATGATTTTGTATTTTTCAAATCACATCAAAGTGAGTTCTCACGACGGGCATGTAGTAACTGGAAGGGTACGAGTACCGGTAGTCGAACGTCCTGTCTAGACTTGGCATTCGTATAAATCCAAAATAAAGGACCAGTTTGCCTACCTGGGGACTAACGATGAGAGTACGAAGGACCTATTAGGCCAAAGCATGCCATACCAAACGTCGTGTGAACTAACCCCACTTTGAGTTGTCATTGTGTCTACACCTGGACATTTCTCCTACCATACATCTCGCAATCATATTTTACGATTTTCATTCGGGTGGTGCGAGTGTTAACCCGCCGACACCAATGTGAATCCTACCAAGCCCAATAGTCATGGGGGCCCACATGACTACACAGGCAATGGTATGGGGGACATTTGGAGGCCCAAACATGAGCAAACCCAAGACATCCTATGGATGTGGTTAAATTATTGTCAGTTATGTTGTTTTTCATTCTTTTTACGATACATGACACCTAGAAAATTCTTAAACTCACAATCTTCCTATATATGTTCCTGTAGATGTTGGCTAGGCAACTACGTGGAGGTAGAAAGTCAGGAAAGTCAAGCGAACGCTTGGCCACACAAATTGCTAAACAAATGGCCGCAGTACTTCCTGACATCGTGCTTCAAGTTCAACAAGCTCTCACCGCTAATCCCATCAACCCTCCCAACCAAGAAGACCAGAGCGTGCCAACCCTCCTTCCAAAACCCCCAAGTGCACCTACAAACACTTCAAATCCTGCGATCCCCCAAAATATGAAGGGACCGAAGGTGTTACCGCCCTCCTTCACTGGTTTGAAGAAATGGAAAACACTTTCCTCAATTGCGATTGTCCCGAGGACCGTAAGGTACGTTACGCAACTGGAAGACTGTTTGGGGTAGCCCTTACCTGGTGGAACACGGAAAAGGGTAAGAGAGGAGTTGAAGATGCCATGGCCTTAACATGGGAAAGTTAAGGGAACTCATGACAAGACGCTTCTGTCCAAGAAACGAAATCAAAAAGCTGGAAGACGAATTCCACGCACTGAAACAAAAGGAAGGAGACCACACTTCATATAATAAGAGATTTCAAGAGTTGAACCAGATGATCCCCAATTTGTTCACCCCCTTGTACCGCTTAGTCGAACACTACATTCGAGGCCTCCCCTCGAAAATCCAAGATTCGGTTCTAAGCACTTCGCCTGCAACACTTGAAGCCGCAATGGAGTTAGCTACAGAACTCACTGAGAATCGCATTCGAAACGGCAAGTTCAGAGATGAGAAGAAGAAAGCAACCATTGAGACCCCAACTCCAAACCACCCAGTCTCATCCTCGAAGTTTGCTGGTAAGAGGAAGCGAAATGGCAAGAATTTTGCTGTCACTCAAACCAACCCTCCTATCACTGTTGCACCAATCACCCAAATTGCTCCTCCAGCTGCACCATTCAAAAAGCCATATACTGGCCCACACCCAAAATTCAACCGCTGTCAATACCATCACCCTCCCGAAAATCCCTGCCAACATTGCACAAGTTATGGCCGTGCGGGTCACACCATCCAAACCTGCCGTACCCTTCAATGAATGAACCACAATCAACCTCCAACCCAAACCCAAAATCAGATAGTGGGCCAAGCCCAACAACCCTTACTTCTACCACCTGCACAACACGCAACCCAACCTTACTACCAACCCAACTACCCCATGATGCAACCCATGCGAGCCTGTTTCAATTGTGGGGACCCAAACCACTTCAGGAACACTTGTCCACGCCTAGTGAACATCATCCATGCCCAAGCTCAAGCGAATCCGGTAAACCAAGCTAACCAAGCTCCTCCACTTGCCAGAGGAAGAGCTTTCAATATCAATGCCAACCAAGCCAAGGCTGACAACAACGTGGTCAACGGTACGTTTCTCATCAATGGTAGTTATGCATCCATACTATTCGATACTGGTGCGGATAAGAGCTTTGTGTCCTTAGAATTCGAACCTATCCTCGACCAACCTCGTGTTAATCTCATGGAATCTCTAACGGTGGAAGTTGCTGACGGAAAACCCACTTCATCAAACTCTATTATACGCAATTGTACTCTCACTTAAACGATCACGATTTTCCAATTGACCTCATTCCTATGAAGTTGGGAAGTTTCGATGTTATAATCGGTATGGACTGGCTCAGCCAGCATCACGCTGAAGTGGTGTGCCACGAAAAATTCATTAGCATTCCTCTTGCAGACGGTCAGACACTACGTATTTTTGGGGAAACCCCTTCGAAAGTACTCAAATTAATGTCCTGCCTTCAAGCCCGAAGATATCTCCGCAAGAACTATGTCGCATTCCTAACTCACGTCGTCAAGAAGGGAAACAAGGAGAGGAAACTTGAAGATATCCCAATTGTGAAGGAATTCCCACAAGTCTTTCCCGACGACATTTCAGGACTTCCTCCTGTGAGAGAAGTTGAATTTTGCATCGATCTTGTACCTGGCGCTACACCGGTCGCCAAATCTCCTTATAGGTTAGCCCCATCCGAGATGCAAGAACTGGCCAGTCAACTGCAAGAGCTGACTGACAAAGGATTCATACGTCCTAGCTCATCGCCTTAGGGTGCACCTGTCCTTTTTGTGAAGAAGAAAGATGGAACGTTTCGCATGTGCATTGATTATAGAGAACTCAACAAGTTGACGGTTAAAAATCGCTATCCACTGCCTCGCATTGATGACCTCTTAGACCAACTTCTAGGCGCCACCTGCTTTTCAAAAATTGACCTTCGTTCTGGTTATCATCAGTTCAGAGTGCACGAAGAAGATATCCCAAAAACCGCCTTCCGGACTCGTTATGGTCATTACGAGTTCATGGTCATGCCCTTCGGTTTAACCAACGCCCCAGCTGTCTTCATGGATTTAATGAATAGGGTATGCAAACCCTACCTCGACCGTTTTGTCATAGTCTTCATCGACGACATCCTTATCTACTCCAAGTCTAAATCCGATCATGAGCGACACCTTCGACTCATCCTTACACTCTTAAGGACTGAAAAGCTTTACGCTAAGTTCTCAAAATGCGAATTCTGGTTAGGAGAAGTACAATTCCTTGGACATGTCGTCAATGACAAGGGAATTCATGTCGATCCTTCAAAAATTAAGGCAGTACAGGAATGGCAAGCACCACATACCCCTACCGAAGTTAGGTCATTTCTTGGTTTGGCTAGTTACTATCGACGCTTTATTGCCAATTTTTCCCGAATTGCTGTACCACTCACGGCCTCGACTCATAAAGGAAAACCCTTCAATGGGGACCTAAGCAAGAGGAGGCCTTCCAAACTCTAAAGCAAAAACTTTGTGACGCACCTATCCTCACACTCCCTGAGGGTTGCGATGACTTTGTGGTATATTGCGACGCATCAGGGCAAGGGCTAGGCTGTGTATTGATGCAAAGAAGAAAAGTGATAGCCTATGCCTCTAGGCAACTCAAGGTTCACGAGAAGAATTACACCACCCACGACCTAGAACTTGGAGCCGTTGTGTTCGCTCTCAAGATATGGAGACATTACCTCTACGGTACCAAGTGTGAAATATACACTGACCACAAGAGTCTCCAACATATCTTCAACCAGAAGGAGTTGAATATGAGGCAACGAAGATGGGTCGAACTTCTCAACGACTACGACTGTGAAATTCGATATCATCCTGGCAAGGCAAACGTGGTGGCCGATGCGCTCAGTCGAAAAGGTTATGCGAACTCCATTCGTCTTCTATGTTCGCAAATCATAACCGACATCAAAGATCGAATCCGGGCAGCTCAACATGTTTCTGTAACAGAAAATGACGTACGCGATGAGCTGGCATGTGGAGCTGAACTCAAAATCAAAACCAAATCCGACGGTATTCTATACTATTTAAACCGCATATGGAACCCTGATCGCGATAACCTTCGTGATTTCCTCATGAATGAGGCGCACAAAACATGATACTCTGTACACCCAGGAGCCGACAAGATGTATCAAGACCTAGGATACACCTACTGGTGGCCTGGCATGAAAAAGGATATCGCTGTTTTTATTTCCAAGTGCCTTATCTGTTCCAAAGTAAAAGCTGAACATAAAGACCTTCAGGACGTCTAGTCCAACCCGAAATACCTGTATGGAAGTGGGAAAACATAACCATGGATTTCATTACCGGGTTACCTCGCACCTCTAGTGGGTATGACACCATATGGGTGATAATCGATCGTCTTACAAAGTCATCTCACTTCATTCCGATTCGCGAGGACTTCAAGAACGAGAAGTTAGCTCGTATCTACATCAGCGAGATCGTAAGCCGTCATGGTGTACCATTAAGCATCATTTCAGACCGTGATGGTCGTTTCACTTCACGAACATGGCGAGCCGTACAAACCGCTTTGGGTACACGATTAGACCTCAGTACCGCTTTTCATCCTCAAACTGATGGTCAATCTGAACGCACCATCCAAACCCTTGAACACATGCTACGAGCATGTGTCATAGACTTCAAAGGGAACTGGGACGCTCACCTACCATTAGTTGAGTTTTCGTACAACAATAGCTATCATTCAAGTATCGGTATGGCTCCTTTCGAAGCTTTATATGGTCGTAAGTGCCGATCTCCAGTATGTTGGCATGAAATTGGGGAAGCGCAAATCACCGGACCAGAATTAGTTCAAGAGACAACTGACAAGATCCTTCAAATTCGAAACATTCTTCTAGCGGCTCAAAGTCGTCAAAAGAGTTATGCTGACAAAGACGAAAACCCTTGGACTTTGACATAGGTGATCAAGTACTTTTAAAAGTATCACCGTGGAAGGGAGTGGTTCGTTTTGGCCAGAAGGGCAAGCTAGCACCACGCTACGTAGGACCTTTCAAGATACTCGAAAGAGTAGGTCCTGTAGCATACAAGCTTGACCTACCAGAAGAGCTCAACAGAATTCATCCCACATTCCACGTATCAAACTTGAAAAAGTACCTCGCCGATGAAAACCTCCATATTCCTCTAGAAGACATTCAAGTCGATGAATCGATGCACTTCGTTGAAAGACCATTGGAAATCATGGATTTCGGAGAGAAGCGTTTAAGGCGAAGTCGTATTCCAATTGTCAGGGTACGTTGGGAGTCAAAGCGAGGACCCGAGTTTACTTGGGAACGTGAAGACTCAATGCGCGAAAAATACCCTCATCTTTTTCCAGTTACCACTACTACTTAAATTTCGGCACGAAATTTCTAAAAGTAGGGGATAGTGTAACATTCGTCGAAAAATGGGTTTCAAAACCCGCTTCGTTTAATAACCAAATATTGTTAAATGTTCGTTGCGTATTTATTGTGCCGGTTATTTTTAATGATACCAAATAAATAAATATTTTGGAATTTAAAACCATAATTAATAAATAATAATGATAAGTAAATCAAATAAAAAATAATAATAATAAAACGGAAAAGGGTAGCCGGGTCTCGAACCCGGGTCTCCCGTGTAGACACACCCACATCACACCACTCCGCCACACACTTATTTGTGTTCAAATACTTAAACAAATAACATTTATGGTAAAACCGAAAGTCAAAACCTGTAAATCAGCGCGCCCAGAACTCGAAATCGCCAGGAAAACTGAAACTCCGCAAATGTGGCTACATTCCCAAGATCGAAATGCGTAAACTTGAATCGACATCGGTTATAACCGTTGCTTAACACTCAATTGAGTCAAAACCGTTTCTTTTGAGAATTGAAATCTTTGACCGTGAATTTTGGTCTCCAAATCAAACCAATCAGCATGTCCATCTTATAAATACCCACTCGATTCCTTGTAAACTTTTTCGCTCAGAACCGCACTCTCTTCCTGAAACTTTAATTCTTTCAAAGCACGTTGCCGGAGACTTTCGCACTCGCCGAATATCGCCGGAATTTCTAACCAGAAAACCGCAGTTGTTCTCCAGACGGTATAATTATCTAAACCTCCTTGCTATCTCTTGATTGGTAGTTTATTTGCTCAAAACAATAATCAAAACTGTTAAATCAGTTCATTCAGCCGGGATCACTGTCGGGATTTCGAATGATGAAAAAGATGAAGTTGAGTTAGTGTTTTAATATAAATAAAAACGGGTATTTAACCGGGTTAGACACACAATCCAGCGGTGGACTGTGTGCAAATACAAAACACACGTCCCGGGTTCGAATCATACATGTTTCCGAGTTTCTGAAATAAAACCAACATTTTTAAACTTATTCAGATCAATTCACTAGCATATATATAAAATTAATATAATCTAGTGTTTATACAGATTAGACACACAGCCCAACTAGTTGGGCTGTGTGCACCCGAACCGTAAGGTCCCGAGTTCGCTTCCGGGTTCTGTAACCAGTTTCGGCCATATTAAATCATTTTTAATAAAAACTAAATAAGGTTAAAGCTAGTTAGTATATATATATATATATAATTAAAACAGAGAATATTTCGGGTTAGACACGTAGCTCAGTTGGTGGAACTGCGTGCACGTATACGAGAGGTCACGGGTTGAACCTCACTCCCGCCTGAATGTCATGCAATCCGACCGGTCAGACCTGTCAAGGTCAACATTTTTTTTAAAATCTGTTTTCTTATTTTTATTTATTAAAGTTTAAAAATTATTTAAAATACTTAAAAATAAGATTCCTAAGGTTAAAAATTTGCAATAACTCATAAAAATAAATCTAAAAATCTCATTAAGAGCACTAATTAAAATATATTAATCTCAAATAAAATTTATTTATTTATCGAATTATTTCGTTATTATTTAGGTTAGTTTTCCCTCGTCGTTTGAATCATAAAATTCGTGCGCATTCATCATCATCAAGAAACGCATCCTCTGTGAGTGAATCTCTACCAATTCCCCGTTTTAATCATGTTTTGGGGTGTATCATGTGTCGTACTATTCTTTTACTTTATTTAAACACTTGTGCATACATCATATCCGTGATCAAATGTGTATTTATTGTTGTGTGAATTATATGTAGATTAAATTTATCATTTCAGTGCACGCATTTCATTAGGCCCATCAGTTCCCCGTGGGATACGGGTTGAGCATCAGGAGCCTCATTAGATCGGCTCCGTTTGATCGAGCCTTGATCTCAAATACATCATCATTCATGTCATATACTCATCCAAAGTGGTTTGTGATTGTTTACATATATATGTTTGCTACATGTGATTAATGCACGAATTTTCTTTAATAAATAAAACAAGAAATTAGTTAAAATGTTCTATCAAGGTTCACTCGCCAACTTTTGTTGACCCAAAATCTCCCCTGTTTTACACATGATACAGGTGATCCAGTCGAGACTGGAAACACTTAGGATGGCCTAGAAGAATAAACAAGTTTATGCTTTGGAATAAATATATAGTTTCATTTTCCTTTGTAATTGTATGAATTTTGTTTTGATATTTAAGTTTGTAATTTGAATTTAATAAATATGAAACATCTTAGTGAATATCATGAGCTTTGGTGATAACCCAATTATGCCCCGACTTTTATTCCGCTGCGGGTCGGGGTGTGACAAAGACCCAGTCTTCTGTCCCAAAATTGGACAAATTAAAAGCATCACCGATCTCATCCTCAACTAATTTAATTTTTCGTGAGGTCACTTTTGTTGATGCAAATGGAATACCCAGATCATCAATGGCCTGGGTTGCAACTTCTAACCAAACCTGTTTAAATGTGCAGGAATAGCTTTGGAGGACTCTCGTCAGACTTAGGTATGTCGACAGTGGCTGTTCCAGGCACATGACAGGAGACATCTCGCAGTTGAATGACATTCAGTTTTTTGATTAGCGGGTTGTATCCTTTGTAGATGGTGAAATGGGAAAGATAACAATGAGAGGAAGATGTGCAATGGAGCTCTCAGCTTCAAGAACGTGAACTATGTTCCAGAGTTGAAGCAAAGTCTCTTGAGTGTGTCTCAGCTCTGTGATAATCATTTAGATGTGCATTTTACAAAGAAAGGATGCTATGTGTTGAAACTAGACCTCATTATTCCTGATGAATGGGTTCTTCTCAAAGCTGAACGCAAAGGAAGGCATACGTTATCGACATGAACAAGGCCCCGACAAACTTACTTGTTCGTTCTCGTCGACCGCTGAGCAGGATGCATTGTTGTGGCACAGCCGACTAGGACACATCAACATGAAGAATCTCAGCAAACTTGCAAAAGGTGGTTTAGTCAGAGATCTGCCTGTTCGGGATTTTATGCAGATTTGAAAACTGTGAATCATGTGCACGTGGGAGACAACATCGAAAGTCACACAAGTCAAAACCCGCACCTCCACGTCAAAAGTCTTGGAATTGCTTCATATTGATCTTTTTGGTCCGACCGATATTTTGAGCATTGGCGGGAAGGCATACTATCTGGTTATCATTGATGACTACTCCAGTTTCACTAGGGTATTCTATCTGGCACAAAAGAGTGAAACTGTTGAGTTAGTCAAACAGTTTATCACCCAAATGGAAAACCAGGCAGACACGATAGTGAAGGCTATTCGTTGTGATAACGGAACAGAGTTCAAGAACGTCACTTTAAATTCTTTTTGATCCTCTAATGGAATTGATCGATAGTTCAGTGCAGCCAGAACTCCTCAACAGAATGGGGTTGGGAACGCAGAAAGCACACTCATTGAAGCAGCATGTACTATGTTGGTCGAATCAGAACTACCTCTTATTTTCTTGGCAGAAGCAGTCAATACCACTTGCTACATTCAAAATCATGCCCTGATCAACAAAAGGCACATGAAAACACCGTATGAAGTGGTTGAAGGTCATAAACATTCGGTCAAGTATTTTCGCAAATTCGGATGCCCCTGTGTTCTCCTACTCGTGGATGCTAAGGGAAAATTTGAATCACGCAGAGATCCATGTATCTTCGTCGGCTACTCCAAGAACACTTCTTATCGTGTCTACAACAAGATTAAGAAAATGGTAGTTGAAACCTACAATGTGAGTTGGCTGGAGGAGAATCCCAAGGACGCACGAATTGGTCCCGACTGGCTCTATGATTATTCCTCTTTGTTTAAATCTGTTGATGTCTCTTCTGATATGAATGCAGGTACAGGCACAAGTTCTGAACCTCCACTGATGCCAATCTTGACTGAGGATGATGAAGATACTAAACAGCTGCAAGAATCTTTCAAGCAGCTGAGTGTGGATCCACCTGGACTCAATGAAGCTATGTCTACACCACCACCAGCATCGCAGACTCAGGAAACTGTTTTTGAACAGATTCCTCAGATGGGTTCCCCTGAAGTTGAGGCTCCAAACACAGAAACTCCTGTGGCAAATGACGGCGCTACAACTCCTGATGTCTTAGGATCATCTCTATTTCCTGAGCCTACACCACCAGAATGTACTATTGATCCATCAGTCAACATTCTCACTTGTGCAACTAATGAGGGGGAGCCATCTAGAGTCGCATCGCAAGGCTTTACAAACTTGCAATCAGATCTCCATGTTCCTGCTACGCCTATACCACAACGTCTACCGTGCGATCATCCGATTGAAAAAGTTATTGGTCCTTTTACTGTTGGAGTTCAGACTCGCAGTCAATTAGGAGATATCAATAATGTCTTTACTCTTGTTTTATCTCACAAATTGAACCTAAAAGCATTGATGTCTCCTTGCAGGAAACAGGATGGGTTGACACTATGCATGAAGAACTCAATCAGTTTGAGAAACTTAGGGTATGGCAATTGGTGAAGCTTCCTCAGGGAAGTCATACTCTTGGAACTCGTTGGGTATTTCGCAACAAAAAGGATGATACTTGTGTGATTGTGAGGAACAAAGCTCGATTAGTTGTTCAAGGCTTTCGCTAGATCGAGGGGTTGTATTACGATGAAGTTTATGCACCGGTGGCTAGATTGGAAGCCATTCGCATTTTCTTGGCATATGCATCATACATGGACTTCACAGTCTATCAAATGGATGTCAAGACTTCGTTTCTTTATGGCACGGTGAAAGAGGAGATATACGTGGCGCAACCACCGGGTTTCACTGATCCTGACAAGCCAGACTATGCATACAAGTTGGACAAAGCTTTTTATGGGTTGCATCAAACGCCTCGTGCGTGGTACGCAACCCTAACAGAGCATTTGCTTGCTCATGGATATACCCGGGGAACCATTAATCAGACTTTGTTCATCAAACGTATTGAAAAGGACATCATTCTTGTTCAAATTTACGTAGATGATATTATTTTTGGTTCTACGAATGATGGGTTGTGTCGCGAATTTGAAGAGGTCATGAAGAAGAAATTCGAGATGAGTTCATTGATGGAGATGACTATGTTTTTAGGTCTTCAAGTTCATCAGAGCTTACAAGGAATCTTGATCCATCAAGGAAAATATGTTAATGACGTTCTTGCCAAATTCAAGCTTACAGATTCAAACCCTATGGCTTCGCCTATCGCTGAACGGCCCCTGTTGAATGAAGACGCAGAAGGAGCGCCTGTCAATCCAACCATGTACTGATCTATGGTCGGTTCACTCATGTATCTCACGGCTAGTTGGCCAGACATCATGTTTGTCCTTTGCCAGTGTGCTCGATACCAGGCTACTCCTAAACTCTCTCATTTACATGTTGTTAAAAGAATTATTAGATACCTCAAAGGGGCACCGTCATCGGGGCTTTGGTATTCTAAAAATTCTGAATTTGAATTGTATGCTTTCTCTGACAGTAATCTTGGAGGTACAGACAGGGACATGCGATCAACTTCAACTAGATGCCAATTCTTGGGAGATAGATTGATCTCTTGGCAATTCAAGAAGCAGCAGACGGTATCACTTTCTATAGCGGAAGCAGAATATGTTACAGCTTCAGCTTGCTGCTCATAAGTTTTATGGATGCAACACCAGCTTGCGGATTATGGTTTTACTTATCTTAACACAACAATTTATTACTCTAAACAAGCACTAATCAAATTTTTCAAAAAATCTTGTTCACTAGTAAACCAACACATCAAATGTTCAAGTTATTGTTACGAAAACCTGTCAACTAGCAAATCCAAGATGCATTGTGGATTTCCAAAGAGATGTAAGCTTTTCTAACTGGCATTGTTTTCAAATTTCTTTTAGTTGTTTTTCGTTTTTTTCTTCTCTTTTATTTCTATTTGTCTCGTAAATTTGTTCATATATATACACAAATTTAGGGGGAGAAAAATCACAAAAAATAAAAAAACATTAAAAAATTCAGAAAATGACAAAAATAGTTTCAAACAGTTTTGCAATGATTGGGAAATAAAATGATTTCCCATGATAAAGGTTTTGGTTAACACATGTGAGGTGTTGTAGCTGGAATGACTTGGATCGACAGTGATATGTTGATAGGCTTAGAACTCAAAAGGATATTATTAGCTAAATGATATAAAGATAAAGAACTATATATCTAGTGGGTCACACACCATCGGCGTATGATGTTATGGTCTTAAATCTTGTGTTGATTGTTGGCAAATATTTACGGTGTTAGGTGTTTATATTGTTGAGTCATCCAGGGATATCTTGGCTGTCCTTCTGTTGCATCCAGATTATATGCAGACCTAGACACAGCCCAGATATCTTAAAAGATCCAAATTTGGATAAAAACCTTAATTGCTTCTAAAAGCAAAATTCGTACCAAAAGGTATTCGCCTAACCCTCATCAGATGTTATTGGTCACTCCGTTGTATGAAAGTACTGACCTGTTCACCAATAGTCTGATGTTGTAAAAGATAAAGGATGATTCCAATATAAGTTATCAAACTGTTGTGCCTACCTTTATTGCAGGGGTATGTCATGGAGTGGGGCACATGGGTATCATAGTATAACATTACCTTAAGTGTATCATAAAGCAAAAATTAGAAAGTTGAGAGCTAGGTTTGAATGGACAAATATATTGGCAATCGTTTAGAGCAGTCCGACCAAGCTCACACTGAAAAGTGTTCCTTAGTCTGCCTGAAAATGATTTGATCCCATAGCAAAACTGTGTATATGTTGTATTGATTTTGTTTAAATGCTTTGCTTATTTTTGTATATTTGGTAAAGTCTATTTGGTTGCTCTGTTAGTTAAACTGTTTATTCTTGAGTTAGATGATTTATGTCAAGGGGTATTGGACTGGCCTACTAAGTTTTGGAATTGGGCTTATCCAATAGAATTTTTGAAAATCTTGAAATTGAACAGTATTAGACCCATTATGGTACTGTTCTGGATTGGGCCTTTTGACCCATTCCGGATCGGCCCATTGACGGAATTGGGCCCCTCCTCCTTTGACCATTTCGGACTGGATACTGTTCCGGATTGGACCCAAATCAATTCGACCAAGCCCATTCTGGATTGTATCCGAATTGGAAACCGGATGATGTTCAGTTGGATCTGGATTGACTTGGGCCCAAATTCTCAGGCCCAAGCCCATTCCAGAATAGTATATCATATTATCATTGTTTCATTTCGGATCATTCACAAAAAAATTTTCTCCAAAATCCTCTAATCATCATTCAAATTAGATTATCTTCACATTTCATCCGAATTACCTCAAAATTAGGTAAATGCTCATTAATCATCGAAATTAAATGTTAATCTTCAAATTTTCGTGTAATTAAGCATCTCGGATGAAACTTCAACAAACTATGCATTCCAGACTCCATCTCGAATGAGTATTCAACCGAAATGGATGAACTTGGATTCCATTTCGGATGTCATTCATCTGAGATGATAAGGGGTTCATCCAAATTCCTATTTGAACCTTTTTTATTCCGGATCTCAGTGTTTGAACTCTCTGAAATGGTTTTTGAACTTTCGGGATTGCCTCTGACCCTTCCGGATTGAGTGTTGAACTTTTAAAATGAACCTTCAATTGAACTTTGAACCTGTCAAATTCACTAATTTTTTTTTTCTTTTTCTTTTTTTTTTTGCATTTGACCTGCTTATTGATTGCCAGTTTTGAACTAATGTTTTTTTTACCTCTTAGTTTAAAATTGGCTAGTTAACTTATGTTAACTTGGATATCTGGTTTATTTTGCTAAGTATGGTTTAATCAATTGTTCTTCTGACAGTAATGGCTGAAGAGGCTTTTGATGTTGTTTTTTAGTTGAAGAGCAATTCCATAACCAGGCGGGTTATCTGTTGGATCCACCAGCATAATTTTTCTAAGAATTCAAGGCTATGATGGTGGGTACGAATGACTGCAGGATCACGTATGCACTTCGAGCGAATCCTGTTATCTATCATGATTTAGTGCATATGTTTTGGAAGCGGGCGAGATTTCATTTGAGTGGTGCTGACTGGAAGTCCTATATTAGTTCATCTATTCAGGGAAGTGTGAAGTTCAGATGTATTCGGGAACGAAGCATGTATTCGGGAAGTGTTGAAGTTTACAGATGTAGCGAGCGATCCGACGGTACATGATAAGGTGAAGTTGATGCCGGTGTTGACGGATATGAGTTATGAGGGAACATATCCACCGTTGTTAAAGAAGATGTTCTCGGCGTACTGGAGATTGTTAATTCCACATGTTCATGCAGTGCGTATTGGAGATCAAGGGCGGGTTAGATCAGCCGAACTAGACGTAGACTTCAGCGATCGTATCTTTAGTGATGGATTGGAAATATAATTTTTTCGGTTATATTTTCGAGAATATCAAGTAGATTCTTGAGTAGTCGAAGAAAAGGATGTTTTTGTTGTATCCTCGATTCGCGCATTTTATTCTGGATGCTTGTTATTTTGATTTAGCTAAGGATGCTTCTGAAACGAACTTGTTGAATACGAAGCCCATGGGCCCAGCTATTTTTAGCACGATGAAGAAGAACCGCTTGACATCAAAGACAATTTTTGTTGGACGTATACCGTTGAAGAAGTTTGGAAAATTTCTAAGGTGATTGGTCAGGATATTCCAGCACCTAAGCTGATAAATGCTATGGTGGCTGAAGAGCATGATGTACCAGTGGTAGAGAAAGAGATTGAGGTTAAGGATTTAGTTTCTGATGAAGATACTATGATGAAGAAGCTCTGTTGGAATTATTACAGAATTTGAAGTTCATCCAATTCCAGAGCTACAAGAGATTACTACTGAGAACTTAGCGGCTCTTATTGCACATCTATAGGAGATTCAGGGAGCAGCAAGGGAATCCTCCTCTCGTGTTGTCTCATTCTGAATTCCCAGTTACTGAAGCTGATACAGCTGAAGATGTTGAAGAAGAGGAAGAACCATTATTGAAGAAGCGACGAACAAAAGCAACCGAAGAACCTATTCATACTGACGAACCCATTCACAGAAGTCTAAATACAAACCGAAGCTCGTATTGATGATACTACTAAAGAATCGATCACTGTTACACCCTCGATCACTGTATCTTTGATCGATCTTTCCACTGTTGAGCCTGTTACTGCTTAAGAACCGACAATTCCTCTTATTGCCACTTAGTCTACTATCGTGTCCATTCCAGCTGAATCAGTATTGGAGATGATGGATTTTGGTGGTGGTAGTGGTAGTTCTGCAGGTGCTGGAGGCTCAGGAATAGGGGGTAGTGATTCTAGTGGTGGTCAGGATGAAGATATTGAGTATTTGAAGCGATTAGAAAAGTGAGCATTCGAATTTAGTGGGATTGATAGTGATGGGGAAGACGTTAATGTAGTTGATCTGAAGAAGAGGGTGGTAGTGCTCGAGCAGGAGGTTATTCTTAAGGATGCACAGATAGCTTCTCTACATACTCGATTAGATGGCGTGATCAGACGATAGACCAACTTCAGGGTGACGTTTCGTTATTAATGACTATGGTTTTTGATCTGAAAGCGAAGTTGGAAAATAAGTTTGGGCGTGAGTTTTCTGATCCGGATGATCATCCTATGAATGTTGAACATCATCATCAAGCTGCAGAAAAGAGAGAAGCAGATAGAATAGCAGTTGAACAGCTCATAGCTGACCGTCAGGCTCGATTAGATGATTATTTGAGTACTCCAAAGAGGAAGTTTACTGCGAGTCAGAGAAGGCAAACTGCTCCAAAGAAGAAACAAATGGTTTTGATGAAGAACGTCGACTAAATCCAATGGATGAGAACTTTCAGTTGAAGGATCCTACTAATCAGTCTGATAGATTTGTCATGGAGCTTGGAGATTTTTTAAGAAAGCTGGCGCAAGAGGTGAAGAATGGTTCAAAACTATGAAGACAGCTAAACCGTATCTACGGCCAGCTAAAGGTGTTAGGAATGCAAAAACTAGCAGAAGGTTTAAGTTTGTGATGTGGCCTCCGACTGATAAGGAACTAGTTATACCAGTCGCTCCAACATTTCCCAAAGGCATTTTGAAGAATTTTAACTTTTCGATGTATGATCCAAAAGTCGGGAATGTAGCGATTATGACTAAGGAGAAAGCCTTCTGTGTGAATTATGTGGTTGATTTAATAAGCTTTCACGATGAAAACCTGTAGGTTCTAGCAGCGAATCAGATCCAAACATCTGAGTTGTACGAGCCGTGTGCTAAGAACTGGATAGGGGAAATTGCATGGATCATAGCTGGAAGGATGGGAGTTGATGCGCTACCAAAGGATTAGTCGCTTAATGTTGTAAACCTAGGGGAGATTGTTGGGCCCCTAGCTAAAAGGTTTACACATTAGAGTTGCCTTATGGCCTAGGGTTGTAATTAGTGGGTTTTGAGTTTAGTATAAATACATGCGTTGGGGTTAGGATTGAGGTTGCTTGACAATTTGTTATTCACGCTAAAGTTAAGGCGATATCTTGTATCAGACACCATTCGGTGTATGCAAGTTGATTAATCAGAGATTGTTCTTGTTGTGTTCATCTACTCTTTTTTCCGCAATCGGTTAGCTGTTGTGATACCGTGTATAGATCCGAATCAGGGACTTACATCATACTTTATATGCCTTTGAGTATCAAACCACTTGCACCAAATAGGACAGTTGAATAACCATTTGTATAATGCAACTCAGTAATTTCTTCTAATTGGCCATAAAATTTCACACAGTTCTCTACAGCCACTTCTACCCTAGAGTCTTGTGTTGCGCGTTTTGCATCACGTCAAGTGCCAAAAACTAACACCGTTGACTATGCAACCAGTGTAAGTTTCACCATTCATTTTCGCACCAATTGAAAGAGCATAAAACTCTGGTTGGAATTCTAGAAATTTTGTGTTTTCATCGAATGGACCTAACAAATATAGAGTAAGAATGCTTGTTATGTGTGTGTTGTGTATATATATATATTACCTAATAGATGTAGAGTAACGCGTGTTATATATTATTTATACCTTATCAAGAAACCACCTCGGAAATTTGGTTTTAAGTTCATCTTGGGGATGTGTAGATTTGAATTCGCTACATTGATGACAAATATAAGCAAGGAAGGGAAAATAGCAATTAACAGATTATGAAGTAAAGATAGGAACACTCACTTCATGTACTCCCAGACTTCTATGCAGATTTCTGAGGACAAACCGTTCCATCTTGCTTTTTTTGATGGTTGAAAGATATTTGCTCTTCGTTGCGCTTGCTGGACGACATTTAGACTCAAAGACCCAAAGCTTTCGTTTTTCAACAACGACATCCTCGTTTCTATCTGGGCGATTGAACTTCCTCTAAACATCTTGAAGAGACTTTGAACAAAATGTTAGAGCTTCTTCAATCACATAAGCTTCAGCTATACAACCTTCCGGCCTTGCCGGGTTTCTGAAATAGTTATTTAGTTTTTTCATGTACCTTTCAGATGGATCCATCTGAAAGCTACTGGACCTCCTGCAATCGCTTCATCAGGTAAATGCACAAGTAAATGAACCATAATGTCAAAAAAAAAAGTCAAGAGATGGTTCATCTCTAACTTGCATAGGATGGTAAGAATGCCATCCTTCGCTTTCCTCATACCTTAATCAATAGTGTTCTGGAGCAAAGTTTCTTAAAAAACATACAAAGGTCTATCATTGGTGTAGATGTATCTTTGGCCAAAAGCCCTTTAACCTTAATCAGTATCAAACGTTGCATGAGAATATGACAGTCATTAGATTTCAACCCGATAACGTTAGAATTGTTATCTTTCACCCTCTTGCTGATATTAGATCCAAACCCATCTAGTAGTTTAACATTTTTTTTATAAATTCACAAAAAAGCTTTCGATCATCGAACTTGAACGAGTACTTTGGGTGGGGACTTAAGAACTTGCTACCTGATTGTTTCAACCATTACGTTGGTCGGATATTTAGTTTTTCTAAGTCGTTTTGTGCATTTGACGTGTCTTTGGTCTTGTCATTCATTAAGAGAGTACCAAGCAAGTTGTCGCACACATTTTTCTTGATATGCATTACATCTAAGTTGTGCTTCATCTTCAATGAAGACCCATACTCAAGTTCGAAAAATATTCTTTGTTTGGACCAGTTCAGCTCGAAATCTGCCTGGTTTATCCTCCCACCTCCAGAAGCTGGATGCTTGCCTGGTAGACGATGAAGTGGATGTCCGTGTTGAGCTTCTATGTTAGTAGGACTAAACTGCCTCGGAGGGCCATGTGTCTCGGGTCTCCTGTTAAAGTCAAGACTTGTTCTCCACGGATGGTTAGCATCTAAGAACCGGCGATGACCAACATACACACATTTACCAGTTACACGCATTGAAGGAGTGTCTTCGTTGCAAATCGAGCATGCCATGTAGCCCTGTCCACTCCAACCTGATAGACTACTACGGGCTAGAAAGTCATTTATGGTCCATAACAACGTCACTTCTTTATGAAGAATTCATTTATTGTTGCGTCTTTAGTACATACACCTGAGTGCCATAATTGTTTAAGCTCATCCACTAACGGTTTAAGGTAAACATCCATGTCTTTCCCAGGTGATTTAGGGCTAGGAATCAACAAGCTGTCGTCACTATTACTCGTTATCCTTGTAGTGCAGAAAATATTCACGGTGCCAAAATCAACCAATCTAAATTCTAAGGAAGTTTGACCGAATTTCATCTATGTTTTTCCATGCTTGGATTCTAAAGGTTATTCATATGTACATGGCTAGACTTGAGGGTTTGCCGGGAGGTGGCTGAAGAGTAGTTATTTAAGAATTGGAAAAATCATCTTGATACCCCATGCGAGATCATCCGTTGAAAACGTGATAACCCTGCTTTATATTTTGCTCACTTCTCCCCGTTTGTTCTATTTTTAATTTATCAATCCTACATCACTCCATATAAGGAAGTTTAACCTTCTTTTCTCCCATATATATCCATGTCCACACATCACCCAAACAACAACCTAAGAGATATGTATTCCATAAACTGTGAACTTGGGTATCTCATTTTAGTACTATTTTAGCCAATGTTATAAATTGTATAGTTTAATTTAATTATTACATGGAACCCATGACATAAAGAAGTTAAACCTGAGCTTAAAGTGTTAGCTTGGTTTTAAATTTGTGTTTAGGCGAGCTTGCTCAGTTATACTTCGAGTTTAACACTATAGCCCGAATTAGCCTTCCTTTTACTCGGTTCATGAGCAACCTTATACAAAACAATTACCGTCATACTAATATATCTCGTTTGTGTTAATTTCTTATGGGTATTCTTGATCTTATAATCTCATATCAAAAACCTTCTTTTTTCCTAAAAATCATTAATATGAATAAAAAGGTTTAATGATTGTGATCCATATGATTCATCTTGTTTAGACCACACCTCACGTCGCTCCCTCTAAGAGGTTGATATCCTGTGCATACATGTTAGCCTTTTGCTCGCAGCTTTAAGTTAAAGTCTCGTCCTCCAATAAGAATTTCCAAATCGTTTTTGTGAAGAGAACTAATAAGTCCTTATCACTAAGGGTGTGTATGGGTCAGATTTAGTCAGTTTTAGTCCAAAACAATCACAACCGGAATATCGGTTAATTAGTCACTAATAACATAAACCAATCGATTAAGTGGATTTCGGCTAAATGGTTTTAAATTTTGTTTCGGTTTGGCTAGGGCCAGTTGACTGTGAACTAGATTTGATTAGAAGACGATTGGGCCTAACTAAAAACAGCTGAAAACAAACCAATCTATCTATCATTTATACATAAGGCCAAGTGTAATGAGGTGATGCTCCCGTGACGTGGCTATGATCTTGACGTTCAATACTGCCTCACAGGGCATGAAAAGGGGTGTGAAGAGGGGGGAGCACATGAGACAAACCACAGGCATATGAGAGGGAATAGGTGGTGGGCCATGCAAGTATCAACCAATTAGATTCCTTCTTTGTTTTTTTTCTTTTTTTACTTTTTTACTTAATGAAAATAATATAATTTTAATGGATATGGGACACTTAAAACTTGTGAAATGATTGAGTGCTCATGTCTAGATGACAATGGTGTGGTAATTAATGATTTGACAAGTCATTTTATGAGGTACAATAATAATGCATCAAACTATTATATTTAGCCTAGATTAAGTTTGATTAAAGTTCAACTAACCGTGTATTAGGTCAACCAATCAAACCAATCTATCATTTAATTTTTTTAAAGACCAACATAATCAATCCTAGGCACTCTCGGGTACTTACTAGACCGAACGGAGTACACCGAGAGTAACCAGAGTCCACCAACAAGTTCGGGAAAACCCGGTAACTCACCCACCCATAGGCACTATGGTGAAAATACAAGTAAAACCCATTTGGCTCAAGGATCAAACCCAAGTTTCTCTCAATAATCTATCATTGTTGTAACACCCTATAAAAATCGTGTCCAATAATGTAGCGACACATGTCGTGTTTTTATTTTAAGTCTATTAAAGATAACAGGGACTAAAGGCGTCAACATGCTCAAACTAAGTCTCTGAGTGATCTTCTGATGTCAACATGCAAAAAACCAAGCCTCTGAGTGACCATTAGTCTCAACATGCTTAAAACATAACCTCTCAGTGACCATTAGTGTCAACATGCTAAAACTTGTCCTCTGAGTGACCGTTGTGTCAACATGCCTAGCCACTGAGTGACATTGGAGTCAACATGCTTATAATGAGCCTCTGAGTGATCCTTTACGAAGTCCTAACTCTCATATGTCCCATTTGTTGGACGAGAGTGTTCAATTCTGTAAATATGTGAAAGTTGGATAATGGAGGGATTAAAAGTGTCAACATGTTATTTTATACCTCTGAGTGACCTTTTAACGAACCGAGAGCTCCACAATGTCTGGGCATAATCCCGGATGCGCCAAGTATTGGCTACGGAGGGCTAAAAATGCTAAAAATGTGTTTTAGGAAGGTTTAAGAGGGTTTAATAAGTTGAGGGGCTAAAAGTGTCACATTTTGAAATCTGACAAAAGGCGCTCGCGGGGCGCGAGAGGCTTGTGTCTACAGAAAATTTGCTTGGCCTCCACACAAATTGTTAAAAACCATTTGACTCAAAACCATGGACTTTCAAACTGCAGTGCCACGTCTTACCCCTTAGCACCTGGCATCACCTCCTTCAAGCTCTCCAACTATAAATAGGTGCCAAGGTTCACCATTTGAACTTGCACCTTTCTCATTCACAACTCTATCTCCCTCCTCTGGAAGTTCCTAACTGAAAGGAGCATCCAACTTAGTTGCATTGCATTTTAGAAACCTCTTGTAAGTGTTCTTTGCTCTTGCATTTTCGTTTATAGGCTCTTATAGCCAAAAGTCAAGCGTTTTACGGAAAACACCTTGACTTTCGGTTAAGACCATTATGGTCCATCCTTTGTTCATAATGAACACGGCTAAGTGATTGCCATATCAAGGTCCTAATGAGTGGGACCAATATTGGAACCAATTTACCTTTGCCAACACTCCTACCCATCACTCTCAACCACCTCCTGTACAAGAAGATGTTCACATGGAACCAGTGGAACATCATCAGCCGCCACCTGAGCCGCCGAGGAGGAAACGTGGAGCACGTATGTCAGTACATGCAGGTCAACAGTCCGGTTCGCTACCACCATTGGCTAAACCCTACCCCACCATTCAAGAGGACCCATAAATGGGTGGACCCTCTAATGCGTCACCTGTGGTGGAACCAAAACCACCATCAATGGTTCAACCACACCATAGGGTTATAATAACCCTATCCCAACATATCCGGATACGTCTGGATATGATCCTTTTAACCCATCGACACCTGTTGATTACCAAGCATGGTCGCATGACCCTTACATGCAAGCGGTCATGCATAACGCACATTACCCGTCTCCCTTCCCACCTGCTTATCCATCTACTGGATATCCAAGTTATGGGTATCAGCATCCTAGTGTACCACAACCACAACCTCTACCGCCACTTGAGGCCATCAATGAGGCCTTAGAACGAATGAAAGAAATGCAACAACAAGCGGAGAAAACGGAGAAGAAGACGAACAAGTTCTTCAAGAAACTCTCCAAACTGGTTAAGGGAAAGAAGGACGAGTGAAGTCTTTTCTAATAATATATGTTAGTCCCTGCGAGGACATTGTTATTTCTTTAGTCCCTGTGTGTACATTTTTATTTCTTTAGTCCTTTCATGGACAATTTATTTCGTTGTTTCTAGTATTGTAACTTCTATTGGAATTTAATGAAGTATTTTGGAATTATATATATGTATTCATCCTTTTCAAAGCAAGCGTCTCGATTTTATTTGAAATTTTGCTCTGCTAAATAATTCCAAAAAGAATCTTAATGATTTTGATTAGCCAAGTGGCACAGACCACACATTTGGCCAGTTTATAAATGATAGTTAAGGATGAAAGGGCCTTCTATCATGATAGTTAAGGGAAGTTATCCTTCTATCCAGAGGTGGTGGACTAAGTTCAAGCCTCCAAGTCGTTAAGGTCGAATGTGACCGGAACTATTAATCAACCATTAAGGTACTCTTATGTTAACATTCATGAATGTTCATACTCCTGATAGTGTGGCTTGAGGAACCACACTAGCCGTCTAGGTAAAGGGACTATGTCCTAAAAACCTATTTATATCCTATGTGATCAATGTGATCCCACCTAATATCATCAATATGATGATAATAATTGACGTCCATTAGAGATGAAGGCCAATGAGCCATATTTTATGTCCATTAGTGACATGCCAATGTGCCATATTTCATGTCCATTAGTGACAGGCCAATGTGCCGTATTTCATGTCCATTAGAGACAGGCCAATGTGCCGTATTTCATGTCCATTAGTGACAGGCCAATGTGCCATATTTTATGTCCATTAGTGACAGGCCAATGTGTCATATTTCATGTCCATTAGTGACAGGCAAATGTGCCATATTTTATGTCCATTAGCGACATGCCAATGTGCCTTATTTTAAAGTCCTTCGTGACAAGCCTATGAGCTAATTATAATTGCCTAATGGCAATGACAGTTGTGATAATACGGTCCACTGTCTAATAATATATGGACTACGTCCAAATTGTAATTTGCCTTTGACGGTCCTTTTGATCCTAGGCCAAAAATAGATATAAGAAGCCTAAGAGTTGTGATGTTATTCACACTAACTTGATTAGGCAATGGATTATCATATCCAATGTTTACAGCCAATATGGTTATTAATACTATAGCTAACAGAAATTTAGTTTGGTGTTTAGAACCAAAGCTTTAAAGAATGGCCAACTCGGATGAGGCGCAAAATAGCCACCGCGATGTTAACTCTAATAACACAGAAAATATAGCCATTAATAATGAAGATTTCCAAGCTCGCATAGACGTTGCTGTGGGAAAGGCCATGGAAAAAGACATAGAAAAACTTAGGGAGTCGAGTGCTACTCGCTCCTGACCATTATCAATCGCACCATCCTCAGCTCATAAAGAGAGCTCAGTTCACTCTTCAAATGTGAAGAGTGAACCAAAGAAAATAGAATTTGCTAATAGGTCTCGTTCTTCTAAAGACAGATGTACCTACAAATATTTCGTCTCCTGCAAGCCTCAGGATTTTAATGGGGAAAAAGAAGTTGTGGAAGCCTTGAAATGGCTGGACGAGATGGAAACGATTAGGATATCAGCGGCTGTGCTGAAAAGGATATGGTAAAGTATGTATCACAATCCTTCAAAGGTGATGCCTTAATTTGGTGGAAGGCTATGATCCAATCCACAGGTAAAGTATACCTATACAATTTGGGATGGTCCAAGTTTGTGGACCTTGTTAAGGAAACTTACTGCCCACCCCATGAGGTGGAAAAGATAGAGTCAGATTTCCTGACTCTCACAATGAAGAACCTAGATTGTCGGAAGTATGTTTCTGATTTCAATTCTCTATCTAGGTTACCCCTGATTACCAAACGCATTGTGCGTTTTATTAACGGGTTATCGCCCGAGATAAAGGGGATGGTAAAGGCTGCTCAGCCTACTACCTATAGGTTCACTGTTGACCTGTCTCTCTCCCTCACCTTGGTTTGGTGAGGCAAAAGTCAGTCAAAACCGAAACTGACGGGAAAAGAAAACAGGAGGATGATAATCCCAAAGGTTTAAGAAGAAAGGAAATTTGGGGTTCAAGAAGAACCAACATAGGTCTGATGATAGACCTCTATGCAAGACCTGTAGCCGCAAGCATTGGGGGCAATGCAATACCAAACCTCATATTAAACCCTGTGGTATTTGCAAAAGAAAGGGGCATAAGACCCACAAATGCAAAAGTCTTAAAGATGCCATCTGTTATGGCTGTAATGAGAAAGGGCATATTAAGCCCACTTTCCCTAAGGACCCGACAAATAATGATGCAAAGCCTGGAGAGGCTAAAAAGGGAATGCTCGTGCTTTCCAGATAAATGCCAGGGATACCGTTAATGACAACAACGTCATAACAAGTACTTTCCTCATCAACGATACATATACTAGAGTTCTTTTTGATTCGGGTGCAGATAAGTCTTTTGTAGACCATAAGTTCAGTAAACTATTAAACTTACCCATAAGAACTCTAGACAAAACTTATAAGATAGAACTTGTTGATGGAACTTTAGAAATAGCATCTTCCATTCTTGATGGATGCTCTATATTCATTAAGAATCATTTCGTTCCTATCTCTCTTTTGCCAATGAAATTGGCGGGATTCGATGTAGTTTTAGGCATGGATTGGTTATCCCATAACCAAGCCCACATTGCCTGTGATAAGAAACTCATCGAAATTAAAACCCCATATGGTGAAATGATCACCATCATTGGAGATTCACACTATGGATTGCCGGACAAGGTGTCGTTATTTAAGGTATCCAAGTGTTTAAGGAAAGGTTGTCATTTACATGGCCCAAGTCACTATCAATGAACCGAAGACGAATATGCAAGACCTTCCAGTTATTTTGTAGTATTCCAATATCTTTCTCGAAGAACTACCAGGTCTGCCTCCAGATAGGCAAGTAGAGTTTAGGATTGACATCCTACCTGGATCAGCACCCATGCCTAGAGCTCCATACCGATTAGCACCAATGGAAATGAAGGAGTTAAGGACGCAGTTAGATGAACTTTTAGAGAAAGGCTTTATTCAGCCAAGTTCCTCGCCCTGGAGAGCTCCAATTCTTTTCGTTAAGAAAAAGGACGGTTCTATGCAGATGTACATTGACTACCGCGAATTGAACAAGATAACAATCAAGAACCGTTACCCATTACCCAGGATCGACGATATATTCGACCAACTTCAAGGGGCTAGTTAGTTCTCCAAGTTTGATCTAAGATCTGGATATCATCAGCTGAAGGTTAGGAGTGAGGATGTTCCTAAGACTGCCTTCAGGACCCGATATGGTCACTATGAATTTTTGGTAATGCCTTTTGGGCTCACAAATGCACCTGCAGCATTTATGGATCTCATGAATAGAGTTTGCAAACCACATATGGATAAGTTTGTCAATGTCTTCATAGACGACATGCTTATCTACTCTCGTAATTGTAATCAAGTTGATCACGAGAAACATCTTCGGTGCATCTTAGAATATCTAAGGCAAGAGAAGCTTTATGCTAAGTTCTCTAAGTATGAGTTTTGGCTTAGAGAAGTCCAATTCCTTGGACACATTGTAAGGGAGCGTGGTATCCAAGTGGATCCCACCAAAATAGAGGCCATAATGAATTGGGAAGTACCCAAAACCCAATCAGAAATACGTAGCTTCTTAGGACTGGCTGGTTACTGTAGAAGGTTCATTGAGAACTTTTCACGGATAGCCACTCCTTTAACTACCTTGACCCGTAAAAATGTTAAGTTTAATTGGGGTCCAAAGCAACAAGAATCTTTTGAGATTCTGAAACACAAGTTGAGCAATGCTCCTGTGTTATCCCTACCTGAGGGTGTTGAAGACTTTATTGTTTAATATGGTGCATCACACACTGGCATGGGTTGTGTGCTAATGCAAAAAGGCAAAGTGATTGCCTACGCATCATGACAATTAAAGGTGCACGAAAGGAATTACACCACCCATGACTTAGAATTGGGTGCCGTTGTATTTGCACTTCAGTTATGGAGACATTACTTGTATGGCACAAATTGTATTATATACACTGACCATAAAAGCCTCCAACATTTGTTTAATCAGAAAGAATTGAACATGCGACAATGCCGTTGGATGGAAACACTTAATTATTATGATTGCGAAATTCGCTACCATCCGGGCAAGGCAAATGTAGTTGCTGATGCCTTAAGTCGCAAAGAACGGATTAAGCCTATCAGGATTAACACCAAGAGCATTGAGCTCAGGAATAGCTTAAATGAGAAGCTATTAGATGCGCAAAAGCAAGCTCTATTAGAGGCTAATGCTCCTAATGAAGGATTAGGCGGAACTATTGATCAGTTAAGTCTGGAATCTGGGTTCCAATTTTTGGAGGACTTAGAGATCTAATCCTCCACGAAGAACATAATTCAAGATACTCAGTTCACCCGGGTGGTGACAAGATGTATCAAGATCTGAAAAAGAACTATTGGTGGATAGGTTTGAAGAAATCCATATCCACTTTTGTAGCTAAGTGTCTGACGTGTTCGGAAGTTAAGGTCGAACATCAGAAGTCGTCAGGACTTCTACAACAATTGGAAATTCTCACATGGAAATGGGAAATGGTAACTATGGAATTGATTACCAAGTTACCTAAGACCAAAAGTTGAAATGACACTATTTGGGTAATTGTGGATAGGCTGACTAAGTCAGCACATTTCTTGCCAATAAAGGAAACATATTATTCAGACAAATTGGCTAAGTTATATGTGGACAAGATTGTGTCCCTACATGGTGTGCCAGTATCTATTGTATCTGATTGAGATACTAGATATACCTCTCATTTTTGGAAAAGTTTCCAACAATCCTTAGGCACAAGAGTAAATTTTAGTACGGTTTACCATCCTCAGACTGATGGTCAAAGTGAGCATACTATTTAGACATTGGAAGTCATGCTTAGGGCATGTGTGATTGATCTAGGTGGAAGTTGGGATGACCACTTAATAGAATTCTCCTATAATAATAGTTATCATACGAGCATCAAGGCTGCTCCATATGAGGCCTTGTATGGGAGAAAGTGTCGAACGCCCGTGTGCTGGGCAGAAGTTAAGGAAGCCCAACTATCAGGACCGGAGATCGTCCTGGAGACCACAGATAAGATTGTGCAAATCCGAAATCGTCTCAAGGCTGCCCGTTATAGGCAGAAGAGTTATGCAGACAAGAGGCAAAAACCTCTTAAGTTCCAAATAGGGGACATAGTATTATTGAAGGTATCACCCTGGAAAGGTGTGATGCGCTTTGGAAAGAAGGGCAGGTTAAGCCCTAGATATATTGGACCATTCAAGGTAATCGAATGTGTCGGTTCTGTGGCTTATAAGCTTAGGCTACCCGAGGAGCTAAGTGGAATTCATGATGTCACATCAGTAACCTTAAGAAATGTCTAGCCGATGAGTCGCTAGCAATGTCACACAAAGATGTGCAGATTGATAAAAACCTGAGGTTCGTTGAGAAACCAATTTCGATCGAGGATCGACAGGTTAAGAAGCTCCAAAGGAAACTGATACCTATAGTAAAGGTTATATGGGATGCCCTTCGAGGTCCCGAGTTTACATGGGAGGATGAGTCCACTATGCGACAAAAGTGCCCCATCTTTTTGAATAAATCTCGAGGTCGAGATTTCTTTTAAGGGGGTGAGGATGTAACACCCTATAAAAATCGTGTCCAATAATGTAGCGACACGTGTCAAATTTATATTTTAAGTCTATTAAACACTAACAGGAACTAAAGGCATCAACATGCTCAAACTAAGTCTCTAAGTGAGCTTCTGATGCAACATGCAAAAAACCAAGCCTCTGAGTGACCATTAGCGTCAACATGCTTAAAACATAGCCTCTGAGTGACCATTAGTGTCAACATGCTTAAAACATAGCCTCTGAGTGAGCATTAGTGTCAACATGCTAAAACTTAGCCTCTGAGTGACCGTTGTGTCAACATGCCCAGCCTCTGAGACACATCGGAGTCAACATGCTTGTAATGAGCCTCTGAGTGATCCATTATGAAGTCCTAACTCTCATATGTCCCATTTGTTGAACTAGAGGGTTCAATTATGTAAATATGCGAAAGTTGGATAATGGAGGGATTAAAAGTGTCAACATGTTAATTTATACCTATGAGTGACCTTTTAACGAAACGAGAGCTCGACAATGTCCGGGCATAATCCCGGATACGCCAAGTATTGGTTACAGAGGGCTAAAAATGCTAAAACGGTGTTTTAGGAAGGTTTAAGAGGGTTTAATAAGTTGAGGGCTAAAAGTGTCAGATTTTGAAATCTGACAAGGGGCGCTCACGGAGCGCGAGAGGCATGGTCTTGGCCTCTCGCGGGGCGCACGAGGCCTGTTCACCCTGTAAAATCGTGTCCAATATTATAGTGACACGTGTTGTATTTTAAATATAGTATGTTAAAGACCAATGAGGACTAAAGGTGTCAACATGCTCAAACTAGGCCCTGAGTGACGGTCCATGTCAACATGCATAAATAACAGCCTCTGAGTGACTAATATGTCACATGCTTAAATCATTAGCCTCTGAGTGACTGATATGTCAACATGCTTGAAACTTGGCCTCTGAGTGACTGATAGGTCAACATGCCCAGCCTCTGAGTGACATCGGAATCAAATGCTTATACTAAGCCTCTGAGTGATCCTTTACGTAGTCCTAACTCTCATATGTCCTGTTTGTTGGACGAGAGTGATTAAATCCAATAATATTTGAAAGTTTGATATTGGAGGGATTAAAAGTGTCAACATGTTAATTCCTACCTCTGAGTGACCTTTTAACAAACCGAGAGCTCGACAATGTCCGGGCATAATCCCGGGTATGCCAAGTATTGGCTACGGAGGGCTAAAAGTGCCAAAAAGGTGTTTAAAAAGGTTTTTATAAGCTTTAATAAGTTAAGGGGTTAAGAGTGTCAAACTTTGAAACTGGCCAAGGGGCGGTGGCGGGCCGCGAGAAAGGCTTTGCAGCAGAAAGTTTTGCTTGGCCTCCAAACAAAACTCCAAAACCATTAATTCAAACCATGGCTTCTCCAAACTGCTATGCCACGTTTTGGGACACTTGTAAGCTTCTTCTTACACCCCTAAACACCTGGCTTCACCTCCTTTGAGTTCCCCAACTATAAATAGGTGATCAAGTTCACCATTTGAACTTTCACATTTCTTATTCACACTCTTCTCCCTCCCCTGGAAATTCCTAGCAAAAAGGATCATCCAACATAGTTCTTTTGCACCTTAGGATCACTGGTAAGTGTTCCTTCTTTGTGCATTTTCGTTTATAGGCTTTTATAGATAAAAGTCAAGCGTTTTTCGGAAAATCTTTGACATTCGGTTAAGGCCATTATGGTCCAGCCATTGTTCAAATGAACATGGCTAAGTGATCGTAATAAGGTAGGTGTTAATCCCTATGAAGGGCACCTTTTGAAGATCACGTTTGCTAGACCAATTGACGGGTCAAAGTTAAGTTATTAAAAAGTCAAACAGGCCATTTTTCGGAAAAATCATAAATTGATCTTATATATGTTATGAAACCTGTTTTGACACTTAAACAAGTTGGTAATGATTATTAGAACATATATGAACATGTTCGGCTCGTCAATTTCAGTTCTAGGGTCGGTTCGCAACTGAAAGTCGCGAAGTTTGACTTCTGTTTTGACTTTCGATTCTAACCCGATTTAGATTAGTTACCTATGATCTAATTTGCATTATAATCCTAATATAATGTAGCATAACCCTCTGAGGTTATATTACATGACCATAATCAGAATCCAAGTTTATGCGCAAGTTCCTATTATGCCATTCTTGACTAAAATGTCCTTTTTGCATAAAACAAGGTTTTAGATGGTAATGAATATGAAAATGAGTTTTCTACTGATGTAATGTTATAAGTAGGATTATTTGGGATGATAAACCTAGTAGAAAATGAGTTTTCAAACAGGTCCTTAAACTATGTCGACAAATGACGATTTTAGCCCTTGTGGCTCTAAAATGATTTTAATCAATCTATTCAATATAAATCATTTACCTACTGATATGTTATATTAAAATAAAATATTTTAAACATTTTAATCTGACCCTAATGTCAGTTTCGTAAACATCGCTTAAAGACGTCATTTTACGACATAAGCACCATTTCGGCACATAGTATGGTTTCAAACCATATTATTGACCAAGAATTGATACCTACTGATTTTAAAACTTATTTTAAACATATTTATAGTAGGTAAATGTTATAAACTCAGAATCCCAAATAATTTATTAACTATGTGTAAAATGACCAAAATGCCCCTTCGCTGCATAGTTTGGTCATAAAAGATAATTTACACATATAATTGACATCCTACTGATATTATATCATAAATAAAGTATTTTTCAAAAATACTTTTAACATTAAATTACATTCAAGTTTTTTTATATGGTATGAAATTACCAAAATGCCCTTATAAGGCATAATTTCGTTTTAAAACCTTAACGGGCATACAAGCGATATCCTACTGATATCTTAACTTATTTAAAATATAATGGCATATAGAACTTGTCCATGACTTATCTGGTTACCCATTATCGCTTATAAGCATACAGTTGATTATACGTAACTAGTTTACGGAATTTAACCGAAACGGGTTTAACCTATTCATTTTGATCTCAAAATCCAGAATGTTAATTGTTTACCTATAATATACAGGTCAAAGTACTTGTCGGGTTTAAACTACATTCTATCCGATCATCGCTTAATCAAGCGTTATACGTTTTGATCATGTAAACAACTCGGTCTAGCTCTATGACTCAAATAAAGACCGATAGTATTTAATTGGTTAGCTTATGCCATAATCCAGACTAGAACCTTGCCGGTAAATGCTATCTGCACGTTAGTACTTTTGTATACGGCTGAGTTATTGAATTCTGAAAAAAGACTAGCTCAGGTAAATACTCTCGACTTATTTCCCTATATGGGCTTGGGATACGGTAAATTATTATCGCTTGGTCCGAAATGGGGTCAATCGAATGCCCGTTTGTGCTAGTAAACCCGCATATTCCGTTTTAATCATTTTTGTTTGATAACTTAAAAATCGGGGGTTAAATTACCGTGTCCTGGATATCCTCGGCTCAATACATTAGTTGTTGGTCACGACCTTAGCACGGGGTGTAGGCATACACCTTTTGATGCTCATATGCAATATTCCCAAGACGTTGGGGATGACTCCTTTGTGAGCCCTGAGTGGTGTGTATTTAATCATGTCTCGGTTTCTGTATTGGGCCATGTGTGTATTGACAAACATGTGAGTCTGATACAAGGTTGCAAGGTCAACTTTCCCAACTTAATAAAAGATTTTGTGCCGTTTTGCACTTAAAAATCATTTTAAAGTTTTCAAAATGAGTCAGTTGGGTGTATTTAACAGCATAAGCTGACGTATCGTCCAAAGGCTAAACTGCAGGTACAATACGAAATAGGCAGGAAGCTGCTCGGTAGTGAATAAGAGGATCTTGCAAATCCTTAGATATGCCTAAAGTCTGTTTTATATTCTTTCTTGTACATTTTGTGATCCGCATGTGGATCTTCTATTACGAGCCTGTATATTATTTTATTTTGAACATTCGGTTTGTAATAGTAATTTTACTTCAAGACTTCCGCTGTGCTATGTTTAATTAACAATGATGTTATCAACTTTCGTCACAATACTCCCCACCCGGGCCCACCGGTGTATGGATTTCGGGTTGGAGATCTGGGGTGTGACAGGTTGGTATCAGAGCCAACGTTTGAGAGAATTAAACACTAGCCTTTTGTGTTTAATCTCAAACTTACACGAGCACATTCCTTAGACTACCAAGTCTAGGCATTGACCTAGGATTACTCATTTCATTATTAAGTTATTAGTATCGTTTTTTGAATTGATTTTTAACAGGAAAATGCTGCCAAGAGTTTGAGGACGCGGAAAAGGACACATGAGGGGAGGACCATCCGGCCATATCCCTTCACATCCACATCACCCAAACCCTTATGAAGATTCGGGAGACTCATGGCCATTTGCCCAACACTCACCTACACATACTCAAAGTTCTTATCATTCTTACCATTCACACCACTCCCACCATTCTCATCATTCTTACCATGATGAGTTCAACCCATATGATCAGAATATGTTGAATCAGCCTAACCATATGGACAAGACTCCGACCCGGAGATGCCGCCATCAGGATCGAATACGCATCCTATCAAAATTTCTAGTGATTCCAACTCTTATACTGGATCACCTTATCAAGGTCCTAATGAGTGGGAGCAATAATGTGGTCAATTTACTTTTGCAAATACTCCTTCTCGCCATACACAACCTAATGAGTGGGAGCAATAAGATGTCCACATGGAACCCATGGACCAACCCCAACATCCACCTGAGCCGCCAAGGAAGAAACGTGGAGCACGTATGTCGGTACGTGCAGGCCAACGGTCGGGTTCGCTACCACCTTTGCCCAAATCTTACCCCACCATTCAAGAGGACCCACAAATGGGTGGACCCTCTAATTCTTCACCTGTGGTGGAACCGACACCATCACCAGTGGTTCAACAACCACCATCGGGTTATAACAACCCAATCCCAACGTATCCGAATAACACTGGATACGATCCTTTTAACCCAACTACCCCTATCGATTACCAAACACTTTTGGATGATCCTTACATGCAAGAAATCATGCATAACGCACTTTACCCGTCTCCATTCCCACCTGCTTATCCATCGACTGGATATCCAACTTATGGGCACCAGTATCCGGTTATGCCACAACCTCCGCCGCCACTAAAGGCCATCAATGAGGCCTTAGAAAGAATGAAAGAAGTGCAGCAGCAAGCGGAGAAAACGGAGAAGAAAATAAATTAGTTCTTCAAGAAACTCTCCAAGTTGGTCAAAGGAAAGAAGGACGAGTGAAGTCTCTTCTAAATTATATGAAGTCCTTGCGAGGGCATTGTTATTTCCTTAGTCCCTGCGTGGACATGTTCTATTTCTTTTAGTCCTTGCATGGACAATCAGTTTCTTTTATTTATTCATTTTAAGTATTGTAATTTCTTATTATCCCTTAATGAAATATTTTTGAATTATATATATGTATTCATCCTCTTCAAGCGATCGTCTCGATTTTACTTGAATTTTTTATTAGCCATATAATTCCAAAACAGGTCTTAATGGTTTTGATTTAACCGAGTGGCACAGACCACACATTTGGCAAAAAAAAATTTATATAAATGATAGTTAAGAACGGAAGGGTCTTCTATCATGATAGTTAAGGGAAGTTATCCTTCTATCTAGAGGTGGTGGACTAGGTTCAAGCCTCCAAGTCATTAAGGTCAATGCGATTGGGACTATTAATCAACCATTAAGGTCCTCTTATTTTAACATTCAAGTAATGTGCATACTCGTGGTTGTGTGACTTGAGTAATCACACTAACCTTCAAGGTAACAGACTATGTCCTAACCTTATATAGCCCTTGTGATCTGTTTGATCCCAGCTAAATATCACCAGTGCGGTGATGAATAAGACATCCATTAGAGATGTATTTTTATATAGCCCTTGTGATCTGTTTGATCCCCGCTAAATATCACCAGTGCGGTGATGAATAAGACATCCATTAGAGATGTATTTTTATATAGCCCTTGTGATCTGTGTGATCCCGGCTAAATCACCAGTGCGGTGATGAATAAGACATCCATTAGAGATGTATTTTTATATAGCCTTGTGATCTGTTTGATCCCGGCTAAATATCACCAGCGCGGTGATGAATAAGACATCCATTAGAGATGTATTTTTATATAGCCCTTGTTATCTGTTTGATCCCGGCTAAATATCACAAGTGCGGTGATGAATAAGACATCCATTAGAGATGTATTTTATATAGCCCTTGTGATCTATTTGATCCCAGCTAATATCATCAGTGCGATGATAAATAAAACATCCATTAGTGTTGTATACCCATTTGGGGTATGATCTATTCTATAAAGCCCATGTGATCTATCTGATCCCGGCTAATATCATCAATGTGATGATAAATAAAACATCCATTAGTGATGTAGTGCCTATGTACCATATTTTATGTCCATTAGTGACAGGCCTATGTGCCATATTTTATGTCCATTAGTGACAGGCCTATATGCCATATTTTAAATGTCCTTTGTGACAAGCCTATGTGCTATAAATTGTCAAATATGGCAATGACAGTTGTGACATTGCAATCCCTTGTCTAGTAATAAATGGACTATGTCCAGATTATAATTTGCCTATGATGGTCCTATTAAGACCTAGGCCAAATATAGCTATGTTAAGTCTAAGAGTTGTGATGTTATTCACACTAATATAGGCAATAGATTTTTATATCCAATGTTTAAAAGCCAATATGGTTATTATACCATGGCTAAGAGAAATTTTATTGGTATTATAGAACAAAAGCTTTGAAGAATGGCTAATTCTAATGAAGCATAAAGTAGGCATCGAAACGTCAACTCTAAAGACGCCGAAAATGTAGCCATCGATAATAATGACTTCCAAGCACGCATAGATGCGGCTGTGGAAAAGGCCATGGGTAAGGCCATTGGAAAGCTAAGAGAGTCGAGTGATACTCGCTCTAAACCATTATCATTACCCCATCCTCAGCTCATAAAGAGAGCTCTGTTTACTCATCAAATGCGAAGAGTGAACCAAGGAGGATAGACTTTGCTTATAGGTCCCGTTCATCTAAGGACGGATGCACCTACAAGTACTTCATCTCCTATAAGCCCCAAGACTTTAACGGGGAGAAAGGAGCTGTAGAAGCCCTAGAATGGCTTGACGAAATGGAGACCATTGTAGACATCAGCGGTTGTGCTGAAAAGGATGTGGTCAAGTATGTATCACAGTCCTTTAAGGGCGATGCCCTAACATGGTGGAAGGCCATGATTCAGTCAACAGGTAAAGTATACCTGTATAATCTGGGATGGTTTAAGTTAATGGACCTTATTAAGGAAACCTATTTCCCACTCCATGAGGTGGAGAAAATAGAGACAGACTTCTTGTCTCTTTCAATGAAAAACCTAGACTGTCGGAAGTATATCTCTGATTTCAATTCCCTATCTAATTAGTTTCCTACTTAATCACCCCTGAATCCAAGCGCATTGCGCGTTTTATCAATGGATTAGCGGCCGAGATTAAGGGCATGGTAAAGGCTGCTCAGCCTAATACCTATAGGTCTGCTGTAGACCTATCTCTCTCTTTCTCTCACCCTTGATTTAGTAAGGCAGAAGTCAGTTAAGTCTGAAACTGACGGAAAAAGAAAGAGAGAAGATGACAACTCCCATAAGTTTAATAAGAAAAATAAAGGGATATTCGGGTTCAAAGGGAACCAAGGCAAGTCGGCTGTAATGCCATTTTGCAAGACTTGCAACCGCAAACACTCGGGACAATGTAATTCTAATTCACAAGCTAGACCTTGTGGTATTTGTAAAAGGAGAAGGCATAAGACCCTATATTGTAAAGATCTTAAGGATGTTGTATGTTATATCTGCAATGAAAAATGGCACATTGCAACTAACTGCCCTAAGAATTCAAGGAATAATAATCCGAAGCCTGAAGAGGCCAGGAAGGGGAATGCACGCGCTTTTCAATTGACTGCTAAGGAAGCTGTTAATGACAATAACGTCATAACAGGTACTTTCCCCATTAACGATATTTATGCTAAAGTTCTTTTTGATTCGGGTGCAGATAGATCTTTTGTCGACCATAAGTTTTGTAAACTGTTAAATCTACCCATAAGAACTCTAGATAAAACTTATGAGATAGAACTTGCCTATGGAACCTTAGAAACTGCTTCTTTCATTCTTGATGGATGCTCTATATCCATTAAGAAGCATTCCATCCCTATCTTTCTTCTGCCAACGAAATTGGCGGGGTTCGATGTTGTCTTAGGCATGGATTGGTTATCTCATAACCAAGCCCGCATTGCCTGCGATAAAAAGCTCATCGAAATTAAAACCCCATCTGGTGAAATGTTCACCATCTCCGGAGACTCACTCTATGGATTGCCAGACAAGGCGTTGTTATTTAAGACATGCAAGTGTTTGAGAAGAGGCTGTGTCATCTACATGGCACAAGTAACCATCAATGAGCCTAAACCAAGCATTGAAGACTTACCAGTTATCTCGGAGTATCCCAATGTTTTCCCTGAAGAATTACCAGGCCTACCTCCGGATAGGCAAGTGGAGTTTAGAATTGATATCATACCAGGATCAGCATTCGTAGCTAGAGCTCCATATAGACTAGCTCCAACATAAATAAATGAGTTAAGAGTTCAATTGGATGAACTCTTGGAGAAAGGATTTATTCAACCTAGTTCCTCGCCTTGGGGAGCTCCAATCCTCTTTGTTAAAAAGAAAGACGAATCAATGTAGATGTGCATCAACTATCGGGAGCTAAACTAGCTAACAATTAAGAATAGATATCCTCTGCCAAGGATCGATGATTTATTCGACCAACTTCAAGGGCTAGTTTTTTGGAAAACGCTTTGACTTTCGGTTAAGACCATTATGGTCCAGCCATTGTTCGAAATGAACATGGCTAAGTGATCATAATAAGGTAAGTGTTAATCCCTATAAAGGGCACCTCGTGAAGATCACATTTGCTAGACCAATTGACGGGTCAAAGTTAAGTTATTAAAAAGTCAAACAGGCCATTTTTCGGAAAAATCATAAATTGATCTTATATATGTTATGAAACCTGTTTTGACACTTAAACAAGTTGGTAATGATTATTAGAACATATATGAACATGTTCGGCTCGTCAATTTCAGTTCTAGGGTCGGTTCGCAACTGAAAGTCGCGAAGTTTGACTTCTGCTTTGACTTTCGATTCTAACCCGATTTAGATTAGTTACCTACTGATCTAAATTTGCATTATAATCCTAATATAATGTAGCATAACCCTCTGAGGTTATATTACATGACCATAATCAGAATCCAAGTTTATGCGCAAGTTCCATAATTATGCCATTCTTGACTAAAATGTCCTTTTTGCATAAAACAAGGTTTTAGATGGTAATGAATATGAAAATGAGTTTCCTACTGATGTAATGTTATAAGTAGGATTATTTGGATGATAAACCTAGTTAGAAAATGAGTTTTCAAACAGGTCCTTAAACTATGTCGACAAATGACAATTGTAGCCCTTGTGGCTCATAAAATGATTTTAATCAATCTATTCAACATAAATCATTTACCTACTGATATGTTATATTAAAATAAAATATTTTAAATATTTTAATCTGACCCTAATGTCAGTTTCGTAAACATCGCTTAAAGACGTCATTTTACGACATAAGCACCATTTCGGCACATAGTATGGTTTCAAACCATATTATTGACCAAGAATTGATACCTACTGATTTTAAAACTTATTTTAAACATATTTATAGTAGGTAAATGTTATAAACTCAGAATCCCAAATAATTTATTAACTATGTGTAAAATGACCAAAATGCCCCTTCGCTGCATAGTTTGGTCATAAAAGATAATTTACACATATAATTGACATCCTACTGATATTATATCATAAATAAAGTATTTTTCAAGAATACTTATAACATTAAATTATATTCAATTTTTTTATATGGTATGAAATTACCAAAATGCCGTTATGAGGCATAGTTTTGTTTTAAAACCTTAACGGGCATACAAGTTGATATCCTACTGATATCTTAACTTATTTAAAATATAATGGCATATAGAACTTGTCCATGACTTATCCGGTTACCCATTATCGCTTATAAGCATACGGTTGATTATAAGTAACTAGTTTACGGAATTTAACCGAAACGGGTTTAACCTATTCATTTTGATCTCAAAATCCAGAATGTTAGTTGTTTACCCATATTATACAAGTTAAAGTACTTGTCGGGTTTAAACTACATTCTATCCGATCATCGCTTAATCAAGCGTTATACGTTTTGGTCATGTACACTACTCGGTCTAAGTCTATGACTTAAATAAAGACCGATAGTATTTAATTGGTTAGCTTATTCCATAATCCAGACTAGAACCTTGCCGATAAATGCTATCTGCACGTTAGTACTTTTGTATACGGCTGAGTTATAATATTTTGAAAAAAGACTAGCTCAGGTAAATACTCTCGACTTATTTTCCCTATATGGGCTTAGGATACGGTAACTTATTACCGTTTGGTCCGCAATGGGTCAATCGAATGCCCGTTTGTGGCTAGTAAACCCGCATATTCCGTTTTAATCAGTTTTGTTTGATAACTTAAACATCGAGGGTTAAATTACCGTGTCCTGGATATCCTCGGCTCAATACATTAGTTATTGGCCACGACCTTAGTACGGGGTGTAGGCATACACCTTTTGATGCTCAGATGCAATATTCCCAAGACGTTGGGGATGACTCCTTCGTGAGTCCTGAGTGATGTGTATTTAATCATGTCTCGGTTTCTGTATTGGGCCCCGTATGTATTGACAAACATGTGAATTTGATACAAGGTTGCAAGGTCAACTTTCCCAAGTTAATAAAAGATTGTGTGCCATTTTGCACTTAAAAATCATTTTAAAGCTTTCAAAATGAGTCAGTTGGGTGTATTTACCAACGTAAGCTGACGTATCGTCCAAAGGATAAACTGCATGTACAATACGAAATAGGCCGAAAGCTGCTCGGTAGTGAATAAGAGGATCTTGCAAATCCTTAGATCTGCCTAAAGTCAGTTTTATATTCTTTCTTGTACATTTTGTGATCCGCCTGTGGATCTTCTATTACAAGCATGTATATTATTTTATTATGAACATCCGGTTTGTAATAGTAATTTTACTCCAAGACTTCCGCTGTGCTATATTTAATTAACAATGATTATATCAACTTTCGTCACGATACTCCCCACCCGGGCCCATCGGTGTATGGATTTCGGGTTGGAAATCTGGGGTGTGACACCTGCGTCTACAGAAAATTTGCTTGGCCTCCACATAAATTGTCAAAAACCATTTGATTCTAAACCATGGTCTTCCAAACTGCCATACCACGTTTTAGGACACTTGTAAGCTTCCTTTTACACCCCTTAGCACCTTGCATCACCTCATTCAAGCTCTCCAACTATAAATAGGTGCCAAGGTTCACCATTTGAACTTGCACCTTTCTCATTCACAACTCTATCTCCCTCCTCTGGAAGTTCCTAACTGAAAGGAGCATCCAACTTAGTTGCATTGCATTCTAGGAACCTCTTATAAGTGTTCTTTGCTCTTTCATTTTCGTTTATAGGCTCTTATAGCCAAAAGTCAAGCGTTTTACGGAAAACGCCTTGACTTTGGGTTAAGACCATTATAGTCCAGCCATTGTTCATAATGAACATGGCTAAGTGATCGTAATAAGGTAAGTGTTAGTCCCTATAAAGGGCACCTTCTGAAGATCACGTTTGCTAGACCAATTGACGGGTCAAAAGTTATTATATTAAAAAGTCAAACAGACCATTTTTCGGATATGTTATAATTTGATCTTATATATGTTATGAAACCTGTTTGACACTTAAACAAGTTGGTAATAATTACTAGAACATGTAAGAAAATGTTCGGCTCGTCAATTTCAGTTCTAAGGTTGGTTCGCAACTGAAAGTCGCAAAGTTTGACATCTGCTTTGACTTTCGATTCTTGCCCGATTTAGATTAGTTAGCTACTAATCTAAAGTTGAATTATGATCATAATATAATGTAGCATAACCCTCTAAGGTTATATTACATGATCATAATCAGAATCTAAGTTTATGCGCAAGTTCCGTAATTTTGCCATTTTGACTAAAATACCTTTTTGCATAAAAAGAGATTTAAATGATAATGAACTTGAAAATGAGTTTCCTACTGATGTAATATTATAAGTAGGATTATTTGGGATATTAAAACAAATTATAAACTGAGTTTATAAACAAGTCCTTGTATTTTGTCGATAAATGACGATAAGGCACTTGTGGCTTATAAAATGGTTTTAATCACATTTTTTCAAAGTAAATATTTTACCTACTGATATGTTATATGAAATAACATATCTAAGACTTGTTAATTAATCATAACATCAGTTTTCATTAAAGATCGCATAAATCGTCATTTTACGACATAAACGCCATTTCGGCGTATAATATGGTTTTAAACCATATTTATCAACCAAGACTTATTACCTACTGATTTAAAACTTATTTTAAATATTTTTACAGTAGGTACATGATATGAACTCAGAATCCCAAATAATTTAGAAACTATGTGTAAAATGACCAAACTGCCCCTTCGGTGCATAGTTTGGTCATAAAAGATAAATTACACATATAATTAATATCCTACTAATATTATATCATAAATAAATTATTTTTCCAGAATACTTATGGTTATAACATTAAAATTATATTCAAGTTCCTTTTATACGGTATGAAATTACCAAAACGCCCTTATGAGGCATAATTTCACTTCAAAACCATAACGGGTATAAAAGTTGATATCCTACTGATATTACAACTTATTTAAAATATAATGGTATATAGAAATGACTTATCCGGTTACCCGATATCGCTAATATGCGTACGGTTAAGTATATTTAACTAGTTTAATAAAATTAACCCAAACGGGTCTAACCTTGTCATTTAAGTCTCAAAATCCAGAATGTTTATAGTTTACCCATATTATACAAGTCAAAGTACTTGTCGGGTTTAAACTACATTCTATCCGATCATCATTTAATCAAGCAATATACGTTTTGATCATGTAAACTACTCGGTCTAAGTCTATGACTTAAATAAGACTGTTAGTATTAAATTAGTTAGCTTATGCTATAATCCAGACTAGAGACTTCCCGGTAAATGTTATCTGCACTTAGTACTTTTGTGTACGACTGAGTTAATAAATCTTGCTTTTAAACGAAGAATAGTTCAGGTAAATACTCTCGACTTATTTCCCTATACGGGCTTGGGATACGGTAAATTATTACCGCTTGTTCGAAAATGGGATCAATCAAATGCCGGATTGTGGCTAGTAAATCCGGATATTCTGTTTTATTCAGTTTTGTTTGATAACTTAAACATCGGGGTTAACTACAGTGTCATGGATATCCTCGGCTCATTACATTAGATAATGACCATGACCTTAGCGCAGGGAGTAGGCATACACCTGACAGACGCTCAAATGCAACTACCCACACTTGTTGGGGATAACTCCTTCGTGAGTTCATAAGTAGTGTGTACGTTAACCATGTCTCGGATTTTGTATTGGGCCCTGTATGTATGGTCAAACATGTAAATCTGTTAACAAGGTTGGACGGTCAACTTTTGTAAGTTATAAAAGATTTTGTGCTAATACGCACTTAAAACATTTTATTTTAAATGTTTTCAAAATGAGTCAGTTGGGTGTATTTACCAGCGAAAGCGACGTATTTTCAAAAGACTAAGCTTGCAGGTACAATAAGAAAATAGGCTGGAAGTGCTCGGCAGTGATAACAGGATCTTGCAAATCCTATATCTGCCCAAAGTCTGTTTTACATTATTTCTTTGTACAATTTATGATCCGCCTGTGGATCATCTATTACGAGCATGTATATTATTTTGTATTTCGAACATTCAGTTTGTACTAGTAATTTAAATCCAAAACTTCCGTTGTGCTGTGTTTAATTATCTATGATGATATCAACTTTACGTCACGATATTCCCCATCCGGGTCCACCGATGTGTAGTTGAAAATACGGGATGTAACAATTGCTCACCAGTACTCACTCTGCACCAAATGAGAATTAAATCTGTGTCTCCTAAAAAAATGTAAACATTACGTAGAGATGATTTGCTATCTTTTAATTTATTAATATAGAAAATCACTACTGAACAAAAAAGTAGGCTTGAAAGCCATAATTTACTTCTCCATCCAATCCAATGTAAGATGCCTCTAATTTCAAAACTATATTTCTTTCTTGTTATTTATAGCTATGAAGATTATTTTAATTACTTTGTTTCTCACTATCTCCCTTTAATTTAGACATTTTTGCACTGTTCTCTGCATTTTAATTACTTTGTTTCTCACTATGTTACCCATGAATATCTGCAAGGTTTATTTCAATCAGAAGAAAACAACTTGACTGTTCCCAACAAAACACCCAATTATCTAATTTAAAATTTAATGTGAAACTAATCCACTTGGTAAAGGATACGTCTCTTAAAGAAGAGTCCTCATGTCAAACCTAAGTTAGCAGTGTTAGTTAAATAAATGTTGTAAAAATAGTGTAGGAACAAGCTTTGGATTTATATGAACACGGGGTTCAAATTATATCTATCTTCACTAAACAATAATGCCTATACATTAATTTAAAAGAAAATCAAATAAATCTATAAAAAACTACCTTTATAGGAATCGAATCTAACACTCAATAGTTATTTAAGTATTGTCTCACTCTAAAAATGCTAATATGCTATATTACCAACGACATGATGATATTAATTTAAGAGCCTGCTTTTTTCCTTGGTCTAGATTTATATATACCACTTTGTTTTCCATATCACTTGCTACTATACCTAATCCTCAATTAATTATTGAGAAAGCAGTAGTACGACAAGGTATACACACTAGGTTATTTACTTAATTCTGAATTTTTGTTCCCAAAGCCATACCATTATAAACCTATTATTATATGCGTGGCTCATGTTTATTAATCTTTTAGTTCTTGTATAATCAATTTTCCTTCTAAGGCCTTCATTTTTATATCATTTTTTAATGTATCACCAGGAACTTCTAAATAATGGCTGTATGGTTTAGCAAACGACTGTAACTGGAACTGGTTCATCTTTGTGCTATGTATAACGGAATGGAAGACAAGCTTATATTTAGTGAATAAATAAAGATAGAAGTCAAACTTTAGCTAAATCATGTGCTTTTACATATGCATGGTTGCAGAAGTTGTTATACGTTTCTATGTCTAGCGACTTGCGAGTACTCGGCTTAGGAAGAGAGCACACGCGAAGTACTCGGACATGATAAAACAAAAAAAACTATTTTTTGGAAAACTATATATATGTCAAATATCACAATTTTATAACTATATATAAAAAATACGTGAATATCAATATAAATAAAAAATCTTTATATTCAAATAGTAAGATTCAAAATGATATTCATTCATTAATATTATAGATATAGAAATTATGTATTATTTTTTTAAGTCAAACTTGTCCCAAGTTAACTGTGTAAATCCTTTTAATTATGTTATATATATATATATATATATATATATATATATATATATATATAATGTAAGTATTTACAAAAAAACCCTTTTAATTAAGTAAACATAAGAAACTCTAAGTTCTTGACATTTTTAAAAAAAATCACACATGTAATATACATTGTTTTAAGGAATTTGAGGGAAAAAAATAAAAAAACGCGCCGAGTGGATATTTTTTAAAAAATAAACAAGTTTTGATCAACGCGACTATAACATATGTCACACAATAACATGTTTTTTTTTTTAAATCTAGCCGGCATATTTTTTATTTTTTCCCTCAAAACCCTTAAAAACATTTCTATTACATGTGTGTTTGTTTTCAAAAAAAATATCAAGAGCTTAGAGTTTTCTGGGTTTTCTATCTATCATTTTCATATATATATATACATATATATAATATATATATTTATATATATATATATGGGATAGATATGAGAAAATTAATTTAAATGAAAAAACCAAAAAACTAACTAAAAAGTCTAAAAATATATAAATATTTTTGAAACACTTCAAAAAAAAGTGACACTACATATGTGCATAATACGAAAAAGCCTAAACCAACTAACCCCCACCGACACCCCCCCCCCCCCCCCCCCAAAAAAAAAAAAACCCATACCCCCCAAAAACCTAAATCCACATTTCCACTAAAAGTCTAAACCCTCCACCGAAAAAAAAAAACCTAACCCCTTACATGCACTGCCTAAAAAACCTAACCCCCCCCCCCCCCCCCACCCACACAAACAACTAATCCTAATCCTCAAAAAACCTAACCCTAAAAACTAAACTAAACTTAAAAGCTAACCCTAAGCATATAATGCACATGTGTAGTATAGTTTTTTTATACATGAAAAGTAGCGATTTTTTGTAAAAAAAAGATTGGTATGTTTTCTAGTCTTTTTTAGGTTTTTCATTTATATATAGTTTTCTTATTATCCTCTCCTATATATATATTACATACTTTTAAATAATCACAAAACTTTCAGAACTCCTAATAAATAATCATTTTATATTCATATTTTTATTCTAGGATCTTTTTATCATCTATATATATATATATATATTTATGATTACATACATGTTAAAAGTAGTTTACATATGTTTAATAGCCAAATTATATTATAATATATATATATTATATATATATATAACTAATTATGTATATGTAAAAAAACTAGTTTAAATATGTGTAATCATAAAATTACATATACAAAAATGATAAAATTACTCTTAACATGTATGTAATCATAAAATACACATAATAAATGATAAAATTATCTTGAACATAAAAACATATAAATAAGAAGATTGTTTATTAGGAGTACTTCGAGTTGTGTAAATTTTTAGGGTTTTGAAATTATTCTTACCATATATATATATATATATATATATATATATATATATATAGGGGTTGGTTAACGTACAATATTCCTTAACGTAAAATGTGTACGAGATGAAATTACACACGTTATAAAACTAAAAAACCCTAATCAAGAATGTACAAAATCAGAAATCACGCATTGGGTAATAACCTAATCATGCATGTTATAAAAATAATTACACATGCTATAATTTCATTAGTGTACGCAGCGTACTTTAAACAAATTATACAATACACTTTCATTTTATATATATATATATATATATATATATATATAAACACGCACACACATTATATACCCTCATTTATTGAGCTTTTGTCTAATATTTAAGCAAACGTAAGAGCATTTACATTGAAATCATTATCTCTATCCATATAGTTTAACTTAAAAACTCCATTTCTTAATCTTATTCACAAATAAAAACATGGAATATATATTATATATATAATATAATGAATCACTATTGAATCCATATTATCTGTTCCTTATTTTAAGGAATTAGATCATGTGCAAACAATTGATGAAAACCAAAAACCTTTCCCTTAGATATTCTGTCTAGAAAATAACCATGAATCACTATTCAATCCAAATGTGAAGGCTCTAAGTCCCACCAAATACCCGTACAGATAGTTCATAACCTATAATCCATTTTGTCATATATTAGGTATTTAGGTGTACTATTTTCCCGTTGACCTATATTCGTAGAGGATCCCACCACAAATATCCTTAAAGTCAAAGATGGAATCCATAGTATGGAATTTGGGCATCTAATCTTGCCTAGGTATGAAACATTGTCGTGACCTTTATACAAAGTTTTCGCAATAGACCGGCTTTCTTAGCAGTTCACAGATTAGATCTGTTGGACCAAGACGATGTTGTTTTAAACAATTTTATATATGTATATAAACAATAAAAAATCTACAACTTTATTTTTTTTTGTGTGGATTGGCGATGCTAATTACATATGAAACTGTAATTTTAAACTAAATTTATAGCTTTTTAATAAATAAGATTTTAAAAGAAAATGGTAATTAAAAAATGTTAATCTGGTCCAGTTTGGCGATTCATTTATTCCAAACCGAAGATGGTTCAAATAGAATCAACTTGACTGGTCATGTAACCCCATTCCCGTCGACTGGTGGTTCTGAAACTCTTGGGTTCTCTGTGCTCATATCATCTCATGCTTTTGTAGCTTTCTGGTGCTCTGAAACTCTTGGGGTAGGATTGAAACCCCCAAAAGTCATGGTTGCTATAATAATATTGTTATAAGTTATCAATTGTTTGCCTTTTCCCAAACAATAAAAACTGGTTTGAATGCTCTTTTGTCTAGATTAACTCCCGGGCATCATTGGTAACTTTTCCCAAACAGGAGACTATATGAATGCACAGTTAGAATGTTATTGAAACCTGCAAAAAGATGAGCACCATCTTGTTTCTCACACTGTTATGCTCACTCATTTTTCTAAACTTCCAAACCTCCCTTTCAACTGACACCTTGAAACCCAATCAAAGCTTTTTGGATGGCTTCACTTTAGTTTCCCCCAACAAAAGATTTGAATTTGGTTTCTTCAGTCCTGGCAATGGTTCTTCTGGGGATCACTATCTCGGAATATGGTATCACAATCTGCCTCTCACTGTGGTTTGGGTCGCCAATCGAAACTACCCAATTCATGATTCATTTGGACAGGTAGCATTAGATAAAAATGGAGTTTTAATGCTTTATAACCGCTCAATGGGTACTGTCTGGTCTACCAATAACACGCCTATCGGGAGTAGCTTCACTCCGGTTATGCAGTTATTAGATTCAGGTAATCTTGTTATTAGAGGTGATGGAAGAAACAAAACTATCTTCTGGGAAAGCTTTGATTTTCCAGCTGATACACTTTTACCAGATTCAAAGCTGGGTTCGAAATTGGATGATGGGTTGCAAAGGTTTATAAGGTCCTGGAAGAGCATTGAAGATCCCTCTGAAGGTGAGTACTGGTTTAGCCTGGATCCACCCGAAGCACCGCAGTTGGTTCTACGAAGTGGTTTGCGAAAATTGTTCAGATGGGGACCGTTTGATGGGATCTGGTTTAGCGGCAGCAGTACTTTGACAGCAAATCCATTGTTACAAACTATGTTTGCTTACAACTCTAAAGAGCTATACTTCAAATATGAGATCTTGGATGAGTCAGTTTTATCTAGAATTGTGATTTCACCGTCAGGTTCAGTTCAGTATTTTACATGGAGAGTTAACATCAGTAGAGAATGGAACCTGGTGGTAACATTCAACAGTGACCCTTGTGATAACTATGCAAATTGTGGAAATTACGGGATCTGTTATTCGCTAAGTAGTTGCAAGTGTCTGAGTGGGTTCACTCCTAATTCGCCACGAGATTGGGGTTTGTTTAGTTATTCAGGTGGATGTAGAAGGAAACATGAACTGAACTGTGGTCATGGAGATGGATTTGTGAAATACGGCGCATTGAAGTTGCCTGATAATCCGGTCATTTGGGGAAATGACACGGATCACGTATGTGAAGCGAAGTGTTTAAAGAATTGTAGTTGTATGGCTTATGCTAATGTTGATGTTTACGGAAATGGAAGTAGATGTGTGGTTTGGATTGGTGATTTGGTTGATATGAAGAACTATCCTGATGGCGGGGAGAAGATTTACATACGAATGGCACATGCTGAATTACGTATGTCATCTTTACCTATTTCCATCTATATGACTCTATAATGTTGGATTTGCATTCATGCACTTTTATAAGATTTTAATGTCCCTTTTTGGCTTATTGTATTTCTCAGAGTCCATTGCTGCTGCTAAGAGGAAACGTGTAACTGTAAAGATTGTTAGTGTAGTAACCGTTATTGGGATACTACTTCTATCTGGTGGTGCCATATGGTACCTTGGTTGGTTAGTCCGGCATAGAAGACAAGACCAAATAGGGCGGAGCTCTAAAGGTACCCATACAGTCCACACCTGTTACATACCTACAGTTACATATCCAAGATTTTCTACCTCACTATTGTTTTAGGGGATTCACTACCATTATAGCACTTTCTTTCGTTTTCTTAAATCTATCAAATACTAAAAACACTTTATTTCAAGCAGATAATTTCAGTCTTTGTATTTGTTTTTCTTTTATTTCACTATTCATATATTTGCACCTGTGTAACAGCTCAACAAAGCGGGAGCTTTCGATATGTCGAAGATAATCAAGATTTTGGATTTCAACTACCTCTTTACGATCTAGAAACTATTTTTCTTGCCTGTAACAACTTTTCTGAAAGAAACAAGATTGGACAAGGCGGTTTCGGTTCTGTCTATAGGGTAACTCTTCATCAATACACTTTTTTGTAAAATTGTTTAATAGAAGAGATTTGATGGATGATCACTACACAAACTATTTGTAGTGATCACTAAGTGAACAAAATAGTTTTCATATACGTGGGTATGCTTATGAGATCTCAATAGATCAGACATTCAACTTGTCTATTTTGGGAATTTTCCCTAATAATAACGAATAACCTCAAACTTGACTATTGGAAGTTGTAAACACTTTAACTCTTTTAACCAGTCTCTTTGTAACAAAATAATCCAAATTTATCTATATTTGACAATATGTTTAAACGAAAATCCAAACTCAAATGTATCTAATATGAGAGGTGGTTCTCTAGAGAATGAAAAATGTTTAAAGGACAGAACTAACCACGTTTGACACATAACATATGCTTAGCATCTCATATCTATCTTCCCCTCCATGATCTGATGGCTCAAAAGAGTTCCTTTGCTGTCTACTAATTTGGGGTTCTTTAGTGAACCTTCCCTTCTATATGAATGGGCTAATGTTGTTCCTACTAGGTGTTACCATGTAAAGAATTGTGTGTTATCAGATGAAGGCCATATTTTAGCTGTAGAAAACTTGAGCAAGTGGCTGCTAATTATCTTTTGTGGGTCATTTCTTATGACACAGGGTGAACTAACAAATGGTCAAGAGATAGCAGTAAAAAGGCTTCTGGAAAAGTCGACACAAGGTGTCGAAGAATTGAAGAATGAAATTATTTTGATCGCAAAGTTGCAACATCGCAACCTTGTTAAGCTTTTGGGTTGCTGCATTGAACGGGATGAAACAATGTTAGTCTATGAGTATTTGCCCAATAAAAGTTTAAACACCTTCATTTATGGTACACACTATTCGCTCTTCAAAAAACTAGAAAATTAGTGCCATGGACAAAAAACAAGGCCATCTTTGCTTTGTTGATGGATATACAAAAATATTAGACTTTTGTTGATAATTTGGGAAAATCACACAATTAACAATAATAAATCATCTTAAAACCATATTATTTTTGCTATTTTAGTAGTTGAATTTATAAGATTTATGTACATTGTCTGAATAAATCATCAAATTCCTTCTGATTTAGTAGAGCATGGATCTTATTTGATCTTGTGCACCGTACATAGTGTGTTTCTATCTGGTGTGCCATGCCATCGTGTAGCATATAATTGGGTGATCGAATCTATAAATCAAGCATGTTATGCGTTTATTAAACATTCAGTTCACACTTATCATTACAATATAATTTTAGTTAATTTGGCTCTTTGCACACAGATAAACCTACACGAAAACAACTTACATGGAAAAAGCGCTACCACATCATTAAGGGTATTGCACGCGGTTTACTTTATCTTCATCAAGACTCGAGGTTGCGAATCATCCATAGAGATCTCAAAACTAGTAACATCTTACTAGATAGCGAGTTGAATCCGAAAATTTCGGACTTTGGCATTGCTCGTATATTTGGAACAGATCAAATGCAAGAAATGACAAAGAGAATCATAGGAACCTAGTAAGCTACTTTACTTATGATCAATTTCGATTTGCTCTACTTCAGTTTTTTTTCCCGGGGCTTGAATAACCAAATATAGAGAATAATTTTTGATGGCGTAGGCCGTATATCGTTAAAAGTCAAAACTTGTAGTTCACTTTTTATTCAATCATTTAAGCTTTAGAAAAAAGCCCAACAATGTCAAGTTTAAAAGACATACAAGGTTCCTATAATAGTTGGTAAATTGGGTTGAACTGAACATCAATATTTTTCTTGTTTTTTTTCTTAATATGATCATAAGAAACGTAATCAAACAAACTCATCAATTTAAATAGTTTTTTTGTTAGAGCGAATAAATAGAGTTAGTGAGTTAGTTAGGTTGCTAACTAATATTAATTTAGACAGCAAATTTCATTTTTACTTCTTGTGTGACTTGAACCCATCACCGTCCCAACTTATATTCTCCTAGAAGCTTTACTTCTATCGGGCCACCAACCCTATGGTTAATTAATAGTTGTTGCTAACTAGTTTAAATAAGTGGCCAAGTGGGCATTGTATTGAATCATTAAGAAAATACAGTTACATTTCCATATCATACTTTGTCTCTCTCTAGATTAGGAGAATATTAGTTTAGATTGTATTAATTCCTTAAATTTTAATATGAATCACAAGTGACCCATGATTATAATTGCAACAAGTCTCTGTGATATTTTCTTTGGTCAATATATAAGGCTTAACTCTTTTGAGTAATTGGAACTAACTGCTGCCAATCTTATCCTGAGTAACTCTTTTTTATTGTTGCAGCGGCTACATGTCTCCGGAATACGCAATGACCGGCCATTATTCTGTGAAATCAGATGTTTACAGTTTCGGTGTCATCGTGTTGGAAATTATAAGTGGCTATAAGAACTGGGCATTCCACCATCCTGATCATGATTTTAACCTTTTAGGACATGTAGGTTCTCTACACAGCTACCGTATTACAGGTTCAGTTGCTGCGTGTTACTTATAACTAAGGGGCTTCCATCATAAATTACTGATACCCATGTACCGAACTGCGAAACTGAAGCAAAACACAATTTATTGTTTGAAAAACTAGTTTTAAGAGCTCGCCTTACTTATTTTTGGTTCAATTTTAGAAATGTGGAGTAATGTATATATAAATCATTTTTATCATTTTAAAACAATAATAAAACTAACTATTTTGAAAAAAACAACACTTGGTAAAAATGCCAAATTAACATAATCATGTTGGCGTATTTGGCCAGTTGGAACTAAGCCAATAGGGAATTTTAAATTTGGCAGGTACTATCAATAACTGACAACTAAGTATTGAAATTACAGACTTCGATTATATTCGTGTAAATTACATTAGTAAGTGATTTAAGTGTTTTACACTAAAAACAAATGATTTAGAAATCACTAGAATTGGGGGAGAATCATCATTATTGGAGCCCTAAATTGGTAGACAGCTGGGCTAAGCCACATATGGTCTCCGCTGCTTACGGTCCCATAACTCAAACTTGTATGCTCTTTATACCATAGGCCATTTCTTTCATGTTTTCGTCGGCTAATTTTTGTAATAGCTCCATATAACAACCTTGTTAAACACTTTTTTCTCATACAAACATAGACGCATATGCATAAGCATCTGATTAATTTTAACTTTGTTTACTAAGTGTTGTTGGAATGGTTGGATCAGGCATGGATGCTTTGGAACAGACGACAACCATTGGAGACACTTGACCCTGTTGTACAAGATCCATCTTACGAGAATCAAATCATACGATGTATTCATGTTGCTCTTTTGTGTGTGCAACAATATCCGGAAGACAGGCCGAAAATGTCTACGGTATATGCCATGTTAAGTTATGATAACATTGACCTACCCGAACCTAAGGAACCAGGTTTTTGCAGAGAAACTTATACAAAGAAGCTTCATACATCAGCTACTGATGTAAGTACTGTTAATGAAGTAACTATGACCACATTGGGTGGACGTTAAAGTTGATAGTTATTCGTGCATGCATGTGTATTTATATTGGTATATATGCACTTTAACTTGTACCATAATATCTAGGTTTGAAATTCACTATATATGTTGTCTTTGCATTTTGGTGTTCTCATGTTTATAGGAGTTTCTACATCTTGAAGATATTTTTGTTTAAAATGGCAACCGCTTAATATTCTGACCACTACTTGAAAGCACTTGTTTTTTAAAAGAGGTTTCCAACGCATTCCCAATAAAAAAAACCTGTTGGTAGGAAAACCTTATTATCTTTATTTTCCAACGCATTTCGGACGAACGTTAATTATTTGAATCTGTGGTTTCTTTGTTTAATTTGCTTATGTTTTTTGACCTTAAATTGTTTATAATGTGTTTACTGTTTACGGGTGCCAACTTGGTATACAAATTACAATATTACAAATTTTAGCATATCAGTTATTTCCATGCTATCAATTATAAGCATAAATGTATTTTGTCTTATACTTGATGAGTTTTCTAAAAAAAATAGATGTGGATCCCTGAGACATTATATTTTATGGCATAAGTCCACGTACTAAGTGCTTTATTTTACAAAACATACGATATGCATGAAATAGCAAAAAAAAAAACACGGTGACATTTTCGTAATTATTTGCTTGTAGGATAATTATCAAAATTACTCACAAATAATCTTGTAGGATTATTTTGTACAATGATCTTGTAGGGTAATTATCAAAATTACTATACAAGTATATCAAAATTATTCTGCATCAAAATTATTCTACATCAAAATTACTATGCAGATTTATCAAACAACATAAAATTCAATATTACTCTACAAGATCATATGTAGAGTAATTATGATACTCTACAAAATTATCTTATAAGATTACATTTATCATACAAGATCATTTGTATAGTAATTATGTTACTCTACTAAATTACTCTAAAGATCAAAATTACCCTACAAGAACATTTTACAAAATTACCCTACAAGATAAAAATTACCATACAAGATCATTTGTAGGATAATTATGATAATTACTACACGAGTAAATAATTACGAAAATAACACTGCGTTTTTGTTTTACCTTTTCACCATATTCGTACGTTTTGTATGATAGGGGTATTTGTATTTTATCTTTTGTCTATATTTTATTGTTAAGTTTATTTCTATTATTGTTTATTTTATGATTTGCTTGTTTTAATTTTATTACTTACTTAAATCATGTACGTATTTTTGTAATAAACATTGATTTATCTTTTTGAAATTTTATTCGTTTCCATACACGGCGCAACGTGTTTATGCGGTTCAATGTTTTCACGTCTATTTTTTCCTGTTTACCAGGTTCGTCGCAAATCGCAAGTCCTATATCGACTTGGTTATTATTTTCTACGTTTTACGTTTTGGTCTAATTTCTTCGCATGTGTGGTTCAATGATTTTACGTCTACGTTTTCGCCCATTGTTACTTTCTATTTTTTGTTTATTTTGTTTTACTATTTTTTCGGTTGGTGGTCATAAGAAGGGGTATAGCATTGATGCAATTGACATCATTTTATGTCGATGCTGCAACACGAGATTTTAATACTAGTTAGCAACAATTGCAATCTTTATGTTCCAGCCCAAAATTGTGATGTTAAAAACTCCAACCCAAGATTCTGATACTGTTTAATTGTTTATATATGATTATAGTAACAGTCCAGCCCAAACAATAGCAAATTCATAAATGATTACATAATTATAACAGTGAAGCCCAAAATTCCACCACAAAGCCCGTTCAGTCTGCCTAGCCTGTTAAGAAACCCAACCCGTATTACCTGTACAACCCGAGATCGTTATATACCAATGGGCCAGGGCCGGTCCTCGGGTTCCCCTTTCACTTTTAATTGGTTTTGGACCTAGACAGTTCTACGTAGAAATGAACAAGTAATCAGTTTGGCAATCAAGAGCCGAAATAGAATGTGGTTCCAAATTAGTCAGGCTTGTATTCCAAACCGTAGGTTTGGCACCGGTTCCCCTCCCTTGCGTCAAAGACCGAACGCTAAATATTGCGAGAACCGTAAGTTTGGAGGGTTATCTTGAAAACACTAAATATTGCGAGAACCGTGAGAACGACTGCTAAAATCAATAAAAAGCAATTTTTTTAATACAAAACTCATTATAATTAAAATACAACAGTAAAAAAAGAATTTACTATCTAAATAATTTATCTCTCTTTTCAAAATCACTCTTAATAAGTATATTACACATGTGTAAATGGCAAAGTTACACATGTGTAAAGTTTCTTTATTTACGAATACATGTAAATTTAAAAGTTTAAATTTAATTTCTAATATTGTATTTGAACAATAATAATAAGTGTAAAAAGAAATTTTGAATTTAAATTGTTTTTAACCGAGTTCTCGTGTTTTTTTTATTTGTTCTAACGGTTCTCGAAATATTTATCGTTCTCATATTTTATATGGTAGGGTTCATGCAAGAACCAATAGAACCCCCCCCCCCCCAAAAAAAAAAAAAACCTGAACCCCCCACTTACTGATGCTAAAAGCTAAACCACAAAACTGAACGCTCAAAATGTTTTTAGCGTTCTCATTTAAGCCCTCCCCTATTATATATATATATAGAGAGAGAGAGAGAGAGAAAGAATAACGTACAAGATCCCTTATCGTACGATTGTACGCGACCCTGAATCGCATGTTTTATTGAAAACGTTGATGCGTATAAGTGTGAAATCGCATGTGTGGTTTTATAGAGAAATCGCATGGGTATGGAATTCAAATTCGCATGTTGTTTTGTCTCACAAAATAGCATGTTGAAAAGTGAATTTGCACTGATCGCGTAAGTAATTTAGGGTAAGGCCTCTTGTATGTTAACCGACCTCTCTCTCTCTCTACATATATATGTGTGTGTGTGTGTGTGTTAGGGTTCATGCGAGAACCAAGAGGACCCCCCTCCCAATTGAAAAATCTAAACACCCCACTCACCAATGCTAAAATCTAAACCACAAAACTAAATGCTCAAAATGTTTTTTTTTATTTTAATAGGTAAATCGCGACTTTAAAAATATAAAAAATATATAAATATAATGTTGCGGTTTTTAACGGAAAATAAAAAAAATTGTGAGATTTAAAGCTTTTTTAAGTTGGTTGTGTTCACACCAGTTTTCATGGTTCTCGCCATAAATGCTAGTTCCTAACGGATCCTCACCATATATATATATATATATATATATATATATATATTGAAAACAATTGTACATGTGAAAACGGTGAGTACGGATCCTTGACCAACACATGGCAAGGGTGCTAAATAATATGCAGAGCCACGATTGTCATTTTACACGTTAGCATTAGAAATTCCCTCATTTCAGGGCGTTTTTATTCCTTTTCAAACAAAACTCCAAAAATTTGTCTTAGCTATTACCTCCTCCAAGTTTCCGAGATCTATGGCATCTAATGTGGATTGCGTTCTACAAAGTAATATGTGTTAGAGTAAAACATTAAATTTTGATGGTGTTTGCATATGTGTTCGTGCAAATCATGTAACAGTGATGGCGTTTGAGTTTTGTTACTTGTTTCAATGGATTTTTTGTTTATTTTTATACCTGTTACAATGGCGTTTGATGTTTCTAGTGTCGTTTCAATCCAAACACTTCATCAATGAATGGCATTTTATTTCAAATAACTCCTTAACGAATGTTCATTGTATACGATTAATGGTGTTTTACATCTTACATTTTTTAATATTCAGTTCTTCCTATATACAATAAATGGCGTTTTAATTATTAATGTTAGTAGCTGTTGGGATCTAATATATGCTTATTGTTTACTATTAATGACATTTTACTCCTGGGTGATGTATAACTAATTTAATAGTAAATTCTGACGTTAATTTGTTAACATGAGTTCTCACTATTTGTTAATTATTAACTAATGGCGTTTTAATGTTTCAAGAAGACAGTAACATCAGTTCTTTCTATTGTTTTTTATTCAACTGATGGCGTTTTCATTAATAATGATTTTAGAAAACATTATTATTGATGTACATTATCTAGATTAAACTTTTTCGCCCATGGCATTTTTTCTCATGGCGTTCTCTATGTGTTTTTTAGATGAGAGTGTTTCGTCGAATGAAAGGATTTTCCCCAAAAGTGGTTCTACATTGAAAAATCCCGACGTTAGTGACGACCTAAAGCCAAAGACAGGAATGGAATACTAAAGCCTCGACGAATGTTATTCCTTGTATGTTAAGTACGCGGCGGCTTGTGGTTTTGTTGTTCGGAAAAGAACTGAAAAGATATACGCCAAGGGAGAAAAACATATTAAGTAGTACATGTGTATGGAATATGGGGTATTTAAGAACAAGAAGGTTCATACGTTAGACCCAAAGAAGAAGTAAAGGATTGTGCGATCCAATTTTTCTAACAGGACTGGTTGTGGAGCACAAATTTTTAGAGTTTGAGGCTGGATTATGGAAGGTGTGTAAGTTTCTCGAGGAGCACAACCATGATTTTATTCAACAGCCTGATAAGCATTTTCTTCCGCTGGAGCGACACCTCACTTAGCTCAAGAAGCACGTTATACATAGCATGTCTAAGTTGAACTTGGGACCGGTTAAGGCGTTTAACTTTATGATGACTGTTTTTGGCGGTTTTGAAACGTGGTTCAAGTAAAGTTGAATTTAAGAACTACAAGAGGAAAATTAGTGTATTTATTAGGGAATAAGACACCGAGATGGTTGTGAGACATTTGCTTAAAAAAGACAGTCCCAGCTAATTTCTCGTATGACTACTTCACAGACAATAACAATCTTCATTAAGAGAATTTTTAGGTGAGATGATCAATACAAACGTAATTACGGTGTATTTGGTGATGTGATTTTGTTTGACGCCACTTATCGTTCCAACAAGTAATATTTTATAATTCTATTTTTTCTGTGATTTGGCGTTTTTCACTGTTTAGATGCATTCGCATTTTGTTCTCATTTGGTACTCTATGATGTTTTATACGCAAATACTCTATGTTATTTGTACCGTTTATTGTTATAGACAATCAACATTGCAATGTTACATTTAGTGTTGCATTATTGGCGTCAGAAACTGCTGGTTGTTGAGAATTTTTTTTTAAAGATGTCAGTGATCAACCAAAAGTTGTTGTCATTGACCATGATCCAGCAATAAAGAAGGTTATTTTTGTTGTATTTGTTGAAACAAGGGATAGGTTATGCATGTGGCACGTGATGTACAAACTTTCTCTAAAAGTTTGATTTCTTATTTTCATTGTTTGGCGTTTTAAGATATTTGGCGTTTTTATACATAATTGGTATCATGTTTTTATGTTAGTTTTCTATTTTTAATGTATTTTTTACATGGCATTTTCGTGTTTTATATAGATTCGTGTTAGGCTATGCAATTCCACCAACTTCAAGGAACATATTTGTAGTGTTGTATGGACGGATATACTTACACCCGAAAAGTTTGAATCAGGATAGGAAAATAGTATCGAAGAATACAATCTAGATGATAATGAGTGGCTTTCTTATATTTTTACTCTTAGGGACTCTTGGACCCCTGCATACTATAGGATGGAGGAATTGTCGGGTCTTATGCGTACGACATCGAGGTCGGAGAGTGAAAACCATTTTTTTTTGTCAAGTATGCAATGCAAAATCTACTCTTAGGCATCACACGCGCCAGAAAAATGATCATGAATCTCGATACAAACGCCCCAAGTTGAAATGTAATTATAAAGTTTTGGAGAACCAAGCTTCAGAGATAAACACCCAAAAATATTTTTTAGATACTCAAGCTGAGCTAAACGAGACTGGGTATGCATTAATGCTTGTTTATGAAGAGCAGCCTGATGCGTATGTTAAGTTTAATATAAATGATTTCTAGCAGCCATGTTCATTCTTATTCGAGGTAAAAAAATGGCGTTTTTTCTCTTATTTTGGCATTTTTCACTTATTTTGGCGTTTTCTAATTATGGCGGTTATCCTATTTTTATACATATAATTTTCTGCATGTGGTTTTGTGTTGTTGTTTTGATGACGTTATACAAATGTTGTCTGCATGGTGTTTATCCTTTTTTGGCGTTTTTGCAGGTAATGTATCGTAATTCTGATTGCACCAGCACTTGCTCAGGCAGGCATTTTGAGCAGTTCGGTTTGTTAGGTGGACATGTATTTTATGTTTTAAGAAGTTTGGATATTAGGGAATTTACAAAACAATACATTCTGAATAGACGGCGTAAAGATGCTAGCCAAATTGTTCTTCAAATTACCCAATGAGTTGTGATTTTATGACGTAGCTTGATCCAGAGATGTGCATGGTATGATGCGAGAAATTATTTTTGCAACGAAGTATACTTTGAATCGTTTATCTGGTAACAAGGAGGAGCTTTCCTTATATAAGGATCAAGTTCAATCATATATGAAGAAGGTTCAAGATATGCAAATTGTTTCCCCTCCTCCTAGTACTAGGGATAGATTTACGAAGATAACGGGTAAATATCAAAAGGACAAAAATCTAATAAGAGTCCTTGTTGTGTATAATTCAAAAGATTTTGGATCTCGCAAGCGGTTGAAATCGAAACAAGAGGTAGCAATTGAAAAAACAAAAGCGAAGACCGGGGCGAAAAAAAGGCAGTGTAAGAATTGTAAACAATTCAAACATTACACATCCACATGCAAAGAACCCGTAATTAAAAGAAGATAGACATAGTCTTCCAAAATGAATTCTAGTAAAGAGTAATTTAGCATTTTTAATTGTTTATTTTCCCGCTTCAAATATTGAGCATTTCACAAACACACAACATTGCAAAATGACATTTCATAATTTTTACATATCATTTTTTGTGTTTTTTTAGTTGATAAGATAACTGTTTTTTACAGTTTGGCGTTTGAATTACATTACCTTTTCACCTTGGCATTATAATTGGGGGTGTGTGTAATAGCATATCTTTAAAGAAAACATCAACGTTTTTGTTGTTGCTTTGTTTTATAGTTTGGCATTTATGTGTTTAAAGGAAACATAATTTGTGAAGTTTTTTATAACATGTGATTAAAGGCAATTATTAAGTTTTTGTGTTTCGTGTTTGTGACAATTTTGGTGGTTTTTATCTAATTAGATAAATAAAGTATTTTATAACGGAAAAGTACATAACAAACCATAGAAATGACACACAAAAAAATTTAGTGTCAGAGGGGAATTCGTCTGAGAAGTATCTATCGCTCCCCTGGTCTTCTTCTTAGAATTCTTCATAAAAAATTTATCCAAATCTTCACTGTCATCAGTATGTTCGTCTTGTAGTTTTTGACACCTCAATTTGAACATGTCATCCAACATAGCCAATGTTGGAGTCATCTCCGTGTTCAAACAACTTGAATTTCATAACTCCCGTAGGAACCTGAGACTCTATTTGGTCATGATGTTTTCAACCGTGTAGTGTTCTTTTTGCCCGTCGTCACATACAATAGTCACTAATTTAGAGTCCTCGTCAAAACGCCAAGATTGGATGACTGGGTCGACAATTAGATTTGCATTGTTCGGTGCAAATTTTCTAGTTAATCTTTGTATAACCAGCTGTGTTTTCTCACAGAGGTTATTAAGAGTAACGCCAAGGGCTAGGATCCCTCTCTCAATTTTTTCGTCCAAGTTCAGTATGGCGTTGGTGGTTTTCACAAACACTTTTCTTCTTTTGTCAAAGAGGATTACCAATCTATTGATTCTAGTCTTGAATCTCCATGAAAAGACGTCTGTCGTTTATCCCTTTTCAAGGTTTTTTTTTTTAGTTTAGCGTTTCGGTAACGTCATTTATATAATGATGTTTTGGCGTGTAGTTTAGGGCAGGAGGTTTTTTAAAATAAATGCTAGCAATAAATTTTCTTGCGTTTCAATTACATTTTGTTCACTTTTTTTAATAAAGCTTAATGGCGTTCACGTAGGATTGGCGTTTTGTAGTTAAGCAGTCAAAAGACCCTTTTACTCTTAATGAATCTCGCGCCTTTATGAAAGTTCATGATCATTACGAAAATGTAGCCACGTCAATTTAATCCATAGATTGTTTTGATCTGACGGATGGGTACCGTTCTCGCTGTTTTCACACTTATAGGCGTTTTCCCAAGATCCTGACATATATATATATATATATATATATATATATATATATATATATATATATGATAAAAGAAAACTTATATGAGTTGTGAGAACTTAGAGAAGTCGGTCTTACGAAAGGTTTTTTCAAAAAGAATTTTTACCAAAAATCCTAGAAAAGATCAACTATTCCTAAAGATATAAAAAAAACTAGGTTTGTCTTATTTACGGCGATGCTGTAAAAAGTAATGTCATGCTTATGTTATTAGCTTTTTATAGCTGATGTAAGGGGCCGAAAAACATCACTTATAATTTTTTTTTTAAAATTTTTCGGCAGTCTTTTGTAACATTTTAATTGAGAGGTGTGAAAAAAGGGGGCAAAACTCATACAGGAAGGTCGAGTTCTCTAAGTCCTTACAACTCGGAAGGGTTATCTCTTGATCTTGATCCTATATATATATATAGGATTCGACCACTACCAGTTGGAAAAACCATGAGAACTCCTATCATCCAATAAGATTTTAACACATCATCTATATTCAAATTAAATCAAAAGAGCAATGTAGTCTTTTACTCTCGATATCACATCATTTCTCTCTCTCTTTTCTTTTTAAAAGTCACATCCATTTTTTTCTTTCTTTCTCCCTCTCTTTTTTTCTTTTACAGTAGAATAGTTATCGCTTTTCTCATATAACTCTTTTTCTCATTTTACATTTACAAAAAGCAAATGGAGATCCAAAAAAATGTTTGATTGATCATATTCAATATATACAAAAAAAAAAAAAAAAGCGAGATGCAAATAAAATGCCTAGAAGTAAGACTCAAATCAAGGTGGTTATGGTATTTAAAGGCGGCAGAACCACCATGGAAGATGGAAATGGGTGGGGTCGCTAGTGATGGTGGCGGATCGGGGAACAGATCCCTGGCAAGATGACTAATCGGGGTGATGTAGGAGGCAGCGGTGTTGAAGACATGGGAGGAGGTGATGTAGACGGAGGTGGTGGTTCTCTGACGGAGATGGTGGTGGCACGGCGATGGTGATAGCGGCGGTGGTTGTTTTGTCGATTTCAAATGTAAAACTTTTTTGAAAATGTTTGCATATGTAAAAATGTTCTTATGTACATTGTCAAAGACAATGCGCATAAATAAACATTCGATAGTGTACTTAAAAAACATTTGACACCGGACGTAAAAACATTTGACAACATGCGTTAAAAAACCTTTCAACAAGCGGGGCTTTTGTCGATTTCGTATGTGTGTAAATAAATCAAGGTATGGACTTTGACAATGTGCGTAAAAAAGGTCTTTAGGCAATACACCACTATGTAAAAAAATAAACAATAACATTTATGTTTGACAAAGACAACACGCGTAAAATAGTTTTTTTCTTTTATTTTGTTGTGTAAAAGAATTTACTGTTGTTGTCAGTTTTAAGAAGGGAGGCACCTTTCGCGCCGACGTAAAACAACAAACGTAAAAAAAACCGACGTAAAACATTAAACGTGAAAAATGTAATCAGATAAATATTAAAATACAAAAGGGCAATTGATTTTGGTCGAACGTAAAACGTAGCCTTTCGCACCGACGTAAACCATCAAATGTTAAGAATTAATCTATGTTTTCATTTTTTTTACATTTGTTTAAAAATGTAACAAAGAACATTTTTGTTTTTACATTTTGAAAAAAAATAAACAAAAAACAATAAAAAGATTTGATGTTAGAATCGACAGCAACCAAACGACTCCCGACATGTTTTTTTTTTTCATAATTAATAGCCCTTTTACAAAATTAACAAATAACCATTTTCTCAATAAATTAATACTTTTCACAAAAGACAAACAGTATATGACACATATTTATTAAAATTCAATCTCAATCAAACATTGTAAAAAGATCTAAGGTTGAAAATGGTTCCTATGGTTTTTTCATCTAAGGATGGTTCTCATTTTACCCAACCCATATATATATATATATATATATATATATATATATGGATGAGGATTTGTTAGGAACCACCCTTATGACGAGAACCTTGAGAACCAATGTGAACACAACCAAAACTACCTAAAAATCATTAAAAAACAAACAAAAGTTTTTTTTTTTTTTCCATCAAAATTGTAAGTTTTTATTAATAGATCTTCTTTTTGAATTTTTTTTAATTTAAGTACCTTATTGCTATATAAAATATGACAACTAAAAAACCTAAAAAGAATGTATTGTATTTCTATGCTATATAGTATTTTGGTGCTGAATTTTTTTTATCATATTTTGGTGTTATATTTTTTGTACTAAGATTTTTTGTCCTACATTTTTTGGTTGTATTTTTTTATGTTAGATGTTTTTGTACTGAATTTCCTACTAGATTTTTTATATGATATATTTTTTGTACTTGAATTTTTGTGCTAGATTTTTTGTGTTGTATTATTTGAGAAAACAAAAGAGTGAAAGTTTTTATTTTAGGATCAATAGGTCCTTTTATCATATTCATAAGGGGTGTCACATGTCATCTCTACAATTTTTCTTAGACTATTTAGGCCAACTTCATTTTTAGTGGATCTTTCCCATATATATATATATATATATATATATATACACATATGGGGAAACATCCATTAAAAATGGGCAGGAAATAATATTAAGTAATTAAGAGCTTAAATTAAATTGGTTGAATTGATTAAAATGGGAGCCGTGTGAGTTTTCATTAAGAGTATTTCTAGTCCATAAAAATGTTTTATGAAAATGAATATATTTTGGCACCGTCACACATGTCGTGCAACACTTGATTCCCCAACACAAAACCACTAATGAACTAAAATATTGAAACTTCGGTTTACTAGAAAAAGTAAAAATATAATTTAAAAAAAGGCATAAATCCTACACTTTGATCTGGTGAATCAAAAGTACAACTTCTACATTAAAAAACAAACATCCAAAATTACTTCCACAATTCAATTCCCGGATACAAAAACACGAATCCAAAAATAATTTAACATATAAAAATTGGTGAAAAAAATACTTATGCATGATTGAAATGAAGAAGTTAATACTTATATACCAAGCTCAAAATTAATATACATATCTGAGATTATAAAGTCATAGATATTAAACTAAGGTCACCGAAATTGTTTCCATGTCTAGCATAAGACCTACTGTCACCACTGTTTGTTTGTCATTTTGGGCTAGGGCTACCATTGACGCAGCTATATGCTCAGATCTACAAACCATGGCTACTTCTTGTTGGTTAATTCGGGTTAAGGCTACTGGCGTCACCACTATCTGCTCAGATCTACAAATTGCCACCTTTAATCAGAACTCTTCACTTTCACATCGCATCTATGGGTGCAAAACCACCACAATCTACAGTGGTCTTAGAGTCACATGTTGCTAACATTCTTTTCAATTCTAACTTTGATGATAAAAGAATGGAAACAAGGAGAGAGTGAACAATTGATTTGGAGATGATGAGAGAAAATTAAAAAAAGGGACAATTGTGTCTTATTTGTGTTAGGAAGACACAGAAGATGAAATATGTTAGACCTGCGTGCCCTTCTCCATAAATTACAAAAAACGTAGAATTGAATGATGTGGTGAAATCATGGCGACACAAATGGGTTTACGATGTTTTCTTAATTAATAAAGTTTTATATTAATACTTCCAATATATATATATATATATATATATATATGGAGAGAATCATGTGAAAACTTCATATAAATGAGGAAGCTAAAAAAAGCCTAACAAGCATACCAATTTTTTTTTACAATTCTTTTAATAAAATTTGCTATTTTTATGTATAAAAAAACTTTTTAAAAAAAAAAACTTGTATTACACATGTGCATTATATTTGTACTGCACATGTGCATTATATATATATGCTGCACATGCGCATTATATGCTTATAATTAGCTTTTGAGTTTAGTTTAGCTTTTAAGGTTAGTTTTTTGAAGGTTTAGGATTAGGTTTTTGGATGTGGGGGAGGGGGTTTAGGTTTTCAGGGGGTGCGGGTGGGGGGTTTAGGTTTTTTAGGGGTGGGGTGGGGGGTTTAGGTTTTTTGGGATTTATGTTTAGGGTTTAGTTTTAGGTTTTTTTTTTTTTTTTTTTTTGGGGGGGGGGGGGGGGGGGGGGGGTTGTAGGTTTTTTGGGGTGGGGGAGGTTTAGGCTTATGGTGGGATGGTGGATTTAGGTTTTTGGGGGTGGGGTTGGGCTAGGTTGTTTAGGCTTTTTCGTATTATTGTACATGTGCAGTACGATGTTTTTTTTTTTAAATTATTTATATATTAAATATAGCGATTTTTAATTTAAAAATTCAAAAAATTGGTATGTTTTTAGGCTTTTTTTAGTTAGTTTTTTTGTTTTCTCATTTAAACTAGTTTTTTCATGATCCATCCCCTATATATATGTGTGTGTGTGTGTAAGGGTTGTGGGTGTGTGTGCATTGTACCATCAATTATACGTGTTTTTATTGTTTAATTACCCCTACTTGTAAGTATTTAATGACTCTCTCTCTCTCTATATATATATATGTGTGTGTGTATGTGTGTGAGTGAGGGGTGTGGGTGTGTGTGCATTGCACCATCAATTATACGTGTTTTTAGTGTATAATTACCCCTAATTGTAAGTATTTAATAACTTTTTAGTTGCAAATGTTACCTAAATCATTAATATTTCACAAATGTAGGTTTCTATGGTCTTGGGATTAAAAGAAGTGAAAAACAACCATAAACGAAACAAAACCCCAAGATTTTAAAGAATATAGCAAGTTGCCAGATAGGCACATTACTGCCAGGCTATGGGCATGGTCGTGCACAACACCAAGAAACACAAAGTCGTCAAGTTAAGCCAAGAAATGGTTAACAGAAGTCTACCAAAGGCCAAGAGGCTCATGCTTAGGATAAGACAAAGACAAAAGGTTTAAGAACCGACCAAAAATGTCACTTGTTGAAGCTTTGTCAGGACACCTAGATAGGCATGGTTATGCCTACCTATGCATGACCGTGCCTATAACAGAATTGCAACGGACTGAATCATAAAAGGACAAGCAGTGTCGGGAATCCTCACCAAGCACGAAGGTGCTTCCTAGGCATGCACATGTTCACCTGGCCTCATCTAGCCTATTAATAGAAGGCAATGCTGCCCATTTTCACCATCTCATTTCACCCACTCCTTTTCCATGTTTCACACACTAAACCTCTAATCTTGAGAAGCCAAATGGAGTTTGGGATCATTTGTAATCAACAACCCTTCTTGAAGTTGTTTAATCTTGTCGTACTTGATCCATCATGATTCACTCAATAATCATTGTTTGTGGATAAGTTATAACCATTATCCTTTGTGTTTCTCGGGTTGAATATGAAGCTTGGTATGAATGAAATGTTTATTCTTTGGCAAAGAGGTGTATTGTGTCTTTCATAATTCCTTTTACCCTTCTTCTTTCGTAATGAGCTTGTGATTATTTTGGTTTTTGATCTTGTATGAGTTTGATAACCAAAGGAGGTGAGGTTTATTGTACACTAACGGTGTGTAAAAACCCATATACTAATGAGGGAAATCCGATCTTTGAGAAGTGGTTGACCCCATTTATGGAAACACATCTTGTGCTCAACCCTCGTTTATCAAGAATATCATTGTTGGCCTGCACTGGTCTACATGTTAGGCCTCAACAGTTAGCCAAAACTTGGTCTTGTGACTCGTCTAACACAGTCTATATGTTAGACTCGACATGGTTCAAGAGTTGGTAAACCATGTTAAAATACTATACGTCTATATATATATATATATAGTATAACATCCTTGTTAAGTAAAGATCAATTACCCAAATTAACCACAAGTGTCATTAGCACCCGTGGTGAGCTATATCCTAACTACTTTTGAAATGAGACAAAGGTATGCCAAATAGAGGATTGTAAGCCATGGGAACAATGTAGAAAGAAAGAGTAGTTGAATGTAACTAACCTAAGATTAGGAGATTGTTCCTTAAAATGAACCTTTCTCAAAGATTGGGCAATGAATTATCTTTAGCCGGCTCTAATTGTATCTTAACCTTAAAGTCACATCTTGTAAATCTAATAAAAATTCGTCGATAACCTTAGCTAGAAGTTAGCTCTCTAGGTTAATTAACCTCACTTCTTGTCAATAAAATAACTATAATTCGTACCAACTTGATTCGGAAATCCATAGCGACACTTTTAATGCTCTTGATATTTGCTACTAATCATTACGAAAGAAAAGAAGTGTGGACATGTTCTAAGTGCAAAGTGAATTAAAACATCAATGAAAAAAAGGAAATTGAATAATATATATATATATATATATATATATATATATAGGGTGAGATTATTGTGAGAAAATTTAAAAGTGTGAGAAGGATAAGAAAGAATCTAAACCATTAGATATTTACTCTAATGGTTGAGATCATAGTGACAATTCTGTAAATAATGTTGACTATTAAACTAACTAATTTTCTATATTAAGGGTATAAAAGTAAATTTAATACTTTAAATTAAGAAATTAACATTAATACACATGCAAAGTTCCCCCCTTCTTTTTTAAACATCAATAACTTTTTATACGTAACTTTTTTTTAAAAATATTACACCATAATAACGAGTGTTTTTTATCTTTAATATGAGTACCATATTGATATACTTATATAGAGTTATTTCTGTTTTTATAAATTTAGGGTGTTATTTCTGTTTTGATTCTGATTAAAGTGTTGACTGGTGTTATATTAGGGTGTTATTTCTGTTATATTCAATGTTATGGTGTTCTTTATAAGATGTGTGCCTTCAATATAACTGTTGTGGTGTTTTTATGAGTTATGGTGTTATTTTTGTTATATTTCTATTCTTTTTAAGATGTATGCCTTCAATACACATGCTGTGGTGTTTTTATGAGTTAGGTTGTTTTTATGAGTTATATTTCTGTTGTTTATAAGATGTATGCCTTCAATATACATGTTGTGGTGTTTTTATGAGTTAGGGTGTTATTTCAAATTCAAAAATCCCTAGAATAACTGCCAAAAATCGGTTGCATATATTCATTCCATAATTAGATTTTATTAGTTAAATTACACTTATACACTTAAACTACCAAAATAAAAAGGGACACATGTCACCTTATAATCTTTCTTATCCTTCTCACACTTTTAAATTTTCTCACATGAACCTCTACCATTTTTATATATATATATATTAATTATTTATATATAAATTATATTAAAGGGCTAATTGGATATACTTAAGTCAAAACTTATCCCTTAGATTATAAATTAAAATGCATGATGATTATTTTTAATTATCCATATAAAATGCCTAAGTTATCATACCCTCTAATTTCTATGGTGTAAACAAGATATAATCTATAAACTTTCTATAAAAATAATCTATTAACTTCATATAAAAATATTTTCAAATTATTTAAATAAATTGATAATATTATCGGTATTCCTATACTTCAAAACTTTTAATTTATGTATAACGTACTATAAATTAGTCTGTATGTATACTTCTTATCATTATTTATTTTTTACATATATTATTCCTGTATTATTTTTTGTGTTCTTTTAGCAAAAAAAACTAATAATCATGTCTCTATTAAATAAAAAAAAACGAAGTATAATGTTATAACTTATGTAATACACAAGTTTCTAACCTAATAATAAATAAAGGAAACAAACTATCATCTAATAAAATGTATATAGTAAATTAAAGTTCATTTTTTTCAAAAACATACATTGACGACTATGTGTCTTAACCAATTACATCATATGTATTCAAGTTACGTAATACACGTGTTCATTAAATCCGTACAAGGCAAGGATTTTTAAAAATATAACTTTTTTATTACTTAGTATATAAAATTATATTGGTTCAGATTGTGTATTTATGTATAACTAATCAAAATTAAAATATATTATATTAACATTCTTAAAAAAAAAATTCTATCTTTGTTTTCAAAAGTTAAAAAATTTCAATTGTTTTCTTTTGTTTTCATCTAACAAAGGTACGAGTTAAAATACAATGAAATATTTAGCATATATAATTGAGTCAATTTATTATTTCCACCCATTAAATTTAGTTATCTTAATTAATTTTAATTGTCAATAACTTTTTTATATAACTTTATTTAAAAACTTATATCATGTAATAAAGCATTTTATATAACATTACATTTTTTTAAATTATACTATAAAATCAAGCATGTTTTTAATATGAATACCACATTGATATACTTTTCTTAAATAATATAAGCACACTGTGCATATAAGTGTTTTGTTATACCTTAACACGGTGTTCATGTACAACAACACAGTGATATGCATAATCATCAAGGCCTAGACACATATCAACACCGTATGAATGCATAAAAGCACAATTATTTGCACAGTTATCTAGATCTACGCACATGTCAACACGTGTTAATATATAAAAACATAGTTATACGCATGGTTTTATTTTACTTTTTTTTTCAAATTATAAAGAAATATATCATTAGGATACCCATATTAAAAAAATGCTTCATTTTATAGTATATTTTTTTAAATAATATGGTATAAAAAAGTTACGGAGGTAAAAAAAATGAGAGGGACAATAAAAAAAGTCAAGTAGGCTATACCAATTTTACCCCATCACCCTCTTCTAGATCTTTACTAACTTTCAAATATTTACTAATCTGCCATTGAATTAATCTTAGTCATTAAATCGATGTGATCAAGGTCAAGATTATTTGCTACGTTTCTTAGGTTAAGAGTATTTTGTATTTGAGCTTACCCTTGTGTATGTGTATGTGTGTGTGTATTTGTGTTAGTGGGGGTTGGTTAAGTATACATCTTCTTAACCTAAAAAGTCTAGGAAACAATGAGAAGGCGACATGTGAAAAGCTAAATTTTTATGGGCAAACGTATTAAAGTCAATTTACTAGTTCATCTGTTAATTTTAAACGTTTATAATTTATAAAATATAACTTTTAAAAATTACACCTTAAAATTGAGCTTGTTTTTTTATTTAATATGAGTCAAATGGATATACTTTTTAAAATTTAATAAAAAGTATAATCACATTGTGTACAATTTCCCTTAAAGAGCTGGGCCAGGCTAAACTATTAGTCCTCAAGCATCTTCTACTCCACCATCAACCAGATCAACACCAAAGATATAGTCTAGGGCTAAACGAGCTGTTGTCAAAATTTCTAGTAAATTATCTAGCAAAAATCTAGTAGTTTCATCAAAACCAACAGTAGCCAGCAAACCAGTAGTTCCTCATGAAACAACCGGCCAATCCACAAAGAGAATGAACTTTGTCCTGTCTGATGATCGAGGAGATTTACAACCAGCAACAAAAAAAGAGCTTGTGACAGCAATAGTTTTCATAGAGCCATTTGATAAAGAGCCACATCCTTCCCCAGATTCATTCCTTCATTGCAACAATTACCTCTTCTAAAAGTTCATGAAAAGCTCAACTATGAAGAAAATAAAAGAAAATGGAAGAGGAAGAGGAAGTTGTCAAAGAATTCACACAGAATCAACAAAATATGACATACATTCACACAGAATCAACAAAATATGACATACAAAAAATCTGAGTATATCATGGATAGGAGGGTGAGGGAGATCAGGAAACCATGAACAACAAATATTTCAAAATTCACAAGAACACTCCAAGATCTCCCCCTCCCCCTATTCAAACAGCAATCAGTGGCCAATGCGTCTAAGAAGGAAAGTGTTGAATGGCTCAAGATGAATGCTCCCTATCATGTCAAGAACTTTTATGTATTTCCGATTTGGGATGCACCAAACTTGTTGAGAGAAGTGGTTAGTGTACGATCGATTTGCATGGTTAGAAGTGAGTAGTATCAAGAAAAACCAATTTCTAAAATGTCTAATGGATCAAAATAAGTGTGGAATCCATATGTTGATCATGTATTACACTTTTTCATTAGAAAATCCAGCAGCATAATAGTACCATATCAAATCCTATCAAAACCTCTAAGTGTCAAAGTCGTTAGTCCAAACGCATGAGCCTATGTATTTATAGGCATCTCATGAGCATGAGGCTCATGCGCACGAATGTGACATGCCCTCATACACACGTATGACTCATACGTGCGTTTGAGTACTTACATTTCATTTCATTATAATACTAAAACACTATGTTATGCTACTAATACATTAATCTAGACACAACTAAAGACATAGGAATTAGACATTCTATATCAATAGTCAGAGTCAAGAAAATGCTTGCACACCCAACAAGGAAGATCATTCCTCCAAATTGGAAGCTTGGCACTAGAAGAATGCCAACACTAGAAGAGGTTACAAAGATCTTCAAGATGAAACAAGAGTTAATACTGGTTGAATGGGTTGCAAAGAGCTCAATAACATGGTTGAAGGACACAACTGTGTCAAAGGAATTCATGGACTTTATGTATGCAAGAAAAAGGAATCCAGAAAATTTCCCACCAAGGCCAAACTTGGAGAACACAGAGATCTACATTGCTGATAAAAAGTAGGAATTAGCTGTAGTTCCTTTGAAGCCCTAGGAAATCTTCTCTTACAATCCAAAAATGATGGACAATTACATGAACAATTTAAAAGCAATGCATGGTTATGCTAATTCGATTGTGGATCTTGGTGAAGAAGAGAGACACTACTTGTAAGTTGCATGCCAGACACAACACATGTGTTCAAAAGGGCTGAAGACAAAGACTTGGCACTTACACGGTAGCTTTGGAACATCCTCCAAAAGATGCTTAATAATCCACACCTCTCAAAAGAAAGGAGTGTCTGCCGGTCTTCAGAGATCTAAATGGTTGCAGTTTCTAATCTTCCCTAAGCCATAAACATAGAGACAAGAAATTACTTACATATAAAAAGGTGTGAAGAAAGAGAACCTTTCTCTACAAAGTTAAAGATGGTTGGCTATGATGAAGATAAATGACAGTCAAAGATGCATGTAGGTATGCATGCATGCATGCATTATGCAACCTAGGGGGTAGGTGAGTGATGTGGTTTGGTGTGTTTATAAAAGATGCTTAATTTTAGGCCGGTTTATGCATTACTTAAAGTTTTAATATTTATAAAAAACGATAAACTACGATCAAACTACAACTCACATTTTGGCAAGTGCACCCATCGCTGGTGTAATATAGTGATGGCAAGATACCAAGGTCGTCCAAGGATAAAGGAGTTTTAGTACCGAGTCGTTGATAACGTTTAACCAAGTCCAAAAGTGGGATTTGTTAAAAAGGATAAATAACAAATAAAAGGAAAATAAAATACTCAAGAAGAAAATAAAAAGGTAGGAATCAATGTTAGGAGAAGTGGTGTTTAGGATCAACTTACCTCTTGATATCTTTTAATTAGATCGGGTCAGGGGGTCGTAAGGGCTCAATTGTCAAGGAGTAGCTATGTGTTAAGGCGTATTTTTGTGTAGTATATGGGTCGAAATCATGACACACTCGAACCTTCTGCCTTGAATCAGCAGGGAAATGCCACTCGAGGCTGAAATATAATAATAATTAATTAATTAGTCCAAGGGATATATATAGTGTTTATTAGTCCATCGGTGAGTCGTCAATTTCCTTAAGGTAGCTACTTATATATATATATATATATATATATATAAGTAGCTATATATATCAAGTCCTTTACACTTTGGTATTATCTCCACGCAAAGACAAGAGCTTACCCAACCCCGAAGTCTCATCCAAATCCTTTAACCTCTGCTAAGAGCATTAACATGTTTTGACTCTACATAGACATAGAAAACATGAAAGACCCAAGTTAATAGTGTCCCAAGATTGTTAGCGGATTTTAAAGATTAGGCAGAAACTCTAATGACCCAAGTTAATGGCGACACTGTTATTTCACTCACTTTCAATAAACTATGTTATTAACACACACATACCTTGCTTATCCATGATCTTCTTAGCTAACTTGACACCAAGGGGGTAAGTTTCCCTGAAACACCTCAAGAATCTAGCAAAGAATGGCCATGGAAGAAGATAGGATCAAACTTCAAAAGATTATATAAATCTTAGAAATTTGATTACACTAATGATTCTTTAGTTTCTACTAATGAGTACAATGATTAGGGAGGTTTTAGTAGAAGAGAAATTGTGTAGTGGAGAAGGGGGGAAGAATGAGCAAGTGAAATGGTGGAGAAGGACTCTAATTATAGGATGGATGGGGGCGAGGCATGGCCCGTGCCTGTAAGGCAAGGGCCATGCCTGGCTATACCCGGTAGCCGAGGCACGGGCGTGGTCAACTTTGTGGGACTCACGAGATCTTCCAAATATTCTAGAAGCTCTTCTTTTGTCTTGTATTGCGAATGCATGGGGCGTATTTTCATGGCATGGGTTGTGCCCGACTTTCTTTTCCTAATCATCACGAAGAGGGATTCTAGAGGTGTCTGGTGGAAGGATTCGAGGCACGGGGCATGTCTTACGAGGCATGAGCGTGTCTTGACAACTTTTTCCATTTGCTATGTTTTTCACCGGTTTTGCTTCTTTTGTTAATATTGGTTTATGTTTATACTGAAGATTCAATATAAAAAAATTATGTATATTATGAACATTTCATTAAAAACATATTAGAAATAAGTAATAATCTGATATAAAAACATGTGCATTTTTGCTGATATCAGTGAGCCGCAACCCCAACTGAGGCCCGGTTTTTTAGGGGCCTAACTTTTTAAATATTTTATACATATTTTTTTAAATATGAAACTAAAAAATTGGTTGTACCTTCTCTATAAATGTTTTATCTTACAACTTACAAGGACCAAATAATTATATTTTTTTCTATATCTAAAATCTTATAATATATTAGGTATTTTGATTCATATACGTTATCCAAACATATAACTAATGTAACTTATTAGACCCTTGTATAAAAATTTCATCTTACAACTTATTAGGCTCAAATGATTTTATGTTATTAATATGTAGAACCTTATAACATGTAGAGCCCATAGTGTTATTTTGATCCATAGCCACTAATAAAATATCTATCTAGCATAATTAAAATAGAAAGCTAAAGAATAAAAAATAAAAAACAAAAAAATAAATGTCGGATTTTGATGGTAATATATTTTATATGTACTTGAAGTTATTTGACATATTAGAAACTAGTGAATTTAGCAACTTTGTATTTATGATTATAAATCGTTTAAATAAATAGTTTGTATAATTCGCTATGTTAAATGGAATTTTTTCTGCTCATTCGAGGCACTTAAATCCTTAGTGATGGCTATGTATGTATGTAATGTATGTATGTATGTATGTATGTATGTATTTATTTATGTATGTATGTATATATGTATGTATGTATGTATGTATGTATGTATGTATGTATGTATGTATGTATGTATGTATGTATGTATGTATGTATGTATGTATGTATGGAAGCATCATCGTTACAAATATATCTTATCCTAGGAAACGTAGAAAACCGGGGAAAACGAACACTAGTTAAACTCATACTAGAGATCCGATTGAACTTATGCAAGCGGCATTGGAGACTGTTTGTCTAACACTAATGGATTATATTAAGCGTTTCACTCTTAGGATTTAAAGTTCAAGTTTTACGGTTTAGCTTTAGAGTTTAGCCTTTTGGGTTATTAGTTTGGATCTTAAGGTTTAGTGTTGGGTTTGGTTTTAGGGACTAGAATTAGAGTTTTGGGTTTAGCCATCTATTTCAATGTTCGAGATACATGCGCCGTGGTTTCACTAAAAAAGACTTCAATTGCTTTTTACTCTTATAGGTTGACTAGCAAGCGTCAAACATGAAGAACTAGAAACTAGCTTCGAATTACTTGAATGCCGTGACGTCTAAAGACTATTTTCCATTATCTTTCATTGACAAATTATTGAAAAATTATCGGGTCAAAAATATTATTGCTTCTTAGATGGGTATTCGGGGTATAACCAAATTGCCATTCACCCGGATGACCAACACAAGACCACTTTTACTTGTATGTATGGCACTTTTGCCTTTCGGCGAATGCCATTCGGTTTGTGTAATGCCCCGACGACTTTCCAGCGATGTATGATGAGTATTTTCTCGGACATGGTTGGGGAGTCACTTGAGGTATTCATGGATGATTTCTCCATCTTTGGTAGAAGTTTTGAGTCTTGTCTCGACGAGTTGGAAAAAGTTTTAAAAAGGTGTGTCGAGAAAAACTTGGTGCTAAGTTGGGAGAAAAGTCACTTCATGGTACAAGAGGGTATCGTGTTGAGTCATGCCATTTCAGAAAGGGGGATGGAGGTAGATAAGGCAAAAATTCGGGTAATATCATCTTTGCCTCCACCTAAAAATGTTAAAGGGGTAAGATCATTTTTGGGACATGCAGGATTTTACCGGCGATTTATTAAAGATTTTAGTGTCATTACTAAACCTTTATGTAATCTGTTACTAAAAGATGTACCCTTTGATTTTACTAACAAATGTCTGCAAGCCTTTACGGTTTTGAAGGAACAGTTGGTGAAAGCTCCAATTTTGCAACCGCCGGATTGGTCAAAGCCATTTGAGATCATCTGTGATGCGAGCGACACCACTATTAGAGCGGTTTTAGGTTAAAGAGTTGATAAAAAGCCGGTGGCAATTTACTATGCAAGCAAGACATTGTCTAAGGCGCAACTGAATTACACAACAACGAAAAGGAGTTGTTAGCAGTGGTGTATGCCTTGGACAAATGGTCGTACATATAGGGAAACAAGGTGATTGTGTATTCAGACCATAGTGCGGTTAGTTATCTGATGGAGAAGAAAGATGCAAAGCCCGTTTGACTCGTTGGGTGCTTTTATTGCAAGAGTTCGATTTAGAAATTCGGGATAAGAATGGAAGTGATAATGTAGTGGCGCATCATTTATCCCGAATTCTGTAGGAAGGGGTCGATGATGTTAGTTAAATTAATGAACGGTTTCCCGATTTTGCACCATGGTACGCCCATTATGTGAATTATTTGGCTACGGGTGCTATTCCTAGTCATTGGACGAAGAAAATGAGACAACAGTTTATGGTTCAAGTCAAACAATATATATGGGATGAATCGGACCTTTTTAAAATTGGGCCCGACCAAGTGATTCAAAGATGCGTGCCTGAGACGGAGGTCTTAGAAATCTTGACCCATGCTCATTCATCCGTTTGTGGGGGTCACTTTAGTGGTCACAAGACGGCTTATCGGGTACTTACGTGTGGGTTTTATTGGCTGACAATTTTTAAAGATGTGTGTGAGTTTGCCCGGGATTGTTTAAATTGCCAAAAGATGGGAAGGTATTTCGAAACGGGACGAGATGCCATTGCAACCCATTTTGATAGTTGAGATATTTGATGTGGGGGTATAGATTTTATGGGTCGTTTCTCGAGTTCAAATGGGTTCTTGTATATTTTGGTTGTGGTGGATTATGTTTCGAAATGGATTGAAGCCATACCAACAAGAACCAACGATCATTCGGTAGTATGCAAGTTCGTGCAATGTAATATTTTTGCTTGGTTTGGGATCCCGAGGGTTATAATTAGCGATGGTGGTTCGCATTTTAAGAATTTTAACTTCGGAAAATTGTTGAAGCGGTACAATGTGAACCACTGAATCGCTACGCCGTATCATCCACAAACAAGTGGACAAGTTGTGTAGGTCCCCTAGTCCTTATGGATCTTCACAGAATCGTCTATCTAATCTAGAGTGCGAAATCCCCTAGATCAGATTTCACAGAAACAAGAACAAGAACACGAACACAATTCCTTTCAAATTGTCTTCTATTGATTATCCAACACAATGGTTTACAATCAATTCAAGACTATCTAGAAATCTCTCAGCCACTCTCTGTAGACTTCTCACACTCCTCTCTGTCTCTTTCAACAACAACAAACCCTAATGCATAACATGTATATATACTACATGTCTGCATACAAGGCTTTATACTGGGCTAGGCCATTCTCCAAGCCCATTACAACTCTAAACAAGCTAAATACAAAGCTAAGCCCAATTCAAAATATCAAAGACTAAACTATTAAACTATTAAGTTATTGTCACAAATATGTACCAACAGACTCCCCCTTGACAATAGCTTCATAGTGTAACTTTTTCTTCAAACATCTTGTGATCTTTTGGTCTTTGGATAACTTCAGCTACAAACAGATTCTGACATTAACAGACTCCCCCTTTGCTGATGCTTCCAATCTCCAAAATTTTCATTCATTGTAGATAAGCGAACTAGCATTCTCTGATTAAGCTCTTATATCCAAATTCCTCCATATCTCTCTTTGCAATGTAGTAGAAGGATCCTACCATGCATCTTCACACATTCTGCACTCCATTCTTACAATATACTTTACTTGAATTCAGCACCTCATCTTGATAACCGCATCAATCTGTTTAGAAACACAAGCAAGTAACTCGAAAAACCATTAGTCCTTTTCTACATTAAAGATAAACCAATATTTTATCTTATCATGCAAAAACAAACAACTTATCAGATCAAACTCGAGACTTTAAAAACAAATATTTTTGTATTTTTATATTTTCTGAAAACAAATAACTAACAAGAAAATAAACACTCTATTTTTGTGAGAATCATCATTAAGAAGATCATATCAGCAACATCAACCTTTTTTCACACTATTTTATAACTCTATATGCATTATTCATGAAAAACAGTTCAAGACGATTACCAGTATTGTTTATCCACTTAAACAAAATACATGAACATTTCAAGTACCATTACCTTGTGATCTATTTAGATAATTTATACTGATGTACTAGTGTGTCCCACTTCAGGAGATACCCCCACGATCAAGGTATGCACAAAAATTCATCGTAGTAGGTGAGTATACCGAAATTCATCCTTTTGAATTACAACGTCAGATAATTGGTGATCAGGTCAGTACTTCCGTACAGCAAATAGACCAAATATCCAACTAGGGTTAGGACAAATACCAAATTTTGGTACAATAATGCAATTTGCACATTTGAATGACTCTCTAGGAGAGCTTCTTCAATTTTTGGGGTCTGGCATTTTAGCTCTTTAAGATATCCTGGTTGTGCCAAGGTCAGCATATATCTGGATGCAGCAGAAGGACAATCTTGATACCCTGGATGAAATAACGATATAAAGACCTAAACCTCAGATTTTGGCAATCTATCAACGCAAGATTTAAGGTTATAAAACCATACGCAACTGATATGTTATCCACTCATACACAGTTTATTATATTTTTGTATCACCAAGGTAAGTTCATTATTTCATGCCTTTTGCCTACTGGTACATCATATGATGAAGCTGCTATCACACTTAAGCAATTTTAATTATAATTTAAGTGTGATCAGTCTGACTTGCTTATGTACTATCCTTTCTTCTTTTTCACACAGTGAAAACTCATTTTTTATTTTTGAAAAACTTTAAACTTTTCAACTTACTCCCCCTAAACTCGCACACTAACTAAAACTCTTTTTGGATTAGGAAAATTTCTCACCCTAAATTTTTGTTTTTCTTGAATAAGGATTTAAAAACAGAAATTTAATACATACAGACTCCCACTTCAACCTGACAAAAGGTTTTTCACTGTTAGAAAACATTTTGTATCACAGAAGTAAATAATTCGTTACCATGGGTAACCTACTATTCACCTCAGATGCTTTACAGGAATAACCACTGTTGAACACATCAACAGTCCTTCTTGGTCATCCTGCACACACTCAACAACTTAGTTAGACTGGGGGACCCAAGCCTTAAAGGTCTTGGGTCGTCCAGATTCATCAACCACTGGAACATCTATCCACTATCCATCACACCCTACTAGTGTCTTGGATGTCTTCCAAGTTGTTGGACATGATTTATAATTTTCACAAGATCTTTGATCGCGAGAATTCCAATAAACTCTCTGATTTTCCAACCTTTGAAAATTATTATCTCGAAACCTTCTTCTCCCATTATCATAATCTGAACTTTGAAAATTTTTGGATTATTTTGAACATTCGAGTTACTAAAACCCCTATATTCGTTTCTTCTTTGAACATTTCGATTACCAGCAGTCTGATATCGATTTTGATATCCAAAATTTTTCCTTGTAAACACTTTGACTGTCCATTAACATGACTTGATTTAGGAGAAAATTTTCTTGGACTATCAAATCTTTTTGATGTTGAAGATCTAGGTTGAAATCTTGGTTGATTTGTCTGAGAACTTGGTTTAACATTCTTATTTTACCCAACCTGATTTCCATCCTTAACCTCAACCTCAGTCTCCGCTTGCTTACCCTTTTTAAAAGGACAACAACTAGCCACATGCCTTTGTTGTGACATTTAAAACAAGATCTCTTCTTAAAAGTTTTCTTTCTGTTAGATCCGTTTTTAAATGAGTTGACTGTTTTGTCTTTTAGTATCCTCATCCACTTTATGAGGTGTACTATTAGACCTAACAGATTCTTTCAAAGAGCCTGGACTATCAGGTATGTCAACTATTATTGAATCAACTATAGCTAGTATAGTAGGAACAAAATCTGTTAGCTCATTTTCATTTGGTAAAAAGGAATAATCCTGATCCTCAGAAGATGGAGCTTGACTAAACCTCACTCCTATTTTATCACTACTCCTTTTCAAACTTTTCTGAATTCGAGTCCTGACTAACGAGGATTCTTCAAACTTGTCTAACTTTCCCTGAAGCTCAACAATTTTGGCTTGTGCACTATCCAATTCTGTGCACTTTTCTGAAAGCTCGTTAGTCTTATCCTTCACAGTCTCATGAGCCAAATCAATGATCTGTAATAGTTCATTGACTTTGCTGGTCAAGCTGATGACTTCTTGTTCATTTGATTTGAGTGAATTTACACAATTTGACTCCCTTTTACTCAAAGGAACATTCGACTCTTTCCGTTTTTCTAATTCAACTAACATAATTTTGTTTTGCTCCGATAGTTTGTCAACTGTACCATGTAGTTAAGTGCAATTATGACAAGTATGACTTACAGATTGTAATTGTACATGTACCTCTCTAGAAGCTCATCGGTAGCATCCATGCACCCTGTAGCACTTGCATCCGTGACTTTCATTTTCTCCTTCTCAGCTTCCTTATTCTCTTCTATCTTAGCAGCTTCTTCACCAATCTTCACAGTTGCAGTCTCACTCACACATGTATTTTGTCTTGAAGTACTCTGATAACGTTTTTCTAAAGCTTCCCACAGCTCTCTAGACGATCCATACCTATTACAAATGTTTTTCATATCAAATGGCAAGGACATCTTTATCGCTGCTAAAGCCTTCTTCTCAGCATCATATATACGTTTCTCAGAATCTTCCGTCTTCTTATATAAGAGTACCATAATTCTCCCGTTAACTCGACGTGTGGGAGCAATGTACCCATCGATCATACAATTCCACATCTTAGTATCTTCACTTAGAACCGAACCCTCAAACTTCTTCTTCCAGTCTACATACTGTTCAGCATTTATCAGCTTTGGCCAGTTTTTACCACCCTCACTTAGATTGTTCAATTTGACCATCTTTAATACACAGCTAACAGTTTAAATGGATTTTGGTATACCTATGTCAAAACCCAAATCTAACCTCTCTCCTGGTCCTTCTTCGTGTTTTACCGTAACCGTACCGTTAAAAACGTTCAAAAATTTGTCCGAAAAGTGTCTTTACCAAATTGTACCGTTAAACTCGCCTCGACGATACGAATCCAATGATGTATATTGTCCGATAGTGATTTTAGGAATATTGTGCCTTTTTTGTCCTAAAAGTCACACGAGTCTAACTGTCCAATCGGTTCGTCAAAATTGTCTATGGATCAAATTCTATGTCTGAAAACATTTAACTCCGGTTATGTCAGCTGATTAGCTTTCCACCTTTTTGTATAAAACTCGGAACAATACCAAAGCCAGAACAGTAACTCTGATTGACAATTCGAGATGAAAATCCGGAACAGTAATCCGAATTGATAATCCGAAATGGTGATCTGGAATAGTGATCCGAGATGAAATCCGGAATGCACTCTTCTGATCCGAAATGGAAATCCGGAATAGACTATTCTGATCCGAGATGGAATCCGGAATAGTTCTGATCCGAGATGGAAACCAGAATGCAATTCTGATTCGAAATATCAATTCGAAATGGAATCCAAAATAACTTTTGATCCGAAATTCAACCTGAATTGCACTTTCCCAGATCTGAATTGCAAGTCTGATGATCCGAAATGCAGATTCTGATCCGAAATTCAAGTCTTCAATCCGAAATACTTTGCTTTTTAATCCGGAATGCAAGTCTTCAATCCGAAATGCTCTGCTTTTTGATCCAGAATTCAAGTCTTCAATCCGAAATGCCTGCTTTTAATCCAAAATCACTGCAGAAACCCTAAAACAGCCGCCGAAACCCTAATTCAGCCGTCACAAACTTCAAAACATGCTCCAAAATGTCCAAAAAAACCCAATTTTTCTGCTGTTACGATTCTGAACTGAGCAAAATCAAGAGCCGAATGCTCTGATACCAATTGTAGGTCCCCTAGTCCTTATGGATCTTCACATAATCGTCTATCTAACCTAGAGTGCGGAATCCCCTAGATCATATTTCACAGAAACAAGAACAAGAACACGAACATAATTCATTTCAAACCGTCTTCTATTGATTATCCAACACAATGGTTTACAATCAATTCAAGACTTCTAGAAATCTCTCAGCCACTCTCTGTAGATATCGCACACTCCTCTCTGTCTCTTTCAACAACAAAAAACCCTAATGCATAACATGTAAATATACTACATGTCTGCATACTAGGCTTTGTACTGGGCTAGGCCATTCTCCAAGCCCATTATAACTCTAAACAAGCTAAATACAAATGCTAAGCCCAATACAAAATATCAAAATACTAAACTATTAAATTATTAAGTTGTTGTCACAATTATGTACCAACAAGTAGAAGTGTCCAACTGTCAAATCAAAGAGATTCTCATGAAGACGGTGTGAACGAATAGAAATATTGGTCCTGTAAGTTGAATGATGCGTTGTGGGCATACCGAACGGCTTATAAAACCCCCATTGGTACAACTCCTTATCGGTTAGTGTATGGGAAAGGATGTCATTTACCAATGGAGTTAGCTCACCGGGCACATTCGGCGATTAAAATGGTGAATGCGGATTATGATGAAGCGGGTAAGATTCGAAGCTACAGTTGAGTGAGATAGAAGAAATCCGAGATGAAGCTTATGAGTGTGCATCGGCGTATAGAGATAAGCTCAAAAAGGTCCATGATGCGAAGATTAGAAAACGAACTTTTGAAGTCGGTCAAAAAGTTTGGTTGTACAATTCAAGATTGAAGTTGTTCACGGGAAAGTTGAAGAGCAAATGGATGGGTCCATATGTAATCACAAGAGTGGGCAAGTTTGGAGATATAGATATTGAAGACGTTGACATTAATACGAAGCAAACGGTGAATAGGCACTGGCTCAAACCATACTTGGAAGGGAACGATATCAAAAATCTCGAGCTCGACAAGGTGGGATACAGTTTACGCCCATTGGACGAGGAAGAAGCATAAGAGGCCCAGGTTTGGTAGTGTACATATTTAGTTTAGTTTAGTTAGTTGGTTTTTAAACAAATTGTCGTACTCGTTTTAACTTGTGTTTGAAACAAGTGTGGGAAACTTACGAATTTCTCTAACATAGTGTTGAGGACAACACGGGTTTTTCATGGGGGGTAGCATAATTTTCATGTGTGAAAATAAAAAAAAAATCAAAACTACAGTTGCCCAGATGTCGCCGTAAACTACGGTAGGCGCCGTAGCTTACGGTGTGTCTTAAATAAAAAGTTGCTTTACGGTGTTAACCATCTGTCTTACGGTTGTATTTAAGTGCCAGTGACCACCGCAGCTTACGGTGTCACCGTAGCTTACGGTGGTCGATGACAGGTAGGTTCCGAGTGGAGAATCCCCCTTGATGCCCACGCCCACTACTCGAACCCCCTTGGTCTATATTCATGGGGTCCACATATTGGATGGCCACTCTAAGATGTCCTCTGTATAAGGGTGCGTCGAAAATGAAGCTGATTAGAACAATCAATAGTATTGATGTGGAAATGTCATTTGATTTGTTGCGAATGGTGGCCAAATTTGATAGTAAACTTGGAACCAATACATGATTCCGAGGTTGGAAGATTTGTATTATGAGCCGGAAAAGCACCTGAGGTGGAATACAATGTTAGATTATTTGTTCTTACCTGGTACTACACATGGGAAACTCTATCACAAGAATCTGAGGATTGAGGGGAAACTGATGTTGGCAATATGTTTACAAAATGTCATTCCACGGCAGGGTGACAAAGTTGAAGTGCGACGTCCTGAAGTGCTGGTGTTGTACACTCTGTTAACTAGGGCTCCATTGTTCCCGTTCTGATTTCTAGTGATGAATAATATTTGGATCAGTCGGAACAGTGATCAGCGAAAGATCATTCCGCACTGTAGACTCATTATGACGCTATTAAAGATGTACGTAGCAATCAGTGCTAATGATAAGGGGTCCTATTAAAAATTCAAACCATTTGATGTGAAACAGTTATGGGTCGGATGGAAGTATACTGAATCGGAGAGGTATCATAAACTTAAGAGCGAGGGCCAAAGGTGGAGAGTTTTAAAAGCAGATGGCGGCCGTTGAGCCAGGGGGGAGTTTACGAGCCTGAGTGCGAAGAGGTAGGTTCTGGCCGTTGAACCAAATGTGGACCTCATGAATGTAGACCAAGGGGGTTCGAGTAGTGGGCGTGTGCCGAATTGGGCTCATCAAGGAACAATGCAAGAGGTAATCGAAAATCAACGTCCTCCTATATTCGACATTGTAGCGGGTCCAAACAGACATTTTTCGATCATCAAATATGGATGGGAGCGAGCATGGAACGTGCTTTAAAGCACAATTTTGATCGACAAGAATCATGGAATCGCACTCATGCATATGCTTTCGAACAAGAAATGAACAACCGATATCTTGATGATCAGAACCGGTGCATGCATGCGAGGCGACCGGTTGTTGGGACCCGCCACCGGTGGATTATTCGACATTGCCACTTTATGATGGTAGTATTTCATACCCCACGCCACCATTGCATCACTCACAGTGGTGGATCCCCGACTTGGCCAGCAGCATGACGCCACACAGCAAGGAGGAAGTAAAGGTGGTAGCGGTAGTGGGAGCGGCGCATTTGCATTTGGAGAATTCTCGGAGATGATGACGTCTATCTTTGGGCCTCCTAAGCTGCGATATTGCTAGTCAGATGGTGTTTTTTCTTGTATATTATTGTAGATATTATTATGTTTTTCTATATGATTGGGTGGAAGGGTGGTGTGGTGTTTCTGATATTTGTGTCATGGGTTTGTTAGTTTTGGTGGTGTTAATATGTCTTCATCTAAAAAAAGAGCAAAAAAAATTTGGGGTTTAAGAGTTTAAGCTGAAATTGAAGAGGAAGTGGTTTTGGCGATCATTTCCTTCAAAGCCATACATTGGGCCAATGTATCAACAGTGTGGGGATGGGGGAAATTTTTGAGGATTTTGAAAATTTTTTAAAACAGGCGAAACAATTGTTCAAATTTGAAAATTTAACATTACTCTGCATGACACATCGGTAACCCTTTTGCCCTTTCATGGTGAGTTCTTGGGCCACATATATGATTATTAGAATTTATTCATTTGGTTTGAGTGGCAGTGTGTGATGGTGTTAATAGAACTTGTGTAATATATGCTTGTCGAGGCCTTGAGGTAACATGCTTGTGAAGATGATAAGGGCATCTAGGTAGCTTCGTCAGGATGTGTGAGAGTGTGGGATTGGGGGGTTGGACTTCATACGATATAAATATATGAGCTTGGTAGTGCGAGGGGCGGGGGTTTGGTCTTTAGTAGCCAACATTAAGCCTAATGCCATTCATTTGTAACCCAAGCCTATTTCCCAAAAAATTCTACCTATTGATACGACCCGATTTAGGAGCTTTAGTATGTAGTGTTTGATGTTTATGTGCCTATGTTGCAAAAAAAAAAAAAAAAAAAAAAGGGAAATAATTGCGATAGTAGTTAGTTGAAAGAGAAATGAAAAAGAAAAGAAAAAGAAAGTGAAGTTGTGTAAATAGTTAGTGGTTGTTTTTGTTTAGTTGTAATAATAGGACCGGGTCGAATCAATGAGCTACTTGCATATATATTCCACCATTTCTCACCTTTACACATAGCCTTGTTACAACCCGTAAGTCTTTTTGATTCATAAGCATGTTAAGTATTTTTTAGGTGGAGATTTGATTTTTATACAAGCTTGAGTGTTCTAGCACAATCTTGCTAGTACCTTTTTGTCACCAAGAGGAGAGTTATTGCGAGGGGTGTGTCATTTGGTATGATGTAGGTTAGCAAATGGAAAATGTTTTGTTTGGTTTACACTCAGATCGCTTGTAAGCTTGGGAATTGTTTTGATGTGTTGCTTGGGGCAAGCAACGGTTAAGTGTGGGGATGTGACGGGTCGTCCATAGGACAACCTTCTTATCATTTTTCTCTTTCTCCATATTCACTTTGCCAAGTACGAGCTCCCATCAAAGCACATTAAAACCACTTATTTATGCTCTTTGATACCTGCAAAGCCATTCACACCATAGTTATCACATTCCAATAATTAACCAAATTAAGTGCGAAATATTAATCCTTTTATAGCAGTTGAGGGTTGTCCTAGGACCACCCGTCACAAACTCCTGGCAACGGCGCCAAAATTTGACGTAAGATCGTAGTCTCAAACAAATTAATCCAAATACTACTAATAGTTAGCGGTAAGTGGGAATCGAACACAAGGAGTTTGTAGGAATATGTGTTATCTAAAAATTTAGCTATTATGACTAAATTATCTAAAATGCAAGAAAAGTGAATTCAAGGTTTTGATTGTTTGGTTTTAAAACTAAGATTAACCAAATAAGTTGCAAGTCAAAGATTGGTTATTAAAACAGATTAGGAGAAAGTGACCATCCTAGGTTTCCAATTTCAATTGATATTCATGTTTAAATCCAACTAGAAAGAATCACATAGACATGATTCATGTATGATTATTTGTTCGTGATGAAAAGGAACTAAGTACTCGGATTATAAAAACTCGAGGTTGTTATCCGGTGAGCAATTAACCAATATCCAACCCTAATCCCTCCCATGATATCTCGATTGTCAACGATACCAAGAACGTACGATTTAGACTAAGATCAAAAGATCAATTATGAACTTACAAACAAACATTCACACACCATAATAAACAACATACTTTGCAAGTCTATTATTCTAGAAATACGGATAAAAAACACAAATGTCTTAGACAAACCTTCAACCTAGGATGATCACAATGAGTTTCATGTTCATACGAATCAAAAACACAAAACAAATGTTTAGAAATTGTCTTGAACCAAGAAGAGCACCCAAATTCGCCCTAGAACTGCTTAGAAACGTCTCTCCTCATCAGATATCCGAAAACACACTTGAAAAACGATTTTAATAGGTAGTTACATTTTTCTCGCAGGTCACCACCGTAAGCTATGGTGCCTGTCGTAGCCTAAGGTGGCATTCATCGTCTTACAGTGTCTAACTTCTGGCTTATGGCGCAAAAACAAGGACTAAGCCATCACCGTAAGCTACGGCGTCTACCGTAGCCTACGGTGGATCCCGTTTTCCCTCCTTTTGTTCTCTTATCATTTCTTTCTCCATCTTCACTTTGCCAAATACGAGCTCCCATCAAAGCACATTAAAACCACTTATGCTCTTTGATACCTGCAAAGCCATTCACACCGTAGTTATCACATTCCAATAATTAAACCCAAATTAAGTGCGAAATATTAATCCTTTTATAGCACTTGAGGGTTGTCCTATGGACCACCCCTCAATCGTCAAACATGAAGAACTAGAAACTGGCTCCGAATTAGTATATCTAATACTAATAAAAGATTACATCTAATGCCATATAACATTCTCTCACCTCTAACATCCCTTCCAATTAATGGCACCTGACATTTTCATCTTTAATTCACTAATAATATATAATAATTAATATCTAATTCTAATTTAGGATTAGAAAATATACATAAGTGACCTAGAATTTTAAAAACTATAATCTTAGTACATTTAAAATAAAATAAAATAGTTTAAATTACAAAAAAAAGTTGTCATCCATATTTGAGATTACATATAAAATCGATATATGAGTTTTTCTAACATATAAATAAAACTAAAAGATAGCAACTAACCAGAGGACTATCTTGCAAAAAGAATGTAATTTTATTGAACTTTGTTTCAAAATTATAGACGGAGAGAACTTAACGTTTTAAAGTTTTATAAATGATATAATATTAAGGTTGTAGCTATACCGATTTATGATCAATAAATATGTTTTCAATTTAGTAGAGCTAAGAAATATATTAATTTCATTTTTACCCATTTGTGACATAGTCAGTTAACCTTTAATAATGAAAATGTTATATTCATCATGTATAAACCTTTAACTTATATCATAACTTTACAATAGTTATTTATTAATTTAATTCATATAATAATTATTAGTAAGAATAACAAATCTAATTTATGTCGTACCAATAAAATTGGTTTTTTTTATAAATAAAGAGAAAAATAAAAACTTAAATAATGAATTTTGTAAACAGAACTGAGGTTTTAAAGATTTATTATAAATAAAAGTTATATTTAAAAGATACACAATGGTAAAAATTATTATCATTTTATACACTATTATACGTATGTAATTTCATTCATATTAATAATATATAAATTTGTGTATTACATATTTTTCAATATTCAGCATTTGTAATACATGGCTATTATGATATTTTTCAGTGTTACAAATAAAGATGAGCCGATTTTTGTGATAAATTCAACTTAGTTGTGTGAATTATCATATGGTAATAAAATTTCGTTTATATAGAGTTTCGTTATAATTAATATAGATCGTTAGTTATATAAAACTTTAAAAAATTATATAATTACATCGTTTATATTATAAAAACTCGTGTAATACGCGGTTTTATAACCTAGTAAATGCAATATACAAACAGGGGCCCTTAATATGGGCTTTAGTTATCTTGCGCGCCCTTGGCGGCCATATATATATATATATATATATATATATATATAGGGTAGGGTTCTAGAGTGAACACTAGGTTGAGAATGAACTGTGTAAACTAATCTGAACCATTGGATTATCTCAACTAGAGATTTTTAAACAATGGCAAGATTGTAATTATAATGTTATAACTTCACTTTAAATTAATTGACATAAGGGTATTTGTGTCTTTTGTAAATTGCATTTATTAAACAATATAATCAAAATTCCTAAAATCTTGCTAGTTTCTGAATATACATGATACACAGTTGTTAGTGTATACACATGTGTACAGTCTTGATAGTATTAGCTTATACAAGATACACAGATGTTAGTTTATACACATGTGTACAGTCTCGCTAACTATCAATTTATACAAGATACACAGCTGTTAGTTTATACACATATGTACTTGAATAATACACATGTGTATAAATCTGGTTTACACCGACCTCTAGGAACATGATGTAATTATACACAAGTGTATAAGTCTTGTATATACTGATCTATATACACATATGTAAAAAAACATAATCTAATTAGGTTTAATATTTAATTTTAAAAAGAACATAAGAGTTTATTTAAAAATAACATTACTCTTTATTCTCTTATAATTAAAATAATTGAGAAATAATCAAATATGAGGGAGAGAGAGAGAGACTTAAAAGATGAGAAAATTAAGAGATTTTAATTAAAAGTATTTGACGAATATCAATCTTACCCTTTTAATCTAAAAAATGATCAAAGACCAAGATTAGTTCACTCTCAAGTATCTGTGTACATGTTTATGGTAATTCAGAGCTTATGACTTAGGTGCTTATAGTAATATCTAAATTTTTATTGGATTTTTTTATTAATTATTAGGTTAGTTTGTCCATTAGGTAGTGGTGGAGTGGTGGGGAAAGGATTTGTGTTTCATGTGATCCAGGTTTGATTTCGACTCTGCTCATTATTTTCTGCGTCATCTAGGTGAAGAGCTAATATGGGTGGCGCCGGTTCGACTTGGATGGGAGACGAGGTTTTACCGATTATTCCACTGGCGGGTGGATGTCGGGTTTCCCCGCATCCGGGGAGAGCCAAGGGGCTGGCAGCGGTCGAGTAGTCGACCTTGGACAAAACGCCCGGTGTCACGGTGGTTCATACGTCGTTACTTGCCGTTCAAAAAAATTTGTTAGGTTATTTTTTTAATGATTAGGCTAATGGAGTCACTTATGTGCTTGATTTTTTTAAACTACTTACTTTATAATAGGTTATTTCTTAAAATTTACAATCTTAGATTAATTCTTTTTTTTTTGGGTGGCATCAAAACTTATTGAAAGTCGGTCTCAAAATTCCATAGGATTGATGTTAAATTATTAGGCATGTCAAAATTTCATTAAGATATTGGTGCCTTTGCATGAGCTAAGATACTGTTTGCAAAAACGTAAATATTAAAATATTTTTTATATCCTTACAAATTAATTTTGATTTATATGGGTATTAAAGGTTATTGTCGTAAATATTAAAAAAATATTAATACATTAATTTTAAAACATCGATTTAATTAATATTAAATAACTATAACAAAAAAATACATTACATCACAAAAAAAATTAATCATATGCATTTTCATCTTTGTCTTTAATGTTTTCAAACCTAGGAATTGTTGAAAATTGTTCTACCAAATTAGCTCGAATAATTGAATTTATTTGTCGTGACTCAATTGGATATTGGTTTTGCATTCTTTGTTCGTCACTAATGTATTCGTTATTTGATTCGGTCTCTTCGGGAAATATTCAACAATTGTCCGGCCTTCATCCTCTAAGATCATGTTGTGTAGAATGATGCATGCGTATATTATATTTCTTATTTGATCTTTTTCATACAATCGAAAAGGCATGCTCAAAATGCGCCACCTTTTTTGCAAAACAACACATGCTCGTTCGATATGTTTGCCTGCCACAATCTGAACTTTGTTAAACTTTACTCTTTTAGGATTTAGGATTCCATCTATTGAAAAGATTTCACAAAAAACAGCCCACTCCGGGTAGATTCCATCAACAAGATAGTACTTATGCTGGTATTCAACATCATTTACAAAAGTGTTCCTTTAGGTCCAACACCATTTATTAGATCATTGAAAAGGGCAAGTGATGAATAATGTTTATATCGTTTTGTGAACCTGGCATACTAAAGAATGCATGCCATACCTAAAGATCTTGTAATACAACAACTTCAAGCATCATAGCTGGCATTCCATGATATCTACTTGTGTGAGAGCCTTGCCATGCAATTGGACAAAGTTCCCACTCCCATTTTATACAAACTAAACTACCTATCATCCCGGGGATACCATAATATTCAGCTTCCATAATTTGTTGCATATCACTAAATGTTGGTTTTCTCAAGTATTTTTTCATATATAGTTCAATGATATACGCACAAAAATCGTGAAGACTTTCCCTAGACACCCGTGCCGACATTTTTAAATAGTCGTTCATTAAGTCGTAACTATTCCCGTTAGCAATTGTCTTAGGGCGGCCGTACCTTTTGCCACGTTGTAAATCCTAATCAGGTCTTTGTCGGAAAAAATCGTAATTATCCTCTAAATCCTTTGATATTCTTAAAAATAAATTTTTACTCATACGAAAACGATGCCTAAACATTTTTCATCATACGTTGGTTCGGGTTGACAAATAATCGCTTACAAGAAATCGTTAGCGGTTTCACGTTCACGAACGATATACTTCCTCGGTTTGGGTTGGGGTTGGGAAGTCCCTTCTTCTGAATCTTCAACGATAGCTTTAGGACCGTCGCCACTGTTGATAATAATATTTCCGCCCTGTCGTTTGATGACGTTGGCGAATCATAACTATGAGACGAATCACTAGAACTTAAAGAATTCTTTGAATATATTTTTTTGGTGATTGGAAGTGGTTTTTGAATATTTGGATAATAAAATGTAGTAAGAGTTATTTGATTTATATAGAATAAAAATTGAATACTTTTTTTTAAATAGCCAATCATAGCCATCCACGTTGTCGCCCCAACCCGTCCCACGCCAGGCTTTATAGCCACGCCAGTGGGGCAACGCCGCTATTCACTCTGGCCCGGTGTGGCTAAAGCAGTGTTGCTTGGCTAACAACCCAAGTCCACCCCCGCGGTCTAGAGGTATTACAATAAAGAACAGCTGGACGCGGGCGTTGGCGTAGATGTGCACAAATCGGGTTAGGGTTTCAAGCTGAACCTGTTTCAAACCGAGTTGAGGTTAGGATGAAAATATTCAAACCGGGTTGGCACTCAAATTGGGCTGGCTTCTAACCGGCTTAGGAGGCAAGAGAATCGAACCATATGAAACTGATGCGGGTTGGGTTAGGGTATGGTTGGGTTCTCAAATCGGGTTCAACCCTATTGCCCAACACTGTTAATATAAAATTTTTATTTTTTATACGTAAAGTAAAATATAATTTCATGAAAAAAATATTAGGACACGAACACAACTTTTTATACATTTTCCGTTAGTCTTCGGTAGGTTCGGTAATGGAATAACCCATATTGACGGATGAACATCTGCTTTTGATTCCATGGCGTTTTGGGAGGGTTTAATTTTTTTTTTTTACGATTTTTAGTATTGTGATTTAACCAACGCTATAAATACATATGTATTATATTAACATTTTTGATGAAAAAATGTCCAAAAATCAACATCAAATATACTATGATGGTCACAAAGCTATTAAATAGCCATTGGGTAATATGTAGTTTCATTTATATGGACGGGTTCGCGATATTGTGTTCAAACCTGTTTTCAAACCGGGTTTAAGCGATCAGGTTGTCAACAGTCGGGTTGAAACAAGTTTGGCTGAGCACGTGACATGTCGACTGTCCCTCATGTGAAAACCACGTGAGAATAATCTGGCTCCTATATGAGACTTTTCACACCTGATTTCCACTTGGGCCATACCCGATAGCTGGCCCCTATATGAGACTTTTCACACCTAGATTTCCACTTGGACCATACCCAATAGCTTAAGTTTGTAACTTACTCAGTCAAATCCCCATGAAAGATTTTTATTCCCATCATCTTGTTTACAAGTAATTATTTTGAAAACTACAAACGTCTTATGAAATAATCACACTTCAAAATGAGTAACAGGTAACAGTTTATACCATGAGAATGTAGCTGCTTTAATAAATCCAACAATAATAGGTTGATTAAGATACACTTAACATAGAAAAAGAAAAACCATATTGAAAAAAGCAGATTAACCACAAAAATAAGTTCCATTCGAAATTAACAAAAGACTCTTCAATTCATGAGAAAATAAAAACCATTAAACGAAACCACAATCCACCACATAACCACCAACACAATATCATCAAAACCCACCGCGGAGACGAAGAACAAGGTGAAGGGTAGACTCTTTCTGAATGTTATAATCAGCAAGAGTCCGACCGTCTTCAAGTTGTTTCCCTGCAAAGATTAACCGCTGTTGGTCCGGTGGGATTCCCTCCTTGTCTTGAATCTTAGCCTTCACGTTGTTGATTGTATCCGAACTCTCCACCTCTAGAATGATCGTCTTTCCGGTCAAGGTCTTGACGAATATCTGCATCCCTCCCCTTAGCCTGCAATTTATGTTGTTAGCATGGTACAACTAGTCTACAAGTGATTTTATGAAATTTGGCTTTGTTTTTACTTGTATATTTATATGTTATTTATGTAATATATATGCTAAGAGAGAGGATCATACAACTACTTCTGTTATAGTATATTACGTTATATGTTATTTTATCGTTATACTTTTGTAAATTTATACAAAGAATATAATTGCGAAGCAAAAGTTTCAGCTGAACCAACCTCAGTATGTACTAAGATAAAGGAACTTTATACAACTTCTTTTTGTTAGTCTATCAATGATTTTAGGAATTTTACTTTGCTTTTATTTAGTCCCATGCACGATATGTTATTTGTGTTGTTATCCTTAGTGTATATAAAAAAATTGGTACAAGTGATTTTTTTTGTTAACCTGAGCACAAGATGAAGCGTAGACTCCTTCTGGATGTTATAATCAGCCAAAGTACGACCATCATCCAACTGTTTTCCGGCAAAGATCAACCGCTGCTGGTCCGGAGGGATGCCCTCTTTATCCTGAATCTTGGCCTTCACGTTATCGGTAGTATCCGAACTCTCCACCTCCAACGTGATAGTCTTTCCGGTCAGTGTCTTCACAAATATTTGCATCCCACCACGGAGACGTAGAACCAAAAAGATGGTAGCATCCTTCTGGATATTGTAATCACCTAGTGTTCTGCCTCTTCAAGCGGCTTTCCGGAGAAGATGAGTTTTTGTTGGTCGGTCGGAACGCCTTCCTTGTCTTGGATCTTGGCCTTGACATTTTCGACAGAGTCTGAGCTTTCGACTTCGAGATTGATCACCTTTCCGGTCATTGTTTTAACGTAGATACCCATCACCATCTGTACATAACAAAAATAATACTTAAAAAGTTAAAACCACACGATTATAAAAATATAAAGATTAACAAAGCTCAAAAAGAGGACTACTTTGATAATACGAGAAATTAGGATTTTTGGAGAATATTGGTTGTGGAAAAATAGGGATGGAGTTGGGTGTATATATAGGCTATTGGCAGGAAACGTGGGAAGAAAGTTTTTTGATTCAAAATTAAATAATTTAAACGTGGGAAGAAAGTTTGAAAATATATGATTAATTCAGATAAAAGATTACGAGATAAAAAGATAACTATTGTATTTGAAATTGCTTTTTTTAATATCTTAAATTAAGGAGATAATTCTGTATCTCTGATTAAAATTTAAATAAAACATCAAATATATTGTTCTTTAAAAAATTAGACTGAATAAAAGAACCTAAAAACAATTATTCTCTTTTTTTCTTCTCAAAATTTAAAAAATTCCGAATTTTCTTTTGTTTTACTTTTGAATCCAAACTAGGATTTTCGATTACCCGCGTTGCGCGATAGGCATCAGTGTCTTTGCATAGCGTAGCAAAAGGTTAAAATTTAGTTGGTTAACTGTGGTCATATGTATTCCCCTTTTATACACAAGTAGAACCCTCCAAACACAACTTATATCCTGGTACCGACATGGGGCCAAAAGGAGCAGATTTGAAATCTGCAAATGTATGCAAGTTGACATAAAAAAAAGATGCAACTTATGAGCTTATATTAACAGGCTTTTTATTCTAGGTCATACAACTACAATAAAAAAAAACATTATTTAAATGCACAGCCCTCCCATATTATTAAAAGAACAAATACATAATAATGGTTCATTACCTGAACCTATATTCTCGATTTCTGGCTAATAGTTCTTGGTGGAATCATCATCAACAACCTCACCACTGCCATTGCAGCCGTTATCACCTTAACTCCCCTGAAAAGGCAGAAAAAAAACCCATTTTGAGTAAAGTTCACAGCCTAATAAGAAATGAAAATGGCAATCCAGAATGATTATCGCCGATTATCGATTTCGGGGTTATGGGTTTCAGGAGATGGATTTAGGATTCACTTGTCTAGACATGGGCGGCGTTGTACTTGCTGATTTAGATTGGTTTATAGCCAACATACATCTTGCTAAAGCGGATAAAAGGAGATCATGTTTGCCGCAGCAAGCCATCATAAGCATCATACTTGTAGTTTCTTTTCTAAACACTTGTAGCAGATTGCCCAAGATTGGTGGGTCTAGCATAATGCTCGAATGTTCGTTTGAATTTTAGCAAGTATGATGGGCATTGTGCAGTGACTTACATAGACTACCCAACACCTGCAGGAAGCTAATTGTATAACAGAAACATATCATAATGTCAAATTTCCATGTATTATGTTCATCTACTACCCTATATTGTACACTGAAAAAATGATCCAGACTCAATTTAATTTAAGACTTGGTGATGAAGAGTTTGTTAAAATATTAAAAATTTTGTAACATACTTTGTCTTCAAATCCCGATCATCAGTACATCAACTGACAACGAACAAATTGGTGCATGCCTACATCCAATCCATCCATTGAAATCATATAATTAAGTTGAATTGCATATGCACACTCAATGAAATCCATCTAGAAAACCTAACCTGAAATCAGAAAACCCTACCATCACCGGTGAAGCGTTGAGGATGCTAATTGCCACCGTTGCTTGCTGATGGCAAACTATTGAAATCGGTCTCGTCGGTGTGAAAAATTTTGACGTCTGGCAAGAAAAAGTGGAAAGGGGAGGTGGTGGAAGCTACGACTATGCCGATGACGGTACCAGCTGGTACCACCACACACTCTCCCTCGATCTCTCTCTTCTCCCGATAAGAAATCTTCTTTCTCAATATAAAATCAGTTATATAAGTCACCTTGACCTGCAAAACAGTACAATAACCATTTAGTTTGAATAACAAAACTCAGCAGCAAAATTAATACGTTAAATCAATATATTCATTTGCAAGGCAACACAGTAAGCTAACAGTTCACACAGTAAACCACAACACTTTTAGCATAGTAAATAACATCTATAGCTACAAATTTACCTTATGAAAAGAGTTAAATGTCATTTTAGTCCCAGTTGTTTGGGTCATTTTATCAGTTTATTCCAAAGGTTTCATTTTTTACATGTGGATCCAAAAAGGTTTCACCGTTGCCATTTTAGTCCACTACGTTAACTTCATCCATTTTTCCTGTTAACGAGAAGGGCAATTCAGTCATTTTATATATAATTCTATTAACTAGAAGGGTAATTCGGCCATATAAAATGACCGAGTTACCCTTCTCGTTAACTAGAAAAAATAGATGAAATTAACCCAGTGGACTAAAATGACAACTGTAAAATCTTTTTGGACCCAAGTGCGAAAAATGAAACATTTGCACTAAACTGTCAAAATGACTCAAACCATAGGGACTAAAAAGGCATTTAACTCTTCTAAAAATTAGCAGAAAAATAGAAACTAGAACACCGCACAACTGATTAGTAGGAAAAATAACTTAATTGAGGTCAAAGAAGAACTAACTTTTGAAAGCATATAACTAAAATTAGAGGAAATCAATGACCGATGATCATAGTTTTGATATTAAAAGTCACTAAATCTTCAATCCGATTCCTAAATACTTCATTAAACCTAAAAACAAAATAAGGAATCCAAACATACCTAAAAGGTTGGCCGGTGGTTGCAATTAAAAACACGGTGGAATCAGTCTTCAACTCCATATGCAATTCGAAGCCCTAATTAAGAAAACAAATAATCAGACATCACACACCTTAAATCCATAAGTTATGTGGTTCATAAACCCAATAGTACCTTCAATTTTAGTTTCCAAATCGTAGCTTACAACCATCTGTATTCCTCTTAATTTTCATGGCTTCTCCTTTTTTCTCTGTAGGAAACAGGTGTAGGAGGTGGAAAGGACACTTCTCTGCTAACAAAGCTCTAATCAATAACACGTGTCAAGCACAAAAAAGAGTAAACAAAAATTTCAGCAAAAGTCGAAAGTGCGTCTAATGTGTATAAGCTAACACATCAAACCACTTTGCCAAAAGCTATATCTGATTGTAACTTGAATACAAATCCTATTTAAAGAATCAATAAGGGAGAAAAGGGAAAAAAGAACAAATCATGTGACGACACATGTCCGTTGTTACTATTCAAAGATTATAACCTTAATAAATTTATATTTATATTTATATTCATAACTAATATTTATAATACCATATTTAATTCGTTCCGTTTTTACCTTTTTTTTCAAATTTTATTTTCAATCCTTTTTTAATTCAAATAAAATATTTAATTCGTATTGTTTTGTTTTCACTTTTAATTAGTATTTGGACTTGTATGCGATGTTGTTTGTCTCCTAAAAATGTATAAAATAAGTCTAGAAAGTTCATTAAATAATAAGAGAGGTTGTTAAGAAACGTTACATTTAAACAAATTAAAAGGCGAACAGACAAACACGAAGATTTTCAACTTCTTTGAATTAATTTGAACATACATTATCCTCCACCAAGAATTTATAAACGCGCATACGAAAATGTAAGTCGGTATGTAACTTTCAACGTGCATACAAAATTTCTAGCTAATTAATAATGTATGTTAGCATTTAGTAAGACCTAAACTATACCACATGCTTACTCTAATGATAAGTCCTCTCTTTTAACAAAATATAAGAATCCCAACTGTGTTTTTTATACCAACACTGTATCCCTACTGGGTTTTGTGTAAAACCAACAAAAGCTAGCTTGTGGTACAAAAATTCGGTTGTATATCTTAAATTCCATTAACTTCCTTACTACTCCTCTTCGCCTTAAGACTTTTACCGATAAGTCAAACATGTTATTCGTTGCACGGTTTCTCACTCAATAATTGGTTCATTTGTTCTAAAATAAATGAACCCTTCGCTCAAAATGTGAAATTTATAAAGAACTGGTTCATTTATTATCATAAAACTTGAGCTTTATTGCCCCGAACATCTGAAATTATATATTATAATTTAGATAGTTGTTTTGTGGTATTTAATGTAGGTATTGGACTTTTTCTGTTGCAAACTATTTGCAGATGTTGGTGCATAATGTCTATTGCCTACGTCTAGGATGTATCTGTAATGCTTATAAAGTTTACATGTTAATGTTTAAATGTGAAAAAGTAAATTTTATATGTTTTAACACTATGTTTCGTACGAAAGAATACATGTTTCGTACGAGTGACTCACTCGTACGAAACACAGACTCGTATGAAATATGGTTGTCTGATTAACACGCACTTCGGTACAAGTCATGTCGACCTATAAATAGGGAAGTGTTGTGTTAGAGCTAGTAAGTGATTTGTCAATTGGTATGGCGAAGCTCTGCCAGTTTTTTTACTTGTATCTGTATTTGAATGTCATTAATACATCGAAAGCAGTTAAACAGTAAGTACTATCTTGTTTGTCTTGTCTACCTCTCTAGCAATGAATTCCCCCTCTGCTAGTTGAGCGAGATCAGGTCGATTGCTCATTTTGGGAGCTCGATCCCCGTTTACAAGTGGTATCAGAGCCATGAGATCTGATCTATAGATAGACAACAAGTAGTTATAAGTTACTAAGTGTTCAGACTTGGATATATCTTCATCTTCATCATTTTTCCTTACCTATGCTGGATTTCGGACAAATTTCGAACGAATTCATAGACAAAATGGACTAATAGTAATTCAAGTTAATCGTCAATCTAATCAATCCATATCATAATTCGGACTTAAAATTGAACTAAATCATGATGAAATCGATAAAATTTGTCAGTTTGAAGATTGAATCATTTCGTTCGAGTTTCGCATAAAAAAACTGATTTAAGTTTTGTACGAACCAGTTCAAAAATTCATACGAACAAGTGCAAAAAATTTCATAGAATCTTACAATTTTTCAGTTTTTCAAACAAATTCGTACCAAATTTCATCCGTACAAATATCTTACTCGTACAAAATGGTTTGATTCGTATGAAATATTAGTTTTTGTGAGAAAAATCTCAATCGTATAAAAACTTGTTTCGTACGAAACAACTTGTCCGCACAAAAATTATATTAATCTGATCATTTTATTTTCGAGAAGTGTGTTCTGAATTTTTAACAGGAAATATGTGTGAGGAATTTTACAATGCGTTCGCCACATCAGTCGTTACCACTGCAGCAGCCCAAAACATCAATCTAGAGAATGAAATGGGAACAATGACAAAACCTCCAAAGCTTATGAATCTAGAAGAATTTGATAGTTGGAGTGAAAGCTTTATGAACTGGGTTCAAGCTAACCACTTTACTTGCTGGTTTGCAATCGAAGCAAAATTTATCGCACCAGTTGGTGAAAATGGGCTTAAAAAGACCCTTGCTCAATTCTCTGATGTTGAATGGGAAAGGTTTATCAACGAAAAGAAAATGATGAATATTCTTCAGCAATCGATTAAAGAAGACATCTTGGCTTTACTGCAACATGATGATGATGCGCAATCTTTATGGAATGCTCTTCGACTCAAATTTCAAGGTAGTGCTCAACTCCGCAAAAGCAAAAGGGCGATATTAAGCAAAGAGTTTGATGTATTCACACTGATTAAAGGAGAAACGGTTAAAGCAACTGATTGAGCAATACTGTCATCTAGTGGTTCATATGAAGAGAATGGGAATTGTGAAGACAAATGAAGAGCTTGTTGACAAACTAGCTGATTCTCTACCACAAGGTGAATAGTCGACTTAGTTAACCGTCTTAAAGAATGGAGTTGAATACAACAATTTCTCGCCGCCTCGCTTTATCGAAAGGTTGGAAGGTCATGAATTAGAGATGCAAAAGATGGCAAAAAACAAGACTGTTCAAGTGCAACAAGACTTTAATCTTTATTTCAAAAACAGTTATGTTGCTCAACCAAGCGCCAAAGATTCAATCTGCTTTCAGTGCATATAGTTCACCAAACACACCAGCAATTCAGACAAGTGGTTTCCAATCATTCCCAACAGTTGATCCAAATACACCTTCAAGCCAACAATCTTCTTTTGATCAAATCAACCTCAAAACAATCAAACTACTCCATCATCCAATGCAAATCAAAGAGTTTTGCAATGCAATATTGCCGTTGATTTTTAGAACGCACAAAATTTTGACGAAAAGACAGCAAAACAACATATGTCCCTACTTGCTTCAGTTCTTGAGTCATATGACAGTCTTGTTGCTGGAAAGTTCGGAAATTCTGAAATGACATGTGAGGATTATGATCAAATTGATCCAGTTGAAATGGAGTTGATAGATATAAAATGGTTTATGGCCTCAATCGTTCGACGTGCACATAGATTTATGGAAATCACTGGTAAAAAAATTTGGGAGGTTTGGATGGGAAACTTGGATTCGATAAATCCAAAGTTACTTGTTTCAAGTGTCGGGAGAAAGGTCACTTTAAAAGAGAATGTCCAAACAGAGAGGTTCAAGGAAATCATAATCCTTTCGTCGATGACTATTACAAAAGAGCGATCTACCACCGACCTCAACCAAGAACAAGAATCATGTCGATTGAAGATAAACAACCTAAAACTAAAGATAAGGGATTGGTTGTTACACAAGAAGACGAAGGGTTTAATTGGAACAAGTTTATTTCGAAAGGAGAAAGTTTGGCATTGGTGGCTGAAATTATTGAGGAACCGGAAGAAGAATCGGGGGCATCCTTTGAGGAAGGACCTGATGATGACGATTATTACTATCATACTTCATCAGAGGAGGAGGAACTTTTGAATGGTCCATTCAAACATCTTTTGCCTAACGATGTTTTAAAACTTTTGCCAGATATTTCGTACCTAGCCAACATCCAACAGATGAAGAGCAAAAGAAACCGGTTGAAGATGTCAAAGCTGATGAGAAAAAGGAATTGCTGAAAGAAGACATAATTAAAGCGTGCATGGCGAATGGCAATGAGGTAAACAAGTCATCTTAGACTGAAAATCTTGTTCAAAGTGTGAAGAACCGTGTGGTGAGTGTCTTGTAAAGGACAAAAGATTTGCTGAATTACAAAGTTTAACAGACAATTTGTCAAGCGATTACAAATCCACAAAGGATGAAAAACAAAAAGCACCCATGTTCATGCCGAAACAAATTCTTAAAAGAAATATTGAATCTCATCAAAATGTTAAACCAACTATTCAATCCCAATCTAAATTTGAAATTGGTGAAACATCACACAAAATTAAACAAATAGATTCAAAATTTTATGTTAAAAGGGCTAAACCACAAACACAAAAATGGGTTGCTAATATTGCTAAAACCAAATCATCCAAGGTTGAACACAAACCTTCTGTTCCAAACAAAATTGAGCTTAAAAAGATTGAAAAGAACAAAGTGGGTCCAAAATTTGATATTCCAAACCCACCCAAGACCAAACAGGCTTGGGTTTCTTTGTTTAAATAAGTTTTTATAATCATGTGTGCAGGGGCTCCAACGTTCGATATTGTCTAAATGGATCATGGATAGTGGAGCGTCCCGCCACATGACAGGAATGCTTGCGTTGCTCAATGATGTTAAAGCTATTTGTGGAGGATATGTAGGATTTGCTGGAACGCAGGGAGGTAGAATTGTCGGAGAAGGGATTCTCTCGAACGGAGTTATATCGATTGATAAAGTGAACTATATCGCTGAACTTGAGAACAATCTGCTTAGTATCTCGCAAATTTGTGACAAGAAGTTCACGACACATTTCAATGATAAAGAATGTCTAATCTTAAAACCCGGTTTCAGAATTCCAGAAGAATGGATTTTGATGCGACCTCCGAGAGAAAATGATTTATATGTTCTTGACATGAGCATTGCTCTACCACGTCAAAGAATGTTCAATGCTTTGTTTCCAAAGGTACCGAGAAAGAGTCCATTTTATGGCATAGAAAAATGGGGCACATTCATCTTCGAAAGATGAATTTTCTTGTGAATAACGACTTAGTGGAGGGTGTCAATTTGAAAAGTTTTTATCTATCAGATGATTGTCTTAGTTGCAAAAAGGGGAAGCAACATAAGAAATCCCACCAGAGAAAGCTGTTGAATTCGATAAAGCTACCACTAGAAAGACTACATATGGATCTAGTTGGACGAGTCAATGTCAAAAGTATTTCTGGAGATCTATATTGTCTTGTCGTTACAGATGATTATTCTTGATTTTCATGGGTGTTCTTTCTGGAGAGTAAGGATGAAACATTTGAAACTCTTATGATACTCTTCAGAAAACTAAAAAATTTATATCATTTGCCCATTAAGAGAATTTGCAGTGATAATGGAACGGAGTTTAAGAACAAGAAGATGCAAGAGTTCTGCAATGAAAAGGTGACTCTTCATGAATTCAGCGCCCCCCTATACTCCACAACAAAATGGAGTAGCTGAACGAATGAATCGCACGCTGATAGAAACGACTAGAACAATGTTAGCTGATTCGAAATTACCGATCAGTTTTTGGAGTGAAGTAGTAGCATCAGCATGCTATACCCTAAATCGTGTGTTGACAATTAAGCCTCATAAAAAGACATGTTTCGAGTTACTGAATCAACGAAAGCCTAACTTAGCATTTTTGGAACCTTTTGGATCACCGTGTACCGTCTTGGACCCGGTTGGTAAATTTGGAGCCAAATCTTTGGAAGGTTTCTGTGTTGGTTACGCTACTCCTCAAAAACGTGTTTTTTTACCGAGTCTGAACCAGGTTGTTCTAGCACAGCACGTAGATTGTCAAAGATATACAACCCTACACAGAAACCTGGGGATCCGTGGCTGTTTAACTATGATGGATTGTGGGATTCGTTTGATCTACCAGATGTGCCAACAGAAGAAGAACTTGTTATGTTATTTCAGCAACATCAGTTATCTAATCAAGAACAAGTTCCTAGACATTTGGTGATTTCTACATCATTACCAGTCAACACGTCTGATGTCGGTCAAAACTCTTCTGTTCAAAATCCGGTTCTTGCTCCAAATGTCAATACTGCTGAATCATCTGCCCAGCCAAATGCAGATGCTAACTCTGATCGGGTACCAACTTTTGACGATGGAGGATCCTTCTGATGAAGGATCTGAACATATTGAAAGCTTTTTGAAACAACAGGATGATTAGTCTAATGCTTGGAATAAAGCTTCTTCATTTGTACCGGTTGTCGATGGAATTCTAACAAATTTGCAACCACAAGTAGATGTTCCAACTGAAGTGATACCAAGAACACTTTCATATCATCCTTCAGAGAACATCATAGGCAGCTTACAAACTGGAGTGCAAACTCGCAATCAGATCAATAAAGATCTAAGCTGTTTTTATACTCGTATTGCCCACTTCAAGTTCGATTTTCTCATAGTTGTTTCGTTTCTCAGGTTGAACCGGGAAGCTGGAAAGACGTGTTAAAAGATGAAAGTTGGGTGGATGCAATGCAAGAAGAGTTACTCCAATTCCAGAAACTTAGAGTCTGGATGCTTGTTGACCCGCCACATCATCACAAAAAGATTCACACAAGATGGGTCTTCAAGTGCAAAAGAGACGATCGAGGAGTTTTGGTACGCAACAAAGCTCGACTTGTGGTTCAAGGTTTTCATTAGCAAGAAGGGATAGACTATACTGAAGTCTAGGTCCAGTTGCTCGTCTTGAAGCGATTCGCATATTCTTGGCCTTTGCATCATGGAAAGGGTTCAAGGTGTACCAATTAGATGTTAAATCTGCTTTCCTTTACGGAAAAGTGAAATAGGGGGTGTACGTCGGCCAACCACTGGGGTTCGTTGATCCAGTGCACAAAGATAAAGTCTACCTTCTGAATAAAGCCTTATATGGTCTTCATCAAGCCCCGAGAGCTTGCTATGAAACATTATCAAGTCATCTTCTGGACAGTGGCTTTATCAGGGGAATAGTAGATTCTACCCTCATCACAAAGGGAGTAGATGGCATCTAATCATCGTACAGATATATGTGGATGATATTATCTTTGGATCGACAAATGATAAGCTGTGTAAAGACTTTGAAGAAGTCATGAAGCGCAAATTTGAAATGAGCGCAATGGGGGAGATGAAGTTCTTTCTAGGACTCAGGTTGATCAGTTGCCTGATGGTATTTTTATTCATCAGACGAAATATGTTCATGACATATTGGAGAAATTCAATATAACAGGAGCTAAACCAGCATCTACCCCGTTAGCTCCAAATCACAGCATTTGTCCAGATCTTATTGGAGACAGATTTGATGAAACTTTATATGCTCCATGATCGGATCCTTGATGTATCTTACAACTTCTCGACAGATATCATGTATCCAACGTGCCTGTGCTCCCGTTATCAGTCTAATCCAAAAGAGTCACATCTGCTTGCTGTCAAACGCATAATGAGATATCTGAAGGGTTTTCCAAGAACCAGCTTGTGGTACCCTAGACATGATGATTTTAATCTTGCAGGTTACTCGAATTCTGATTTCGGATGCTGCAAATTGAATACAAAGTCTACAACGGCTGGCTGCCAGTTCTTCAGAACTCGTTTGGAAACGTGGCAGTGCAAGAAACAAACCACAGTCGCTCTATCTACTTGTGAGGCTGAATACGTTTCGGCATCCAGTTGTTGTGCTCGGATTCTCTGGATACAGCAACAGATGAGAGATTTCGGTTTGCAATTTCTTGATACGCCTATATATGTAGATAATCAGGCCGCGATCGATATCACTTAAAACTCATGCCAACACTCACGTACTAAACATATCGAGATTCGACACCACTTTATCTGTGATTGCTACGAGAAAAAGTTTGTGCGAAGTGAAAAAATCCACACTGATGACCAAAAAGCAGATTTTTATACCAAAGCTTTTGATAAAACAAAGTTTAATAATTTGTTAAAGCTAAATGGTTTAAAAAATATGATCTCAGGGGATGTGTTTGAGGTTGAGTTTGAGGATGATGACAACTTAATGTGAATTTGTCATCGGTTAAACGTTTTCTGTACATTCTTTCTTATAACTTCTTAAAAAATCTAAAAATATGTTTTTGATTTTAAGGGGAGAATGTTTGAGGAAAATACAAAAACATTAAAAAAAGGCAAAAGAAGTTTTGTGTAAAAAGAGTGATCATAGTAAATAAAAAATGATAGTCACAGTATGCTAAAGAATTGTGTTGTTTTTAAAAGTAATTAAGAAAGTCTTACTATGGATATGCCAATAGACTTCACTCGTTCAGTAAATTGTATTCAAGATATAAACCTAAAACACAAAGTTGATTAACTTATGGGTTAACATCTTTCGTATATATGGACTTAGTACTCCGAAATTTCGTTTGAGAGAATGCCAGATTCTGCGATACTAGGTCGTTATATTTGATTGATATCTGGGGTATTATTCGAGTTCTTCTGATTTTGCGGAAGCACTGGCCTAGAACTCATATAATACTTTCGCATTATTTCCCCAAAAGCTGCATGAAAATATGATGATGTCTTAAGCAATTATGACTTTGCAGTACAAAAGATTCCTTGATGAAACACCACCTAAAGACGAGCCTTCATCTCTTTGTCTGTACGGTAGTACTAACCTGAGCTCTCAAGGTCTCGCATTCACCGTATATACAGATATCAATTCGATATATTCACCTGTAAAGACATTCTGGGAATCTTGATACGGGAATATATTCTGAGATGGGAAACACAGTTATTTCATGTTTCTAATAATACATTAACATATCTTGAAACAGTTGAGAAACAAGAAGAGGTTTATATGGACAAATATTGGCAATCTAGGTAAATTTGTTTAAAAGCTTAAAGGGTGTTTCTAGATCAACGGTACTGATGACTTATATATATGCTTTAAATGATCCTCTAAAAACGCAGAATTCACAAAAAAAAATGTTATTATTTTTTTTGAAAAATATCTCAAAACTCAAAAAGATTTTCAGTTTTCTTAGCTTGATAGTCTTATTTTTGTTTACCGCTGATAAAAACACTGACGGTTGGATTCGTAGCAACATATTGCTGAGGAAAACTTGAAATCATGGGTTGGGAGCTAATTTTTGCAAAAAGTTTACCTGAATGTCAAGAAAGTTCATTAATTTGAAACTTTACATGTTAAAATAAATATGTTGTTTAAACATGGTCAATCAAGGTCATTAATTTGAATTTGGAAGGCAAATTGGATAACCAGGGTCATTAACTTGGACTTGGTTAGTCAAGTGGATTTGTAAAACAGATAAAATTACTTAAAAATGAAAAAAACAAAATTTAAAAATGAAAAGTATAAAGACTTTTAGTCTAGATTCGCACGAAACAGAAATTTCATACGAAAATCTTCATTTCAGTACGAAACAGAGTAAATTTTGTGCGATTCAAGTTGATTCGCATGAAAGTAGTTTCTAGTATAAATAGTCTTTGTTTCGAATAGAAATAAGGTTACCATTTTCTCTGAACTGTTGAGCGATTCAGGGAATTTTTGTGCGAATTGATACTAAAATCTTCATTTCTTGGATATTTGTGCTTGTGATTTACATTGTTGAGGTTGATTGGCACACCTCTATCAATGGGAAAGGTATTTTTGACAAAATCATGCTGTTATAATGCCAAAATTTGTACGAATCGGACTAAAACTTAGATCTAGGGAAATTGAACTGGTAAAACTTAAATTTGATCAGAAAAATTTTAAAATCGGCTCTAATAACCTGAAAATCGACTATCAATTTGTTAAAATCAACAAGTTTTGAGTTCGGATTATACTTGAATAATTTTGGGATGACGATGAGTTTTTGTACGAAGGAATTGTCTCGCATGAAAATTGTTATAATAGTTGAAGGTTGTTTCGTAAGAAACAATTATTTCATACGGAGAAATTTTAAACGTTGTTCAAAGATGAACTGAATGATTAATTCGTATGAAATAAGTGAATCGTATAAAATAAATTTGAAAAACAGACTGTTTAATATTCAAAGTAATTTGTACGAAGATAATGATTCGTATGAATAAGTGTTATTTAAATCTTTCACTTTTTGGATAAGTTTGTGAATCGTACGAAACAGGTGTTTTGTACGAATATTTGAAGGAAATTTTGAATGTTTAAAAATTTCTAACGGTTGGTTGTTATTTTTATGTACAGTCGAAGAAATCTGCGTTTTCTCCACTCCACAATATATGTTGTGTCACAGATGCCTCAATTCCGGAGATTGCGGCATATCGAGATATTTTGGATTTTCTCACACGGATTCGAGTGACTAAAGCTTTAACGGATAGACATACAACATATCTTTCTCATGTGGAATATTTTTGGAATGTCGCTGAGTACAGTATTGATGATAACGCCATTATTTCAGCTGTAAAGATTGTTGATGTTGATATTCCAGTAAAGATTACCGAGGAGTTAATTCAGAAGGTTTTGGAGTTTAAAGATAACAAAGACGATCCGACAGGTTTTTCCGAATACATGGTAAAAGGATGCTTTTATCGAATGGGGTATACAGGATTTGTAAACGCTGCACCATTCAAGAAAGGAAACCTGAGCGCACCTTTCAGATATCTTGCACATGTTATAACTCATGATTTAAGTCATCGGAAAGGTGGTTTCGATGATTTAGTTGATTATCAAATGTGTATGATTATTGCGTTAGTGTTGAATCTTCCATACAACTTTTCAAAGGTCATATTCACTCAGATGATTCAGAATATTCAGAAAGAAAAGTTTCTACAGTATCCAAGATTCATTCAGATGTTGTTAGACGTTTTGCATCCTGATCTGAAGAAATCTCCGAACGATGTCCCAGGCTTGAACATATGGATGTTTCGACATTACGAAAGATGAATGTGCATCTAAAGCCTGCTCCTGTAGCTAAACCAATGTTTGGTGTGATTCTCGATAAAGATTATATATCACCAGCACCAGGAAAATGGAGAAAAGATGAAAGTAGCGACGATGAAGAAGAGGTTAAAGCATTATCGTTGTTTGTTGCAAAAAGGAGTCCATGGTTTGTGAAGGATAGAGAAAAAGGTGGGAAATCTAAAGCTACATATAAAGGAAAAAAGAGAAAAACTACGTCTGTAGCTGGAAGTTCAGGGTAAGAGATGAACCAGAAGTTGAGGAAACGGTTGAAGAGATGGCTGAAGAGATTGAACGTCAGGCTTTTGGAGTTGACAAAGTAGCTGAAGAAGTACTATCATAGAGTACCGATTCAGAAGATAGAAGAGCTGGTGAAAAGAAAAGAGCTGAAAAATTAGAAAAGAAACGACAAGCTGAATTGAAACGCAAAGCAGAGGAACGCAAACGAAAAGCAACAGGCGAGGATGATACAACTTATGTTCCATCTGATTCTGATACTGAATCTGCTTTCGAACTCCCATCAAGAAAAAACAAAGACGAATGAAGCATTCTGCAGCTCGAATATTTCCGAATGTTATTCTAACAGAAACTGGTGCTGAACCGATTATTGAAGAAAATGTAGAGGAACCATCACAATATTACGTCTCTACCACAACTTATGCAGCCAGAATCAGCTCAGCAACAATCTCAACAAGAGATACCTCCTCAACAACAATCAATTCCTGAGCCTAAACCAGATCAACAAAAACCAGCACTGCAACAACCTGAACGAGAGCCAGTTCAGCAACAATCGCAACAATCAGAGCCAGTTCAACAATCAATTCCTGAACCAGAGGCAGTTCAACAACCACCGTCACAACAGTCTGCTCAACAACAATCATAACCATCTCATGCATAACAGTCTCATCCAACACAACAACCATTTGAGTCACAATCATTTTTTTGATGAGATTGGTTTAGATGATTTACCTAGAGGAGATGAATTTCGATTTGATGATCCAAGGGTTGACGACTTGCAATAACAGGTTACGATGAATGTAGCTGAGTTACAAGAGCAGATAAATGAGTTAACTGCGGAAAAGCTTGAAATGCTAGAGAGGATCGGAGGATTGATTGTTGACAAACAGTAGTTAGAAGCGATGTTAGCAAGTATTGTTTCTGAAAACGAAAGATTGCGTTTACGAATGGCAGAATACGAAGAAGAACGTTTGAGGAACAATCGAAGAATGGATTGTGTTTGAAAAGATTTTGGAAAAGAAGTTGGGTATAAATATTTCTGCTGCAATAGATGAGATAGAACGAGCAGAAGCGAGAGAGAGAGTTGCGGAAAGAGAACGTTTATCTAAACAGCAATCTGACGCACAAGGGAAAGGAAAGCGAATGATAGTAGAGGAAGCTGTGATTGATGAATATGTGCCAGAAGCTGAGTCTGAGCCAGTAACATGTTGGGATATTGGGTATATGAAGAACCAAAAAAGTTTATCCTGATAGGAAAGCCAGCTGATGTGGATATAGCTTCACTTGATATTACTCAAAGACATCGAGATTGGTTGATAAAGAAAAAGATGGCGAAAGAAAGTAAAGAAACTGCTGAAGAGACTCAAAAGGAAGCAGAAGAAGAGGATGCTGATGTTGATGTTAAGGATTCTAGTAGTTCGGATGATGATGATAATGATGATAATGTTGGAGGGTCTGGAATTCGTGTAATTGATTCGAATGTTAATGAATTAGTAGATCTTTTGGAGTACTTTGATGATTCTGCGAACCAGATTTATGAAGAAGAATAGACGAACAAAGCTGATGAGTCAGTTGATGCTCAGCAGGCAGGAATTTTCACAGAAATGTTATATCTTCTGTTCCTGTCGTGCCAAAGCCGTTTGTGTAATATCTTGAGCATGACGTTGAAGAAGGGGAGTTTGTTCACAGCTATTCGAAAGAAGAAATAGCAGCAATGCTTGGCATTAGTGAAGAGAAGTTTGATTTTGATTTTGAAGACGAACTTAATGAGATAGATGTTTTTGACCCGAATGCTTATGTTTTCGAAGACATAGAAGATGCAAACATGTATGATAACGTTGCCGTGGAAAGTGATTCTGATGACGATGCTAATGATGCCAATCAGGGTACAGATGATTTCCCAACGTTTACTGATCTATTTACAGCAGAAAGTTCTGAGATGTTGCAAAGGAAAGTATCTGAAGCTGCAAAAGAAGGAACAATTCCTCAGAAAATGTCTAAAGCTGAAATTGTTGAACAAAGAAGAAATGGTTTCGCGTGAATTCAGCCGAACGTAAGTTTAAAAGACCCTAGCATTCTTTACCAGAGATGCTGATATTTCTCTAGGAGATATTCTGAGTTGGGGATGGATTGAAGAACTCAATGTGTATGCGATAAAGAGGGAATTTGGTATCCAATACTTTCGATATTTGAGCGACATCAAAAAATTGCCGTATTGGGATGTAAAAGAGCTTGTTCAAACAAAGATGATAAATTTAAAGATGAAGTTTCATGACCAAAGGCTTTGGAGATTGATTAAGTTTGAAGCTACGCATGGATTTGTACATTGGAAACCTTATTATCCTCGTCGCATTATTAAAGTTGATCCAGTAACGAAGGTGAAAGATATTACTTTGATTGTGAAGAAACCGTGGGTGATGAAGAACATGCCTCTGATTAATATGGAGCAAGATTTCTTCAAGATATTCAAATGGTGGCACTATGATTCGAGTTCTGGAGAAGCTGTTATTTGTGTGCATCCAGATAATGACTCTTGGAAAATCACAGAGGAATTAACCGTAGCCGTCATAGCGCACAAACGAATATATGGTCTATGGCGAGGCATTCGAGTACTAGACCCAATGAGCCTAGTCAACTGTTCAAAGAAAGATACAGAATGTCTATTCTATAGTAAGATAAGTTTTGAAGAGAAGGATCAAGAACAAGCGCTTCAATTTCAAACGATCGTTAATGTGTGCTTTGCAAATGACATTCATTCTGGATCAGATTGAAAAACAACTTGGAGGAAGCTTGAGAAGAAAGAGTCAAAGAAAAAGGAAGAAAAAGAAGCTCGGATTGCTGAACGTACAAGAATAGCATCTTTTAGGAGCTTTCATTTTTTGAAACGATCTCCTCCAACTGATCAAACGCCAATTGCATTTGAGGAGCGTTGAAAGCCTGTAAAGAGATTCTTTGGGCGTTAGAGTCAAATCTATTTTAATATTTTAAAGATTATCCAGACTGCGGCAACATCCAAGGGGGAGTTTGTTGGTGCATAATGTCTATTGCCTACATTTAGGATGTATCTGTAATATTTATAAAGTTTACATGTTAATGTTTAAATGTGAAAAATAAATTTTATATGTTTTAACACTATGGTTCGTACGAGTGACTCACTCGTACGAAACACAGACTCGTACGAAATATAGTTGTCTGTTTAACACGCACTTCGGTACGAGTCATGTTGACCTATAAATAGGGAAGTGTTGTGTTAGAGCTAGTAAGTGATTTGTCAATTGATACGACGAACTCTACCAGTTTGTTTACTTGCATCTGTATTTGAACGTCATTACTACATCGGAAGCAGTTAAACAGTAAGTACTATCTTGTTTGTCTTGTCTACCTCTCTAGCAATGAATTCCGCCTCTGCTAGTTGAGCGAGATCAGGTCGATTGGTCATTTCGGGAGCTTGATCCCCGTTCACAGTAGAAAATATTGCCATTGTTAATCGTAGTCGTGGATCAACTTGGTGTTACATTTGGTAATCCGGTTTATTTCTCCCAGGGCCGTACTTAGAGATTTTCAAATCTAGGCAACGACCTAGGGCCTCCATAAAAAACAGATGCCACCAAATGTTTAATTTTATGTATCAATAGTGTATTACTCTATTAGGCCCAAATAAACAAAGCAAAAATCATATTTATTGCAAGGCCCAATAGAAAAACAAATTTTCAAATTAAAGGCCCAATTCCTACTCCAAGCAATATGCAATTTATATTTAATTTGGGTCTGTTATCTCATAATCACTAATTGTAACATCGCACATGCCATTCCTCTTAATGGTGTCACCGATTGGGAAAATTAGAGGCCAATTAGGGAAAATATGGTGTCGCAAGGATAATCCAAGTTGGTTAACGACTATTTTTATAGTAATATCTATATACTGCGATTTATTTAATCAATGTTTTCCCCAGATCCCTAATTGATACTTTGAATCTTTGAATTTTGATATTGTGCTTGCGATTTAGACTTAGAAGGAGAAGCCTTCTCCTTTCGTCGTAGCAACACATTTGGACCAAGTTTAGCAACTGATTTACATATTATTAATTCATAATCTCTTTTAGGGCGAATGTCACTAAGTAGTAAACACTCAAGATTCAATGTAGTTTCAGTTTGTGATCTGTTTCTAGGGGTGTAAACGAGGTCGGCCCGACTAGGCTCGGGCGCGGCTTGTTATGTTTATATGAAGCTCAAGCTCGGCTCGGTTCAGGTCTACTTATTTGAGCTTCTCGGCTCATTATATTTATATGAAGCTCGAGCTCGGCTCGGTTCAAGCCTACTTATTTGATTTTGAGCTCGGCTCACGAGTAAAACCCAAAGCTTGAGCTCGGCTCGAGCTATTTTGAGAACAAACTCAAACGAGCTAAAAAGCTTGGCTCGAGCTCACTTCAATATCGCTTATACGAGCTTGCCAATGTTATCATCATTATTATATTATATAAAAATTATTGGGCTCCTTTAGGCTCGCGAGCCTAAACGACCTTTGTATTCAGGCTCAAGCACGAGCTTGATAACTAAACGAGCTATGTTTCAGGCTCGATTTTAGGCTCGGGGCTTGTCAAGGCTTGACTCGGTCAAGCTTTTAACAGAGCCGATCATGAGTAGCTCTCGAGCCTTTAGGCTTGTTTACTCCTCAATTTGTTTCCTAAAGAATTAACCAGCAACCTATTATACTGGTTACATTTGTTGACCTGGTGTGTGTCGCTTTCTAGATCGCCTCGTGCAGTGCACCTTTTTAAACTAGGTAAGCAGCTGACCCAGAGTCCCAATTGCTTAAAACAGACGACATAGCACATCGTCTGCTATTTTACACATTGGGTATCCAAGTCATCCATGACGGCATCATGTCAAACCTCTTGAAAAAAGTTTAGCTGGCCGGAAGTGGAACAAATGTGATTTGGTTTACTATCTAATGACTTTTTCTCTTTGTTTTAAATAGTGGATCGTGACTGAATTGGGGAACCTTACAACAAAGCCAAACCAGAAGTTCCTTTTGTTAACTTTTTTTGGTGCTTTCATAGTTTATAATTTTGGTATACAAGTCGCACGTTATGGCAGCGATCCCTTAGTTGTTTATAGATGGAAGCACGTTATGTGATGCGTTAACTATATGAAAACGTTTGTTTCGACATATCCAAAGTGTAACCTATATAAGCATTGCGGTTACAGTGTACGACGATGAAATATGTGTGCCCACTCATGAAATTGTAGGTCAACTTGGAGGATCAAGATTAACCTACTTCCCTGTTTATACAACACAAATACGAGTGCGGAATCCTCGCAAGTATGTAAACCAAAGCAAAGTAAGAACACAGGATAACCAAAGATTCAATATCTTGATTAATCGAAGAGAACTAGTATAAACATATACAAACAATGTTCATACAAACTCATGCAACACTCTCTGTGCTTTTTTGTGTCTCTCTCTCTCTCTCTAGTATAGCTCTAGTCTCTCTGGTCTCTAACTATACACTGAGAAGTGCATGTCTGCTTATATAGTGTCCAACCCAACAACAGTACGAAGTATGTAGTTGGACGTACGAAACACCAAAAAGACACGAAGAACATTCTCCAAAGATACTCGTATGAAAGAACTGGCTCGTACGAATCATGAACTAGCTCGTACGAATCAAGCTGGATGCTTGATTAGATGACTTCACGTACGAATGATAATTGGCTCGTACGAGCAACATCTTGCTCGTATGAAGCATTCCCACTCGCATATAGAAGTCTTCTTCAGAGAACGTGCCACAGACATGACGTACACGAGACTCCACAGTATGCACATATGCAATGTTTTACACAGACAAACTAATCATCGTACTAAACTAAGATATAGATAAAAAATAGAGCATGTATCGATCATTGTAATGTCATTAGACATAGATAAAAAAATAGAGCATGTATCGATCATTGCGATTAAGTTGTAAAAGTAATTTATACAACAGTGTAAAGTCATAAAAGTAATTTAGACATTAACGTGGTTAGGCATAGATATAAAAAACTATAATAATGTGTCACATGTTACAGTGTAAACTAATAAAAATAGTTAAAAGTAAATAAGGTGTCAAGTTATTAAGTTTAACAGGTTGATTGGTCAAAGTTGCCAATTACCAAAAGTTATAAGTAAATGTGTAACTTACTTAAATTGAGATCTAATAGTGTTTCATGTCAAAGTTTAAAGATGTGAAGTGAAAAAAAAAACCAAAAGTTTTAATATGATTAAGAAGTCTAGGGTTGTAATTATCATTTGTCCAAAGTTTATGGAGTGAAAAAAACCAAAAGTTTTAAAATGAATTAGAAGTCTAGGGTTGAAATTTGGGTTTTACAAAAGTTTAGGAGTTAGAATTTTGACAACCCGCAATTTCAGGTTAATACATTCATAGCACAACATTTAACCAGGGTTAGTTAAATGAGACTACTTTTGTAATTCGGGGAAATACCAAAATACACACAACTTTATTCTCGAACGTTAGTGAATAACACGAATAACTAAAATAAACAGACGGTGTATACAAAACTTATACGTTACGTGGCAAATACGTGAATTATATACTTAAACTGTAAACTGCAATAGGATTATGTGCCTTATGTAAAAGTTGTATAGTTAGGGGTGTTTAGAGTTAATACTGAAATTATAATAAAACCACTATAACCTAAACATTCCCCATAATCTCAATCATATGAAAGTAGCATTCTCTAATCATTTTTTTCTACACAAATTTCACACACACAATCATCTATTCTTTGATCTTTCAATCCATCAAGAGCAAACACTAGATTGAATCTAAGGTAAGTGTTTGTGTTATATGTTGATGCTTTGTTCTCTTGATTTCATGCAAACCCTAGATATCTAAACAATTGACCCGTGTTTAGTTGATCATGCCTATGAATGTGTAATTGCTTTTAGATTGAATAAATGTGTAATGATTGCTTGATGTTAGTGATGCTATTGACATGCTATAATGCTAAACTGTTATTTTGGTTCGTAACATTGTTTATTTTTGAGATTAGGGTTTGGTCGTAGAATTGTTACATTGAAAATTGTGAACTCTGCGTTGTTGATCTGAGAATATTGTTAGTCTGGGAATAACTTTGGTCCAACTTTGTGAAGTCACAAAGTCCGTGTTATTGGAACCTGTCCGAGATACATAAGGATCCGAGTTTACTCATATTCTGAGTTTCGGAATATGTAGAGGGATCCGAGTTTATACACACGTTCGAGTTTGTTTAAATAAAAATGGAATTTCCGGTTTGTTTAAACAAAAATAGAGTTTCTGAGTTTATGTGTTTGGTGGTGTTCGAACTTGTATGTTGATCCAAGCTTGGAGAGTCCGAGTTTGTGTATTTATTCGAGTTTGATAATGATCGAGCATGCATGTGGTTCGAGTTTAACTCAAAGGTTCCGAGTTTAAATGTGTTTGATGCTTGTCCGAGTTTAGTTATGTAGATAAGGGATGTCCGAGTTATAAATGTTGGGCCCGAGTTTATATGGATTTTAGAGGTTGATTTCAAGTTTATTTATTTAAATAGTTCTGAGTTTTGGTATGATGATTCCAAGTTATTTGTATAAACTGTTCCGAGTTTATCTTATATATCATAGTTCCGAGGTTATTATGGGTCCTTGGTGAGTCCGAGTTATAAAGGTTTGTGTGATGTCCGTATTTCCCAAAATCACATTACATGTCACCAACTAAGAAATCCACTATGTGTTACCGCGTGCTAAGATTTTTAATCTGATCACGATAAACACTTGCTTGTTTGGACAATTAGGGTATCGGATAATCCTACATGCATACATACTTACACTAATTGTATATTAGGTCGCGTGTAAGGACCTAACACTTCATTAACGCGTAGAAGCACGTTAACACATACTGAGCAAACTAAGGTGAGTTCACTACTCTTTCACAAGCATGTGTCCCGGGGGGACAAACCGTTTTTCCTGGGAGGAATACTTTTAATAAATGTTGTAGTTAATTTCGAATTGAATTAATAAACTCAATCTCTATCATGTAAGTCCCTACTTATTACCGAGCTAGTTGTCTGGGAGACAACAAGGTATTAGTTAGTAGAGCTATACGGTTTGACAAACCTCACAACTTACTCAGGGAGCCGGTCGTGAACTAATGACCTTAATCTTTTTGTATCAATGTTGATAGATGTTGATGAGGGAACAACAAACATAATCAGTCATTATGGTACTGAGTTTATTATTGCTTGACCTATATTAAAGCTAAAGATTTACATGATTTACGTTGAACAAACTGTGAACTCGCCAACTTTATGTTGGCACTTTCTGCATGCTTGCAGTTCGCTAGGTACCTCTTTGCATGGGAACTTGCAGTCTAAGGAGTTTGAAGTGTCATGGGTCGTGCTGTTCGATGGAAACATTTGATACTTTGCATTTTGAAACATCTTGGTTTTGATTGTTTGAAACAATTACATTGGCTTCCGCTGAACACATACTTTATTTGAAACATTTAACTTGAAATACACTATTCATGTTGGACATGATGATTGTGTTTTATATAGTTTATTGTTAGTTCGAAATGATTAGTGGCTAGATCCTGGTACATCACACGGCCCGTGGTAAAACCCTGAGGTGGTAATTTGGGGGTGTGATAAGAATAGTCGGTGAGCCTACCGACCTTTTGTTTTAAGACTAGATAAATTTACCGTTTTTTTTTTTTTTCATTGATTTTTGAACATTGACTTTTTTGAATGTTTTCTAATTTAATATTGACTACTTTTCATAGGTGTACTCAACCGTATCGATCTTGCGGGTAGTCAACGTCTTTCTAAAAGTGGTTCAACCGGGGACCGGTCATAGGAAACTTAAGCCATTAACAAAAGTCTGTCATCGTTAATGGTTTTGGCTAATTAGTTAGATAGTTATCTTTAAGAATGTACAATTCTAGAAATTTATATTGTCAAAAATTTTAGGTTTTGTAAATTTTGGATGTATTATATGATTTGGATATATTGTAAATATGCAAAATTTATTAACAATTATAGCAGGTTTAAAACATAAAGTAGTTGGACACAGGAAAAAAACATTACGCTTACACAAATTAAAAGGCGATTAGACAAATAATAAGATTTTCAACTTCTTTGACCTAATTCGAACATACATTATCCTCAACCAAAAAACTTCTAAACACGCATACGAAAATATAAGTCGGTATGTAACTTTCAGTGTGCATACAAAATTTCTAGCTAATTAATAACGTATGTTAACATTCAGTAAGACCTAACCTATATCACCTACTTACTCGAACAATACGTCTTTTTTTAACAAAATATAAGAATCTAAACCAAGTTTTTGTGTAGCAACACTATATCCCCACTTGGTTTTGTGTAAAACCAACAAAAGCTAGCTTGTGGTACACAAAAATTCGGTTGGGAATCTCAATTCCATTAACTTCCTTCCTACTCCTCTTTGCATTAAAAAGTTAAACTCTTTTTCATAAGACTTTACCGATAAGTCATACACGTTATTCATTGCACGGTTTCTCACTCAAGCTAGATATCTTCTCCATTTTAGACTTAAACATGTAGTTTTTTGGGCACCAACTATGCCTTACCAGAAAAAAGTTAACGTACCTTAAATATCATATTATTTACTAAATTAATACTTATATATGTTGGAAATTGAACCTTACAAAAGAACAGATGATCGAAAGCCAAAATATTCTACAACCTCTAATCCTTATAATAAATGAACATCTGCTAAAACCAAGCTCTATTGAAGACAAAGGTCAAAGGTCTGCCCTAGCAAAGCTCTGATGAAGACTCAAAGGTCTGCCAAGGCAAAGCTCTATTGAAGACTAAAACTAAGGTCTGCCAAGGCAAAGCTCTGCTGAAGACTAAAGCTAAGGTCTGCCAAGGCAAAGCTCTGTTGGAGATTGAAAGGTCTGCCAACGCAAAGCTCTGCTGAAGCCCAACAGAGGATGTCTCATTCGTGTTTTCTATCAGACTTTGTATTGTATAGTTTATAGCAGTGTCTAGCTTAGCAAAAGTTGTAGTTTGTTTTAGTTTGTCAGATGTCACTTTCATTGTGACGTCAGCATAAGATGCTCAGTGGTTTGCTCTATGCTATAAATAGAACAGTGCATGTACTGTTCTATTTATCACTATCATTTCATCTTGACATTTTGTGTACGAGAAAATCAAAGTGATCTTAGCCTAAGGGGGAGTTTGTAATCTTTCATGCACGTAAACAATTGATTTATAAAAGCATGTTAGTGAAAGTAGTCTTCCTATTGTTGTTAATACAAAGTTTACTATTTCTGATGCACTATTCATACATGCTTATCCACTTTCATTGATTTGATCTTAAACATTCACAACAATATCAAACTCAGGGCTTTGTTGATTGGAGTAGCTTGCTTGAGGATTTGACTGATGAAAACTTTGCTCTAATTGCTGACACTGAAAAAAAAAAACAAAATGAATTTTGCTTTATGGCATTAGAGTCTATAGTTGAGGGTGTTCAATTCGAGGAAGTGGAGCCTAAGTCTGTTGTGTCTGATGTTCATGATGAAACAACTATTACAAAAGAAAATGTTGTTGAAGAACTAAAACCTTTGTCTAACCAATGTGATGCCAGTGTTTGTGAAGGTGAATGTGATTGTGCCATGATGGCTACCACTAAGGTATCTCCTCAGGTCTTAAAAGATCTATGTTCAGATCAATGCATCATAACTTTTGCTAAAATAGAAGAGGTGAATGAAATCCTTAGGAATAAGATTTTGGATGATGAATTGAAGTTTGAAAATCTTTCAAAATAGCTAAAAACTAAACTTTTGAAAAAGAATCTGAAATCGGCAGCTTAAAACATGAAGCTAGCATAACCAATGACCACCTCCAAACTATGATAGAAAAATATCAAGTTTGCAAAAAGGATGGAATCCACCCAAATTACTTGTGCAAAATGGGTGGAATCCTGTAAAGGTTATGAGATTATGTTAGAAAACCAGGTCAAGAGTAACATAAAATTTGGCATAGGTTTCAAAGAAAATGACCAAATTTTGAAAATGTTACTAGAAATGATTCTAGTGTAATTGAAATTGTTCCAACAAATATATCTGGTCAAGAAATCAAGGTCACTGATAACAATGGAAACAACATTGTTCTAGAAAGGCATGAAGGATCCTCAACTTTTACGGAAATTGAGAAATATCAATTTAAACCCACGTGGTCTGATGAATGTGATATCCTTGAGAATTTCAAACCAATTGACTTTTCAATCATTGATGGTGTCAAAGCACCAAAAGCAAGAATCATTCAACATCTACTGACAAGAAGTCTAAGAAAGGGAAAAGAAAGAAAAGATCAAAAACCTGTTTTGTGATTTCTGTGAAAACAAGAACCATGTTACTAAAAATTATTTTCTTCTAAAAGCTTATGACATTAACAAAACAAGTGTGATCATTGATTCTCCAAACTGCACAATTTGTGATAAAACAAATTATAAACTCAAGAGTGTGTTTATCTCAGAAACTTTGATGTGAAAAGAATGAGTTTAAATCCAAAACACTAGAGAGTTCAAAGACTAGTACTTCACAAGGAAAGTCTAAACAGACCTTTGTGCATGTTCAAAGATCTGTTACCAAATCACTTCACAAAACCTCTGCTCCTAGAGGGAACAGATGCACCACCTGCTAACCAGTACCCAAGAGGATTTGGCCAATCAATGTACCAAAAGGTACCTCTTAGTTATGTGGGTTACAAAAGGCTCTCAAAACCAAGAATATATAGGCATCCTCATGGTTATATCATCTGGTAGGAGAAGGGTCTCAACAGATGTTCCAAAGATCTGTTCAAACCACTTACAATTCTTCTCAATTTGAGACTGTCATGTCTGCGACCCCTTCCAAAGCCATTTTAGCTTTGGAAACCCACCTAAACTAACTATTTACCACTGTGCATGGAGCTTCTACTTGCCTTGATAGTTTATGGTATGTAGATAGTGGTGGCTCCAGGCACATGATAGGATGTAGAGCCATTCTCAAAGGATTCATGGCTCATGGAGGGGGTGATATATCCTTTGGTAATAATTCAAAGGGGAAGGTGCTTGGGTCAAGGATTGTTCATGTTGGGAAACTCAAATTTGAAAATGTCAATCTTATTGGCAATTTGAAATTAAATCTTCTTAGTGTTTCACACATGAGTGACAAGGGCTATGGGTCATTCTTCACTAAGAAAACTTGTCAGATTGTTGGGCAAGAAGTGGTTAAAAATATTGATCAAATCATAGCTGAAACAAAACAAAACTTGTTGCTTATAGGAGTGGCAATGTGTATGTTGTTGTTATGTTGAAGGATAATCCAATGATGATGCCTGTCTGTTCTCAGCTGCCTCTAACAAAGAGACAAAACTACGGCACAAGAGACTTGGCCACACAAATCTGACAACTATCACCACACTCTCTAAACAAGGTCTTGTAAGAGGTCCACCACAAAAATTTTCACAAGAGATGAAGATTGTATTTCCTGTTTAAAAGGCGAACAACATAAAAGTTCATACAAGCCCATTGGTGAGTCCAAAACAAGTAAATGCTTACATTTGGCCCTGTAAAAATCATGAGCCATAAACAAAAAAGGTATTGCCTTGTTATTGTTGATGATTTTTCTAGGTTTAACTGGAGTTACTTTTTGCACTCCAAAGATGAGACTGCATGTATCTTGCAGGATTTATGAAACAAGTTGAAAAGCAATTTGACCTACCAGTAAAAGTCTTCAGGAGTGAAAATGGCAGTACAACACCTTGATTGAAGCTGCCATAACAATGGAATTGTAAGGCAGTACAACATTCCAAGAACACTAGAATAAAATGGGGGTGGTTGAAAGGAAAAACAGAACCTTGCTTGAAGCTGCTAGAACAATGCTTGTAGACTCAGGTTTACCCTTAGTCTTTTGGGCAGAGGCTGTAAACACTACTTGCTATGTGCATGACAGAATCTTAATAAACCCCAGGCATCAAACAACTACTTATGAATTTCTGTATAAGATTAAACCACTGATCTCATACTTCAAAATCTTTGGCTGCCCATGTTTTATTTTGAACTTAAAAGACCCAATTTCAAAATTTGCAGCCAAAGTAGACTGTGGTTATTTTCTGGGATACTAAACCACTGCTAAAGCCTATAGAGTCTTTAATTCAAGGACTAGGTGTGTGAAAGAGACCTTGAATGTAAAGTTCAATGAACTTTCTTCATTAAAAATCTCAGTAAACCCTGCAGAATTGTTTGATCTAGATAAATTTACATTTGATGATGTGTATGTCAAGACTAACTCTGCAGGTATACCACAATCTTCACCACAAGACTATGGATATGCCATTGTGATTCCACATTATAAAGTCACTTCCACAATCAGAGGAATAGATGTTACTAACAACTGTGAAAACTCTGCCACTGTTGGATCAACCACTGCTGACCTCAATTCTTTGCCAGCTCATCAAATATATCTCTGTGGATAAAGTCAACATGTTTTCACATCTCTCCCACCTATACCTCCACCACCATTTCAAACAAATGTTAGCTCTTCAAAATTGCCAACAAATGTTAGCTCAGATGATTCCCATCTACAGCCTTCACCTCAAAATGCCATTATTCCATATAAGGACGGATCTAATCTACCTTAACAATCATCTATCTAATCAAATCATTGGCAAGATTAATGAAGGGGTGCTCACTAGAAGTAAATCCCAAAACATTTGTCTTTTTGCTAGTTTCCTATCTCTCACACAACCTGTAAAGTACCAAGAGAACTAAAAGACAACAGTTGGGTAGAAGCCATGCAAGAAGAGCTCCTTTAGTTTAAAAGACAACAAGTATGGGAACTTGTACAATTGCCAAAGGTTGTAAGTCCAATTGGCACAAAATGGGTCTTTAAAAACAAAACTGATGAAACGGGTATTGTTGTCAAGAATAAAGGTAGGCTTGTGGTTCAAGGTTACACACAGGAAGAATGCATTGACTATGATAAAACATTTGCTCCTGTAGCATGATTAGAAGCAATTAGACTGTTCTTAGCCTTTGCTGCCAAGCATAGCGTCAAGGTGTTTCAAATGGATGTCAAAAGTGCATTCTTGTATGGTAAGATCAAAGAAGAGGTATATGTTTGTCAAGCTCCTAGTTTTGAAGATGCATTTTATCCTGATCATGTCTACAAGCTTAATAAAGCTTTGTATGGCTTGAAACAAGCACCAAGAGCTTGGTTTGAAATGATTTCCACCTTTCTCTTATCCATTGGTTTTACAAGTTGTAAAATTGACAAAAAAATATTTTTGAAATGGAGAGGAAAGGATTTGGTGCTTGTCCAAATTTATGTGGGTGACATCATTTTTGGATCCACATGCACTGCCATGTGTGAAGAGTTTAGACAACTCGTGGCAGCAGAGTTTGAAATGAGTGCTACGGGTGAGATCTAATGCTTTCTTGGTCTTCAAGTAAAGCAATTACAAAATGGTACTTTCATTCATCAAAGTAAATATGTTAAAGAACTACTTACAAAATTTGAGATGAATGATTGTAAACCGTGTAGCACACCCATGGCAACCACAAAGCTTGTCACTATTGATGACAAAGATGGCTTGGTTGATCAAACTCTTTATAGAAGCATGATAGATTCTTTATTGTACCTAACTGCATCAAGGCCAGACATCTTGTTTGCAACATGTGTCTATGCCAGATCCCAGTCATCACCTAGAAAGTTAAATCATATTGCTATGAAAAGGATATTCAAATACATAAAAGGTGCTCTCACACTTGGTATCTAGTATCCTGCTAATGGGAATATTGAGCTTTCAGGTTATTCAGACAGTGATTTTGTTGGATGCCACACCACAAGTAAGTCAACATTAGGAGGCTGTCAATTCCTAGGCAATTGCTTAGTGTCTTGGCAGAGCATAAATAAGCTAGTTGCAGTATCACATCTACAGCAGAGGCTGAGTATATTGCTGCTGCAAGTTGCACTTCTTAACTCCTATGGCTTCAAAATCAATTGCCGGATTTTGGTGTAACTGCTCTAAAGACTCCTCTTATGTTGGACAGTCAAGCAGCTGAAAACATCATAAAAAATCCAGTCTCCCACTCAACCACAAAGCACATTGACATCAGACATCATTTTGTGAGAGATTGCTATGAAAAAAGGTTTGATTTCTCTACATCATGTTCCAACTAAAGATCAACTGGCAGATCATCTAATAAAAGCATTAGATACATCTACCTTTGAAAGTCTGATCTATAGGATTGGTCTACTAAACATGGAATAAAAACATAATTTTGTTTTCTATGTGAAAATAGCATCAAAATGTTTTCAAAAAATCAAAAATCCATCCTTAAAAATAGTTAAAATTGAAAATTTTCAATAAATCTCTAAAGTCTGCTCAGAACCACTGTTTCTCAAAACCTCTACTTGGCTTGAAAATCTATTCGTTGCTAAAAGTATATCCTCTGTTCTACAACCACTATTGGTGAAACCACTGTTTTCCCAATCCACTGATAATCTATCATCTGATAGTGTAAAATCACCACTGTTCATTCCACTGTTCAGAACCACTACTTGTATCTAGTAGAGGTTTCCAAACAACTGTCTTCCATTATCCAACAAAGTTGACACGTGGATAGATGTTAGCCATCAGATCTTTTGGAAACCGCTACCACGTCAGTATTCACTTTATCCTTTATAACCCATGTTCCATCAAAACAGAGTTTTTCACTGCCGTATTGAACTAAAACAATCCTCGAAAGCGGTTATGTTCACAAACCCTCATTCACTCTTCAATCATGATTCTGAACATCAAAAATCCCCACAACTACCTTCCTATCCTCGAGAAAACAAATAAGAATGCTGCTTGTCATGCAATTATCGATGTTCTACAAACATCATCATACAAGAATATTCTACTGGCAAAGGCTCCAATCTATGTGGCGAAGGCTACAACATCTGAGCAACTTTGGGAAAAGAGATTGATGAGACCTTAAACAAAGAAGCTGAAAAGATTGCTGATGAAAAGCAGAAGCTAAAGCCTTAATGCTGATTGAAGAAGAAAATGCCAAACAGATGACAAAAAGAAAATGTTGGTACATCAAGAAATAGAAAGTCTGCAAGAAAAATTAGACAACCAACTGTCACCACTTCTTAAACCACTGTTGAGGCTAATATTGTTGTATCCTCTGTCCAAACACCATAAAACAACCTAATAGATGTTAGGGCAAATGTTGTGACAGACAGATGCTGGAACAACAGATGTTCTAACAGATGTTCCCCAAACCACTGCTCCAATCACATTTCCCACTTTAACAAAACCTACTTTCACTCCACCAAGAATTCCTACACATCCACCATCACCAAAGATCAAATTCCAACGCAAAAGAAAAACTTTTGTTGGTGATGAAGAGATTCCATAAACAATCTCTTTGTCATCACAACCTACTTCCACTCTACCCTTATCATCTCCACATATAGACACTTCACTTCCACCCATGCATCTGTCATCATCATTCCTTCCACTGGGTTCTCCTATCCCCTTGAACTGTTTGCAGTAAGAGGGGAGATAGAGTCTTTCTACAAGATAGAGGATCCTAATCAAAGAAACTTTCCATCTCTTCTTGGGTATCGAAAGCCTAGAAACCTTGATGAGTATCTAAAACTAAAGGCTAGAAAGCAGAAACTATTGCAAAGGAGCTGTCAAAGGGTAAGGATGACAAGGCTCTCAATAGACCCATTCCTCTAAAAGACCATCTTCAACCTCTGTTTTACCCATAACTGACTTGAATCAAGCAGAAAGGCAAAAACAGATGGAAGAAGAAGATCAACAGAGGTATGAAGAACAAAGAAAAGAGGGAATTAAATGTCAACTTCTTTATCATACTGATGCTGCAAGTGATAAACTCAGAGAATCTATATCAAGAATTGTTAGCAAACCCTCTTCACCAAACTCATTGCGGATAACTCTTCTCCCAAGAAAACTATCGGACCCAAAAATTCTAAAATGGAAGCCATCAGTAGACACCCGTGAATTGACTTTGCTCAGGTCATATGGTAGAGCTCAAAAGATAATAATGGAGGATGCATATAGTCTGGATGCAGCTGACCCCCAATATCTAATGAATCTTGAGCTTGAAAGGGATATTGAAGACATGATCTCACTGGACTTTGAACTTCAATTCAAAGGACAAATAAGAGAATCATTGATGAGGAATAAAGACCAGGCTTAAAGACAAGTTTTGGCATTATCTGTTCTAGGGGAGATTGTTGGAGATTGAACCTTACAAAAGAACAGATGATAGAAAGCCAAAATATTCTACAACCTCTGATCCTTATAATAAATGAACATCTGCTGAAGACAAGCTCTATTGAAGACAAAGGTCAAAGATCTGCCCTAGCAAAGTTCTGATGAAGACTCAAAGGTCTACCAAGGCAAAGCTCTACTGAAGACTAAAAATAAGGTTTGCCAAGGCAAAGCTCTGCTGAAGACTAAAGCTAAGGTCTGCCAAGGCAAAGCTCTCTTGGAGACTGAAAGGTCTGCCAACACAAAGCTCTGCTAAAGCCCAACAGAGGATGTCTTATCTGTGTTTTCTATCAGACTTTGTATTGTATAGTTTATAGAAATGTTTTGCTTAGCAGATGTTGTAGTTTGTTTTAGTTTGTTATATGTCACTTTCATTGTGATGTCAGCATAAGATGCTTAGTGGTTTGCTCTGAGCTATAAATAGAACAGTGCGTGTACTGTTCTATTTATCACTATCATTTCATCTTAACATTTTATGTACAAGCAAATAAGAGTGATCTTAGCCTGAGGGGGAGTTTGTAATCTTTCATGCACGTAAACAATTGATTTATAAAAGCATGTTAGTGAAAGCAATCTTCCTATTATTATTAATACAAAGTTTACAATTTCTGCAACACTATTCATATATGTTTATCCACTTTCATTGATTTCATCTTAAACATTCCCAACAATATCAAACTCAGATCCTAACAATATACATGACTAAAAGCAAAAATGTTATGTTTGCATTGAGTTAACTCTACATTCTTATAGAATAGTTGTGGGAACTGTAGGGCCATAACTATACATGATAACAAGTAGCGTGTATGTTTTCAAACAGTGGGTTTTCAATTGTTTAACTCTGCCAATCTCAAAGTTTGAATGCAAAATCGTGCGATGAAAACAATAAGTATACAATAAATCAGTATAGTTAGAGTTACAGCTGTTAATGCACAATAACCGGCCACAAAGTTAAAGGGTGCATCGTAAAAACACATAGTAAACTAAAAAAGAAAGGACCGAAATACAACAAATCAAAATATAAGAGCAAGAACATAAAATTATAGGCTCATGTTATCAGTTGAAACTGTTGACTTCTTTGGATCGACCTTCATTTCCATGCCAAGATAAAGATGTCTTCATAGCCTTTAAATACTAATCAAAAGATTCTACTTATTGTGAACACAACATGAAGCTAATCAAATTGAATCACCAAATGGTATCAAATGAGACTGTCCTCATAATCATCGACTATGTATATCCTAAAAAACAAATAGTGTATAATAAGCAATGTAAAGTCAATAAATACGTAACATATGTGCCACTATGCAAAGCACCGTATAATAGCATCTAAGTATACGTAAAGGGAGCAGCAATGATATGTTGTTCGTTTTGCTCTTTTGATGTTACATATTAGGTCGGTGTATGGTTCAAAAGGTTGACCCATCAACATCATTTCGAATGACAAAGTATTCGCTACCCAAAACAGTTGAGAATGATTATTTTAAACCAAAGTAGAATGAAAATCCTTATAGGAAAAGCTTTTAGTGGAAGTAAAAGTGCATGCGTCTAAAACTCAAACAATGTGAAACGTACACTTAAACAAAGTATACTTCACAAAAATTGCTAAGAAAGTCAAAAAATGTCAAATGAAACTCTAGTATAAGCCCGTAGAAATCCACAAAGCAAAAGGTACAACCCACAATGAAATGAAACCCTGTAAATTAACATTATATGAATAGAGGCTCAAAATTGTAGTCACAAAATTTGATTTTTTTCCGATGTAGGTCGACTTGGAGGATCAAGATAACCTACTTCCTTGTTATGTAACACACATACGAGTGCGAAATCCATGTAAGTATGCAAACCAAAGCAATGTAACAAACACAAGAAAACCAAAGATTCACTATCTTGATTAAATGAAAAGAGCTAGTACAAACATATACAAACAATGTTCATACAGACTCAGGATATTCTATATGTGCTCTCTCTCTCTCTCTATTGTGCCTCAGTGTCTCTACTAAACTATGAAATGCATGTCTATATATATAGTACCAACACCCAGCAACATACGAAGAATGTCACTGGTCGTACGAAGTACTACAAACCATGAAGAACACTCAGCAATAGTTGCTCCTACGAATAACTTATCGTTGTACGAATGAGTAACTTATTCGTACGAACAAACAAAGTTCTTGTTGACAGGGTCACTCGTACGATCATGAGAATCACTTGTATGAACAGGTATTGGCTCGTACAGGCAAGCAACTTGCTCGTAGAAGTACCTTTCACTCGTACGAATAAGTGTTTTTCGGAGAACTTGCTAACAGACATGCCGTATAGACAGCATGATAAAAAACACAAGACTTAATAATATGCACACATGCAACTGTTTCACAACACAGACAAACTAAACGTCATACTAAATCAAGATAGGAGGATATCTTGATTTGGTCGACATGACTAAACTATACACACACAATAAACAAAGACCGTACAATTACTGACGTAACTAAGAACAAGCGACAGACACAAAAGTGTATCAACAAACTCCCCCTTGTTTGTTACTTGGTCTTCGGTCTTCATTTCTAATGGCCTGCTGCATCCATATTCACTGAAAAACTTTCAACCAACGTTGATTGAGGATCAAAGTCTTCAACATTCTCCAAAAACATCAAACCTTTCCTGTTTTCTCTTGAGTACCACTGGAGGAAACTTGATCGGCTACGATCTGCTGTGCACTTGATGCTACCACTAGAGTTGTAGCAGAACTTTTGGTAACACGAATGAAGCTGAAGCATTAGGATTACCAGGTTTTTCACTATCGTGATCACATTTACGTTGGATCTCCTACGCTTTGCATCTTTCATTCCATAGAATGTTCACCCGCTTTCTACTTATTTCAACTACGTCTTTAATACTATTAAAGTCTTCAACCAGTGTAGTATTATGAACATGATACCATTCTTTCATGTCATCATGTTTAGCAGTTAATGTTTCGGCAGATCGTTTGTACAACTACACTACATTCCTTCAGCCTATTCATTTCAATCCCACGGGCGTTATCAGCCGCTCGCATCTGTTGTAGCTGAGCTGCCCTTTCAGCATCCGCAGCTCTCAACTGCTCATTCTCCTTTCTTAACTGTGCAATCTTAGTAGTCTGCTTTCCTACAGTTTCTTTCAAAGAATTTATCTCCAACTGTTACTTAATAACTGTATTTTGATTTGAAGACATAAACTCCGAGTGCTTGTTAATTTGAATTGCTGCAACTTGTACTTGAGAGAACAGAAATCTACTTTCTCATCCTATTCCATTTCAGAGAATAAACGGCTGCATTGTTTTGTACTTTGTTGATGAGTTCAGACTGGGATTATTGAGATGAAGAAGTAGTAGGTTGTTGTTGAACTGGAGTAGTCGTAACTGAAGATGTTTCAACGTTTGTGGCAGCTGTAGGTTGTGGTTTAGAGGTTGTAGTGGGTTCCGAAGTTAGAGTTTCTGTCACACCCCGACCCGCAGCGGAATAGGAGTTGGGGCATAACTGGGTTATCACAAAGCTCATGATGTTTACTAATATGTTTCATATTTATGAAATTCAAATTACATCCCAAATGTTCAAGTCAAATTCATACAATACAAGGAATTGAAAATTAAATAAACAATCCAAAATCTAAACTGATTTATTCTTCTAGGCCGTCCTATATGTTTCTTGCTTCAACTGGATCACCTGTATCATGTGTAAAAATGGGGGTTTTGGGTCAACAAAAGTTGGCGAGTGAACCTGTTAGAAGACATTTATTATTGATTTCTTGTTATATTTAATATGGAAAAATTGTGCAATAATCATATGTGAGCAAACGTAAATAAACATACAATAACAAACAAACAAACCACCTTGCATGAATATATGACATGAATGATAATGTATATGTTGGCAACGTCACGTTCCGCTCATAGGTAATGGGGAACGGACGGCCTATGATGATGTATGTGCGATCAAGGCTCAATCAAACGGAGCTGATCGTATGTTGGCAACGACACGTTTCCTCATAGGTAATGGGGAACCGTTCCGCTCATAGGTAATGGGGAACAGACGAGCCTATGATTATGTATGGACTGAAAATGATAAATTTAATCTAAACATTAACCACACAAACAATTGATACATATTGAACGCACATTTGATCATGGATATGATGGATGCACAAGTGTTTAAATGTAATAAAAATAAGACACATGATACACCCAAAAAGTGATTAAAACGGGGAATTTGTAGATATTCACTCACATTGGGTTCGTTCGTTCGATGATGTTGAATGCGCACGAGTTTAGAGAGTTGATCGACGAGGAATAACTAGCCTAATTAATAACGAAAAGGTACGGTAAATAAGTGGATTTTATTAACAATTTTAATAGGATTTTTAGATTTATTTTTGTGAGTTTAAGGTCATTTTCTAACTTTAAAATATTATTTTTAAGTATTTTTAATTGATTTTTAAATTAAATAAATAAATAAAAATATAAAAAAATGTTGACTTTTTGGGTTGACCGTTGACTTTGACTGTTGACCTGTTCGGACTTGTGTTTGTTTGCGCTGAGTGAGGTTCGAACTTGTGACGTACGCGTGCACGCAGCTCTACCAACTGAGCTACGTGTCTAACCCGAAATATTCTAAGTTTTAATTATATATATATACTAATTAAATGTTTTAATTTATTCGATTTATACTAAAAGAATTTAAATGATTAAACCGTTGCAGGGAAACCGAATCGAACTCGGGTCCTTGGTTTGTAAGCACACAGCCAACCAGTTGGGCTGTGTGACTTATTTGTTAAACTTACAATTTAAATTAATCTTAAGAACACCCTGGGTCCTACTCTAATTCAGTAAAAAAAAAATTGGTTTAAATTCTAAGATTCGAACTCGTGACATGCGCTAAGTGTTTGCACACAGTCCACCGCTGGACTGTGTGTCTAACCCGGTTTTATATCTTGTTTAATTAAACTTATACTTATTGTTCGACTTCATCTTCTTCGTTCAAAGACACAGACAACGATATTCGACAGTTCTTGATTAATTCGATTAACGAACATATAAATGATTAAAATGTAATGGACAAAGAAGGTTCTGGGAATGAATGTACCGGAAAGATGATTTTCTCAGAACTCCGGCAAAGGTCGTCGGCTCTGTTTTATGAATTCCGTCTGAGCGGACCAATTAACAGTTTTGATTAACTAATTGTGAAATTAAATGACTAAACAAGAATTATCAAAGAGTTTAGATGTTCGTACCGATTCACAGCGTGATTTCGGAATTTTCAGAAATTTTCCGGCGAGTGCTGAATATCCGGTAACCTCGTCTGGGACCGATTCTGGTTGAAGGATTTAAGTTAGTATAAGTCTAACAATGGATAGAAGATGAAAGAATTGAGAAATTTACCGATTCGATGAATGTCACGGTTTTCCGGCGAAAGTCCGGCGATATTAGAAAACGTTTCCGACGAACAGAAATTAGAGCGAAAGTGAAATTGGAGGTTCTGTGAGTGTTTCCGAATTATGAGACGATGATATTGTTAGAGTAAATCAGGAAGTAAATAATTTCGGTTTTCGACTCCCAAAATCATATGAATCGAGACAATTGATGACCGAATTGATTAAGAACGTGGGCAGCAATTGATCTATCGGTTATAATCAGTAATAGCGATCACTCAACAGTCTGGACAGTTGAAAGCCGATGAGCGGTTTCAGTTTTGGCGCAAACAGATGAGTTCACGGGTAGAGTTAAGTTTTATTTGTTTCCTTGTTTACACAAATGGACCAAGTGGCGGAGTGTTTAAGTTGTGTGCTGGTTGTGTCTTCCGGCTGACCCGGGTTCGAAACCCGGCAGCCTATTTTCATTTACTTTATTTTTACTTTTTAACAATTTTAGTTTCCATATTCTAAAATGTTTATTAGTTATGTATTGTTTAAAATTAAAATGAGCATTAAATAAGCAACGAAAATTTGAAACTGACTATTCGATTAATAAACGAAGCGGGTTTTGAAAACCCGTTTTTCGACGGATGTTACAGTATCCCCTACTTTTAGAAATTTCGTGCCGAAATTTAAGTAGTAGTGGTAACAGGAAAAAGATGCGGGTATTTTTCGCGCATTGAGTCTTCACGTTCCCAAGTAAACTCAGGTCCTCGTTTCGACTCCCAGCGTACCCTAACAATTGGAATACGACTCCGTTTTAAACGTTTTTCTCCGAAGTCCATGATCTCTACTGGTCTTTCAATGAAATGCATAGATTCATCGATCTAAATATCTTACAGGGGAATATGGAGGTTTTCATCGGCGAGGCACTTCTTCAAGTTTGATACGTGAAACGTGGGGTGAATTCTGTTGAGCTCTTCTGGTAGATCAAGCTTGTATGCTACAGGTCCTACTCTTTCGAGTATCTTGAAAGGTCCTACGTAGCGTGGTGCTAGCTTGCCCTTCTCACCAAAACGAACTACTCCTTTCCAAGGTGATACTTTTAAAAGTACATGATCACCAATGTTAAACTCCAAGGGCTTTCGTCGTTTGTCTGCATAACTCTTTTGACGACTTTGTGCCGCTAGAAAATTGTTTCGAATCTGATGGATCTTGTCTGTTGTTTCCTGAATCAATTCTGGACCGGTGATTTGAGCTTCTCCAATTTCGTGCCAACATACTGGAGATCGGCACTTACGACCATATAAAGCTTCAAAAGGTGCCATGCCGATACTTGAATGATAGCTGTTGTTGTACGAAAATTCAACTAATGGTAGATGAGCGTCCCAATTTCCCTTGAAGTCTATGACACATGCTCGAAGCATGTCTTCAAGTGTTTGGATGGTGCGTTCAGATTGTCCATCAGTTTGAGGATGATAAGCGGTACTGAGGTCTAATCGTGTACCCAAAGCAGCTTGTACGGCTTGCCATGTTCGTGAAGTGAAACGACCATCACGGTCTGAAATAATGCTTAAAGGTACACCATGACGGCTTATGATCTCGCTGATGTAGATACGAGCTAACTTCTCGTTCTTGAAGTCCTCGCGAATCGGAATGAAGTGAGCTGATTTTGTAAGACGATCAATGATTACCCATATAGTGTCATACCCACTGGAGGTGCGAGGTAACCCGGTAATGAAGTCCATGGTTATGTTTTCCCACTTCCATACAGGTATTTCAGGTTGGACTAGAAGTCCTGAGGGTCTTTGATGTTCAGCTTTTACTTTGGAACATGTAAGACACTTGGAAACAAAGACAGCGATATCTTTCTTCATGCCAGGCCACCAGTAGGTGTATCGAAGGTCTTGATACATCTTGTCGGCGCCTGGGTGTACAGAGTATCGTGTTTTGTGCGCCTCATTCATAAGGAAATCACGAAGGTTATTGTGATCGGGATCCATATGCGATCTAGATAGTACAGAATACCGTCGGATTTAGTTTCGATTTTAAGTTTTGCTCCACAAGACAGCTCATTGCGTACGTCGTTTTCTGTTATAGAAACATGTTGGGCTTCTCGGATTTGATCTTTGATGTCGGTTATGATTTGCGAACATAGAAGACGAATGGAGTTCGCATAACCCTTTCGACTGAGCGCATCGGCCACCACGTTTGCCTTGCCAGGATGATACCGAATTTCACAGTCGTAGTCATTAAGAAGTTCGACCCATCTTTGTTGCCTCATGTTTAACTCCTTTTGGTTGAAGATATGTTGGAGGCTCTTGTGGTCAGTGTATATCTCACACTTAGTACGTAGAGGTAATGTCTCCATATCTTAAGAGCGAACACAACGGCTCCAAGTTCCAGGTCGTGGGTGGTGTAGTTCTTCTCATGAATTTTGAGTTGTCTAGAAGCATAAGCTAACACTTTTCCTCTTTGCATCAGTACACAGCCTAGTCCCTGCCCTGACGCGTCGCAATAAACCACGAAGTCATCACAACCTTCAGGAAGTGTGAGGATAAGTGCGTCACAAAGCTTTGGCTTAAGGGTTTGGAAGGCTTCTTCTTGTTTGGGACCCCATATGAAAGGTTTTCCTTTATGTGTTAAAGCCGTGAGTGGTACAGCGATAAGGGAGAAATTTGCAATGAAACGGCGATAATAACCAGCCAAACCAAGAAATGATCTTACTTCGGTAGGTGTACGTGGCGCTTGCCATTCCTGTACTGCCTTGATTTTTGAGGGATCCACATGAATTCCCTTGTCATTGACGACGTGTCCAAGGAATTGTACTTCCCTTAACCAGAATTCACATTTCGAAAACTTAGCGTACAACTTTTCTGTCCTTAAGAGTGTAAGGATGAGTCGAAGGTGTCATTCATGATCAGACTTAGACTTTGAGTAGATGAGGATGTCATCGATGAAGACTATAACAAAACGGTCGAGATAAGGTTTGCAGACTCTGTTCATTAGATCCATGAAGACATCTGGGGCGTTGGTTAAACCAAATGGCATGACCATGAATTCATAATGACCATAACGAGTTCGAAGGCGGTCTTTGGGACGTCTTCTTCATGTACTCTGAGTTGATGATAACCAGAACGAAGGTCGATTTTTGAAAAACAGGTGGCGCCTTGAAGTTGGTCTAGAAGATCATCGATGCGAGGTAATGGGTAGCGGTTCTTGACCGTTAACTTGTTGAGTTCTATGTAGTCGATACACATGCGAAACGTTCCATCTTTCTTCTTCACAAAAAGGACAGGTGCACCCCAAGGCGATGAGCTAGGATGCATAAATCCTTTGCCAGTCAGCTCTTGCAGTTGACTGGCTAGCTCTTGCATTTCGGATGGGGCTAACCTATAAGGAGATTTTGCAACTGGTGTAGCTCCAGGTATAAGATCAATTCGGAATTCGACTTCTCTCACGGGAGGAAGTCCTGAAATGTCGTCAGGAAAAACTTGCGGAAAATCTTTTACTACTGGGATGTCTTCTAGTTTCTTCTCCTTGATTCCCTTTTTGACGACATGAGTTAGGAATGCGACATAATTCTTGCGGAGATATTTTCGGGCTTGAAGACAGGACATTAATTTGAGTCCTTTCGAAGGAGTTTCTCCAAAGATTCGTAGAGTCTGACCGTTTGCAAGAGGAATGCGAATGAACTTTTCGCGGCATACAACTTCAGCTTGATGTTGGCTGAGCCAGTCCATACCAATTATAATGTCGAAACTTCCCAACTTCATAGGTATGAGGTCAACTGGAAAATCGTGATCGTTTAGGGTGAGAGTACAATTGCGTATAATAGAGTTTAATGAGACCGGTTTTCCGTCAGCAACTTCTACCGTTATGGATTCCATGAGTTTATCACGAGTTTGGTTGAGGATGGGTTCAAATTCTAAGGACACAAAACTCTTATCCGCGCCAGTATCAAATAACATGGATGCATAACTACCATTGATGAGAAACGTACCGTTAACCACATTGTTGTCAGCCCTAGCTTGATTTGCGTTGATGTTGAAAGCTCTTCCTCTTGCAGGTGGAGGAGCTTGGTTAGCCTGGTTTGAGCTTGGGCATGGATGATGTTCACCAAGCGTGGACAGGCGTTCCTGAAGTGGTTCGGGTCTCCACAGTTGTAACAAGCCCGCATAGGTTGCATCATGGGATAATTGGGTTGGTAGTAGGATTGGGCTACATGTTGGGCAGGTGGTAGGAGTAAAGGTTGTTAGGCTTGACCCACTATCTGATGGTGGGTTTGGGTTGAGGGTTGATTGCGGTTCGTTTGCTGAAGCGCGCGACAGGTTTGAATGGTGTGACCTGCGCGGCCACAGCCGGTGCAATGTTGGCAGGGATGATCAGGAAAGTGATGGTATTGGCAATGGTTGCATTTTGGGTATGGGCCGGAGTATGGCTTTTTATATGGTGCAGGTGAGGGGGCAACTTGGGTGATGGGTGCAGCAGGGATAGGGAAATTTGTTTGTGTGACAGCAAAGTTTCTGGTGTTTCGTTTCCTCTTACTAGCAAACTTTGAGGAGGATGTGGAATGGTTTGAAGTTTGGCCCTCAATGGGGGCTTTCTTTTTCTCGTCCTTAAATTTGCCGTTACGGATACGATTCCCGGTAAGCTCGGTAGCTAGTTCCATAGCAGCTTCAAGTGTTGCAGGCGAAGTGCTTAGAACTGAGTCTTGAATTTTCGAGGGGAGGCCTCGAATATAGTGTTCGACTAAGCGGTATACTGGGGTGAACAAGTGGGGATCATTTGGTTCAACTCTAGAAACCTTTTGTTGTAGGAAGTATGATCTCCTTCCTTTTGCTTTAACGAGTGGAATTCATCCTCTAACTATTTGATCTCGCTTCTTGGACAGAAACGCCTCGTCATGATTTCCCTTAACTCCTCCCATTTTAAGGCCATTGCATCTTCGATTCCTCTCTTACCTTTTTCTGTATTCCACCAGGTAAGAGCTACTCCAAATAGTCTCCCGGTTGCGTAACGTACCTTGCGATCCTCGGGACAATCGCAATTGAGGAAGGTGTTTTCCATTTCCTCAAACCCGTGGAGGAGAGCAGTGACACCTTCGGTCCCTTCAAATTTCGGGGGATCGCAAGACTTGAAGTGTTTGTAAGAGCACTTTTTGGAGGGAGGGTTGTCGACGTTCTGGTCTTCTTGATGGGGAGGATTGATGGGATTTGCGGCGAGAGCTTGTTGGACTTGAATTACGATGTCAGGAAGCACCGCGGCCATTTGTTTTGCGATTTTGGTGGCCAAGCGTTCGTTTGACCTTCCTGACCTTCTACCCCCACGTTGTTGCCTAGCCGACATCTACAGGAACATACATAAGAAGATTGTGAGTTTAAGGAGTCTTTTTAGGTGTCATGTGTCGTAAAAAAAAATAACATAAACATCAATAATGCAACTACATCCATAGGATATCTTGGGTTTGCTCATGTTTGGGCCTCCAATGTCCCCCATACCATCACCTGTATAGTCATGTGGGCCCCATGACTATTGGCTTAGTAGGATTCACATTGGTGTTGGCGGTTTAACACTCGCATCACCCGAATGAAAACCATGAAATATGTTTGCGAGATGTATGGTCGGAGGGTGTCCAGGTGTAGACACAATGACAACTCAAAGTGGGGTTAGCTCACACGACGTTTGGTATAGCATGCTTTGGCCTAATAGGTCCTTCGTACTCTCATCGTTAGTCCCCGGGTAGGCAAACTGGTCCTTTATTTTGGATTTATACGAATGCCAAGCCTAGACAGGACGTTCCGACTACCGGTACTTGTACCCTTCCAGTTACTACATGCCCGTCATGAGAACTCACTTTGATGTGATTTTAAAAAATACAAAAATCGTTGCAAAAATCATGGAAATTGTGTGGTGTGTGCTCTCATGGATATGATATTTATGAGGATATGATTCATGATGAGCATTGTATAGTAATATGTACTTATGAACATGCTTGCATAACATTGAATGTAACAATAAACATAAAGCATATAAACATCATGAATTTTGTATGTAACACATAACAATTTAAACATTTCTAATCAACTATAGTATAGGCTCTAAGGGTCTAATAACCTATCCTATATCCCTATAGTCATGGCTCTGATACCAATCTGTCACACCCCGACCCGCAGCGGAATAAGAGTCGGGGCATAATTGGGTTATCACCAAAGCTCATGATGTTTACTAATATGTTTCATATTTATTAAATTCAAATTACATCCCAAATGTTCAAGTCAAATTCATACAATACAAGGAAAGGAAAATTAAATAAACAATCCAAAATCTAAACTGATTTATTCTTCTAGGCCGTCCTATATGTTTCTTGCTTCAACTAGATCACCTGTATCATGTGTAAAAATGGGGGTTTTTGGGTCAACAAAAGTTGGCGAGTGAACCTTGTTAGAAGACATTTATTATTGATTTCTTGTAGTATTTAATATGGAAAATTGTGCAATAATCATATGTGAGCAAACGTAAACATAAAATACAATAACAAACCACCTTGCATGAATATATGACATGAATGATAATGTATATGTTGGCAACGTCACGTTCCGCTCATAGGTAATGGGGAACGGACGGCCTATGATGATGTATGTGCGATCAAGGCTCAATCAAACGGAGCCGATCGTATGTTGGCAACGCCACGTTCCGCTCATAGGTATATGGGGAACAGACGAGCCTATGATTATGTATGGACTGAAAATGATAAATTTAATCTAAACATTAACCACACAAACAATTGATACATATTGAATACACATTTGATCATGGATATGATGGATGCACAAGTGTTTAAATGTAATAAAAATAAGACACATGATACACCCCAAAAAGTGATTAAAACGGGGAATTTGTAGAGATTCACTCACATTGGGTGCGTTCGTTTGATGATGTTGAATGCGCACGAGTTTAGAGAGTTGATCGACGAGGAATAACTAGCCTAATTAATAACGAAAAGGTACGGTAAATAAGTGGATTTTATTAACAATTTTAATAGGATTTTTAGATTTACTTTTGTGAGTTTAAGGTCATTTTCTAACTTTAAAAATATTATTTTTAAGTATTTTTAATTGATTTTTAAATTAAATAAATAAATAAAAATATAAAAAAAATGTTGACTTTTTGGGTTGACCGTTGACCGTTGACTTTGACTGTTGACCGGTTCGGACTTGTGTTTGTTTGCGCTGAGTGAGGTTCGAACTTGTGACGTACGCGTGCACACAGCTCTACCAACTGAGCTACGTGTCTAACCCGAAATATTCTAAATTTTAATTATATAGATATACTAATTAAATGTTTTAATTTATTCGATTTATACTAAAAGAATTTAAATGATTGAACCGGTTGCAGGGAAACCGAATTGAACTCGGGTCCCTTGGTTTGTAAGCGCACAGCCCAACCAGTTGGGCTGTGTGACTTATCTGTTAAACTTACAATTTAAATTAATCTTAAGAACATCCTGGTCCTACTCTAATTCAGTAACAAAAAATTGGTTTTAATTCGGAAAGCCGGTGGACTGTGTGTTTGCACAGAGTCCACCGCTGGACTCGTGACGTGACGTGCGCTAAGTGTTTGCACATAGTCCACCGCTGGACTGTGTGTCTAACTCGGTTTTATATCTTGTTTTAATTAAGCTTATACTTATTATTCGACTTCATCTTCTTCGTTCAAAGACACAGACAACGATATTCGACAGTTCTTGATTAATTCGATTAATGAACATATAAATGATTAAAATGTAATGGACAAAGAAGGTTCTGGGAATGAATGTACCGGAAAGATGATTTTCTCAGAACTCCGGCAAAGGTCATCGGCTCTGTTTTATGAATTCCGTCTGAGCGGACCAATTAACAGTTTTGATTAACTAATTGTGAAATTAAATGACTAAACAAGAATTATCAAAGAGTTTAGATGTTCGTACCGATTCACAGCGTGATTTCGGAATTTTCAGAAATTTTCCGGCGAGTGCTGAATATCCGGTAACGTCGTCTGGGACCGATTCTGGTTGAAGGATTTAAGTTAGTATAAGTCTAACAATGGATAGAAGATGAAAGAATTGAGAAATTTACCGATTCGATGAACGTCACGGTTTTCCGGCGAAAGTCCGGCGATATCAGAAAACGTTTCCGACGAACAGAAATTAGAGCGAAAGTGAAAGTGGAGGTTCTGTGAGTGTTTCCGAATTATTAGACGATGATATTGTTAGAGTAAATCAGGAAGTAAATGATTTCGGTTTTCAACTCCCAAAATCATATGAATCGAGACAATTGATGACCGAATTGATTAAGAGCGTGGGCAGCAATTGATCTATCGGTTATAATCAGTAATAGCGATCACTCAACAGTCTGGGCAGTTGAAAGCCGATGAGCGGTTTCAGTTTTGGCGCAAACAGATGAGTTCACGGGTAGAGTTAAGTTTTATTTGTTTCCTTGTTTACACAAATGGACCAAGTGGCGGAGTGTTTAAGTTGTGTGCTGGTTGTGTCTTCCGGCTGACCCGGGTTCGAAACCCGGCAGCCTATTTTCATTTACTTTATTTTTACTTTTTAACAATTTTAGTTTCCATATTCTAGAATGTTTATTAGTTATGTATTGTTTAAAATTAAAATGAGCATTAAATAAGCAACGAAAAATTTGAAACTGACTATTCGATTAATAAACGAAGCGGGTTTTGAAAACCCGTTTTTCGACGGATGTTACAGTATCAGCCTCTCCCGTTGTGAAGGCAGACTGAGCTCTTGCAATTGGTTCCTGTATGGTTTCTTGTTGTGTAGTTGTAGGTTGTGTGATTTCAGGTTGAGCTGATGACGTTTCCATAGACGTTTGCTCTGTTTCTTTCTACGAACCACAATTTTCTTTTTGCGAGCTCGTTTAGTCTCAACATCGAATGGAAGATAGTCAACATCTGGATCTGTTGGAATCTTTCTAATCACCTAACCCCACGCTCATCAACATAGCGTTCATACCCAGGTTCAAGCGGATTGTCATTAGAATCCGTTTCTTTCCTAGGTTGTCTACCCTTATCACTACTTGTAGTACCTACACCACTCGCACCACTATCACCATCAACATTATTATCATTATCACTGTCATCATCATCATCATCACCTTTTCCCTTTTGACGACTAAACTTTTCTTCGATCATCTTCTTCAAAGTTGGTTCTTCATTATCCGACTGACTATCATCATGGCGCCACTTATCGTTTTCTAGTGCAACATATTCACTAATTGCCAGAAAGCCAACTTACGAGGAGGTGTGCTTTCCTTGTAACGTTTTGCTGCTACACCTCTAAAAATCTCAACGAATGTTCCATCATAACATCAACTTTTAGAACATCATTGTCGTTTCGGAAGATTCGGATGTTGCACATTCATGATTATCTGGAGAAAATGAGGATACATCCAAAACTTGTTTCCAACAAATCCACTTCTTCTCAGGTTCTCCTTCATGTTTGCAAAAATACTTTGAAACACTGAACGGTTTGTTCAATGTCAAAGCTACCACAATCCCAACTAAGTTGTTATTAGCCATGTCATAACCACTTCGTTTGTTGCTTAAACACTGAATTAAAACATGTTGAAAGAACTTGTATCGGAGCCGCAACCATGCTTTTTTTAGTTGTCTGACAAGAAAATCTCCGACACATCTCTTTCGAAGCAAACATCCACGTTGACACTTCAAGGGAACTGAGTATGGAGCTTCAGGATCATCGCCAAGTTGTAATACTGAGTTTATAGGTCAACGGAAATATCTACGTCTAAGCTATTTATTCTTCCATGGATAAGTTCCTGTCCATTCACGTCAACAACTTTAGCTGAATCCCAAAATTCCTTGATCAATGTCTTGTATACTGTAGTTTTATGCGTGATTGCATAATGTATCCTTGAGTCGTGCAAAAACTTCATTATACCGTTATTCAGCAAATTTATCTTCCGGATCTAAGTAGGCAACCATGTTGTGTCTCGGCTCTGACATAATTTCCACTTTTGACTTGTCAGTTTCCTCGTTGCGGGCTTTTTTTCTGTTCCTTTGGTGCCATCCTGTACACAAAAGATAACCAGAATAAGAAGAAACAGAAATACACTAGAGAACATACTCAAAAGTTTACAGTCAACTTTATGAAAGTATCAGCCCCTTGATGAAGAACTACCAACACATATGAATAACAATTTACTCGTACGAAGAACAATTGTCTCGCACAAACAACAACTGACTCACTCAAACAAGTGATTCGTTCGTACGAGTAACTGGCTCGTACGAACCACAAGTTACCCATACGAGTGATAATGCACTCGTACGAATAAGAATCAACTTGGTCGTACAAAGAACTTCAAATGAAGATTATGCATGAAGAACTCTTTTTCGTCAACAAGTTCTTTGCTTAAAGTTTGTTGTTCGTGTCAGGCAATGTCAAAAAGTCAGTTAATGTCCAAATAGTTCATCTTCAAGGTATATCAAATTGTCAAACATACCTTAAGGATATCAGAAATAACTTAAAAAGGGTGAAAGGATGAACTGAGCAAGGTGAAAGTAAAGTTGTACTAAAGAACTACATCATCCTTTATACCACATTCTTATACTCACACGAAGAACACCAGTTCAAACGAAAAACTGCCAGCCGTACGAAGACTGTCTTGTACTCATTCGCACGAAGAGCTATCACTCGTACGAGTAACCTCTGATTCATACGCGCAACCTACTAATTTGTACAAATCTAAGTTCTTCTAAAATGGAGCATCAGTTCTTCGTGGACCTTAGGTTTTTCGTTGACCTGTTTAGATCTTCGCATATATCAACACAGATCACAAGTTTGGAAATTTTCACATTAAACAGATTTTGCTCTTTGTAATGATTTTACCCCGTTGCAAGAAAGTACTTTATGAAGTTATGATATTAAAGCAAATGGTTTTTAGGGCATATCTTGGTAGAAAACATTTGAGCTTCAATCTTCGGCTAAATAAAAAATATTATTATTTAAAACAGAGTAAACTAAAATAACTACTATTAGATAAGAACAAATTGTACAAGAACTAGCAATCTTTTTCTGAGTTTTAAGGTAAGAGAATCGTACCAGCTTTTAATCTTTCCAAAAACGAGTTTTTGTTTAAAACATCAAATTTAATAGATAAGTATTCTACTACAATTATCGGTATAGTTGCCCACATAATCTCAGCTTATTAGATATAATTATGATTAGGAGATATGATTAATGTATGAATTATACTTACTAGCCGGTGTTCAACCACTTCACGACACATTCCCGTATCAAGACATGCACGAGAGAAAATCTTACCGGTGAGTATACTACTTATCATTTGTTTTGACGTATAGATTATGAGATACTCACTTATTTTGATTGAAAACAAGCCCTATGTGATTAAATCACTTATTGATGAGGAACTTGATTTTTAGATGCATGCAGGGCACAAGAGTAAGTCCGTGAACAGGTTAGTACCATCTTACCGACAAAGAGATGAACTTAGCTCCCGCATAAAGCTGTGATATATTATCAGTTATTGTTGGGTGAATGTGATATTTTATCACTTATTGATGGTCGTATGCAATATTTACACGTATGTATGGTATCATGGAAGTTCTAGACTTGTGTCCCCGTTATTTTTCGGTAAAAGATTCAATCAAGATACCCAGATGATAAGCAAGCATAAAGACCTCATATCTCAGAACCTCGGCATACTATCAAACGAAATTTCGGTACCAAGACCATATGCCAATGAATGGTTTCCACCTGGATTTCAGTCTGTTATGTTTATATCAACCTGCACATTTTAATCTGATTGTGAGCCTACCGATACATTATTAGTAAAGCTACTTATCAATTTTCGCATTTTCTCATGTTTTTGTATTTTCTTGAAATTTTCTCATGTTTTTGTATTTTCTTGAATTTTTTTGTATTTTTGCATTTTCTCGTGTTTTTGTATTTTCTTGAAATTTTCTTCCCCTAAAAAAGAAAAATAAAAGAAAATGGAAAATCTTTTTTGTATTTTTAGTTTTGAAGAAAATATTTACGAAAACAATTAGCCAAGGATGATTTACTCAGGTTTCACCTTGATGCCATTGACGAAAAAAAGATATTCAAAACGTGATTTATCAAAAGATTTTGTAAACCGGTCGGCACGTTGGTGATCAGTGTGGATTTTAACAACATTGATAAGTTTCTTTTCATAACAATCTCATATGAAATGATACTTAATCTCAATGTGTTTGGTTTTTGAGTGCGGTACAGGATTACGAGTGATCCGTAAAGCAGCTTCTTTATCAACATAAATAGGAGTAGTTAGAAATTCAAAATCGTAGTCGCGCATTTGCTGTTGGATCCATAAAACCTGAGAGCAGCAACTAGAAGCTAAGATATACTCAGCCTCACAAGTTGAATTAGCTACACAAGTCTGCTTTTTGCACTGCCACGTGACTAGGCGATTTCCCAAGAACTGACATCCCGCTGATGTTGACTTTGCATCGATCTTGCAGCCGCCATGATCAAAATCACTAAATGCTGTCAAATCAAACTTATCATCCTTAGGGTACTAGAGTAGTGTCCGGGCGACCCTTCAAATAACAAAAGATTCTTTTTACAGCCATCGAGTGAGAAACTTTTGGACTTGACTGGTAGCGAGCTAGAAGACGTGTTGGGTACATTATATCAGGTCTTGAAGCGGTAAGATACATAAGAGATCCGATCATAGCACGATAAAGAGACAGTTCCACATGTTCACCCATTCCATGAGGAGTAATCCCATGATTTTTAGCTAATGGAGTTCCCAAAGGCTTTGTGCCCTCCATTTGAAATCATTTGAGAATATCCCCAACATACTTTGTTTGATTAATGAAGATACCTTTCTTAGATTGATGAACCTACAAACCTAAAAAGAATGTCATTTCTCCCATGGCGATCATCTCGAACTTCTCTTGCATCACCTGTTCAAATTCTTTGCACATTTTCTCGTTTATAGACCCAAAAATAATATCATCAACATATACTTGTACCAGCAATAAATCCTCATTCTTTTCTTTGATGAAGAGAGTACAGTCGATCAATCCACGTCGAAAACCATTCTTGAGAAGATAGGAAGACAACGTTTCGTACCAAGCTCGTGGAGCTTGATGAAGACCATATAATGCCTTATTAAAAAGCCATACCTCATCGGATGAATTGGATCTTCAAAACCAGGCGGTTCCTTAAAATATACTTCTTCTTCAACCACACCATGAAGAAATGAACTTTTCACATCCATTTGATAAACTGTAAACTTCTTGTAGGACGCATAAGCCAAGAAAATTCTTATGGCCTCAAGACGTGATACCAGTGCATAAACCTCATTATAAGCAATGCCTTCTACCTAATTAAAGCCTCGGACAACTAATCTTGCTAATTTTCTCACAACAACACCTCGATCATCCTTCTTACACTTGTAAACCCATCTAGTACCAATCTTCTTATAGTTGTCGGGCCTGTCAACCAATTTACACACCCCAACTTCTGAAATTGCTGAAGTTCTTCTTGCATTGCTTCAACCCATGAGTCTTCTTTCATTGCCTCCTTCCAAGATTTTGGTTCAACTTGGCAAACATAGCAGGCAAAAGACCAATCATTCTATTCCCCAGATTCTCTAATTGTCGTATACAAACCAACATTCTGGTTGTTCCTTAGCTGATTACGTGTCTGCACTCCACTTTGGACATCTCCTATAATATTCTGCTGAGGATGAGTATTATGGATTCGAGTTTCAGGAACATCCAGAAATCAAGAATTTATACCCAAATTGTTGATATTTAGATCTACAGCAAAGTCGATGGCTGGAATCGATGAAGATGTAGAAGCATAACCTTCAGTTGTCCCTTGATTTTTCTCATTTGAAATTACATCAGACATTCTCGGAACAGGAGCAGAAGTAGCTTCATTTGCATCATGGAACTTATCATCTTCTGACGAAACATTATAATCAGCAGCATCTTCAAATTCCTCATTCTGAACAATATTATTAACCGAAGTAGACACTTGAGGGTTAACAATAACTGGTCGTACTAATGACGAGTCAACTGAAGTATCACTTTCAAGTAGCATTTGAGCTGCTACAGACACATCATCTAAAGTTGGCAGATTGAAGGAGTCAAACAATCCATCGTAGTCAAACATCCAAGGAGCACCCAGAGCTCTTACTGATTTACTGTATCTTGGAACCTTAACTTCACCCCATTCCTCAATCTTTTTTGTTGATAAATTCTACACTCTGAAATTTTTGGGAGCATATCCAAGAAAGAAACCTTTTATAGCCTTTGGACCGAATTTTCCAAGTGGATCAATCATAGTACATGGAGCTCCAAAAGGTTCTAAGAAAGAACATCCGGTTTCCTTTTATGTAACAATTCGAAACATGTTTTCGGATGCCTTTTTACCTTAAGAACTTTATTCATCGTATAGCATGCAGTAGCCACAGCCTCCCCCCAAAACTAAACAGGAAGTTCTGATTCTACTAACATAGTTCTTGCAGTCTCGATCAAGTTCTATTTTACCTCTCAGCGACACCATTTTGTTGGGGAGTATAACGAGAACTGTATTCATGTGAAATGTCTTTAGAAGAACAGAACTCATCCATAACAAGGTTCTTGAATTCGGTGCCATTGTCGCTTCTGATTCTTCTTATCTTCAAATCGTACAATTTTTCAAGTAGTGTGAGAAGATTTTTTGAGGATTTCAGGAACTTCACTCTTGTGTGCCATAACATTCACCCATGAAAATCTTGAATAGTCATTAGTAACAACTAAACAATATGTGTCGTCAAAGGTATTCTGGTGTTTCATAGGTCCAAAAAGGTCCATATGGAGATGTTCTAGAGGCATATTAACAATATTAATTTTCTTCACAGGATGAGACTTTCGAGCTTGCTTTCCCTTTTGACACGATACACAGACGTCTTGTAAATGAAAGTTCTTCACTGGTACACCACTCACAAGATTGTTTTTCACCTAATAGTTCTATGCCAAGAGATTGATTCCTTTTCAGTAGCCTTTGATACAAAACATGTGACTTGTGTAGACGTAGTAATAGCTTGGCTCATGTCAAGAATATACAAGTCATTTATTCTTGGAGCCGATAGAGAATCCATTCTTTGGGAATCTTGAAACCAGGCTTTAGCACCTAACAACCGACAAGATCAAAATGAACCGTGAACTTCTTGTCGCAAATTTGAGAAACACTCATAATATTGTGATTAATTTGTCGAACATAATTGATCTTGTCAAAACTAACAACACCATTTGAGATCATTCCTTCTCCAGTGATGTAACGCCTTTATTCAGCAAAAGCACATAACCTCCCCTAATGCTTTTCACATCATAATGGAGCCTTAAGTCGCCTGTCATGTGCAACTGTCAACAATCCAATGACTATTCACAGTTCCTCTTGGAACACCCTACACATTGCATTACCCGATTAGTTTGAGATGGGGACCCAAGCCTTAGTTGTCTTGGGTAGACCCTTATCATCAAGAAATGTGATTTCTATTACTTGATGATTTGGAAACTTTGTGCCTCTGCCTGAAACATTACCGGTTTTAGGTTTCCAAGATTGTTGATGTTTACTAGATTGAGTATTATATATAGATTTAGACACTTCTGGTTTTATCAAACTTGATGAACTTGGTTTCTTTTCTAAAACATCTGGTTTTAATGCCTTTTTAATTATTTTAACTTATTTACGTCTTTATTTTTCTTCTTGTTCCTTAACAATACGTTTGTCTCGTTTAGGTGACACAGATCAACGTTGGTAATTCGTTTCAGGAGGGGCTTTTTCAACAAACTTGGATTTTGCTGAGTTAGTATAGTTTTTGATTATGTGGCTAAACTTCCCACATTTAAAGCATGTTCTCCTTTCAACAAATTTAGGAGATGCTGTTTGATGACTCGATGTTGAACTTGTAGGCCTAGAGGTACTTGGTCCATCTTAACATCCATTTGTGTGTTGAGTGTAGTTATTTTGACTATTATGTTTTAAAATCTTGACTTGATTAACAAAATCAATATTTGACATATTTTCAAAAGTCTCAATTTTATCGGTACCAATTGAGCCCACAAAGTTAACATTCTTCCCCATTTTCTTGCTGCGAGCACCTTTAACTTCAACCTTTGGTTGTGACACCTTAGGTTTTTCAGCTTGCTTTTCTTGTTGTCTATTTTTAGAAGCGATTAATGATTGTGGTTTGATTGGATTCTTCTTTTCCAAAATTTTGGTTGTTGAATTTTCAAAAACTTGATCAATTGAAGTTGAATTTACATTTTTGATAGGAAAATCCTTGTTTGAGTAAATTTTCTCATCACCAATCAAAGTATACAACACATTATTGTTTTCAAATATAGACGCCGTTGTCTTGACATATTCGATAGGATCATGACGTATAAGAATTTATACATCTTTTAAACGTCAAATATTCCACATTTACGCGAGAACTCGTTGTGTTTTCATTGATCTTGATACTCATTTGAGTTGTTTGTGAAAATACAGGTCCGGGCTTCGGCCTGGTGCTGAACGGAGGCTTTTGGAGCAATTTGGAGCAAAAATGGAGCGTTTCAGCCAAACTGCCAGATATGGCACGATTGTGCCAACCATTTGCACGACTGTGCCAAGCCTCTAGACACCGACAATGTCACCAGCACTAGCATCAACCTGCGCAAACTAGACCAGTCCAACAACTGGCACGCTCGTGCTAACCCGGAGCACGACGTGCTCGTGTCATCCCAGCTTCTGATCAGCTCATTTCTGAGATCGAATCAGTCATTGCTGAGTACGTTGCCGATAAGCACGACCGTGCCACCCTTTGGCATGATCCTGCCACTTCGGGGAAATTTTAGCGGGATCTTTCCGAATTTGGTAGCAAACATGGTAACAACTCAGAAAGGTGTCTGACATTTACCAAGCACGACCGTGCCACCTTTTGGCATGGTCGTGCCAACTCTCCAGCAGCATATATACGTGGTTTCAGCTTATTTAGAGGGGAGTTGGAGCATTTTGGTGAACTTTTCTCTCAAGATTCTGGTCTTGGAAGCTTGAAGAGTGAAGAAGGAGCCTTGAGGAAAGTTGTATCACTTGATTATCAACTCAATTTACCATTTATCTTGTCTTAAACTTTAGTATTCCACTTGTTAGTCATGAACAATTGACATTATCTTGCATTTGATTTTTTTGTCATGAGCCTTGAAGGCTAAACTTTTGTGTTGCTTAAACAATGTTGCAGCTAATGAACATTTGATAACATGGAAATAGATGTGGTGATTGTTGTTTGTTAATCTTCATGATGATATTTGATCTTGTTCTTGGAGTTCATATGCATGTTTAAAGTCCTTGTTCTTGAATGTTTGGTCATAAGTATTCACATGTTGTGTTAGAAAGCCCATGTAGAGATTATGATTGTTGAATCTTGTTAACTTGTTGATATGATTCATAGCATGAAACTAGGAATGGTAATTGCTATCATGATTAGATTAGTGATTTGAATATGTGTATGAATTCTTGCATTTAGATTTGGAAAAATCATATGAATGTTTATATGGATTCTATAGTTTGGGTTTATGTTGGGTTAATGATTTAGGCCAAGATTGTTATCTAGCATGACCATGCTTGTGATTCATAACAAGAACATGTTGAAGATGTCATTTACTTGAAACCATGATAGGGTGATTAGTGTGTTGTTCATATTAGTTTTCCTTAACTGTAGAGTTAGGAGTTTTGACAAACAATTAACTCATTATTAAAGTTTAACATCAACTTAGCAAGTGAACTTAAAAGAATGAATCTTATGTGATTAAAATGTTATTCATTATAATTTTCCCAAGATTTATAAAACTAGAAAACCTTGAATGGAAGCTTAGTTGACCTTAGTACTTGCATCATCACTAATTTTCCTCAAATGTTATCATATGTTTATTAGTGGATACTTATTTTAAGCAACCTTTCTTAATTATTGTACTTTCTTGAATTAGTTACTTAATTGTTATTTTTGCATGATAGTTTTAAAACAATAAATTAACTCATCTATCGAAAAAGGCTTAAAAGTAATAAGGGTTTAGTACTGAGACACCGAGTCCACGGATTAATATCCGTTTCTTACCAACTGACTATACTGCCACCTGACGGGTACACTTGCCCTTTGTGTGTGTAGTTAGTTTTTAAGTAAAACTAAATTTGTGTGAAAGTAATTATAGAAATAAAATTATATTTAAGTCACGCACATCAAGTTTTTGGTGTCGTTTCCGGGGACTTGGTCTTCTTATGAATGATTTAAGTTACTTATTAAGCCTTTTTGAAAAGTGTGTAAAGTTTTTATCTAGCTGTTTTATTTGTCTTTGCATGATTAATTGAAAAAGAAAAGAAAAAAAGAAAATATGATAATTTAATTGTTAGTTGTTTTTATTCTCATGTATATATGGTGCATTGTGTTCCTTCTTTTTCCTTACAGGTCGTGCATGTCCTCAACCCCAGTTGCTGAAGTCGTTGAGCCTTCATCGGAACCGGAGCGCAATCTTCATCGAAGACTACGACAGTGGTCCCGTGTGGTGGTCGCTACAATCGAGGTAGACGGATTAGGAGACGACACATTCCACGAGGTTCACGTAGAAATGGTAGACGAAGAGGAAACGAGGGTCTTAAATGACATAGGAAAACCTTCACTTGAGGGCTTACCTGGGGCATCAATGCACCCACAATTAATAATAATAATTTCGAGATCAAATCTGGTACCATATCGATGTTGAAGAATGCGGTTCAGTTTTATGGCAAAGATCGCGAGGATCCTAGTGTCCATATTGCGGGTTTTCTAGAGGTTTGTGCCACATTCACAATTCGTGATGCATCATCGGATGCAATACGCCTTCGGCTCTTTCCGTTTTCTTTACGTGATGGAGCTAAGGGGTGGCTTTTTCACTTCCAGCTGGGTCTATCACTACATGGAATCAATTAGATGAGAAGTTCCTTCAGAAATATTTCCCTCCAGAGAAAACTGTTTGGTTGAGAACAAAGATTCTTAACTTTCGTCAGGATGATGATGAGCCCCTTTATGAGGCGTGGGAGCGGTTTAAAGAGCTCATGAGAAACGTCCCACACCACAGGTTGCCCAAGTGGCAACAATGTCAGATCTTCTACCATGGTTTGGATGGTCAAGGACAGATGATGGTCGATACTTATTCAGGCGGAGACATTGGCACGAAAAATGCCAACGAGGCATTTGAGATTTAAGAGAAATGCACCTTAGAATCGGACACAGCAGCCATCGAGGGGGAAGAGTTCTCGATATGGAGTTCATCACGTGAACGATTTCACCACCATACAGCACGTATGGATGCTTATCTTCAAAGTTTGATCTAGTGATGGAGATCCACTCGAGTGGTTCCTCTAGTGAGGGAGCATATCACGTAGGCGATTTTCCGACAGGAGAGGTATCACACGAGCATGTGGATTTTATGGGGAACCAATACCGCCCTCAGCATAATCCCTACAGTAATACTTACAATCCGGGGTGGAAAAATCACCCAAATTTAAGTTGGAAATCTGAAGCATCGAATCCGCATCCACCCGGATTTGCTCCACGTCCATAGCTCCTGGAGGGTACGGTGCACCTCGGCCTCAGCAGATACCTTCCACTAATGAACCTAGTGTGCCGGATACGTTTAGTCAACTCTTAGTTGGTCAAAATTCTCAAAGAGTCGAAAATGAAAAGCGCTTCAAGGAGTATGACGGTCATTTCACGAGGCACGAGAGTGAGTTGAGAAGCCAAAAGGCTTCCATGCAGACCATTGATAACCAAGTTGGTCAGATTGCCAAGATGTTGTCCAAGAGACAACAAGGGGGCCTTCAAGGTAATACAGAGCCATATCTAAAGGCCACTGCGAAGGCCATCACGTTGAGAAGGGGCAGGATCGCTGAGCCCGTCACTTCGGCTGTTCCAATAAAGCTGATTGATGACGAGATTGTTGAGGAGATTGAGACTGAGTCTCCGAGGGAAGTGCAACTGAGGCGAGACCCAGCAACTATAGCACGTCCCAAGGAGCCAGTGAGAGAGTATGCCCCTGCCGTTCATACTCGGGGAGGTTGAAGAAGCAGAGAATGGAAGAACACTATGGTAAATTCCTTGAGCTTTTTAAGCAACTTCACATAAATTTACCATTTGTCGAGGCACTTGCTCAAATGCCTAAGTATGCCAAGTTTCTAAAATATATCTTATCTAACAAAAAGAAACTTGAGGAGCTTTCGCATGTGACCTTGAATGAGGAGTGTTCAGCAGTTCTTTAGAACAAACTACAACAGAAAATGAATGATCCGGGGAGTTTCACTATCCTATTCTTGATTGTAGTTTGATGGTCAACAGTGCATTAGCTGATCTTGGAGCCAGCATAAACCTCATGCCATATGCGGTTTTTGCTAAACTGGATTTGGGAGAGCCCAAGCCTACTCGTATGAGCATTCAGCTAGCCGATCGTTCAGTGAAGTATCCTCGAGGTATAGTTGAGAATATGCTAGTGAAAATCGACAAGTTTGTCTTTCCCGTCGATTTTGTGATTTTGGACATGGATGAGGACAAAACTGTTCCTCTCATCTTAGGTCGGCCATTCCTTGCCACTGCTCGAGCATTGATCGATGTCTGCACCGACAGACTTACTCTAAGGGTAGACGATGAGGAGGTGACCTTTGATATTGGGAAATCCATGCAGCATCCACAGAGTCATGATGATACACTCTACTTTATCAAGACTATTGACACGTACGTGAGTGACCATCTTCATAGCACATTTGAGGAGGATGTTGTGGACACACAGCTAAGTGGAGGGGAGACTTTTGGTTCACCAGCTATGGTCTAGTCAGTCGAAGAGATGACCTGTCTGATAGGTCATGTGGCTCCCCCACGTCCTGAGGTTTTTGAGGTTATGGGTCGCGTTGCTGAGCCTAAAGCACACCTTTCGGTTGAGGATCCGCCTTCAGTTGAGCTTAAGGAACTTCCAGATCACTTGGAGTATGCTTCCTTGGAGGGCGCAACTCATTTGCCCGTCATCATTTCTGCTGGATTATCGGAAGAAGAGAAGGGTCGATTGCTTGAAGTGTTGAAGCAGCGAAAAAAGGCGATCGCTTGGAAGATCATGGATTTAAAAGGGATCAATCCATCCTTTTGTACCCATAAGATCTTGATGGAGGAGGACTTAAACCTGTGGTGCAGCATCAGAGGCGTTTAAATCCGAACATGCAGGATGTTGTGAAGAAATAGGTCATCAAATTACTTGATGTAGGTCTGATATATCCAATCTCTGATTCGCCTTGGGTTAGTCCCATGCAGTTAGTCCCGAAGAAAGGATGGAAGACAGTGGTGACTAATGAGAAAAACGAGTTGATTCCCACTCGTACTGTCACCGGGTGGAGAGTATGCATTGACTATTGCAAACTCAATGATGCCATGAGGAAAGATCATTTTCCGCTCCCTTTCATTGATCAAATGTTGGAGAGGCTGTTAGGGAGGATGTTCTACTATTTCCTTGATGGTTTCTCTGGCTACTTTAAGATTCCCATCCCTCCTAAGGATCGGAGAAGACGACATTCACATGTCCCTATGGGACATTTGCCTACCGGCGAATGCCCTTTGAATTATATAATGCCCCAGCCACATTTCGCAGATGCATGGTGGCTATTTCATGACAAGATCGAGGACTCCATGGAGGTCTTCATGGATGATTTTTCTGTGTTCGGGAGTTCCTTCGATCATTGTCTCGGGAATCCAAAGAGGATGTTGGCTGGTGTGAAGAAGCCAACCTTGTTTTGAACTGGGAGAAATGCCACTTCATAGTGAAGGAGGGCATTGTGCTTGGGCACAAGATTTCACAAGCGGGACTCGAGGTTGAACGAGCCAAAGTTGAGACTATTTCTAAGCTCCCACCACCCACATCCGTGAAATCTAGTAGGAGCTTTCTTGGTCATGCAGGTTTTTACCGGCGATTCATAAAGGAGTTTTCCAAAATTGCCTGTCTAATGACCCAGCTCCTCGAAAAGGATGCCCAGTTTGTTTTCTCTGACGAATGCCTGAAAGCATTCGAGCTGTTGAAGGAGAAATTAGTGAATGTCCCAATCATGGTAGCTCCTGATTGGGAATTATCATTTGAGTTGATGTGTGATGCGAGTGATTTCGCAGTTGGGGCCATTTTGGGTCATAGGAGAGATAAGCATTTTCACCCGATCTACTATGCGAGTAAGACCTTGAACGGCGCTCAGGAGCATTATACCACGACAGAAAAAGAGCTCCTAGCCGTGGTCTTTGCCTTCGACAAGTCTTGATCTTATCTCATCCTCTCTAAGACTATTATGTACATGGATCATGCTGCACTTTAGTATCTTTTTGGCAAGCAAGATGCTAAACCTAGATTGATACGATGGATTCTTTTATTCCAGGAATTTGACATTGAAATCTGTGACAAGAAGGGGGATAAAAACTTGGAAGTTGATCATTTCTCCTGACTTGAGCATTACGAGGGTAAAGAAGTTTGTGGGCCCAACATCAATGACAATTTCCCCCGCGAGTTCTTATGCGGATGGAGACAACCAGAGGTTCCCATGGTTCACCGACATCGCAAACTACCTAGCCAACGGCATCCTTATCAAAGGGATGACCTACTAGCAGAAGCGAAATTTTTTGCAGATGTTAAGTACTATCTTTGGGATGACCTGTATTTGTTTTAGGGTGGGCGCGAATCAGATGATCCGGCGTGCGTGCATGGTGACGAGGCGAGGGATATTCTTCGCCACTGTCACGAGGGACCTACGGGAGGTCATCATGGGGCGAACAACACAACAAAGAAGGTGTTCGATGCTGGATTCTTCTGGCCTTCTATCTTCAGAGATGCCCATGAGTTTGTGAGATCCTTTGATGCCTGCCAAAGGACAAGCAATATCGCTGTACACAATGAGATGCCGCAGAACGGCATTCAAGTCTGTGAGGTTTTTGATGTGTAGGGCTTAGACTTTATGGGACCCTTTCCGACTTCTTTTTGAAACCGCTACATCTTAGTAGCACTCGATTATGTATCCAAGTGGGCAGAGGCGCAAGATTTACCGACCAATGATGCTAGGGTGGTGGTTAGGTTTTTGAAGAAACTGTTTGCTCGCTTTGGTGCTCCTAACGCGTTGATTAGTGACTGAGGTACACATTTTTGCAATACTCAGCTGGAGAAGGCTCTGTCCGGTATGGTGTGCAACATCGCTTTTCTACACCATACCGTCCACAAACAAGTGGACAAGTCAAGGTCACGAATCGAGGCATCAAGCGTATCTTGGAGAAAACGGTTAGCGCAAGTTGCAAGGACTGGTCTGAGCGACTGGATGATGCACTGTGGGCCTTTCGGAGGCCTACAAGAGCCCTATAGGCACCACACCATTTAAGCTGGTCTATGGGAAGTCTTCTCATCTCCCTGTGGAGCTTGAGCATAAGGCGTATTGGGTTTTGAAAACAGTTAACCTTGATATGGCAGTTGCGGGTGAAAACAGGTTTGTGCAGATCAACGAGATCGAGGAGCTCAGGAATGATGCGTATGAGAGCTCCAAGCTATACAAGGAACAAACTAAGACGTTCCATGGTTCCCGCTTAAAGGACAAGAAAGAATTCCGAGTGGGTGATCGTGTGTTATTATACAACTCACATCTTAAGTTGTTTCCTTGCAAGCTTAAATCTCGATGGTCCGGTCCTTACACTGTGCGATCAGTGTTCCCCTATGGAACAGTGGAGATAGGCCATGAGAATGGCCGATTGTTTAAAGTCAATGGGCACAGGCTGAAGGCGCATGTTGGTGGTCCCTGGATAAGAGTGAGGAGGTTGTTACCCTCCACCCCAAGAACAAATGAATTCGGGGTGGTGAGTCTAGCTGAAGACTCGTAAATAAACTTAGCATGTTTTTGGGGTTGATAGTTGTTTTCCTTTTGTTTTCTTAGTTATTTTTCAGGTTGCGGTTCGTTCTGGACGCGGGGGATGTTGGAATGCGTCGCCGATCTTCAGGTATGTTAGTTCGGCTCTTTTTCTTGATAGGAGGTTTTCGTGAATGGTCCGAATTCAAGTGATTTTACCTTGGTTTTATTATTGTGAATAAATAAACTTAATTGTGGAAATAACTAACTCTGAAAAACCGAAAATCCAAAAATTCAGCACTATCAACAGGGTTTTCTGGCACTGCCAGACCTGCTAGTGTCAGTCCACTTGCAAAATTCATAAAAGTCCATCTTTTTCTTTTAAAACCATCATATTTCACTTGAATCATCACAAACCACTCACGAATTCTCCACACTTCCTTCCTTCCTTCAAGAGATCTGTCATTCTTTCATCCCAAGCATTAATCCAGGTACGAATCTTTCTCTTTTCTTTTTACTTGTTCGGTAATTTTGGGGTTTGTTCTTCAAGGTTAGTTTTTTTCTAAGTTTTTAGGGTTTGGTCTAAATCATCCGATTCAAGCCCGATTTTTGTGTTTTTTATGTTGTCGTGAACCGCACTTAACCGATCTACAAAACCCCCAAGTGAAAGTGTTAAAAAATCAAGGTTTTGGGTGAATTTTAGGGGCTGTTGTAGGTTTCGGTTCCGTCACGCACGATCATGCCAAACCCTAGGCACGACGTGCTCTTCAAAAAATGTGACTGAACTGCTTAAAAATCCCAGAAATTCATCACGATGATCGTGCCAACATATGGCATGATCGTGCTCTTCATAACTTGTGATGATTTTGAAGATTCTACCCAGAAATATAACTCGCATGATCGTGCCAAACCTTGGCACGATCGTGCCCTTCATAAAAATTTCCAGTTTTAAAAAATTTCACCTAGAATTGGTTTGGCACGAGAGTGCTCAAGTGTGGCACGATCGTGCTTAATGAAGAAAAAACCCAGAAAAACTTCATAATTCAGATATCTTCATAAAATCTTCTGAAATCAAGCACGCACGATCGTGCCTTAGGTTGGCACGATCATTGTCCAGAACCCAATTTTTGTCCGGTTTTACGTGTTTTAACGGCTAATCTTGTCTTTCATTCTTGCAGATGAATCACCCATTCCTCAGGTTCAGTGACAATGCTAAGGAAGGGCATTGAATTGCTAAAGTGGAGCGTTTGTGGGCTAGGAGGCATTTAATCGAGCCGATGCGGACTCTTCAAACTGTTGATCTTGACCTACTTGGTCAAACCGAACGGTTCGAGGATCTGATGACCCCACCGTGGACCCGCCTCTTCGCAATAGCTGAACCACAATACGTAGAGCTTGTCATTGAGTTCTTCGCTTCGTTACGATTTATTTTTCCATGCCGAGATGTCTATGAGAAAAGGGTTGGGTTAGTTACCATCTGGGACGGAAATGGCACCACCAATCTATCAGCAGGTTCGGACAGATACTTGGATTGTATGTTGATGACGAGATTGACTCCGAGCTCTTTCACGGTAGTCTGCAAGAGTGGGAAGCTGACGCGGATAAAGCCGCTTTTTGGGCCAAAATCACTGTACCGGGTCGAGAATGAGATCCAAGACGGGCTAAAGCTACATGGATTCTTGACCCATTGCACCGCATTATCAATCGTGCCATCTTTCATGTCATCGGGGGTCGGGGTGATAGTACTGGAAACATTTCGACCCGCGACCTCTTCCACCTCTATTTCATAATCTCTGGATCCAATTGCAACGTAGTAGTCAGTGTTGCCGAGTCGATACAAAGGGGTATTAGTTCGACCCCTGCTTCGAGAATATGTGGTGGTGCATTTGCCACCAAGTTAGCTAAGTACTACAGGGTACAGTTAGATAATCTAACTGTCACTTGTGATTATGGACTTCTGTGGTGCAATTGACCGCTATGCACATGATTCGAAAAGTAAACGGTATCCCAAAGCTAGTGGATCGCTTGGGCAGGGTTTGGGATCCGCTTCCTAAGGAGGATAGTGATCAAGAGTGAGGTAATGTTGGTGGTGGTGGCGGTGACGTCCATATGCAGGATGCTCTAGTTTTCAGGCAAGGTGAGGCTGTTGGGGGAGCAGACCCTCACATTTAGATGGGTGACTTAGGCCAGGGCTTTGGAACCCAAACTGGAAGCACATGTATAGTGGTTATGGTGGTGGGTTTGAGCTAGGGTGCATACGGCCCATATGAGCCGTCGTCGGTTGATATTTGGAGACGCATGGACAATTTGGCTTTAGACCAGCAGACTGTCCGGCATGATGTAGACTTGATCTGTGCAGAGCAGCATCGACAGGGGAACTTTTTAGAGGACGTGTATGAGTAGAGCGGGCATAGATTTGATTGGCTATTCGGTTCACAGCAACACATAGCAAGCTCGCTCGGTTACCCCTACACACAGCCGCCACAGCACTTCACGCGGAGATCCCGGTTTGACCGCCGGGATGACGCCGGTCCCTCGGGATTTGGCGGCAGACCCTGATCTTGCCACATATGTTGTACTTTTATTTTTATATTGTGTTTGAGGAGTGTGCCATTTTGCATTGTCCGTACACTCCTCCATTTGGTTTGAAGCCCGATTCAGTCAAGACTAACTTGTTAACCTTCTTGTATAGTTTATCGTTTTAGTAGCTACAACCTCATAGCTAAGGGTTTTTATCTAAGTAGACGTACTTAGTTCCCTCTAAAGCATGTGTTGAAAAAAAAAGAAAAAAAATCAGTGTTAAAAAAGCCTTGTCAAATGGCTTTGTTAGAGCAATTTTGGGAGATGAATATCTAAGCCGGTTGGCTAGCTCTCGGTTAGTTATTAATAAGTTGTATAGTTTTGTATTTCTTTGGTTCAAGTTAGTCGAGCCGTTGGTCTTTAACCGTTTTTAACCACTTTAGAAATCCATTTCCACACCCTTAGCCCTAGCCAAGTTACAACCCATGCAATACCTCTTGATTTGTGTTATGTGTTAGCCGAGTGTTTAGATTTGATCCTTCCACAAGCTTATGATATCGCATAGTCATTGTCTTGGCATCGAGTGTTCTAAACATACTCCATGAATTATATGTTCTCTTATATTTTAGCCGAGTGTGTGTGAACATTGTGAGGATGTAAGGTAAGCTTGTGGGAATGTCAAAGATGAATCATTGCTCATAATCGTATTTCACATACTTTTTGGTTTTCCTTTTATGTCAAGTAATCCGTTTTGTTTTAGCCTGAGTTATTTATTTGTGCTTATATAATGCTAGTTGAGATGATTGCCGAGAGAGAGTTTTTGTTTATTTTAGTTTGTTTGAGGACAACCAAAGTTCAAGTGTGGGGATGTTTGATGTATAAGAATTTATACATCTTTTAAACTTCAAATATTCCCCATTTACCGAGAACTCGTTGTGTTTTCATTGATCTTGATACTCATTTGATTTGTTTGTGAACATACAGGTTTGGGCTTCGGCCCGGTGATGAAACAAACGCTTTTGGAGCAATTTGGAGCAAAAGTGGAGCAGTTCAGCCAAACTGCCAGATATGGCACGATCGTGCCAGCCAAGCCTCCGGACACCGGCAGTGTCACCAGCACTAGTATCAACTTGCGCAAACCAGACCAGTCCAACAACTGGCACGCTCGTGCCAGCCCCGAGCACGACCGTGCTCGTGTCATTCCAGCTTCTGATCAGCTCATTTTCGAGATCGAATCAGTAATTTCCGAGTACGTTGCCGTTAAGCACGACCGTGCCACCCTTTAGCATGATCATGCCACCATGGGGATATTTTAGCGGGATCTTTCCGGATTTGGTAGCAAACGTGGTCAACAACTCAGAAAGGTGTCTGACATTTACCAAGCACGACCACGCCACCTTTTGGCACGGTCGTGCCAACTCTCCTGCAGCATATATACGTGGTTTCAGCTCATTTGGAGGGGAGTTGGAGCATTTTGGTGAACTTTTCTCTGAAGATTCTGGTCTTGGAAGCTTGAAGAGTGAAGAAGGAGCCTTGAGGAAGGTTGTATCACTTGATTATCAACTCAATATACCATTTATCTTGTCTTAAACTTTAGTATTCCACTTGTTAGTCTTGAACAATTTACATTATCTTGCATTTGATTTGGTTGCATGAGCCTTGAAGGCAAAACTTTTGTGTTGCTTAAACAATGTTGAAGCTAATGAACATTTGATAACATGGAAATAGATGTGGTGATTGTTGTTTGTTAATCTTCATGATGATATTTTATCTTGTTCTTGGAGTTCATATGCATGTTTAAAGTCCTTATTCCTGAATGTTTGGTCATAAGTATTTACATGTTGTGTTGGAAAGCCCATGTAGAGATTATGATTGTTGAATCTTGTTAACTTGTTGATATGCATAGCATGAAACTAGGAATGGTAATTGCTAACATGATTAGAATAGTGATTTGAATATGTGTATGAATTCTTGCATTTAGATTTGGAAAAATCATATGAATGTTTATATGGATTCTATATTTTGTGTTTATGTTGGGTTAATGATTTAGGCCAAGATTGTTATCTAGCATGACAATGCTTGTGATTCATAACAAGAACATGTTGAAGATGTCATTTACTTGAAACCAAGTTAGGGTGATTAGTGTGTTGTTCATATTAGTTTTCCTTAACTTGTAGAGTTAGGAGTTTTGACAAACAATTAACTCATTATTAAAGTTTAACATCAACTTAGTAAGTGAACTTAAAAGAATGAATCTAAGGTGATTAAAATGTTATTCATTAAATTTTCCCCAAGATATATAAAACTAGGAAAACCTTGAATGGAAGCTTAGTTGACCTTAGTACTTGCATCATCACTAATTTTCCTCAAATGTTTTCATATGTTTATTAGTTGATACTTAGTTTAAGCAACCTTTCTTAATTATCGTTCTTTCTTGAATTATTTACTTAATTATTTATTTTGCATGATAGTTTAAAAACAAGAAATTAACTCATCTATCGAAAAAGGCTTAAAAGTAATAAGGGTTTAGTACTGAGATACCGAGTCCACGGATTGATATCCGGTTCTTACAAACTAACTATACTTCCACCTGACGGGTACACTTGCCCTTTGTGTGTGTAGTTAGTTTTAAAGTAAAAACCATTTTTAAAACTAAATTTGTGTGAATGGAATTATAGAAATAAAACATATTTACTTCACGCACATCAAATCACTCCCTTGTTTTGCAATAGATTGCACATCGGTAGTAGCAAAAATTTCTACCCCTTTCTCTTCATCAAGAGATTGATCCTGATCGATCTTGTCTGACTCATCATCTGATGAATCATCCTCCTCTATTATAGATGGATTCTGATCAACAGCTGATGATAAGTTCTCTGTCTTTCTGGATTCATCTAAGGAATTGTCCAGCTTAAATCCTAATCCTGCTGCAAACTCTTCAGGATTAAGAGGTACAATGGTTCAAAGCATGGCATTTCCTCTTCGTCAGACAATTTGGTATAATTGTGTTTCAATGGTGGTGGACACGATTTATACCCAATGCACACATCTCCCTTTAGTTTTTAAACATAAGTGATGTGATCAAGCACATATCAGGAGTTGGAATAACTCTCCAATATTAGCTTGATTGCATCATGCTCGCTGTTTGGCAATGGCTAACTCCTTTTTCGTTTCTTCAAGGATATTAATGTAGTTATTAATACCTGTTTGCTTGTTCAAAACTATTTTTGTTAACTCAGACATGCTTTTCTTAAGATTCTTAATTACATATTAGAATTCTTTTTCATTTCGAGTTAAAGCCAGATTTGCCTCTTTGCATTTTAACAGTTCAACTACTAGGCTTTGATTGTGACTGTTAATTGTTTAAAATTTGGTTTTTAAGTCAGCACAGTCATTGCATATCCTAGAAGAGTCGGATTTTACCTGACTTGTTGAACCTTCAACATTAGCCATAAAAGCAGTGTGATTAGAGAAAAGTCCATTGTTGGTAAAGAATTTCTCCATTTCCTTCGATGCAATTTCAGCTTTCTTTATCAATCCAGACTTTTGGCTTTTCAGCTTCTCTGCTTCTTTCAGCAACTTATCGACCTCAGCATCAATCTTTTCCCTGACATCCGAATCTGATCCATACCCGCCCACACTTGAGTTTTCCTCGTCAGAACTTCCATTATACCCAGAACTATCATCATCATCATCAGAAGAGTCAATACTGTGAACATGTTTAATCTGATTGATTATCTTGGCATAACACCCAGTTCCTCCTTGATTCTCGTTTCCCAACTAAACTGACCAATCACATCCTTCATCTGCTTGAACTACTAACGCTCTGCTTGTGTTGTTTGAAGGCCCATACTGGTTGGAGTTGTTTGCGTTCTTAACAGCTACTACACATCGTTCATTGTTAACTTGAGTTGTGTTGGATGGCCATGATTGATTTCGGAAAGGGTTGTAATTTCCTTGCTTGCTAGGTCGAGTACATTCAAGTTTGAAATGACCTTTTTCACCACTAGTTGAAGCAAGTAACAACATCTTTATCAAATCCATACTTTGTGTCTTTCTTGCTTTCTAAACTTGTTTTTCTAGTTCTACTCATGTAGTCTATTGCTCTTCTAACCGCACTAGCAAATGCCCACTTAATATCCATCAACTCCATTTCATCCCTGTCTATTTATTGATAGTCCTCATTAGTCAAATTGATATTTCCAATTTGACCAGAGACTAGTCCAAAGTATGCACTAACCATAGTGTTCAAAAGTTCCATGTGTTCCCGAGCAACTCCTACACTGACCTTGGAAAGATGTGAAGTACCAAGTCAGACGGTATTAGGATTTGCAGGTTGAAAGTTGTTACCATAGAAAGCTTGTTGAGAAGCTTGTTGTTGAACTTGAGGTGTAACAACTTGTGGTTGTGGTAGAAAAGCTTTAGGATCAAATACTTGACCATAGGTTTGAGTACTTGAGCTGGCAGATTGATCTGTTTGAACTGGTTGTGGTAGAAACAGATTAACATTTGATACAAACATTGTTTGGAGTTTCGGTTGCTGAGTTGTAATAACGCCTGTGTTAATACCTCCAAAGTACATTTCAGGGCTTTTTGGAACATAAACTCTTTTTGCTTTTCGTATTTCCTCTTCATTCTTGTTCTCCAGCTTCTAAACAGATTCATAAATACTGATCACATCCAAAACATGTGTGCTTTAGCAAGTCAATGAATTGACTCCACTTTGGTGGTAAGGCATCAGCAAAACGCATTACAATCTCTTGTGGAGATGCAATCACTTTGTATGAATACATCTCACTAAGCAGATGATAGAAACGGGTTGTCATATCGCTTAGTGTTTCATTTTCCATGAACAGAAATCTTCAAACTCTTTCTTTAGCAGATCATGTCGTATCTTTCCTGTTGCAGCTTTGCTTCCCCTCTCGCTTCTAAAGTATCCCACAAATTTTTGGTGGTGGTATAGTACACGAATTGATGATAAATGTCCTTATGAAGTGCTTGTGTAAGGATAGCACATGCCTTCTTTTCTAAATCATAAGCCTTTTTATCATTTTCATCTAAGTTGGCTAAAGAGGTTAGATTTTATCCTACTTCTTCAAGAGATTCTTTGTATGGCATAGTAAAACATGTCCATAATTCTGTATTTTGACCAAGAACATATGTATGAAACGACTTTTCCATGAAGGATAATCGTTCATATGGTTCAATTTTGGTGGATGGTTGTTACTTCCTGTTTCACTTTCACTAATAAGAAGAGTCTGAATGCATTGATTTTGATTTGCCACACACGCCCAATGATTAGCAGTAATGATGGTCGTTTGCTGAGGCATCAATGATTTAACCCATGAGGTTGCAGAGCATTGTGGTGAGTCTTGGTTTGTCCTTGAACTACTCCCCCAATCCCAAGGATTTGTACCCATTTTGATTTGCTTGTTTATGAAAAACAACTTAAAAATTTCAAAAATTAATTTTGAAATAAGAGTCTACTGTTAGAGTTCACAATTTTCTTTTAAATCACAAGGTATAAGTTCTTCACGAAAAAACTATCACGAATAACCTGAGGGACACGAAAAACTTGGTTCTTCGTACGAGCAAGAGATTCCTATGAATCACCGTTCTTCATACAAACTAGGTTGTTCGTACGAACCACTGTTCTTTGTGCGAATCAGTTGGTCTTTCACACGAATAATCTTGTTCTTCGTGCAGATGGGTTATTCGCACAAAGGTCTTTCGCAATGTTTGTTTTTCGCAAGAAGGAATCTTTTTGCAGGGTTGGTTGGTGAGAAGTTTCCCTTTTAACAGAAGGTTGTTTCTGAGTTTGTTCGAAAGACTTTAGTTGTCTACACATATTCGGTTAGAAAGACAAACATTCTAATATCAGCTTTTCAGTCAAAACAGTCAAATCTTAAGATTTAGTCAACCCTAAAACAACATGCCGGTGAGTTTTTCGGCAAGTGCTTCACCGAAAAATATGTACACCTGAACTTTGATAGAAAATTTTAAGAAAAACCGTATCCTAACATGTCTCCATGTATTCTAACAAAGTTTTTATAAAAATTTTCTGGATACAACAAGTTTTACCTAAGTTTTAAGCCACGCTTCTTTTAAAAAACTTAAGTTTCTTGTTAAAAGTTCAAGAACACTTCCAGGAAGCTTCACAACTTGCTCAAACACAACACTATGCTTGGTTTTAAAACAAGGAAGAGAGCCAAAGCTCTGATACCACTCGTAGGTCCACTTGGAGGATCAAGATAACCTACTTCCTTGTTATGTAACACACATACGAGTGCGAAATCCATGTAAGTATGCAAACCAAAGCAATGTAACAAACACAACATAACCAAAGATTCACTATCTTGATAAAATGAAGAGAGCTAGTATAAACATATACAAACAATGTTCATACAAATTCAAGATATTCTCTTTGTGCTCTCTCTCTATCTCTCTCTCTCTCTATTGTGCCTCAGTGTCTCTACTGAACTATGAAATGCATGTCTGTATATAGAGTACCAACACCCAGCAACATACGAAGAATGTCATTGGCTGTACGAAGTACTACGAATCACGAAGAACACTCAACAATAGTTGCTCCTACGAACAACTTATCCTTCGTACGAATGAGTAACTTATTCGTATGAACAAACAAAGTTCTTGTTGACAGGGTCACTCGTACGATCATGAGAATCACTCGTACGAACAGGTATTGGCTCGTACGGGCAAGCAACTTGCTCGTACGAAGTACCTTTCACTCGTACGAATAAGTGTTTTTCGGAGAACTTGCTAACATACATGCCGTACAGACTGTACGATAAAAAACACAAGACTTAACAGTATGCACACATGCAACTGGTTCACAACACAGACAAACTAAACGTCGTACTAAATCAAGATAGGAGGATATCCTGATTTGGTCGACACAACCAAACTATACAAAAACAATAAACAAAGACCGTACAATTACTAACGTAACTAAGAACAAGCGACACCATGGCTGCAATCGTAGTTGCATAAGGATTAAAGAAAATCTTGAAACAACACAATTGGCAACTAGATTACTAAGCCAAGATATAGATCGGATTTACAAAAACCAAGATTACCACTACTAGAATAGGTAATCATCATCGCTTCATTTGTACGAAACCAAAGCATCATAAATACAACCGAAGACTGTAAACTTATTAGGCGGCTTAAAAGCCACCTTCATCAACAAAATACCCATCGATAGGCACCATCAAACAACAATGACAACACCATGTTATGATATACCCACACGTAGAAAGCAAACAATTTCCGACTAATAAACAGTATACCCAACCAAAAAGCTTACCATCTATAATACAACGGAAGATAACAATCCGTCAAAGGTAATGTGTCTAGAGATACATCCTAAACGTAAAGGAATAAGAAGCGATGAGGGTTGAAGCATGTAAACCCCTAATCGACTGAAACAACAGAAAACCAAGCCGAACAAACAATGGCTCATAACTGTCACAACAAAACTTGCTTACGCCCGAATCTACCATGGCTGCAGTAGTAGTTGCAAAAGTTGTTGAGAACACCTCTAAACAAAACAATTTGTTGGTGCATAATGTCTAATGTCTATGTCTTAGTTAAATTCTATTTGTTTATAGGTAGCATAATGCGTATGAGTACCTCAAGGCGTAGAAGTCCTACGCATGGAGGACTAAGGTATATATGACCTCCGTGCACATAGGCTCATAACTTGTTCATTGTAGAGCTTTTGAAAGATTGTAATTGGAAACTTTATGCTGCTAAATTTTAGAATGAATTCGTTATATAATGAAGATCAAAGTGTTCACTAGCTTATTGAATGAATTTCACGTGTTTGAAAAGTCTATAGATATCATTTGTGTGCTTTCTAAGTCTTATTCAAATCTACATAAACACAAACCGATCCTATAAGTGGTATCCGAGTGGAGATCAAATATCTACTGGTGATACACTTGGTTTTGGAATATTTTGGTGAAAAAGCATTATTTTACCATGTTTATCAAGTTTACTTCTTATTTTCACGGTTGAAAAGCTACCAAATTCTACTCATATCTTTATTTTCATTTCTAAACATCATATCGGGAGATTAGATCTGAATTCATCCATTTTCAATTTCAAATTGCCAAGATTAGACTAGTTCCCACGTAGGAGTGCTCATCCGCATGCAGGAGCCAAACACAAGAGCTCCTACACGTGCAGGAGTCATTTGTTTGGTGTGTTCATCTGTTTGGCAAGTTATAAGCTTGAGGATTCATATGCTAAGGAGTCATCCTCTTGAGAGTCATGCGCTCATAGTGTCATTCGTTTGAATTGGTAATGTGTTTGGAAGTCTATAAGTCTTAAGTGTTATTGTGACAAGTTTGATGATGGATTTTGATACGATGAATGCATTTGCAGCTACCATGTCTGGTGTTGTCAAAATGTGAATTTAGAGAGCGAAATGTACTAAAACAAACCCCCTAAGCTTTTGAGAATGGAAGATTATTCGAAATGGGCAGGTCGATTTGAAATTTATGTTCATGCCATAAACTTAGATGCTTGGATGGCAGTAGAACGATGAACATAAAATTCAAGTCAATGAACAAGGAGAAATGTTAAAATTTCACAAATTCGTGAAAATAAAAACGATGCGTATATGAAAAAAGAAAATGATGAACCTATTCCAACAGTCCATTAAAGAAGAAATTCTGCAGTTGCCTCATCATTCAGGGTCATCTCAGTCTCTATGGTTAGCTTTGCTAAACAAATACAGAGGTAATGATGATATGAGAAAAAGTAAAGCAGAATTGATCAAGAAAGTGTTTGATATTTTTTACTACATTTAAAGGGGAGACGTTTCATTGGTTGGTAGAAAGATTTTGTCATTTAACTGTAGAATATCAAGAAGGATGAGATTGATCTAGTGGTCGACTGGGAGATGCCTTACCAGATGATGATTGGGGAATGTTCATAGTGATATAAATTCAAAACTGTATGATTACTTTCATTGAAAACTAGAAGCACACGAGTTAGAGTTAAGAAAAAAGGCGAAGATGAAGTCAATTGTTATTCCTCAAGACATTGATTTATATTACAAAGAATTAGTATCGGACACGTTTATGACTAGTCATAAAATCAAGACAACTTTCAGTGCAAATTCATATGGGGGAAAGGCGTTCATGAGCAACAATGCAGGGTTTACTGAAAGTTCTCAATTTGTTTATGGAAGCAGTGTTGGATCGAATGTGACATGACAATTTCAATCATATCAACAAACACAACAACAGTCACAACAACAAAATCAAAACCACCAAAGTTCAAATCAATCTACCAAGAATCTTCACTGTAACATTGTTGTAAACTTGATGAATCTTCAAGGTCTCACTCCATCAAATGCTAAAGAACATATCTCACTATTATATTCAGTTCTAGAACCTTATGAAGGATTGGTTGCTTTTGAATTGGAAATTATAATCTTTGCAAAGGAGATTATAATCAGATAGAACTAGAAGAGATGGATTGAACTAGTTGATATAAGATGGTGTATGGCAAGTGTGATTAGAAGAGCTCAACGCTTTATGAAGATTACTGGAAGAAATTGTTTGGAAGGGCTGGATACAAAGATTGGATTTGATAGGTCAAAGGTGACGTGTTTCAGGTGCAATGAGAGAGTCATTTTAAGAGGGAGTGCAGAAATAAACAAGTTGTCAACAACATTAACCTGTTTGGAAGAGATTATTATCAAAGAGCTATTCAACACCGTAATCAGTAAAGTCTAAGTTAAGCAAAATCTAGAAACATACCAGTTGAAAGTGGATCATCATCAAGTTCAGCATCAAAAGAGAGAGCTTTGGTTGAAGTTCAAAACAATGAAGGTTTTTAACTGGAACACAGTTAGTCAAAAACTCAGGGCTTAGCGTTGATGGAAAGATTAAAGAGATTGATGATATCATAGTTGATGATAAGAAAATAGAGGATGACAAGTCTGGAGTAGAGATCAAAGAAGATCAAACAGTTGGTGTTGAAGCTGAATCAACATAATCTATCACGAAATTGAATCAAAACCGATAGAAATTGTCGAAGAGGAGAAGAATTTTCTTATTTCTCAAAATGATATTTTTCAATCAATTTTTCCTCCTAACATTGAGGAAAGTTTTGCGGGATTTTTCTCTGAAGAAGCTTCATTAGGAAAAATTAACTTTGACGAGGAAGAAGAGGTTGTTGAAATTATAAATATGAATGATAGCACAGCAGAATCATTGGAAGAGATAGCTTAGAAAGTGTAGGTCCCTTTAACCGTGGATCGATCACGAGATTGATAATCAACCAAACCTACGGAATCCCCTTGATAGATCAAACAAATGCAAAATCAAGTTTATCAGATGAACACACATGAAAATTCACTTTCAAACCGTCTTGAATTGATTATCCAACACAAGTGTTTACAATCAATTCAAGACTCCAAGTCAATCACTCTCTCTTTCTGGATAAAACCAATATTTTGAGCGTCGAACACAAAAGTGTTACCACCTCTGTTCTTCTCCACCCTCGGTCGCCAATTCTTGCTCCCTGGTTTTCAATTTCTTCAAACACCTGCTGCTAGAAAAAACTCTCACTAAGCTGGTTCAGTTCTAGAACAACACGCTATAGATTTTAGCCGCAAAATGTGAGCTAACAGAGTAATATTTGTCATGATGAAGAAGTGAGAATTCTGTAAGGTGTCTATTAATATACCCACTATTTGGATTGGAGCTTTACGAATGAAGGTAACAGATTCATGTATTTCAATTCTATTATATAATATTTCTCCATGTACATATTGAATTTATTCAAGACCAAATATATCCTTTTAGTGGGTTATTTTGAACTTTTTTTACTGGAATTCTAAAAAAATTAACTTAAGAATGGCATCTTCTTCATTGGTTAGTTCTTTTCAGTATTGCGTGGATTATCAAGACCGGATCTATATGGAGGTCAGATTTGCCCGGGATACCCTTCAAATTTCTTGGCGAAATGAAAAGAAAAAGGTTTTGTTTTTAGGTTTTATCTGTTCGGATACCACTAATCGAATTGTAGGATACCCCTACTATAATATTGTTGGATCTATTGAACCCTGTAAAAGAACAGCTGATTGGAAAGGTAAAACAATCTATAACATCTAGCATTAATAAAGATCTACTTCTCTAAACACTGTTCAAACTTGAAGACTATTCATAAGATGTGTTAAAGGGAAAGCTTTGCTGGAAGCAAAGGTCTGCAAGAGAGAAACTATGATGAAGTATAAAGGTTGTGGAAGCAAAGGTCTGCTGAAGACCAACAGAGGATACCTCAGCTGTTGTTGTTCAACAGAGTCTATTATATGATTAATGTAACAGTGTTTAGTTCTAGAAGAGGCTAGAGTTTGTTAGTTTGTTAAATGTCACTTTCATAGTGACATCAGCCTAAGATGCTCAGTGGTTTGAAATGTACTATAAATAGAATAGTGCATGTATTGTTCTAGTAATCACTTTTCTTATAAACATTATGTGCGGACAAAGAGAGTGATCTTAGGTCGAGGGGAGTTTGTAAATTACATGCATACATGATTATAATTACAAAAGAATGTTCTTGAAAACAATCTTTCTATTGTTGTGATTTCAAAGTTTACTTAATTCCGCTGCAGTGTTTCATTGTTATCTATCATCTTACATTGATTTCATCTAAACAATCACATCAATATCAAAATCAGATCCTGACAATTGGTATCAGAGCTTGGTCGTTCAAATTGGATTTAACAATCAATTTGATATAAACTAGTCAGCTCTCACTACTAATTCGTTTGTTCCTATGTATTGAAAACAAAGTAAAAGTTTATTCACGTTCAAAGTTTTAAATAAAAACTTGTTTGTAAACAACCAGAATGTCTTAAAATCCACCAGATCCACAACACCACACCATGTACAAAATCTCCGATGCTTGTCAGATCAGAGTATAACATCTTGCAACGTCGGATAGGTCGCATACTTGCACAATAGAACACGAGTTGCTAGAAATTAGTTATCTTCGGACCACATGTTCTGATGGTACCGAGTGCCGAAGACCAAAAGTTCAAGTTCCAAAGAGTCCTGAACATTACTCTGAGCAACATTTTCAAAAATTGAGCTAGATGCAAAGGAATTTTGCATCTGGAAACAGCTTTACCTAATGATATCTATGCTTGCCTGTTGCATTACAATAGTGCAAAGGAGTTATATGATGCTCTAAAAGAACAATTCGGTGGCACTAAAGAATTTATTGAAAATAACAGAGAAGTTTTGAACCAACGGTAAGAAACATTTTGTCATGTGAAAGGAGAATCATTAACTCAAGAATTTGAAAGGTTTAGTTGTCTAACTAGTGAGTTAAATCTGGTAGATGTTAATTTTGCAAATTCCACTTTGAATAGCCGATTTCTTAGATCACTACAAGATACATAGGACATTATTGCCTTTGTAACCTGTAAGTCCTGATAATCTGGATCTGTCAACGATATCACACGATCACCAAGGATGGGCAGAATCAATACTTGGTGATATTCAGGAAAACCGAAATAACGAAGAACAATCAGAATCAACTTTAACACCTTGCACACGATTCTATTACTTGAACAAGCAAAACCGTCTGGTACAAGATGAAGGCTCTCTCTAGAGAAATCCTAAAAGTCTTCACAAGTCTAACCCTAGAAATGAATAAGCTTAGCTTAAATACCTAGGGTAAGGCATGCCCCTCATGGGCTTGCCTATGGGCCTGTCTGGCCCACATGGCCTATGGCATGCCCAAATGACCTATAAAGGTCTAAACCTAATACAAACTAACCTAGTTAATCACCATAGACCGTTGTGTATATTTGATGCGTCAGTCTCACACTTCTAGGACCTAACAATCTCCCCCTAGACTGATGCATCATATTGTCTTGATAGCATAAATGCAGCAACGTCTTCAACAAACACTATGGTTGTCGCTATGCTGTAAGTGTCGTGGAAGTCAGACTCATACTTCTTGGACCTCATACTTCAATGAACTCTCAGCACTGGGTATTTTTCTTCAGCTGTTGTGGTTAGATTCATATAAGGATCTTGATCAGCTTTGCTTGAAACATCTTTGTCAAAAAGAATGTGAGATGAGGAACCTCAGCAACTCTTTTCTTCTTCAATCTTTCTCTTTCATGCAAGCAGGTTCTTAGGTACTTCTTCAAATGTACTATCACTGTCAGATGATGACTGGCATCTGGTTCTACTGACTCAGGTACACTTTGTTGTTGTGATACTTCATGCTTTGTCGGCAACTAACAGCATCTCAATTTCAACAACCCCTGTTTCTTGATCTAAATCAAGATATGCACAATTCTCAGAAATTTATGAGCAAACAGTCTTATGCAACAGGGAGAGTACCACATGAACACTTGGTACATCCAAGTACTTGTACTCGGATCAAAATTCAAATTTCTTTCATCCTTTGATGATTAATCAAATCTTCAAGAACGGTTAATAATTTTTAATAAAAACAAATAAAGCACTCTATTTTTGGATTTTTGGATTTTCTAATTTTTTAATTTTTTAAAATATAAGAATATAAACAGAAACACAAATAAACAAAGAAACTTACTTAGTAGTTACAACTATACAATTGCAATGGGATCAAAATCGTTTTCAGGCGGACCAAGGAACACTTTTCAGTACGAACTTATTTAGACTGGTCTAAGTGATTGCCAATATGTTTGTCCACTTAAACTTTAATGCTCAACTTTCATTTTTCAACTTCGTGATATGCTTAAGGTAGTATTATGCTATAATATACGTGTGTCCTATACCATGATATACCCCCGCGATCAAGGTAAGCACAATGATTCATCGTAGCAGGTGAGTATACTGAGATCATCCTTTATCTTTTACAACGTCAGACTATTGGTGAACAGGTCAGTACTTTCGTACAGCAGAATCACCAATAATATCTGACGAGGGTTAGGTAAATACCTTATACGGTATGTTTGAATTCATGGAATTTTCTCATGATGAGATTTCCTTTCTTTTAAGGTTTTTGCCTATCTATTTGGGCTCTTTTAAAGATATCCTGATTGTGCCTAGGTCTGCATATAATCTGGATGCAATAGAAGGGCAACCAAGATATCCCCGGATGACTCAACAACATAAAGACCCGAAACTTCAGATGTTGGCTATCTATCAACGCAGGATTTAAGACCATGAAATCATACGCCGATGGTATGTTACCACAAGATACATAGTTCGTTATGTTTATATCATTTAGTATCTTATAATCACTTTGAGTGTTAAGCCTATCAACATATCACATTAGATCCTAGTCTTTTCAGCTACGACACCTTACATGTGTCAGTCACACCCTTTATCATGAATATTCATTTCATTTCCCATTTGATCCAAAAATACCTTTTGGATTTTTCAGTTTTTCAAATGTTTTTGTATTTTTCTTATTTTCTCCCCCTCAAACAATACATATATCGCCCTCCTCCCCCCTAAATTTGTGCATCATACTTTATGCACAAATTTACCTAATAAAGAAAACGTATGTACAAAGTTTTAAACAAAAGAAAAGAAAATATTTTTGTTGTTTTTGCTTAACTGTTCCGTCATTAGATTAAAAACTAATCAATTTCAAAATACAGCACGAAATTTAAATTTGTACCTTTTCTCTATCTTTTCTTACCTCATCTCTTACAAAGGAAACATCACACTCGAGAAAAGAATATGAACTTTTGCGATAGTGAGATGTTATCCAATATGTCTCTGGCACAACCGCTATCAACATTCCAGAGATTGTCAACAGCTCCTCCTTGGTTATTCCTGAAAATAAAGAGATTAGTAAGACAGTAGGACCCAAGCCATCGTGGTCCTGAGTTTCCCTGAAGCATCAAATACGACACTTCTTTTAAACATAAATCCCCTTTTGTTTCAAGGATTGGTGATGTTGTTATCGCCTTGGATTTGGGTTTCCAAATCTGCTTTGTTTTAACAAACACGGTTGTTACCTTTGATTGAGCAACATAGGCTGTTTCAGTTTTAGTCGTTTTAGAAAAAGATTTTTGTTTCTGAACATTCAAATTCCCATCAGATGGTTTAACCTTGGGATTCACATTCTTCATTGAGTGATTGGGATAGCTTGGATTGGTATGGCTTGTGAAATTGGTTGATTCCGTTGGATAGCAGCGAAAAGTTGCCCGTATCTTTTTCTCTTAGGATTGGGTTGAGAAGGGGATTCGTTTTGGGTGGAGTCGGAGGTTTCAGTCGATTCTTTATCCTTCTTCTTCTCCTCCTTGAAGTCTTTGTTTCGGATTCGATTCTCGGTGAGCTCTGTTGCTAACTCCATTGCCGCTTCCAAGGTTGCAGGCGTGGTACTTATTACAGGGTCTTGAATCTTTGACGGAAGACCACGAATGTAGTGCTCGATCAAACGGTAAAGGGGAGTGAACATGTTGGGAACCATTTGATGTAACTCGAGAAATCTTTTGTTGTATGTGGTGTGGTCTCCTTCCTTTGGCTTCAACGAATAAAATTCATCTTCTAATTTCTTGATTTCGCTCCTTGGGCAAAATCGTCTGGTCATGATTTCCTTCAATTCATTCCAAGTTAAAGTCATAACATCTTCAACACCTCGTTTGGCCTTCTCTGTATTCCACCAAGTGAGTGCTATCCCATATAATCGACCGGTAGCATAACGCACTTTGCGATCATCGGGACAATCGCAATTTAGAAAGGTGTTCTCCATTTCTTCAAACCAATGGAGGAGAGCGGTGACGCCTTCAGTCCCTTTGTATTTTGGAGGGTTGCATGATTTGAAATGCTTGTAGGTGCATTTAGTGGTATTTGGGGGAGGGTTGATAATGTTTTGTCAAGAGTATGAGTTGGATGTTTTTGGGTTCATGGGTCGCACTCAGGAAATGAACATTCATAAAATAATTATAGAAAAATAAATCTACTACATCCATAGGATGTCTTGGGCTTTGCTCGCCATTAGGCCCTACATGCCGCCATACTTTACCTTTGTAATCATGTGGGCCCCCATGAATACCGGTTTTTCATATGGTTCGCACGGGTTTGCCTGGTTGCGTACACTAAAACCCGGAGAAAATCGAGAAATATGTATACAACGTGTGATATTCGGAATGTGTCCAGGTGTAGACACGGTGACACCTCAAAGTGGGGTTAGTTCGAACAACATTAGATCCTAGTCTTTTCAGCTACGACACCTTACATGTGTCAGTCACACCCTTTATCATGAATATTCATTTCATTTCCCATTTGATCCAAAAATACCTTTTGGATTTTTCAGTTTTTCAAATGTTTTTGTATTTTTCTTATTTTCTCCCCCTCAAACAATACATATATCGCCCTCCTCCCCCCTAAATTTGTGCATCATACTTTATGCACAAATTTACCTAATAAAAAAAACGTATGTACAAAGTTTTAAACAAAAGAAAAGAAATATTTTTGTTGTTTTTGCTTAACTGTTCCGTCATTAGATTAAAAACTAATCAATTTCAAAATACAGCACGAAATTTAAATTTGTACCTTTTCTCTATCTTTTCTTACCTCATCTCTTACAAAGGAAACATCACACTCGAGAAAAGAATATGAACTTTTGCGATAGTGAGATGTTATCCAATATGTCTCTGGCACAACCGCTATCAACATTCCAGAGATTGTCAACAGCTCCTCCTTGGTTATTCCTGAAAATAAAGAGATTAGTAAGACAGTAGGACCCAAGCCATCGTGGTCCTGAGTTTCCCTGAAGCATCAGATACGACACTTCTTTTAAACATAAATCCCTTTTGTTTCAAGGATTGGTGATGTTGTTATCGCCTTGGATTTGGGTTTCCAAATCTGCTTTGTTTTAACAAACACGGTTGTTACCTTTGATTGAGCAACTTAGGTTGTTTCAGTTTTAGTCGTTTTAGAAAAAGATTTTTGTTTCTGAACATTCAAATCCCCATCAGATGGTTTAACCTTGGGATTCACATTCTTCATTGCCTTAGGTGATGATACCTTCATCGGCTTTGAATGATTTTCATCTTTAGATTCTGTGGAGGATGTTGATTCCTCTGCCTTAGGCGTTACTTTCTCTAAATCATATGTACTACAAGAAGGATGATTGTCACACCCCGACCCGCAGCGGAAAAAGGTGATCGGGGCATGATTGGGTTATCATCAAAGCTCATGACATTTATTATACGTTTCATATTCATTAAATACAATTTAATAGGATATTTACAACTATAATTACATCATGACCTAACATCAATCTAAGCTTCTTTGTTTTCTTCTAAGGCATTTCCTATGTTTTCCTTGCTTCATCCTGTTCACCTGTGTCATGTGTAAAAGGTTTTTGGATCAACAAAAAGTTGGCGAGTGAATCCTATGGAAAACATTTGAACAAGTTTATTTAATTGATTATGAAATGAGTGCACAACCACACATGAGTAAAAATAGATGTAAACTTATTCAACAATCATTAGATATTAAATAAAACACACATGAACAATAATGGAACGTTTAGAGGCACGCGTTGCTCTACTCGTCTCTCACGAGGAACTGATGGGCCTAATGAATGAATTGCATAAACATGATAATATGAATGACACAACTACAAACAATATAAACTCAATGATACACACATGAACAATAATGGATTGGTTTTGAGGCTCGCGTTGTTCAACTCGTCTCCCACGAGGAACTGATGGGCTTAATGAATGAATTTCATATAATTTGACAAAATGAAATAAGTAATCACAACAATATAAACAATCTAAGTTTAGATCACGATATGGTATGGCACAAGTTTAAATAAACGAGATAATTAATTTGTGACACATGACACACCCCAAAACGTTTATTTAAAAAGGGGGAGTTGTAAGATTCACCCACAGTGGGTGCGTTCGGTTGATGATGTTGAATGCACGCTAAGTGGTTTTAACCACGAGTGAAATTAACCTAGATAAATAGCTTATGGTTCGGTAAGTAAACGGATTTTATTGATCCATTTTAGTAGGATTGTTGGGTGTATTTTGTGAGTTTAAGGCTATATTCTAACCTTAAAAATGTTATTTTTAAGTATTTTTAATTGATTTTTAATTAAAATAAATAAATAAAAATAATAAAAAAATTTGACTTTTTTGACCGTTGACCGTTGACCATTGACCGTTGACTGTTGACTTTGACCGGTTCGAATGCGAGTATATGTGCGCTAGTGAGGCTCGAACCCGAGACCTCCCGTACGCGTGCACGCAGCTCTACCAACTGAGCTACGTGTCTAACCCGAAATATATCTGTTTTTAATTATATTTATATACTAATTACATTAAACCGAAAATCATTTATTTTTAAAAACGATTTAACTGAATCGGACCGGTGCGCTCCACAGGTCTCGAACCTGGGACCTGTGGGTTGCGTTAACACACAGTCCACCGCTGGACTGGACTGTGTGTTTAACATGTTATATAATCCGATTTTTATTATACTTAAATACAAACTAAGTATTTTCATTTCTGACTTATTTAAAAAGATAGATAATTGTCCGAGTCGGTGCAGTAGACCGGACTCGAACTCGTGTCGTGTGATTTAAACATACACACAGTCCACCGCTGGACTGTGTGTCTATCTTGGTTATTATTCCGATTATTATTATACTTAACATATATATGAAATGAATCCGGTTCAGTTAACAAAAAATGACATTTTTATTAAGGCAGCGTGTGTGGGGCAAGATTCGAACTCGAGACGTTAGTGTGTTTATTGTGCACACAGTCCACCGCTGGACTGTGTGTCTAACCCGAGTAATAACTTGATTTTAATTATACTTATACCTTACAGATACTTCGTCTTCTTCGTCTGTTTTTAACCAGAATCGGAAATCCGACTGGTTCAATGTTTTAATCGGTTTCTTTAGCGTTTTTTAGTTAATTACAGGTGAGATTAAAGAAAAAGAATGAACGATTTAAGCGTGAGGTATACCGACTGGATTCCTCTGTTTTCCGGCAGAACTCCGGCGACAGTAACAGGTTCCGGTGTCGTGTGTCTTGCAGCAGCGAGTCTTCGGAATACTTGAAAAGGATGTGGGTGACTTCGGTATAAGCTCAGGGGGTTTAGTAAGGCTTAAAAGTGAAGGTCTCGGTTTTCCGGCGAGATACACAAGTTTTCCGGCGAGTGAGTTTTCGCCGAGAAAGGGTGCGGTTTTGAGCGAAAATGTTTGCAGAGGTTCGAGGGGGTATTTATAGTGCAGGTCGTCGATGAATTTGGTCCGATTTCCGACTTGATTCGTCGGTTATAATTTCTCCGGCGGTTATAACTTGTGTCGCGAAGTCAGACATGGGTTATAACCGATGTAGTGTTTAATATTTACGTTATAACTGAAGTAACCGTCGATTCTTGGCGAGTTAGTCGGGATTTCCGACGACTGAAAAGTTGGGCGCCGGTTTTGAATTCGGAAAGACATGATATGAATTAAATGATCTTAATAATTAACAAAAGATACAAGTGGCGCAGTGGTTCAAGTGTTGAGTGTTAAATTTGTTTGACCCGGCGACTGACCCGGGTTCGAAACCCGGCAGAAACAAATCATTTTTATTTTCTTATTTTTAACAGTTTTTCAAAAACTAATTATATATTCCCATATAATAATTAATTATGTATCGTTTAAAATTATTTTGGGCATTAAATTTGCAACGAAATTTTTAACTGATTGTTCGTTTAATAAACGGAGCGGGCTTGGTAAAATCCGTTTTTGACGGATGTTACAGTATCCCCTGCTTTTTAGAAATTTCGTCCCGAAATTTAAATAGTGATATATTTGACTAAAAGAATGATGGTGTTTAGTTTGACAGTTACATGCTTAGAGAAAGTAAGGGTTTAAGTTTTTGTTCGAGGCGGTAACGTTCCTTGTAAGGGTTAAGTACCCTATTACAGGAATCGCTTTTTGTTGCCTACTGTAAAAGTATTGATAAGCAGAATTGATTCGCTAACTATGATATCATGCATAAAAGTTTGGATATGCTTGGAAGGGTATGGTTATATCCTAAGGCAAAACTTCTAATACTAGAACCTACATGGCACATAAATAAACACAACAGCTAATATTTGAACATAAATAAACACAACAGCTAATATCAGTAAGTTATGATTCGTTCTATGACTATAGAACATAAGTAAACACAACAGCTAACATTTGAATCCACATTCTGATAGCATATATGTTTGAATGGTGGCAGTTCCTCTCTCGTTTGTTATGATGGAGAGGTTAGTTTATGTAGAAATGGAACACAATCCAATCTCTTTAAATAGCAAGATGATATAAATGTAACACAAATTTCAACCAAGGCAATACTAAATCCTACATGGAACTTCTCATAACCGCCTGATAATGCCTCTGATCCTTTGGTAAGAATACTTATATATAGGAAGTACCAGCGGCGTATCCACCATATTCTTGCCAAATTTTCATTGGTTTTATCCACAAGTTATGATTAGTTACCAAGAAGCTACTAAATCCTACATAGAACTTCTCATAACCGTCTGACAATGCCTCTGATCCTTTGACAAGAATACTTATATATAGGAAGTACCAGCGGCGTTTCCACCATATTCTTGTCAAATTTTCATTGGTTTTATCAGTGAATTATGATTAGTCCTGTATGACTCTACAACCAATACAACAAACACAAAATACTGAAATGAAAAATGTCTGTGCGATCAAGGCTCAATCAAACGGAGCCGATCGTATTGCATGTACTGAAAATGAAAAAAATGTGGGCACGCCAGGTTCAACCTCATAATGAAATGGGGAACATGCTCAACGCTCATAAAATGGGGAGCGGCGGCCTATGAAATTGCATGTACTGAAAATGAAAAAAAAATATGTGGGCACGCCAGGTTCAACCTCATAATGAAATGGGGAACATGCTCAATGCTCATAAAATGGGGAGCGGCGGCCTATGAAATTGCATGTACTGAAATAATAAACAATAATTACTCTAACAGTCTACACATGGAACCTCTCATAACCGCCAGATAATGCTTCTGATCCTTTGACAAGAATACTTATATATAGGAAGTACCAGCGGCGTATCCACCGTATTCTCGTCAAAGTTTCATTGGCTTTATCCTTAAGTTATGTTTGGTTCTATGTGATAAAGAAAAACCTAAAACTAAACGATAGGAGTTGAATCTGGATCTTCGGTGAAGAGGACTAGTTGGGTATCTTCGTTTGGGCCGTCATTATCTTTGACAGGATTGGCGTTGATGTTGAAGACTCTTCCTCTAGCTGGTGGCCTAGCGGTTGGGTTTTCTTGGTTTACTTGGTTAACTGGGTTTGATTGGGCTTGAGCGTTGATGACGTTAACCAATTGAGGGCATGTGTTCCTAAAGTGGGTAGGGTCGCCACAATTGAAATAAGCTCGAACATATGGGAACATGGGGTATTGGGGTGGTTGATAGGTTTGGGCCATGTTTTGAGTAGGGGAAAAGGTTTGGTTTTGAAAGGTGCGACAAACCTTGCTCAAATGACCATAGCGTCCACAAGTTGCACATAGTCGACAAGGTAAGGTAAGGGGATGGTGATAAAAACAGTTGTTGCATTGAGGGTGAGGTCCAAGATATGGTTTCTTATTTGGGTAGGTTGAGTTGGGTGCCACTTGAGTGATTGGGATAGCTTGGATTGGTATGGCTTGTGAAATTGGTTGATTCCGTTGGATAGCAGCGAAAAGTTGCCCGTCTCTTTTTCTCTTAGGATTGGGTTGAGAAGGGGATTCGTTTTGGGTGGAGTCGGAGGTTTCAGTCGATTCTTTATCCTTCTTCTTCTCCTCCTTGAAGTCTTTGTTTCGGATTCGATTCTCGGTGAGCTCTGTTGCTAACTCCATTGCCGCTTCCAAGGTTGCAGGCGTGGTACTTATTACAGGGTCTTGAATCTTTGACGGAAGACCACGAATGTAGTGCTCGATCAAACGGTAAAGGGGAGTGAACATGTTGGGAACCATTTGATGTAACTCGAGAAATCTTTTGTTGTATGTGGTGTGGTCTCCTTCCTTTGGCTTCAACGAATAAAATTCATCTTCTAATTTCTTGATTTCGCTCCTTGGGCAAAATCGTCTGGTCATGATTTCCTTCAATTCATTCCAAGTTAAAGTCATAACATCTTCAACACCTCGTTTGTCCTTCTCTGTATTCTACCAAGTGAGTGCTATCCCATATAATCGACCGATAGCATAACGCACTTTGCAATCATCAGGACAATCGCAATTTAGAAAGGTGTTCTCCATTTCTTCAAACCAATGGAGGAGAGCGGTGACGCCTTCAGTCCCTTTGTATTTTGGAGGGTCGCATGATTTGAAATGCTTGTACGTGCATTTACTGGTATTTGGGGGAGGGTTGATAATGTTTTGTCAAGAGTATGAGTTGGATGTTTTTGGGTTCATGTGTCGCACTCAGGAAATGAACATTCATAAAATAATTATAGAAAAATAAATCTACTACATCCATAGGATGTCTTGGGCTTTGCTCGCCATTAGGCCCTACATGCCGCCATACTTTACCTTTGTAATCATGTGGCCCCCATGAATACCGGTTTTTCATATGGTTCGCACGGGTTTGCCTGGTTGCGTACACTAAAACCCGGAGAAAATCGAGAAATATGTATACAACGTGTGATATTCGGAATGTGTCCAGGTGTAGACACGGTGACACCTCAAAGTGGGGTTAGTTCGAACGACGTTTGGTGTGGCATGCTTTGTCCTAATAGGTCCTTCGTACTCTCATCGTTGGTCCCCAGGTAGGCAAACTGGTCCGTTATATTGGATTTATACGAATGCCAACCTAGACAGGACGTACCGACTACCGGTACTTGTACCCTTCCAGTTACTACATGCCCGTCGCAGAACTTACTTTGATGAGATTTGAAAATTGCAACAAAATCTTTGAATAATGAGAGTATGAAAATGAATTGAATATATAAACATTGATATATGTATAATGAATATGTATATAAGCATGTATGTTTGACTGTAAGTATAAACAAATATGAAACAAATAAATATCACAAGTTTGTATGTAACCACCTAATCAATTTAAAATTTAGGCAGACTATAGTGTAGGCTCTAAGGGTCTAATAACCTATCCTATATCCCTATAGTCATGGCTCTGATACCAATCTGTCACACCCCGACCCGCAGCGGAAAAAGGTGACCGGGGCATGATTGGGTTATCATCAAAGCTCATGACATTTATTATACGTTTCATATTCATTAAATACAATTTAATAGGAAATTTACAACTATAATTACATCATGACCTAACATCAATCTAAGCTTCTTTGTTTTCTTCTAAGGCATTTCCTATGTTTTCCTTGCTTCATCCTGTTCACCTGTATCATGTGTAAAAAGGTTTTTGGATCAACAAAAAGTTGGCGAGTGAATCCTATGGAAAACATTTGAACAAGTTTATTTAATTGATTATGAAATGAGTGCACAACCACACATGAGTAAAAATAGATGTAAACTTATTCAACAATCATTAGATATTAAATAAAACACACATGAACAATAATGGAACGTTTAGAGGCACGCGTTGCTCTACTCGTCTCTCACGAGGAACTGATGGGCCTAATGAATGAATTGTATAAACATGATAATATGAATGACACAACTACAAACAATATAAACTCAATGATACACACATGAACAATAATGGATTGGTTTTGAGGCTCGCGTTGTTCAACTCGTCTCCCACGAGGAACTGATGGACTTAATGAGTGAATTTCATATAATTTGACAAAATGAAATAAGTAATCACAACAATATAAACAATCTAAGTTTAGATCACGATATGGTATGGCACAAGTTTAAATAAACGAGATAATTAATTTGTGACACATGACACACCCCAAAACGTTTATTTAAAAAGGGGAGTTGTAAGATTCACTCACAGTGGGTGCGTTCGGTTGATGATGTTGAATGCACGCTAAGTGGTTTTAACCACGAGTGAAATTAACCTAGATAAATAGCATTATGGTTCGGTAAGTAAACGGATTTTATTGATCCATTTTAGTAGGATTGTTGGGTGTATTTTTGTGAGTTTAAGGCTATTTTCTAACCTTAAAAATGTTATTTTTAAGTATTTTTAATTGATTTTTAATTAAAATAAATAAATAAAAATAATAAAAAAATTTGACTTTTTTGACCGTTGACCGTTGACCATTGACCGTTGACTGTTGACTTTGTCCGGTTCGAATGCGAGTATATGTGCGCTGAGTGAGGCTCGAACCCGAGACCTCCCGTACGCGTGCACGCAGCTCTACCAACTGAGCTACGTGTCTAACCCGAAATATATCTGTTTTTAATTATATTTATATACTAATTAGATTAAACCGAAAATCATTTATTTTTAAAAACGATTTAACTGAATCGGACCGGTGCGCTCCACAGGTCTCGAACCCGGGACCTGTGGGTTGCGTTAACACACAGTCCACCGCTGGACTGTGTGTTTAACATGTTATATAATCCGATTTTTATTATACTTAAATACAAACTAAGTATTTTCATTTCTGACTTATTTAAAAAGATAGATAATTGTCCGAGTCGGTGCAGTAGACCGGACTCGAACTCGTGACGTGTGATTTAAACATACACACAGTCCACCGCTGGACTGTGTGTCTATCTTGGTTATTATTCCGATTATTATTATACTTAACATATATATGAAATGAATCCGGTTCAGTTAACAAAAAATGACATTTTTATTAAGGCAGCGTGTGTGGGGCAAGATTCGAACTCGAGACGTTAGTGTGTTTATTGTGCACACAGTCCACCGCTGGACTGTGTGTCTAACCCGAGTAATAACTTGATTTTAATTATACTTATACCTTACAGATACTTCGTCTTCTTCGTCCGTTTTTAACCAGAATCGGAAATCCGACTGGTTCAATGTTTTAATCGGTTTCTTTAGCGTTTTTTAGTTAATTACAGGTGAGATTAAAGAAAAAGAATGAACGATTTAAGCGTGAGGTATACCGACTGGATTCCTCTGTTTTCCGGCAGAACTCCGGCGACAGTAACAGGTTCCGGCGTCGTGTGTCTTGCAGCAGCGAGTCTTCAGAATACTTGAAAAGGATGTGGGTGACTTCGGTATAAGCTCAGGGGGTTTAGTAAGGCTTAAAAGTGAAGGTCTCGGTTTTCCGGCGAGATACAGAAGTTTTCCGGCGAGTGAGTTTTCGCCGAGAAAGGGTGCGGTTTTGAGCGAAAATGTTTGCAAAGGTTCGAGGGGGTATTTATAGTGCAGGTCGTCGATGAATTTGGTCCGATTTCCGACTTGATTCGTCGGTTATAATTTCTCCGGCGGTTATAACTTGTGTCGCGAAGTCAGACATGAGTTATAACCGATGTAGTGTTTAATATTTACGTTATAACTGAAGTAACCGTCGATTTTTGGCGAGTTAGTCGGGATTTCCGACGACTGAAAAGTTGGGCGTCGGTTTTGAATTCGGAAAGACATGATATGAATTAAATGATCTTAATAATTAACAAAAGATACAAGTGGCGCAGTGGTTCAAGTGTTGAGTGTTAAGTTTGTTTAACCCGGCGACTGACCCGGGTTCGAAACCCGGCAGAAACAAATCATTTTTATTTTCTTATTTTTAACAGTTTTTCAAAAACTAATTATATATTCCCATATAATAATTAATTATGTATCGTTTAAAATTATTTTGGGCATTAAATTTGCAACGAAATTTTTAACTGATTGTTCGTTTAATAAACGGAGCGGGTTTGGTAAAATCCGTTTTTGACGGATGTTACAATGATCACCAGATTCATGTGAAAGTGGTGTGGAAGTAACGAAAGCATCATCCCTCTTGAGTTTAGTTGGTTTAGATATCTTTGTGCAATAGGGCTTCTATGGTTTAGAAAGATAATCTAAAGGTTTACCATAAATCATTTTTCTGCATTTTCTAGATCAGCCTTAGATTCAGGCATTCTTGTATAGTTATGATTATATGGTGGAGGAGTCCTATTATACCCAAGACCTTTGGTAAAAAATTTTTAGTAATTTAGCTAAAGGTCACATAAGTCCTTGACCAGTTTGCTGGAAGTTTCAAATTTTTTATGTTTATTTCATTTTCGTGAAACTTCCCTGTCAAGGAATTTAGCTTGGCTAAGGCTGCTTGAAGTTCTACGTCCTTTTCAGCTTGTTTTAGCTTATAGTCGTATACCCAACACCGCTGTTGGTTCAAGTCTAGCTTTAGCTGAGCTATATCTTGTTTCTGAGCTTCGAGCTTTGCCATAAGAAGCTTGTTCTTATGTTTAAGAGCGATGTTCTGTGACGCAACTTGTTGGTATTCAGCGACAAGAGTTGAATTATGGGGCACATTTGTGATAATTTAAAACGGCAACTATCAGAACAAAGAATTTGGTTTACCATTTCCAAAAGATCGGGCGTCTCAGTTGTCTGCGCCATCATGCAGTGGTTGTTGTTCTTGGAGAGATTTAAAGTTTCCATCTGAGCTGTAGCATCTGCCCAGTTGAATCCTTCATGCTGTTGGGCCACCAATGCTGTTGATTTCCCGCCCGAGCTGCTCGAGGGACTCGTAGTGGACTTTGAGGGAGAGATTGGCATAAGTTGTATGTCGTCGCTCTGTATGTCTGCCACCCAGGATGACACATATCTGGATGGTGGCTTCTTGCATTCCCAGGCAAAGTGTCCTGGTTCGTGACATCTATAGCACCTGAGTTTATCCTTTGTAAGACCAGTCTTTAGATTTGACAATGGTTTCCGTCCATACTTCTTTTGAAACTTTTTGACATGAAAGGCAGCCATTGCAAGATTCCAGGACACATCGATCTCGTCCAGATCCTCCTCCATTATTTGATCTACTTCGGTTGGATGAATGGATGGAGGAGTCAGATCACCGGCCAAAAAGGCGTTCAAGTTGTTGATCATCGAAGCTGCAATAGCCAATTTCTCTTCGTTTTCTTTGAGAAAAGCAGAGTTGGACACAGGTTGAGCAGGTGCAGGCGATGGAGCAGCAGATTGGGGAATGCTGCCTTGTGGAGCTGCTTGAGGAATGGCAGGACTAAAAACCATGTTGGGATACTGATCATGGTACTGTGTCTGAACTTGAGCATCAGAAATCATAATAGGAGTCTGAGATTGAAGACCATACACGTACTGGGTTTTTTGTGGCGTGGCAAGAGGACTATAAACCACATTTGAGCTACCCGGTGTTTGAGAATTTCCTTGCAGAGGGCTCTAAACAAAATTTTGTGACATCAATGCTGCATTTTGCCCTGTTATCCCTGCGGCCATCAAACTGCTCTGATGATTTATGTCTCTCTACTTATTATCGATCTCACACGATTTAATAGTAGCTATCATTTCTGTTAGAGTGACATCATTCAGGTTCTTTGTCTTTTTTATTATTCCAACATCCGCATCCCAACTCTTTGGCAGTGAATTTAACAACTGTCGGTTCATAGCACTATTTGTGAGAGTAATCTCAGCTGATATCATCTGGGAAACAAGCTTTACATATCGACGAATCTGGTTCTCAATGGTTTCCCCATAGATGTGATTAAATGAGCTGAATTGTTGATTCAACTGATTTACCCTGCTCGCCTTCATATCTGCATTTCCCTCATAGAGATTTTGCAAATCACTCCATACTTCTATAGCGGTCTTACAATTTCTAACCGCAATAGAAATATCAGGTTCAAGCGCCATAGTCAGTACAGCCGAGGCCTTTTCATCTTCCTCAATTATCTTAACATCTTCTGGAGTCCACAGGTGACTGGGCTTAGGAATCTTTGCGTCCGGATCTTGATCGGTACTATAGACTATCGTTCGCGGACCATTCATAATACACCTCTACACACCAGGCTCTTTTGCCTAGCAATATTGCTCGAATCGAAACTTCCATTCGTAATACTCATCTCCTTACAACAAATGAGGCACTTTAATAGAAGTTCCAATCACTTGATCCAACTCTTGATGGAGGGCCAGAGTTTGTGATTGCAGGGAAGCCAAAGTAGCATTGGTTAAGTCTTGTGCTATCATATATCCGTTCAACATGATTAAATTAATTAGAATTACCAAACAAATTTAAATTCACTTTACTTTAAGTTTTCTAAGATGAATAGTGATTGGTCCGAAATCAATCCGGAATGGTCAACTCTGAAATGGACAAAACAGAAAACAGTCCGATATGGTCAAATCCGAGTTGGATAAATCCGAATTGAATCTGAGCTGATGAATCGAAACTGAATTGAATCCGAAATGGATAAATCCGAATTGAATCCGAGATAATGAATCAAAACTGAATTGAATCCGAGATGATAAATCCGAATTGAATCCGAGATGACGAATCCGAAACTGAAAAGTCCGAGTTGATGATCCGAAACATGTTTATCCAATATGAGAAATCCGAAATGAGAGAATCCGGAAAAGTGAATCCGGATGATGAGAATCCGGAATAGAGAATCCGGAATAGTGAGAATCCGGAGTAATGAGAATCTGGAATGAAATCAGTCCGGAATCTATTCCTTATCCAAATGCAATTGTAATCCGAAATTTCAGCAACTAAAATCTGACTTCCAAGGAACTGATAACCACCAACAGTATGTCGGATCCAGAAAAGTAGAAATCCGGATTGAACAACAGTCCTTGATCACTCCGAGATGGATGATCTCCTTCGTGTTCTTCGGAATCCGTAACGTAGCAGATCGGAAATACGTGAATCTTCTTCGAGTTCTTCAGAATCCGTAACAGTAGTAGATCCGAAACTTTCAAATCGTCTTCGAGTTCTTCGGAACAGTAGCAATTCCGAAGAAAAACCAGTGATTCTTCAAGTCTGAACAATAATCCGGATGAACAGTAGCAGCACCACTTCCAATCAGCTCTTCAATCAGCGATACCTGGAGCCGGTATTGAAACAGCAGGCTCTGATACTAATTGTAAGTCCCGATAATCCAAGTCTGTCAATGATATGACACGATCACCAAGGATGGGCGGAATCCAAACTTGGTGATATTCAGGAAAACTGAAATAACGAAGAACAATCAGAATCAACTTTAACACCTTGCACACAATTCTATTACTTGAACAAGCAAAACCATCTGGTACAAGATGAAGGCTCTCTCTAGAGAAATCCTAAAAGTCGTCACAAGTCTAACCCTAGAAATGAATAAGCTTAGCTTATATACCTAGGGTAAGGCATGCCCCTCATGGGCTTGCCTATGGGCTTGCCTGGCCCACATGGCCTATGGCATGTCCAAATGACTTATAAAAGTCCAAACCTAATACAGACTAACCCAGTTAGTCCCAGTTAACCACCATAGACCGTTGTGTATATTTGATGCGTCAGTCTCACACTTCTAGGACCTAACATAACCAGAAATTCTGTTGGGTTTAAAGAGATTAGTTTAACTCAGCTTAATGGTAAGCTTCTCACTTATGAGAGAGAGGTTAACCAGAAAAAGAAGCTACAAGAATCAGGAAAAGTGGCTGATGACTATGCTTTTGGTAGTACATCACTTTTTGGTCAAGAAGAAACCTCTAGTAGTAGCAAGTAACAAAGTTATGATCATTTTATTGACATAACATCTAGTGGAAATTTTAACTTTGATTCTTGCTCACCCAATTTGGCTTTTGCTTCAAATGGGGAAAACCAAGTTTCTTACAACCTATCCTTTGAACTAAATGATCTTCAACATTTTGATCCAACTGATTTAGAAGAAATGGACATATTACACCAACTGGCATTGCTGAGTGTTAGCACCAGCAAGTTTTATAAAAGAACTGGTAGAAAATTTCTAGGGTTTCATGGAGGGTTAAAAGTTGGGTTGGATAAGACAAAGATTTAGTGCTACAAGTGTAATAAGCTAGGTCATTTTGCTAGGGAGTGTAAAAGTCAAAGAAATGGTCCAATTATCACGCACAAGTCCAAGACTTCAAAATACATAAAACACTGTCCATTATTCCCAATATACCCCTGCTCCTCACATGCAAAACATTGCTCATTTTGCACACCCTGTAACCACTGTTCCAGTTTAGTGTGTCCAAAACACTGTTCCTCAGATACAATATGTTCAATCCCCAAGTCCTCAGGTAACAGAGCTTCTTTACACAAGGTTTTGTTGATTTGAGTAGCCTACCTGAAGAACTGACTGATGAAAATTTTGCTCTAGTTGCTAATACTGAAAAGAAACATGATGATTTTGTTTCATGTAACTAGACACAATATTTGAAGGGGATGAGTCTGAGGAAGTAATGTTCAATTCTAATTATGTTTGTGATAATGTTGTAGCAGATGTTTCAGAAGAGAAAGTTGGTGAAGAAACTGTGATCTCAGTGTCAGACCCATGAAAAACCAGTGCTTGTGAAGGAGAATGTGACTGTGCCATGATGGCTGCTGCTAAGGTATCACCTCAGGTCCTTAAAGACCTATGTTAGAAAAATGTATCATTGCTTTTGCTAACATAAAAGAGGTAAATGAAAACCTTAGAAACAAAATTTTAGATGATGAAATTCAGTTTGAAAAACTTGCAAAATAGTTAAAATCTAAACTGTTTGAAAACGAATCTGAAATCAGTAGCCTCAAACATGAGTCAAACATAACCAAAGATCAACTCCAAACTATGATAGAAAAATATCAAAGTTGTAAAAAGGAGCTTGAATCTACCCAAATCACTTGTGAAAAGTGGGTAGAATCCTGCAAATGTCATGAATTGATGTTAGAATCACAAATCAAAAGCAATGTAAAATTTGGTGTAGGTTTTAGAAAACATGACCAAGTTTCTTGAAACACTTCTGTAAATGATTGTGAGTTGGTTGAAATTATTCCAACAAATTTGGTTGGCCAAGATATTAAAGTCACTGAACCAAATAGTAAGAAAATTGTTTTATAGATACCAACTGGATCCTCAACTTTTGAATAAAACTAAAAATATCAGTTCAAACCTACCTGGTTAGATGAGTGTGACATTCTTGACAACTTTAAGCCAATGGATTTTTCAACCATTGAAGGTGTAAAGGCACCTCAAGTCAAGATCATTCCCTTAAAAGATCTTCTAGTAATGTTACAACATCTATTGATAAAAAGTCAGAAAAAGGGAAGAAAAGAGAGAAAATATCAAATTTGTTTTGTGATTTTTGTGAAAAGAAGAATCATGTCACTAAAAATTGTTTTCTTCTAAGAGCTTATGATATAAACAAAAAGTGTGATCATTGATTCACCAAATTGCACCATCTGTGGCAGAACAAACCACAAAACTCAAGAGTGTGTTTATCTCAAAAATTTTGAAGTCAAAAGAATGAGTATAAATCTTAAACACTTGAGAGTACAAGAAAAGAAAAGACTAAACAGACATTTGTCCCTGTCCAAACATCTGTTACCAAACAATTGCATATAACCTTTGCTTCCATAGAGGTTCAGGTAACAGATGCACCACCAGCAAATAAATTTCCAAGAGGATATGGCCAACCTGCATACAAGTGTGTACCACTTGGCCATGAGGTCTACAAAAGACCATCAAAACCAAGAGTTACAGGCATCCTCATGGTTATGATCATTTGATAGTAAATGGTTCACAACAGATGTTACCAAAATCTGTTCAAAACACTAGCCATATTCCTAGACTTGGGGTTGGACTGCCTGTGACCCCATGCAAAGCCATCTTGGCTTTGGAAACTTATCTAAACTAATTGTTTACTTATGTGAAGGGAGCTTCGACTTGCCTTGATAGTTTATAGAGGCTCTAGGCACATGACCTGATGTAGAGCCCTACTCAAAGATTTCATGGCACATGTAGGGGGTGATATATCCTTTGGTAACAATTCAAAAGGGAAGGTGTTAGGGTCAGGTACAGTACAGGTTGGGAAACTCAAGTTTGAGCATGTTAATTTTATTGACAATCTAAAATTTAATTTCTTGTGTATCTCAAATGAGTGACAAAGGCTATGGGTCATTCTTCACCAAGAAAACTTGTCAGATTGTTGGGCCAGAAGTGGTTAAAAATATTGATCAAATCATGGTTGAGAGCAAAGCACAACTTTTTGCTCACATGAGTGGCAATGTGTATGTGGTTGATAAGTTGAAAGATAATCCAATGTCCAATGCATGTCTGTTCTTAGTTGCTTCTAACAAAGAGACAAAACTATTGCATAGAGTCTTGGTCACACAAATCTTAAAACTATCACTACACTATCCAAACAAGGTTTGTAAGAGGTCTTCCATCAAAGCAATTCACCCGCGTTTCCTGTTTAAAAGGTAAACAACAAAAAAGTTCATACGAATCAATTGAATAGTCCAAAATAAGTCAGTGTTTGCAATTGTTACCCATGAACTTGTTTGGCCCTGTAAAAATCATTAGTCTTAAAAAGAAGAGACATTGTCTTGTCATAGTTGATGATTTCTCAAGGTTTGCGTGGACTTACTTCATGCACTCCAAAGATGAGACTGAAGTATTTTGAAAAATTTTGTAAAACAAGTTGAAAAACAATTTGACCTACCAGTAAAAGTCTTTAGGGGTGACAATGGAACATAGTTTAAAAATAAGGAGTTGGATGATTTCTGTGTGTCAAAAGGGATTGTTAGGCAATACAACATCCAAGGACACTAGAACAAATGGGGTGGTTGAAAGGAAAAATAGAACTTTGATTAAACCTGCTAGAACAATGCTTGCAGATTCCGGTTTACCCTTGTCCTTTTGGGCAGATGTTGTAAACACTACTTGCAATGTACAAAGAGAGGTTTAATTAATCCAAGGCATCAAAAGACTATTTATGAAATTCTATACAAGATCAAACCTTTGATCTCCTATTTCAAATTTTTTGCCTTCCCATGTTTTATTTTAAATTTAAAAGATTCAATTTCAAAATTTGCAGTCAAAGAAGATTGTAGTTATTTTCTGGATACTCAACCACTGCTAAAGCCTACAAAGTTTTTAATTCTAGGACTAGGTGTGTGGAAGAGACCTTGAATATAAAGTTCAATGAACTTTGTTCATTAAAAATCCTAGCAAATCCTATTGCACTATTTGATTTAGATAACTTTACATTTAAAGATGTGTCTATCAAGACTAACATTGCAGGTACACCACAGTCTTCACATCAAGATTATGGATATGACAACGTGATTTCACAATACAAAGTCATTTCATCCACCAGGGCAACCGATGTTACTAACAACTGTGAAAACTCTGCCACTACTGTTGTTGATCCTCAAACCTTTGCCAACTGATCTAGTCAAAGCCCAGTTGAGAAAAGTCCATTTTCTGTGAACAAAGGTCAACCCATCTTTACCACTACTCCACCTATACCTCCACCTCCATTCCAAACAGATGTTCGCTCTTCAAAATTGCCAACAGATGTTATCTCAGATGATTCCCATCGGCAACTTCACCTCAAAATGCCATTTTTCCATATAAGGGAGATCTAATATGCCTTAAAAACTATCCATCCAACCAAATTATTGGTAACATCAATGAAGTGGTTCTCCCAAGAAGTCAATACCAAAACATTTTCTTTTTGCTGATTTTCTATCACTCACACAACTTGTCAAGTACCAAGAGGCACTTAAAGAAACAGTTAGGTAGAGGCCATGCAAAAGAGCTCCTACAGTTCAAAAGACAACAAGTATGGGAACTTGTACCATTGCCTCAGGATGTATGTCCCATACGCACAAAATGGGTCTTTAAGAACAAAACAGATGAAAGGGGCATTGTTGTAAAAACAAAGCTAGGCTTGTGCTTTAAGGCTATAGACAAGAAGTAGGCATTGATTATGATGAAACTTTTGTTTATGTTACAAGACTGGAGGCCATCAGATTGTTTTTAGCCTTTGCTACCAACCACAACATCAAGGTGTATCAAATGGATATCAAGTGTGCATTCCTATATAGCAAAATTTTGGAAGAGGTATATGTATGCCAACCCCCTAGTTTTGAAGATGCTTTTTATCCACATCATGTTTACAAGCTAAACAAAGCTTCATATGGCTTGAAACAAGCACCTAGAGCCAGTATGAAACTCTTTCCACCTTTCTCTTATCCATAGGCTTTACAAGAGGTAAAATTGATAAAACTTTTTTTTAAAATGGAGAGGAAAGGATTTGATGCTTGTCCAAATTTATGTGGATGACATCATTTTTGGATCCACGTGCACTGCTATGTGTGAAGAGTTAAGAGAACTCATGACAGCGGAGTTTGAAATGAGTGCTATGGGTAAACCCAATGCTTTCATGGTCTCAAACTTAAGCAATTGCAAAATGGTACATTCATTCATCAAAGTAAATTTGTCAAAGAACTACTTACCAAATTTTGATATGAATGATTGTAAACTATGTAGTACACCCATGGCTACATCAAAGCTGGTCACTATTGATGATAAAGATAACTTAGTTGATCAAACTTTTATAGAAGCATGATTGGTCTTATTGTACCTAATTGCATCTAGGCCATATATCATGTTTGCTACATGTGTCTGTGCCAGATCCGAGTCATCACCTAGGAAGTCAAATCTTATTGCTATGAAAAGGATATTCAGATACATAAAAAGTGCTCCCACACTTGGTATCTGGTATCCAGCTAATGAGAATATTGAGCTTTCAGGTTACTTAGATAGTGATTTTGCTGGTTGCCATGCCACAAGGAAGTCAACTTCAGGAGGTTGCTAATTTCTAGGCAATTGCTTAGTTTCTTGGCAAAGCAAAAATCAAGCTGCAGTATCAACATCAACAACTAAGGTTAAGTATATTGCTGCTGCAGTTGTACTGCTCAACTCCTATGGCTTCAAAATCAATTACTGGATTTTGGTGTAACAGCTCTAAAGACTCATCTCATGTTAGATAGTTAAGCAGCTGAAACATCATTAAAAATCCAGTGTCATATTCAACAACCAAGTATATTGACATCAGACATCACTTTGTGAGGGATCGGTATGAAAAAGGTTTGATTTCTCTACATCATGTTCCAACTAAGGATCAACTAGCAGATGTTCTAACAAAAGATTTAGATACATCTACTTTTAAAATCTTGATCTCTAGGAATGGCATGCTTAACATGGGTTAAAAGAAAAATTATTGTTTTCCATAAATAAAAATCATTAAAATATTTTCAGAAAAAACAAAAATACATCCTTAAAAATAGCTAAAATTGAAAATTTCAATAAATCCTAAAGTCTGTTCAAATCTACTTCTTTTCACAAGCCTCTGTTTTGGATTAAAGGTCTATCCACTTGTAAGTGTATCCTCTGCTATCCTTGTCTACTGTTCACATCCATTATTTGAGCTAACCACTGTTTTGCCTTATCCACTAATATCTATCCTCTGATAGAGTAAAATCACCACTGTTCATGACCACTGTTTTCAATCACTGCTGGTTCCAGGCAGCGGTTTCCCTAACAACTGTCATCCATTATCCATCATAGGTTACACGTGGACAAATGTTAGCCATCGGATATTTGAAACAGATGCCACGTCAGCATTCACTTTTTCCCTTTATATATCACTGTTTCAACCAAACAGACTTTTTACTTGCCGTCTCGAATTCAAAGTTCTCAAAAACCGTATCCATTACTCTCGTCTTCTTCATTCCTCCTTGCTTCCATCTCCGATCATGTCTCTAAGCATCAAACTCCCACACACTAACTCCCCACTTTTGAGAAAACCGACAATAACACTTCATTCCATCCAATAATTGTTCTCACATCCTCTAAGTACAAAGACATTATGCTTGCAAATGCACCAATTTATGTGGATACATGTAGAAAGTTATGGGGAAATGCTAAAATTGAATCCCAAAAGAAGAAGCCATATGCTATCACTTCTAAGGTTTAGGGAAACCCTTGCTCAAATTTCCCCATCCTCTATTTCCACAACATTTGGTCTGAATGACCTAAAAGGTAAAACTTCTTTTGGCAAGCAAGAATTACATGTTGAATTTATATAACGTGGGTATGAGGGTCAGTTAACTTGTGTTACTATCTACAAACCAAACTTTCCTGCTGAAATGAGATACTTTTTCCATACTTTACTCACATGTCTCTCAGCAAAGACCACCTCATTTAATGAGATTCCACAAAATATTCAATTTCTAGTATATGCTATTTTAACAAAATCTGATTTCAATCTATCCAGGTTTTGTTTATGGATTTGGTGGCAAATTATAATAAAATATCAAAAAAAAGCTTTTCTCTTGTATCCTAGACTTTTGAGTTATTATCTACAGAAACAACTTCTAGAAAAAGATTTTAAACAAGGAGTTGTTTTTGAGATGAAGAGTCTTGCCACTGAAACGTTTACAAGAATGAAAAAATATGGAGTCAAAAGTTTCTAAAACAAATGCAAAGGGGATGAGAAAATTTTAGATGAGTCCACATCTCAAGCTCAAATCTCTGTTGATGAGGCCACTTCTCTTAGTGATCATGGCACTACAACCAGTGTTGTGAAACCCACACCAGAAAAATCCAAAAAGAAACTCTCCAAATCCAACCATAGCTTTTTCCTTTTTTTTCCTTCCCCCTTCTTTTTGCCCTATCACTAGTGGTTACTCCCGATCCAAAACACCCTTTTATCCAGATAAGAAACCCACTTCTTTCTCTTTTCTACGATAATTTTTGTTTCGCTGCGGCTGTACGACATGAGTTTCAGTATCCCGTCAACCCCCCGCTGAAGCACTGGAAAAATGTTGACCACGATTTCTAGCGCTTTTCAAATTTGCTTGCATGGAAGGTCATTGCTTTAGATCATCCTAATCAGGTTCCTGTAAAGGTATCAACGTCCCGGAAAGATCTCCCACTAAAACCAAAATTCATAAAAAGGCACCTCTAGAAGATGAGATCCCAGAGGATAACCTTATGGTATCATAAAAGCCACTTGAAACCACTTTTATTACTTCCTCACAGCAGTTGGAAAGATCTCCACCAAAAAGCTAAACTCCTCCTGCTTCCTCACAAAAGAAACAGGTTGTAAGCATATGGATCCCTCGTAATAAAACAGATGATTCACTTGAATCTTTGTTTCACAGCCCCTCTCCCAGGGCAAATTCTCTTTCTACCCCACACACATCTCCCTTAATTCCACCTACTATTATACCTCGGTTTCGTTCAATTGAGATAACTTAGACACAAATCAGTTCCTCTCAATCACCTGTTCATGAGAGTACACCCTTACATGTGACTGAATCTGAGACAAATTTTATTGTTAATCCAGAAACGCTGAGAAGGCTACACCCCATGAGTTACATGTAACTCTTGATGGTAATTTAAGTGAAGCAGCTACTACAACTGATGACACAACGGTGTTTCAGTTGGACAGTGGTTACATCAATAAGACTTCCTTCAAGTCAACAACTATTGAGGCTAGAACTGTAACCTCTGCTCTAGTTGGAAGTCCCAAGTATCAAGAAAAAGGGTCCTTTGGTTCTGATAACATGGAGAGTTCTCCTGTTGATGATCTAAATACAACTACCTTTGGTAGGAATTCAGATGATCCTATTAAATTAGGTGATCAACTAAGATACAAAGAATTGACAGAGAGAATGACATCCATGGAGTCATCAATTGATGATATAAAAACCATGATGAAGTAAATGTTACAAAATACTCAAAGCCAACCATCCTCAAAGCAAATTACCAATGAGCGATGGATATCTATGCAACCAATCATCCTAGCTCAAAGGAATTTGGCTAACAACCACTATGAAACTCACATGAAGCTAATACGAAATACGGTTGAGGCCAGATACAAAGACACTCAAGCTGACATCAAGGCCATTAAAGAGCATCTGATAAAGACCACTGGTTCTACCCCTCCAACAATTCTACAAGAAGAAGTAGAGGATGATACCATAAAGGGGGAGAATGATAATCTTAGAAAGTTGCAGCATTCATCACAAGCTAAACCAATGGTGCAACAACAAACAACAGGGTCTGCTACAACCACTACTGCAAACCGACGTTCTACTAAAGCATCAAATTCTGGAGTTCAAAAAGTGATTGATGAGACCCTGAATAAACAAGCAGAAGAGATTGTTGTAGAAAAGCAGAATAGGCAAGATACACTAGAAAGCAAGGCTTCCCAACTCATTGAATATGAACAGGCTAAGCAGATGGAAAAAGAAGACATTGGCACTTCAAAAAGAAGAAAGTCAACAAGAAATGTCAGACAGCCAATAACCATCTCTTCTAAAACCACTTCTATGCCTACAATAAGTGTATTCTCTACTCTAATTAAAACTAAACAACATCACCACCTCAAAAAAAAAACAAAAACCTTCACCTAAGAAATCATCTCCACTACAAACAGATGTTGGCACAACAAATGTGTCAACAGATGTTACATCACCACCATCAAACCAACCAATAGATGTTGTTACATCAAATGTATTAATAATTGTTACCTCAACCTCTGCCATGATCACATTTCCTACTAACCCAGCAATTATCCACACTACCAAGAATTCCAATACGACCACCTTCATCACAAATAAAATTTCAATGCAAAAGGAAAACTTCTGTTGTTGAAGATGAAGATGAAGAGATTCTATCACCAATCCCTTTGTTATCAAAACTTATCACTTCATCACCATCCTCATCATCTTCATATAGAACCACTTCACTTCCACCCACTTATCAACCACCATCCATCATACATTTTGCTACTAAATATCATCTAGAACTTATGGTTGTTCAAAAAGAAATTGAATCATTCCTCACAGCAGAGGATACTTCAAAACTAGACTTCACATCTCTCTTTGGATATAGAAAGCCAAGAAATTTAGATGAATATATAAAGTTGAAAGCCAAACAGGCTGAGAACATAGCCAAAGTGAGGAGCAAAGGAAAGATGACAGGACTACTCAAGGTATTTTGTCTTATAAACTAAGCAAAGTGAGAAAGATTGAAGACTTTGCCAAAGATATGAGTAAGTCAATGTCAGAAAGGCCTTTAAATGCTGAGCTTGATGAAGAACTGAAACAGGATTACCTTGACCACATAATGCAACACAAACCTTACAAAGCTACTAGAGCACAGTTCAAAGATTGGTCAAGAAATGATCTCAAAGAGCAAATTGACAGAATACAAGCAATGCTCAAAGATCCTTTACATAAGCTAACACCACCTGAACGGAAGATATACAAGTAGATGGATCTGAACAGAGCTTTAAAGCTTTAAAGAATGAAACAAGAACTTGTTGCTGCAAACTATGGTAGTGCAAGGTCAATTGCTAGATGGTCTGAGTCCAGAGTTGTAGATATATACAAAAAGCTAGAAGAGCTTAGAAAGAAAGACCCTTCGGTTCCCAGGAAGCCAGATTATCCAACAATAGTGATTATCCCTCAACAGACCCAAACACTCAGAAAGCATTTTTCAACCACTGTCTTATCCACACTTTCCTTAAACTAAGCAAAAAGGCAAAAGAAGATGATTGAAGATGAGGAACAGTTTGTTTGAAAAACATAGAAAAAAGGGAATCAAGAATCAACTACTCTATCACACTGATGCTGCAAGTGAGAAACTGAAAGAAAGAATCTCTAACCTTGTAAGCAAATAACTTCCACCAAGCTCAACAATAAGTCTTCCCCCAAGAAAGCAAAATGATTCAAAAATTCTAAAATAGAAGTCATCTTAAGACACACATGAATTGACTTTTCTAAGATCAAATGGTAAGATTCAAAAGCTGAAAATGGAGGATGCATATGGTCTGGATGCAGATGACCTCCAAGGCTTATTAAACCTTGAATTGTAAAGGGATTTTGAAGACATGTTCTTTATGAACTTTGAACTACAGTTCAAAGGGCAAATCAGGGAATTGATGTTGAGAAATAAAGATAATCAATAAAAAGGGTTTTGGCATCATCTGTTTTAGGGGAGATTGTTGAATCTATTGAACCCTATAAAAGAAAAGATGATTGGAAAGGCAAAACAATCTATAACAACTGATCATTAATTAAGATCTACTGCTCTAAACTCTGCTAAAAATTAAAGACTATTCACAAGATCTGTTAAAGGGAAAGCTCTGCTGGAAGCAAAGGTCTACAAGAGAGAAACTCTGATGAAGTATAAAGGTTGTGGAAGCAAAGGTCTGTTGAATACCAACAGAGGTTACCTCAGAAGTTATTGTTCAACAGAGTCTGTTATATAATTAATGTAATTAATGTAATAGTGTTTAGTTCCAGCAAGGTTAGAGTTTTTTAGTTTGTTAAATGTCACTTTCATAGTGACGTCAGCCTAATATGCTTAGTGGCTTGAAATGTACTATAAATAGAATAGTACCTGTACTATTCTATCAATCACTTTTCTTCTAAACTTTATGCACAAACAAAGAGAGTGATCTTCGGCTTATGGGGAGTTTGTAAATTACATGCATACGTGATTATAATTACAAAAGCATGTTCTTGTAAACAATCTTTCTATTGTTGTGATTTCAAGTTTATTTAATTCCGCTGCACTGTTTCATTGTCATCTATCATCTTACATTGATTTAATCTAAACGATCATATCAATATCAAACTCAGATTATAACAAATATTAGAGAAAAATGGAGAAGAAAAATGAAATAATTTGAAGAAAAATGAGAATGTGAGATCTTCTGCCTACGTGTTGAAGAGAATGAGGAAGAAGAAGACATTTTATTTGTCTTTTTTACCTTCTCTTGAAATTTGGAAATTGCTCAGGGTTGTTGGCTAACTTATAATTGTTATCCTTTTTTATTTATTAGTTGCAACTATAATTCACATTTACAATTTAATCCATAACATACACGACGAATAGTGTCTATTGATTTTTACAACTTTTTCACAAACGTCACAATGAGTTTAGTCTGTTTTACTAGTTTTTCTTTAGGCTACTTCTTAGATACGATCGTGTTTCGGTGGCTTCTTAGTATGGGATTATCATTTCGGTGATACTTAGTATGGTGTTTAGTGGTCACATTTGATCCGTCAGGTTTTTTCTCCCTCTCAGTTTTCTAATATGTGTCGTATAAATTCGACTTCGTCTATGTGTCACGTTATGTGAGTCAATTGGTGTTAGAATTCATATTTTATATTATGTTGATCATAGTTCGATTGCTACTTAGTATTGTTTTAGCCCCCCCCCCCCCCCCTCAGTAATGCTGGTAGCATGGTTTTACATCATCTCCCAGCAACGCAAAGGCTAATAACTAGTTATTATTAATATGTAACATATTTTATTCAACATATCTATTAGTTTATTAATTAATATATTATTTATTATTTAATCAATTTATTGATTAATTTATTAATTCCTTTTATTTTAATTTGAGCTTAAGACTTATAAAATTTTATATCATAAGTCATCTATTTTAAAACTATGTAAATACCAAATAATACTAATCGCTATATAAAATGCTTTATTGTGGAGATAATTTATATAAAAAAACCTCGAACATTTTAGCAAATATACTAAATTAAAATTGATGATGATTTTTTAGTACATATCAGAAGATACAAAAACTTAGGTTAGGACCTGAACCGAGCCAAAAATTGTTAAGTTTGTTTGTATGAAATCAGAGCATCTAAAAGTAGTCACTTCATACAAATAAAATCTTGGATCCATCACTGAATATATGGTAAAAATTGCTTCGTTTTATAAATATATACGACTTAATTTTTCTTCTAGTTTCGTCACTGTAGATTATCACCCCAACGGTTCGGAACTCGATTTGGGTCGCCAATTGTTGCGGACAGAAACTTTGGCCGGTACCAACTGATCTTCTTTCTTCATCTCCCATAGCACCGGCCCCTTCCCACAATGAAAACTGCTATCAAACGCCAACGCCACCACCACCGCCACCTTGTGCTTCTGCCAATCTGAGGTTGTCGGCATAATCTTTCAATGAAAACCGAGGTTGCCGGATTTGCAAGTACTGCTAGTTGGTTGCAGTGGCCATCGGAGGATAAAAGAACCAATTGGTTGGTTTTGAACCTTTTTAATTGTTTAACTCTAAAATCATTAAATAAGTGAATAAAACAGTAAATAAGTGAATAAAACAGTGGGTAAATATTTTTCAAACGCACCTATTTTGATAAATATTTTTTTAACATATTTTTAGGAGATTTTTATTTAGGAAGTTCAATGCATTAAATAGTGCTTTGGAGATTTTTGACTCGTTCCTTTTTAACTAATTTTATTTAATATATGGTACTCGTCACATATAAAACATATTTGTTATGACACTCGTTTGAGGTTTTTACCCTATATAGAGAAAAACATGGATTGGTCAAAAAATCTTTACAACAATTAACAAACATACCAACTTTCATATAAGACTTTTGATTTCCACTTCACCTTCTTTTGTGGTCTTCAACCAACACTACCCAGTTTAATGGATGTATGAGCAAATTTTATGTGATCATCATTCTCATTTGTTGTGTCCATCGTTTGATGCGTACAGAGGTTTTGATAAAGAAATACCCTCATGGCAAAACACAAGTCATATCTCGTATGACTTTGACTCAAAATACTCAATGTATCTTTAATATGCTCTAGCTCTTCTTCATAAGCACCTTCTGGTTTTCTTGAGGGCATATGTTCTGTTCAAACATATAAAGAGTAACTCACTGAACAAAGATTGAAAATATTACTTTGAGAATGTTTGAATAACTTTAAAGGAAAAAAATTAGGGTTTCAAAAAATATTGATTATGAAGAAATTTTGATATAGTTGAGGTGTATTTATAGACAATGGTAGGAATCATGGGAAGAAAGGGATTATTTAAACTTATTTTATTATTTTCTTTATTTGGTAGAGGGTCAAATAATTTAAACTTTGGTAGATACTTGTAACGAAAATTTGAATATATATGATTAATGGTACGATTATTATAAAGAGAGGCTTATCATACAAAACATAAGAGACAATCCAAACCATCGATTTGTAAGATCAATGGATTAAAATGATATGGAGCCAGTATTTTTTATACAACAATTCTACAAATGAAAACATAAATTGAAAAAGGTAATATAGTCTTTTCTTGCATGACATACTTCCCCGGATTTTCAAACTGTAATAACTTTTTCATACAATAATTAAAAAAATATACATCATTGAAAAAATAAGAGTACATTTGTATATTACGAATAAAAAGTAGATATCTGTCAAAAAAAATAATAATTTGAGTAAAAGGAAAGTAAAATAGTAGTTGTTATATGACACGTTAGGTAATATAAAATATAAAATATAAACAATAAAGATAATATGACATATAAAATTAAATAAATAATATTATAATTTAAACTAAATATTAGAGTTATCTATAATTAATCAGAAGATATTAAACTAAATAATAATTACAGACTAAATAATATTATAATTTAAACTAAATAACAATTCTCAATAATTAAGCAGTAGAGATAAAACTAAATACTATTTGGTAGGTGAGTTATCTATAATTAATTTTAAGAGATTAAACTAAATAATAATTATCTATAAGAGTACAGTGGAAAAATCAAAAAATACATGGTCTAATATGTTTACAAGTCCAACAAATGATTTCTTTTATGATATAATATAGACTAAGTTATAAACCTGTGTATTACACGAGTTTAATAAATGAATTTCATATACTAAATAATTAAATAATATATTTTAAAAGCCTCATTTATTGCACATAAAAAGTTATATCTATAAGAACCATATGTATTGTATGGGTTAAATAAATGCAATTTTATATAGCAAATAAAAAAAAGTTATATCTTTTAAACCATGTGTATTATGATGTGAGCGAGGTGGATATAAATTTTAGATATATTTTAGGTACTTTTCATTCGTTTATTCAAGATTTAAATTTATAAAAACACGATATAGTAAGATACCGAGTTCGTCCAAGGACACAAGATCTTTTAATACCGGAATATCGTCGACGTCTAATCTAATAAAATTTTTGAGAAAAAGGTTGATAAAAAAGAATGAACTTAAAAAATAATAATGGAAGAAACAAATAGACAACATAGAATCACTTGATTCCGACTCACTATTTACGTATCCTTTGATAATTTTCATGCTTTGGGTTTTTCTAAGAGATTATCTTAGGTATAGTGGTATGCTCGTCCTTTGGAGGCGACAATACCCTCAGCCATATTAGTCTGAGTCAGCAGGGATATAGTCCCGCAAGTCCGGAATATTGAAAGATAATTAAGTAAGTTATTAATGCAAAATATGGCTTGTCTCACTTTTGGAGGCAACGCTACCATCGGCCATATTGGTATGAGTCAGTAAGGATACAGTCCAGCAATGCTAGTTTAAAGTTTTAATAGTAGTTTATTTATAAGAGATTCAAGCCGCTCTTACTTCCCCCGATTTGATGCTATCTACCTCAAAAGAAGTCCTAATAATCTGAAACAAGTTCTCGCATGATCTATACTGAACGAGGCAAAAGTTTTACCCAAACCACCCTTCTAACCCCCTTCTAGGAAGTTAACACACTTTATATATATCGTAAACGCACGAATGAGTGAATCAACGAAACATGAAAAATGATAGAATGTCACACCCCGGATTTCCACCCAATCCAAACACGTGGAGCAAATCAGGGTGGGGAATATCGTGACGTAAGTTGATATCATCATAGTCAAGTAAACACAGCACACCGGAAGTCTTGGAGTTAAATTACTATTACAAACCAAATGTTCAAAGTACAAAAATAATATACAAACGACTTGTAATAGAAAATCCACAGGCGGATCGTAAAATGTGCAAATATGTTTAGGGCAGATCTAAGGATTTGCAAGATCCTCTTATATCACTACCGAGCAGCTTCCAGCCTATTTCGTATTGTACCTGCAAGCTTAGTCTTTTGAAAATACGTCAGCTTTCGCTGGTAATACACCCGACTGACTCATTTTGAAAACATTTGAAAATGATTTTAAGTGCACATGGCACAAAATCTTTTATAACTTGGGAAAGTTACTTTGTCAGGTGTATGCCTACACCCCGCACTTAGATCGTGGCCATCATTTAATGTAATATGCTGAGGATATCCGGGACACGGTGGTTAACCCCCGATGTTTAAGTTATCAAACAAAACTAATTAAAATGGAATATGCGGATTTACTAGCCACAATCCGGCATTCGATTGATCCCATTTCCGAACAAGCGGTAATAGTTTACCGTATCTCAAGCCCGTATAGGGGAAATAAGTCGAGAGTATTTACCTGAGCTAGTCTTGGCTTAAATGCAAGATTTTTAATATCTCAGCTGTACACAAAATGAACTTAGTGCAGACAGCATTTACCGGAAGGCTCTAGTATGTATTATGGCATAAGCAAACCAATTAAAATGCTAACGGTCTTATTTAAGTCATAGACTTAGATGATCAATAACGGTAAAATACGCTAGATTAAGCGATGACCGGATAGAATGTAGTTTAAATCCAACAAGTACTTTGACTTGCATAATATGGGTAAACCATAAACGTTCTGGATTTTGAGACTTAAATGACAAGATTAAACCTGTTTCGTTTAATTTCCGTAAACTAGTGACATATACGTAAATGTGCGCATAAAAGCGATATCGGGTACCCGGATAAGTCATGGATAAGTTCTATATGTCATCATATTTTAAATAAGTTGTAATATCAGTAGGATATCAGCTTATATGCTCGTTAAGGTTTTAAAACGAAACTGTGCCTCATAAGGGTGTTTTGGTAATTATATACCGTATAAAAGGAACCTGAATGTATTTTATTTTTATAACCATAAGTATTTTAAAAAATAGTTAAATTATAATATAATATCAGTAGGAACATGATAATATATGTATTTTATCATTTATGACCAAACTATGCACCGGATGGACATTTTGGTTATTTTACACATAGTTTTATAAATTATTTGGGATTCTGGATTTATATCATGTACCTACTGTAAAAATATTTAAAATAATGTTTAAAGTCAGTAGGAAACAAGTCTTGGTTGATAATTATGGTTTAAGACCATACTATACGCCAAAACGGCGCTTAAATCGTAAAATGAGATTTGTGCGATGTTCAACGAAAACTGAAGTTAAAATTAGGTTTATATGTTTTAGATATGTTATTTAATATAACATGTCAGTAAGTAAAAGATTTGATATGAAAAGTTATAGTTAAAACCATTTTATGCGCCACAAGGGCGTTATTGTCATTTTTGACATAATACAAGAACTTGTATGTAAACTTAGTACATAATCTGTTTTCACATCCCAAATAATCCTACTTATGATATTACATCAGTAGGTAATTCATTTTCAAGTTCATTATCGTTTAAAACTTATTTTACGTAAAAAGGGCATTTTTGTCAAAATGGCATAATAACGGAACTTTGCATAAACCCAGATTCTGATTATGATCTTGTAATATAACCTCAGGGGGTTATGGTAAATCGTATTATGATCATAATGCAACCTTAGATCAGTAGCTAACTAATCTAAATCGGGTCAAGATCGAAAGTCAAAGCAGAAGTCAAACTTTGCGACTTTCGGTTGAGAACCGACCCTAAACTGAAATTGACAAGCCGAACATGTTCTTGCATGTTCTGATAATTATTACCAACTTGTTTAAGTTTCATAACATATATAAGCTCAGATTATAATCTTTTCGAAAAATGGCATGTTTGACTTTTTAATATTAATACATTGACATGTCAATTGGTCTAGTAAACATGATCTTTAGGAGGTGCTCTTAATAGGATTAACACCTACCTTATTACGATCACTTAGCCATGTTCGTTATGAACAATGGCTGGACCATAATGGTCTTAACCGAAAGTCAAGACGTTTTCCGTAAAACGCTTGACTTTTGGCTATAAAAGCTTATAAACAAAAATGCAAGAGAAAGGAACACTTACAAGTGATTCCTAGGATGAAATAGAACTAAGTTGAATGCTCCTTTCAGTTAGGAACTTCCAGACGAGAGAGATAGAGTGAAGAATAAGAAAGGTGCAAGTTCAAGTGGTGAACCTTGGCACCTATTTATAGTTGGAGAGCTAGAAGGAGGTGATGCCAGGTGTTAAGGGGTGTTAGAGGGAGCTTACAAGTGTCCTAAAATATGGCATAGCAGTTTGGAAGTCCATAGTTTCGAATCAAATGGTTTTTGGAAACATGTGTGGAGGCCAAGCAATTTTTCTGCAGATACAGGCCTATGCCTCTCGCGCCCCGCGAGCGCCCTATGGTAACTTTCAAAGTTTTTCACTTTTGGCCCTGAACTTATAAAACCTCCTAAAACACCTTTACAGCATATTTAGCCCTCCTTAACCAATATTTGGCGTACCCGGGAGTATGCCCGGACATCGTCGAGCTCTCGGTTCGTTAAAGGTCACTCAGAGGTATAAATTAACATGTTGAGACTTTTAACCCCTCCATTATCCAACTTTTACATAAATACAGAATTAATCCCTCTCGTCCAACAAGTGCATGTATGAGAGTTAGGACTTAGTAAAGGATCACTCAGAGGCTCATTATAAGCATGTTGACCCTGATGTCATTCAGAGGCTGGGCATGTTGACACAAATGGTAACTCAGAGGCCAAGTTTAAGCATGTTGACACTAAGGGTCACTCAGAGGCTAATATTCAAGCATGTTGACACTAATGGTCACTCAGAGGCTAGTTTTTAAGCATGTTAACACTTATGGTCACTCAGAGGCTCAGTTTATGTATGTTGACATCAGAAGGTCACTCAGAGATTTTTTTTGAGCATGTTAACACCTTTAGTCCCTATTAGTCTTTAAAAGACTTATTATAAAAAGTAATGACACATGTCACTATATTATTGGACACAATTTTATGAGGTGTTATATCCTCACCCCCTTAAAAGAAATTTCGACCTCGAGATTTATTAAAAAAGATGGGGGTATTTTTGTCGCATAGTGGGCTCAACCTCCGATGTATACTCGGGACCTCGAAGGGCATCCCATTTAACTTTAACTATAGGTATCTTTTTCCTTCGGAGCTTCTTAACCTGTCAATCCTTGATCGAAATTGGTGTCTCAACGAACCTCAGGTTTTCATCAATTTCCACATCATGATGTGATATTGCTAGCGACTCATCGGCTAGACATTTTTTAAGGTTAGATATTTGGAATACATCATGAAATCCACTAAGCTCCTCTAGCAGCTTGAGCTTATAAGCTACAGCGTCGACACATTCAATTATCTCGAATGTGTAAGGGGGAATCGACTCTCCTCCGATGAGCACCAGACCGATCTGACTCAACTAAAAGAGGCGGAATTCAATGTTAGTGAGTTTGACAAACAAACAAGTGAGATATACTGCTTAAATGCCTTGAATTGTATTGATAAACGTGAACAAGTACATAGCAAGTAAACAGTTCGACAGGGCTTCGCAAGGACTAACAGATCCCAGTTACTGACATAACACTCCTTTATTTATAGGTCGACATGACTCGCATATGAGAGTGTGTAACTAAGTGTGAATCATGCGAGTGATGTCTCGTACGAGTGACAGAGTGTCACTCGTACGAGTCATGAGACTCACTGTACGAGTCATTCACTAAATAAAGTAAAACTTATATTAACATATACAAACTGATATTCTAAGCCCTATATACATAAATGACATATCCTAGACGTAGGCAATAGACATTATGCACCAACAATCCTCGTTCTTAACCTTCAGCTGATGATATCCTGACCTTAAATCAATCTTAGAGAAATAGCAAGCACCTTGAAGTTGATCGAATAAGTCGTCGATCATGGGCAAAGGATAAAGATTCTTGATCATTATCTTATTTAGCTCACGGTAATCAATGCACATCCGTATTGAGCCGTCCTTCTTTTTAACAAAAAAAAATAGGAGCTCCCAAGGTGAGGAACTACTCTAATAAAGCCTTTCTCTAAAAGTTCATCTAATTGTATCCTTAAATCCTTCATCTCCGTTGGTGCTAACCGATATGGAGCTCTAGCAACAGGTGCTGATCCTGGTAGGATGTCGATCCTAAACTCCACTTGCCTATCTGGAGGTAAACCTGGTAATTCTTCAGGAAAGACATCGGAATACTCCGAGATAACTAGAAGGTCTTCAATATTTGGCTTGGGCTTGTTGATAGTTAATTGTGCCACGTAAAGGACACAACCTTTCCCAAAACACTTGGATGCTTTAAATAACGACACTTTGTCTGGCAATCCATAGTGTGAATCTACAAGAATGGTGATCATTTCACTAGATGGGGTTTTAACCTCGATGAGTTTCTTATCACAGGAAATGCGGGCTTGGTTATGGGATAACCAATCTATGCCTAAGACTACATTGCACCCCGCCAATTTCATTGACAAAAGAGGGATAGGAATAGAATGATTCTTAATAGATATAAAACATCCATCAAGAATAGAAGATGTTGTTTCTATGGTTCCATCAGCAAGTTCTACCTTGTAAGTTATGTCTAGAGTTCTTATGGACAAGTTTAATAGTTTACTAAACTTATGGTCTACAAAAGATTTATCTGCACCCGAATCAAAAAGAACTCTAGCATATACATCATTGATGAGGAATGTACCTGTTATGACGTTATTTTCATTAACGGCCTCCCTTGCATTCATCTGGAAGGCACGAGCATTCCCTTTCTTAGCCTCTCCAGGCTTTGCATCATTATTTATGGGTTCTTAGGGCCGTTAAACTTAATATGCCCCTTTTCATTACAACCTTAACAGACGGCATTCTTAAGATTGTTGCACTCTATGGTCTTATGCCCCTTTTTCTTACAGATACCATAGGGTTTAGCCTGTGAATCAATTCTACACTGCCCCCAATGCCTACAGTTGGAACTTTTACATGTCGGCGTTATGCCCGACTTATCTTGGTTCCTTCTGAACCCAAATATCCCTTTATTTATCTTATTAAATCTTTGGGAGTTACCATCCTCTCTTTTCCTTTTCATGTTAGTCTCAGCTTTAACTGACTTTTGCTTCACCAAATCTAAGGTGAGGGAGAGAGATAGGTCAACAGCAGACCCGTAGGTATTAGGCTAAGCAGCCTTTATCATGTCTTTATCTCTGGCGCTAACCCATTAATGAAACGCGTAATGCATTTGGGTTCAGGGGTGATTAAATAGGAAACTAATATAGATAGGGAATTGAAGTTAGAAACATATTTTCTACAGTCTAGATTCTTCATGGTGAGAGTCAGAAAATCTGACTCTATTTTCTCCACCTTATGTGGAGGGCAGTACGTCTCCTTTACAAGATCAACAAACTTGGACCGTCCCAAGTTGTACAGGTGTACCTTACCTGTTGATTGGATCATAGCCTTCCACCAAATCAGGGCATCGCCCTTAAAGGACTATGATACATACTTAACCACATCCTTATCAGCACAACCGCTGATATCCAGTATCGTTTCCATTTCATCCAGCCATTTCGAGGCTTCTACTGCTCTTTTTTCTCCATTGAAATCTCGGGGTTTACAGGAGACAAAATATTTATAGGTACATCCGTCTTTAGGAGAACGTGATCTATCATTAAATTTAGTTTCTTTGGTTCACTCTTCGCATTCGAAGAGTGAATTGAGCTCTCCTTATGAGCTGAGGATGGTGGAATAGATAAAGGTCTGGAGCGAGTAGCGCTCGACTCCTTAAGTTTTTCTATGGCCTTTTCCATGGCCTTTCCAACAGTTGTATCAATGCGAGCTTGGAAAACATTGTTATTAATGGCTATGTTTTCGGCGTTGTTAGAGTTAATATCTCGGTGGCTACTTTGCACCTCGTCCGAGTTAGCCATTCTTGAAGCTTTGGTTCTAATCACCAAATAAAACTTCTCTTAGCCATGGTAATAATAACCATATTGGCTTTAAAATTTGGATGTATAAATCCATCTCCTATTCAAACTAGTGTGAATAACATCATAGCTCTTAGGCTTATCGTATCTATATTTGGCCTAGGACTCAAAAGGGACCATCAAAGGAAAATTACAACCTGGACGTAGTCCATATATTATTAGACAGTGGATTGTAATGTCACAACTGTCATTGTCATTAGACAATTATATGTAGCTCATAGGCTTGTCATGAAGGATGTTAAAATATAGCTCATAGGCCTGTCACTAATGGACATATAGGTATGGCATGTTGGCCTGTCACTTATGGACATATAATCTAGCACGTTGACCAGTCAATAATGGACATATAATATGGCACGTTGGCCTATCACTAATTGACATAAAATATGGCACGTTGGCCTGTCACTAATGGAGATATAATCTGGCACGTTGGCTTGTCACTAATGGACATAACATATGGCACATTGGCCTGTCTCTAATGGACATATAATCTGGCACATTAGCCTGTCACTAATGGACAAAATATGGCACTTTGGCTTATAACAAATGGACATATAAATATGGCACGTTGGCCTGGCACATTGGCCTACATCACTAATGGATGTCAATATTATCATCGCATGGATGATATTACCCAGGATCATATTGATCACATAGGCAATATGATAGGTTTTAGAACATAGTCCATCACCTAGATGTTTAGTGTGGTTCCTTAAGTCACACTACCAGGAGTGTGAACATTCCTAAATATTAACATAAGAGTACCTTAATGGTTGATTAATGGCCCCGGTCTCATTGACCTTATCGACTTGGAGGCTTGAACCTAGTCCATAACCTCTAGATAGAAGGATAGCTCCCCTTAACTATCATGATATAAGTCTCTTTTATTCTTAACTATCATTTATAAGTTTGCCAAATATGTGTCTGTGTCACTTGGCTAATCAAAACCATTAAGATTCTTTTGGAATCATATAACAGAGCGTAAATTTCTAGTAAAATCGAGACATTCACTTGAAGAGGATAATACATATATATAATTCCAAAATATTTCGTTAAATGATGATAGAAATTACAACATTAAAAAATGAAACAAATTGTCCATGCAAAGACTAAAAGAAATAACAATGTCCATGCAGGGACTAAAGAAATAACAATGTCCTTGCAAGGACTAAACATATTAATAGTAGAGACTTCACTCGTCCTTCTTCCCTTTAACAAACTTGGAGAGCTTCTTGAAGAACTTATTCGTCTTCTTCTTCGTTTTCTCCGCTTGTTGTTGCATTTCTTTCATTCGTTCTAAGGCCTCATTGATGGCCTCAAGTGGCGGTGGAGGTTGTGGTTGTGGTGTGGCATAACAGGATACTGGTACCCATAGCTTGGATATCCAGTAGGTGGATAAGCAGGTGGCAAAGGAGACGGCTAAAGTGCATTATGCATGACCGCTTGCATATAAGGGTAATGCGATAGCTCCTAAAAATTACCGGTGTAGATGGGTAAAAAGGATCATATCCAGATGTATCTCAGATATGTTGGGATAGGGTTGTTAAAACCTGATGGTTGTGGTTCAACCACTGGTGATGGTGTTGGTTCCACCACAGGTGAAGCATTGGAGGGTCCACCCATTTGTAGGTCCTCTTGAATGGTAGGGTAAGGTTTGGGTAACAGTGGTAGCGGAACCCGAACATTGACCTGCACGTACCGACATACGCGCTCCTCGTTTCCTCCTTGGTGTTCAGGTGGCGGCTGATGTTGTTCCATTGAATCCATGTGAACATCTTCTTGTACAGGAGGTGTTCGGGAGTGATGGGAAGGAGTGGTACCAAAGGTAAATTAGTTCCAATATTGGTCCCATTCATTAGGACCTTGGTATGGCGATCTGGCGTAAGAGTTCGAATCGCTTGAGATTTCAATGGGATGTGTGTGGATTCTGACGGCGGCATTTCTGGATCGGAGTCCTCGTCCATGGGATTGGGTTGATCCAACTGATTCTGATCAGCTGGGGGTGTGTTGAAGTAATGATTCGGGTTAAATTCATCTGATATGGATGATGAGAGTGATGTGATTAGTGTGAATGGTATGAGTGGTACGAGTTTCGGGTATGAGTAGGTGAATGTCTAGATAGGGGCCAGGAATCCCCCGAATCCTCATAGGGATTTGAGTGATGGGGTTGTGAAGGGATGTGTCCTAATGGTCCTCCCCTCATTGGTCCTTTACCTCTTCCTCGTACTCTTGGCGGCATTTTCCGGTTAAAATCAAATAAAAAACAATACTAATAACTTAATAATGAGATGAGTAATCCTAGGTCAAACCCTAGACTCAGAAGTCTAAGGAATGTGCTTAGTGTAAGTTTGAGATTAAACACAAGAAGGCTAGTGTTTAATTCTCCCAAACGTTGGCTCTGATACCAACCTGTCACACCCCCGATTTCCAACCGACCCAAACACCGGTGGGCCCGGGTGGGAATATCGTGACGTAAGTTGATATCATCTTAGTCAATAAAACACAGCACAGGGAAGTCTTGGAGTTAAATTACTATTACAAACAAATGTTAAAAGTACAAAAATAATATACAGACGACTTGTTATAGAAGATCCAAATGCGGATCGTAAAATATACAAAAATGTATAACAGACTTTAGGGCAGATCTAAGGATTTGCAAGATCCTCTTATATCACTACCGAGCAGCTTCCAGCCTATTTTGTATTGTACCTACAAGCTTAGTCTTTTGAAAATACGTCAACTTTCCCTGGTAAATACACCCGACTGACTCATTTTGAAAACATTTGAAAATGATTTTAAGTGCACATGGCACAAAATCTTTTATAACTTGGGAAAGTTCTTTTGTAACCTTGTTAACAGATTCACATGTTTGTCCATACATACAGGGCCAGTACGGAGACCGAGACATGATTAACGTACTCACCACTTAAGAACTCACGAATGAGTTATCCACAACTTTGTGGGTAAAGATTTTAGCATGAGCTCTGTCAGGTGTATGCCTACACCCCACGCTTAGGTCATGACCATTATCTAATGTAATGAGCCGAGGATATCCAGGACACGGTAGTTAACCCACGATGTTTAAGTTATCAAACAAAACTGATTAAAACGGAATATGCGGATTTACTAGCCACAATCCAGCACTCGATTGATCCCATTTCCGACCAAGCGGTAATAGTTGACCGTATCCCAAGCCCGTGTATGGGAAATAAGTCGAAGTATTTACCTGAGCTAGTCTTGGCTGAAATTCAAGATTTTTAATATCTCAGTCATACACAAAATGAACTAAGTGTAGACAGCATTTACCGGAAGGCTCTAGTCTAGATTATGGCATAAGCTAACCAATTAAAATGCTAACGGTCTTATTTAAGTTATAGACTTAGACCGACTAGCGTACATGATCAATAACGGTAAAATACGCTAGATTAAGTGATGACCGGATAGAATGTCGTTTAAACCCAACAAGTACTTTGACTTTCATAATATGGGTAAACCATAAATGTTCTGGATTTTGAGACTTAAATGACAAGGTTAAATCCGTTTAGGTTAATTTCCGTAAACTAGTTACATACATGTAACCGTGCGCATAAAAGCGATATCGGGTAACCGGATAAGTCATGGACAAGTTCTATATGCCATCATATTTTAAATAAGTTGTAATATCAGTAGGATATCAATTATACGGCCGTTAAGGTTTTAAAACGAAACTATGCATTCATAAGTATTCTAAAAAAAGTTAAATTATAATATAATATCAGTAGGAACATGATACTATGTATATTTTATCATTTATGACCAAACTATGCACCGGATAGGCATTTGGTTATCTTACACATAGTTTTATAATTTATTTGGGATTCTGAGTTTATATCATGTACCTACTATAAAAATATTTAAAATAAGTTTTAAACTCAGTAGGTAACAAGTCTTGGTTGATAATTATGGTTTAAGAACATACTATGCGCCGAAACGGCGCTTATGTCGTAAAATGACGATTTGTGCGATGTTTAACGAAAACTGAAGTTAAAATTAGGTTTATATGTTTTAGATATGTTATTTAATATAACATGTCAGTAAGTAAAAGATTTGATATGAAAAGTTATAGTTAAAACCATTTTATGCGCCACAAGGGCGTTATTGTCATTTATCGACATAATACAAGAACTTGTATGTAAACTCAGTACATAATCTGTTTTGACATCCCAAATAATCCTACTTATGATATTACATCAGTAGGTAATTCATTTTCAAGTTCATTATCGTTTAAAACTTATTTTACGTAAAAAGGGCATTTTTGTCAAAATGACATAATAACGGAACTTGTGCATAAACCCAGATTCTGATTATGATCTTGTAATATAACCTCAGGGGTTATGGTAAATCGTATTACGATCATAATGCAACCTTAGATCAGTAGCTAACTAATCTAAATCGGGTCAAGATCGAAAGTCAAAGCAGAAGTCAAACTTTGCGACTTTCGGTTGAGAACCGACCCTAGAACTGAAATTGACAAGCCGAACATGTTCTTGCATGTTCTGAGAATTATTACCAACTTGTTTAAGTTTCAAAACATGTTTCATAACATATATAAGCTCAGATTATAATCTTTCCAAAAAATGGCATGTTTGACTTTTTAATATTAATACATTGACATGTCAATTGGTCTAGCAAACATGATCTTTAGGAGGTGCTCTTAATAGGGATTAACACCTACCTTATTACGATCACTTAGCCATGTTCGTTATGAACAATGGCTGGACCATAATGGTCTTAACCGAAAGTCAAGGCATTTTCTGTAATACGCTTGACTTTCGGCTATAAAAGCCTATAAACGAAATGCAAGAGAAAGGAACACTTACAAGTGATTCCTAGGATGAAATAGAACTAAGTTGGATGCTCCTTTTAGTTAGGAACTTCTAGAGGAGGGAGATAGATTGAAGAATGAGAAAGGTGTAAGTTCAAGTGGTGAACCTTGGCACCTATTTATAGTTGGAGAGCTTAGAGGAGGTGATGCCAGGTGTTAAGGGGTGTTAGAGGGAGCTTACAAGACGTGGTCATAGCAGTTTGGGAGTCGATGGTTTCGTATCGAATGGTTTTTTGGCAATACGTGTGGAGGCCAAGCAATTTTTCTGCAGATGTAAGCCTTTGGCGGGCCACGAGAGGCCAGGCCTATGCCTCTCGCGAACCTCGAGCGCCCTATGGTCACTTTCAAAGTTTGTCACTTTTGGCCCCTTAAAATATAAAACCTCCTAAAACACCTTTATATCATATTTTGCCCTCGTAACCAATATTTGGCGTACCCGGGAGTATGCCCGGACAACGTCGAACTCTCGGTTCGTTAAAGGGTCACTCAGAGGTATAGATTAACATGTTGACACTTTTAGCCCCTCCATTATCCAACTTTTACATATATACAGAATTAATCCCTCTCGTCCAATAAATGGCACGTATGTGAATTAGGACTTCGTAAAGGATCACTCAGAGGCTCATTATAAGCATGTTGACCCTGATGTCATTCAGAGGCTGGGCATGTTGACACAAATGGTCATTCAGAGGCCAAGTTTAAGCATGTTGACACTAATGGTCACTCAGAGGCTAAGTTTTAAGCATGTTGACACTAATGGTCACTCAGAGGCTCGGTTTATGCATGTTGACATCAGAAGGTCACTCAGAGACTTAGTTTGAGCATGTTGACACCTTTAGCCTCTATTAGTCTTTAATAGACATATTATAAAAGTAAAGACACGTGTCACTATATTATTGGACATGATTTTACGAGGTGTTACAAAAATAAAACTCACTTTCAATATAAAAACTATTTATTAAATTCATTAATACATACCCAATTAAAATTTTACCAAAGCTACGAAATCAAAAGTAATACATAAATAAATTTTCTTCACCAAATGATGTAAGAGATTAGCCAAGCATGGCCTTTGATTGACAAAAACTGTTACGACCAACTATCTTGGATCCCGAGACTACTACACACTCTAAGGTGGAAAATCGATGAAAGTGGTGAATGACGATGGTATTATGGTAGTGGAGTGGTGGCTGGTGTGAGAGAAGTGGTTTGCCAAGCGATTAGTTGGAATGGAATCAAGCACCCCTATTTATAGCTAGAAACAGTGACCTCACACGTCCCCGTGCCTAGAGGGACGTCCCCGTGCCTCCCTTCTTCTCTATCTTCATTTAATTTTATTGTCAGATCAGCCTGCTACACAGCCTTGTGCGTCAACGGCACGGCCCCGTGGCCATTATACTTACTATACTATCCTAGATATGCAAATCTGAAAGTTGACCACGACTGGTGCCAATGGGACACGGCCCCGTGCTAGTCTTCTGACTTGTTGTTTTTGTCTTTGGGTTGAAGCTTGGTGGGTTGGTTTAGTATGTTGTCTTCCCGTTTTTCATATTTATGCTGGATTTTTTCATTAATTTGTTCCTTTTATACATTTAAGCTATTTTAATCCTGAAAATTAAAATTAAACAAAGAAACACACTTTTTCCAACAATAGTTCTAAAAGGAATCGCTTTTATAACGTATTTGATATAATTTATATGTTGAATTTGAAGCATATCAAATACCTCCACCCTTGAATATTTGCTTGTTTTCAAGCACAAGTTTTTAATTATTTCTTACACCCCAAATGGAATTAGTAGAGAAGAAGTTTTTAGGTCTTGTTTGTAGAGTGTCGGGAATCCAAGTTGTTTTTATTCTTGTTTTTATATTATTTAAAATCCTATTCGTCATGATTTATTTAGAACACTCTTAAGAACATTAAATATTTTTGGGTATAACATGTCTTTATAAATTCTATTTAGTTATATACAACTTCACACACCTCACAAGTGATCACTCAACACTCGACCGTAAATGTATAAGTGAAACGCTTGAGACCGGTATGGATCTTATGCCTACCATATGCTTGATAAGCAATAAACCTCCTCCTTTTAAACAAAATCTTTGCAAATATTAAAAGAACTTTTATAATGGTAGGTTTTTGGTTAGGTGTAGGGTAGTTTTATTGAAAATGTGGCTAAAGCGTAAAACATCGGTTTTCCTTTGAAAATTTATTTATTTGTGACTTAGTTATATATTTATAAGCAATAATATTTTATTTTGCTTATTTATTTCTAGTAGTAAGAGATGGTTCTTTTTTTTAATAAAACTAAGTCACCTTTTCTCTTTTATTTTTCAAAAGAAGTGCATTTTACTAAAATAAGGGGTGTGATGGGTAGCTTGTACAAAATGGTATTTTTGCGGGTTTTGAAAAAAAAGGTTTACGCTCAAAAGTGTTTAAATAGGGGTATTATTTTGTTGTTTTTTTGTGTGGAGATAAAGAGAAAATAAAGTTGAAGATGAAAAAGAGGGTTTAAAATCCTAATGCCTCCATCATTTAATAACTTTGATTTGTTGGTAAGGATTGCGAATGTATTGTCTTGTCAAGTTCTGGATTTGTAAGAAAAATCGGCTATTCACACAAGAAACGAAAAATGAGCATTAGTAAAGATATAAAACTGAATGCTCGGTAAAGGCTCAAAACTCACTTTTTGTGGGAAAAGGGGTATATGTGCGAAGATGTATATACTATCAAATTTTACAAAGAATTGTAATGCCTTTTTATATATTTTTCTAGTATGTATCTTTTTATCACGGCGGTATCGATTTTAAAATTTATAAAAACTTCAAAATTTTTAGATCTTGGTTTCTAACTTAAACTATAAACAAGACAAAAAATATTGTTTTTGAAAAAGATTTGGGGTGATTTAGCGTTTCCAAGTCGAGTTTTGTTTAAGGCTCATTTTTTAGGACAAACAATTTCAACTTTAGCTTACCCCCCCCCCCCCCCACACACACACTTAAATTACACATTGTCCTCAATGTGTCCAAAATTGGTTGGAATTTATTAAATGTGTAAAAGTGGGATAAAAACAAAAAAATTAGAAAACCAGGCATTGACACGGAGCGTGGTAGGGCAGCACGGCCCATGCCACAAAGTGCCAGTATCAGTTTTCTAATAAAATATTCAGAAGGTAGACACGGGGGCGTGCTATGATGACACGACCCCATGTCAAAAAGTGACAGTAACGAAAATTTTCCAAAAGCTTGGCACGGGAGCATGTCTATGGGACACGGCCCCGTGTCTTTGTTCCAGAATCAAAAATTTGGTCTGCAGACTTGGGTCACAGGGGCGTGCTTACCTAACACGGCCCCATGCTGCACTTACTGTTATGAAGATTTTGACTCGGGAAAAGCCTGTTCACGTGCATGGGGTGCTGGTTTAACGTTCCTTTGGCTATTTTTCATCCTTCCTTTGAGTGTAACTTATTCCTACAAGTAGATTTCTTAAAGAAAAACATTAAACTAATCATTACACTAAAATTTAAACTGATTAAGCTAAGGGTAATCCATGGATTGCCTCAATGGCGCACTACATTTATAAGGGTCCTTGGCTAGACCCAAAGTCGGTCAAATGTTACCCGAGCGGGACGACTCGCATCCCAAGTTACACACGGCGAAGGGCGTAGTATAAGCTCGAGTCTATGGCTTTGATATAACTTATTGGGTCGTCCTTTACTCTTTGTCCCACTTCAAACTTGATTTCCTTTTCACCTACCCTCAATGTTAATATTTCATTGCTCATATCCACCATAGCCCGTGCGGTGGCAAGGAAGGGTCTTCCTAATATGAGCAGGATTTCAGTGTCCTCCTCCATATCTAGGATTACAAAGTCCGCCGGGAAAACAAATTCCCCAACCTTTACCAAGAGATTCTCCACAACACCTTGAGGGTATTTTACCAACCTATCCGCCAATTGTATACTCATCCGTGTGGGACGTGGCTTTCCGAGACCAAGCCAGTTGAACATAGAGGCGGACATTAAGTTGACGCTTGCTCCTAGGTTGACAAGTGCATTGCTAATCGGTGATCCTCAGATGGAGCAAGGAATGGTGAAGCTTCCGTGATCGATTTTCTTTTATGGGAGCTTGTTGAGGAGTGTCGCCGAGCATTCTTCACTTAAGTTGACTTGTTGGATTGATTCAATCTTCCTTTTATGGTGAGGAAGTGTCTCATAAACTTGGAGTACTTTCGCATTTGGGTGAGGCCTTCCACGAATGGAAGGTTGATGTGAAGTTGTTTAAGTAAACTTACAAACTTAGTGAATTGCTCGTCGGTCTATTGCCGGAGTAAACGACCGGGTAAGGGACCAGAGGGGGTTTAGCTGGTTCGGTATTTTGGAATTGAGTGTTTCCTTGGTCATTGGCTATAGGTGTTTTTGTGGGTTGTGAGTCGTTTTGTTGGGGTGTTTGTCACACCCTCAATTTCCACTTGTGGAGTTTTACCGCGAGGCGTGTGATCAAACCAGAATCTCAGACACTAGCAGTATCGAACGACTCTATATGATTTATTTAAACGTTTTCCCAAAACATTTGCTTAACCATTCATAGTCATTTTCAAAATATCTTAGTTTCAAATTTTAGCGGAAGAATTAAAGTAAAGTAACGGGCGCCAACACAAACGCCAAAACCAAAAATCCCAAACATTATTCATAAATAGGACTCGATAAAAATGTCTTGATCAAATGCAAGTGAGTGCACCTAACGCTCCTAGTGTCCTGAGAAACATGTAAAGAAACAAGTGTCAACATTAAAGATGAGTGAGTTCACAGGTTTTTATAAGTTCACAAGTTTGGTTTAAAAGTTTGTTTTTCCCCGTTATCCCAAACCCGGGATAACGACATAGTTCCATTATTCCTAACCCGGAATAATAAATTTTGTTCGTAATTAAGTTCAATGTTAACATGTAGGTAGCGAGCCTAAAGTTACGTCAAATAAGAGTTCGCGATCGAAGCTGACTGTTGTTGCCAGGTCTATCACTGACCATGGCGAAAGTTAGGCCAAACTAATCACCCGTTGACCATTCCCGATCGGCTAGCGCGACTAGCTCGGGTGGGGCTTGTAGGGCCCAGTAGTACTACCATAATTTCCCCGCTATCTAACCCAATACTAACGATTCGAGAGTTGGTTGAGGACTTCCGTGATAAACTACTTAGTGACCATAACGTACATTAACATTAACTTAGTTACCGAGTAGTTTAACGGCGTTAATTTCGCATAACGTAAAAGATAGAGTTTTAGAGCGTATACATGTTTCTCCCCTGTTGTTCAAAACCGGATAAAATAGGGGCCGTGAACTCAACTTAAATTGCTCGGTTAGAATAACGCAAAAGAAGCAAATGGTGGGACCGCTAATCGCGTCCTAACATGCCAACCGATTTAAAGTTAGTGTGTGAACACACTGATACAAAACCCTACGCATAACTAACAAACAGTGCGGCATACTTAATAACCAATTGGAAACCACAATCATGCATGCAAAGTATCATCATACAAAATAATGATCAAACCAACTTGTCATAAACACAGATTAACTCATACAACACTTTGGTACAAACTAACGCAAGTTATCATGTTTCGGCTTGTACGCTCATAACTGAGCTGTTTTCGAGGATTTTTATAAAATAGTTCCAACGTTACAAAAATTCCAATTTTTTACAGGAGATGTCAATTAGACGGTAGAATTTTTTTTAAGTGTTTCAAACCCTAAATCTTTACCAATTACTTATAAACATTTATATACTAGGCTGCAGTCAGATTCGTCGTTTTCTGACTGCAGTCCACGATAAAAATTATTTAAAAATCATCGTTCATCCAATTAACAAAATTCCAGTGGGAGATTTCCGGAAATTCCCGTCTCCAGTTACTGTACAAATTTCGTGACCTAACCCCCTACAGACTATGAGATCCTACTCGATAAACAACCAGCAAATTCTGCAGAATTTACGCAGCTTCAGTTGCTGCACTAAATGACCACTTAAAAATAGCAAACGACCTCAGAAAAATATGAATCCGGTGCCATTAGAAGCGTTTTCAAAAATACACGTTTTAGACTTAAGAAAATCCACTTTTCGATAAATAATGATCAGGTTCTAGCCAATTGAAGTTGGCTGTAAATGTCAATCAGCAAACTGTTTTCGACTTTTATCGCATTAGAACATGTTTAAACGATCATGACGCTTAGTAATAATGATTAACAACAGGTTGACTTGTAAAATATCATCATATATATCAATATTCATGCAAACCCTAAATATTTATCATGATCTTTATCGCTAAAACGCAGCCTACAATTTTAGTATTCAACATAACATCACAACCGCAAAGATTCGCACATTCATCCGAACTAATCATAAATTACCACACTTTTTCATACTAATAATCCTACAAACACATAATCATGATCAAGATTACACAAACCCTAATGTGAATCGCAAAACAATTAAACCCTAACCTTGAAACGATGATGATTAGCGAACCGGTACAAGCTTGGAACCAATCCGGGAGATGTGGGGTTTTGCGATCGTGAGAGGGGGGCTGCCGTCGATTCTCCTAGGGATTAGGGTTTCGCCTTTTTTTTCAAAGCTACAACATGCATGTATATATAACAAGGGGAAGGGGGCGGCCGCAATAGGGGGGCGGTTTGGGTAAGTGGCTTTGGCCTCAAGTTTAGGTTAATTCCTTGGGCCGCAAGGTGTGTGGGTCGCAAGGGGGTGTGGGTGGCGGGTTGGGTTTGCTTGGTCGCGAAGTCGAAACGTTTCACAAGCTTGGTTCGGTTTATAAATAAAAGTTACTAAAATATTATTTGCGACATGGAGTTTATAAAATATTAAATCACAAACGTCTAATAACACATAGCACGTAATTTAGATACAACCCGTCTAATAACACATAGCACGTAATTCAGGTACAATCCGTCTAATAACACATAGCACGTGATTCACCCTATAGATTCACAATGTTAGTGTAGTTATTGAGAGCGTGTAAGTTAATTATCCGAATTAAATCACCGTAGGAGTGAATACCCGTAAAGTAGCGCGTTTAAGATACCTGAAAAACCGGGATGTCACAGTGTTGGTTCGTCCTCGGGTCCTACCTTTCGGTTTCTTAAGTTGATAACGTTTACTTGGGCTTTTGGATTTGTTTCAATGTTACTAGGTAAGGCTCCTTGTGGTCTTTTAGAGAAATTTTGGACAAGTTGGCTTACTTGTTTTTCGATGTTTTGCATGCTAGCCAGTTGGTTCCTTATTTTGGCTTCGATTTGTAGTAAACTTTTTGAGTACCTCTTGTCGGATTCGGATAAAATGCGAGTGATGAGGTCCTCAAGCCTTTCTCTTCCTCCTTGTTGTTGTGGTTGGAAGCCTTATTGCTCATTCCGAGGTTGTTGTTGAAAGTTGGATCATTGGCTTTGGTTTTGTTGGTTGCTCCTCCCGAATCTCTCCAACAAAAGTTGGATTGATTCCGACATTCGGTGTTAAAGGTGTTACCTTGTCCACCCGATGGACAAGGGCGGTTGTAGAGATAGTTCACCACTTCTGTTTGACTTTTCATTTCTTTCATACAAATCCAGTTTTCATGTGGTCCGCCACACATTTCACAAGCATAACCGGAACCGTTTTATTTAATTCAAGCTTCTTTATTTTTGTAGTTAAGGCTTTGATTTGGGCTTGTAAAGAGGTGTTTTCTCTACTTTGGGGGTACCCGGGGCAATTGATTTTGAACCCATAGGGGTGTGCCATTGAAAACTATTTTGAGCAATTTCCTCAATTTGATTGTAGATTTCCTCGGGTTGCCGATTCCCAAGGTGTCCCCCGGAGTTGGAATCAAGGATTTGCCTTGTGTGTGGTAAGAGTCCATTGTAGAAAATAGACACTTGTTGACAACATTCAAGACCATGATGTGGGTATTTCCTTAACAACTCCTTGAAGTTTTCCCATGTTTTATACAAAGACTCCCCATCATCTTGTGAGCAAGAGTTAATCTCGGTCATGAGTTTGGCGGATTTAGCAGGTGGAAAGTATGTGTAAAGAAACTTTTGGGCAAGCTCATCCCAAGTGTGTATGGACCCACTTGGAAGGGTGTTCAACCAAGCTTTTGCCCGGTCTTTTAGGGAAAAGGGGAACATACGGAGCCGAATGGCATCGTTGAAGGCTCCGCTGATCCAAAAGGTATCACATGTTTCCAAAAAGTTGGTAATATGCAAATGGGGATTTTCATCGGTTAGGCCACGAAAGGTGGCGGAATTTTGGAGTATTTGGATGAGATGTGGTAGAAGCTCAAAGTTATTGCCAAAAGGTGGTACGGTTGTGCCAAATTCCCAGTAGCTTAAATACGTGAATTCAGCTCATTTGAAGGCGAGTTGGAGCATTTGGGTGAATTTCTCTCTCAAGAAGCTGATCTTGGAAGCTTGGAGATTGAAGAAGGAGCCTTTAGGAGGTTGTATCACTTAATATTCAACTCATTTTGCTAATTATCTTGTCTTAAACTCTAGTATTCCACTTGTTATTCATGCACAATCTATATTACTTTACATTTGTCTTAGTTATTATGAGCCTTCTAGGCTAAACAATTGTGTTGCTTGAATTTTGTTGAAGCTAATGAACACTTGAAAACATGGAAATAGATGTGGTGATTGTTGTATGTTAATCTTCATGATGATATTTGATCTTGTTCTTGGAATGCATGTTCATGTTTAAAGTCATTATTCTTGAATGTTTGGTCATAAGTATTTACATGTAGTGTTGGAAAGCCCATGTAGAGATTATGATTGTTGAATCTTGTTAGTTTGTTGATTTGATTCATAGCATGAAACTAGGAATGGTAATTGCTAGCATGATTAGAATGATGATTTGAATATGAGTATGAATTCTTGCATTTGGATTTGGAAAGATCATATGAATGTTCATATGGATTTTATAGTTTGTGTTCATGTTTGGGTTGATGATTTAGGCCAAGGTTGTTATCTAGCATGACCATGCTTGTGATTCATGTCAAGAACTTGTTGAAGATGTCATTTACTTGAAACCAAGTTAGGGTGATTAATGTGTTGTTCATATTAGTTTTCCTTAATTTGTAGAGTTAGGAGTTTTGACAAACAATCAACTCATATTTAAAGATTAACATCAACTTAGCAAGAGAACTTTAAAGAATGAATCTTAGGTGATTAAAATGTTGTTTTATTATAATTTTCCCAGATTTATAAACTAGGAGACCTTGAATGGAAACTTAGTTGAATCTAAAACTTGCATCACCGTTAGTTTTCCTCAAATGTTGTCATATGTTTATTAGTGGATACATAATTTAAGCAACCTTTCTTAATTATTGTCCTTTATTAATTCAAATAGTTAATTGTTATATTTTCATAATAGTTAAAAAGTCAAGAAATCAATTCACCCATTGAACCAGGTTTAAAATCAACAAATATCTAGTATTGAGACACTGAGTCTACGGATTGATATCTGGTTCTTACCGGCAGACTATACTACCACCTGACGGGTACACTTGCCCCTTTGTGTGTGTAGTTGGTTTTAAGTAAAAATCATTTTTAAAACTTAATTTTTGTGAACGAAAATCATAGAAATAAAATATATTTAATTCACGCACATCAAGTTTTTGGCGCCGTTGCCAGGGACTCGGTCTTCTTAAGAATGGTTGGAGTTACTTGTTAATTATTCCTTTTTATCTTTGTGTATACATAGTGCATTGTGTTCCTTCTTTTTCCTTACAGGTCGTGGATGTCCTCAACCCCAGTTGCTGAAACCGTTGAGCCTTCTTGGAGCTGGAGCGCAATTTTCATCGAGGACTGCGGGAGCGGTCCCGCAGGGTGGCTGCCACAATCGAGGTAGACATATTGGGAGACGACACATTCCACGAGGTTCACGCAGAAATGGTAGACGAAGAGGAAACAAGGATTCTAAACGACATAAGAAAGCCTTCACTTAAGGGCTTACCTGCGAGGATCAATGCACCTACAATAAATAATAATAATAATTTCAAGATCAAATCTGGTACCATTTCGATGCTGCAGAATGCGGTTCAGTTTTATGGCAAGGATCACGAGGATCCTAGTGTCCATATTGCAGGGTTTCTGGAGGTTTGTGCCACATTCACCAGTCGTGATACATCATCGGATGCAATACACCTTCGGCTCGTTCCATTCTCTTTACGTGATGGAGCTAAGGAGTGGCTTCTTTCACTTCCAGCTGGGTCTATCACTACATGGGATCAATTAGCTGAGAAGTTCCTTCAGAAATATTTCCCCCAAAGAAAACTGCTCGGTTAAGAACCAAGATTCTTAACTTTCGTCAAGACGATGATGAGCCCTTTTATGAGGCGTGGGAGCGGTTCAAAGAGCTCATGAGAAAGGTCCCACACCACGGGTTGCCCAAGTGGCAACAATGTCAGATCTTCTACCATAGTTTGGATGGTCAACGACAGATGATGGTCGATACATATTCAGGCGGAGACATTTGTAACATTTGTCAAAAACGGGTTTTCCAAACCCGCTTCGTTTGTAATCGAATATCAAGTTATAAACGTTTCGTTGCATATTTTTGTTTATTTTAATTTTAAACGTTGCATAATTAATAAACAAATTATAATTTAAAAACTATAATTAATAAAAAGTGAAAATAAAATAAATAAAAAAAGAAAACCGGCTGCCGGGATTCGAACCCGGGTCAGCCAGGTGAGTCTAACGGCTTAACACACACACTTATAACCACTCCGCCACTTGATGTTTTCTGTTAGTTCTAGGAATCAATTAAATCTTATGTTCAACCATGAATCAACCGGTTTACGCCAACTGTAACCGTAATCGGTTTCCAAACGTCCAAAAACGTTTGAGTGTTCGCGGTTTTCTGACAATAACCGATACACCGACACCTTCAATCAATTTAGTCTTGAATGGACTTGAATTCATGTGGTGATCGGTTTTAATAACTGAAAATCTGCACTTCCTGAATTACTCCAACCATAGCCCCCTCTCGCGACTCAAACTCATCTGCAGAACCTTCAATTTCACTTTCGATCTACTTTCAGTTCGTCGGAAAAGCTTTTTGAACTCGCCGGACTTTCGCCGAAAAACCGTGTCTTCCATCAAATCAGTAAGTCTCTCAATTCTTTCATCGTCTATCAGTTGTTAAGCTTTTGCTAACTCAAACCCTTCAATCAGAATCAGTTTCAGACGACGATATCGGATAATTAACTCTCGCCGGAAAACTTCTGAAAGTTCCCAATTCTCGCTGTGAAACGGTATAGCCTTTTAAACCTTCTGGTAATTCTTGTTCAGTGCTTCAATTCCGCATCTAGCTAATCAAAATTGTTAATCTGTCCGCTCAGACGAAATCCGTAAAAACAGAGCCGACGACTTCGCCGGAATTCTGAGATAGATCGTTTCTCCGGTATGTTTACTTCCGAGATCTTCTCTGCCATTTCATTTTAGTCATTTGAATGTTTGTCAATCGAATTAAACAAGAAACAGTAGAGTAATCGTAGTCTGTGATATTGTAACGAAGAAGATGAGGTTAGGTTGTTTATAAGTTTAATATAATTTGGATATTATCTCGGGTTAGACACACAGTCCAGCGGTGGACTGTGTGCGCACATATATCACACGCCGCGAGTTCGATCCTTGACACACACGTATGCTCTGTAATAAAGATGTTTTATTTTTCTAACTGAACCGGATTAACTCACGGAAGATGTTAAGTATAATAAAAATCGGTATATTAACCAGGTTAGACATACAGTCCAGCGGTGGACTGTGTGCAATACTAACCCACAGGTCCCGGGTTCGAGACCTGTTGCACACTCCGGTTCAACGATTAAAACCCTTTTTGAAAATAAAAGAATTTTGAATAAACTAAAACAGTATATAAATATAATTAAAAACAGAATTATTTCGGGTTAGACACGTAGCTCAGTTGCTAGAGCTGCGTGCACGCGTACGGGAGGTCTCGGGTTCGAGCCTCACCCGGCGCACACTTACATTTTAGCGAACCGGTCAAACAGTCAACAGTCCCGGTCAACGGTCAATGGTCAACGCAAAAAGTCAACATTTTTTTATTTATTTATTTAATTTAAAAGTCAATTAAAAATACTTAAAAATAATGTTTTTAGAGATAGAAAATAGCCTTAAACTCACAAAAATATATATAAAAATCTTATTAAAATTATTAATAAAATCCATTCATTTACCATACTTCCCGTTATTATTTAGGTTAGTTAAGTCTCGTCGATCAATCCTCCAAACTCGTGCGCATTTCATCATCTTCAACCGAACGCACCCAATGTGAGTGAATCTCTACAAATTCCCGTTTTAATCACGTTTTTTGGGTGTACCATGTGTCTTACCATTTGTTATATTTAAATCATTGTGCATACATCATATCCATGAACAAATGTGTATTCAACTTGTATCAACTGTTTGTGTGATTATTGTTTAGATTTAATGTATCATTTTCAGTACATACATTATCATAGGCCGCCGCTCCCCATTACATTATGAGCGTGAACCGGGCGTTGCCAACATACGATCGGCTCCGTTTGATTGAGCCTTGATCGCACAGACATTCATCATAGGCCGTCCGTTCCCCATTACATTATGAGCGTGAACGTGACGTTGCCAACATATACAGTTTCATTCATGTTATATATTCATGCAAGTTGTTATGTTATTGTATGTTATTGTTTGTGGTTGTTATTGTTCTTGTTTGATTATTTACATTTGCTCACATATGACTATTGCACAATTTTTCCATGATAAAGATAACAAGAAATCAATAATAAATGTTTACCTAACAAGGTTCACTTGCCAACTTATGTTGACCCAAAAACCCCCATTTTTACACATGATACAGGTGATCCAGCTGCAGCAAGAAACACATAGGATTGGCTTAGAAGAATAAAATGGTTTAGAGCTTGGATTGTTTAGTTGATTATTTTTCTTTGAATTTGTATGAACATGTTTGAATTATTCAGGATGTAATTTTGACTTAAATAAATATGAAACATATTAGTAAATATCATGAGCTTTGGTGATAACCCAATTATGCCCCGACTCTTATTCCGCTGTGGGTCGGGTGTGACAGATTTGTATCGGAGCCATGACTATAGGGATATAGGATAGGTTATTAGACCCTTAGAGCCTATACTATAGTTGATTAGAAATTTTTAAGATTTTTTGTGTGTTACATGCAAAATTCATGATGTTTATATGTTTTATGTTTAATGTTACATTCAATGTTATGCAAGCATGTTCATAAGTACATATTATTATATAATGCCTATCATGAATCATATTCTCATAACGTATCATATCCATGAGAGCACACATCACATCATTTTCATGATTGTTTTTACAATGATTTTTGTATTTTCAAATCACATCAAAGTGAGTTCTCATGACGGGCATGTAGTAACTGGAAGGGTACAAGTACCGGTAGTCGGAACGTCCTGTCTAGGCTTGGCATTCGTATAAATCCAAAATAAAGGACCAGTTTGCCTACATGGGGACTAACGATGAGAGTACGAAGTACCTATTAGGCCAAAGCATGCTATACCGAACATCGTGTGAGCTAACCCCGCTTTGAGTTATCATTGTGTCTACACCTGGACACATTCCGACCATACATCTCGTAAACATATTTCATGGTTTTCATTCGGGTGATGCGAGTGTTAAACCGCCATTACTAATGTGAATCCTACCAAGCCAATAGTCATGGGGGCCCACATGACTATACAGGTGAAGGTATGGGGGACATTTGAGGCCCAACATGAGCAAACCCAAGACATCCTATGGATGTAGTTGCATTATTGATATTTATGTTATTTTCATTTTCTTTAAGACACATGACACCTAAAAAGACTCCATAAACTCACAATCTTCTTATGTATGTTCCTGTAGATGTCGGCTAGGCAACAACGAGGGGGTAGAAAATCAGGAAGGTCACACGAACGCTTGGCCACTCAAATCGCAAAACAAATGGCCGCGGTACTTCCTGACATTGTGGTTCAAGTATAACAAGCTCTCGCCACAAATCCCACCAATCCTCCCCAGCAAGAAGACCAGAAAATCGGCAACCCTCCTACCAACAAGTGCTCATATAAACATTTCAAGTCTTGCGATCCTCCGAAATTTGAAGGGACCGAAGGTGTCACTGCTCTCCTCCACTGGTTTGAGGAAACGGAAACACCTTCCTCAACTGCGATTGTCCCGAGGATCGCAAGGTACGATACGCAACCGGGAGACTATTTGGGGTAGCTCTTACCTGGTGGAATACTGAAAAGGGTAAGAGAGGAATCGAAGATGCAATGGCCTTAACGTGGGAGGAGTTAAGAGAAATCATGACGAGACTATTCTGTCCTAGAAGTGAGATTAAAAAGTTAGAGGACGAATTTCATTCATTGAAGCAAAAGGAGGGAGATCATACTTCCTACAATAAGAGGTTTTTAGAGTTGAACCAGATGGTCCCTAACTTGTTCACCCCAGTTTACCGCCTAGTGGAGCATTATATTCGAGGTCTTCCCTCGAAAATTCAAGATTCAGTTCTCAGCACTTCGCCAGCAACACTTGAAGCTGCTATGGAACTAGCTACTGAACTGACCGAGAATCGAATTCGCAACGGTAAATTTAAAGAGGAGAAAAAGAAAGCCCCCGTTGAGGGCCAAACTTCAAACCATTCCACCTCCTCCTCTAAGTTTGCTAACAAGAGGAAACGTAACGCCAGAAACTTCGCTGTCACACAAACCAATTACCCTATCCCTACTGCACCCATTACCCAAGTTGCCCCCTCACCTGCACCATATAAAAGGCCATACTCTGGCCCATTACCAAAATGCAACCGTTGCCAATACCATCACCTTCCTGATCATCCCTGCCAACATTGCACCGGCTGTGGTCGCGCAGGTCACACTGTTCAAACCTGTCGCATACCTCAGCGAACGAACCGCCACCAGCCCTCAACCCAAACCCACCATCAAATAATGGGTCAAGCCCAACAAGCCCTACTACTACCACCTACCCAACATTTAGCCCAATCATACTACCAACCCAACTATCCCATGGTGCAACCTATGCGGGCTTGCTACAATTGTGGAGACCCAAACCACTTTAGAAACACTTGTCCACGTTTGGTGAACATTATACATGCTCAAGCCCAAGCAAATCCGGTGAATCAAGCTAACCAAGCTCCTCCACCTGAAAGAGGAAGAGCTTTCAACATCAACGCTAATCAGGCTAGAGCTGACAGCAATGTGGTTAACGGTACGTTCCTTATCAATGGTAGTTATGCATCCATGTTGTTTGATACTGGCGCGGATAAAAGTTTTGTGTCCTTAGAGTTTGAACCCATCCTAAACCAAATTCGTGATAAGCTCATGGAATCCATAACAGTAGATGTTGCTGACGGGAAACTGATCTCATTAAACTCTATTATACGAAATTGTACTCTCACCTTAAACGATCACGACTTTCCAGTTGACCTCATTCCTATGAAGTTGGGAAGCTTTGACATTATAATTGGATATGGACTGGCTCAGCCAACATCAAGCTGAGGTTGTATGTCGCGAAAAGTTTATACGCATTCCTCTTGCAAACGGTCAGACTCTACGAATCTTTGGAGAAACCTCACCGAAAGGGCTCAGATTAATGTCCTGTCTTCAAGCTCGAAAATATCTTCGCAAGAATTATGTCGCATTTTTAACTCATGTCGTCAAAAAGGGAACCATGGAGAAGAAACTTAAAGACATCCCAGTAGTAAAAGATTTTCCGCAAGTTTTTCCTGACGACATTTCCGGACTTCCTCCCGTGAGAGAAGTCGAATTTCGCATCGATCTTATACCTGGTGCTACACCAGTTGCAAAGTCTCCTTATAGGTTAGCCCCTTCTGAAATGCAAGAGCTAGCCAGTCAATTGCAAGAGTTGACTGACAAAGGATTTATACGTCCTAGCTCCTCGCCTTGGGGTGCACCTGTCCTTTTTGTGAAGAAGAAAGATGGAACGTTTTGCATGTGCATCGACTACAGAGAACTCAACAAGTTAACGATCAAGAATCGCTATCCATTACCTGGCATTGATGATCTTCTTGACCAACTTCAAGGCGCCAGCTGTTTTTCAAAAATCGACCTTCGCTCTGTTTATCATCAACTCAGAGTACATGAAGAAGACGTCCCAAAGACCGCCTTCCGAACTCGTTATGGTCATTATGAATTCATGGTCATGCCATTTGGTTTAACCAACGCTCCAGCTGTCTTCATGGATCTAATGAACAGAGTCTGTAAACCCTATCTCGATCGTTTTGTTGTAGTCTTCATTGACGACATCCTCATTTACTCAAAGTCAAAGTCTGATCATGAACGGCACCTTCGACTCATCCTTACACTCTTAGAGAATGAAAAGCTTTACGCCAAATTCTCCAAATGCGAATTCTGGTTAAAAGAGTACAATTCCTTGGACATGTCGTCAAAGACAAGGGAATACATGTCGACCCCTCAAAGATCAAAGTAGTACAAGAATGGTAAGCGCCACGTACACCAACCGAAGTAAGATCATTCCTTGGTTTGGCTGGTTATTATCGCCGTTTCATTTCAAATTTCTCCCGCATTGCTGTACCACTCACGGCTTTAACTCATAAAGGAAAAGCCTTCATATGGGGACCCAAACAAGAAGAAGCCTTCCAAACCCTTAAACAAAAACTCTGTGATGCACCAATTCTCACTCTTCCTGAAGGTTGTGATGACTTCGTGGTTTATTGCGACGCATCAGGGCAAGGACTAGGCTGTGTTCTAATGCAAAGAGGAAAGGTGATAGCTTATGCTTCTAGACAACTCAAAACTCATGAGAAGAGCTACACCACCCACGACCTAGAACTTGGAGCCGTTGTGTTCGCTCTTAAGATATGGAGACATTATCTCTACGATACTAAGTGTGAAATATACACTGACCACAAGAGTCTTCAACATATCTTCAACCAAAAGAAGTTAAACATGAGGCAACGAAGATGGGTCGAACTCCTTAATGACTACGACTGTGAAATTCGATATCACCCTGGCAAGGCAAATGTGGTGGCCGATGCACTCAGTCGAAAGGGTTATGCGAACTCCATTCATCTTCTATGTTCGCAAATCATAACCGACATCAAAGATCAAATTCGAGAAGCCCAACATGTTTCAATAACAGAAGACGAAGTACGAAAGGAGCTGTCCTGTGGAGCTGAACTTAAAATTGAAACTAAAGCTGACGGTATTCTGTACTATCTAGATCGTATATGGATTCCTGACCACAACAACCTTCTGAATTCCTTATGAATGAGGCACACAAAACACGATACTCTATACACCCAGGAGCCGACAAGATGTATCAAGACCTTCGATACACCTACTGGTGGCCTGGAATGAAAAAGGATATTGCTGTTTTTGTTTCCAAGTGCCTTACATGTTCCAAGGTAAAAGCTGAACATCAAAGACCCTCAGGACTTCTGGTCCAACCTGAAATACCTGTATGGAAGTGGGAAAAACATAACCATGGACTTCATTACGGGTTACCTCGCACTTCTGGTGGGTATGACACTATATGGGTAATTATTGATCGTCTTACAAAGTCAGCTCACTTTATTCCAATCCGCAAAGATTTCAAGAACGAGAAGCTAGCTCGTATCTACATCAGCGAAATCGTAAGCCGACATGGTGTACCGTTAAGCATTATTTCGGATCGTGATGGTCGTTTCACTTCACGAACATGGCAGGCCGTACAAACCGCTTTGGGTACACGATTAGACCTCAGTACCGCTTATCATCCTCAAACTGATGGACAATCTGAACGCACCATTCAAACTCTTGAAGATATGCTTCGAGCATGTCTCATAGACTTCAAGGGAAATTGGGACGCTCATCTACCATTAGTTGAATTTTCGTACAACAACAGCTATCATTCAAGCATCGGCATGGCACCTTTTGAAGCTTTATATGGTTATAAGTGCCGATCTCCAGTATGTTGGCACGAAATTGGGGAAGCTCAAATCACCGGTCTAGAATTGATTCAAGAAACCACAGACAAGATCCATCAAATTCGAAACAATCTCCTAGCGGCTCAAAGTCGTCAAAAGAGTTATGCAGATAAACGACGGAAGCCTTTGGAGTTTAACATTGGGGATCATGTACTTTTAAAAGTATCACCGTGGAAGGGAGTAGTTCGTTTTGGCCAAAAAGGCAAGCTAGCACCACGCTACGTAGGACCTTTCAAGATACTCGAAAGAGTAGGACCTGTAGCATACAAGCTTGATCTACCAGAAGAACTCAACAGAATTCACCCCACGTTCCACGTATCAAACTTGAAGAAGTGCCTCGTTGATGAGAACCTCCATATTCCTCTGGAAGATATTCAGATTGATGAATCTATGCATTTTATTGAAAGACCAGTAGAGATCATGGACTTCGGAGAAAAACGTTTAAGACGGAGTCGCATTCCAATTGTTAGGGTACGCTGGGAGTCGAAACGGGGACCTGAGTTTACTTGGGAACGTGAAGACTCAATGCGCGAAAAATACCCGCATCTTTTTCCTACTACTACTACTTAAATTTCGGGACGAAATTCCTAAAAGTAGGGGATACTGTAACATTTGTCAAAAACGGGTTTTCCAAACCCGCTTCGTTTGTAATCGAATATCAAGTTATAAATGTTTCGTTGCATATTTTTGTTTATTTTAATTTTAAACGTTGCATAATTAATAAACAAATTAGAATTTAAAAACTATAATTAACAAAAAGTGAAAATAAAATAAATAAAAAAAGAAAACCGGCTGCCGGGATTCAAACCCGGGTCAGCCGGGTGAGTCTAACGACTTAACACACACACTTATAACCACTCCGCCACTTGATGTTTTCTGTTAGTTCTAGGAATCAATTAAATCTTATGTTCAACCATGAATCAACCGGTTTACGCCAACTGTAACCGTAATCGGTTTCCAAACGTCCAAAAACGTTTGAGTGTTCGCGGTTTTCTGACAATAACCGATACACCGACGCCTTCAATCAATTTAGTCTTGAATGGACTTGAATTCATGTGGTGATCGGTTTTAATAACCAAAAATCTGCACTTCCTGAATTACTCCAACCATAGCCCCCTCTCGCGACTCAAACTCATCCGCAGAACCTTCAATTTCACTTTCGCTCTACTTTCAGTTCGTCGGAAAAGCTTTTTGAACTCGCCGGACTTTCGCCGGAAAACCGTGTCTTCCATCAAATCAGTAAGTCTCTCAATTCTTTCATCGTCTATCAGTTGTTAAGCTTTTGCTAACTCAAACCCTTCAATCAGAATCAGTTTAAGACGACGATATCGGATAGTTAACTCTCGCCGGAAAACTTCTGAAAGTTCCCAATTCTCGCTGTGAAACGGTATAGCCTTTTAAACCTTCTGGTAATTCTTGTTCAGTGCTTCAATTCCGCATCTAGCTAATCAAAATTGTTAATCTGTCCGCTCAGACGAAATCTATAAAAACAGAGCCGACGACTTCGCCGGAATTCTGAGATAGATCGTTTCTCCGGTATGTTTACTTCCGAGATCTTCTCTGCCATTTCATTTTAGTCATTTGAATGTTTGTCAATCGAATTAAACAAGAAACAGTATAGTAATCGTAGTCTGTGATATTGTAACGAAGAAGATGAAGTTAGGTTATTTATAAGTTTAATATAATTTGGATATTATCTCGGGTTAGACACACAACGGTGGACTGTGTGCGCACATATATCACACACCACGAGTTCGATCCTTGACACACACGTATGCTCTGTAATAAAGATGTTTTATTTTTCTAACTGAACCGGATTAACTCACGGAAGATGTTAAGTATAATAAAAATCAGTATATTAACCAGGTTAGACACACAATCTAGCGGTGGACTGTGTGCAATACTAACCCACAGGTCCCGGGTTCGAGACCTGTTGCACACTCCGGTTCAACGATTAAAACCCTTTTTGAAAATAAAAGAATTTTGAATAAACTAAAACAGTATATAAATATAATTAAAAACAGAATTATTTCGGGTTAGACACGTAGCTCAGTTGGTAGAGCTGCGTGCACGCGTACGGGAGGTCTCGGGTTCGAGCCTCACCCGGCGCACACTTACACTTTAGCGAACCGGTCAAACAGTCAACAGTCCCGGTCAACGGCAATGGTCAACGCAAAAAGTCAACATTTTTTTATTTATTTATTTAATTTAAAAGTCAATTAAAAATACTTAAAAATAATGTTTTTAGAGATAGAAAATAGCCTTAAACTCACAAAAATATATATAAAAATCTTATTAAAATTATTAATAAAATCCATTCATTTACCATACTTCCCGTTATTATTTAGGTTAGTTAAGTCTCGTCGATCAATCCTCCAAACTCGTGCGCATTTCATCATCTTCAACCGAACGCACCCAATGTGAGTGAATCTCTACAAATTCCTGTTTTAATCACGTTTTTGGGGTGTACCATGTGTCTTACCATTTATTATATTTAAATCATTGTGCATACATCATATCCATGAACAAATGTGTATTCAACTTGTATCAACTGTTTGTGTGATTATTGTTTAGATTTAATGTATCATTTTCAGTACATACATTATCATAGGCCGCCGCTCCCCATTACATTATGAGCGTTGAGCTGTTCCCCATTACATTATGAGCGTGAACCGGGCGTTGCCAACATACGATCGGCTCCGTTTGATTGAGCCTTGATCGCACAGACATTCATCATAGGCCGTCCGTTCCCCATTACATTATGAGCGTGAACGTGACGTTGCCAACATATAAAGTTTCATTCATGCTATATATTCATGCAAGTTGATATGTTATGTATGTTATTGTTTGTGGTTGTTATTGTTATTGTTTGATTATTTACATTTGCTCACATATGACTATTGCACAATTTTTCCATGATAAAGATAACAGAAATCAATAATAAATGTTTATCTAACAAGGTTCACTTGCCAACTTATGTTGACCCAAAAACCCCCATTTTTACACATGATACAGGTGATCCAGCTGCAGCAAGAAACACATAGGATTGGCTTAGAAGAATAAACTGGTTTAGAGCTTGGATTGTTTAGTTGATTATTTTTCTTTGTATTTGTATGAACATGTTTGGATTTTGAGGATGTAATTTTGACTTAAATAAATATGAAACATATTAGCAAATATCATGAGCTTTGGCGATAACCCAATTATGCCCCGACTCTTATTCCGCTGCGGGTCGGGGTGTGACAACATTGGCACGAAAAATGCCAACGAGGCATTTGAGATCTTAGAGAAATGCGCCTTGAAGAATCAGACACAGCAGCCATCGAGAGGGAAGAGTTCTAGACAGGGAGTTCATCATGTGAATGATTTCACTGCCATCACAGCACGAATGGATGCCTTATCTTAAAAGTTTGATCGAGTGATGGAGATCCACATGAATGGTTCCTCGAGTGGGGGAGCATGTCATGTAGGCAATTTTCCGACAGGAGAGGTTTCACACGAGCACGTAGATTTTATGGGAAACCAATACCGTCCTCAGCATAATCCCTACAGCAATACTTATAATCCAGGGTGTAAGAATCACCCAAATTTCAGTTGGAAGTCTGAAGCGTCAAATCAGCATCCGCCCAGATTTGCTCCACGTCCCACAGCTCCTGGAGGATACGGTGCACCTCGGCCTCAGCAGATGCCTTCCACTAATGAACCTAGTGTGCAAGATATGTTTAGTCAACTCTTAGCCGGTCAAAATTCTCAAAGAGTCGAAAATGAAAAGCACTTCAAGGAGTATAACGGTCATTTCACGAGGCACGAGAGTGAGTTGAGAAGCCAAAAGGCTTACATGCAGACCATTGAAAACCAAGTTGGTCAGATTGCAAAGATGTTATCCGAGAGACAGTAAGGGGGCCTTCCAAGTAACACAGAGCCAAATCCGAAAGCTACTCCAAAGGCCATCACATTGAGAAGCGGCAAGATCGCTGAGCCCATCACTTCGGCTGTTCCGAGTAAGCCGGTTAATGACGAGATTGTTGAGGAGATTGAGACTGAGTCTCCAGGAGAGATGTAACTGAGGTGAGACCCAGCACGTACAGCATGTCCCAAGGAGCCAGTGAGAGAGTATGTCCCTCCCATTCCATATCTGGGGAGGTTGAAAAAGCAGGGAAGAACACTACGGTAAATTCCTTGAGCTTTTCAAGCAACTTCACATAAATCTACCGTTTGTCTAGGCACTTGCTCAAATGCCTAAGTATGCCAAGTTTCTGAAAGATATTTTATCTAACAAAAAGAAACTTAAGGAGCTTTCGCATGTGACCTTGAATGAGGAGTGTTCAGTAGTTCTTCAGAACTAACTACCACAGAAAATGAGTGATCCCGAGAGTTTCACTATCCCATGCTTGATTGGTAGTTTGTCGATCAGCAGTGCACTAGCTGATCTTGGAGCCAGCATAAACCTCATGACTTATACGGTTTTTGCTAAGCTGGACTTGGGAGAGCCAAAACCTACTCGTATGAGCATTCAGCTAGCCGATCGTTCAGTGAAGTACCCTCGAGGTATAGTTGAGAAGATGCTAGTGAAGATCGACAAGTTTGTCTTTCCCGTTGATTTTGTGATCTTGGACATCGATAAGGACAAAATTGTTCCTCTCATCTTAGGTAGGCCATTCCTTACTACTGCTCGAGCATTGATCGATGTCTGCACCGGTAGACTTACTCTTAGGGTAGACGATGAAGAGGTGACCTTTGATATAGGGAAATCCATACAGCATCCACAGAGTCATGATGATACACTCTACTTTATCGAGACTATTAACACATACGTGAGTGATCATCTTCATAGCACGTTGAGGAGGACGTTGTGGACATACACCTAATTGGAGGAAAGACTTTTGGTTCTCATGCTATGGTCCAGTCAGTCGAAGAGATGACCTGTCTGAAAGGTCATGTTGCTCCCTACGTACTGAGGTTTTTGAAGTGGTGGATCGTGTTGCTGAGCCTAAAGCACGCCCTTCAGTTGAGGATCCATCCTCAGCTGAGCTTAAGGAGCTTCCAGATCACTTGGAGTATGCTTTCTTGGAGGGTGGGTTGTCAGAAGAAGAGAAGGGTCGATTGCTTTAAGTTTTGAAGCAGCATAAAAAGGTGATCTCTTGAAAGATCATGGGTATAAAAGGGATCAATCCATCTTATTGTACCCACAAAATCTTGACGGAGGAGGACTTCAAACCTGTAGTGCAGCACCAGAAGCGTTTAAATCCGAACATGCAGGATATTGTGAAGAAGGAGGTCATCAAATTACTTGATGCAGGTTTGATATATCCGATCTCTGATTCGCCTTGGGTTACCGTGCAGGTATTTCCGAAGAAAGGAGGGATGACGGTGGTGACCAATGAGAAGAACGAGTTGATTCCCGCTCCTACTGTCACCGGGTAGAGAGTTTGCATTGACTATCGCAAACTCAATGATGCCACGAGGAAAGATCATTTTCCTCTTCCTTTCATTGATCAGATGTTAGAGAGACTGTCAGGGAGGATGTTCTTCTGTTTCCTTGACAGTTTCTCTGGCTATTTTTCAGATTCCCATCTCTCCTAAGGATCAGGAGAAGACGACATTCACATGTCCCTATGGCACATTTGCCTACTGGCAGATGCCCTTTGGACTGTGCAATGCCCCAACCACATTTCAAAGATGCATGGTGGCTATTTTTCATGACATGATCGAGGACTCCATGGAGGTCTTCATGGATGATTTTTCTGTTTTCGGGAGTTCCTTCGATCATTTTCTCGGGAATCTGAAGAGGATGTTGGCCCAGTGTGAGGAGGCCAACCTTGTGTTGAACTGGGAAAAATGCCACTTTATGGTGAAGGAGGGCATTGTGCTTGGGCACAAGATTTCACCGGCGGGGCTCTAGGTTGATCGAGCCAAAGTTGAGACTATTTCTAAGCTCCCGCCGCCCACATCCGTGAAATCTATTAGAAGCTTTCTTGGTCATGCAGGTTTTTCCTGGCGATTCATAAAGGATTTTTCCAAAATCGCCCGTCCGATGACCCAGCTTCTAGTGAAGGATGCCAGTTTGTTTTCTTCGATGAATTCCTGAAACCATTCGAGTTGTTGAAGGGGAAGTTAGTGAATGCCCCAATCATGGTAGCTCCCGACTGGGAATTACCATTTGAGTTGATATGCGATGCGAGTGATTTCGCAGTTGGGGCCATCTTGGGTCAGAGCAGAGATAAGCATTTTCACCCGATTTACTATGCGAGTAAGACCTTGAACGACGCTCAGGAGCATTATACCACGACAGAAAAAGAGCTCCTAGTCGTGGTCTTTGCCTTCGACAAGTTTTGATCTTATCTCATCCTCTCCAAGACCATCGTGTACACGGAACATGCAGCACTTCGGTATCTCTTTGGCAAGCAAGATGCTAAACCTAGATTGATACGATAGATTCTTTTGCTGCAAGAGTTTGACATTGAAATCCGTGACAAGAAAGGGGCCAAAAATTTGGCATCTGATCATTTGTCCCGACTTGAGCATAAGTTCGTGGGGCCAACATCAATGACAATTTTCCCTACGAGTTTCTTATGCGGATCGAGACAAATGAAGACTCCCCATGGTTTGCTGACATCGCAAACTACCTAGCCAGTGGCATCCTGATCAAAGGGATGACCTCTCAGCAGAAGCGGAAATTTTTTTGCAGATGTCAAGTACTACCTTTGGGATGACCCTTATCTGTTCAAGGTGGGCGCGAATCAGATGATTCGGCGCTGCGTGCACGGTGACGAGGCAAGGGACATCCTTCGCCACTATCACGAGGGACCTACGGGAGGTCATCATGGGGCGAACAATACCGCCAAGAAGGTGTTTGATGCTGTATTCTTCTGGCCTTCTATCTTTAGAGACACCCATGAGTTCGTGAGATCTTGTGATGCCTGTCAAAGGGCAAGCAATATCTTTGCACGCAATGAGATGCTACAGAACAACATTCAAGTCTGTGAAGTTTTCGATGTGTGGGGCTTAGACTTTATGGGCCCTTTTCCGACTTCCTTCAGAAACCGAGACATCCTAGTCACGGTCGACTATGTTTCAAAGTGGGCGGAAGTGCAAGCTTTGCCCACCAATGATGCTAGGGTGGTGGTTAAGTTTCTGAAGAAATTGTTCGTGCGCTTTGGTGCCCCTAAAGCATTGATTAGTGACCGGGGGACACACTTTTGTAATGCTCAGTTGGAGAAAGCACTGTCCTGGTATGGTCTGCAACATAGATTTTCTACACCATACCACCCACAGACTAGTGGGCAAGTTAAGGTCACAAATCGGGGCATTAAGCGTATATTGGAGAAGACGGTGAGCGCAAGCCGTAAGGACTGGTCTGAAAGACTAGATGATGCACTGTGGGCCTTTCGAACGGCCTACAAGACCCCTATAGGCACTACTCCATTTAAGTTGGTCTATGGGAAGTCTTGTCATCTCCATGTTGAGCTCGAGCATAAGGCGTATTGGGCGTTGAAAACTATTAACCTCGATATGGCAGCTGCGGGCGAAAACAGGTTTGTGCATATCCACGAGATCGAAGAGCTCCGAAATGATGCATATGAGAGCTCCAAGCTATATAAGGAAGGTACTAAGATGCTCCACGACTCCCGCCTGAAGGACAAGAAAGAATTTCGGGTGGGTGATCGGGTATTGTTATACAACTCGCGATCGGTGTTTCCCTACGGAACAATGGAGATAGGCCATGAGGATGGCCGCTTGTTCAAAGTCAATGGGCACAGGCTGAAGTCGTATGTTGGTGGCCCAGTGGATAAGAGTTAGGAGGTTGTCAACCTCCATCCCCAGAACAAATGAATTCGGGGTGGTGAGTCTAGCTGAAGACTTGTAACTAAACTTAGCATGTGGTTTAGGTTTGATAAATGTTTTTCTCTTTATTTGCTTAATTTATTTTTCAGGTTGCGGTTCATTCTGGACGCGGGGGATGTTGGAATGCATTGCCAATCTTCAGGTATGTTAGTTCGGCTCTTTTCTTGGTAGGAGCTGTTTCATGAGTGATCTGGATTCAAGTGATATTTTGGTTTTGTTAATTGTAATTAAATAAACTTAAGTGGGAAATATTTTTTTCCAAAAAAAAACGAAATATCGAAAAATAAGCACTATCAACAGGGTTTTCTGGCATTGTCAGACCTGCTAGTGCAGACCCATTAGCAGAACTCATAAAAGCCCATCTTCATTTTTTTTCTTTAAAACCTTCAATGCTCATCATTTGAATCCCCACAACTCACTCACAAATCCTCCACACCTCCTTTCTTCCTTCAAGAATCTGTTTTCCTCTCATCCCAAGCATCAATCCAGGTATGAATCTTTCTTCTTTTCTTGTTAGTTATTGAATATTTGGGGTTTGTTCTTCAAGTAGTTTTTTTTCTAACATTTAGGGTTTGGTCTAAATTGACCGATTCAAGCCCGTTTTTTGTGTATTTTATGTTGTCGTGCACCACACTTGACAGATCCACAAAACACCCAAGCAAAAGTGTTAAAAAATCGGGGTTTTGGGTGATTTTTGGGGCTGTTGTAGATCTGCGTTCCGTCACGCATGGTCGTGCCAAAACCCAGGCACGACCGTGCTCTTCATAAATTTAGACTGAATCTGTAAAAAGTTTTCAGAAATTCATCAAGCACGATCGTGCCATCAACACGCACGATTGTGCTCTTCATAAAATGTTGATGAATTTGCAGATCTTGCAGAAATTCAACACGCACGACCGTGGCATGTGATGGAACGATCGTACCCTTAATAAGAATTTCCAGTTTTCAAAAATTACACCCAGAAATTGGTTTAGCATGAGAGTGCTCAGGTGTGGCACGATCGTGCTTAGTGAAGAACAAACCCAGAAAAACTTCATAACTTAGTAATCTTCATAAAACTTGCTGGAAACAAGCACGCACGATCATGCCAACAGATGGCACGGTCGTGCGGACCCGTCTGTAACCCAGTTTTTGTTGGTTTTCCGCGTTGTAATTGCTGATCTTGTCTCATTCTTGCAGATAAATCATCCGTTTCTCCGATTCAGCGACAATGCCAGGGAAGGGCATTGTATTGCAAAAGTTGAAAGGTTGTGGGCTAGGAGGCACTTAATCGAGCCTATGCGGACTCTTCAAACCGTCGATCTCGACTTGCTTAGTCAGGCCGAACGGTTTGAGGATCTTATGACTCCCCCGTGGACCCGCCTCTTTGCAATGGCTGAACCCCAATATGTTGAGCTGGTCATTGAGTTTTTTGCTTCATTCAGGTTTATTTTCCCGTGCCCAGATGTTTACGAGAAATGGGTTGGTTTTAGCTACCGTCTGGGACAGAAGTGGCATGACCAGTATATTAGCAGGTTCGGGCAGATACTTTGGTTATATGTGGAAGACGAGATCGATTCCGAGCTCTTCCACGGCAGTCTGCAAGAATGGGAAGCTGATGCGGACAAAGCCGCATTCTGGGCTGAGATCACCGTGCCGGGTCACGAATGGGACCCACGACGGGCCAAGGCTACTTGGATTCTTGACCCGTTGCACCGCATAATCGAGCGCGCCATTTTTCATTTGATCGGCGGTCGGGGTGATAGCACTGGGAACATCACCAACCGTGACCTATTCCACCTCTATTGCACCATTTCGGGGTCCAATTAGTGTTGCTAAGTCTATCCAAAGGGGTGTTGGTTCGACCCCCACATCGAGGATCTGTGATGGTGCATTTGCCACCAGGTTAGCCAAGTACTACAGGATACGATTGGATGATCTTACCGTAGCGTGTGATTATAGTTTGCTTGATGTGGCACAACACACTGCCATGCATATGATTCGCAAAGTAAATGGTATCCCCAAGTGATCACGAAGAGGGCAATGTTGGTGGAGGCGATGGCATCCACATGCAGGATGCTCCAGGATTCGGGGCGGGTGAGGCTGATGGGGGAGCGGACCCTCACATTCAGATGGGTGAATTAGGCAAGGGCTTTGGAAGCCCAAACTGGGAGCATATGTTCGGTGGTTTTGGTGGAGGGTTTGAGCAGGGTGCTTACGGACCATATGAACCGTCCCCGGTGGATCTTTAGCGACGAATGGATGGGTTGGCTTTAGACCAGCAGGCGGTATGACATGACGTGGACTTGATCCACGCTGAGCAGCATAGACAGGGAAATTTTCTAGAGGATATATACGAGCAGAGTAGGCGGAGCTTCGACTGGCTCTTCGGATCACATCAACATTTGGCAAGCTCGCTCGGTCATCCTTACACACAGTCGCCGCCGCACTTCATGAGGCGATCCCGGTTTGACCGCCGGGATGATTCCGGTCCCTCAGGACATGGCAGTCGACCCTGATCTTGCAGCACATGTCATACTTTTATTTGCATTCTGTGTTTGAGGAGTGTACCATTTTGCATTATCCGTACACTCCTCCGTTTGTTGCTTTAATTTCGTACATTGTAATTTAGTGGTTTGGTTTATGAACAATGACAAGGAAGTTTTGGGTTGGGTTGTTTATTGTGATCTTTATTATGGTTGCAAGTGTGCAGTCTTGATTTGATGATGTGCTAGTTGCTGGATGGTGCGGTAGTTCGTTGGAATGTTTCGTATTACCTTCTTTCACTCCATTCTAGCCTTTGCAACGCAGGGGAGTTTTCGTATTCCCGCTTCCTCCACTGCTATACTATTGCATTACATTATGCTCATTTTTTGTTGTACATCGTGGGCGATGTACAATTCAAGTGTGGGGAGGTGGTTAAGCTTGTTGTGGTTGTCCGAAAAAAAATAAATAATAATAATAATAATAATACAAACTCTCTTGAATAGTCAACTCAACGCAAGTTTTATATAAATGCTAAAAGTTTTTGATAAATTTACAAAGGTGAACGAAAAAAGGATTTGCTCGAATAAAAGTTACCATCTAGTATTTTTTTATATAAAATTGAGCGTGAAAAATCAAGCAAAATTCCTACCTATTTGCCTTGCTTAGTTACCCAATACGCCAGTTTCCGTGAGTTATTTTTGAGCCTTATAGCTTTAGAATTATTTTTGCTCATGATTTTGCAGGCAAAGATTGAGTGCGCCGGATGACTTTTGCGATTTAGAACTTGTGTTAGGCATGCATTTCGAGAACACAAAGCAAACACATAACATAAAAATGATTGAGGCAGCAGGAAACCTTTTATTTTTAACCAATTTTGTTTATCCCTACACCCAAATCACAACCTTAGTTAAACCAATTTGAGCCTTTCCTTTTCATTTCATTTAAACCACTAAATATCACCAATTAGCCAATTTAGTCTTTTCTTTTTGAACCCACATTTTTGGTTTAAAGCCCAATCCGGTTAGACTAACTTGTAAGCCTTCTTGTATAGTTTATCGATTTATTAGTCATAACATCATAGCTTGGAGTTTTTATCTAAGTAGACGTACTTAGTTCCCTCTAAAGTGGTGAAAAAAAGAAAAAGACGTGTCGATTGGCTTTGTTAGAACAATTTCGGGGATATATCTAAGCAGTTGGCTAGCTCTCGGTTAGTTATTAAAAAGATGGATTATTTTGTTTTTCTTCACTTCAAGTTAGTCGAGCCGTCGGTCTTTAGCCGTTTTAGCCACTTTTATAAATCAATTACACCCTTTACCCTAGCCAAATTACAACCCACACAAGACCTCTTGATTTTTGTTATGTGTTAGTTAAGTGCTTAGATTTGATCCTTACATAAGCTTATGATATCGCATAGTCATTGTCTTGGCATCGAGTGTTCTAAACATACTCCTTGAATTGTATGTCTCCTATATTTTAGCCGAGTGTGTGTGAACATCGCGAGGATGTAAGGCGAGCTTGTAGGGATGTTGAGATGGATCATTGCTCATAACCATATTACACATACTTTTTGGTTTTTCCTTTTATGTCGAGTAATCCATTTTGTTTTGCCCAAGTTATTTATTTGTGCTTATATAATGATAGTTGAGATGATTGCCGAGATAGAATTTTTGTTTACTTTAGTTTATTTGAGGACAACCCAAGTTCAAGTGTGGGGATGTTTGATGTATAAGAATTTATACATCTTTTAAATGTCAAATATTCCCCATTAATGCGGAAATTCGTTGTGTTTTCATTGATCTTGATACTCATTTAAGTTGTTTGTGAAACTACAGGTCCGGACTTCGGCCCGGTGAAGAAACAAAGGCTTTTGGAGCAAATTGGAGCAAAAATGGAACATTTCAGCCAAACTGCCAGATATGACAGTGCAAAGCCTTCAGAACCCGGCACTATCACCAGCACTACCATCAGTCTGCACAAACCAAGCCAGTCCAACACTTGGCACGATCGTGCCAACCCCAAGCACGACCGTGCGCGTGCTATCACAAGTCCCGATCATCTTGTTTCTGAGATCAACTTAGTCATTTCCAAGTACGATATCGATAAGCACGACCGTGCCACACTTTGGCATGGTCTTGCCACCTCGGGGAAATTCTAGCGGGATCTTTCCGGATTTGGTATCAAACTTGGTCAACAACTCAGAAAGGCACCTGCCACTTACCAAGCACGACCATGCCAAGGATACTAATATGTATGACGAATAGGAGGCAACCAAACCTTGACGATAAGTTATCTCTGAGACACTCGTGTTAGACACAAAAGAAATCTGTAACGATTTGTTTCTATTGTCGTTCATAGTGGGGCCCGCCAAAACCCAAAAGATCGATCACTTTTGTTCCTCGGTACTTGTTTATACATTAATGGTCCCTTCGTTTAATTCTATCCGCATGTGATCTAAATATTTTCATTCTTTAAGATAATCATACCAATTGAAACTTGTATCCTCCCCGAACATTTAAAACTATAAAACAATTAAATAATAGGGGAAACATAAACTCGCAGATTTGCGTTCCGTGCAAGTCTCTATGCGATATCTGATTTTGCATTCCTTTCTCAACCTACAAGTGTTCTAATCCCATCAGACACTTAGGTTTGTGATCGTTTTCGTACAAGTATTCATCTTGAGTTCATAATAATTTTCAACAAAACTCTTAGATTAGGTGTTTACATAAAAATCTATACTTTATACCATACATAAAATCATTTTAAGTTTAAAGACTTGTTCATAACATTTTTGTTAATGGATCTTGCTAGATCTAAATATGCATGTGTATATATCTTCATTTTTATCTATGAAAATGCAAGATCTCATTTACTACATCAAGACTACTTCAAGATCATCAAGAAAATCACATAATCATACTAGTAGTTTTAGTTTTATTAGTGTTTTTCAAGTGGGTTTTTAAGTAAACTTTCAAGATGACCTTATACATTTTATGTTGTCATCATATGAGAATGTAGTAATATAGTATGAAGCTTACTACTAGCTTGAAGAACAAGATGAAGATGATGATAATATGAAGAAAAAGGTGATGATCCTAGGGCTTCCAATGCTTCTAAAGTGCTTCCCCAACCTTTCAAATACTCTATATCATCCTTGAACCTCCATGCTTACTTGATGTTCTTGAGTTTGAATTTTGAAAAAGATGAAGGTGAGGGTGTTCAGGTGTGCCGATTTTTAGAGAGAGAGATAGGAGAAGATGAAGAGTTTTGGTGTTTGTTGGGAATGAGAAATGTGGTGAAGTATTAGGATTTTTGTTTGATCATAATCTTACACCTTAACCTACACTACTCATCATCTCAAATTAACCAACACATCAAGAAAAAATGGGTGGGTGGGGGACCCACCAAAACCGTGGACAGGGGGGTTTGGTTTTTTTTAATAAAATTTTGTTATATTTTATAAACTTTGTGAGCATGGATATTTAAGTATTAGTTTTTATAAAATTTAATGATTTAACACTCTAAAGTGATGTTAAAATTTGTCCAACTAGCTCATTAGACTTATTGTTTCGTTGCTCATTAGATTTTGTATTACTTATGTAAATTTTTTACACGAATATCATTGTGATATTTTTATTGTCCAAATTTATTAATCTAGTCATCAGATTTTGTATTACTTATGTAAATTTTTTACACGAATATCATTGTGATATTTTTATTGTCCAAATTTATTAATCTAGTTCTCCGGAGTAATAAATTTGTTATTTTGGACAAAGTTTCTGTACCGACTTTATTGTCGGGTAGTTACCGAACTAGCTGTGTAATCTTAAACAATATGATTTTTATATGGATTTTTGTGTTGTTCTCAATACCCTAATTATTATCTATAATAGATAATATATATATATTATATATATATTGGATTTTCAGACAATTCTTGTTTTGTTCTGCGAAGTACTATACACTTCCGCAAGATTGTTGTATTTTTCTGCGGACCGGAAAATTTGGTGTTTATATAATTTTTCTGGACAATATTATTTGTACATTATTTCCGACTAATGTTTTTATATAATATTGGTCACAGACATACTTTATTTCTCGTTTTTGCCATGTCGGGCTGTACCGCGACTAGTACTGACATGTATAGTATGTTCGCGTTTCTGCCACCAGTCTAGGACATAGTTTTAAATTGTTTCTAATTGTGGCGGGTTTGTTATCGTACTAAGTTATGATTTTGTAATTCCTAGACTTTAAAGACTCAACTAAATAAAATCAAGTCGAAAATATGCGAAAATAAAGAATGTAATAGTTGTTTAGGCTGTACGGATTTACTGGTATTTTGCCGTGTGTCACAGTGGGCATAAATTTTAGATATATTTTAGATACTTTTCACTCGTTTATTCAAGCTCTAAATTTATAAAAACACGATATAACACTATCACTCTCTACTTCACACTAGGACAAGTGCACCCATTGTTGGCGTAGTATAGTGATGGTAAGATACCGTGGTCATCCAATAACACAAGAGCTTCTAATTTTTGAGAAAAAGGTTGATAAATAAGAATAAACTTAAATATTAATAATGAAAGAAACAAATAGACAAGATAGAATCACTTGATTCCGACTCGTTATTACGTATCCTTTGATAATTTCCATGCTTTGGGTTTATAAGAGATTATCTTAGTTATAGTGGCATGCCCCTCTTTTGGAGGCGACAATATACTCAAGCATATTGGTCTGAGTCCATAGGGATACAGTCCCGCAAGGGCGGAATATTGAAAAATAATTAAGTAAGTTATTAATGCAAAATGTGGCATGTCCCTCTTTTGGAGGCAACGCTACCGTCGGCTATAATGGTTTGAGTCAGCAGAGATACAGTCCCGCAAGGCCAGTTTAAAGTTTTACTAGTAGTTTATTTATTAGGGATTCAAGCCGTTCTTACTTCCCCCGATTTGATGTTATCTGCCTCAGAGGAAGTCCTAATAAGCTTGAATCAAGTCATTGCATGATCTATATATAGAACGATACAAGAGTTTTACCTAAACCACCCTTTTAACCCCCTTCAAGACAGTTAACACGCTTTATATACGCTGTAATGACACGAATGAGTGAATCAACGAAACATGAAGAATGATAGAATAAAACTCACTTTCAATATAAAAACTAGTTATTAAATTAATTAATACATACCCAATTAAAAAGTTTACCGAAGTTAGGAAATCAAAAATAATACATAAATAACTTTTCTTCACCAAATGATATAAGAGATTAGCCAAGCATGGCCTTTGATTGACAAAAACTCTTACGATCAATCTTGGGTCTCGAGACTACTACACTGTCACACCCCGAATTTCCAACCAAACACAGGTGGGCCCGGGTGGGGAATATCGTGACGTAAGTTGATATCATCATAGTCAATTAACACAGCACAGCGGAAGTCTTGGAGTTTAAATTACTATTACAAACCAAATGTTCAAAGTACGAAAATAATATACAAATGGCTTGTAATGAAAGATCCACAGGCGGATCGTAAAATATACAAAAAGGTGTAACATACTTTAGGGCAGATCTAAGGATTTTCAAGATCCTCTTATATCACTACCAAGCAGCTTCCAACCTATTTCGTATTGTACCTGCAACTTAGTCTTTTGAAAATACGTCAGCTTTCGCTGGTAAATAAAATTAACTGACTCGTTTTGAAAACATTTCAAAAATTGATTTAAGTGCACAAAGCACGGAAAATCTTTTATAACTTGGGAAAGTTATATTTATAACCTTGTTAACAGATTCACATGTTTGTCAATACATATGGGACCCAATATAAAGACCGAGACATGATTAACTGACACACCACTTATGAACCCACGAAGGAGTTATCCCCAAGTTGTGGGTAAAAATATTTCAGCATTCGCATCTGTCGGGTGTATGCCTACACCTCGTGCTTTAGTCATGGCCATTGGTAACTTAAATGAGCCGAGGATATGCAGGACACGGTAGTTAACCCCCATTGTTTAAGTTATCAAAAAAGCTGGTCAAAACGGAATATGCGGATTTACTAGCCACAATCCGGCATTCGATTGATCCAATTTCCGACCAAGCGGGAATAATTTACCGTAACACAAGTCCGTATAGTGAAAAAAGTCAAAAGTAGTTACCTGAGCTAGCACTTGATTTAAATGCATGTTTATTTTAACTCAGCCGTTAATCAATTAGATAAGTGCAGATAGCATTTACTGGAAGGCTTTAGTCTGGAATAATGGCATAAGCTTACCAATTAGATTGCTAACAGTCCTATTAAGTCATAGACTTAGACCAACTAGCTTAAAGGATCAAAATGGTACAATACGCTAGATTAAGCAATGACATGATATAATGTAGTTTAAACCCAACAAGTACATAAGACTTGTATGTCATGGGTAAACATTTAATATTCTAGAATTTGAGATTAAAATGATAAGGTTAAACCCGTTTCGGTTAATATCCGTAACTAGTTACATAAACTTGACCGTACGCATATAAGCGATATCGGGTAACTGAATGAGTCATGAACAAGTTCTATATGTCATTATACTTTAATAAGTTGTAATATCAATAGGATATTAACTTATATGCACGTTGAGGTTTTAAAACGAAACTACACCTTATAAGGCGTTTTGACCTTTACGTGTCCTATAAAAGGAACTTGCATGTATTCTGATGTTATGATCATAAACATTCTGGAAAAAATACTTAATTTGTGATATGCTATCAGTAAGAAGTCACACATAAGTGTGATGGTTTAAGACCAAACTATGTACCGAAAGGGGATTTCGGTCTTTTAAAAGCATAGTTTACGATATTATACTAAAATTCGTTTATGATCAGAATATTAACATCATAATATGTTAATTACATTTACATTTCAGTAGGTAATTCATTTGCAAGTTCATTGTTGATTGAAACCTTGTTTTATATAAAAAGGGCATTTTAGTCAAAATTGACATTTTAGCGGAACTTGTGCATAAACTAATATTATGATTATGATCAAGTAATATAACCTCAGAGGGTTATGCTACATTGTATTATGATCATAATGCGACCATAAGTCAGAATTAACTAATCTAAGTCGGGTTAGAATTGAAAGTCAAAGCATAAGTCAAACTTCACGACTTTCGGTTGCGAACCGACCCTAGGACTGAAATTGACGGATCGAATATGTTCCCACATGTTCTAATAATTACTAGAAATTTGTTAAAGTGTCAAAAACATGTTTATAACATATATAAACTCATATTATAATATTTATAAAATGTGACCCGTTTGACTTTTTAAATCATAAACTTTGACCAGTCAATTGACCTAGTAAACGTGATCCTTAGGAGGTGCCCTTTTATGGGATTAATACCTTCCTAATTATGTTCACTTAGCGATGTTCATTTCGAACAATGGCATGACCTTAATGGTCTTAACCGAAAGTCAAGGCATTTGTCGAAAATGCTTGACTTTTGGCTATTAAAAGCCTATAAAAAAGAAAAGAGCAGAGATGGAACACTTAGAAGTGATCCAAAGGAAACTTAGAACTCAAAGGGAAGCCCCTAAATGCTCAGGAACTTCTAAGAGTGTAATAGAGAGGAGAAAGAGTGAATGAGCAAAGAATGAGGTGAACTAGTGGGCTATTTATAGTGCAAAAAGGCGTGTGAAGATGAAGCCAAGTGTTACAGATATTGTAGGATCTTCACAAGTGTCAAGCAATGTGTCAAGAGCTGCAAGAGTGTGGCAATTTGCAGGAGAGGTGGCAACTTGACAGAGTTTTAGGGTTTTGACAATTTTAGTCCCTCAAAAATAGTTTTGTGGATTGTCCTGAATTGTCCTTGGACTTATATGCAATGACATAATGACACAACTAGTTCTTTTCGTTCAACACGAGATGTATTGAAAAAGAGTACGAATAATCGAACGTTAATGGGTGTCACACTAGGTGTTTTACGACTTATAAGTGTTTACTAGCTTAAACGTGAAAGATACAAATATTATGGTTTCACGGGTTAAATTACCCAAATTAGTAAGGTTAAAGGTACGGTGATGAAGTGGAATGCTCAAGGATGGTAAATCAAAAGATATCGTCTCAACAAAGAGACTTTCGGGGTCCAAAAATAACTTGTTTAAACAAGAAACATGAAAATAATAAAGTCCAAGGGCCTTTGGGTCATTTACTGAAAGTAAAAATGGTGAAAATCAAAGGCTTTAGAAGCCCGCCGTAGGCTACGGTCACCAGATCGTAGCTTACGGTCATTGATAATTTGATTCAGTAGCTTTAACCATAGCCTACGGTCCTAGACCGTAGGTTACGGTTAGTTTTAAAATATTTTTTTAGTTTTGGACATGTTTTAGTGGCTAACTCATTGAGGTATGATCCGAAGGTTCGTACACGTGTCGGTATATTATGAAACGTGAATTTTACGAGGTGTTACATCCTCACCCCCTTAAAAGAAATCTTGACCTCTAGATTTTATTCAAAAAGATGGGGTACTTTTGTCGCATTGTGGATTCAACCTCCCATGTATACTCGGGGCCTCGAAGAGCATCCCACTTAACCTTTACAATAGGTATTAACTTCCTTCGGAGCTTTTTAACCTTTCGATCCTCGATCGAAATTGGTTTCTCAATGAACCTCCGGTTTTTATCAATTTGCACATCTTGATGTGACATTGCTAGCAACTCATCGGTTAGACATTTCTTTAGATTAGATATGTGGAACACATCATGGATTCCACTACGCTCCTAAGGCAACTTAATCTTATAAGCTACATAACCGACACATTTGATTACCTTGAATTGTCCAATATATCTCGGGCTCAACTTGCCCTTCTTTCTGAAGCGCATCACACCTTTACAGGGTGATACCTTCAACATAGCTTTGTCCCCTATTTGGAACTTAAGAGGTTTTCGCCTCTTTGTCTACATAACTTTTCTGCCTATCACAGGCAGCTTTGAGACGATCATGGATTTGTATTATCTTATCCGTTGTCCCTCTAGGACAATTTCAGGTCCAGACAGTTGGGCTTCCCAACTTCAGCCCAACAGACAGGCATTTTTTCCCATACAAGGCTTCAAAAGGAACAGCCTTGATGTTTGTATGATAACTATTATTATAGGAGAATTCTATTAGGGGTAAGTGGTCATCCCAACTTCCACCTAAATCAATCACACATGCTCTAAGAATGTCTTCCAAAGTTTCGATAGTATGCTCACTTTGTCCATCAGTCTGTGGACGATAAGCTGTACTAAAGTTTAAATATTGTGCCTAATGATTGTTGGAAACTTTTCCAAAAGTGAGATGCATATCTAGTATCTCTATCAGATACAATAGATACCGGCACACCATGTAGGGACACAATCTTGTCCACATATAGCTTGGCCAACTTATTAGAATTATAAATCTCTTTAATTGGCAAGAAATGTGTTGACTTAGTCAGCCTATCCACAATGACCTAGATCCTATCATTGCCACGTTTGGTCTTAGGTAACTTGGTAATTAAATCCATAGTTACCATTTCACATTTCCAAGTGGAATCTCATGTTTTGTAGAAGTCCTGATGGTTTCAACTTGTGAACACGTCAGACACTTAACTACATAAGTGGCTATGGATTTTTATAAACCCATCCACCAATAATTCTTTCAAATCTTGATACATCTTGTCACCACCCGGGTGAACTGAGTATCTTGAATTATGCACTTCCTGGAGGACCAGAGCTCTAGGTCCTCCAAGAATTGGAACCCAGATTATGTCATTAAATCTAAGGATTCCATCTTTTCCAGGCACTAACTGATCAATAGTTTCGCTTAATCTTCATTAGGAATATTAGCCTCTAATAGGGCTTGCTTTTGTGTATCTAATAGCTTCTCATTCAAGCTATTTCTGAGCTCAATGTTTTTGGCGTTAATCCTAATAGGCTTAACTCTTTCTTTACGACTCAATGCGTCAACAAGGACATTTGCCTTCCGGGATGATAGCAAATTTAGCAATCATAATCATTAAGTGTTCCATCCAATGGTGTTGTCACATGTTCAAATCCTTTTGATTGAACAGATCTTGAAGACTCTTATGGTAAGTGTATATAATACACTTTCTGTGATATACGTAATGTCTCCATAACTTATGTGCAAATACAACAACACCCAATTCCAAGTCATGGGTGGTGTAATTCCTTTCGTGTACTTTAATTGTCATGATGTATAAGCAATCACTTTGCCTTTTTGCATTAGCACACAGCCCTTGCAAGTGTGCGAGGCATCACTATAAACGACAAAATCCTCAATACCATCAGGTAGAGATAACACAGAAGCATTGCTCAACTTGTGTTTTAGAATTTCAAAAGATTCTTGTTGTTTTGGACCCCAGTCACACTTGACATTCTTACGGGTCAAAGTAGTTAAAGGAGTGGCTATCCTCGAAAAGTTCTCAATGAACCTTCTATAATAACCGGCCAATCCTAAGAAACTACGAATCTCCAATGGAGTTTTGGGTATTTCCCAATTCATTATGGCTTCAATCTTGGCAGGATCCACTTTGATACCACGCTCACTTAGAACATGTCCAAGAAACTGGACTTCTCTAAGCCAAAACTCGCAATTAGAGAACTTAGCATAAAGCTTCTCTTGTCTTAGCAATTCTAGGATGCACCGAAGATGTTTCTCGTGATCAACTTGATTACGAGAGTAGATAAGTATGTCGTCTATGAAGACAATGACAAACTTATCTAAATACGGCTTGTAGACTCTATTCATGAGATCCATGAATGTTGCAGGTGCATTTGTGAGCCCAAAAGGCATCACAGGAATTCATAATGGCCATAACGAGTTCTGAAGGTAGTCTGGGAACATCCTAACTTCTAACCTTCAGTTGATGATATCCTGATCTTAAGTCGATCTTAGAGAAGTAACTAGCCCCTTGAAGTTGATCGAACAAGTCATCGATCCTGGACAGATGATAATGATTCTTGATTGCTATCTTATTTAGTTCAAGGTAATCAATGTGCATCCGCATTGAACCGTCCTTTTTCTTAACAAAAAGGATACGAGCTCCCCAAGGTGAGGTACTAGGCTGAATGAAGCCTTTCTCTAAAAGTTCATCTAATTGTATTCTCAAGTGCCTTTCCCTAAAAGTTCATTTATGTCGGTGCTAGCCGATACGGAGCTCTTGCAACAAGTGCCGCTCCTGGTAGGATGTCAATCTTAAACTCCACTTGCCTATCTTGAGGTAGACTTGGTAATTCTTCAGGGAAAACATCGGAATACTCCAAGATTATTGAAAGGTTTTCAATCTTTGGCTTTGGCTCGTTAATAGTTACGTGTGCCATGTAAATGACACAACCTTTCCCTAGACACTTGGATGCCTTAAATAACGACACTCTATCTGAAAATCCATAGTGTGAATCTCTAAGAATGGTGAACATTTCACCAGATGGGGTTTTAATTTCGCTGAGTTTCTTATCACATGCAATGCGGGCTTGGTTATGAAATAACCAATCCATGCCTAAGACTACATCAAACCCGCCAATTTCATTGGCAGAAGGAAGATAGGAATAGGATGATTCTTAATAGATATAAAACATCCATCAAGAATTGAAGACGCTGTTTCTAAGGTTCCGTCAGCAAGTTCTACTTCATAAGTTATATATAGAGTTCTTATGGGTAAGTTTAATAGTTTGCTAAACTTATGGTCCACAAAGGACTTATCTGCACCCGAATCAAAAAGGACCATAGCATATACATCATTGATGAGGAATGTACCTGTTATGACGTTGTTGTCATTAACAGCCTCCCTAGCATTCATCTGAAAGGCACGAGCATTTCCTTTCTTAGCCTCTCCAGGCTTCGCATTGTTATTCTTGGGATTCTTAAGGAAGTTAGTCTTATATGCCCTTTTTCATTAAAACCGTAGCAGACGGCATCCTTAAGATCCTTGCATTCTAAGGTCTTATGCCCCTTTTTCTTACAGATACCGCAGGGTTTAGCCTGTGGATCAGAATTGCACGGTCCCAGTGCCTGCGGTTGCAGGTCTTACAAGTCGGTGTCACGCCCGACTAATCTTGGTTCCTTCTAAACCCAAATATACCGTTATTCATCTTATTAAATCTTTAGGAGTTACCATCCTCTCTCTTCCTTTTCCCGTCAGTCTCAGTCTTGACTGACTTTTGTCTCACCAAATCTAAGGTGAGAGAGATAGGTCTACAGCAGACCTATAAGTAGTAGGCTGAGTAGCCTTCACCATGCCCTTATCTCACGTGCTAACCCATTTATAAAACGCGCAATGCGTTTGGGTTCAGGTGAAATTAAGTAAGTTACTAATCTGGATAAGGAATTAAAGTTAGTAACATACTTCCGAAAATCCTATTTTTCATTGTGAGAGTCAGAAAATCTGACTCTATCTTCTCCACCTCATGAGGTGGGCAGTAAGTTTCCTTAACAAGGTCCGCAAACTTGGTTCACCCCAAGTTATACAGGTGTACCTTACATGTTGACTGGACCATAGCCTTCCACCATATTAGGGCATCACCCTCAAAGGATTGGGATACAAACTTCACCACATCCTTATCAGCACAACCACTGATGTCTATAATGGTTTGCATTTCGTCGAGCCATCTTAAGTCTTCTATAGCCCTTTTTCTCCTTTAAAGTCTCGGGGCTTGTAGGAGACAAAGTATTTATAGGTACATCCGTCTTTAGAAGAACGAGACCTATCATGAAACTCTAGTTTCTTTGGTTCACTCTTCGCATTCGATGAGTGAACAGTGCTCTCCTTCGAGCTGATGATAATGGAATAGATAAAGCTTTGGAGCGAGTAGCGATCGATTCCTTCAAGTTTTCCATGGCCCTTTCCATGCCTTTCCAACAGCTGCATCATTGCGAGCTTGGAAATCATCATTATTGATGGCTATATTTTCAGCTTTGACAGTACTATTATCACGGTGACTACTTTGTGCCTCATCTGAATTAGCCATCTCTGATGTTTTGGTACTAAATTTTAAATTAATTTTTCATTAGCCATGGTATTAATAACCATATAGGCTATAAAGTTTGGATATATAAATCCATTGCCTACTTGAATCAGTGTGCATAGAATCACAACGTCAGGCTTAACATTTTAAATGAATGTTCTTTGAGATAATTAGTTATATTTGGCTAGGTCTCAAAGGGACCATAAAAAGGATTTTTAAATTTAGACGTAGTTCATATACTATTAGACAGTGGATCATAAAGTCACAACTGCCATGGTCATATTTGACACTATAATATGGCCCATAGGTCAATCAATATAATAAATCAATTAACATCTCTTTTGGTGTTAAGATAGGTAATCATCATCTTGATGATATAAGCCATGATCTCATTGATCATATAGACTATGAGGCTTGAGCATAGCTCACCACCTTGGACAGGGAACCATAAGGTTACAACTCTCATTGTTTTAATTGACAATATAGTATTGCTCGTAGGCAAATCATCACTAATGCATGTTAAATTATAGCCCGTAGGCATTTCATCACTAATGGGTGTTTATTTATGGCCTGTAGGCACTACATCACTAATGGATGTTTAATTATGGCCCGTAGGAAGTACATCACTAATGGATGTTTAATTATGGCCTTTAGGCACTACATCACTAATGGATGTTTAATTATTCTCATCGCATTGATGATATTAACCGGGATCAAATTTGATCACATATGTTATATAAGGTTAGGACGTAGTCCATTACCTAGACGACTAATGTGGTTCCTCAAGTCACACTACCGGGAGTATTAATATTACTTGAATGTTAACACAGAATTATCTTAATGGTTGATTAATAGTCACGGTCGCATTGACCTTAACGACTTGGAGGCGTGAACATAGTCCACCACCTGTGGATAGAAGGTTTAATCTTCCTTAACTATCATGATAGAAGGCTATTCATCCTTAACTATCATTTATAATTTGGCTAATTAATATGGACTTTGCCATTTGGCTAATCAAAACCATTAAGATCTTTTGGAATTATATAGCGGATCATAAATTTCGAGCTAAATCGAGACGATCGCTTGAAGAAGATGTGAATATTACATATATATATATATAATTCCAAATATTTCATTAAATGACAATAGGAAATTAGAATACTTGAAATAAATAAATAAAACTAATTGTCCATGCAAGGACTTAAAGAAATAACATATCCATGTAGGGACTAAAGAAAAGATTACAAAACTTAAAAAATAGAAGAAACTTCATTCGTCCTTCTTTCCTTTAACTAACTTGGAAAGTTCCTTGAAGAGCTTATTCGTCTTCTTCTCCATCTTCTCCGCCTGTTGTTGCATTTCCTTCATCCCCTCCAAGGCTTCATTAATAGCCTCAAGATGTGGCAGGGGTTGTGGTTGAGACACAACAGGATACTGGTACCCATAACTTGGGTATCCAGTAGGTGGATAAGCAGGTGGGAAAGGAGACGGGTAAAGTGCATTATGCATGAGCGTTTGCATATAAGGGTTATGTGATATTGCCTGGTATTCTAAGTTTACCGTCATAGTTAGATTAAAAGGATTATACTCAGACGTATCTAGGTATGTAGGGATAGGGTTATTCAAACCCAATGGTGGTGGTTGAATCACAGGTAGTGGTGTCGGTTCCACCACATGTGAAGTATTGGAAGGTCCACCCATTTGTGGGTCCTCATGAATGGTAGGGTAGGTTTTGGGCAATGGTGGTAGCGAACCCGACCGTTGCCTCGCACGCACCGACATACGTGCTCCACGTTTCCTCCTTGGTGATTTAGGTGGTGGTTGAAGTTGCTCCACCGGTTCCATTTAAATGTCTTCCTGTGTAGGAGGCGGTGTTGGAGAGTGGTACGAAGGAGTGTTAACAAAAGTGAATTGACTCCAATATTGGTCTCATTCATTAGAACCTTGGTAAGGTGATCCAGCGTAAGAGTTAGAACCGCTAGAGATTTCAATGGGGTGCCCATGCGATCCTGACGGTGGCATCTCCGGGTCGGAGTCCTCATCCATAGGGTTTGGTTGATCCAACTGATTCTGATTAGCTGGAGGTGGGTTAAAATATAAATCAGGGTTAAACTCTTCATGGTATGAATGTGAATGGTAATTGATGGGAATGGTGAGAGTGGAGTGAATGATGGGAGTGGTCAGAGTGGTAAAATTTTGGGAATGTGGGAGCGAGTATTTATGAGAGACAGAGTGTCTCGCTGGTTGTCAAGGAGATGAATCTCATGAATCTTGGTAGGAATTTGAGTTATGAGGTTGTGAAGGGATTCGCCCCGATGGTCCTCCCCTCATTGGACCTTTCCTTTTCCTCTTCCACTTTGTCCTCTGAATCTTGGCGGCATTTTTCGTGTTAAATCAAGTCAAAAACAATAATAATAACTTAATAATGAGATGAGTAATCCTAGGTCAATGCCTAGACTCGGAAGTCTAAGGAATGTGCTTATTGTGTAAGTTTAAGATTAAACACAAAAGGCTAGTGTTTAATTCTCTCAAACGTTGGCTCTGATACCAACCTGTCTCACCCCAAATTTCAAACCAAATACAGGTGGGCCCGGTGGGGAATATCATGACGTAAGTTGATATCATCATAGTCAATTAACACAGCATAGCGGAAGTCTTGGAGTTTAAATTACTATTACAAACCAAATGTTCAAGTATGAAAACAATATACAGACGGCTTGTAATGAAATATCCACAGGCGGATCGTAAAATATACAAAAATGTGTAACAGACTTTAGGGCAGATCTAAGGATTTGCAAGTTCCTCTTATATCACTACCAAGCAGCTTCCAGCCTATTTCGCATTGTACCTACAACTTAATCTTTTGAAAATACGTCAGCTTTCGCTGGTAAATACAGTTAACTGAATCGTTTTGAAAACATTTCAAAAATTGATTTAAGTGCACAGAGCACGGAAAATCTTTTATAACTTAGGAAAGTTATATTTATAACTTTGTTAACAGATTCACATGTTTGTCAATACATATGGGGCCCAGTACAGAGACCGAGACATGATTAACTGACACACTACTTATGAACCCACGAAGGAGTTATCCTCAACTTGTGGGTAAAAATATTATAGTATTCACATCTGTCGGGTGTATGCCTACACCCCATGCTTTGGTCGTGGCCATTAGTAACTTAAATGAGCCGAGGATATCCAGGACACGGTCGTTAACCCCCAATGTTAAAGTTATCAAAGAAAACTGATCGAAACAGAATATGCGAATTTACTAGCCACAATCCGGCATTCGATTGATCCCATTCCCGATCAAGCGGTAATAATTTATCGTAACCCAAGCCTGTATAGGGAAAATAAGTCAAGAGTATTTACCTGAGCTAGCACTTGATTTAAATGCAAGTTTATTTTAACTCAGCAGTTTAATCAATTAGATAAGTGTAGAGAGCATTTACTGGAAGGATTTAGTCTGGAATAATGGCATAATCTTACCAATTAGAATGCTAACAGTCTTATTTAAGTCATAGACTTAAACCGACTAGCTTTAAGGATCAAAATGGTACAATACGCTAGATTAAGCAATGACAGGATATAATGTAGTTTAAACCTAACAAGTACTTAAGACTTGTATGTCATGGGGAAACAATTAGCATTCTGTAATTTGAGATTAAAATGATAAGGTTAAACCCGTTTTGGTTAATTTTTGTGAAATAGTTACATATACTTAACCATATGCATATAAGCGATATCGGGTAACCAGATGAGTCATGAACAAGTTCTATCTGTCAATATACTTTAAATAAGTTGTAATATCAGTAGGATATCAACTTATATGCCCGTTGAGGTTTTAAAACGAAACTACGCCTTATAAGGCGTTTTGACCTTTATGTGTCGTATAAAAGGAACTTGCATGTATTTTGATGTTATGATCATAAAAATTATGGAAAAATATTAATTTGTGATATATTATCAGTAAGAATTCACACATAAGTGTGATTTATGGTTAAGACCAAACTATGTACCAAAAGGGCATTTTGGTCTTTTAAAAGCATAGTTTACGATATTATATTAAAATTAGTTTATGATCAGAATATTAAAATCATAATATGTTAATTACATTAACATACCAGTAGGTAATTCATTTGCAAGTTCATTGTTGATTAAAACCTTGTTTTATGTAAAAAGGGCATTTTAGTCAAAATTGACATTTTAGCGTAACTTGTGCATAAACTAAGATTATGATTATGATCAAGTAATATAATCTCAGAGGGTTGTGCTACATTATATTATGATCATAATGCAACCATAAGTCAGAATTAACTAATCTAAGTCGGGTCAGAATTGAAAGTCAAAGCAGAAGTCAAACTTCGCGACTTTCGGTTGCGAACCGACCCTAGGATTGAGATTCACGGATCGAACATGTTCCCACATGTTCTAATAATTATTACCAACTTGTTTAAGTGTCAAAAAACATGTTTATAACATATATAAACTCAGATTATAAGATTTATAAAACCTGACCCGTTTGACTTTCTAAATCATAAACTTTGAGCCGTCAATTGACCTAGTAAACGTGATCCTTAGGAGGTGCCCTTTTAAGGGATTAATACCTTCCTAATTACGATCACTTAGCCGTGTTCATTTCAAAAAATGGCTGGACCATAATGGTCTTAACCGAAAGTCAATGCATTTGTCGAAAATGCTTGTCTTTTGGCTATTAAAAGCTTATAAAAAGAAAAGAGTAGAGATGGAACACTTACAAGTGCAAACACAGTTATAGAACTGAAAATAACATGAAGAAAGAAAAATTAGATAGACTAATTTTGAGGAATTTGACTAACCATAACTATGATTAAGCATGTCAGGTAATGCCTGCAGTGAAACATATTTGAAAACCTGCTCATCCTTTGAATTATAGAATGTGTAGTCATCATTTTCATGTAGGCTCTTGGATAGATTGAAAGATCCATAAGTGGCATTTTTTCTTTCAACCTAGTTAAAAAATGTATCACTCACATGAATCATTCAAAAAATTGACAGAAACAACTCAGAGAGTAAGAAATCTATATTTTGACCAAAACGTAAGAACATCTGGCAGATAAATGAACTGTAAAAAACTGGAATATTTAGTACACCCATCACAGTCACATTACAGACAATGATAACCACAAAAAGATTAACATAACTTCAATTGATCCGTTCATGAGTATTCAACATTTGCCACGGCTAATTATAAATCTTCAAGTTACTATAATATTAGACGAACAAGGATTATAAGCTAGATTATGTTATATCAATTTAGTATAAATAAAATATATGATTATGTAACATTACCATTATATTTCTTAACCTAGGTTGAGGCGGTTATCCTTATGAAACCCTCGTATATATGTATTAGTTATGTATTGAATTCTTTACCAATTCAATCAAGAACAATTTAGTTTCTCTCATTCTGAATCCAAACTGGTAGGGAATTTAATCCAATAAAGTGGTATCAGAGCCACAGATCTAAAATTACAAATTCTGCAAATTATTATCAAGTGTATAACCCTACGTATTCAGAAGATATTAACACATGACGACCAACAGAGGAATTCAAACCCAGATTCCAAATTACTGGGACAAAATTACTATCACTGGCACATACAAATGAGAGTCTTACTAGAATCACAAGACTTATGGACGATAGTGGAAGAAGGATACACAGAAATTCCTTCAAACGCATCAGAAAACGAACAAAACATTCAGAAAGAAAAGATTAAAAGAGACAAGAAAGTGTTGCATATCATGTTTCAGGCTGTTAAGGAGACAATGTTTGAACGCGTGGCAACATGAAAACTTCTAAAGAAGTATGGGAAGTTTTACACAAAGCGTACAGAGGCGAGAATAGGGTAAAAACGGTAAGATTACACTAAGATTTGAATTCGATGCTCTAAGAACGAAAGATAGTGAATCGATAGAAGATTATATCAATCAAACAACGGTAATAGTTGATCAATTATGTTTGAATGAAGAACGAATAGAGGAAAAACGTATTGTACATAAAATGGGTTTGTGAATGGGATCTGGCCTGAGCAAAAATTAGGATGTATTTCTAGTGGAAATAACTTATTTTGAAGCATACGATAGTTCGACAAAGTGTTTGGGAGTTATTGGTAACTTTCGAGGTCATAATAAGGATATTTCGGTAAGTTTTTAGGGGTGTAAAAGTCATGTATGATGAATCTGATTTGGAACAGTATATATGGGCATGTTTTTGGAGGAAAATATGTGATATAAGTTGTAAGTTAGGATAATGAAGTATATAGGTGAATATGTTGGTGTTATATGCATGTTTTGATGGTATTTCGGCATGAGAAGTGTAGCATGTACAATTCTGATTTAGAGCATAATATTAGGACATGATTGGGGTGAAACAAATGAGTCCTAAGTTGCTTACATGGTTCATGATACGTTATATTTTCTGTAGGTAGTGTTTGATACTTAACACGCCTCTTATAATGCTAAAAGGGTAGCATGTTTTAGTAGATTTTGCATAAGTAACAAGTTGTGTGAATAGCATGTGAGATACTTGTTAGTATGGTGATTTAGTTGCTAAATGATGATTAACATGATGAGAATATGTGGATAACTTACTAAAGTTAGTCTTGTTGCATGCAAATCACGTAAAAGACATGTTAGGTTTTTCTAACCAAAGGTGCTAGTTAATAACAACAATTTTATAAAATATGATTCATTAATTATTATATATATATATATATATATATATATATATATATATATATATATATAATGATACACCAGTCGTTGAGTCACGCATTTGTCGTTTGGGTAATGGGGGTTTTATTTTAAAGCAATTTTATTATCGAGTCTAGGGGTGAACAACTTGCACCATAGATTTGTAGTATGACTACTAAAGTGTCCCTCGTATATAGGGTGTTGACAGGTCAGGTATCATTTGGGCGATTGTTGCTAAAAGCTTTGGTTGCACCCTAAGGTGAGTTTTCACGGCCCCTATTTATATTATGTTTTTATATTTGGGGGGGGGGATATGCTTTATAATGTTTTATTTGAGTTGACATGGTTAATACATAATGGGTAAGTGTAGCCTATGTTGGCCTTGAGTAAGGGCCTCTATTTACCCTTTTGCGAGCGTATACGTGGAATTTTCCCCGCCATCATAATCATTGGCCTCTTTGAAGACACATGGTATATTGATAGATCTATCGGGTTTTGACAAGCCCAAGCTTGTAACCAGTTCTGAATGAGGAATATATGTTGAAAGGAGTTTTTATAAGGGAAGAAAGGAAATTATCGTTTTGATTATGGGTTCATGGTTGCAAACATCTTTCTTATTCCTTGCTAGTTTACGATGTTACATGTGGGTCTAGGGTTATCATGACTTTCAAAATTAATTTATTTTTGTTATTTAATAATGTAAACTAAGCTGACACTTTTTAACATGTTTTCTTAGGTATTTAGGTATTTTGGCAATGAAACAGTTGGAGTAGGTGGCACAATAGTTTGAAAGGCGTTCAAATTCAATAGAAGTCTTAGACAAAGTTTTTCCGTTACATTGCATTGGTACTAATAATGCATGATCGACCCATGTTGTCGGAGTGTGACATAAACAAAACCGAAAATCAAACACGAATAAACTAATACTATCAAGAAAACTCAAAAATCAACAACAAATCAATGCATACTATAAACAAAGTTAAAAATCAACCTAGAATAAATGCATCCTGTGAATTAAACTGAAAATCAAACACGAATCAACTAATACTATAAACAAAACAAAAAATCAACGCATACTATAAACAAAACTGAAAATCAACCACAGATCAACTAATACTATAAACAAAACATGTATACTATCTGGAAACGGAATCTGGACGGTGCAGAAGGATCCATCTTCCTGATATCTTCTCTTGCCTTTACGTGTAGCCGATTGACATCTCCCTACTGTAGATTGATGTTTTGGTAAGCTCCATCTAGGGCCCTCCGGTAACTAGAACACCATCGGTGCACCGCCTTCCTTATACACCGCCAAACACGTCGGAGTTTCACTGACCGTTAAGATGATTAACCCTAGAACGACTACGAACAACACTAGAACCCTCATGTTGTAGACCTAGAATGTAGAGTAAGAGTGTAAAATTATGGACGGGAAAATGAACAAAAATAGAAAAAAAAAAAGATATTTATTCCTCTTTAGCGAGTCGGGTCGATAACAAATTTAGCGGACTTGCTGAACCTGAATTCAGCTCCAACCCAGTTCTGTTTGCCTCAAGATTGTGGGTGCTTACCCACAATTCTTAAATCAATAGATTTGTCTTTTACTGAATTATTTTCGTGAATCACATTTTACAAAGATTCCTTGAGAATTTCCAAGTGGAAATCTTCACGAAAGATGTTAGCTAGTGTAAACTCAATCGTGTAACAAAAGTGCCAAATAAGTCTACTTTCAGAGAGGTTCTATAAAGGGAGATTTTAAGAGTGTGTGCGAGAGAGGGGGCAACCTTCCGATATGAAGCATATTACAATAATATCCTCCTCTATTCGGTAACATTCCCTTTGATATGTTGGACAAAAAGGAAAATGTGGTATTTAAAAGAAAAGATGTAGGCAGTAACATAACTGAAACCATCTCAACTAGCTTCTAGACCATTCTGCCCATCACAAACTGCAACTCATGTGTCTCTTATGCCATAGTACCCACAACACATGATAAAAGAACCATATGTAAAACCTTAATGATTTTGGTTTTCTCTCATAATCTTTCTTGTGCTAGATTTAGGGCCTTGGTCCTTGTTCTTCGTGTGTAGTAGAACTGATAGTATAGTCTTGTAGATTTAGTAAGAGTTTTTTGGTTGTTTGATACATATTGTCTTGTTAATAATCTGTGAATGTTCCTAGAATTCTTAATGTTTCGAGTTCAGTTTATGTTGTATAAAGTTTTGATTACCATATTTGACATTCTTTTAGCACTACATAAGGGTGGTGTGAGTGGGTGCGACAATCACACTTGGCAACGATTAGCGTGATGCAGCAATCCTATAACACCCACTCCTTGTGAGGCGGCAACTGGTTTGACAGGTGGAAGAGGTGACAAGGAGGTGCATACTTTTGCGATTGATGCCGAGAGAAAAGAGATGTTGGTGGATCCCTCCCCCAAAACTAGCCAATCATATAATTAATTGGGTGATTTTTAAAATTTAATTTAAAAATAGGTTGTGGCATGTGAGACGTATGATTTCCTATGATTTGACAAGGTGTGACAAGTAAAAAAAGTAGTGGAAAAAAACTGATGTGATGCTAGTATGAAGAAGAGTGGTTGTGCAAGGGTGGCAAGCACTCACACCACCCTAAACCTACATACTTTTTTATGGTTTGTAATGAGATAAATTAATTTACTAAGGACGAAGGAAATGTGAAAATATGATGCATTTATAAATAATTGGCATTCTTAAGTGGTATTTGACACCGTTATTACATTTATCTTTCTTAGAAAACGAAAATCTGTTTGTAGTCGAAACCAGGTAAAGTTTAATAAATAGAAGTCGAATGATATAGGTCACCTTTCATTAGAGATGGCTAAACAGGCAAGCTCTAAACTGAGATTTAACGTGCTTTTCTTACCCTACCTATTCTGGTTTGACCTGTTCTAGACTCGCCCATTTAAATTTGATCCGTTCTAGCGTTACCATTTTCCCCCACAGAGTAAAATGTTGGATCCGTTATTAATGTTGAGCGAATGTTATTCTCATTTATGATGGACGTGTCAACAATTAAGACTTAATAAAGACCTGAAACGCCAGTCCTCCATGCCAAGAATCTCTCAAAGCTCTACCAGCTAGAAATATCGCAATTTGATATGAATAAAACTTTGGAATATGACATGATGATGGATAATTCTGTATCAAGAAAAAGGTACGAATAACATTACTTGTAAAATTTAACAATTTAAAGGGAATAAATACATATTTACATTTACAGCATCCTATAAAGGAAATGAAAAGGCAAAAAAAGTTGCATTCACTCTAACTTAGATTTTTCACATGTAGCACTTTTCCGTATAAATTTTCGCAACTAATCTAGTAAGTGTTATCTTTGTTATGCTTGGCCATGGAGAGAGTGAAGTATATCAGCATTATGGTTCCAATGCTTGACCTGTTAAAAAGTTTGTACACGAAATGTTAGTTTACACTATAGTTCCCATAATAGGCAATATAGGCACGCTTACTGAGTTGAGTAATGCGTTAAAATGTTAATTTTATCAATCCTAAGCTCGATGTTATAGCCCGGTTTATATATAATTAACATTGAAAAATTAACTAGAAGAATGTTAACCATGAACCCAAAATTTTTAATTGACTAGAAGAATGTTAAACATTGAACCACATATAAAACCCTACAAGGCCTCCGGTTGAGAAAAAAACTTTTTTAATAGCATACTTTTCTCTTTTCTTTTCAAATTTATATAAATAATATATTTAAACAAAGTAATTACGAAATCCATAACTTAATTACCTTTTTGTGATCCAAATTTGTTGTTTTAAAAAATTACTTTTGTGAAGCATAATTTTCAAATTTTACAATCTATATAGTATAATATATATAGTAAACATTCTGTACAAATATGTTATCGTGCAAAACGTACGTATAGGGTCAAAAGATAAAAAAAAACTACGATAACATTTTCATGATTTTTAGTCATAATATATAATGCATGATCGATGAGGATTGTGCTTACAATGTGGCAAAGAAGAACAGGATTCTACTTGGGTTAATGATCGATGTGAGTTTGAAACTACTTGATCTTTTGACAATGGGTATGTTTTTCATCGGTGTTCCAGCGACGCCAACAACCGTTGTTGTGATGCTTATTTGATGGTGGCTTTGTGGTTCGATGGTCCCTATGGATATAGATATCAATTTTCCAACGATCATATTAAGAGTAAAATGTCATTTTTGTGCTTGAGGTTTAACCACTTTTATAACTTTCGTCTCTAAGATTCATTTTCATTTGAAAAGTTTGAATCTTGTCATTTTCTTTACTGGGGCCAAATTTAGAGGATTGAAAATTACAATAAATTGTTAAACTCAAGGATGAAAATGACAATATAACATAAGCGTGAAGGACTCAAATACACAAAAAATCATTTTGGATGGAACAAATAAAAACGACTAATCCTCAGGATGATTTTGGCATTTTACTCTAAAATTATTAATATTAATTGATAGAAGTTGAAAAATAATTATCATCAAACAAAAGGAATTAGAAAGATATTAATAGATAAAAGAAGTTGACAAATTTAATATTAAAGAAAAGGAATTAGAAAAGAAACCAACTTTTCCACCGGAAACGTATCAAATAATTCATGTTGCATGTGCAATTGAGATCATATGGATAGGAAGTAGTAACAGAAGGAATATTTTTTTTTGATTGAGTTGTAGTTTATTCAATTAAATTGACAATATATATTTAGTAAGCAACTTCATTTGATTCAACAAAAAAACTAAAACTAAAACACCCTTTATAAGAAAATGATGAAAAAAAAAACAATTCAATATGAAAGGTTTTAGTTTGAACGATTAACATATAAATTACACAATTTAACATGAAAGCTTTGTTTAACAACTACATTAACATGAAAATATGTCGAATCAACATGACACTCTTTTTTTAATAATTACGTCAACATGAAATGTTTCATTTAAATAATTGAGTAAACTTCCATTTTACTTCATGTGATTTGGTCACTTTAATGGTTTTGCTCCAATCCTTTAAAAATAGTCATTTTACTTCCTGATGTTTCTATTGGTTCTCTAATATACTCCCCGACCTTAACTCCATTCATTTTTGTTGTTAAAAGTAAGGGTATTTTTGTCTTTTCAGTTCAAAGCAAGGATAATTCAGTAATTTTACATATTATAAGTATTTATTTATTGTTACCTAAAAAATACAATCTATCTCCTTCTCTCTCTAACCCTCACACCACACACACACACTTACCTTCTCTCTCTAACCCTCACACTCTCTCCAACTTTCTCTCTCAATAACCGCCAGCCGGACTCGGTCGACAAACCAGCGGACTCCGGCGTAACAGCGACAACCGGCCACCGTTTCACGGTGGTCCGACGAAGTTTTCCGGCGGCGGCGGTAAGTTTTTCCGGCGATTTTCGCGATGGTGTTTTGGTGAACCCCCCTAAACCGAGCCTTCTGAACCCATTTTTGGCGTCGGTTTTCCGATCAGACCAGTGGAAGCGTCGTTTCAGCTATGGCAGCCGCAGTTTTCCAGTAAGGCCTTGGATCTTCTCTCTACCTTTTGATTCTCTCTAGATCCACGTAAGTTCCGGCCGGTTCTTGTCGTTTCAGGTGATGCCGCATGGGCTACACCTCCTAGGATTTCGAGCAAATAGCTCTAGGTCCGGCGACTTTACACACTCGATTATGACGGTGACGATGGAGTTCATTTGAAGCGTCGTTGGGTGGTGTTCAGAGATCTCCGGCCACACCCACACCACTCCGGCCAACCCATCCCTTTTTCTCCTCTCCGCCGGTTATTCTTTCACCGCCGGCAACCGGAGTTTGAAAAGGGTAACCGGAACCCTACCTCTCTGTCGCTGAATCTCCCCTTCGTCGTCTACATTACAACCACCGTGTTTCTTGTCAATCGTCTACATTACAAACACTAAAATCCGATTTGGGTCTTAAACTAACCTGTCAACACCTAAACATCTCTGATTTAACCTATAATTCGTGTGGTGGTGGTGGCGGCGCGGGCTAGTGGGTGGGGGTGGTACTGGCGGTGGTGGTGAGGGTTAGTGGGTAGGGGTAGTGTCTGATTGTGGTGGTGGAGGTGGTTGGTGTCTGGTGGTGGAGTTGTTTGATGGTGGTGGGCAAAACGTAGAGAGAGAGACAGAAAGTGTAGAGAGAGAGTAAAGAGGTGAGATGATCTGGCTTTTGTTATATTTTATTATATGTAATATAATAATCTTTATAATATAAATAAAAATTAGCATAGTACCCTTATTTTATATTTGAAATTACCAAAATACCCTTTCAGTTAGTATACAATATGGATGGAGTTAGGGGCGGGGAGTGAAATCACGAAGGACTTCATAGATCAGAGAGTAAACTGGCTATTTTTAAAGGATTGAGACAAAACCACAGGGAGCAAAACGTAAGTTTACTCAAATAATTATCTTAACATATGTAAAACAAAGTAAAGGTGAAAGGTTTTCATTTCAATGACTACATTAACGTGTGAATATTTGAATATAACATGAAAAGTTTAGTCTAACCATTACTTCAGTGCGTAACTAAGTCGATTCAAATAAGTATTTGAACATGTAAATAAGTTATTAATACTACTTACTCTTGTAAGTAATTACGTTAACTTGTAAATATAACGAGTTAGAATAATGAGTTTTATTTAAATAACTATGTGAACATGTAAATACGTTGTTAATACTACTTAATCGATTTCTTTTGCTGATTTTGGTTTTATATTAATTTTAAAATGGTTTTAACAATATCTTAACTTGTAACGTGGTGTGTCTTTGTCAATATACGATCCCTTTAAACACGTATACTCTACTAGAGAGTTAGGTATTAATCAATTGTTTATCTAATCTCAAAACATTACTTTTAAGTAGTTAACCTAACTTACCTTGATGGTCCATCTTATATTTAATATAATATATTATTTTAACCATTAAATTTTTGTTTATTAATAACAAATAAATATCTACAAAACCAACCACTTAAACCCACAACCACTTGTTTAATATGTATAACTTTTTGTAAAATAAAGTTATAAAAATCTGTTTTACTCCTTGCCTCTTGCATGTATTTATGAAAATAAATATAAAAAAATTGTTATTTAAATGTATTTTAAATTATTTTTTATGATTAGATCAATTCTTTTTCCTTATCGTAATTAAAGGAGAAAAAAGGCCTCACCTTTAGGTGAAAAGATAGCATCTCTCTCGTTGTCAACGCTTGTATTACTCAGCTTCGTCTTCTCTTTTTATGGATAAACTCTTTGCAAACTGTAATTTTAGTCCATATAGTTTGGGTATTTTTTTAGTTTAGTGTAAAGATTTTATTTTTTGCTTGTGGATTTAAAAAGATTTTACCGTTTCAATTTTAGTCCACTAATTAACTATATAAGTTTTTATGTTAACGAGAAGGGCAATTCGATCATTTTATATGTAATTCTTTTAACTAGAAGGATAATTCGGCCATGTAAAATGACCGAATTGACTTTCTCGTTAACAAAAATAATGGATGAAGTTAACCTAGTGGACTAAAATGACAACGGTGAAACCTTTTTAGACCACAGGAGAAAAATGAAACCTTTGGATTAAACTAGTAAAATGGCTTAAACCATAGGGACTAAAATAATATTAATCTGGCAACAAATAATTAGACAAATAAAATAATAAATATTATATTTGGGTATAAAAATGAAAATATAATATGTTCAACTGTTACAAGAATTTAGCCTTTGTCCCACTTGATCATAATATCATAGGACAGTTTCAGTTCAACTACAATTTTGTGAAACCAAACGACTAGTTGGGTCAACCAGACCCGTCAAAACAGTTCGGTTTTGACAATGCAAACTACTTTTTCATTTATTTTAAAATTGTTAAGTTAAAATATTAAAATATAAAGGTGATTCTAATTTAAAAAAGAATAAATTGTTAAACACTTGGTTTAGTCTATAGGACCTGTTATAATTTCCAAACTGCCTAGAATTTATTTTTTTAATCCCTGACTCACATATCATAGAATCCATAGATTTTGAACCCTTCAACCATATCGAATATCTAATGGACACTTTTCCTATGCACCTTTAAAACTGGTAAATCGTGGACCAAAGCGTCAAACTGGCTGTAGCAAACAGTTTGCTTCGATTTCAATAGTCTATGAAAATACTGGTTTGTCCGCGCATGTGTGTGTATTTATGTATATATAATATAAGATCTATATACAGAAAAGTACTATAAAAAACAACTCAAATCAAAACTTACATGGAATCTTGAATTAAATGTAGCATCTTTCTTGGTGAGATGAGAGAAAGCTTCCATGTCTACTTGAAAGCTATCAGAATCCATTTTCAAATGTTCATCACAAACAGAAATTTCCTGAGTACCCTTTTCACAAGACCATAAGTACCCAAAATCCGTTGACTCCATTAAAGTCAAACATTACACATTTTCAACTTTCCTATCCAACTGATGCACCTTTGTTTGATCTGCAATCATAGTATAACCAAAAACAGATTATCATTACTTTAGACCAAACATAAAGTCAACCCGACTCACGACAACTAATGAAGCTTTCGGTGTAGTTTAGACAATTTGTTGCGAATCATAAGAGCGAAAGAAACCAAAGCCCGCGATTTTTTATAATCTTTTTGTACACCAACCTTTTGTTTTGGTTTTAATCGGTAAAACGGTGGTACTTGGTGGCTTTTTTGCAGCGGCAAACCGCGGCCGACAGTGGCAGGAGAGGGAATGGGGGAATTAGGAGGAAGATTTGAAAGGGAGGAGACGGGGGTGGGAGATGAAGGTATGTGTGATAAGGTATGTTTGGTCAGATATGTATGTTTACGTTGTTTTGGGCTTTCTTTTGTAGCCATGATGAGTTGTTTTTGTCTTTATAGTATTTTTTTTCCTACAAAATTATTTTGTGAAGTTATGAAAAAGATTCTGTTATACTTACAAAAGAATATATATATCATTAATAAAACATATAAAACATGTTACGCCTATAGTTAACGGAGTAGATGTTTTAAACTTTTTTAGCTCACTTTTAATTCGTAAAAGTTTTAATTAGTTTTGCATGATTTTTTTTTAATTTCAAGCTTAATTTGTTTTATTTTCTCAATATTATGTAGTAACCACATGATATAGTCTTTTTGCTATTTATAGCTTATACATTCAATTTCGTCGTCGTTTATTTTTTTTGTTTTTATTCTTATCAATATTACCTCTATATTAATTAACATATTTTCTTTCCCTAAAAAACTACTATTCAATTTTTGTATCATTCTTCAATACACATAATGCTTCAGTTCTATCATTCTATGCACGTTACGCTTTATGAAATCTCACCAACACTCGCTTATTTGGGATATTGCATTTAAACAAGCTTTAACTTTTATTAATTGAACGATAACACTTTTAACTTTCGATTTGTACACTAGCACTCTCAACTTATTGGCTAATAACACTTTTTAGCTACTGAACCCTAACCCAATTAGTTTTTACTGATGTGGCATCTGACGTGAACTTTTTTACTGATGTGGCAGCTGATGTGACATTTTGATGACAGCTGATATGGCAGCTGACGTAACTAGGTTAGGGTTTATCCAGTTAGGGAGTGTTATGGGCTATTAAGTTGAAAGTTGAGAGTGCTGGTGTATAAATCAAAAGTTGAGAGTGTTATCGATCAATTAGTGAAAATTGAGGTTATTAAAATCTTATATCCCCACTTTTTTCCATTGAATACTTTTCTTATTGCTCCACACCCCTCTTTTCTTAGTCGATTACTTTATTTTTATAAAAATAAAACATTTAATATTTGCAAAAATATGTTTTCATATAACATTAACTATTTATTATCTGAATATGAATTTAGTATACAACATCAATAAATTGGTTTTTTGTCTATGAAATTATGGTTATTATTAATTCTTTAATTAGTGAAAAAAGTCTTCTCATAGAATACTATTTAATTTGAGTATTCAATAGATAAATGTCATACATCTATTAACCCTTTTTTTCTTAGAATTTGACAAGATATATTTTTTTTCTTTTTTAAGATAATTGCGTAAAACTAATGAAAAAAAAGAAATATCGTTTTTACTACATAACATTTACATATCAATTCTACGTCTATTTTTTCAGGATTAACGGCCTTTCGGATCTCTAAAATTTTGTTTTATATCGTTCTGTATTTTGCGAGTTAACACAATATAACACGCGTGCATCACCCAACACAACTTGATAGTACAATAATTATCTACCATTTAGTTTGTTTTTAGTTACAAGAATATCATCCATATTCACATATTTGACTTTTTTTTAATCTTTTAGTAATAACATATAACGGTTATAATAAAATTATATAAGCTATGTTTTGATTGATGAATGGTTGTTTTGGGTTGATTTTAGTACAAAACAATTTTAACCAAAAAATCTTAAAAAACAATGAATCAGTAAGATGTGGCGCATTAGATTTTTATGGGCAATAGCAGTTCATAAGCGAGTAAACGAACAAACGTTCAGCGAAAGTTCTGAACTGTTTGGCGGAAAGTTCATTTGTGTTCGTTCGTTTAATTAGTGAATGAACACAAATAAGAAATTTCGTTCGGTTAGTTAAATAAACGAATACGAACAAATGTCCCATTCGTTAAGTTAAGTTCGTGAACATTCGGTAATGTGTTCGTGAACATTCGGTCATGTTCGTTTATTTATGTTGTTCATTAAATATTTTAGCATTTATTTATTTTATCTGAACTCTTTATATTCTTTAATCTTATTTATCTCATTACCCAAACAAATAAAATATGAAACCATATCTCCACCTTTTTATACGTCGCTCCACTTTCCTTCTCATTATTTACATTGAAAAAGACCATCGACCTTCGTTCACGATTAGGCATCAAAGTCTAGCGTCACTCTCTCTCACCATCCACCTCTAGTCACCGTCGTCTTCGCCGATTTCATCTGTGTTCGTGAACACGCTCCTTTTCTTAATGAACGAACACGAACATAATATCTCGTTCGGTAATTATTCATGAACTATTGGAGGACATAGTATATCCTTAACGAACACGAACAAGTCCTTGTTCGTGTTGTTTCGTTTCGTTTACCTAGTTCAGTCAGTTTCTTAGTTCTCACCATCAATTCTAAAATTCCATAACTTATTTATACGATATTATTTTTTTTAAATTAGACCATAAAATATAGATTTTTTCCTCTTAAATATAAGTACCCTATTTATATATTTTTATATTTTTTTATTAAAAATATAATTACACCGTTCGTATAAATTCATTGTTATACCTTAATACGGTGTTGATGTACACCAACATAGTTATATGCGCAGTTATCTAGACTCGGGCACATATCAACAACGTATTATTATATAACATAACAGTTATATGCATAGTTATCTAGACCTAGACACATTTCAATCTCGTGTTAATATATAACACAGTTATACACATAAAAGTATGTCTATTTTAATAATAACAATATGTTCACAGAATACTCATATTAAAAAGTAAAAAGTACTTTATTTTAAGGTATAATTTAAGAAAGAATGTGGCATAAGATTCTTATGAATGTTTAAAAAATTAGGAGAAGTACTCAATGGTAGGCTATACCAATTTTATCTCTCATCCGTTTCTCTAGTTTTATACTAAATTTTACTTATCAACTAAATTGCCACTAAATTAATTATGACCGTTAAATTGATGTGATAAAAAATCAAGATTGTTTCCTACTTAATAATATTGTGTGTTTGATTCTACATTCAGTTGTTTAGCTAGAATTGACTCCTCGTGTTGTGGGGACATTAATAACTTGAGCGTATGAATTTTTTTTAATTGTTTATCGATCAAAATATAGATCAAATGAAAATGTACATAAAAATAAACACGAAAACGTATTATTTTTTACATAATTCTTGAAACTTAATATAACTCGAATTTGCACTCAAACATATTATTTTGACCTGACTTATTTCCGAATAAAATTTACTCAAAATATAGATCAACTGAAAATGTCTACAAAAATAAGCACAAAAATGTATTATTAGGGAAAAGCGTAAGCAAATCACAAATTTAAGAGACTCGCTGACGTAAAATGTAAATAATTCGGACTTATACACGTATTAGAAAGTCGAGAGGGTCAAGGAGATATTCTATAGACTTTTTAGAAGAGGACATGGGTGATAAGTATCAACTTCGAAACTTTACTGGAAAGGGAAAACCCTTCACTAAAAAACAAAAATAAAAGTTGAGGATCAAATATGAGCACCAAACAAAGTTTAATTGCCAAATCAAAAGTGACAAAAGCTCACTGGCGCTATCCCGCTACATTTCAATGGCCGAACCAAAACCAGAAAAACCAGTTAAAACACCACAAATTTTTAATACCGTGTGAGTCACGTGACGGAAAATCTAGACGGAGTTAAACTCATACTAACACAGATTACAAAATCAAGAAGTCATTGAACCTTTTCATTAATAGACAAAAAAAATCATAACTATAGAGAGTAAGTTTGATTACCAAATAAAGTTTGATGGTCAAACTCATAACTTAAAAAAACATCGTGGTGCTAACAACTTTGAAAATTATATATAATAATATAATACCTCAAGTCACATATCATAATCATGATAATCAAAGTCGAAAATAACATGAATGTGATATATATTTTAAATTATGATTTAAATGCATGTTTTACACGCGGATATTTATACGTAGAGTATACGTGAACCAAAATTTGTGATATAGTGGTAGCATACAAAATAAGCATCCATATGTATATACATACACATACATATATAATACATATATAATGTATGGTCTTTTTTCTTAAGAAAATTATCAAAAATATGGGTGCTCAGTGTGGAAACTGGAGACAGCTCGGTGAAGCCCAACTCCGTTCAGAAACACCACCCCCTTATTTAATTTATTTTCTAAATGATCGAATCTCATCTTGTGCATCATCGGTCTTCGCTATCGAACAATATTCATTAAGAAATACTTGTTGCATTTCTGCAAAGTACGAATACTATTGGCTGGAAGTGTAAAGAACCATTGTTTCGCCTTGTCCTTCAACGAAAACTGAAACAAGCGTAACTTCACTTTGTCAAGCTCGAAGTTATGGCCTCCAATCATGCCACATATAGCGGAAAATTCCGCCAAATGAGTATATGTCTCGTCGTGTGTCCTACCATTAAAGTGGGTTAGGATGTTGATGTAGTTGGGTTTACACTCGAACGATCTCCTCCCTCGAGGTGCAGGAACAATGGGTGAATCATTTTCGGTGACCACTGGTCTAAATCGAGCATTTACACATCGGGGTTCTTGTTGTTGCGGTTGACGTCGTGGAGGACCGTTGACTTCTTGGTTAGCCGGTCTTTGATTTCGCCTTCGGTCACCACCCCTACCACCACCTTGATTACCGCCACCCACGAATTGCGGAATCCAGTTACGATTGATATTGTTATTGTTGTTATAATTCCGTCATCCCGGTTCTGTTGATTGTTGTTTCGTGGTTGACGGTTGTTGTTGCCGTACCCATCATTTCGACCATAATCATAATCATACCCATAACCTTCGTTATTCCCCACATAATTGGCATTTCATAACCAATGTTTTCATACTCAAACCCCCGAGCATTGTAAAAATTCCCCATGTTGTTCTCACTCTGCACTTCATCTTCAACCATTCTTTATAATTCCCGCCATCGTCTGAGTATTCCGAATGAACACTCACATGTTTCGGTGATTAATAACCAGGAACGCTATACGGTGCATCGTCGGGAATGTTGTTCCTCACATCATCGAGATTAAGAAACTAAGCTTCGTTCGCGGGAATGCCACCATTTTGGTTAACTCCATGGTTGGCGTTAACGTTTAGGTTGTTGAGGTTAGGTGGTAATGAGTTTTGTCGGTTTTGAGGTGGAGGTGTGGCGTACGTCCGTTGTCGTTTGTGTGTTGGTCACGGGATTGAAAAGGTGGTGTTGGTGGTCCCGATTTGTTACCACCCCCAGTTGGTTATTGTGGATGTTTGGGTTCAGGCGAGGATATTCTTGGTATTGTAATTGGTGTTGGTTTTGGTTATTTGGTTGGTTGGAGTTTTGGGGATCCTTTGGACTAGGCCCAACGGATGGTGTAGATGGTGAGTTGGTATTGAGTTGATTAGAGACAAGGGTTGTCTCTAACCAGTTGGCTAAATTCCTTCTAACGACCCGCTCGATCTCCGGATCAAACACCAACGGTGATGTTCTTCCGGAGTTGCGTGTATGCATGCACTAACTGTAACCTACTCATGTAACACACCCGCGTAACACAAAAGTAAAAATGATAGCAAGAAATAAGCACATAAACAGATAATCATGAAGTAAAAAAAATACAAACGCAAAGTGCACGAACTCCCAGGCAACGACGCCAAAATTTGATTAGACTGTCGCGCCCTAGTCAAGGATAATATTTATAAACCCGATTTACCCTTAATTATTAGTTTTGGTAGTACAGGGTCGATCCATGAAGAGTTTGTTGTTTACGCGCGGACAAGATTGATTTTAAAGAATGTTACTTTTATGAAACTTGCTATGATTTTAAAGAATGTTGTTTGAAAGAGAGGTCGGCCTAAACCGACAAGTTTGTTTGAAATTATTTAACTATGAAAACTCGAATGATTGCACGAAAACTTAATTGATGATTTAAAACAATAGCTTTGGAACAAGGTTGACACTCGATTCAACAGTTGTAGGACCTAGGGTTGCTACACGTTTTAAATTGGTTTAATTGAATTAGTTCATTAACGATTTTAGAATCAAAGGATTAGGTGTCAATTGCTATCAACGTTCAAGATGGGCCGCAATGCACTTCGTTACCTCGGACAGGTAAATCCTATCACCAGACAAGGCATAAATACACATATGCATTTCACGAAGTCAAATTTCATAACTCACTCCACAATTCGTAAATTCAATACAAACGTAAGATAATTATCATAGGTTTCAAAATCAAACTACAATTTGTCACAAATCGAAACTTACAACAATGTTTAACCCAAGAAACTTATAAAAACCTACACCGGGGACCAAGCCAAAAAGCATCCCGTTTCCCGATCTTGATTCTAGTGTTAAGGATGGAATCGCCACATTAGAGCGAGAGTTGGCTCGCATGAAGAAAAAGGATGTGGGGGAGGTTCAGTTTGGAGTGTGTGAGGATTGTGGAGATATTGGTCATCGGATCCAGTAGTGCCAAGTGAACATGGCACAAACCACCAAAGAGGTGAATCAAGTGTATGGAGAAAGGAAGCAATTCGACATGAATTCCAACACTTATCACCCGGGTTTGAGGAACCATCCTAATTTTAGGTATGGTAACGCCTCGAACCAAATGAACTCGAATTTCCAATCGGGAAATCAAGGTGGTAATCAAGGTGGCTCATCATACCAAAACTACCAAAGTGGTAACCAAGGGGCTTATCAAAGAATTATAACCAAGGAAGTGGCCAAGGGGCTACAACGAAGGTGGTAATGGGGGTGGTAATGCAAACTCTCAAATGGGTAGTGATGACCCATTAAACTCCAAACTTGACGCAATCATGAACGTCATTGAGATTCAAATCAAGAGATCAAGACATAGATGAAGAAAGAGTTTGAGGTATGGGACAAGTCACATAAGGTGTTGGAAAAGCAAGTGGGTCAACTTGCGGAAGAAATGGCCCAAATACTAGGAACTAGAGGAGACTCCTAAGTGACACCACCGTGAACCCTAAGTATCAAGGGTCTAACTCGAAGAACACACGTGTGGCACCAATTAATAAAATTTCTTTACATAATGGTCCAGTCATTGATATCGGTGTTAAGTCACCACTACCCTAGTTTGTTGAGGGGTGGTGGAAGATGTTAGTGATGAGGAGGTTGATGACGGTCAAACGGGTCAAAAAATGTTTCTAAAAATGAGAAAAATACCCCTGTTGTGACCGTCCCCATCCCAAAGGCTAAGAAAAAGGGTGTGGATGTTAATACCGCCCCTTATTCCAAAGCTTTGTTTGGACCATCTAAGAAGGTGGTAAATAAACGTGGTCCACATCAAGAAAAAATGTGGAAAATTTTAAAGCAAGTCAAAATAAATTTACCACTTTTATGTGCCATCAAACAAGTACCCTGTTATGCTAAGTTCTCGAAAGATTTGTGTACCCAGAAATGAACTCATAAGTTTCCGAAGAAACTTGATTTGACTGAAAATGTGAGTTTGATTCTTTCGGGTGCACTTCCACCAAAGTTACAAGATTCGGGGACGCCCATTATTTCCATGCAAGTAGGTGAATTTAAAATGATCCGGGCACTTTTGGATATTTGGGCAAGTGTGAGTATCTGGCTGGGTAGTTTGAATGACCAATACCAATTTGGTCCATTTCAAGCGACAAACACCACCGTGGTGCTAGCTGGCTTGACTCCCAGTCTACCCCGTGGGATAGTCACGGATGTACTTGTCAAGGTCGAGGACTTTTACTATCTAATGGATTCTGGGTGCTCGATTATGTCTCTTTGGACCGAACTAAGCAACCAACGGTTATTCTCGGCCGACCATTTTTGGTAACATCAAATGCCCAAATGAATTGTAAAACTTGCATGGTCGATATGACTTTTGGTAACCATCGGTTGCGATTGAATGTCTTTTCAGGATTAACAAATCCTCTAGTTAGCGACGAATGCTATATGGCGGACGGCGTTGACGAGTGTATACCTCTTTGTGACATGGGTGTCGAGGAGGAAGACGCAATAGAGGAATGCTTCATGTTTGACAGGTTGCAAACAGAGACAAATCGGAGCATGGACGAGGAGGAACAAAAGATGGAAGTGATGGCGGTAAAGGAAGGAAGCCCCCTTGGACACACCAAGAGGAAAGTCTTCAGGAGAAGATCGATAGAAAATTGAAGCCAACACTAGAAGAGCCTATAGTTATGGAGTTAAAGGTGTTGCCCAAGTATCTCAAGTATGCTTATGTGGGTGAGGGCAACACGCTCCCGGTTATCATTGCATCTAACTTGACCGGGGCGTAAGAAAGCAAATTGATGGCGGTTTTGGTCACCAATAGAGCGGCTATTGGGTGGAAAATAGCATATCTGAAGGGAATCAGTCCCTCTGTGGTGATGCATAAGATCATCACCGAAGATGGTGTTACTCCTTCTCGTGACGCTCAATGCAGGTTGAATCCGAACATGCGTGATGTGGTCAAGAAGGAGGTTTTGAGGTGGCTAGATGCGGGTATCATTTACCCAATTTTTGATAGCCAATGGGTGAGCCCAATGCAAACCGTTCCCAAAAAGGTGGGCATTCAAGTCGTCACTAATGACGCCGGGAAGAAGTCTCTACTTGGCCGATAACCGGGTGGCGTATTTGGTATTGATTACAGGAAGCTGTATTCCGCAACTTCCAATGATCATCTTCCTTTACCGTTTATTGACCAAATTGTTGAGAAATTATTGGATCAAAAAATTTATTGTTTCTTAGATGGGTATTCGGGTTACAATCAAATTGCCATTCATTCGGAAGATCAAGCTAAGACCACATTTACTTGCCCATATCGCACTTTCGCATTTAGGCGAATGCCGTTTGGGTTATGTAATGCTCCTGCTACCTTTCAAAGGTGCATGATGAGCATCTTCTCGAATACCAGGGGGGGGGGGGAGTTGCTAGAAATCTTCATGGATGATTTCTCAATATCTGGGTCATCATTAGTGCATGCCTTGACCAGCTCGAAAAAGTTTTGAAAAGATGTGTTGAGAAAAATTTGGTTTTGAGTGGGGAAAGAGCCATTTTATGGTTCAAGAGGGGATAGTGTTGGGACACGTTATGTCGAGTCGTGTGATAGAGGTTGACCGAGCAAAGGTGCAAGTCATCTCAGCTTTGCCTTATCCCACGAGCATTAAAGGTGTTAGGTCATTTTTAGGTCATGAAGGTTTTTATAGAAGGTTCATAAAAGGGTTTAGTGACATAATGAAACCATTATGTAACTTCTTGTTAAAAGACCAACCGTTTGGTTTTAATAAAGATTGTCAAAATTCCTTTAATGTCTTGAAAAAGAAATTGGTTACGGCCTTAATCTTGCAATCACCGAAGTGGTCTTTACCATTTGAAATTATGTGTGATGCAAGTGACTATGTGGTTGGGGTCATGTTGGGTCAAAGGGTAGAAAAGAAACCGGTTGCTATATATTACGCAAGTAAGACTCTCTCGGATGCTCTATTGAATTACAAAACTACCGAGAAAGAGGTACTCGCAGTGGTATATGCATTGGATAAATTTCGGGCTTTCATTTTGGGTAATAAAGTTATTATCTATTCTGATCATACTACTGTCAGGTACCCCACGGAGAAGAAAGAAGCAAACCAGCGGTTGATTCGATGGGTTCTTTTACAATGACAGTTTGACATAGAGATACGTGATAAGAAAGGGTAGTGAGGATTTGGTCGTGGACCATTTGTCCCGGTTGTTGGTAGAGGAGGGTTCACCCCATGTGGAGATCAACGAGACTTTCCTAGATGAGTATATCTTAAAAATGTCGGTATTACCTTGGTTCGCTAATATTGTTAATTATTTGGTGACAGGTGACTTACCGACCCATTGGGATAGAAAGAGGAGATTGCATTTCCTCTCGCATATCAACTACTACACATTGGAAGAACCAGATTTATTCAAGATATGTCCGGATCAAGTCGTGAGGAGATGTGTACGGACGACGAGATTTCGAGTGTCTTGACGCACTAGCATTCATTTTCTAGTGGGGGCCATTTTAGTGGTTACAAAATGGGGCACAAAGTGCTCAATAGTGGACTTTATTAGCCAACTATTTTTAAGGACGCTTTTAACTTTGCTAAAAATTGTGTCGAGTGTCAAAAGTTGGTGTTATTTCCATGCGGGATGAGATGCCCATGCAACTGATCCTCATTGTTGATATTTTTGACGTGTGGGGGATCGATTTCATGGGCCCATTTCCGAATTCGCATGGAAACTTGTATATTTTGGTGGCGGTCGACTATGTGTCTAAATGGGTCGAAGCGATTGCCACCAAACGACCATACCGTTTGTAACTTTGTGCAAACCAATATTATTTCTCGATTTGGGGTTCCCCGAGTGATTATTAATGATGGGGGATCTCACTTTAAGAATTTTAATTTTGGAAACTTGTTGAAACGATATAGTGTTGACCATCGAATTGCTACCCCCTACCACCCGCAAACGAGTGGTCAAGTGGAAGTGTCAAATAGGCAAATTAAAGAGATTTTGCAAAAGACCGTTCGATCGGACCATTAGGATACATCAACAAAGTTGAACGATGCCTTATGGGCATACTAAATGACACATAAAATACCTATTGGTACTACACCTTACCGCTTAGTTTACGGTAAAAATTGTCACTTACTAGTGAGCTTGTTCATCGTGTGTTTTGGGCTATAAAAGAGGTTATTGTTAAGTATGATGATGTAGGTAAAGAGCAAAAGTTAAAGTTGTGTGAGTTGGAAGAGGTCCGAGAGTAGGCATTTGAGTGTGTTTCGAAATACAAGGATGGCATGAAGAGAGCACACGATGCCAAACTTAAGACGAAGGAGTTTGTTGTAGGTCAAAAGGTTTGGCTCTACAATTCGAGGCTAAAATTCTTCCCGGGTAAGCTAAAGAGTAAGTGGATGGCCGTATGTGGTTACGCGGGTCGGAAAATTGGGAGATGTCATCATCGAGGACACGGAAGATGGGTCAAAGCAAACGGTCAACGACCATCGCCTTAAGTCGTTTCTTGATGGTAATGAAGAGAGAATGATGCGAACACGAAGTTGGGAAGCTTCTTCGCAAGCGTTCCAACATATGAGATAAATTAAGTGCTAGTATTACCTTTTTAGAGTTTTTTACATTTTTTTATTGTTCGGTTCATGGTTTCCCTTTATTGTTTACGGTTGAACTAACCTCGTTGATGTTTGAAGTTCGAATGTCACGAACGGGTCATGAAGATGTAAGGTATGTCTTAGACTTGTTGTGTGTATTAGGGCCAATACATGACTTTTCGGTGGATGGTAGGAATCGTTAAGCGATTGTTCGGTTTTATCTAAAACCCATAAAAGTTACAAAAAGATTTTTAATAATTTTAGGATTTTTTTTCTAATATAGGTCCCTTTTGTAAAAAGTGCCCATTTTCGTCCATATTTTACTAAAAAAAGAATATTTTTTTGGATTTGAGGGGGCGTCGTCGACGCGGACTCATGTGTCACGTCGCTGGATGTCTCGCGTAGGCAGCTAAGGAGTGTGTCGGGGAGTTTTTAAAGAAGCAGGGTGCTTCGACGACGGCCAGGTGGCGTCGCCGACGCTGCTTGGTTGTTGTTGACGCTAATTTTGTTTCTTCATTCCTTTATATCAAACCGAACCACCCGAATCCGTTTTAAAAACACACCCGGACACCTTTTCGACCACAAATTCGACCCAACCTGATCCCTATCTGCTTCTAACCTCATTATACCCACCAAACACTCTGTCTCTTCTCACTTTTCACTTCATCTTCTTTACCATAACCTCAAGAACCCTAATTCTTCTACGTCTCATAAATCTGTCATTCACCACCAAATCATCTGATTTTTTAGTCTAAATCGTGTAGTTTTTTGAGAGCAACAAAACCCCTAGCTTAGATTTCACTGATTCTTTTTTCTTTGTAAGAAATCTAAGCTGCAAATTTTAGGTTTTTAAAGATTGGTTTGCAAATTGCTTGTCTTTACATCTCTTCGTCGTTCTCCTTCTTCTACATTGATAAAGGTACGAAATTTACTGATTTTTGAGCATGATTATCATATGGTATGTCAATTTCTTCAAAAATTTTGAACTTGATTTTTTAAGAATAGGTTGTTTATGACATGTTGGTGATAGATTAGCTTGATTATTGGGTAAAGAGATGATTTGGGGTGGGATTAAGCATGGAACAAGTGTCGGGATGGATTACACCCACTTGTTCATGTTGATGCACTTTATGTTCATCACTGTCCGTTTAGGCTAGAAAGAGTGTGTATTGAATATTGTATAGATTAGATATGAACACACGACACAAGTGCGAATGAGAACTGGCTCGTACCAGTGACAATGGGACTCGTACGACTAACAAGGTAACTCGTACGAGTGATAAGCAGCTCTACTTTACGAGTGAACTTATGTGGCTCGTACGAGTGATATCTTGTCACTTGTACGAGCAACCATTCGGACGAGCTGCTCATGTCTATATATATGTGTTGTTTGTTCAGTGTTTGTAAGTTTGGAAGTTTCCTAACGGGAAACGCTGGGGGATTCTCTCCAGGAATTCCGCCAGCTAGACAAGATGTATACTCTTTCGGTATGAATGAATGAATGAATGCTTCCCTTGATTTTGTTTCTACTTCCTTCTTATAACGTTCTACCGAATCGGTACTATCATACGCCCAAACATCCGTCTAGAACCGCCGTCACTGGGACCCATAACTGGTTTTAGAGCTTTGGTACCGATTCATTCAATCTATTAATTTATGAATCACCTACGCTCATGGATTTTGGACATATGAGGGGTTTTAGATGTAAAACATCAAATAATCGGACAATCCTCAGACATAATGTTAAATTGAAACCTTAGGATTGTTAGAAACTGATTTTCAACTAGATCTGTGCAAAAATCGTCTTAAAATTCGAAGAAATAAAGATTATGGATTGGAAAAACGTAACCAGGCTCCTTTGTACGAGAGTCTCTGTGGCTCTTACGAGTGACCATTTGCCACTCATACGAAGCACAACTCGTACGAAGGCATTTTTTGATCGTATCGACGAGACGAGTGCCCATAAAAAATTTGGTGATTACAATTTTTTTTGAGATTTTAACATCTAATTCGGGCTGTTTGGGGACACCGTCTAGAGCTTCAGAGTATAGATTTGATGATACGGTCACAAAATGATGAAGATATTGGGGTAGTCACTGATACCTGCGCAAAATGTGGATCATCTGGTGTAGTGACTTTTAATGGGCCTCAACGTTAAATCTGCATTTGATCAAAACTGCAATTTTGTGAAATTTTCCACAAAATTTGGTTTTTATAAAAAGATGCTCAAGACGTCAGGTGTTGCAAAAATGAGGGGAATAAAAATTTTCATGTATATGTTAATATTCTAGCATTTTGAAATTCGTGACCATGCGATAATATTCGGGTGGTTCCGACTGCAGATTATCTAGGAAACACAGAGCATCGAAGATTCATTAGTGATGAGATAAAGTTGATGTCTATTTTTCGTAACTGAGTCTTGGAGAAGTTGTTTATCGGATTCAGTAGTTGTGGTCACGTTGATGCCTGAGTCTTTGTATAAGCCGGTTACACACACGACTGCTTAGTGATACAAAGTATCCAATTTAACTCCGCAGGGAAAATGAACTGTTTTCCGGACTAACCGCTAGAAAATAAGGATGCTTTGTGGTTTTAATTGTCATCGGGCTAACGAGGAAGGCTATATACTTGCAATTCATGACTAAAGAAGACAATACAATAAACCTTTCAGACAAAAAATGTGTACAAGTTGCTCACGAAATAGACTATACATTTGGAGTTTTGTGATCAAAGGATGTTCAAAATTTTCAGATCATGATACAAATTGATGCTTAAGGGTTAAATACCTGATCTTCGATGTGGAATTGGATGCACATATGACTGCTTATCTTTAACTCTACAAGGCAAATGAACTGTTTTCAGGACTAACGGCCAGGAAATGAGGATGTCTTGTAGTTTCAGTTGCGCCATTCTAGCGGAGATAGCTATACATCTGCTATTGTGACTAAAAAGGAAGAATGTGATTCTGATTATCACAGAATGTTTCTCATATTCGACGTGTTACTAGATAATATGATTTCGATGATGATTTGCTGATTGAGAAGATTACCGATTTGCTGATTTATTGTGATTACAGAAATCGGGATTTTAGATTTATGCGGATACTTATTAATTTGAAGTTTATCATTGTGGTAATTCAAAGTTTCTATCAATTGCCGGTTGGGTTTTGAAGACTAGAGGATTGAGCATTGGAGGAATGCGCTAAACCAACGCGGATGTGATTAAAGTTGAAACGGAGAAGCTGCATTGATTAATTTCAAGCTTGTGATTATTCGAGAAAATTTGTAGATCAAGCAAATCAGCGGAGGTCTTGAACCGTGCAAACAAAGATCTGAAGATTAATTTCCGGAGAATATTATTTCAGGGGGAATGTTGCCTTTTCTCATTTCCACACGATCGACGTCTTCATCTGGTCTAAGTTCTTTAACTATACCAACAACTTCATCATCTTTCTCTAATTGTCGTTAGAAATGAAATGCTCTTCGATTATATCCCCATCATTCGAGTCATCAGACAAAATACTAAGATCTCCCTCGACTGAACCTTTACATCCACTCCCACCTTCACCCATTTCAGACTCCCCCTCAACCGTAGCATCAGTTTCAGCTTCCATAGCTTGTAAGCTATTTGGATGCTCCCTCTAAGAAGCGTTGGGATCTTTATCTTTATCCAAGTCATCCTAAATCTTTTTCAACTCATGCAGTTTACATTTGGATTGGACCTGTAAAGGTGTATTCTCTCCTGAGCAGCAAAGAGCTTAACAAGCTCAACAACAATCCTCCGAATCTGATCAGTAGCAGAAGATAGAGTCTCATGCTGAGAGGAATACAATTCATCCCTCTTGATAAGAATTCCCATTTTGATAGCCTGATTTTTAGACTGAAGAAATATGTTGGTGCATATTGGTGACAACAGCTTAATTGTTTAATAGTTATTTGGATATTTTGTATTGGGCTTAGTATTTGTGTTTAGTTTGTTTAGAGTTGTAATGGGCTTGGAGAATGGCCTAGCCCAGTAGAAAGCCTAGTATGTAGACATGTAGTATAAATACATGTTATGCATCAGGGTTTTAGGGAGACACAGAGAAGAGACAAGTTGGTTGGAAGAAATCTACAGAGAGTGGCTGAGAGATTTCTAGAGAGTCTTGAATTGATTGTAAACACATAGTGTTGGATAATCAATAGAAGACGGTTTAAAGGAATTCGTGTTCGTGTTCTCGTGTTTTTATGTTAAATCTGATCTAGTGGATTCCGCACTCTAGGTTGGATAGACGATTCTGTGAAGATCCATACGGACTAGGGGAC